>OZ004713.1:54352413-55552413 GCA_963924515.1 Vespertilio murinus | reverse complement strand
GTGCCATTTCAGCTGGTGATGGCAGGCACTGGTGATTCTGAGCGAGGAAGGCCATGGCGTGACCAGGACCTATTTCAGGAAGATAGTGACAGTCTGTGCCGGATACACTAAACTAGGACCAAGAGACAAAAGGCCATCAGGAGACATGGCCACTGAAGCAGGGAATAACAAGAATGAGCGATACTGTGGAGAGAGGATTTCTAGTACAAAAGGACAGGTGGGCTAATGCCTTTGAGATGTGGCACCTGGGCACCTAGGAAAGTGAGAGTGTCATGAAAAATAGGCTGTGAAGAAGAAACATTCATTTACTGGAGAAACGATGAGTTTGGCTTCAGACAGTGAACTTGCAGTGTCACCTGAACACACAGACAGACCTATCTATCAGGTAGCTTAAAAAGCAGAGCTGCAAACTGGGAAAACAAGATTCAAAATAGGGACTTAGGGTCATCAACAAAGAAGTAAGGCCACAACTGGCTCCAGGGATGAAATCATGGGAAATATAACTTCATATAACTTTATGGGTTGAAAAAGGAAGTAGAAGCAGCAAATGAGACCAGAAAAGGTCTAAGAATTCAGTTTACCAGGTATACTGGTTAATAATGTGGATTTTTTTTCAATAGATGGAGTTACACATATGTTGATATATATGCGATTTGATATGTATGCTATTTTGTTGTATTGACAACAAGTTTCAAAACTTCATATGTCAAATTTTCTGAAGGTGTTAACATCATAGATATTTTTACACTTAAATATGTCAAATTTCGTGCCAAAAAGAGCATTTGCGGGAAGTTTCAATTCATTGCTTTATTTTGAAGGAAAGTGTTGCTGAAAGTTATCGTATACTTCGGGAAGCTTATGGTGAACATGGTCCATCTCAAGATACTTGTGAACGCTGGTTTAAACACTTTAAAAGTGACAATTTCTATATGAAAGACAAAGAACATCCAGGTCAACCAAAAAAGTTTGAAGACCAACAATTATAAGCATTATTGGCTGAAGATGCATGTCAAACCCAAAAACAGCTTGCAGAAAGATTAAATGTTGCTCAGCAAACAATTTCCAATCATTTACAAGCAATGGGAAAAGTTTTAAAGGAAGGAAAATGGGTGGCACATCAAGTGAACAAAAGACAAATGGAAAACCGAAAATTCATCAGTAAAATGTTGCTTCCACAGCACAAAAGAAAGTCTTTTTTGCATCGAATTGTGACTGGCGATGAAAAGTGGATTTAATTTGAGAATCTCAAATGCACAAAATCATGGGTTGATCCAGATCAACCATCAACATCGACTGCAAAGCCAAATCACTTCGGAAATAAGACAATGCTCTGCGTTTGGTGGAATCAGGAAGATGTGGTGTATTATGAACTTCTAAAACCAGGTAAAACCATTAATACTGATCGCTACCAACAACAAATAATCAATTTGAACCACGCTTTGATCGTGAAATGTCCAGAATGTTCCAGAAGACACGGCAAAGTAATTCTGCTTCATGATGATGCACCATCAAACACTTCAAAACCAGTTTAAGACACGTTAAAAGATCTTGCCTGGGAAGCATTAACCCACTACCATATTCACCAGACCTTGCTCCTTCAGATTACTACTTGTTCTGATGGATGGCACATGCACATTATGAGCAGCACTTCAAAATGCACTAAGAAGTGAAAAATTGGGTATCTGAATGGTTTGCCTCAAAACAAGAAAGCTCTACTGGGACGGTATCCACCAGTTACCTGAAAGATGGGGAAATGTGTAGCTAGCGATGGACATTATTTTGAATAAAGCACTTTTGATATTTCTCTTGAAATTATAGTGTTTCCTTTGATTACAAATCCACATTATTAACCGGTAAACCTGGTATAGAGGAAAAAAAGATGTACTATGAAACACATGCTAGGAATACTATGAGGATCAGATGGGCAGTAAAGTGAAAGGCAGTTTGGACATTTTAAAGTACTAAACAAATGCATTTTTATTGTGGTTACAGTAGTGCATTCTCAATCTCTAGGAAAGTCACATTACACTGGAAGAGCCAGACTTCCCAAGTTCTTCCGAAGTCCCCTCTGCACCAACCAAATGGAAATAGGATCTCCTCCTCCCTTGAACCTTACAGTCCTTAGCATCCCTTTTCTCAGGCAGTTATGTAATTCCTCAGCTGTACTGAGTATCGCCATGTGCCAAACGCCACAGAGGGTAGTGAGGCCTCCCCCTTGGCATAGATGATACTGACACTTAAGACTTACCCCCCTTTACAGAAGAGGCTCAAAAAGGTTAAGTATCTGAGTGAGACTGCCAGCCAATAAGGGAGGAACAAAGGGCTTCTGATGCCAAGTCTTACTGCGCCTTTTCTACTAAAACACAAGCTGGGACTTGCCATACTGTTCGTATTCCCTCACTCTACCATCAGCAGGGCGCGGGCACAGCACCCTCACGCAGCGTGCTGCCCTCTGAAGCACCCAGCAAAGGCCTGTTCTCACTCTGGCTGGTGCTGTGTTTTTGTTGCCCCAAAGGATGAGTGCACAGGTTTGCTGGCCCAAGGGCCTCGCTCACGGTGCGTGTTTGTGGGCCGGGAAGACTGGAGTCCTTATTTCCAAGGAAGACTGTAACTTCACAGAAAGTTCTAAAAACAAATGCTGTACTTGTGAAAGACGCCACCTGGCCTGCCTCAGGGGCTGAGTCCTCTTTTTATGCACCGAGTGGGAGCAGCACAGGGAGTGCGGAGCTGCTTTTCTTCAAACCACTCCCACAGCCCGGCTCACGCCAAGAAAAGGCCTACACTGTCCGGGGAAGAGAGCTGTGCAGCCCAACTAACCTCTGGTGTCCCTGTTGGGGTGCCAACAGTCTGGGGAGGAGGGTGTGCTTAGTACCAGCTCTGATGACGTAACCTCACAATTCCAGCTTTTCTGCCCAGAAGAAAAAGGCAACTGGTTTGGGAACTAGATTCTCTCCCTCCTCTAATATTCAACCAATGTCAGTTTTGCATAATTGACCACTAGGTAGTGACCATACTTCACTGTTTTTTAGAAAACTTAATAGTCCTAGCCGGTTTTGCTCAGTGGATAGAGCAATGGCCTGAAGCCTGAAGGGTCCCAAGTTCAATTCCAACCAAGGGCACATGGCTTGGGTTGCAGGCTCATCCCCAGTAGGGGGGTATGCAGGAGGCAGCAGATCAATGATTTTCTCTCATCATTGATGTTTCTCTCTTTCTATCCCTCTCCCGTCCTCTCTGAAATCAATACAAAGATTTTTTTTAAATGGATACCCTGTTTCCCAAAAAATAAGACAGTGTCTTATATTAATTTTTGCTCCCAAAGATGCGCTAGGTCTTATTTTCAGGGGATGTATTATGTTTCCATGAAGTAGGTCTTATTTTCGGAGGATGTTTTATTTTCGGGGAAACACAGTAGTAACTAATTCAATGGACAGATTCGGGTCCTTTGGAAAACTAATGTCTACAGCCTGGAACATCTGTATACCATGAATGTCCCTGTGTGCGAGCAGGAAGACCTCAGAAGCGTTTACTTTGCAAGCCGCATACAGGCCCGGTGGGAGACCAGGAAACAACATGCATTAAACACCACGAAGGCGTGCAGCCACGTGCTCCAGCGCTGCCAGAAACACCAGACAGGGATCCAGGACCCGGGGAAGCAGACTTCTGAAGTGGGACTGCATTTCCGGGCTTCAAGAAGAATAACGCACTGGGGACTTTCCTGCCCAATGTCTCTGACAGATGTCCCTTCTTGTGGGAACTAATTTGGAGACTTTTGGTACCCATGTCCCTAGAAATCTTTAGGGAGCAACAAACTGATCCCTTTCCCTACAGGTGAAGGCAAAAGTCCAAAGTAGCCTTTTCCTATTTCTGAGACTAGTTAATGGGAGTATAATATCCTTGTCCACTGCATGGGCAAACCAAGACAGAGATTAGCCAGACTGAAATGGGGTATCTCCCAGGCTCAAAATGTCTTTCCATGCCCACGGAGAACAGATGGTGAGAATGCAAATCTTCACTCATCAAATGTTTAGCTAATATCGTGTCAAACCATTGGTCTCACTTCAGCCTCTGTCTATCAAACCCACTGCATGGGGCTTAGGACTTCTTAGAAAGAGACACAGCAGAAGCCAGAAAGGGAGCAAGCCTCAGCTAGGGCAAGCGTCCAGCATCAGCCTTGGGAGGATCCACATGGGATGCTTTTCCTATGCCTCTTGCAGGAACTTTCCAAGGCTGAGTCTATCTAAATCAATGCGTGGATAGCTAAGAGTTGACAGGATAGTATGAAACACAAAAAATAAATGAGAGCTTAGCACAGTATCAAAGGCAGTTACCAACCCTCTTCACTTAGTTCTTAGCCTTGCTTATGACCTTTGCCTTAGTGAAATGGCATTACTTCTGTTCTGTACTCTGACCTCTGCAAGAGGGAACCAAAGATATTAGTAACTAGCAAATATGTAAGCCCTTAGAAAGTCATGCCATAATTTGACCACTTTCCATTTTAACCTTTCTCAAAAGCCTCATTTATATATCTACTTAAGAGTGTAAAAACTTCCGGTAGTGTTTTGTTGTTTTTGTTTTGTTTTGGGTATTAAAAATACAGTTCTACTGTGTGAATTTTTACTAATCAGGAATAATGTAGTAGCTCTCAGGGCAGCATTTTCAAATTTTCTTGTGAGAATTACTTACAGACCTAGCATACTGCCAATGGGGGTACTAAAGGAGCAAAAAGACTTGTTCCTTGCCATTCAGTAGCTTGCAATTTAGTAGATGAAAAAAAAAAGACACATCACTAACTAAATCTATGGGGAGCAGATGATAACAGTGATGCAAATTCAGTGTTATAAGTGTTCAGGGAAAGACTAGACTAGTTAATTGTGTTCATGGAAAATCATTGGTAGAGATGGCATTTAAATAAGGCCTTAGAAAATGTGTAACTTCAAGGGCATTTTAGAGAAGGGCATTTTACGGGTCTGTAATGGCTTTAGCAAAAGGACGGAAGCAAGAGAGAACAGAGGAAGTAAGGAAACTTCAAGGTAGAGAGCCTGGATGCAGGACAGGCCACAGGAGGGAAAGGAAGAAACCAATCTGGAAAGGTACTCGGTGGCCAGTTCTTAACCTAACATGGATGTGGAGGGGAATGTAGGAAACCAGATTTTAGAAGTAGGAAGTAACTTTTAAAATGTACCCTACATTAATCATTTTTCACAGCACGTCTTAAATTTTTAGAGGGAGAAATATTTTATTATTCCATTTGTAAACTAGATGGAATTAACTTCAAAGAAAAATACTGTGGGAGCTGGGAAATTTGTTTCTCAGAGCTGGCAAATTCTTGACTGCAGCTTCAGTAACATATTCTTCTTACCAACCTCCTGAGATTGTCCCATTAATGTCTCTCTTTCCACATCCCCAAAATACCTTATCTCATTATAGACATACTAAGTGGCTACTCTGCAACTAGTACTTGCTCACTTATTTACCCATCCTCTCTTTTTCTGCCCCACTTGTCCTGGGGCTAACCACTCACTCATTCAGTCTTATCCTATGAAGTGTACCAATCGTAATAACATTAATAGCTACCACTTGCTATAATGCCAGGTCCTGAAATTAATTAATGCTTTATGAACAGTATTTAATATAATTCTCAAAACAGCACTATGAAACAGGTATTATTATCCCTGTTTTACGGATGAGAAACAACTTCAAAGATGTTAAATACTTTGCCAACTGGTAAGTACAGAACCGGGTTTAAGCCAGATGTGCTTGTTACAGAACCTTACTTGTTACCACTTCACCATACTGCCTCCAACACCCTTTGACCTCTTACTAAAACGGCATTACTTCTGTTCTGAGCTCTTACTGATATGGGTTAGTATTTAAGTTAAAAATTAAAATATTCATGGAGTGCCTCCTACTATAAACTCCTGTTCTGGGTGCTGTCAGAGGTATGTAAATAAGAGAGCATGTCTATAGATTATTGATCCTCATAATCTTCCATATTTGAGTATAAACAGTGTGTAAGATGGTCTGTCCACGATTCATGAACTAGAGTAACTAAGGTCAGAGGGAGTGAAAATGGCTTCGTATATGAATGTTGAATAGTGACCACATATCACAGACAGGAACCAGCCAACCCTGACTGTGACTTTCAGAGAATTTTAATTATACACTTCAATCAGAGTCTGTAAAAACTCTTTGCTGATGAAAAATCTGTCCTGTCAAAAGTTCGCAAGCAAATTTTGTTACAATCTATTTTCAATGAACTTCAGGTTCCTTTGAAGTCAAATAAGCAACTAAAGCATTTTAGCCAACAATAGCACTCTGGGAGGCTAGTCCCTGTAAAAATCAGATTCTGTCTGCCTACTCATCTCTGTCTGCCAAGGTACAGTGTTCACATCACAACGTACACAACCAAGATTCAAAGACTGCGGTGGCAAATGCTCACTGCATTTACTCTGCAATCTAAACTCCTAATCCAATTCATTTTAAGAAAAGAAGTCAATAAAGAAAAATCCTTTTAAGAGTTCAAGAGTGGCAAAATAATTATCAAGGCACATTTAGCTCACATGGAGAAACACCAGCCTACAGAAAATTAATGACACTGAGGCTTACTGTTCAATTCGGGGTGACAGGTACAGCTTGGGGTACACCTGAGTGGCTTCGGTATCCTCAAAACTGACAGAAAGGAGGGCCACATCTTCTCCAGGGTCTTCATTTACATCCTTAAACAGAAAGTGAAAAACAGTGTCATCACTACCTGCTCTCGTAACATCTTTTTGGTGCTGAGATCAGAGTCCACTGTCGCTTAGGCTATGAGGCTTGAGTTTCCTGGATTTGGATTCAGCAGCTCTGTACATCCTTTGCCACATACCTAGCCACTCCTATAGGGTGGTGGCTTCCAAACTTTCTACCAAAGTCTACCATGGTGAGAAAAAGACCCTCACCTATCTACTTGTTCCCACATTACAATAGGGGAAATGGGAATCTGGTGATAATAAAGAATTAGACAAAAATATAGTTAACAAAATACAGTAAAAATACAAACATATTGCTGGCAATATGTACAATGGCTCATAATTTATATATGTATAAATAGCTTCTAATATACTTCTTATAGAAAGAATATGAGTTAAAAATAAGATTTATATCATAAGACAACAACAAAACTTAATTACCCAGTAATTTTATTATACCTACCTTGATAGTATGTTGCAAGCTATATGAATACAAGAAAATGCCAAGAAACCTATCACTTTGAAGTGTGCCATAATATAAGCAAATGGCAGGGGGTTACATACTAGTACACATGTATTTTAGCAAAATGATCATGGGTAATTCATATATGAACCTTATGACATACATATCTTAAGTTTAGTTATAAGAGTATTATAAGACAAAAACACTGTTGATCCAAGTATGTATTAAGAAACACTGAGAGGTTAACCAAATAACTAACAATAAATTAAACTGATGATAAAGCTAAAATGTAATTTACTATTAAAAAGCAAAAATGGCAGCAATCAAATATCATAGCCAACTCAAGCCAACACTGATGATACACCGAAGTATCCTGAATCAAAACTGTGAGACCTACAACTGTGTGTATGCTTTACAGTTACTGCCAAGCACCAAGTGTCTGCCAGACTTCTGAACAGAATACTGAATTAGAATAAATTATTGTAGCACGTGATTTAATTTGTGAATACCAAACTTAGTAACCCTTAATAATGTATTCTTCATGGGTAGTGGCTCCAAATCAAATATAAATTTTTTAAAAAAACTTAATAGAGTGCACTTCTTTCACCCACTGTGACTAATAAGAACTTACCTGGATCAGTTAATAGTTCCCGGAGGGCTCAGCAGCCATCCTATGAAGGTCCCAATCTAGACTTTAAGAATCACTGGGTGTGAATATTGAGAACTTCAAAGATGATATCCTTCCTTCTGTCTAAAGCTAACCTCAGTCCTTCTTTCCTGGCATTCTGAAAAGCTGCCATCACACTCATCCTGCTCAGCATTGGCACGGTCAGTCTCCCAGCTCTGCCTTCTACTGTGACAATAGGATGCACAAGTGTGGCATGTTTACAAAGGGACAAGGACCAGAGTGAGTATCTCCTGTCTCAAAAAAGTGAGTATCTCCTGTCTCAAAAAATAAAAATAAAATCATACTTATCTCTATATAATTCCCTGGATTTCCTCTCATTTCTCTCCTCCCCTTCAGACTGCTTAAAAGAATTGTCTACATCCCCATCTCTCCTCCCACCTATCCCTTAGCCCAGCATATAGAGCTTCTGAGCCTCCTAGTTCATCAAGACTGCTCCCACTGAGGGCATACACTGAACACAGCCAATGCTTCCCTATCCTTACTTCACTTGCTCTCTAGACAGTATTTGACATGATGATCTCGCTCCTCTGGAAATTCTTTCTTTTCTTGCTTCTAACAACACTCTCCTGGTCTTCTGGTGTCTCTTCCTCCTCCCTTTTTATTCTTTGTTCTTAACTTCTCAATTGGTTTTTTGTTTTGTTTTGTTTTACATTATAAAAGTTAGGCAGTTAGGCTTGTTGTAACAAGTCAAATCATACAGAAGTTTATAAAGAAAAACTTCTTACACCCTCACTTTTCAAGGTAACCAATATTAACTGTGTGTGTGTAGCCTCAAATGGCTTTTTCCATGCTCATAAAAACATATACATATATATCCACACTTGCATATAGATAGCTCTTTAACCTTTCTGTTTTGTTTTCCCAAATGAAATTATATTATACACATCACTCCACTAATTGCTTTATAAATAGCCACATAATAATACTCCATGGTATGAATTTATTTTTCACTAAATCATTCCCCTGGCCACAGACATTCAGGTTGTTTGTAGTTCTTAGCCACTTCACAGTATTATAATAAATACCCAAATATAGCCATTACTAGTGGGATTAATATTTCTTAATAAACTAGAACTGAGCTTGTTGGGTCAAAGGTTATGAACACTTTACCTTTTAGTGGAGTTTTAAAAATTACTTTTCTGAAAATTTATAGCAATTCACATTTGGACCCATGAATTTTCATCAGTATGAGAGCTTGTTTCTCTGCTCATCCTGAATCACTAAATAATAATAGTGCTGTTGTCACTCTAATTTAACGTTGGCAATCTGACAGCTGGAAAATGGTGTCTCAATTTAGATTCAAAAAATAAAGCTGAGCAGGTTTTCACTTGGTTTACTGGTCATTTACATTTCTTCTGCAAATTTTCTGATCAAACCCATTGCTCATTTTGCTTTCAGGTTCTTAGACTTTTTTACAATTGCTGTTTATTAGGCTTATTAACATTGTCTATTCATATGTTATACATATTTTCTCTCAATCTAGATTAAAAAAAAATTATATATATATATAATTGATTTCAGAAAGGAAGGGAGAGAAAGATAGAAACATTAATGGTTGGTACGAGAGAATCATTGATCGGCTGCCTCCTGTACGCCCCACAATGAGGATTGAGCCCCCAATCGGGACATGTGCCCTGACCAGGAATCAAACCGTGACCTCCTGGTTCATAGGTCAATGCTCAACCACTGAGCCATGCCAGCCAGGCACTCTCAGTCTAGCTTTAATGTTTTACTTTGTTTGAGGAATTTTTTAATGTCACAAAAAATTTAGATTTCCAAAATGTTAAATCTGGTCAAAATAACTGAGGCTGTGTAACTTTTCCCCCAGTTTTTCATCTAGCATTGTTATAACTTTATTTTTTCATGTACATTTGAATAGTTTGTAATCTATTTTTAGGTGGTATGATAAGGAAGTGTGTAAAAGGAAGGCCTTAGTACAGTACCTGGAACATGGAAACTACTCAATGATGGCTGAATGAATGAGTGACCAAATTAATGTTAATTCCTAGCCTTTATCTCCACCCCCTTGTGATTTGCAGAAGCCTGCTTTACAAAAGCTGCTGTCATCAGTGGTGTCTAAAAATGGAGTACTGACTCCTTGCTCCTGCCCCCATAATACACCACGTTCCCTGAAATCAGTGGTTTTAAAAAAAGCCAAGATTGAGAGTCTGAGTTTGCCTACGGCTTTTTGCTCTTTTATAAGATAACGTATTCATCCTTGAGTATTCTTTTCTGTAAAATGATGATGGATAATTTAAATTTTTTTCTATTTTAAAAATATGGTCTTAACAGCTAGAAACTACATAATTATATGACTCAAACTCATAAAATAGTTAAAACTAAGGTTGAAGCTCAGCTTGAAAAAATTCACATTTATAGAAACAAATTCATTTTATGATCTAAGTTTAAAGTAGTTCTCTTTAGTGTTGGATTGATCACCTTAAGAAAGACAATAAACAAAAAAAGAACTAATACTGATTTTCAGATACCTTCCCCCACCCCCACCCCAATAGCTGAGTTTCCTTGTTAAAGGTCAAGGCTTTGACTACAAAACCCTGTTAAACAAACAAACAGACAAACAAAACAAAACAAAAACAAAGAAAACCTCACCCCCACCGCATAAACTAGGAGACACTGAAAGCTTTTGATTACATATGCCTATGTCTAATTTATTATTATTTTTCTTTTCTACTTGTTTGCTTCTCATTTCACTACTCTCTAAAGAAAAAACAGAAATGCTAGGGACAGTCCTCCAAAGATATGGAGTGACCGTGGTTTCTATAGTCAGCATTTACCTTGGCATCCTACAAAGAGTACACGAAACATCAGTCAATATAAAAATAGTTGTTTCCAGGAGATCCTTTTACAAACTACTTTAACCTGACTCATTCCCCGTGGAGTGACATAAGAGTTTTCCCCGAATTGGGATGTGATGCCTAATGGCTACCTAAGTTTGACTCGGAGTGCCTAAATAAGCCCAAATAGTTCCAAAAGTACAAATCCACACAGTGCTGTTTCCAGTGTCTGCAACTCTAACAGGCTTGCACATGTGTTCCTCCCCATCTGGGAAGTTATAAAAGCAGCTCTTGTACCATAGTTCTTAGAAGCTAACATTACAGATGATTATTTTAACCACTAATGGCAGCATTTGGAAAACAGGAGGAGGTTACAGTGTAGTAGGAGACATTTAAAAATGTACAAGTGTACATTTTCAGGGTTTTCTATCTGCATCATTTGAAATTGCAGCAGGCTAAAATGGAGGAAAAAATGCTGAATCTGCTGAAGCAATATGTGTATATATATATATATATATATATATATATATATATATACACACACACACACATATATGTATACTTATACATGTATACATACACACACACACACACACATATATATATATATATATATATATATATATATATATATATGGCCCATTGCATGAAATTTGTGCAGGGGGGTGAGGGGGAATATGTTCCTCAACTTGGCCAGCACCCTCTCGCAATCCAGGACCCCTGGCTCCTAACGACTTGCCTGCCTGCCTCATCTTTCCTAACCACTCACCTATCTGCCTGATCTTCCCTAACCACTCACCTGCCTGCCTGATCACCCCTAACCACCTCTGCCTCAGCTCCCGCCACTGCGACTTCATACAGAATGATGTCCAGAAAGTTGTTCAGCTATCTGGTCTAATTAGCATACTATGCTTTTATTATTATAGATAGATATGTATATGGCCTACTACCTTTATGAATATGTGTCAGACACTGACATACACATAGTGAGGTGATAATGGCCATGATATATTGTTGCAATTTCACAGTGAATTTGGATCAGCACTTGACTGTAGCAGAAAGGGTTCCTATGGCTTATAGTGAGCAACTAGAAGGTGAGTTCTTTGCAGGTGGAAGCTTTTCCTATTCATTTTTGCATCCCCAGGGTTTGAGACATTAAACATATGTAGCAAATTAACTGGAATAAAAATGAATTAATGTAGGTATGACTGACTGTAAGAATAAGTAAAATATGGGAGTTAAATAAAAAAGTGCTTTCAGTTAGAAAAATTTCTAATATTTATTTCTTAGTTTCTTCAATCTATGACTACTTATTGGTAAGGCTTTATTAAAGCAAACAAAATCTGAACCATATATAAGCAAAGGACACACCTACTAATAAGAGTTACCATTTTGCTTAGGTCATAATGGTTTAGTTACATAACTATTCTCAATTGGAGCTCTTTTAAATATCAAAAGGATGCAGGAGCCCTGCAGCGGTTCAGTAGTTGAGCAAGGACTATGAACCAGGATGTCATGGTTCAATTCCAGGTCGGGGCACATGCCAGGGTTGCAGGCTCAATCCTCAGTGTGGGGGGTGCAGAAGGCACCTAATCAATGATACTCTCTCATTATCTCTCACTCTCATTATCTCTCTCTTCCCCCTACCCCCTGCCTTCCTCTCTGAAATCAATAAAAATATTTTTTTTAAAAGGGTGAAGGAAAAAAAAACCAACAATTAGCCTTGGAAATGAAAGCTAAGCACAAGTACAGTTTCTCATTATGCTGTATCCCTTTGATATGTTAATTTTCCAAGAAAAGACAAAGCCATTAATCAAGCCCCTATATGCTGACTGTCAATATAGGTACAAACTACCAATTCACTAATTGCTGATAGACATTAGCTGAACAATAAATATTACAAACCACAAGTCACATGAGAAGACTATAAAAAAATCACTGTATTTCTCAATTCAAAAAGGCTTATAACAAAGCTATCACCATTACTAGCAGAACCAGTTTATAGCACAAGAGTGATAAAGAGGCTATTATACAATATGTCAAAAATCAAGAAAGAACCATTTTGAGTTAATTTAAAATGGTATTAAACTAGATCCAGGATTACTCATGATCCTAGAGTGACTAAAAATTAGGTCTGGATCTAGCCAGTTTGGCTCAGTGGATAGAGCATTGACCCAAGGACTGAAAGGTCCTGAGTTCGATTCTGGCCAAGGAAATGTACCTTAGTTGCAGGTTCCCTGGCCCTGGTTGGGGTGTATGCAGGAGGCAACCAATCGATGTGTCTTTCTCACATAGATGTTTCACTCAGTCACTCTCCCTCCCTTGCACTATCTCTAAAAAAAATCAATGGAAAAATAGCCTCAGGAAGAATAACAAAAAACAAACAAACAAAAAAACTAGGTCTAATAAGCACTATATAAGCACTTATATAAGACTTATAAGGCGATGAGGTTTTTTTAAGCTGTGGGCAAATTTAAAATTTCCAAAACAGAATTTTTACAAAATTATACCAAGAATGGCTTGTACTTATTTTTATATAAAACTATATACTAGTAAACTTAGGTTTTTCAAAGTCAAGGTGGTTTTTTTCCAAGAGAACAAGACTCTCATGGTGCTACCATTCATTTGTACATTTAACAAAGCAAATAAAATATACAGTATGTTGTAAGTGTGATGGAGGGAGGAATGGAAGTTTGAAGAGAGTGGACAAGATGGTGACTCAGTAGTAGCCTCTCTCCATGTAAGACAGGATCCTCTACTCACTGTGTTATATATCAACATAAGGAGCCCCAATCAAAATTTGAGTTTGGCTTCTTTTGGCATGAAGGCATGTCAATGAACATTCTAGGAATGGGATTAAATCTAAGGAGAAGAAATAAATGAAGAAAACGGGAAATGATGTAAATGAAACAAGACCTTAGTCTTATTGTTAAGGCGTGTCTGCCCAATAATGACACTGAGGTGGCTTTGGAAATCAGGTCATTTCCTCTTCACCCAAGTGCTGGGAAATTTACAAGTGCCAGGGAAAGCAGTAAAGTCAGGAAGCAAAGTGAATGACAGAGTGAGGAAGCTGAGGAAGAGGCATAAATGAGGCCTGAGTTTGGCTCTTTTGTCTGATGACTTGGCTCCCAATCTGAGCCTCCTCCTTTTCGGGCAGCAGGGAGCTATAGCACTGGGCAGAGGTCCTGAGGCCAGCCTATCTCCACCGCAAACTGAGTTCTTGCTAAAAATTCCTTTGGCATTTGATATCTTTATGGAGATAGCATTTAAGAGAGTTACTTCTGATTTGGTTTCCCCAAATGGAAACAAGTAAAAAGATTCTCCCTGTCGAGTCTAGGCAAACTGAGCCACTCCTTGTATTTTACTAGATCTTAACTACACATGTCTACACTTTCCATTCCCCTTATTAAGAAGCTCTTTCCCTCCTTTTCCTAACTGATGTGGTTTTAATTTCTTTCACTGTGACAGTAAATTCACTTGTTCTACTAAGATTCCTATGAGATCTATGTCTGCCCTTTGTAGCTTTCACCATGTTGCTTCATGAAATCCCCAAGCCATTTAAGCAGTATATTTTATATTCCAAATAGATTGTGGATTTCCTGAGGGCAGGGTAGAGATCTCATACTTCCCATTATGTCTAATAATAACAGCTGACATAATAACAGTGTTTACTCAATAGACACTTTGCCTGGTGCTTTATATGCATTATCTCACACAGTCATCGCAACAACCTTATAAGGTAGGTACTATTATTATACAACCCCAGTTGAAAAAAATTGAGACTTAGAGACATTAAATGGTGAAGATGAGTTTTGGACCCATGTATGTTGGCTCTGAACCCAACTCTTACTCACAAATGCCATCCCCCCAGCATGCTGTTGAGCGCAGAGAAGACTCAGTTTGATGCTCAGAGAAAGGTATAAAAACCTTGGGAAGCCACAATGCAAAAAAGGTAGCAGAGATTTATTATACATTTACTTGTTCTCCATTTAGTGTCTAAATCTCCAAACAACTATGAGCAACTTAAGAAACCATTTCTTATTCCCTTTTTACCCTAGATAGACTACCCCACCTGCACCAGACATATAATGAGTGTTCAAAAGAAACGAAGAAGCATATGCTTTATGTGTTTTAATATTTACTTTTAGAAACTATGGAGCAAGAAATTAAAATTCTTAAGAGGATACAGACTATACACTATAAAGGCCACTATGCCAAATAAAATGGATTCATCTGACATCTTTACACAGACTCAATTAAGGAAAGAGATGGCTTCTCTGAGAACACTGGGAAAGACTATGAAATTCTAAGCCACAAATCAACTTTCCTTCAACTATGCATGGCTGGGCACATTCTATGATTAAGTACACTCAGAGAAATAAGAAGAGCTAACTGTCAGGTCAGAAAGGACAACTGTGATGATCTTGAAATAGCTAGGGTGAGCCCAGGACACCAGGATAGAGTTGTTGTCACCTACCCATGTTTTCTTTTCCAAAAGGAACATCTTGAGTTCATTACTACTAGATGTCATGATACAGTATGTGTTAGGGTTTTTCAAATTTATATCTTGCTTATTTTCACAAACAAAGACCACTTCACTGCTCTCGTTTGTGCAGAATGAAGCTAAATTGAAACACATGTTGTGCAAATAAACCTTGGTGGGGAGAGTGGGGGCGGGGGTGTAATCCTTGCTCTTTTAAAATAATAGTGATCAAGATTTTGCTGGTCAGCCTGGCCAGTGTGGCTCTGTGATTGAGCGTCAACCTATGAACCAGGAGGTCACAGTTTGATTCCTAGTTAGGGCACATGCCTGGGTTGTGGGCTCAATCCCCACTGTGGGATGTGCAAGAAGGAGGCAGCCAATCAATGACTCTCTCATCAATGATATTTCTCTCTCTCTCTCCCTCTCCCTTCCTCTCTGAAATCAATAAAAATATATTACCCAAAGAAAAATGTCACTGGTCCAACACTGTCCCACCAGGGATTATGCCTAACAGAGCCTGGAGAAGCACTGGGGTTCTGGGAACAGCCCCCGGTTACTGTGAAGGTGTGTGGAATGGAGCCTTCTCTCCAGGAGGCCTGAATGGAGATGAGCAGGGGAGCCTTTGCAGTACAGCCAGGGTCGCAATGGAAGCAAATGACGTTTTCTTGCTTCCATCACCTTCTCTTAAAAACTTGCCAAAGTTTTTAGAGAAAGAATCTGGGGTGTGAGGATTCTTCTGTTGCCCCAACATCGTGTTCTTAATGAGTCCAATAAGAGGCAGAGTTTAATTAAGTAAGCATCCATTTTTGCTATTGTTTAACAAATCATACTGAGCCACACCTTCAGACATCTCTGAGTTGTGATTTTACACATCCGTCTTCTGACACCAGCCCTTGCCAGACTTTTATCCTAAAGCCCAGCACAACAAGTGAAAATAATCGTGAGTTTTATTGGAGCCCATACAGAATAAATATGGACACCATTTACCACACCTCCAGTGTGTCCCCATAACATAAAGAAACGGTAGATAAAGCTTTTACATACATAGTTTATATATAGCTCCTACCATTTGCAACAGCATGGATGGAGCTGGAGAGCATTATGCTAAGTGAAATAAGTCAGTCAGAGAAAGATAAATATCACATGATCTCACTCATTTGTGGATTATAATGAGCAACATAAACTGATGAACAAAAACAGATCCAGAGACAGAGAAACATTGATCAGATACTCAAACCTCAGAGGGAAGGTAGGGGAGGGTGGGGCTATGAGGGAAAGATCAACCAAGAGACTTGTATGCATGCATATAAGCATAACCAATGGACATAGCAACAGAGGGCAGAACTGGGGGGAGTTAGGGGGGGGCCATGAGGGATTAACCTCACATTTGTAATACCTTAATCAAAATAAATAAATAAGTAAATAAATAAATAAAATAAAATTTTAAAAGAATAGCTAAGGTTATACAAATCAGGAACAGCATTTACTTCTAAGAACATATTATTTGGGCAAATTTTAATAAATGATGCAACTGTTTTCTAAAAAAAAAAAAACCGTTTATACAGCAGAAGCAGTCCTGGCAATTGACACAGCCAACATGGTGATATTGCTTGCCCACTACCCTCTCTTCTCCTGGGAAGCTCCTTTCTCTAGACCCCACTGCCAGGCCCCAATCCTTGTAGCCCTGACCAAACTGCCTGTTCCTATTCCCTGGAAACAGCTGATGAGTCCAGGGAGAGGCTGTTTTTCCCCCTCAAGATCTTTGAACTCGAGAGCTATGTATAGGCCCGTCCCTTTGCAGAGACCAAAGAAACTGCCAGCAGCCATGTTCCCCACACAAGGAAGAGGCGAGGCTGTAATGTGGAGCATAAAGCCAACAGGCGGAGAGAAGCAGACATGGGAGAAGGGAGCCCGGCACCATTCACACCCCTAGTCCCCATGGTTCCCGGTCCAACTGTGTCCTGCTCCTCCTGTGGTCTGGCAAGCCAGCCTTCTCCTGGCTCTCAAAAGCAAATAACTTGACCATATGCTTAAGTTGGTTTGAAATGGTTTTCAAATGTTACAACCAACATTTTCTCTTACAAATTGTTAAACTAATATAGATGAAAACCATGGCAAATCAAAATCTTCAGAATTCTATGCTAAAGAGACTTTCCTCCCTGGGTTATCTGAACACTTGTTACATACTCCTCAATGCCAGGCCCCACTCAGAATCTAGAAAGGGCGTTGGGGAGAGATGAGCCCTGCCCAGCAGAAGCCAGCCTGGCCGCAGTACTCTGCTGCTGCTCCAGCCCTGGTTGCAGCCAGACTTTCCCTGCGCTTCCTGCTTCTCATCCTACGGGGCCTGAACCAGCACACAACCTATCCCGGGCTGTGGATAGAACGCCTCGCCCTCCCTGGTCTACTAATAGATCCCCTCCAAACCGCACCCAGTGAAGGAAAAGGCAGTACAGGTGCCATAGCTACAAGCAGAAAAATCCACAGCAGCATGCCTCATGAATACATGAGATGTTTTGCAAGTTTGTAATACAGCTTAAACACTGCACAGAAATGGTGTCTCCTATCTGTAGAAATAATTTTTTTTTTGCAGAGTTTTCATGGTTTTGGTTTTTCCATATGATATGCTACACGTGGGCCTTATGGAAAGCTACAGGTTTGCCCAGCTTTGGTGAGTGTGTGTGAAAGTGCTGAGCACAGAACCAGGCAGAAGAAAGTGCTCAATAAATGTTAGTTTCTCCTCTCTTACTCGTTTCGGACTCTTGGTCTAACACCATTTCCACTACCATGCTTTTCTTCCTACTATTAAAACTGCATCCTATTCTTTCCTCTCCCGGGTGCTTTGCATTATGGAGTTTAGTAATTCTTTCCAGGTGGTTCTGTGTGTGAGGCAGAAGGGAGAGGCACCCTAGAAGCGCATAACACCTTTGCACCCACCCACCACCCACCAGCAAGTCACTTGGCTCAAAATGCCTGGTGCCCATGGCAACTAGGCAATTGGTTACTTCCAAGTTCTTTCAGCCACCTGGCACCACATTCTCATTAACTGGAAACTATCACAAACCACAGGTGCTAACACAGAGATCGGAGCCTACTAGAGAATCTGTACTTGAATACGCAGAGACCTTTGATTTGCATAGTTATGTGATCTGCAGCTAGGAGCTCTGGAAAAACCAAGCTTGGACTCATATCCTTCTGGAACTGGATGGAGGGAGGGTTCCCAGGTAGAAAATGAGCTCTGAGAAGCAGAGTGCATACTGAATCTTTCTCCCAGCCTCAAAAGCCCTCCCCTATCTACAGTGGCTGGTAGGCAAGCCCCTTCAAGGTATCTTTACAATCTCGTCTTTCCACTACCCAGTTGACACACCCTAATGGTAGCAGGAGCCCACACTTAATCCTGTCACTCCATTGTGTCTACTCCTGAATGCCTTCTTCCAACCTTGCCTCCCCCAAACCCACAACTCTCCATGCAACCTGATCTTTAAGGTCCCAATCAGATGCCATGTCCTCTTGCAAGTCTTCCTTGTCTTGCCATCTGATGTAATGGTTTCTCCTCTGAAATTCTATGGGTCTTTAGCTACACCTTTTATATGGTATTATGTCATTGTTTCTTCTGTGCTTTAAAGTTGTTTACACATATGCTCTTATTATTATCTGACTGAGTTCCTTAAGAGCAGTGTCTGTGTTTAATTCATTTTTGTATTCCCAGTGCCCAGTATGGTGCTTACCACAAAAATACGCACCCAATAGATGTTTGATGAACAATGTATGAATATCCATATGAATGACTACATATGCCTGCCAGTAAATGACTGATCCAAAAATGGTTCCACAGACTTCCCTGGTAGAAACAACAGAGATCTATGTAAAATAGTAACCTGACTTCCAATATAAATCAGACAGTACAAATCTGGGCAAAATAAGCCATTATCCCTTGGTTTCAGACCATTCTCTGGAATAAAAGACAGGGAAAGAGGGTTTGGCCTTCCCAGCCTGCATGATGTCAACCATCAAGCTTTGGATATTGTCCAATGAAGAGAGTTCTACCTCTTCCATATTTTAGATGATCTAGTTCAAAATGCATAGACAAAGGACCAATACCACATGAGAAGTGCAGGTGTGGTATAACCCTTGTGAATAGCTGGCAGCTACAGCCTGAATGAATGGAGCCTTGATATTCAGACCAACCACAGCAGGTTCACCTGGGGGAATACTCAATGTGATTTGTATGCACATTAAAGTTTGAGAAGCACTTACAGAATTGGCACTTAAGAAAAAGAAAATGGATCCAAAGGTGAAGAGAGACCTGGAAAGCAGTGGACTAAGATAGCCATCCTGTGATTAAACCGGAGGAGAACACAGATGAACTGTGATGTTTCCACTGGATGAGGAGAGGACAAGGTATATTAGACGAAGTTTCTGATCTCTATATATAAAACCCTAATATGCAAATAGACTGAATGGCAGAACAGCTCAACAACCGGTCACTATGATATGAGCTGACCACCAGGGGCACGCGTGAAACATGGTGGGTGTTGGCTACAGTGGGATGGTGGAGCAGCTGAACAGGGGTGCCAGACCAAGGTGGGACGCTGGTCACTGTCATCGGGATGAGCCTCTGGTGGTTACTGAAAATTCTTTGCTCCCATGCGCTGCAGTCCCACCCGGCATTTGCCACCGCAGCCTGTGCTGGAGCTGCCACTTGCACCTGCTGCCGGTGCCCGCCGGCACCAGTCCCAATTGCTCAGCACTGTCAGTGGGTGTGAGCAGCAGCTGCCAGCTCCAATCGTCCCTGAGGGCTTCTCCACCTCCCCCTGCTCCTGAGGGGCGATCTAAACAGCAGCCACTGCTTGCACTTGATGACAGCACCACCCCACCTGCATCTACTGCTGGCACCAGCCCAAATCACTCTGTGCCATCAGCAGGTGCGAGCAGGGCCGGCGTGGTCAGCACGTGGGAGCAGCAGTGGTGGGAGTGGGGCTGCCAGCAGACAGGGGACCAGAGGCCATGGCGCTAGGGGCCAGGCAGGGGCTCAGAGGATGGGCCAAGACCCGACCCTGTGCCCATCGCAGCCTTAGAGTCCACAGTTCCTTTCAAAGTGCACAAATTTGTACACTGGGCCCCTACTTTAAAAATAAGTATCTATGGCATATTCAAAAAAAATGGAGGAAACAATTGTGGTAGAAGTTGAAAAGTACAATAAGGTACTTCTCAAATATTCTCACAACTGGCCATCTCGGTATGCTATGAAGAAGCCAGAGAAGGGGTCAGGTGGAGAGAGCTGGCATTGCTGACACTATTCCCGTTTGGGTCAATGATACCAGTGAAAATGTGGCATAGTTATAATAACCTCTACAAGGGTAAATAAAACCAAAGACAGTTAAAGGTAAAAAGGACCCTTCAGAGATCTGGCCCAGTGGTCGTTAGCCTGTGTTCCGAGGAGAAATAGGGATCATGTGTACCTTAAGAGTATGTGTCTTAAGAGCAGCGACTAATCTGATTTGTATACTGGGCATCAGCAGGAAGATTTTATTCATATAAAGGTTTGATTCCAAAACACACACTTCACAGGTTTACAGATGGAAAGACTGAGATACAGGAAGTGATTTGTCTAATGTTACAGCTAATTAGTCACAGGGCTGAAACCAAAACCTATGACTGCTGATTCCTGCATCAATTCCTGATTTCACTACATAATTTCTGCTAGAACCAAATTTGCTTTGAAAACTCCTTTGTCACATACTAAATGAGGTCTGTGTGAATCAAAAGGAAAATGTAAGATCCAAAGAGAAGGGAGTTATGAAAAGTAGGAAGAGTCATATGAGAAAGAACATATTGTATTAAAAGCTCCAAAAATGAAAAACTATAAATATTGGACTTAGCATAACCGTTGGTGGCTTTGTTATTTAGAACTTTACTAAGTATAGAAGTGCTGATGACCAGATTTAGAAGAACTATAAACGGAGTTAGACTTTATCAATGACTTAGGTTAGTGAATAGCTCTTTAACTCCTAAACTAGTAACAGGTTTAAGATAGGCTAATTGACGAACATTTGCCGTTTTGTGCTTGTGAACAGAAATTGTGACATTTCACGATGCATAAATGATGATGAAAGTATGAAGCCTCCTAGCAAGTTGCAATTCTCCCGGGAAGCTATTAACAGCTTAACATTTCTAGTTCATATTGGAATGTGGATTCAACTTACTGAAAAAAGTGTATACTAAGTAAGCATGAAAGAATGTAATTAAGATAGCAAGCAAGGAGAGAGCCCTTTAGCTTCTTGGGTTTCCTAAGTCTATTACTGAATCAAACATTGGTAAGTGTACAAAAAAACCTGTAAAACAATCCAAAACAGGTTTCAAAACTATGTTAAAAGACAAACAATGCTTGAAAATATAAAAGCAAAAAAACTGCCCCAACAAACTAAATTGCCTTCCCCCCCCCCCCCCATAAACCAAGACTGGACTCACGATTGCCTATGCATATGTTGCATATTTTTAAAATTTTCTTCTCTCTTCAGTTACTCCAATTCTGAAGTATACCATAGAGGCTGACCTCAGGATTCAATGGTTCATTGATTCTACAAACATGTAAAAATACCCCGCTATGTGTTAGGCACTATGTAGAAGGCACTAAAGATGCAAGCCCTCAAAACCTTCACTAGTCAAGTAGGAAAAAATAAACACGCAGACTGACCATTAGTTGAGGATAAAACTGTAGTGATTAGGTTTAAATAAAGGTATGTTATAGGAGACATGTGCACCTATGGCAGGACAAAGGAAGGGTATTAAAGACAAGACAAAACTGGTTGTCACATACGGCTTTTCAAAAAGAGGACAATGTTTTTATTTGGGACAAATCCAAAGTGTTCTAAAGGAATGAAAAGTAAAAGGAAGAGAGAAAATGGAAGGACAAGGAAGCACAGAGGCACATGGCACACTTAGGGCTCTGTTCAGAAAGCAGAAACAGTGGGTACCACAGAGGGACGGTAAAAGATGGAGCTGGACAATCATAAACAACCTTGCTGCATTTAAGCTAAGGAACTTGTTTCATTTGAAGGACAATGTGAAAGGGAATTATAAATAGGGTAATGACATGATCAGATTGTAACAGCTTGGTTGGGAAGGATGGATTGAAGAAGGGCAAGGGGAGGGAGGTCTATAGTGATCCAGAGCAGAGTGAGGATGTCCCCACCGAAAGGCAATTTGGTGCAGATATCAGAGCCCAGGAAGAGTGCTACATGAGGGCTACATAGCAACAATGAAGATTAGTTACAAACAGGGGGATGAACACACACTTTGAATAATTATAAAGGCAGTGTTTATGAAAATACATTTCCTTTTCAAAATGTAATAGAATCTACAAACATTGTGTGTATGCATTTTTGGGATACCTTGTATATTTTGCATTATATTATAATATATTAAGGATAATGGGAACCAGATTTATCACCTTCAAATAAGGAATCTACAAATACGTATAAAGATGAAAATAAAACCAACTCAGCACACTGAATTAGAATTAGAAGTATCAATATGAACACAGTTATGCCATATACACAGACAGACATAGAAATAATATTGAGCATCAAAATAAATAATGATAGTAACTGACTATAATCCATTAAATAACACGGACATCATGAGTCCATACTGCTATAAATAAATAAATTTAACATTTGATGAAAAAATGGGACATTTATATAGTTTCAAAGGACATCCCCACAAAATGTCTACCAATTACAAAGGAAAAAAGTGACTTTGTGGTGAATAGCCTTAAGCAGGTGATCACACAATCAGTATTAAGTCCAACAGGCTAGGTCACTTGAGACAGGCAATACAGAAACACCTAAGGAACTATTGCAGATTGAAAAGGCATAACATCTGAATGTAATAACACATAATTCCAAATAAAATTCTTCTGCTTTAAAAAAAAAATCATTAGGCCAATTGGTAAAGTTAGAATGGGGTCTTAGAACTGGGTGGTATTATACCAATGTTAATTCCCTGATTCTTATGACTATATTATAATTATGTAGGAGAATGTACTTGTTTATAAGAAACTAGAGGCCCAGTGCACAGATTCATGCACAAGTTGGGTCCTCCTAGCCCATTGGGGCTGTCTCGCCCAGTCCCAATCGGGGCCGATCAGAGCCGATCGGGGGCCAACTGGAACTGGCCATGGGGAGAGACTGTAGGAGGTTGGCAAGCCATAGGGGTGGGCTGTGGGAGCACACTGACCACCAGGAGGCAGCTCCTGCATTGAGCATCTGGCCCTGGAGGTCACTGTGCATCATAACTACCAGTTGTCCAGTCACTTAGGCTTTTATATATATGTAGATACATTTACAGTATTTGGAGATGAAGGGCATCACATGAGAAACCTACTCTTAAAATGTTTTAAAAAGTGTTTTGGTCTATTCTTACATTTATTTCTATTATACATTTGTGATTGTTTCAAATTAAAAAAAAAATTAAAGGATGATAAAATCTGGGCCAGACAATACAAAGATGCTGTAGAAAGGCTGAAATTTGAAATCTTAAATCCATTACACATGCTTTAAAGTTTTATGGTACATATTTACACTTAATTGCATAATAAAGTATTTATGCTTCTCATGGATTTAGTCATTTCTTCCGATATTGCTCTTTTCCCCAGATTACGGAATCTTGCCAGTTTTGGTTACAGCTATCTCCCTGGAATGCTGACCTCTGCCTGATCCCAGAGTCAGGATTTGATGCCTAAAGTCAAAACTAGGTTAGTAGTGCTTCTTACAGACAATTGTTTAATATGACTTATCCCTGTCTGGGTGCTACACAGCACTCCTAAATTTCTATCAACAACAACCCTTTAAGATAAACCTGTTATTTGTCTCTGTTTTGCAGATTTGAAATTTCTAAAAGAAATGATGAAAAATGTCCAGAGTCTTCAACTAGTAAATGGAGCATCAATAAACAAAGTAAATCTTCTCTAACTCACAGCCATGCTTGCCCCACTATTATGAAGTAGATCGCTACATATATGGGAGAGACAAAAATGAATGAGAGGTGTCCTCAGAGAACTATTTCTGCCTTCTCCCCTTCATACTGTAGCCATAATCTTCTGCCTCTTATCTCTTGCCATGACTCTCCCACATCCCAGTTTTCATCAGTGGGTGAATTCAGGGACACTATTTCTTCTCCCTTTTCCATCATGATGCTAAAACAATTCCGAAGATTTAAAAATGTGCCCTAAACTATGTTTTTGTGAAATGATTTTACTGAGTATCCTACATAATAAAACCCTAATATGCAAATTGTCCCCATGACTGAGAGTTCTACCAGGAGTTGGGCCCGGCCAGTCAACTGCCCATGGCCCCTCCCCCTGGCCAGTCCCACCCCAGCTGGCAGCAGCAGACAGCTGGGGAAAGGGAGGCTCTGGCCAGCAGCCAGCAGCTGCTAGGGACCCTACCCATGCATGAATTTCATGCACTGGGCCTCTAGTAAATAATGACCACCTAATAAGCTCAAAGTGGAAAGAACAAATGACACAGAAGGAGTAAAATTGTATTACTTCTGAATAATTTGATGTTGAATAAGAAAGGCACAGATCAACCCAAGAAATGTTTGTTTTGGATGCGTGAACTGCTTACTCCCAAACTTTCAATGTTTCACTTGACCAAAGACATCAACTAAGCAGCTCTCAGAAATCAGAGCCAGTCCCCAACTAGAAGAGATGGGACTGAAAAAGCAATGGAGGAGAGAATCAAGATGGCGACCTAGGTAAGCACCTAACCCGCCGCCTCACACAACAATTTAAAAAATAACAACTAAAATCAGAACGGAATTCTTCCAAAAACACAGGAAAGCTGGTGGAGTGGGAAATCTACAACTAGAAAGAAGGAGGGAGGCTCACAGGTCAGATTGGGAGCCGCAAAGCGCTAAAGTAGGGAGACACTCACGCGAGCGAGCAGAGAGAAAGTGAGGTGGGAGGGAAAAGGAATTCCCAATTGCACTGAACCCTTTCAGACTGTACTGAACCCCAACCCCAGCAGAAACCCCCTAGACCCAGGCTCATACAGGTGGAGTCTGGACTGTAGAGAAAGGCACCCGGAGACTCAGAGACTGGGAGACCGGAGGAGCTGGGAGCCACAGCAGGCAGGGTCTACAGTCACAGGCCAGTGAGTACACGCAGAGAGGTCTGACCATGGAGTTTGCCGTGGCCTCTCCATAGCGGAAGGAGTCAGAAGCTTCAGACTACAGAAACCCAACCCAATTACACGCGAGTCCCTGGGGCTCTTGCATGGGGAAGCTGGGACAATCAGGTGGAAACTTAGGGGAGCTATCCCAGAGTAGACACAGCTGATACCCACATCCAATTGGCCTGAAGGTCAATTCCTCCCAGGGATACCAACAACAATAAAGACTTAGCTACAACAAGGCTGTACCCGCAGTCCACAAAGGGGAGCACCAAGAGTGTCTACCTCAGGTAACTGAGGAGGCTGACCCACTGGGCCATATAGGACACCAAACACACAAAGTCATCCTACCAACTCTGGGAAGCGGCGAAAATACCGAGACAAGGAAATAGATCTCAAACGAAAGAGATGGAGGATATAGAGTTCAAAACCACAGTTATAAGGTTATGCAAGAATATCCTAGAAAAGGCCAATAAATTTCATGAGACCCAACTAAAAATTATACATAAACTGAATGAAATGGAAAATATTATGCAGAGATCCAACAGCAGAATGGAAGAACACAAGAATCAGGTCAAAAAGCCAAAAGTCACTCTGCTGGAGAAGCAAGAAGAAAAGAGAATCCAGAAAGTTGAAGATAGTGTAAGGAGCCTCTGGGACAACCTCAAGAGTACCAACATCAGAACTATGGGGGTGCCAGAAGAAGAGAGAGTGCAAAATACTGAAAACATATTTGAAGAAATAATATCAGAAAACTTCCCTCACCTGGTGAAAGAAATAGACTTATAAGTACAGAAAGCGTACAGAACCCCAAACAAGAGGAATCCAAAGAGGATCACACCAAGACACATCATAATTAAAATGCCAAGGGCAAAAGACAAAAAGAGGATCTTACAAGCAGCAAGAGAAAAGCAGTTGGTTACCTATAAGGGAGCACCCATACAACTACCAGCTGATTTCTCAACAGAA
This sequence comes from Vespertilio murinus, assembly GCA_963924515.1. Lineage (NCBI taxonomy): Eukaryota > Metazoa > Chordata > Mammalia > Chiroptera > Vespertilionidae > Vespertilio > Vespertilio murinus. Next base: position 55,526,112 of record OZ004713.1, on the reverse strand, counting down.
ACTATGCTGGCCAGAAGGAAGTGGCAAGAAATATTCAAAGTGATGAATAGCAAGAATCTACAACCAAGATTACTGTATCCAACAAAGTTATCATTCAGAATTGAAGGGCAGATAAAGAGCTTCACAGATAAGAAAAAAGTTAAAGGAGTTCATCACCACCTAACCAGAATTATATGAAATGCTGAAAGGTATTATTTAAGAAGAGGAAGAAGATCAAGTGAGTTAAAAATCTGAGGAACAAAATAAACTGGTGAATATAATAGAATCAGGGGCAAAGAAAGGGAGTGGATTGATAATTATCAGGGGGAAAAGGGTGTGGGGGGTGCATAAAGAAGCTGTATTAAAATGGTACACCTATGGATGAAGACAATCATGGGGGGGGGGGGGAGGTAAAGGCAGAAGGTGGGGCAGGAACCGGGTGGAAGGGAGCTAGGGAGAAGCAATTATAATAATCTGAGCAATAAAATTTTATTTTAAAAAATAATAAAAAATAAAAAAGTGGAAAACCTAAAAAAAAAGAAAAGAAAAAGCAATGGAATCTTAAATTTTTCAATTATCTCTGTGACGATGATGGTATTGTTCTAACTTCAGTGATAATTAAGAAGAAACTGACCACTAGATAAAAGCAGAGGAAGGTAAATAAGATGCCACTTGAAGTCAAAAACAGATTCCCTCAACCAAGCTCATAGTTTATGAGATTAATATGACATGATTAATATCATTTCTGTAATTCTGATTTAGCCATCTGAAACACTAGGTATAAGTCTTGGTAGAATTTTGAAAAGCATATATATATAAGTTTTCCCATAAAACAAATATTCTAAAATTCAAGATATCATATATGGAATCATATAATTACTTTAAAAGTTTTTTGGAAAAGGGGAAAAAAAACCTCCCCATAAAAACAAAAATAAATTTGTTTATAGATTATTCAAATCAATAAATTACTTTATCATAGGAACATATAGGAAAATTCAATGTTGTTACGTTTCTTGTCATTAGTAGTATGTCATGGAGGTCAGTGGCTTTGGTTTACCTCCAATTGTCTCTTAAAACACCACTGACTGAGTCTATTCCTGGAATTGCTCTAACCTCCCCTAGCACTTCATCCTTTCACACGCAGTAATGTGCAGGGAACAGTGGTAATATGTGAAATAAGTTCAAAGATCCCAAAGTGGAAGACATTGTTTTCCTGCATCTACCTACTGTAACTGAAAACTGGGAATTTACTGGAATTGAGGATTTATTATGAGTCAGATGGTTGATAGCCTTTCCAACCAAAACATCTGCTCTACAAAGGCACAACTGCTATAGTCCATTTCCTTTTGGATCTGGAGAATGACCAAGTTGTAGCTTAGCCCTTTCCTTAAAGACACAGGGACTTGAAATGAGAAATGAAATAAAAGCAGACCTCTACATCACCTTCCAACTTTCACTATTTTCTTTGATGGTTATTAAAAATACAATAAAGTATGAGAATCAACACAATATTTGAACATTAAAAAATTATAATCAGCTCAGTGGAATAACCAAGGACTTTATCAGATCATTCTAATTCACAGCAGCACAGCTGAAACCAATTCTTTCTTTAGTATCTGAGGATAGAAGGGACATGTATGATCCAAACACAGTAGGAAAAGGGTTTCATCATTTATTCATTGATTCAACAAATATTTACTGAGCACTTCTACTAGTATGTGTCAAGCTCTATTCTAGGAACAAGTAGTGAACAAGCTAGCTTATGGCCCACCCTCTTGAAGCTTACTTTTTCAACAGGAGATAACGAACAAACAAGTAAGCTAATTCATAAACAGTCTTCAAAGCACTATAGGTTTCCTGTTTGTTATCATTGGCATCAAGGTTTTTCCAGCAACTGTTAAGTATTAAGATAGTTTTTAGGGACTACACCTTAGAGCAGTGGTTCAAATTTTGGTACTTGTTAAAAATCACATTCCTGAACCCTACCATTGGAGATTATAACTCAGAAAGTATGGGTGGACCAAGGAAATTGGATTTTTTTTTAACTTACCAGGAGAAGAGACTGGTCTGCCCCGCCAGGTTTCTTGTCTATTGCCCAAGAGTACTGACCTCCAACATTTAAAATAATATCCCACCAGTAAAAAAGTGTTTTACCTTCACATCAATAAATCTATATGTATTTACTTACAAGCTATCTACATGAACTGAGGAACTAATACATTGTGAACATCATAAAAATAAACAAGTAGTAGAAATTCTAAGAGGGTGAGCAAAAGATAAATACAGTATAAACAAAAGTGTTTCCCAAACCTGGGTGGCTGCCTGCATAGACTATAACCCACTACTTACTACATGGGGCACACTAGGAGGCCTACAGGCTCCTCGGATGGACCAGGGCCTTGCAGGACACTGGTCCTATCCAAAATGTCCACAGAGGCAATTGGTCCAAACCAAAGCATCCTTGAAATTTGGTCCTGTTCAAAACACCCACACTTAGAAAATGTGCCTGCGTTCAAATAGCCCATAATGTTTATTTCTACTTTTGGTTTACAAGATTAATACATCAAAAATACTATCATGTTTTATTGTTCCAACAATTGTACTGTGACTGTTTTGCCAATAATAGCCCGATTTGCCTCAGTAGCCTAGCTGGAAAAAGCACATGGGTTAGGTAGATGGGTTAGGGTTTGAATTTTGCAAAAGAAAGATATTTATATTATTAACTATGGATCAAATATTTCTATGGATGCTTTAGACAAAACCAAATGTCAAGGATCTTTTAAAGTGAACCAAACGTCTCCAAGGACATTTTGGACAGGACCAAATAAATGTCCATTAGCTGGACCAGGGAGTAGGACAGCCAAGGAGGAAGCCCTGTGATTCATAGCCTGGAAGACAGACTATTCAGCTCTCACTGCATCCCATAAACCAGTGTTTTCCAAAGTGTAGTACTTGTACCCCCAGGGGTACAGGAAGAGTTTGGTGGGGGTACGCGTTGCACCGGAGTTTGGTGGGGATATGCACTGCACTGTGCTTAGCTGCGCCTAATTCTACGTTCTCATGAGTCAAGTCAAGACAGTCTTGTGAGGCGTGAGATGGTCCAGTGTACAAATAAATGTTATTTATAATATAAATTTTATTTATATTTTATAATGAATAATTTTATTTTTTGTTTATTATTATTTTGTGTATGTACCAAAAAAATAAAAAATAAATATATTTTGATTGTTATTAAAATACATCCTTTTTTTTTGACAAGGGGTACTCAGCGTTACGAAAATTATAGAAGGGGTACACATATGTCAAAAGTTTGGGAAACACTGCCATAAACTTATAAAAATATCCCTTCTAGCACAGGTGAGAGGTTTAGGCAGAGGAGCATTATATTATAGTCATCCCAGTGACAGGTATGTAGGAGATCATGCCTCACTCTACCTGCCATTACGTACCTACTAGTTCTTGTTAACTTACACTAAATAAAGTATGAAAAACTCAGATCTGAAAAAAATATAAACTCAATCCTAGATTTAGCAGCTGTAACTTATTGTGTCAACTGTTTGAATCACATGAATATGTCCACACACGTTAGACCCCAGGCAATGTGGTGTAGTAGAAATTAGAAAGATCACGGGCTTTGAATTTATGCAGATTAGTGAGAATCATGGCTCTACTGCTGCTTGCTTGCTGTGTCGACCTGGCTGGGTAACTTATTTAAAACTTGGATAAGCCTCTGCTTCCTCACCTGTAAAATGGGAAGAATAATAAAACTGTTGTATCAGAAGCAATATGTATAAGGGATAGCCACTAGTATGGCCACCATCATTGTCATTGTTATCCCAGGTCCCTTGGAATATCTGACCCACATATTCTCTGCTATAGGCACACAATGAGTCTAGCTCATTTCCCCGGAATAATCCCTGATGCCTTCTTTAGCAGGTGCTGGCCTATCTGTGCAAAATCAGTTTCTTGTTTGATTGTGATTCTTGTTTGAGTGGCACCACAGCTGGTGATATTAGAAGCCATGCCCTACTTTTCAAGACCTATACACAGCCCCCTGACTTTGGAATTCAGTGTTCAGCCTTCATCTGCCCTTTCATTTGGCACCTAACTTCCTGGTTGTTATCTCAGCAGGTAATAGCTTTTCTAGTTACAGGCTCTGCTCTAGTGTCTTCTTGTTTGTACTTCCTATTGTTAGTATTCAAAGAGTTACATGTAGTGAAACCATTTGAGTTTGGAGATTAAAAGGCAATGATCAAATTATCTACTCACAACTACAGGAATAGCCATATACATATATATATATATATATATATATATATATATATATATATATATACCCATAGAGCATTTCAACTATGAGTATATGTATATATATTACAACTGTCTAGAATACCAAGAAAAATAAAATAAAAACAATTAGGAATCTATCTAAATGAATTAAGAAAAAGAACAAAGAAGCAATATCAAACTAAAATTAGAAAAGGACAAAAATAAAACTAAGAACAGAAAAAAAACACAGCAAAAAATTTAAGTACCTTCAGTCAATACAAAAGAGAAAAATTTATATTATTAAATCAAGACTATTAGTTTTTATTTTAAATTAGGGCAATACATTTTAGTTATATACTAATAAATTTAGTAATTAAGGGGAAGTGAATAAAAATTCAAAATTAAAAGAGGATAAAAAGAAAAGTATTGGGAAATAGCAAACTTGAATGAATGGACAATTTATAACAAAAATAAATGCTATTAAAAATTTTCTCTTTTAAAAGATGCTCATCACCAGTGAATTTGTTGTAAGAACAAGCATGTCAAACTCGTGGCCCACAACGAATTATTTTTGCAGCCTAGCCAATATAATGGTATGTAAGAAACATTTTAATTAAAATTTTGTAACTTAATTTTTACAATATCCTATTATTCATAATCCTATATAATAAAGAGCTAATATGCTAATTAGAACAGATGGCAGAATGACCTTCCAGAATGACCAGTGGGCAGGGCCGCAGTGCAGCTACAAGGGCCAAGCCCCTTCCACAAATTTCATGCATTGGACCTCCAGTTATTAATAACAAACTACAACATTCGCTAATGACTGATTATTATAATCGTGTTGCATTCATTTCCTTTACACTCCTTATGCACAGGCAGACCATTTTCTCTCCAATATTTCAGCAGCCGATGGCCACATCATTAGTCTTGTACTGACTTGTTTGATCTGTGCAACAGGAAATATTTCACTTTCAGAGAACAAGAAAAATAGGTTTATTTGCATTATGTTTATTAATTTATGCAGTTTTTCAGTGTCTGGTAAGTTTATATTCAAGAAAAAAATATTAATTTTTATTAAAATGTTCTATTATTGTCGAAACAGGTTTGGCTCAGTGGATAGAGCATTGGCCTGCAGACTGAAAGGTCTCAGGTTTGATTCCGGTCAAAAAGCATGTATATATTGGTTGCAGGCACATCCCCAGTAGCGGGTGTGCAGGAGGCAGCTGGTTGATATTTCTCTCTCATCGATGTTTCTAGCTCTCTATCCCTCTCCCTTCCTCTCTGTGGAAAAATCAATAAAATATATTTTTAAAATGTTCTATTATTTTATGTTAACAATTATTTATTTCAGCTCTTTGTATTCACATGTCTCTACTGAAATAAATCTAAGTTTCTATGAAAATTGAAGCTTTTGTTTTCTTACAGCCCACATAAACTTAAACCTTGTTTATTTGGCCTGTATTAGCCTTTGAGTTTGATATGCTTGTTGTAGAATGTTTCTAAGCTTTCTAAATAGGTAAGAATAGTTATGCTTTTCAATCTACTTCATAAGGCAAATATACTTTTATTTTCCCATAAACAGACAAGATATTCACAATGGATTTTTTATGAGTAGAGCTCTGATAACTAAATAAAAATCTTAATAAACAAAATATAAGACCACATTAAAACAATATTCCACTAGGAGAAAACAATTTATACTTGTGGTGCCAGAGGAATTAAGGGGCCCAATTTTCCAGACAAGAGTGGGAATGAGGTGGAGCTTCTTGGGGTGCTGCTGAAATAAGCATTTTCAGAAGCCCCACAGGAGGATGGGATATTGAAGAAGATTTCATTAGCGAGGAGTTCCATTTCTCAGGGTGCAACGTCACGTTTCCCTCAAGCCAGCTGGGAGTTTAGCAAAGAGGAACAGCTGAGAGATTAGCAAAGCCAGAAACAAGGCCAGTGTCCAGAGTTTCCCATCCATGTTGCAGTCAAGTGTAGCTCAGCATCCAAACTAATTAAAATCCATTAGTCCATGTGTGGAGTTCAACATGGCCATGCGCATCCCCCTGCCACAGGAGGAAAGGGAGGGAGGATCAAGGAAAGGGGGGAGAGAGAGAGAGAGAGAGAGAGAGAGAGAGAGAGAGAGAGAGAGAGAGAGAGATGGAGACTTTGATATATTAGATTTCACACACTTGGAGTGGCTAGGCCCATCCTGGCTACTAACTTGCTTTAGGGTGTGACTGTCATATATGCAAGTATCTTCCAAGTCAGTCAGACCTTTACTGGGGATTTGTCTAACTGCCTTTATCAGGTCCCTTCCCCATTAAACAGCAGGGAAAAGATTTGGAGGGTGTTACAGCTTTTTGGAAAAGCTGTGTAAATGGCATGCCTATATTATCTGGTCTTCCCTTTCACTCCTTTCCTGTTAAATAATAACAAGTTATTAAAATAGCAACTTGGACTGCATGGCTAGACATAGGAAAACAATATATTTGTCACATGAGATGGGACATAGTAAGAATCATATTATTATTGTAATAAATGCTCTCAGAAAACTAAAATAGCCATTCAGCCTGTAGCAATACAAATACTGTAGCCAGGTATCAGGCTCTCTCCAAGAGGCCTCAGGAGTACAGTTATGTTTCTGGTAAGCCTTCTGGACTCAGGAACTCAGTTTGGTTGCACACCTACTGCAGAGCCATCTCCCAAGGGTAGGTGATGTAGAACCATTCGTTTATTATGAGAAATTAACTACCGTATTTGCCGGCGTATAAGACGACCCTTTGGCCCTGAAAAATATGCCTCCAGGTGGGGGGGTAGTCTTATACGGCGAGTATATAACAAACTCTGTATTTTTAGTGGAAATGTTAGGGGGTCGTCTTATACGCCCAGTCGTCTTATACGCCGGCAAATACGTATTTTTCAGGGCCAAAAAATCGTCTTATACGCCGGCAAATACAGTAGGTATTAAAATATTCTAAGTTCATTCTTTCCCCATAATGTCAGTCTATTACTTTGTAAATCACAGTCACAAGCCCCTAAGATCAGTACTCTCTAATGCAAGCATGTCAAACTCAAAGGCTAACACCAGCAAAACAAACAAGGCATGGAGCCTGCAGGCCACGAGTTTGACATGTTTGCTCTAATGAGAAGATTCATGTGGCTTGCTAGGTGAGCAAGGAGTCAGAAGAAGGGGAATTAAAGGGAGCACATTTTAACAAAGTCTGATACACTAATCTCACCCTAGGGATAACATTGTCATTGGGACCAACAGGACACTTGAAGTTGGTGACCGATATCCTCCGGTGCCCACCTCCACTCTCAGGTTATTCAAAATCACCGACTAACCCATCCTTTATTTTGGATGATGCCGGAGTAGTTACTGTCAAAATTTGGCTCTATAACATTGCTTCTTCTTTATTCTTTCCCTAGCTTTAGTTTGATACATTATTTCTTTAGATACATGAACATGTGTAAACAGGTTTAATATTGCTCACCTGGGATCCACTTCATCCCCAACACAGAATATCACATGTTAATCTTTACCCATTTATATACTAGCTGCAACTTTCACAGGGTATCCCAATTCCCTTATTTTTTAGTTCTTAGGGAAAAAAGGGTAGTTACTTCACTGAATGAGCAATTACTTAGAAAGGAAAATAATTTAAAAGTATAAACATAGGAAGGATTGAAAAAATATGTTTTATGTATGAAATCATTCCATATCATTGGTATAAAATTATATGATTATACAGGATGGGACAATAATAGGTTTACAGTTTTGAGTACAAGAAATAAGAGTTTACTCTTGTATTATTATTTCTTAATTGCTGTATTATTTTCCATAGCTCAAACACAATATAAAATAAAAAGTATTAACAAGTTACTTCAACAAAGTTGCAGAATAAAAATCCATTTGAAACTACAAGTCAATGTACTATGGGCCACAGCTAAAAAATGCAGGGAAAGGATCCCTCTTATAATGCTAACAGAAAATTCAATAAGTGAGTATTAATTTAAATCAGAAAATTAGAGGCTTATTCAAAGATGACATAAAGTCTGATGGCAGAATTAAAGAAAGATGAATAAATGGAGAAATATAATTTTCTCCATGCTGGGAAAACTAAATATAGTAAAGATGACAACATTCCCTAAATTATTATGTAGATTTAATAAAATACTGATTTTACAGATATTGTTATTGCTACTAAAATGCATGTGTTTGAAAATAGAATATCAAAAGAAAAACACTGAGGTTATGATAGTGATTTCAAACTATCAATTGTTAATTTGTTACAAAAAATTTATTTTTAAAAAGACATAGTATTAGTTGAAATAGAAAAAAAACAAAATAGAATTCATAAATAAATGTAAAAGGTTAGTACGTGATAAGCCAGAAGTGTGAGCGACAGAGATGCAGAGAGCTAAGGCAGAGCTTTATGCTCCTGTCATCCGTACAGGCTGACGAGTGGAAATACATGTAGAAGAAAACAGAACAGCATATTTATTCCAACTGTGAAAGAGAGAGAACTTTATAACTGCCAACAAGGTAAAGTATTATCACAAACAAAATACTTTCAGATATAAAAAAAATTTCTCTCTCCCAAATATACCAACTATCAAAAACATCAATATAATGTAGTATTGAATATCTAAAGGACAGAGAGAACAAAATAGCTAAATGTGGCAAATGTGACATAATATTATTATCCATGGCATAGAAATAAAAAAATCAATAATGAGATTTTACTTGAAAAAGTGGCCCAAGAACATGAACCGTGGAAAAATGTACAACTTGTCAAGGCAATGAAAGGTTATTTAAGATATTACATAATTCTTAACTTAGCAAAAACAAATAAAAATGACAGAAATCCAATTAGGCCTGGGTTAGTGTATACAAAGCTTTGCCTCCTGTTCTCATGTCTCCACCTATCACCCTTTCTAGAAAATCCCCAGATTTTCCGGTTATGTTTCTGGGTTTTGCCAGGTTACCTATGGTCAAGAACTTACTGTCTCCACACTCCAGTAAATGAATCTAAGTTTTACCTTCCTGTCCCTGGGAGCTTTGCTGCCAGCACCACAGACCTCCTGCAGCAATGGCCCTATCTGGTTCTTGCTCACGCTCTTGGGGATTGAAATTAAATAATTAATATAACTGGTCTTTTTTGTGTGTGGGCTTCAGGGCCCTACCATTATCTGGTACTATTTACCTCTCAAGATTGACCACCCTACCCAATGGACTGGTTTAGTTTGTAAGCTAGGGTTCTGAGCCTAACCCAACCCACAGAAAACTAAGTCTTTCATTAATAACGGAGATAATTTTCACAAGATTGGGAATACTATTAATTTGTTTTTATCTTTCCTAAATTCAACTTGGAAATACGTAACAAACTGCTTATCCTCTGACCCAATAATTCTATATAAGGAAATTATTCCAAGGAAATAACCCAAAAGAAAGTAGCAGAAATTAACACTACAAAATATTCATGGCAGCACTATTAGGAATAAGAGGGAAAGTGAGGGAGAAAGAAAGATGGGAAAGCAGAGAGGGAGTGAGGAAAGATGGCTGGATGGGAGAAGAAGGGAGAAAGGTAAGAGAATTTGAATACATAATGATATGAGGAAAATGATTAATTACAACTATGAAATATTAACATAATTAAGTGTTCAATAACTACTTATAATGGCAATTGTGTAAACCATATATGCATGGAAACATTGTGAAGGTGGGTGGGGGCTCAGTGATATTAGAAGTGAAAGGATTTAGGAACTATCTGTCTGAACTCCCATCAGAAGACCTGTTTCCAATATTTATTCATTTTTTCATTCAGTATTTATAGAGCACCTATTCTGTGCTAGGTCTCAGAGTTATAATGATGAACATATAGACAGGACACGTAAATACACCAATAATTATAATCAATACATGTGATAAGGCTTTGCTATGAGAGGTAAATGGTATTATGGGAGCATGGAGGAAATTCACCTCTCCCAGACTTATCTAGAAAGGCCTCGCTTTGCTACTCCTAATGGGTGACTTAACTCCCAAAGCCTTAGTTTGCTCACCTATAAAATGGAGGAAACTTGGCAATGCCCATCAAAATTACATATGTATTTATCCTTTGGCCGAGCAACACTACCTCTGTGAATTTGTCCTACAAATATATCAGATACACAGGACTTAATGAATATTCAAAATAATTCAGAAGCAGCACCAGTATAAAATAACAGCCAAATTGAAACAACCCAACAGTCTATAGAAGATAATTAAGGAAGTTTGATACATCCACATAATAAACTCCTAGGCAACTGTGAAAAAAGATTTTTTTTTTAAAAAAGCAGGAGTTACATAGCAGCATAAAGAAAATGCAGAATAGTATGTACAGTATGCCATCTTCTGCATAAGAGGATAAATAAGAATGTATGTGTGTTTGCATCTGGATAAAGAAAATTCTAGAAGGATATAAGAAACTAATAAAAGTAATTATCTACAGGAGACTGTCAGGAAATGAGATGATACATGGAGATGGGATGGGAGTTGTTTTTTTCAATGTGTACCTGTCATGTAAATGTATTACCTACTTATTTACATTAATTTTAAGGTTGGATTTCTAAAGCTCTTCTACTCTTAACATGCTATAATTATATGAGTTAACCTACATTTAACTTGTAATAATATAGTCAAATATTCATGAGATTCTTTGGTTATTTGTAAGGATGCTTAGGTTTATAATTTTTAAAATTAATCCCTAGGTCAAACCAACATGAGTATCTTTAAACACTGAATTCTGAGACTAACACAATCTTCTCTTTCTATCAATATTTAAATTCTTTAAATGCCTCTATATTTGTTGAAATTTAATAAAGATTTATTCAGTGCCTACCCTGGGAGACAGGAAGGGCACTTACCTATGCAAGTTCAACAGAAAACACTGAAACCCTGAGCCAGTAACATCTAAGTATTAGGCATCCTTTAGGTTAAAGGGCTCTCTATTAAAGGAGTTAGTACTTTTTCCCATCTTTTGTTTGTTTGTTTGTTTGTTTATTTGTTTTAATTCTCCCCCATATAGATGTGAGAGAGACACATCGATTGGTTGCCTCTGCACTCACACTGGGGAGAATTAATCTGCAACCCAGGTAACATGCCCTTGATCAGAAATTAAATCTGAGATCTTTCTGCAAGGCTGATGCTCTACCACTAAATCATACCAACCAGGGGGTTCACATTATTTTTAGTATGCTTTTTATTGATTTCAGAGAGAGGAAGGGAGTGGGAGAGAGAGAAACATCAAAGATGAGAATAAATTATAGATCAGTTGACTCCTGAACTCCCCCTAATGACACGTGCCCCAAGTAGGAATAGAACCATGACCTCCTGGTTCAGGGGTCGATGCTCAAACACTGAGCCACACTGGCCAGGCTTTACATCATTTTAATTATTTAAGAGCTGAAAAACAAGAGGTTCTAACAGATATTAGAGCTAATATGAAAAAAATAACTTTTCATATCTTTATATAAAATCTGAACTTAAAAAAATAAATTTATAAAGGTAATATAACAAAATAAAAATATATATATTAAGGTTCAGAAATGTTGAAAATAATATCATAGCAGATGATAAAAACAATGATATCCAATATTTATATAGCACTTGACAATTAATATGTTTTCACTAATGACAGCTCTTCTGATAGGTGTGAGATGATATCTCGTGGTTTTAATTTGCAGTTCTATGATGATTAGTGATATTGAGCACTTTTTTTCATATGTCTATAGGAGAGAGTGGGGGACTGGATAAAAGAAGATGAATGGATTAACCAAAGAACATAAATGCATAATCCACAGACACAGACAAAAGTGTAGTGATAACCAGAGGAAACAGGGGCTGGGGGTGGGAAATGGTGGATAAAAGTGGGGAAATGGGGACATCTGAAATAGTGTCAACAATAAAAATAAAGCTAAATAAAAGAATATGTTTTCACATACTTCATCTGATTCTTCCAAAACCCAGGAAAATATGAAGATAAATAGTATTCTCCTAATTTTCATGGTGAGAAAATAGGTTCAGAAGCTGTGTAACTTGCTCAAGTTTATGCTAATGGAAAATGGCCAATCTGGGCTTTAACTCTTGTCCTCTATTTCCAGATAACAAAATCACTCTACTTTGTCAAGGGCCCTTTGGTTGGCTATACAAAATTTACACATGAATATGTCCAAAAGGTAAGCCAAAAGATATCTATTGAAAGAATAGAGATCTAAAAGAAGTACAGTCCTCTAGGAGTAACCCTGAACTAGAAGCATACCTATTATTTCAAGTCCAAAATTAAATATTCTGATAGGTAACACCTACAGGAAAGACAATAAGGACATGAAATCAACAGCTAGAAGAGAAACTACAAGAGGTAATTTACTTTTCTCAAGGACCTAAGTTCTTTGTGCCAGATATAAGCACTCTGTCATTTGGCCATCTCTTGATTACTATCTTTTACTCATGTATTAGGAGTTAAGAAGTTGTAAGTATAATTAATGCTAACAAAGACAGGTAAAAATTATTCCAAGATTAATACTGAACACTGGAGACTGAAAATCCTTGCCTTCTGTGTTATGGCTGTGGCTCTGCCAACTCATCTCAGGGCCCTTCAAATGCCCAAATCTTTCTATAAAATAATGCTAACTCATTACACCAAAACACACACCAAAAACAAAATAAAATAAAACAAATACCACAAAGCTTAATAAAAACTACAAGGTAATTTCAAAACAAATAATAATGGCACTGAAACTGATTTATTGTGACTAAATTTTTTAAGTTTTTAACTCTGCTGTGGTAAGCACAAAATCAAACCTAATCAGCCATTATTTAACAATTGAAATATTAAGACTTCTTACTCATAGGACTTGAAGTCAGAAGGACTAGATTGAAGTCCCAGCTGAGCTACTTACTACTGGTTATTACTCAAAGTGCATTAAAAGTGCTTCCTCTTTTGTAAAATAAGGATAATAAAAACTATTTTTTTCCTCGTTAGGTTTTTATTGTAAACTTCAAATGTAATTATGGATTTCCTCATCTATTATAATTCCTAGAAATCTACCGTTTGGGCTCTGGCCCAAAATATGATTGTGAAAAAAATGAAAATTAGGCCCTAAGGTTGTATTTGAAAATTACTCACCAATATCACGGAATTTGATAAATTCACATCAGGGCCTCCTGCATTTAGAACAGCGATTGGGGTGAATAAAATGGCCAAGACATACTTGCTAAATAAACAAATGAATCTGTTTACAGTAATTTTCACTTTTGTATTGAGATATTTGTTATTTCTCCATAGGTTTGAGTCTCCAAGCTTTATTTCTTTCTAGGAACAATAGCTGAGGTGTGGGTTTGATCGCAGCCATCACCGCCCAGTGTAAACCACGCATGAACACAGAAGGAATGAAGTTTTGATAACCTACTAGGATAGGCACTGTTTTAGAACCTGGATACAAAAGAAAGAAGTTGTCTTTCCTCCTGGTGCTTAGGATTTGTCACATCATGGCAGATACACACACAAGTGAATATGGCCTATAGGTCAAAGGTGGCTGCAGAATCCCACAGGTGGTGCTGAGATTATAGTGAGCTCAGAGATTATTTTTCCAGGTTGGCCCTGAAGATCCAGAGGGCTATTTAAGAATGAAAACATGTCACTGTTTCCTTTAGAGCAGAGGCTCTCAATGTCAGCTGCACAATGAAATGATCTGGAGAGTTTTAACAACTATAGATGCCTGGGTCTCCTCCACAGAGATTCTGATTTACTTGGTCAGGAATGCAACCTACGCATTGGGAGTTTTTAAGCTTCCCGGGTACAGCTGAGGTTGAGCACCAATACCGTGGAGCAGCTCAGGATTCCCTAGGAATTAACTAGCCACCTGTCCCACAAAAGTCTCCTCACCTGGGAGAACAGAATAATTGCAGGAAGCCCAGTTAGAGGGGATCAGAACAGTGAGTTTTAAGGCAATCACTGAGGTCCTGCCATTGCTGCCTGGCAGGCATGGCTCAGTGGTTGGGCAGAGATAGACCTATGAACCAGGAGATCACAGTTCGATTCCCTCTCAGGGCACAGGCCCAGATTGTGGGCTTGATCCCCAGTAGGAGGCATGCAGGAGGCAGCAGATCAATGATTCTCATCATTGGTGTTTCTCTCTTTCTCTCTTCATTCTCTGAAATTAATAAAAACATGTTTTAAAAAAAGAACTATTGCCGTCTTTACGGCAAGTTTCAGTGTGCAACTAGTCATTTATCATCCTAAACATGTAGAAGAAAATAAGTTGGAAGAAAACAAACTGAAAAGAGTATCTTTTAAGCACTAGTGAATAATTACAGGTACATATTTCTGTCTTCTGAGAACTCTCTCAACATTTTTATTTGTAACATTATAGAAACATTAGAAAATACAAATAGAAGAAAAACATCATCCACAATACATGACTTATATGTATGTAAATCATACTGTTTTTCCCATGTCTGTATGTATATACCATGCATTATTTTGTATAATAGGCTATTTTCAATGAATAATATTTTGTGATGAGACTTCCAGTTACGATGACAGATTAAACTGCCAAATGCAATATTGATCAGAAGTAAATTTCCATTTGCTGTTTCACATTGAGAAATGCCTAAAAGGCAAGATAGAAGTTGCATGTTCTGTGGAAGCTTAGGTCAGAGGCAATCAATATTGATTCAAAGTCTACAGAAGCTTGTAGAAGTGTGAGAAACCTCCTATGATTTATGTGGTCCGAGAAACATATTCTCAGCCTCAGCTTCCAGCAATGCATCAAAATTCTAGTTTAATTTTCCTACCAGCATCAGACTTCTGTGTTAGATAAGCAAATGTCCTGATCTCCTTCCAGATTCTGAGATGGCCATTTGTTCAGGGACCTTAGTTCTTTGATGGTTTCACAAAAATCTGTCAGCCCAGTGTTTTTCTTGAGTAAGGATGGTACTTAATGTTGTCATTCCAGCTCTTTATATCACAGAACTGTAACCAACAATTCACTCCTGGAATGTCAGCAGCCGAGCTGATATGATCTAACACCCCACCTTCATTCCCAGGCAAGATACCAAAAAGTTATTCTCTAGAAAAAAAGACCTCCTCATACTCATCTGAGGGTCTCCCAATGAGAAAGACAGCTCACTGCCTGAGCTTCCCATAGTGAAGTCCTCAATTAACAAGCCGCCCTACACATGAGCACAGACACCCATTATCTGTTCCCCCAAACACACACCATACTTCAGCAACCTCCTGATATATTTTTGTTTACAGAAATTAATTTTAATAGTTTAAGCAAATCTTAAATAGCAGGGAAGCAACTCTGCTGTTTAAAGAAAAATAATCTTATTCAAATAATTCATTATGGTCTATCTGCCCATTCATTTTTTTTCTTTTCTGTAGTATGGATAAAAGGAAGGTAACTGTTGGACCCTTTCTATATTGAGGCTCCTGTCTTTTAGTTCTTGGAAATTATATTTTTCCTCTGAAAGTTTTTTCCATTCCATTTTTAAAAATCTTTTTCTCTAGAGGCCCACATTGTTGGATATTTGGACTCCATGATTTTATTTTATTTTTTCTTTCATTTTCTTATGTTTCCCTTGGTTCTCTTTCCTTGTTTTGATTCTGCTTTTATGGAGACTTTGACTTTATCTTTAGTTTTCCATTGAATTTTTAAATATTGTTATCATGTTTTAGGATACTTTGGGTTTTTATTTTAGTTTTCTGTTTTCTCTTAAGATTCTTTCTTTGGTGGTTCTTCTATATCCAAAAGGATACTCTCTAAAGGGGATCAGTAGGGGGAGGAGGAGGAAGGAGAACATCTTTCAACAATAAAGATAAATAAAAAATATTTTTTTAAAGTCAATAGAAAAATATCCCCAAGTAAGGATTAAGAAAAACATTTTAAAATAAAAGTTGAATTCATACAAAGCCATTAGAAACTCTGAAGCCATTCAAGAAACTATGTCAGAATCAAGGAATAATCATTTATTGGAAATTCATAGGAGCATTTCTGTGCTCATAATAAGAACTCTTTTGAAATTATTAATCTGAAGAGGGGAAAAGTACACCTTATATTGCTATTTTATACGTAAGTGAAGTTTTACAGTAGTTAATTAACAATCATAGGACTAGAAAAAATAGATTAAGGCTCTTGAAAACACATTTCAACATTCTCCTTCCTTCAGGCAAAGACACACACATATACACAAACACCTCAATCGGCCTCAAAAGTAACTATAGGAACCCACATACATTAAGCAAAAATTTATAGGTAAACTTGTATACCTGCAAAGCAAAACTGTCAGATCCCTCAAAGGTGGCAGCATGCTTACTTCGGGGTCTAAATTAACTAACTGTAGTTAATAAATAATAACATGAAACTAACATAACTAGGAAGAAAAACAGACTATTCTATGAATTCAAAAGGGTATATATTTTAAAAGCCCAAGTGGCTGGGGACCACGTCCATGAGTTAGGACACTCACTGGGACATACACAAACCAGCCTCTTCTCAGATATAAGCTTTACACAGATGTATTCAAAAGTCTTTCTTCTATTTGTCTAAGCTCTAAAACTTTTTTTTTTTTTGCACTTGGGCATATCCTATCTACAATTTACAGATGGACAAGCTCATTTGAAAATTGACTAATTAAAATATATTGATCATAAAATATGTACTGTTATCTTTTTTCCTTAACACATCCTAAAGCTAATCTTAGTTGAAAATGTATATGTACTTCTCCTTGTACGGCACACAACAAGAATATAATTCAATGAAACCTTTACAAAATGTCAGATTAATTACATTTTTTCAGTGCAGATGGGTTTAAGGAAATCATCTCTGAAAACAGTATTTCATTTAAAATAAAATAAAGACATAATCTTCCCCGATAAGTCAATGTGTAGGAGATGCCAAAATATTATAACTGCCATATATTATAGATGCTAGGGTATGAATTTTTAAAAGCAAATACAAGTAGTTTGTGACGATCTTGAGGCAATGTCCTAGAAACACTAAGGTTCTCTGGGCAGCCCAGCAGGAAGGCTCTAGAACACAATACACAAGAAATAAACTTCCAGGCATTGGGCTAATAATGTAGAATTTTAGAAAAATCATCAATGCCTAACTCAGGTATTAAGTTAAATATTCACTCATTTACTTAGTATTTATTAAGTATATGCAATGTGTAAGTTTTCAACTATATCTATGACCCTGAAAGCAAGCTGGAATGAAGTTAATCGTACCAGAAACTTTACCTCTCCCTCAATGCAGGTCAGCATGACATTTCTCTAAAATGACGTCTTTATGAGGTTTTGAAATTCAGTGCCATAAAAGTCAGACGCATAAATCACTTCTAAAGAATACATTTATAATGTCCCTTACACTGTGTAATGACTTCATGTTTTGGTGGACTTAAAAGGTTTACTGTTACTTGAGTTAAACATTAACAGAGACAAAATATCTCTTTGCCCAATAAAGCTTAATATGCACCTTAAAACAATTTATATTTATGTATTTGTTAACACAATACAAGTAATGTTTTATTCATCCCAAGCTGAAATTTGGTATTTAAAACATTCCCTATGTCATGCCTGACGTTATATGACATTTAAAAGCAATATTCAAGTTGGGAAATGCCCTTCAGTAGAGAGGTTGAAAAGTGTTCTTGCTTGTAAAATGTATTGATGCTTTGCTTTTATTGTTTCTAGTACTATTATGCTTCATTCTGTAATAGGAATCATTTTTTATCTATTTAAAATAAAAGTAAAGAAGAAATTAATTTCATTTGCCTCATTTCACTAAGTAAAATGACACTAAGCCTGCCTGAATATCATCTGCCTTTTAAAATATATTACACAGGACGAGGGACGTGTCAAAAATGGGGACACTTAAGGTTTCCTTAGGTTCTCTCTCTGTATGGATTTCTGAACAGACTATGACAAGGGAGAAGGGCTTCTAGGGCCAAGTTTTCATGGACCACGGACCACAAACCACGGTCCCTAAACTACTGCCCAGACCTGTAAGGTTCCACACCTTGCTCCCTGGATCCCTCCAGTGAATCAAATCTCTAGGAGTACTCTCACCAGCAACAGGTTAAAATGTCAATTGCACATGTGTAAGCATGAACACTATGTCTTCAGGAAACTCCCCAAAATGAAGACACTCAAGGGCACTTGCATGATAAAAATCTTTCCTTCCACATACCATTGGCTCCCTCGAGACCTATAATTCTACAACGGAAAGGCACTGCCTAACCTATAGATCCCATAGTTCTACTTTTAAATAAAAGTAAACACAGAGACATTGATGGGCAGAGTCTATCTACAATCCGCTCCATTTCCCTCCAGAGGAATGCCTATGTGCCCTCATCTCATCAGAGCAGAGACCTGCTCTCAGGCTCTTCCAGCCGAGATCGCCACTCACATCCCTGAGACGTCCTCTGCACACTAACAACCTCATTGCATGGCACCTCTCCCAGGCCAGGCTCTGCTTTTCCTCCTAACAAAGAGAGGCCTTTCCAGGTCCCCTATTCTAATCAATTGGGTAGTTCCTACTATTTTTCTGCCTTCAGACCCCCTCCAAGTCTTCAGCTCAGTATAAGCGTTCTGCATGGTTGCAACTGTGTTTCTTATCGTTCAGGTGTAGAATAACAGCGACTGTGAAGGAAAAGACAGACACGCTGCCCATCAAGTTGCAACTTGCTCCACTCTGCACCCAAGAAAAGGCCGGATACCTTTAAGGTCAGAACCAAGTGCATAATAATGAAGTTTTGCATACAATAGGTAGGTTTCTCTCTCTCATTATCAATTCAGAGAAAGGGTGGACTGTGTGCTCTATTTCTTTCTAATTTTCCTTCTACCCGCCTAACAGAGGACACTGTGCTCAATAAGTACAGATCGACAAATGACCGAATATATACATACAAGTAAAGAAACTTCATCTTTTCAAAGACAGCCACCTTCCAAAGCTGGGACACAGATGAGAGTTAGATACCAGATTACCTAAAGGCTTAGACCTCAGAGACACAATTACAAAACTTACTCTTTTACAAAAAATGGAGTGTCAAATTTTGTTCATCAATCTCCCAGAGACAATGAAAGTACATGCACAACAGCAAAAAAACATCAATAATTTTATGAAAATAAGAGGCAAGATCATCTCATAAGAGGAAGAGAATGCTAGTTAGGATTGGACACACAGGGAGAAGAGAAAATATTAGTCATTAAAGAAAATGTGCTAAAGCATTTATAAGAAACTACTGTCAAGCCAGAATAAAAGCCCAAAATAAAATTATAATCACAAATTTGTAGTGGGCCAAATCAATATGGTTCAGGCTATTTCTGCTAAAATGTTCTCCTCTCTGACTGCACAAGGAGGAAACGCACGCAGTGACTCTCACAGTAGACGAAGCATGAGGTTAGGAGGCCACAGAGGTGGTACTAAGTGGCAGGTCTTTGGGACAAGACTGGGCAAGAGCAAATGGCTCAAGGTAAACATCCATCTCCACACATCAGGACTGAAGAGGCAGAGGTCAGGGCTGTACAAACAGAGGAGAGTAGTAAGATCTTCGAAGCAGAGCACTGACGATGAAGTACAAGACAGAGCAAAAAGGAGGGCTGGGGGGTCGAGATGGAGGTAAAGAGAATCTAGCAGGCTGAAGAATAATGAGTAGATCATCATCTCACATGTCGAAATAGGTATAGAGGACGGCAGAGGATTGGAGAAAAGATGACCTGGGTGCTGAGGTCGTCTAGCGAAGTGGGGATAGGTCCCACGGTGGGCAGTCAGCAAGGACTGTGTGAACAGAACAGTGCAGGTGGACCAAGGATTATGTTTTAATACTCTCTCAATGGATCAGAAGAAGTGGGAAAAGTTGAGGCCTCCATATAGGAGGGGGGAAAATCCATTTCACTTAGGACAAGAGGGGAAGCTATATAAAGGAATGGAGAAATGACTCGGAAATGAAGAGGTTTGTCTCCAGGTAAAGAACATTTCTATCACTGTAATAATGCTTACTGGATTAATCAACCTTAGGGTCTATTAGTAATATATTTTGAAAGCCTTTGAGCTGAAATACCACAAAATAAAAAGGTCAAACTCTTATTTTCTGAGAACTTAAATGCTAGGCACTATATGAAGTGATACATGCATCATTTCATCTCCTCCTCACATTTAGACCATGAGGTAGGTATTGCACTCATTCTAGAGAAGAGGTTACAAAGGCACAAATAAGTTAGATAGCTTGCCCCAGGTCGGAGTTGTTGACAAAGCTTGGACTGGAACCCAGGGTGACTCGACAGCCTTTGCTGTCCTTAACCACTAATAGAATTCAGATGGCATAAAGCATTCCCTCTTCTCAGAGTTTTGCTCTTCCTTCTTTTATCTTTAAAGCATTTCTTTTGAAGCTATGCAATACCAATTCTCAACCACATCAGAGAACCAATACCACATACTTATTTGCATTGTACTGAGAGAGCACTGGAGTGTCTTCCCAGGAATGTGATGCTTTTAACCTAAAACTCAAAAATGCATTATGCTGAGGAGCAATTGCTCTTCACTTTCAAAGTACTGCCATCATAGTAAATGGCTTGGATTCCCCCCCCCCCCCATAGCAATATGCCATGATCACATTAGCCCAAAATCTTAAGCAGGTCTATTGTTTAGTCTCAATATTTATTTCCTCTCCTCCAAAGAAATTAAAAAATCCTAGGTTTATCTCCACTCTGTTACTATTCACTCATTACTAAAAAGCACAAAACACAGACCTGGCCAGGTAGCTTAGTTGGTTGGACAGTCATCCTGATAATGACAAGGTTGCAGGTTTGATGCTCAGTCTGGACACATACAAGAGTCAACCGATAAATGCATAAGTTACAAATCAATGTCTCTGTACCTCTCCCTCTCTCTAAAACCAATAAATATAAAAAATAAAATAAAAAGCACAAAACATATTATATAGTGTTACCTTAATTCTTTTATATGACAGAATTTGTTAAAAATAAATAAATAAACGCTCAGTTGGTTGAGCTTCATCCCATGAACCAAAGGTCACCAGTTCAATTCCCGGTCAGGCCACATACCCAGGTTTCAGATTTGATCCCCGGTCAGGGTGCATACAGGAGGCAAATGATCAGTGTTTCTCTCTCCCTCTCTCTCTCTCTCTCTCTCTCTCTTTCTCCCCCTCCCTTTTTCTCTTTCTAAAATCAAGGTTTTTTTAATATATATATTTTTAAAATCTTAAGAAAATTTGTTTAAAAATTTAAGAATATATAAATCACACATAAAAATGTGTTTAGAACATTTGATAAAACCTATTCCTGTGCCTTTTTTGTAGGTGCATCATTTCCGCAACCAGAGAATGAGGCAAGTTTGGTTTACTGAAACTAAAGAAACCATGGGCCTCTTCTAATTTGGCTTAAAAAGAGAGCTATAGTCCTGTCTACACTTAAGCTTAGGCTGAAAAGTGAATCATGGTCATTTCTTTTCAGCAACCTAAATTCTTTTGGGGATGAAATGAGGGAAATTGTAGAAAAAGAAGAGTCGCACCGCATTAAAAATGTGTGAGGGCCCAATGTAAATTAGGCTGGAAGAAAATGTGGGTTAAGATGTGCTGAAGTATAATAAGCACTCTCAGCAGCTCTCCAATCCATTCATCGTTCAGATGCAGCAAGCTTACTTAGTAATGATGGTCTATAATGTTTAAGTTACCACCAGGTACACTAAAAGCAACAATTTCTGTTCTGAGTAATTTGCCTCAACACAATGGATACTCACTCCTCTGGTCTTGGCCACATATTGGCAATTAGGGAAGTGTGGCTTTAGCCTGTCTGCACCACTTATCTGCACCACAGACGTAGACAAGTTCCCCTTCTAGAAGAGAGGAAGCGACGACTGCCTTGCCTGCCTTAGCGGGCTGAGAAGAGGTGCAGCGAGGTGCCTGGCCCAGGGGCAAGTGCTGGCAGAGATGCAGAAGCGCCCCTGGCTGGAGTCCGTGTCCCTCACCGGCCCTCGAGCCTGTGTGAGTGCACGCCATTTGCCTGCCTTCCTCTCCCACTACTGCATAAGATTGTTTTTCAGGCTCATTATTGCTTCACACGCTGCTAGGAAGGAAATATTTCTATGCAATAAAAATTCTTTTGGTGTTTTTTACTCCCTTCTCATCCATGCAAAACAGGAAAGCAGACACGTTGCCTTTTATGGTTATGAAAGACCCAGACCAAGGTTCTTAATGTTCTTAGACAATTGTGTTCACAATATTATCCCAACACTTTCTTAACTGGATACTGTTTAAAGAGAAAAAGATGCCTTATGTGCTCAGGCTTTATTTACATCTCCAGAAAAGACATTTCCTAACAAATGTTTACTAACTCAGATCACTAGTTCATCAAATAGAGAGTTCAGTGATACAAAGGAATTAATATGCTTGTACAAGATTACTTAAAGTAAGAATGCCAAGGGAATTTTACGTGGTGTTTAAAGCAGTTTTATTTCTATTTAAACCAATGTGTTTCATAAGGCACTGAAAACTTAAGGGCCCAGATTTGTCTTTCATAATATGATTACTTGTTTTGTTCACTGTTCTTCACCAACCATCACCATAGAGTTCTGGGAGCCCAGCCAGTATGACTCAATGGTTGAGCGTCTACCCATGAACCAGGAGCTCACAGTTCCATTCCAGGTCAGGGCACTTGCGTGTTCTATCCTTAGTGTGGTGTGTATAGGAGGCAGCCAATCAACGATGCTCTCTCATCATTCTTGTTTTCTCTCTCTCTCTCTCTCTCTCTCTCTCTCTCTCTCTCTCTCTCTCTCTCTCTCCCTTCTTCCGTGAGATATAAATAAATAAATAAATAAAGCCATCCTCTGACAGATAGCTAATCCAAAGCAATACCATCTTTCCCATAATTTCTGGAGATTTCCTTTCCCCGTAGGTTGAGCCATGTGATCTGTGAATTCTCTGCTTTATCCAAGTAGTCTGCCCAATAGAAAAATTTACATTATTGGGATCAAACCCACCCCTCTTTTCCCCAGTTCTCTAACACTGCTTTTATTTAAGGATACAAGAGTCATTAATAATTTTTAATGCTGTATAGTATAGTTATTTTTAAATGAGTATCATGGGGTTTTGAATAGAACCTCAAAGATAATCTAGTCTAATTTGGGGATTGTAGATAAGAAGGCTGAAACTCAGAGGTTTAACTTCCCCAGAGTCCTGTCATTAGTGAAGGACAAATATGATAAAGGGTACCCCAAAAATTGAACTTAGAAAAAATATTTATTTTATAGAAAGACTAGCTGAAGAATTTTTTTAAATAATGAGCTTCTGTGGTTTCTTTTTAGGAATTTACTATGCAAAATAAATGTACACTAAATCTGTACAAATGTATCTACAGCATAAAGTTAACTATGAGCCTACATTCAAGATTGATTTTTAGGTGACATAAAAATGTTTTTATGTTTGTAATATATTTTTTCAATTTGTAAAACAATGTAAAATAAGTTTTACTGTTTATGCCACCATCAATAAAACATTAGGATATTCATATCTTCCCCAAATAAGGTTCATTTGAGAAAAGAGTGAACAGTTTACTTTCTAATATCTGTAACACTGTTTCAATCAATAAAATAAAATTAGCCCACCCTTAATTCATATTAAAGGTAGTGCTTACAATTACAGAGTATTATATTCCTTAATAAGAACTATGAATCCAAACAATGTAATGAAACTTTGAATTTCCCAAGAAAAGAATTAAGGAAGGATATCTGGCCAAGGACCTAGAGCTCAAAGTTTTATTTGAAAACATATACAATGGTACTATTTTATCAACAATAAAATAATGAACTTATTTATTTACTACTAGAGGCCCAGTGCACAAAAATGCATGCACTTGGGGAGTCCCTCAACCCGACCTGTGTCCTCTTCAGTCCGGGAACCCTCGGGGGATATTCCACTGATACCTTGTGCCCGCTCCCCGCTTGTGGCACAGTGGCAGTCCCCCTGTGGGAGCGCACTGACTACCGGGCGGCAGCTCCATCCCCGCCCCCCATTGCCCCTCTACTGCTGCCACCAGTCATCACTGCCCCTACCACCATTCCCTCCCTCTGCTCACCCCAAATCTGTACCTCTTTCTAGACCTCTCCTCTCCAACTAAGCAAACCACACCAGCATCTACCCAATAACTCAAGCCAGAAACCTAGTAATCATCCTGATGCCTCTGTTAGTATTTAATTTCCATGTAATAGTAAAAGATTTCATGAAAACTACATTTAACACTGTCCTACCTTCCCAAGATAATGGCATTACAGAACTAAAGAAAGGAAGTCTGATAACATGGTGTGGTACCTCTGTTGTATTTCCTGAGCATTTTCTTTGGGGTGGGGTTGAAGGAGTGGAAGAGGGGTTAGGAAAGGAATTGAAGCAATATGATCCAAATAGCATTGCTAGACATTCTGGGTGTTCACAACAAAAGATCCTGAAATATATTTGTTCTTCAAAGACAGTGTCCTTAATAAAAACTTAATCATTCTCTCAAAGAACATTTATTTAGCTTTAAATTACCTCAAAAAGAAAAGTCTTTATTTAGAAAGTAAGTTCTAGAATCTTATGGGAAATTTTTTTTTAGATAAATAGCTCTTCCATACCCTGCTTCTTCTAAAGCCTGTAATCAAGGATAATTATACTGTGGAATAAAAGCCAAAAGTCACTACAATTTTAATAGCATCTTATACACCCTATAAAAATATTGTAAATTCATAAGACATATAGGAAAAGAGAGCAGCAGTCTTCTCTTAAAACTAGCCCTTAAAGAGGAAAATCTTTACTTACATATGCTGTAAGATACTTAAGACAGAAAGTTGTGCTTTGTTGTTATAAACATTTATGTAATTTTATAACTAACCAGCTCTCCACCCCTATTAATTATATTTAACTAGAGGCTGGTGCACGAAATTCATGCACTCAGGGGTGGGGGGGGGGGGGTCCCTCAGCCGGGCCTGCACCCTCTCACAGTCTCGGAACCCTCGCTTCTTACCACCCACCTGCTCACTGTTCCTTACTGCTCAGCTCACTACTTAGTGCTGCCACGGAGGCAGGAGGCTCCCGCCACCATCACTGCACTCACCAGCGATGAGCCCAGCTTCTGGCTGAGCGGCACTCCCCCTGTGGGATCATACTGATCAACAGGGGGCAACTCCTGAGTTGAGCATTTGCCCCCTGGTGGTCAGTGTACGTCATAGTGACAGGTTGTTCTGCCATTCAGTCAATTTGCGTATTAGGCTTTTATTATATAGGATTCCATTGTCAGTAAGTATGCAAAGTTCTGGTAATTTTAATATTGTCTCCAAAACCTAAATCCTGAAACATCTGCTTTGTCTCTTACAATGAAAAACCATAGCATCTGAGAGAATATTTATAAATTTTCTAAGTCTTTCACTACCACAGTCAATTTTCAAGTAATGAAAGAATATGTTGAGTTGATAAACACTGCTGAAAACGTAAATTAGATATTTATGATACAAAGATAAATAAGGCACTTGTCTGTCTTTGAAGAGCTCATGGTACAAAAATAACTTCACACAAATTTTTTAAAAATTGAGATGATACAATTCTCTACTAAAAATGTTGAAATGGTAAAGTTTAAATGATCTCAAATTGTATGTTAAATTACTGAAACAAGAGTTATTCTCACAAATATTTTTTAAATATATTTTATTTATTTTTTACAGAGAGGAAGGGAGAAGAATAGAGAGCTAGAAACATTGATGAGAGAGAAACATCGATCAGCCGCCTCCTGCACACCCCCCACTGGGGATGTGCCCGCAACCAAGGTACACGCCCTTGACCGGAACCAAACCCGGGACTATTCAGTCCGCAGGCCGACGCTCTTTCCACTGAGTCAAACTGGTTTCGGCTCTCACAAACATTTTTAATCTAAATTTTTACAAAGACAGGGATAAAATGTTCGACCTCAAAATTTTTTAATTAAATGTGATAATCTACAATATATAATTTATGCAATATACAATATATAATGTATACAATAAATGAGGAAAATACATGAAATAATATGGAAGTAGAGAGTCTTATTAAAATAAAGTGAATATAATTATTCCATTTTATTCATGTGGTTTATTTTGTGATTCTATGAACCATTCAGAAATCTTTGTATTTCTGAATATTTCACTCAAACTTCACATCTGAAACTTTGAAGAAATTATTTTAAATAAAAATAAAGATTTTTATAAAGACAAAAAAATGATTCTATTACAATTATAGGAAACATACATGTTAAATACTCCACTTGAGTTGGCTGCCTATTGCAATGACCTCTGAAGTCAAGTAGCAATCATTGCATACTTCATTTGAAAATTAGTTAAAACGGCCGAAACCAGTTTGGCTCAGTGGATAGAGCGTCAGCCTGTGGACTGAAGGGTCCCAGGTTCGATTCCAGTCAAGGGCATGTACCTTGGTTGTGGGTGCATCCTCAGTAGGGGGTGTGCAGAAGGCAGCTGATCGATGATTTTCTCTCATCGATGTTTCTAACTCACTATCCCTCTCTTTGTCTCTGTAAAAAATCAATAAAATATATATTTAAAAAAAGAAAATTAATTAAAATTATTTTCCCTAGCTGTCCAAACTGTAGATCACAAAGACTTCTATGATAAACAAAAGCAGGTAAAGGCCCCTAATAGGGACACCTGCATACACAATGCACGCGCACACACAAGCACACACACACACACACACACACACACACACACACACAGTCTTTGTTTTCATAGTGGCTATAATTTGAAATGGTAATAAGCCATTGTAGTAAAAAAAAAAAAAAAAGACATTCTAATGTTCTTTCACATTTAACCTTACTTTCATCCTTTTTTAACTAAGTAGAATTTTCCTTGGCTAAAAAGGAATGCCATTATATACCAGGAAGCCACCCTTTACTTACAGGGATAGGGGCCCAGGCTGTACATCCCCATCACTAAGTTGTTAGGAGCCTGAAGGCCAAGTTAATCTGCATTTGAGAGATAGAGAGAACTCCTCTCAGCTTTTCAAGAGAGGTGTGGTCCAATCCAGACAATTGTGTGTCCCTGCATTCTCTCCTATATTCAAAAAGTTTTGTTGTAATCCAGAAAAAGTCTTGCTTGTTAGAACTTGTATTAGCTTTACGGGGTGTACTTTGTATTAACATGGGAGCAGGCAAAGGCAACACTGACTTCTCAGGTCAGTAGCATAGAAAATCTTCAGAGTTCAATGCAGATGTCTCCCAAGGGTCCGTGAACTGGGAAAATAGACACACATTTATCTGTGACTGATTGCCATTCAGGATTTTTCAACCTCAGCACTACTGGCATTTTTGGCCAGATAAAAATTCTTTTTTTTTTTTGAGGGGTGGTTCTGTGCATTGTAGGATATTTAATAGTGTCCCTGGCCTCTACCCTCTAGATGCCTACAGGTGAGAGAGTTCAACTGGCATCTAGAGGGTAGAAGTTGAAAAATCCTAAATGGCAATTGGTCACAGATAAATGCGTTTACCAGTTGTCTTACAACCCCAACTCTAAGAGTCTCAGCAATTTGCTCCCAAGTGTAACCAAGCCTTAAAGCACTAATCATAAAAATTAAAGGAAGTGTAAACTGATACAATCTTTCAGAAGAAAGAAATATATATTATATATTCTTTTATAACATCACAAGAAGAGTGACAACCAGACATTTTTATGTCTCTTGATAAAAGAATACACCACACCCATAGCTTTGCCAAAGCAATTAAACCTAGACCTGATAAAGCCTTCAATTCAGCTGCCAACTTGCAGGAAATATTTAGGAACATGATGAACTGCACACTGAGTCTGCATCAGCAAAATCTAGACAATGGGGAACCTATAAGTGAATGACCTGGGTTCTTCAACAACATTGTAAGGAAAAGAGAAGAAGCAAGGATGAACCTGTAGATGAAAAGGGACTTTAGAAACGTACCAAATTTAAAACAATAGGTAAGACTCAACTCTAGTTGAAGGACCCATACTTGGGTGATGAAACCACCAGGAGTCTCATGGGTTCCTTTCTAAAGTTAGGGTAGTGATTACTTTTGGAGGAAGTGTTTGGTTAGGGATAGAGCACATGGAGTTCATGGTACACAAATAGGGAAAACTCTCTACCAACATGATGTTTGGGACAGATATTACTATTCGCATTTTATAATTCAGGAAACTGAAGCTTAGGAGGTTTGAGGTTACTCAGTAAGTGGCAGGTGTGTAGTTTTAGTTCCAACACAGGTGACCTGACAAGCTGCAACTCTTGCCCAGGGCTTAACTGAGATTTCACACCCCTATGTAAAGAGATATAACTGTCAAAAACTGAAGTGCACAAATCTTGAGTGTACCTTAACTCGAGAGTAAAGTTCAATAAACTTTACATATGAAACACTGTTTTGTTCTGATGGTTTTAAATGTTCTATCATGAGAGGAAGGCATAACCTCTTTAAGAAAATAACTCAGTGCAAAGCCAAGTTGTTGACAATTTAATACTTGTAAGAAATGCACTGCAGAACTTCAGTAGTAGCGAGGTTTTCCTATAACTAGAGGTTGGACAGTCAGGATGATGCATCTTATGTGATCCAATGCTTTAGTTTTCTTTTTTTACTGATCAAAATAAACACTTTCCTGGGGACTTTTGAATAGAACCAAGGTATGTTACTATAGGTGGGAGATGACGAAGTAGCTTCCCTCCACAGAAAAAGAGACATGCATGGAGCATCTGAAAAGGAGCTCTCAAAGATTTAAAAAACAACAACAAACCTTGACAGTTAGCTAACAAAGGGGGAAGTTTACACAGCACCACAGAGCAGATGGGGGGAAACACTAGGAAGTTTTGTGGGAATTACAAGATTTTCTTAAAGCAATAAAGAAAAAGTAATTTGACTATAGTGAGGTTTAAAGAAGCTATTTGGAACTATCCATTAAAGCAGGTTTAACTCTTTTAAATTAATTCCATGTAATAAAGTTAATTCATACATAAAGACTCACAAAATGGGGGCCAGACTATGTCACAATCTAAACCCAAGTCAGCCAGCTCTTACGGGAAACAATTGTCAAGGAAACCTAACATACACCAATTATAACACTCCAAGTCAGCTTTAGCCACTCACCTTACTCTAGAAAATAAGACTTGCTGGCCTTAGGAAACCCCTAACTATGTCCTGTTACCTCTCCTAACATTCTATCAACTTGTTCTTGCCCAATATCCCACAGAAGGAATTTTCCATGTGTGTGAGGACATCAACGTCACACTAGTTTGTTTGTTTTGTTACCTGACACATGTAACATTTAGACCTGGACGTGTTGTAAATCATAGTAATTAGTAAATATTTGTCCTGTTATTTTAATAATTTTTATAACAATCAGAGTAATAGGAATAATAATAGATAACATTTATAGAGTGTTCTGTGGTAGTCACTGAATTAACCAGTTAAATGTATTAATTAAATCTTCACGACCACTCTCGTAAGTAGGTAGTTATATTTCTTATATTTAGTCACACAACTAAGTAAGCAGCAGAGCTGGAATACTGATCTTTTTGTGGGTTTGCATTTATCCACGGCTCTGCAGTTACTTGGCAGTTAATCTTTCTATTGGACTAACCCCACTCTAAATTAGTGCCACAACTCCTGTGGCGGGCACTTAGGAGAAACTAAGTGTCCTCTAGAGGGAATACCTATCTGGATCAGTTCCAACCTGAGGAAGGAAACATTAGAAGTAGACTTACCTAAAACTTAACTAGCTGTAACTCTTTGACCCATTATATTCCAAACACATGGAATATCCCAAACCCATGTGTTCTAGAAATTTACCAGAAAAGATTCATCCTGTAAACTACAGGTTTCCCTAGTACAGTGGTTGGCACATAGTAGGCACTCAACACTGACTGAATGAAACAGGTAACACTCACAGCACATGCATAATATAATACCAAGAAATTAAACCAGATAATCTCTAGTGGCACCTTTCTTTTTTTAAAAAAAAAAAAGTATTTTTAATTGATTTTAAAGAGGGAAAAGGAGATATATAGAAGCATCAATAAGAAAGAATAATTGATCGGCTGCCTCCTGCACGCCCCCTACTGGGAATCGAGCCCAAAATCCAGGCATATGCCCTGACCAGGAATTGAACCATGACCTCCTGGTTCATAAATCTATGCATAACCACTGAAGAAGGGGCTGCTCCTTTCTTTCTAATTAGTAGTTGAAAGGCTAAACTAAAGAAAGGGTTGAAAGTGGATCCCTAGAGAAAAGGAAAAGGAAGAAAACAAATACTGAACTATGTAACTGAGAAAACCAATAATGATAACATGCTAATAGAAATTTTCTCACTAATGTATAAATTTACATGGATATTTGTCTTTATTTTCAGTTTTCTAGGAGTCTCTATTATCACAAAAGGTAAAAATATAATTAATATGCATCCCTTCATCACTCTCATACACAGACACATACACATGCCATTAAAAGCATCCTCTGAAATAAAAGTGGAGGAAAAAAATCAGTAAACTTTTTTAAATTCACACATTCTTTTTTTGGAGGGAGAGGGGTGTTAACCCATTTTTTTGGCTTGTTATTCACTAAAAGCTATAAGATATGTCAGTGTCAAGGCCATGTGTTGAGAGTCTACGGGATTCTTCTTTTTTTTTTTAGCATTCTCTTTTATTGGCAAGTTTTCTTAGATCTGTCATCTGGAAGAGCTCGTTCTGCACAGTTGATGATTTTCCATAGGTTATGTTTTCAGGCTGAATCATAGTCTTTTGTAGCCATAATCTGCAAGTTCTCATCACATTCATACAATATTTAAAACATTTTCAAAATGTAATATATGAGACTGTCCCCATCTTCAGAATTAAACCAACATCAAAACGTCTTGGAAGAATTAATTATGAGGCAGGGAATAATTAAACTTTAGAACTTAGAACCCTAAATCTACCACAGAGTTGTAAACCTAATATTTTATGTATTCTTACTAAAGGTTATCTACACCAGCCAACCCTGTTAAAATAACAGGTTCACCAATGCTACACTGCGTGACTTGATTCTGATTTACAGTTAAGATTGTTAAAACTTGTATTCTGTGCCCTTGCTACACATGTACATTGTAAATATTGCATAAGAAGACTGGAATGCAATAGCCATAAAAATAATTGTAGGCTATTACATAATCGGGAGTCTTTATTAGGCTAGTCTCATCATATCAAGTAAAATATATGTACTGAATAAAAATAGAATGAGTTCTAGAATTATATTTCCTTTTATGTTTTCTTTAGATTTTAAGATTTTAATTATTATAATTGTGGATCATAATATTTATTTTTTTACAAAAGCAGAGTTCACTTGAATAATATAAGAACTCATGTACATTATCATTAAATCATTTTATATATGCTATATACACATGCATACATTTTTTTCTTTAAAAGCAAATTCTTCCTGAGTATATATTGTGTTCAGGGCACTGTGCTAGAATACAGGGAAATACAAACGTGAATTAGACTAAATCTTCCACAAGAAGCTTAAAACTCATAAATATCAGCCCTTCCCTCCCATTTGTACGGCTACCAGTGTATCGTTTCACTTCCAGGCTGTTCAAGGAAACGGTCCTGGATAATGTGCTACTGAGGTAAATAAATTAAGTTGAACTTTTAGCTACCTGCCATCAAGTGCAAATGTTTTACTATGATTATGGATTGCCTTGGTGTCCCACCATAAAACCTCAGCCTTAGTGATGTTAATTCTCAACATATGTGTTTATGCTTATTTGTTAACAGGGATCAACTATCAAATGAACACTAGAGTATAATAATAACTCAAAAGGATGATTCTGAGAAACTGAAAAGAATAGCCTCATGTTGATTTCCAAGTTTTTTCAACACCACTTACAGCAACTAGAAAAGGCTGAATCATTCTAAAATTATTATGAGAACTTACTTAACTTTGTTCAGGGTGGAAAACAGATCCTACATAGCATTAACAGGGCTCATCAGTCTTGCTCTTGAATGACGCAATTGTTTAGAGGCGCTAATACAGTTTCCTGGACAGGCTACAGTATTTCAAAGGAAACAAGGCTGGATTACTGCACCAGTCTAAAGGCCGCATGTGTCCGACCACAGGACTGCAGCAGGTTCCATTCACTGCCAACTGCCTTGCTGAAGTCACTTTTTAGAAAGGGGTGGAGGTGAAATGTGTTACAGGACGGTTATGTGTTTCCACCAAAAAGTCCTGTCAAAAAAAGTATTTTCATAATTACATCATATCAGAGGCTAGAAAGAATTAGGCTGGGCACTGAATATGTAAGAATAAAGTACCACCCTTTATGCAGAGAAAGGGCCTGTTCCTAACTAGCATCCATGGGCAAACTGTTGTGGTGGGAAGAGCATGGCTCTGCGTGAGACGGACTTGTGCTCTGCCATCCACAGCTACCATAACCCTGGCCAGCCCACTTAACTGCTCTCAGCTTAAGTTTCCTCACCTACAAGAAATGGAGATAATAATGCCTTCCTGTATGAGTCAAGATTTTTCTGATTATAAATGACAGAAGCCTAAATCATACTTCAGAAAAATAAAAATAAAAAAGATAACCTATTGGAAAACTATGGGAGAGGCTCAAAGTCTCCAAAAGACAGGTAGTTATAAGAGCTAAAATCAAAACAGCTCCTCCAAGGTGAAAAATTGAAACCCAAAGTCTCACCACTGATGGTACTCTTTCTCTCTAAATCTTTCTCTTCTGCACTTCTTTTTCCATGTGTCTCATCTGTACTCTTTTTTCATCCTTACTTCTTTACTCGCACAAAATAGAGCTGCCCTCTTGAATGCGGTAGCCACTAACCAAATATGGTGATCAAGCATTTGGAATATGACTAGTCCAAATTGAAAGGAGGTAAAAAAATAAAATATACAGCAAATTTCAAAGACTTTGTATAAAATATATATAAAATATTTCATTAATAATTCTAACTTTGAGTACATATTAAAATAATATATTGAATGTGTTAAGTAAAGCATATTATTAAAACTAATTTCACCTATTTCTTAGTTCTTTAATGTGGATACTAGAAATCACATGGGGCTCACACTTATGGCTTGCATTGTATTTCCACTGGACTGTGCTGATCTACAGGCTTTTCCCACAGTGAGGAACATGGCCACCTGGCTCTGGACTCAATTCATGTGAGTTTAAAACATCATAGCAAAGAAAGTGTTTTCCTCTTCCTGCTTCAATTTTCAAATGTTCTAGGAAAAATTCTGGGGCAGCTTGGATGGATGTATCCAGCCCTTGGACTAATCGCTTCCAGGCAGAAGAGGAACTATACTGTACAACACTCTCAAAATCTCAGTTTGGGAAACTAAGACTTGAAAGAAAATTTAGTAAATTATATATTACTAACAGATTATTTAAAAATGAGAGAGAAGGCCGAAACCGGTTTGGCTCAGTGGATAGAGCATTGGCCTGCGGACTGAAAGGTCCCAGGTTCGATTCCGGTCAAGGGCATGTACCTTAGTTGCGGGCACATCCCCAGTAGGGGGTGTGAAAGAGGCAGCTGATCGATGATTCTCTCATTGATGTTTCTAACTCTCTATCCCTTTCTCTTCCTCTCTGTAACAGATAAATAAAATATTTTTTTTAAATGAGAGAGAAGATGGAATAAAAAGGTAAGAAAACAGAAAGAAAGAAAAAAGAAGGAAGTAAAAGAAGGATTGAGAATTCACCCAAGTAGAAGGTGTAAGTAAAATATCAGCTAAGAGAGCATGGTATTAAAATCCACCCATGCTCATTAAACCAGATAGATAGATCCCTTATCTTTCTATGCCGCCCAGGTGCGGCTGTGAAGAAACATTCTTCTCCATAATTTAAAAGAGATGGGCAAACAATTGCCCATATGCCAAATCCAGCCCTGTTTGAGAAAATAAAGTTTTATTGGAACCCAGCCACACGGGTTCATTTAAATACAGTGTATGGCTGCTTTCATGCTATGACAGCAGAGCTGAGTAGTTGTGACAGAGACCATCTGGCCTGCAAGCCTAAAATTTTACAGTCTTGCCCTTTAGAGAAGATGTCCAGGCACTCTGATCTGGAGTGTATTTTCCTCCAAGCCCTGCTTCTCTCTCTAGAGAAAAGAGGGAGAACAAGAACAATAGAATAAGAGCAGCCTGGCTGGTGTGGCTCAGCAGTAGAGTGTTGAAAAGGAGAGGTCACTGATTCAATTCCCCATCAGGGTTCATGCCCATGGGCTCAATATCCAGTGGGGGCTGGGTGAGCTGCAGGAGGCAGTCAACCAATCAATCAAGGCTGTTTCGCTCTAGCTAGCCCTCTACCTGCCTCTCTCTCTAAAAATCAATTAAAAAACATACTTTTAAAAAATAAAATAAACTGAGGACAGTCATGGGTCCCCTTCTTCATGAAAGACTAAAAGAATAAATTTTTTCCCTGCAGAACAAGTTTTTAAACAAT
Organism: Vespertilio murinus; assembly: GCA_963924515.1. Classification (NCBI taxonomy): domain Eukaryota; kingdom Metazoa; phylum Chordata; class Mammalia; order Chiroptera; family Vespertilionidae; genus Vespertilio; species Vespertilio murinus. The sequence goes on along the minus strand of OZ004713.1, from coordinate 55,491,354 downwards.
CTCACAACTTCCTTTGTGATTAAGTCTCAAATGCAAATTTTGGCTCAAATTTAGCCATGATAAATCAGACTTATTGCAGAGATAAACAGTACCCTATATTTATGTCACTCTCTTCCAGGTACATATTCCTATATGTATAAAAATATACCCACTCCTATTTTGTTAGAGAGAAACTATTTCCTTTAAGATAAGATGAGGGTTATCTGTGAATCCTTTATGGTCTTTCAAGAAACAGACAACTGTTTAATACCAGATTTCACAAGAATAAGTTAAAGCAGTATTTATTTCTAAAAGCTACTTATTAAGTATAACGTTATGGATCCAAAAAATTCCATCAACCAAACGGTCTCAAATTTCGAAGCATCATTTAATCTGTGGTTTAGAGAAAAATCTTTGTGAGGTCAGCTTTTGAATTTATACTCATTTATCAGGATCAGGGAGCTTTTACTGTCTGCTATCTTATGCTCGCTGAGAAACAACTATCAATACATGTCACAATAAAAGCTTGCTGGGTTTTAAATAAAGAGAATACTTGGGGGAAATTATCAGTTTCCTTCATAGCAACTGTATAAAACTAAAAGAACTTTCAAACAGTTCCAATAATAAAGGACAATGCAATAATTCATCCAAAAAGAAATTCTAGGGAGATAAATTTGCCTAATTCTCCTCTTCTGGGTACACAGAATGCCAAACCCTCCTCTTTCCTGTGGAAGTTGAGAAGAATGAAACATTTCAAAACTGCAAATGTACTAATATTCAATCTTTAGTGACAAGTCATACACATCTTTAACTCATGCCATGACCTATTGGCCCTAACTATATGAAAGAATTACAGGACCAACTGAAGTGGTTTTTTCCCCAGCAATAGTTCCTTTAAACTTTTCAAAGACAGAGCATCAGTAAGATTATATACTTCAAGTATATCATGAATTAAAACTATTCCTTGAAAAGCCAGGATTACTTTGACCAGTATGCTATCACTTTGGTTGTTTCTTAACAATTTTACTTGATTGGTTCAGTTTTTCAAGTTTCCATCCCATTTCTACAACTCATTTTGTCTATTGGTGGGTAAAATAAATACATTTGGACATATAAACTCATGATGGCTTTCACAGTGCGGTAAAATTTCACTATAGCAAATCAGTAGGGTGTGTAGTCAAACTCCATGCTCTCTCAATGTTAGAAGTCTACTTAACCTTTTATTTATTTGGAATGTCAAGGTAAAACTACATTGATGCCGGTAAAGAGTATCCTAACCCTAGAAATTTGAAGAGTTTATTTTAGGACTTAGACTATCAGTCATAAGCCTAGTAATTAAAAATTAGAAGCATACAAATGCAAATATGTTAAGCAGTTTCCAATGCAAACTTCATTTTTAAGAGTTCAGCCAAATATTCCAAGGTTATGATTCAACAACTTCAGGAACTTAGATCTTAAAACCCTCAACAGACATTCTGGGTAACTTCTGGAATGCCAATTGGTTGTTGTTGTTTTTACTGTGTTGGGATTATTAAAAAATGGTAAGATGACAAAAATCACAAAGAGCTTGTAATTTTAAAAAAATATTTTAAAATTGAATTTATTGGGATGACATTTGTTAATAAAATTGTATAGATTTAAATAGATGTTTGTTTTGTCTTGTTTTTTGCTATTGTTTTGTGTTATACAAAAATTTCTTTTTTGGTCCTTGTTGTTTTACTCTCTTTGCATGAACAACAGATCCAGAAGAACATCAGTGCATGTCTGTCCAACCAATCTCACATTTAACAGATCTTTCATGTCAATGTACCCATTTCACCTACAGGAGAAAAATCATTTCATAGTACTTTTATTTGGGGGAAGGAGAAAAGCCTTCTAATTTGCCAAACAGATTGCACTTTTCTCCTATTTGACTAGCAAAAAAAAAAAAAAAAAAAAAAGCAAGGGCATCATAATATAAATTTAGAAGTCTCAGAAAAGAAAATGGGAAAATTTGATTTTGAAAAGAAAAATTTAAGATAGATTATGATTCAAGGAACATTTTTTTTTCCCTTTGACCTTCAAGAACAGGAGCAGAGGCAACATCAAGTTCAAATAAACATGAGAACCATGTCAAAACCGGTTTGGCTCAGTAGATAGAGCGTTGGCCTGTGGATTGAAAGGTCCCAGGTTCGATTCCGGTCAAGGGCATGTACCTTGGTTGCGGGCACATACCCAGTGGGGAATGTGAAAGAGGCAGCTGATTGATGAGTCTCTCTCATCGACGTTTCTACCTTTCTATCCTTCTTTAAGAGATCAACCAGAGGACTTGTGTGCATGCACATGGGCCTAGCCAGTGGCCATGGACAGCAGGGGGGTGGGGGCATGTATGTGTGGGGGGGTTGGAATGGGAATGGGGGGATAAGGACAGTTATGTGATACCATAATCAATAAAAAAAATTTAATTAAAAAAATCAAATTTTTTTTAAAATAAGACAACCAATCAAACTGGTAAGGCCCCAAAAATCAAAACAAAAATACTGTAATTATAAATTATGGAGTAAAGTGAGTACAAAAATAAGGTACTTTCCTATATTACTGCATCTGGTTTTAAATAGCCTGAAATAGAGTTTTAACTGGAATATATGGAGGTCAATGAGTCTGTGATCTAAGAGTTTCCAAGGAAACTGCTTGCTATTCTAATGGAATACAGTAAGTGCTGAAACCGAATTAGTTATGCTTAGTAATCACAGCTCCAATATATATATTTTCTACAATAGGAGTGAGGAGAAACTAATGTAAATCACTCACTTCTATTCTCACTTGGACTTCACAACTCCTGGATACAGAGTAGAAAACTAGCCTTCTAGAAACTAAAAATGAAAGTGTAATGAAGCACAAAAATCCAATGTTTTACTTATTGAAACATGAAAATTAAAAAAGTGTTCCTTAATCTTTTCTAGTGCCTATAATTTATATTCCACAAGACCACACTTCCACTCATTATCAAGATTAATATCTAATATTATTTACTCACTACAATATGCAGGAAAACTTGTACAGGACTCTGTCTTCTCTTTAAACTATTATAAACACTGCTAACCCTTTGAACAACATCAAATTAGGAAGATAGAGATTTTTCGTACATTAGACTAAAACTATATACCCCAGGTTGAAATATGGAACTGAGGGCAGTCACAACCAAAACCTCATCTAGTAATGAACCTAGGCCTTGGTCTTAGGCTTCCAGTTCAGAACTTACTTCCTGGTCCATTTAATTTCTTTCACCCTAACTACAGCCTAGCCACTTGCATTCTACTTTCTCTGCAAAGCATCTGCAGATCCTTCCCCAACCCACACCTTGCCTGCATTCTTTTTAAAGAATGTCATGGCCCAACCAGTGTGGCTCAATGGTTGAGCATTGACCTATGAACCAGGGGGTCACAGTTTCTTCCTGGTCAGGGCACATGCCCAGGTTGTGGGGGCACATGCCCAGGTTGTGGGCTCAATCCCCAGTAGGGGGTGTGTGAGAGGTAGCCAATCAATGATTTGCCCTCATCATTGATGTCTCTATCTCCCTCTCCCTTCCTCTCTGAAATCAATAAAAATATATTAAATATTTTTTAAAAATAAAAATAAAGAATGCTATGTACACTGACCTAATTTGATTCTTGTTCTCTTCAGGTCGGGCCAACTATGAGGTGCCTGAGATCAACTGCTAACATAAGTACAAAAAATAAAATGCCCTTTAGCAAGGCATAGTTAGTATGCAATCCGACTTTAAAGATGGAATGCATATTAGACAACTTCTAACAGATCTTTCATGCCAAGAAGGTTATTGACTATAAAGGGGTGTTTTTCCAAAGTTTAATTTACTTATACTAATTTTACCTTATAATTAAACATCATTTCAAAATTACTTTTAGGGCTACTCTTTTAGCTTTTAGGTAACAAAGGAACTTAATGGATCTTCATACAGTTAATCTATATATATATAAAAGCTCAGCAACTAGAACAGTGGAACAACCAGAACAACTGGAACAATCAGTGGCTATGACGCGAACTGTAACAGCCAACCAGCCTGATCCGGCCCCCGATTGGGCCCCAACACCCCAATTGGGAGCGGGGCTAGCCAGTTACCACCCACGGCCCCTCCTCCCCTGCTGGCCTGGCCTGATGGGCCCCCATCATGGCTGGCTGGCCAGATCCCACCCATACACAAATTCATGCACTAGGCCTCTAGTATTTTTTTTTTAAATATGTTTTATTGATATTTTACAGAGAGAAAGGGAGAGAGATAGAGAGCTGGAAACGTCGATGGGAGAGAAACATCGACCAGCTGCCTCCTGCACACCCCCTACCTGGGGATGCGCCCGCAACCAATGTACATGCCCTTGACCGGAATCGAACCTGGGACCTTTCAGTCCGCAAACCGACGCTCTACCACTGAGCCAAACCGGCCTCGGCGGCCTCTAGTATTTTAATAGAATTAATCATCCAAACGAATGCTGGTAAACCAATCACATACATATTCAGAGTAATATAATTACTTTAAAAGTTCATTTATAGTCTCATATTGACAACTACATAATTTTACCTTGAGAAGGTATGTGGGAATGTTACTGAAATCCACCGGCAACTTCAAAAGGAAGCGAGCTGAAAATTCACCAGTCTGAAGAAAGAAAGGTATAATAACATTAAAAATCAAAAAATAGATTGTGACATGACAATTACAGCCAAAACCACAAATTCAATCTGTTCAAAATATAGGCTCTTCAGTTTGGGTAAAACAACATGAAACAAACAAATAAGCAAAATGGATGAAAAGGTAGGGGAAGATAAAAATATATATATTAAATTATTAGTTACTAAAAAGTACAATTAAAGCTTTTAAAATCTGTATTATAAATGCAATAAAATAATAAAGCAGTAGCATTACCTTTGTTTATTTTTAAGTATAAAAAGAATACCTTAATGTATAGTTTCTTAAAAGCCTGAACAATAGAGACAGACCTGCCCCTTTGATTCCTTTACTTTTACTGAAGCATCCAGACCACTTCACTAATATAGGAGTGGGCAAAAGAAGGTTAAAAATAATGAATAATATAATAATTAGTAAATACATAATAATTTAAGAATAAGCTCCATGTTTCACACACTCACAATCATTAACCTACTTTTGCCCCTCCCTATATTTATAATCCACAGGCTCAGGACATATATCATCAGCCTTCATAATTTTTCTAGAAGTGCACACAAGGTCAAACTTCTACCCATATAAAGCAATTCATCAGTGGATTTGCCAAATAAGATTTAATTCCCTGAAAATCTGTTAATATTATTTAACTAATATTATAAACTAATATTTCTCAGTGATTCTTTCTGCAAATCAGTCTTCATAAGGAAGATATACAAAGGTTTGGAAATTTAAAACATTTAACTAACCTATCAATAATACTTTGTATTTTTAAAAAGAGAAAACTCATTAGAGAAAAAAATTTTCAATTTTTATGATGGGAAAGGCTAAGGAATCACATTTTTATATGTTTTTATTGATTTCAGAGAGAGGGAGGTAAAAGGGAGAGAGAGAGATAAAACTATCAATGATGAGAGAGAATCATGGATTGCCTGTTTCCTGCATGGCCCCTAATGGAAATCAAGCCCACAACTCAGGCACATGCCCTGACCAGGAATGAAACTGTGATGTCCTGTTCATGAGTCGCCGCTCAACCACTGAGCCACACCAATCTTCGCCATAGTCTAGAGGAGGGGTTTTCCAATTGGGTTGTACAGACACATAGGGGGTTCCAATGGAAGTTTTGCAAAAGCAACAAAGATGGGTGCTGAGCTGGTGGGATTCTGGGTCTTCCAGCCTCTCTCGTTGAAAGCCTGCAGCTCAGCTTGGGATTTTGACATGTTGGGTTTCACTGTTACATGTTGTCTGGACAAAGAACTTCAGGGATAATCTAGAACCCCTCTAAAGAGTTTATTTCTATCTTTTCATATTGTGACTACTGTAGAGCTCCCAATATCTCCACTCCCTTCCCCACTTATGAAAACAAGCACCTCAAGCTGCCCAAAACATGTCTTTAAACACGGTACGCACTTACAGGTTTTTAATGGATGAGCACTCACAGTACACATGCACACTTCTTACAGTTGATCCACTACATGCACATTTGTTTCTACAAACACCCTAGCAACTGGCTCCAAGGTCTTAGCCCTAATTTTAAAACTCTGACCCAAAACCTTAAAAATGCAAACAGAAATATAAACCTTGAGCTCAAAAAGATCACAATGATAACCACCATCTGCATGGTTGTTTGCTGTTTGTTTTACTGCTTACAACATCTTTTAACTTACATCAACTCTGGCTAAGGACAGAGCACTTCTTCATTACCACAAGCCTAACCCTGGGACAGAAAAGGCAGACTGAGAGAAATGAATGAACGGAATCAAAGCTGAGGCAGTCAGACAGAGACACAGCAGGCACTGAGCTACGAGGACTCCAAAGGTGAGAAAGAGGACTAAACCGGAGAGCCGAGAGCTGGTCTCAGTATAAAACATCAATACATTCACTCTACTCAAAACCCAACATCTAAGAGAATAGTTAAGAACCACTTAAGGATATATAAACAACTCAACATAGAGAGTGGAAGGAGGTGTCTGAAAGATCTTAATAAAATTCTTACCTTCTGTCATGGTCCAAGATTATTAAAAAGGTGTGGTTTTGGTGCTATGTTAAGCTTTTGAAACTAACATGAACTCCTAGGACTCTAGAACTAACATACCAGGTTAAATGTGATTCTTTGGACCTAAGAGAGTCTGTTTTTTAAGTATGAGAGGTCATACTTTAAAAGGAGTTAAGTATAGGGGCATTAAAAAAATGTACAGAGTTAAATAGGAGCTTTTAAGAGGGGCACCCAGCCCAATAGGAGTTTGGTGAGGAATATTGGAACAAGAACAGAAAAGTCATCCTATCTAATGAACAAAATAAACAAATAGAACAGAAACAGACTCAGAGATACAGAGAACAGAGCTGTCAGAGGGGAGGGGAGTTGGGTCAGTGTTACTAGAGTGAACAAGCACTGATACTGAACTGAGGTCACCCAGAAACTCCCTTCTCCATAGGTGAGCTATTTCCAAACCCCTGTAGGAATGTGCAACAATCATTCATAAAATCAGTGAACACCAAAATGTATGTGGAACATTTGTTAAGTCATTCCTGTGAAGGTTGACACAGGTTTTTAAAAAGTACCAAGGAATTAGAAGAGGTTGGTTGGACAGACAACAGTAAGTCAGACTCCATTCATTTCTTAATCATTTTCAAATTTTAGAGATAAACAACCTACCTAGTTATAAGTAGCCATTCCTACTCATTAGTCTAAAATGTCAATCTATAAGTTAAAATGGCAATCTCAAAACTTTGCATTTCTTAGATTCAATGGGTCTTATATTTTTAAATAACAAAAGGAGTAAAATTTTGAATTTAAAAAATTAAAAGAACTCTTGTACATATAAGGTAATCAGGAAAATAATTGCATATTTAGCACTTGGACTCATTTGAACTGTTATTTTAGTACATGAACAGAACTTTAGTTCTTTTGCCCTTTTTTAGTTTGTACATTATATTTTTATTCTACCAGCTATTTCAGACCAACATTCTTTTAAAAATGCTCGGATGAGCCTTGCCGGCGGCTCAATGGTTGAGCGTCGTCCTATGAACCAGAAGGTCATGGTTTGATTCAGTCAGGGCACATGCCCGGGTTGCAGGCTCGATCCCCAGAGAAGGATGTGCCGGAGACAGCCAATCAATGGTTATCTCTCATTGTTATTTCTCCTTCTCCTTTCCTCTCAAAAATCAATAAAAATATTTTAAATGCTCATATTATCCTTTCATTATCCCTTCTCAAAACATTGATCCTAGAACTAGTACAAATGTATGTTTATTGGCAACAGACTGATTTATACAACTAAATTCATAATAAATGAATCTTAATGCTGTGAAGAGAATTTGATCTTACAGAAACCATAAAGAGTACCTTATGATCTCCAACTTTCAAGCCTACTATACATTCTTTATTTTGATGCTGAGAGACAATAAAACAGCACTTGTTTCTAACAGCATTGGAAACATCAGAAACTAGGCAAGAATTCCGTTTTCAGTTTGACCCTGATTTTCCTTGTGAGCTATAAGGTAATCTTCCTCTGAAAAATTGAGTAAATAGTGATTTAAAACATATCTTACTATTAAAGTTCAATAATAAGCATGATATGAGGAGCAAAACACAAGTCAGAAATCCTTTCTGAGTTCTACCTTCGACAGTGATTTTTCCCGTGTTTTTACATTTGGAGTTCCAAGTTATTCAAGCATTTATGGTCACTCTGTGGTAATGTCAGACTGCTTTCATAGCAATCTTTCCTGTAAGCTGAAAATGAGACATTTAGATGCAGCCAAGTGAACAGAATAATTTGATTTTTTTTTCAATCCTTGGTCAAATCCTCTCTTGGATAGATGTAGAAAATTATCTGACCTATGACTGTTAAAATGTCAGCCATTCTGCCAACTGCCTTACTGGCAATTCCCCAGCATTAGCAATAAATACGTGCATCCTTCTTTCTTTCAAGTTATAGTCACGGCAAGTAACAAACTAACAACACTGAGTTTGGGCAATGTATTAGGTCTAACTTTTCTCCTGGGAACAGAGCTGGGTCATAGTTCCCTCCCCCTTTTGGAAGTGACAGGTAAACATCTTATGCAGAATGGATTCCAAATCCAGGTTGCTCTGTAAAGGGGAATTTTACTTTCTTAGAGACCGTTCCCTGCCAACAAGCTTTCATCTGAAATTAACTGCTCTTAGCACTTAGATAGCTAAAAGCTAAGAAATACTAAAGAGTGACTGTAATTTCAGCTGGGTGACAGCCTGGTAAAGGTGATTCTTCAAATGGACTCCGACAACCAATAGGCTAAGTCTGGAGATTGTTCCTTGGCAAATGAATAATTATCTACTGCATGTAAAAAGGAAAGCCAAAGTTAGGCTAATTAGAACATCTCATACTTTACAAAAAGGTGTTCTAAGATTGTTCTAAGTTCTAATACTGTTTAATTATCCCCAAACCCTGTTCAGTGGATCTAATTCATTTATACCTATTTTAGAAATGAGAAAACTGAGGCTTGGAATAGTCTAAAAACTTGCCTACAATAATTGAGAGAATAATAGAGTCAGAGTTCAACCTAAGGCTCAAGATGTATTCATCCATTCATTGCTATAGGTTAAGAGTCTAAAATGTGTCAGGACCTATATGGACACTGCAAATATTATGAGTAAAATATAAATGATATAGTCAGCATGATGAAAGAGTAAATTTGTACAATCAAGTAAACTCTATCTGGCAAGATTATCATTCAGAACTGAAGGAAATCAAGAATTTCCCAAACAAAAGCTTAAGTTCGTCACCATGATATCAGCATCACAAGAAATGTTATGCCCAGCTGATGCGACTCAGTGGTTGAGCATTGACCTATGAACCAGGAGGTCACAGTTCAATTCCAATCAGGGTTAGAGGCTCGATTCCCAGTAGGGGGTGTGCAGGAGACAGGTAAGCGATGATGTTCTTCTCTCATCAATGTTTCTCTCTATCCCTCTCCCTTCCTCTCTGAAGTCAATAAAAATATATTTATTTTAAAAGAAAATTCTTTAACTGTAAAAGAAAAGGCAAAACTAGAAATAAAATACATGAAAGAAAAACTCTCACTAGTAAAGGCAAACATATTGAAAAAGTAGTAGACTAAGCATTTATAAAACTAGTATGAAAACAATAAAATGGCAATAAGTATATATAATTATCAACAAATACTTTCTTAATATTTTTATTGATTTCAGAGAGAAAGGGAGAGGAAGAGATAGAAACATCAATGATGAGAGAAAAATCATTGATTGTTTTCCTCCTACATGCCCCTCCTCTGGGGATTGAACCTGCAACCTAGGCATGTACCCTGACCGAGAATCGAACCATGATATCCTTGTTCATAGGTCGCCATCAACCACTGAGCCATACATAAAGTATCAACAAATACTTTAGATGTAAATGGACTAAATGGTCCATTCAAAAGACATAGATAGGATGGCTGAATAGATTAAAAACAACAAAAAAGACTATTATATATTCTACCCACATGAGACTCATTTCAGAACAAAAGACACACTGACTGAAAATAAATGGATGGAAAAAGATATTTCATGAAAATGAAAACTTTTTAAAAGCTGGAATAGTAATACTTATAGGCAAAATAAACTTTAAAACAAAGGTTATAACAAAAGACAAAGAAGGACCTAGAAATTCCACTTCTGGGTGCTTATCCAAAGAAAGTGAAACATGAATTCAAAAAGATATTTGCAACCCTATATTCAATACAACATTATTTACAATAACCAAGATATGGAAGCCAACTAGGTATCCACTGATATATGAATGGATAGAGAAATGGTTATGTATACACACACACACACACACACACACACACACACTGGATTATTATGAAGTCATGAAAATTAATTAAAATCTTGCCATTTTCTTTTTTTTTAATATATTTTATTGATATTTTACAGAGAGGAGGGGAGAGAGATAGAGAGCTAGAAACATCGATGAGAGAGAAACATCGACCAGCCGCCTCTTGCACACCCCCTACTGGGGATGTGCCCGCAACCAATGTACATGCCCTTGACCGGAATCGAACCTGGGACCTTTCAGTCCGCAGACCGATGCTCTGCCATTGAACCAAACCGGTTTCGGCAAAATCTTGCCATTTTCAACAATATAGATTGATCTAGAATATGGACTTACTTATGCTAAGTAAAATAAGTCAGAGAAAGACAAATACTTTATCATTTCACTTATATTTGGAATCTAAAAAACTAAACAAATGAACAAAGAAAACAGACTCCTAACAGAGAACTAATAGCTGCCAGAGGGTTGGGCAGAGGAGGACTGGGCAAAAAGATGAAAGCAATTAAGAGGTACAAACTTACTACAGTTTTGATACAAATAGGTAAGAGGGTAAATTTAATTTTATAAATCTTTTACCACAATAAAATAACAAACTATATTTATAAAACAACAACAACAACAACCTTGAACTGAATAAACAAGATGATTTGTAACAAGAGTAAATTTTAATCCTACTAGTTCAAAGGCATTAATCATGTATAAGACCTTGGAAACTGTCCTTTTAAGAAAAAGCTGAAAAATAAGACAGAGGAGGCATATTTAACCTACGTAAAGGAAGACTAAGTGAAACCTAAAAGAATTAGCACTGAGAAGGGAACCTAAACTTACTCTGTGCTTAATTAGACCAGAGAATTTATTAATGTACTTATTCAACTAATGTTGACAGAAAGTAAGCAATGTGGCAGGCAGTGTTCTGGGTGTTTCTGATATAGGAGGAACAGAACAAAGATCCCTGCCTCCATGGAATTTATATCCCAGTGTGAGAGACAGACAAGCAATAAACAGAAGTAAGTGTATAGGCTGCTTCTAAGTGGCTTCCAATAGTCCCTGGTAGTCGCACTCTTATATCATTCCTCCCTATATGTAGACTGGACTTAACAAACAGAATACAGCAAAGATGACGAGACGTCTCCTCTGAGATTAGGTTAGAAAAAAAGTGACTCTGTCTTGCCCACACTCTCGCTCTCCTGACTGACTACTCTGATGAAACCAGCTGCCATGCTATGAGGAGCCCTGGGGAGAGGCCCTGTGAAGAGGCAAGGAGCTGAGGCAGCCTCCAGCCAACAGCCAGCACTGAACTGAATGGTACCAACAGCCTCATGAGTGAGCTGAGAATGCATCAATCTCCAGGTGAGTCCTGACATGACTGCAGCCCAGGCCAATACCTTGAGTGCAGCTTGTGAGAGACTCTAAGCAGAGAGTCTGCATAGACTACTGACAAACAAAAACTATGATAATCAATGTTGTTTTATCTCAGGGGGAAGGGGGAGGGGTGGGCAGAGATTAACAGAAGAATTTATATGCATAACCCATGGGCAGAGACAACAGTGCAGTGAAGGTGCGGGAGGAAGGGGGTTCACTGGTGGGAAAAGGGGGACATCTGTAATGCTTTGAACAATAAGAATAAATTTTAAAATAATAATAATAAATAAAATACTAACATGCAAAAAATAAAAATTGTTTTAAACCACTAGTTTCTAGAATAATTATCTAATGCAGCAACATGTAACTAATACAATATATTAATCATATGATATGTTAAAAAGAGATGCAAAAACGTAGAGCAGGGTACAGGTGAAGGGGTACAAATTACCCTTTTAAAAAGAGGTGTTTACAAAGACTTGCAAGTGAATGTTTACAGCATTAACCAAGTGTGGTATGTCTATCCAATGGAGTATTAGTCAACCACAAAAAGAAAATGCTAAGACATGTTACAACATGGATGAACCACAAAGTAATAAGAGAAAGAAGCCAGTTACAAAAGACTACTATTATATGATTCCATTATATGAATGTTCAAGAAAGAACATCTATACAGTAGAAACTAGTTTAGTTGTTACCCAGGTCTGGAGAAAGGGATAGGATTAGCTGTAAATGGCATGAGAAACCTTACTGGGTGATGAAATCATTAAAAAACTGGATTGTGTTTGTGGTTGCTCAACTCAGCAAATGTGTTAAAAATCATTGCATTGTACACTTAACTCAAGTAAATTTATGGTATGTAAATTACACCTCAAAAAAAGTTACTTAAGAAAACCATGCATGTTCACACAGGCATGGCTGAGACTATGACAAATGAGTAAAAACTATAAGGAAGGGTATTAGGCATGCAAATATTTAGGGTAACTACACCATATAACAGGAAAGCTATATACACAAAGCCTACAGCACAAGCATACCTTGTGTGTCTGCAGCACAGCAAAGGTGTGGCTAGTGCTGATTATTTTTAATAGGAAGGTAGGAGATGAAATGAATGGGAATTAATGACAAATAAAGGATGGTGATAATAGAAATCATGTACAGCATTTTATGCTACTGGCTTTTAACATGAGAGTCAAAGAGAGGTATACCAGTATGAAAGTTCTAGGCTGAGGAGTGATATGATCTGACTTGCATTTCAAAAGGATTATACAAGCCTGGCCAGTGTGGTTCAGTGGTTAAGTATCGATCCATGAACCAGGAGGTCATGGTTCAATTCCTGATCAGGGCGCATGCCTGGATTGCAAGCTTGATCCCTAGTAGGGGGCATGCGGGAGGCAACCAAGCAATGATTCTCTCTCATCACTGATGTTTTTCTCTCCCTCTCCCTTCCTTTCTCTGAAATCAATAAAAATATTTTTGAAAGAAAGGATCATATAACATAAACTATAAAAAGAAATTATAAAAAGCTCCATATAAACTAGCTATCTCCAGAGTTAACCTCTCGTATCTGACTGGGTTCCTAAAGGAGGTCTGGACACAGACAATAAGGTAGTGAAAGCGTGGGGTGGGGGGCATGACCTGAAAGAGGTAAATGGAGGGGGGGAAAGGGGTCATATGTAATCCTTTCAACAATAAAGATGTTAAAGAAAAAGAAAAAGAAAAAGAAAGGAAGGAAGGAAGGAAGGAAGGAAGGAAGGAAGGAAGGAAGGAAGATGGGAGGGAGGGAGGGAGGGAGGGAGGGAGGGAGGGAGGGAGGGAGGAAGGAAGGAAGGAAGGAAGGAAGGAAGGAAGGAAGGAAGGAAGGAAGGAAGGAAGAAAGATGGGAGGGAGGGAGGGAGGGAGGAAGGAAGGAAGGAAGGAAGGAAGGAAGGAAGGAAGGAAGGAAGGAAGGAAGGAAGGAAGGAGAAACTTGACAGTGTCTCAAAATGTGGCCTATGAACTGCCTGCATCAAAACCTAGTTTTTGAATACTTGGGGCTGGGGATGTGAGACTCCCAGTTTTACAAATTTCCCAAGTGATAACTCTGAGAAACAATGAATCAGATAAACATCAAGGTCCCTTTAAATTCTAAATTATGAGAACTTATGTAGGCAACCTGAACCATGTCTATCTAAAGAAATGGCTAGGGTTTATTATAACTAGATGAATTTGTGCACAGGTGGGGTCCAGCCAATTGGGGCCAGTCAGGGCTGGCTGGGGGGAGGGGCCACAGAAGGTTGGCCAGCCAGCCCCGCCCTCATCAGGCCAGCTGGCCATCAGCAGTGTGTGTCACGGTGACCGGTTGTTCTGGTCACTTGGCTTTTATATATATAGATATCTGAATCGATTATTTTATGTTATTACAGATTTATATTTTTCCCCATTCCCCAAAACTCTTACCCAGTTATTTTTTTTCCCAGCATAAATTTCCATGTTCTCTCCATACTGGGGCTCCTCCAGCAAGGTCTGGTATTCGAACATGAGGCGGGAGCTCTCGCGGAGACGGCTGCATTGAAATTGGTGATATTGCTGCACAAGTTCCTTCACCACAAGCAAGAGACATTCGGGATTTGAAGGATTCCAGGAGGCAAGGTTCTGTAGAAGCCAAAAATAAAAGGCCAGTTAAAAATGAATTTTCATGCAAATCCAGCATACAGTAGTAATCAATATAGAGGGAAAGAATGATGAAATGCTAAGAGGAGCATACTACTCTTAGTGATAAACTCAGAGCCAGTTAGAAACACTTTTCAGCTTGGCAATTTCTCCTGCCTTCTAAAAACCCTCGCAGAAAATCAAGAGAAATTCCATCATGAGTAGCCAGAAACAGTAAAGTGTAAATCAGGGTAGTAATAAACAATAAACCTAAATATCCTAGAAGATATAATTTTAGCTCTGGAAGACTTAATTTGTTTCTTACTCATTTATAATTTTTTTAATCTGCACCTAAATTCAGCATTATATGCTAATGGCACCAATTCAGATCCACAGACCATCTGTGATACCAGATATAAATAAATGTTCTGTAAACACTAGAGCCCCACAAAAATATAAGCATAATGGTGATGGTTCAGCCTGAAAAAGATAGGAATGGAGTAGAGATGAGGGAAAATACAATTAGAAAATGTAAGATTCCGAGAAAAAAGAGAAAGAAAATGACTGTGAGAGCTTATGACCAGGAAAGGAGCTAGAAATGAGGGAAGAGCTGATAAGTATATACTATTTTTAAGCTCACTTTCATTCATTCAACAACTATTTACCAACTGTTCTTGGCAGAGATGAGAACAAGCAAAACTCTTGCTCTCAAGGAGCTTACATTTTAGTTGCCAAAATAAACAAATAAGGAAATATGTCAGATGGTGATAAATGCTACTCAGAAAAATAGAACATGCATCCCAGAAGCCTAGTGAAGGAAGTTCTTCAAGAGAAAGAAGCAATCAGACTGTGTCAAATGTTGTTGATAAGTAAGACGAGACCTGAGAACTGACTGCTGTGTCTAGCGACACTCAGGTCAATCCTGTCCTCAACAAGTGTTACTTGGTGAAGTAGAGCTTGATTGCCGAGGGTTTAACAGAATGGGCAGAATGCAATAGCAGACAGCTACACCGACAACTCAGTCTGCTAACTAGAGGGGAGTGTGGGGTTCAAGGGAGTGTGGGGTTTTGCTCAGATATTTGTAGCCTAATGGAATGTCAGTGTCGAGAGGGGGTAAAGTGTTTATGTAAAGTAGGGAAGCAGAATCCCAGGAGAGAACACAGTAAATAGGAAGCTAACCATGGGGTCTCATAGAGTGTTGGCCTCGGAAATAAGCAGAGAATCCACCCAAAGGGAAAGGAAAAAAGTCAAACTAGCTGAGTAGGAATGCAGGCAGGCCGTTCATGTGGTGTGAGGAGCTTGTGGTGGTTCTCTCCGGAGAGCTGATACTATCTCCTGAAGCAGGAAGGAAGGTTATCAGCTGAGAGTGAGAAAGAAGGATGGATATTAAAAGCTTGAGAAGAGTGAAATAGTCGTTTAGAAGAATCATTCAGAAAAATAAATGGACTGGGGAAATTAAGAGGAATTCCACACAGCGCTAAAAGCTCCACTGAGGTTGGAAGTATGATTATTAAGTGAGACCATTTAGCATAAATTCCACTGTCTGGGTGCAATGTGCAATAGGAGGAATTTGAGTTTAACAAAGGTTGAGATTTTGCAAGACAAATACAATAGACAGAAAGATGGGCAAGAGCTCTTAGAAAGTTTGCAAAACAATTACTGTAATTATGAACCATGCACTTTAAGTCAAGAAAAAGCCAAGTTCATAATGGAAGTGAGAGTTAGTGAAAGGGTGGTAGGAACTATAGTCCTGGTGAGCTTAAAAAAAAAATGTTGGAGTTGATATACTAAAAAGAATGAATTGGAAAGACAGGAGGTGTGGTCAGAGAATGAGACATTTGAAACTGAGATGATAGAGGTGATCTGTAACTGGTATTAACAAGATCTGGCTAAGAGTGCACCTAGCTAAGTTAGAGAGGAGGGCAAGATCACTGAAGGAAAAGAAGTCAGGGATTGACTGAGAGGCCAGGGTGTTGAAAAGATTATTTATATGAACATTAAATTACCTGAAACCATGGCAAGCATAATAATGCAGAGTAACAACAAGCCATGTGCTTAAATCTTCGATAAAGGTCTATAGATAACAACAACAAGGAGGGACTTGAAGGCATGAACTTCAAAGCTGGGGCTGGGTGATTAGAGAAAACAGACATTTTCCTTGGTAGCAGCATGGAAGAACATCTGCTACACCTCCTCATATTATTATATCATTTTATAGATGAGGAAAGTGCGAAAAAAAGTAGTTTAATATCTTATCCAAGGTCACAGAGCTATCAAACAACATACTAGCTGGGTTTCTGACAAGCAATTTGACTCCGAGTTCCTCTTTAAGCACTACACCAGGTGTTCTTACACAGTTTGGTCTCAGGTACCTTTAACAGTCTTAAAAATTAGTATTGAGGATCCTGGTTTCTGTATATATGAATTATATAATTAAATTTACTACAGTAAAATGAAAACTAAGAAATTAAAAACTTTTTAATTATTAATTCATTTTTTAAAAAAACAATCCTACTACATCTTAATATAAAAGCATTTTAATGAGATAAATATATTTCCTGAAAAAAATAGTGAGAAACACATTGTTTTATATTCTTGCAAATTTCTGTGTCTGGCTTTTTAAAAAGCTGGACTTCCCTATATGCTTTTACAAAATTCAATGTTGCAATATGTTGTTTTGGCTGAAGTATATAAAGAAAATCCAGCTTCACTTAACTGTACATTGAAAGAGAGAAGTATTTTTAATAGCCTTTCAAATAATTCTGGATATTCTTATTTGATACTATACCAAAACTCAACAGTAGTAATTTCTTAAAGGTTAGCTGCAATGTGAAATATGAAGGTATATTAATAAACATTTCATGTTCTTACATTAAATTCCATTTGTCTATCCTGCACTTTTAAAATTTTCAATTACAGTTGACATACAATATTGTATTAGTTTCAGTTGTACAACATAGTGATTAGGCATTTACATAACCTCCAAAGTGATCAGCCCGACAAGTCTAGTACCTATCTGACACCATACATAGTTATTACAATATTATTGACTATATATTCCCTATGCTATACTTCACATTCCCATGACTGTTTTCATAGCTGGCAATTTGTACTTATTAATCTCTTCATTTTTTTTCACCCATTCCCCCATCCATCAGTTTGTTCTCTATGTTTCTAAGTTTATTTTGGTTTTTTTATATAAGTGAAATCATATAGTTGTCTTTCTCTGTCTGACTTATTTCATGTAGACTTTAAATGGATCTTTTGCTCTTGTATGATTTTGTACCGTCAAGCATTGGTTATTTAGAAAATACTGATTCACTGAGTTATGCAGATCTTCCAAATGTTGACATGTTTCATTTACACAATATCAAAAAAAATCACATTCATTAATATCACTGACCAATCTCAGCAGAACGGTCTTCTATCAAAAGAAGACAAACAGAAGTTAAAGAAATGCATCCTTTAAAGGGATAATAATTACTCTGTTCCTCAGAGTGTATGGATTTATAGGGACTAAAAATCATGAAATGTTCTTTTATTTATAGGAAAGATAGGTCTAAAGGGATGTTCAAATTAAGGTTTGATGAACAGAGAAAAAAATGAGAGCTTCGGCATTATACAGTGACTGAAAGAGGCCTCTTGCTATGAAGTAATTTAATCAAGAGTACAAAACCCTGTGCTCACTTTTGAGCTCCTCAAAATATAAATAGAATAATAACAACATAGTAGAAAACAAAATGATCATTATGTAGTTTGGGATGCATTTTCTTCAGAGATCAATCAAACACTAATAAATAAATAAAATACACAACATTCCATTTCTTGGTTAAGTATTCCTTTTAAGTCCTTGTTCCAGAACAAAAACAAAAAGCTTCAGTTGCTTCATTAAAAAAAAAAAAAAAAAAAAAAAAAAAAACCCTTTTGTAATTCAATCATTTCTCTTTAGCTCTCTGCAAGTTAAAGGCTATTATCTATACACACATAAAAAAATAATGAAAGCATATAAACTGGCAAACATCTCTTATCAATTTGAATTCATTTCAATTGATTCAACCTAATTGTTAAATGCATAGTAAAGATAGGCCAACAAGTCCCTTTCAATTAAAATACCATCTCCCGATACATGAAGATGCATCTGACCTCTTTGGCCATTAAATGCATACTTCCCTGGGAAATGACTTGGCTGAAAAACATCCCCATCAAGGGAGATACAGATCGGCTTAGTGAGATAAAATGTCCTCTACTATTGCTACATGACTACTTTTACTTATTAAGTAATTTGTGGTTTGAAACACTTTGCCTAGAAGAAGAGACCACAGAAGATGTACTAGATTTTTACATCCTAAGCCTACAACACATTTTAAAAACAGGTCTAGCAATGCAGTATATTAGAACTTTCACTATCTTGAGTAGAAGAGAGAGAAAAATGCCCAAAGCTTCTTTAGGAAAAAAGGACAAGGGAATTAAGCGTGAAAAACAGAAAAATAAGTATTTTTCTATTCACAAAGCTCTTACTGTACTTCTTGGTAGTGCATGAAAAAAGAAATTTGAAATGAGAATGGCCATGAAGAGTAGGCATAGGATTTATAATATATTAACAAAGAGAATAGAAAAAAGATTTCAAGAATGAGTAATGAAAAATACATTAAGAGAAAGTGATAGCCCTGGCCAGTTTGGCTCAGTGGATATAGCATTGGCCTACAGACTAAAGGGTCCGGGGTTTGATTCCAGTCAAGGGCACGTTATCTTGGTTGCAAGCTCAATCCCCGGCCCTGATCAGGGCATGTGCAGGAGGCAACCAATAGATGTGTCTCTTTCAATCAACATTTCTCTCTGTGTGTCTCTCCCTCTCCCTTCCACTCTCTTTAAAAAAAAAAAAAATTTAAAAAATTTAATGGAAAAATATCCTCAGGTAAGGATTAACAAAGAAAAAAAAGAGAGAAAGTGATAAAACAGCAAAAACAAAAGAATTAGCTACCCTTATGAAACCTTATTCAGTCTCACTAAACACCTATGAAGCAGTTCAGGGAAGGTATTATGCCAATTCTTTTTAAAGATGGGTTAACCATTAACCAGAGGTAGAATAACTACTGGGACTCAAGTGTAGACAACTGACAATGTAGAAGGTAGACCTGCCAACCCTCCCCCATTCAGTTTACTGAAGTATCATTTTCTAACCAAAGAACTGGCACCAGCCTCTGCAGTTACAACCAATCTCACATCTAGTAATAGTTCTGATTCCCCACTTCGGCTTTCCTGCCCAGGATGCCTGATTTGAGGGATGCTCCTGTTCATGGGACCCCCAACCTTCCCACATTTCTCTCTCTTAAATACGCTCCATCACAAATTTTATCTCGCCAATTAATAACCCCATGAACTTTAAAAAGCCCAACCAATTCTCAACTCCTTTTTGAGCTTCCTTATTGTCAGCAATATAGAGAGGGATAATGTTTTCAGATGCCTAGCTGATCCCATTTCATGTCTCATTTATTCAAAACATGGCTTCTCAGCCAAGCTGAAGCAAGTTCATGTACAAGGACACCAATAAGTGAAAATGTTGGGAAACATGCGCTAGGTTTATATCTATGGAGAGATGAAGAAGGAAAATAAGCAACTTAGCAAATGAATCCTAGGACCGTCACTGCCTAATAATGGAGAGGGAAATCCTCTACAGGGGAAATAAATTCTTCTAAAAAATTAAAGCTTATAGCCCAACCAGTGTTGCTTAGTGGTTGAGCATCAACCTATGAACCAGAAGGTCACAGTTCGATTCCCAGTCAGTGCACATGCCTGGGTTGCAGGCTTGATCCCCAGTATGGGGCATGAGGCAGCTGATCAATGATTCTCTCTCATCATTTATCCCTCTCCCTTCCTCTGAAATCAATTTTTAAAAATATAATTAATGCTTATATAAGAGTTTTCAATTAATTAAAGGATAAAGTACAGAAATAAATTAGAAATATTACTAAAAATTATATGGTAATATTTTCTCAATATATACATATATTAAATCAAAATCTGTGCACCCAAAACTAATATAATGTTATGTTAATTATATCTCAGGCAATTTGGGCCTGTCGGTCAGAGGGAGGGGCTAACAGCCACCACAGCAGATGGATAGCGGACCGATTGGGCCCTGCCAGATTCAGGGAGGGACATGGGAGGTTGGCCAATGAGGGAGCCCACCCTCGGTCCCCCTAGGAAAGGGGTGGCATCTGCTGCTACCAATCCCTGGATTCCCCATCCCAGCGTGGGGGCCTGGCCCCAATCAGGCAATCAGGGCCTGTCAGCCAGGACGAAGAGATCAGGAGGTTGGCCGGCAGGCCCCATGAGCAATCAGGGCCTGTGGGCTGGGGGCAGCTACTGCATTGAATGTCTGCCCCCTGGTGGTCAGTGCACATCACAGTGACCGGTGGTTCCAATAGTTCCAATCATTCCAGTATAATGGTCACTTAGGCTTTTATATATATAGTTTTTTTAAATCCTTTATTTAAAAATCATTCTCAATATCCCCTAGAAACTTTATTTCTAGAACTCTAAGAAAACAACAAAAATAAGTGGAGTTCACAGACAAAAAATATATACATACAGTCATTTATAATGAAATGCAAATAACCTAAATGCCTAGTTTAAAAAAATCTTTGGAAAAACAATTATAGTCATTAAAAAAATAATATGGAGCCAATATGTTCACAAATATTGTGAAATAGTATAGAAAGTACTTTTGTTAAATTATTAAATGAAAGCAGATAAAAAACAACTATATGATCTTAACTTTGATTATCCCCATCCCTTCCCAACCCTCCACAGCAAAAATCATCTATGCATAGAAATATTACTAGAAGAAAAGTTAACAACTGATGTCTATGGTTGGGAATTATTTAGAAGAGGTTTTTCATTTCTATATTTTCTCTATTTTCCAAATTTTCCCAAATATGTGTGTGTGTGTGTGTGTGTGTGTGTGTGTATATATATATATATATATATATATATATATATATATATATATATATATAACATATGCACATACTTTCATAATGGAAAATATTTTTTAAAAATTTTTAAAATTGCATACTTGATACTTTATTTCAAACTGTTTCTCAATCTCAAAGTTTAAGAAATTTTACTTGCCATTTACATATTTTATGAAGTCAGACTTCAATTGTGTCTTCAGATCAACAAAATGTTAGCCAATTCCACAGCCTTCTGGAGAACAAATCTTGCATCATTTAATCCTAAGTAAATATGCTTCAAGTAACCTTGAACTCACTGTTTCTTAAATTCCAAGCTTCACAGAACATTTCCAGAAAGCTAACGCAATATGCTAGAATGTAATGGTCACAGTTGTAGGAATTTATTATGTTTTTCCCAACCAAAACTCTTTTGTGTTACAGTCCTCTGAATGGAAATCTTAGGAAATGACTAATGGCATTTTACACTTCTAACAGAACTGTAACTAGCATGGATTTTTTTATAGCATGAATATTTAAATGCCACTTCATCTGAAGAATACAAAAGATAACAAAATCAATTTGCTATTTGTCATATTTGTAAGAGGACCAAGTATTAACGGAAATTTACACTCTCCTTTAGGGCAGAGTTATATATGTATAACTCCTCTGATATATCATCTACAATAACTTAAGTGAAATTATCTTAAATATTTTTCATACTTCCTTAAAATATAGCACCTTCTTAACTTCTTACAATACAGTTAATATAACATGAATTTGGGGGTAGATGAGAAGCAAGTTGGATTAGGAGAAACTAACTTTGGGACTACACAGAGCAATTCTACTCCCACCTCCATATAAATATAACACAGCACTCCCTATAGCATAAAAATAAGTATAAATAGTTATAGTTAACTTATAGTTAATGTTTGGGGGTTTTATTTTTGAGAAGATTCAACTATTTTTTAAAATGAGGTACATGGAAGGGGAGAGAACATTATAGTTGTATTCTGCTCCACAACAATTTGTAGAGTACTCATAGAAATAAATTTTGGTAGGGTAAATCATTAAATAGGGTCATTTTGTAATCCTCAATGGCTTTGTTATTACTGTTGTTAATCCTCACCCAAGGATATTTTTCCATTGATTTTTAGAGAGAATGGAAGGGAGATGGAGAGACAGAAAGAGAGAAACATCAATGTGAGAAAGACACATTAATTGATTGCTTCCCATACATGCCCCAACCAGGGCCAGGGATCAAGTCTGCAACCTATGTATGTGCCCTTGAATGGAATAGAACCCAGGACCCTTCAGTTCTTAGGCCTATGTTCTGTCCGTTAAGCCAAACCAGCTAGTACCTCAGAGGCTTTATTTTAAAATATTCTGATAATTCTCTTCATCTTTATAAGCAGAGCCTACTGTTGCAAGGATATTTGAAGTTGTTAATTTCAGTCTTTGAACACTCTGGATTCTGAGAAACTCAAAAGCTAATTCAAAGCTAATTCTGACAGCCAAATGAGTAGCTTAGGAGACAATCAAATGTCATTTCTGGGATTAATATGAACTGATAAAGGTATTCCTACTGTGTCTGACAAGTAAATTGAATGTACTCTGATGAAATGTGGTCTTTTGTGACCTATGTTCAGTGGCTCCCGCTGGTGCCTGAAGTAATCTGCGTAGAAGTCACTCCAGACCTCTTAAACCCTGCTTTAACTACAACACCTCTGCCACTCTTTGGTTTGGTTTGGTTTGGTTCGGTTTGGGTTGGGTTGCCCTGGGTCTTGGTTTTGTTGAAGTTTTACCTAAGATGTCATTTGAAAAAAAGTTTTTTTGAAAAAATTGATGTCTAATACATAGTGAATACTTCAGTGAAATCTTATGCTCCTTCTGCCCTTCCTATTTGTGACTACCTTCACCTAGATATCAGAAGCTATGCTAAGAAGAATCCAGAATCATAAAATGGCCTGGAGGGCTTGCTTTTAAGATGTGCTGAAATTTTTCTCTAGTTTTTAAGACATTAGCCCCAAGTCACCAAATTAGTCTACAAATACACACATTAGTCTACAAGTACATCTTTTGAGTAAAGGAATTTGTCTCCTTAAATCATACATATCTTGTTAATAAGTAAAGTGGAATTGGCATCTCCTCAAAAAACCTAGTGTGTTTGGGACAGCCATGGAAGCATCTGACTGGTTCTGCCACAGCGTTCTCTAGAGCTCTCCAAGGTTCTGACCTGCCTGTCAATCAGCCAACTTCCCTGGATTTTGTAAAGAATTGTTGTAACATAGGATCTTTCTAAAAGAACTTTTTTATTGCCTTGCCAGGATACTGGTTACTAATGGTAATGTGACCCTGATTCTATGTCAATACAGAAATGACAATTACATATCCTTGAGAAGAATAAAGGTAATGTCTTGGGCAAAATATGAAAATACCATCTGGCAGGAGTAAGGGAGGCTGGGGGAAGGTCAGTTGGGTGGGTGGGGGGATATCATCTGGCCAGCATGGCTCAGTGGTTCTGGGTTGACCTATGAACCAGGAGGTCACTGAACAATTCCTGGTCAGGTCACATGCCCAAGTTTCAGACTTGATCCCAAGGTGTGCAAGAGGCAGCCAATCTATGATTCTCTCTCATCGTTGATGTTTCTATCTCTCTCTCCCTCTCCCTTCCTCTCTCTGAAATTAAAAAAAATACACACACACACATACACATACATACAAAAGGGTAATATGCAAATAGACCAAACGACAGAACAATCGAACAGCCAATCAAAGTGTAATATGCTAATAATATGCTAAGGTTGCTCAGCTGCTCTCTGAGTTCTAGAGGGCAGACAGTCAACTGGTTGGTCAGTCACTCTGATGTGCACTGACCACCAGGGGTCAGATGCTCCAATTGGTAGGTTAGCTTGCTGCTGGGGTCCTGCCGATCAGGACTGAGCAAGATGGGCCTGACACACCCTGGAGCCCTCCTGCAGTCCCTCCCCAGCCCAATTGTGCACCAGTGGGACTCCTCAGCTTGGCCAGCATCCTCTCGCAATCCAGAACTCTGTGGGGAATGTTAGAGAGTCATTTTCAGCCGCAGGCCACTCCCCTTGGGAGGGCGCCAGACACAGTGCTCATGGCTGGCAAGAGCTGCTGTGGCAGCGTGAGCCTCTTCTGATTGAGCACGAGCTCGCAGCAGGCACAGTGGGGCTGGCATGAGCAGGAGCAGCAGGTAGTAGCTGCAGGCGGCGTTGGAATGTGGGTTTCACCCAATTCCTGTAGACCACCCAGATGGACTCCACCCATGCACAAATTCATGCACCGGGCCTCAAGTACACATGCACACACACACACACACACACACACACACACCTTAGTAGCTGAAAAATCACTTTTCTGTGTGAATTTATGATAAAAGTGATAGACTCATAACAGAAATAAAGCAAAATAGGGAACCTTAAATCTGAATTTTTTGAAATGCCATTCAGTAGGCAACCTCCCCACAGTTGCTAGGTAAACAAAATTTCTAATTAACAGAGGAATTCTGGGGAATCTTCAAATACCTACCAAAAGATGACCTACTGGGGCATAACCCCAGAATTTCTCTATCATCCCAGTTTTGTGCTAGGGTGTCAGAAACATTGGAATTGGTACACTTAACTTATTTAATTTCTTCCACAGGAGACATACTTTTTTAAAAATATTTTTTATTATTGATATTACTAAAGATGTCTCCAATTCCCCTCCCCCTCTTCTTAGCCCCTACCCACCCACCCCCAGGATTCACTACCCTATTACCCATGTCCATGGGCTATGCATATAAGTATATAAGTCCTGGTTTATCTCTTCTCGTCCCACCAACCCCACATTGACTTATCTCAGTCTTTCCTGAATTTAAAATATACAAAAGAATCTCCAAATTATACCTTTGGCTCCATTTAAAAAAAAAATCAAAAATTTGTATTATCCCATCTTCCCCTTCAGAAGTGGCTATAAGATTACCTTTCAGTTCCTCTTAAAGTGAACAGCACACAGCTGGTTCCATGTCATGTTAAACTGCCACTTAAAATAGGTCTTCGAGGATCACAGAGTGTGCCAACTTCCATTTCCTTCTTTGGAATTAGAGGTAAGTAGATGGAAAGAAATAGGTGGGAGGGAGCAGGGGAAGGAAGGAACCTCAAACCACACCTTGGTCCAGCCTTCCTTGTTTATTAAGGAGGAAGAAAGACAGCAGATATCTCTCTATCTTGGAAAACTCTTAAGTGGACCAAGTCTTGAGAAGAAAGAAAATGCGCTCCACAGAACATCTCTAGTCCTTCTCTTAACAGTATAACTAACCGCTTGGAGAATAGAAATGGTATTTTTCCACAACATGAATTAAATAACTAAGGCTGGGAACACTAAAATCAGTTAATATGAGCATGAATATAGAAGAAAAAGTGGATTTGGTTGTTATCCAATAATATTATTCAAATCTTCGGAGAATGCTAAATTTAATAATAACTAAATCCACTCTATTTATCCTATATAATGCTATCTTTATCCACATAACTTTATGGTACTATCTATTTTTTTTAAATCAAATCTATTTGAGTTAAAGTGCTTATATTTTATACCTATTATTTCTCAGAAAAAAAATAAATAATATTATTATTAAGTTCAATTTTGGATAAAATGCCAGAGTAGACTAAAATTTGATTTAAAACTATACAGCCCTAGCTGACGTTGCTCAGTGGATCAAGTATTGGCCCGTGCACCAAAGGGTTTGATTCCCAATCAAGGGCATGTACCTGGGTTGCAGGTTCATAAGAAAAATGGGCATCTACCCTGAGATCTGGTCCTGATCTGGTCCTGCAGGAAGCAACCAACTGAAGTGTCTCTCTCACAACAATGTTTCTTTCTCTGTCTTTATCTCTCTTCTCTCTCCCTTCCACTCTCTGTAAAAATCAATGGGAAAAAATCCTCAGGTGAGAACAGCAACAACAAAATAAAAGATAATTTTTAATACATTAAAAAGGTAATGCCGAAACCGGTTTGGCTCAGTGGTAGAGCGTCGGTCTGCGGACTGAGAGGTCCCGGGTTCGATTCCGGTCAGGGCATATACATTGGTTGCGGGCACCCCCCAGTAGGGGGTGTGCAAGAGGCACCTAGTCGATGTTTCTCTCTCATCAACGTTTCTAGCTCTCTATCTCTCTCCCTTCCTCTCTATAAAAAATATCAATTAAAAAAAAATTTTTTAAAGGTAATTTTGCCTATACAACAAAGTGGGGGTTTTTTATTTAAACTTAAATTCCTTTAAGCTCAGCATGCATTGAATTTACCAAGATCCCAACAATTACCCCCCCAAAAAAAAATCCTTTTGTGGTTCCAGGTTAGCTGTGGCTCCAAAAATGGTTGCTGCTATTTATCTGAATCACTGATGCCACACACCTTCTCAATCAATGCTACTCATTCTCTGAGAATACAAAGCAACGTTGCAATGGCAACGAAAAGAAATTAGTAGCCCACTGGTATGGCTCAGTGATTGAGTGTTGACATATGAACCAGGAGGTCAGGGTTTGATTCCCAACCAGGGCACATGTCCAAATTCGGGCTGGATCTCCAGTGTGGTGCGTGCAAAAGGCAGCGGATCAATAATTCTCTCTCATCATTGATGTTTTTATCTCTCTACCATCTTTCCTCTCTGAAATCAATAACAGTTTTAAAAATGAAATTAGCAAATATGATTTCTAATTTAATTCAAATTGTTTTTCCTGTGGATGTATTTAAGTTGTCCAGGTTGCTCGAATATTATCCAGGGATGTGATTTTGAAGGAGACAGCTTGTTACTGGTTTTTCTGGCTGTACTACAAGAAACAACAGTGTGAGCTTATTTTAAGTTAATGTGTGCTTCTGTATTTCTTTACAAGAAATTAACTGCAATCGTTTAGTTAAAGCAAACACTTTGTTCAGGCTTCACTTTTCATTAAAAAAAAAAAATGTCTTTAAAACTTAGAAGGTTAAGAATCCCAATTTCTGCCTATAGACTTTTAAGCTTAGAGCAAAGTGTTTAAAATATGATGAAAGATAGTCCTCACTTAGTGATCTCTGCTACCAGCAGAGTGTTTTCCAGCTATAGGTGTGTCACATCAAAAGAGTCCTATCCATCCTCCTATATCAAACCAACAACTTTATTCCTGCCTCAGTCAGATCAGATATCAGGGTAGATGCTCATTTCTTCTCGACTACCATAATCGAAAAGAGAACCATGGGAATGGACAGTGTGGAACAAGACAGAACAAAAGCTCCAACCAAGTTGTTAGTTTTAAACAGAGAAATACCTGCAGGCTCTGACAACCTGGTTTCTGATCCCTGCCCTAACTGATTTCCCTAGCTAGAGTTGTTCCCTGGGCCACACTGCACAACTGCTTCTCCTTACCTTAACTTTGCCAGACCTTCTTTTTAGTCAGTATCCCAGTCCTGGACCTTCCCAGCTAGTGATCTTAAAGCCACCAATGTCTTAGTAACACAATTTGTGTATAAATAATTAGAAGAAACTCCAACTGAAAAGGAAGCTACCCCAAGCTCTTCCTGTTATACCGGCGACATGCAGCTATAAGAACAAGAAAGAAAAGCCACACAAAGTAGGCCATGAACTAAAGGAAAGGACAGACACAAAATTCAATACATGGAGTAGTAAGAGCTTTCAGTGTCTCTATTGCTCCCCCTAAAAACTCTACCTCCCACTCCTTGGGCAAAGGAAACAAAATAAAAAATGAACAAATTGACTATATCAAACTAAAAAGTTTTTGCACAGCAAAGGAACCCATCAACAAAATGAAGAGATAACCCACTGAATGGGAAAACATATTTGCCGATACCTCTGATAAGGGGTTAATATCCAAATTTTATAAAGAACTTATAAAACTCAACACACACACACACACACACACACACACACACACACACTCACACACACACATACACAAAGCCAAACAATCCAATTTAAAAATGGGCAAAGGACCTGAATCGACACTTCTCCAAAGAGAACATAAAATGGCCAACAGAGATATAAAAAGATGCCCAATGTTACTAATCATCAGAGAAATTCTAATTAAAACTACAATGAGATATCACCTCACAGCTATCAGACTGGCAATCATCAACAAATCAACAAACAACAAGTATTGGCAAGGATATGGAGAAAAGGGAATCCTCATGCACTGTCAGTGGGAATGCTTATTGGTGCAGCTATTGTGGAAAGCAGAATGAAGATACCTCAAAAAATTAAAAATGGAATTGCCTTATGACCCAGTAATTCCACTTGTGGGAATTTATCCAAAGAAACCCAAAACACTAATGCAAAAGAATATATGCACCTCTACATTCACTGCAGTGTTATTTACAATAGCCAAGATTTGGAAGCAGCCCAAGTGTCCATCAGTAGATGTGTGGATAAAAACAACTACGGTACATTTATATTTATAGGACTACTACTTGGCTGTAAAAAAAAAAAAAAAAGAAAAGAAAAGAAGAAGAAGAAGAAGAAGAGGAAAAATTTACCCTTTGTGACAGCATGGATGGACCTAGAGAACATTATCCTACGTGAAATAAGCCAATCAGAGAAATACAAAGTATCATATTCATATGTGGAATCTTATGAACAAAGTGAACTAGCAAGCAAAATAGAGACAGACACATAGGTAGAGAGCAGGCAGCGAGCAGTGGCTGGGAGGGTGGAGGGGTTGAACAAAAATGAAAGAAAGAACTCATAGACACAGACAACAGTGTGGTGATTGCAGAGGGGAGGGGAGAGAAAGTAGAGGCGGATGAGAGTATGGGGGGAATAAGGTTTGACAGGGAAAAATAAAGATGAAAATCAACAAACTCTATCTCCCAGCCCCAGGTCCATATAACGGTCTTGCCCTAAACCCACATTTAGTACATCTATGGTTTGATGTCCATTTCCCTTCTCTGGAACACAAACCCAGAATTCCTTGGGAAAACCACCCTTCCCCATTCTCAGGCATGGGTTTGGGGTAAAAACTTCCCTTCAAGCTCCTTAGGTTCTGACTGCCTAATCCAGTGGTCAGCAAACTCATTAGACAACAGAGCCAAATATTAACAGTACAACGATTGAAATTTCTTTTGAGAGCCAAATTTTTTAAACTTAAACTTCTTTTAAAAGCCACTTCTCCAAAACAGACTCGCCCAGGCCATGGTATTTTGTGGAAGAGCCACCACACTCAAGGGGCCAAAGAGTTGCATGTGGCTCACGAGCCGCAGTTTGCAGATCACGGCTCTAAGAGAAAGATAGCGGGAGAGGTGCATGAACTCTAGATTTGGTTTGGAACCTTATGTTTTCTTCCAGATAAAAAAGTTAAGTAGCTTCTTACATTATCTGCAAGGAAATCTAAATAGAGGATTAATCTATTCCCACTAATCCAACAATAGTTACAATCAATTCTCTTAAGGAAAAAGAAGATGGGAGACTATATGCTTGTGTATTAAAACTCACTCAATGAACTTAAGTTAAATGGATCTGAAATAGGTATGTAAGATGTTCCCCATCCCAGAGCTTTTTAAACACCAGTAAGTGGTATTTATTCAGTGGGAGTTCTGCTAAAGAATGTAAAAGAAAAAAGCAAACAACTGTTCCAGGCCAGAAAGGATACTCTGATTACTGGCATGTATCTTGGGGCTATTCAACAAGCAGCAGCCACCTTCATAGCACTGAGCTGAGAAAGGAGGCCTCACTGGCTCGTGGGTCTGTAAACAGGAGATATTTATAACTCTCCTCCACCTGACTGGAACATAATCAGCACATACACATTGTGCTGTGGTATCATGAATGCTAGCCCCATGCCAAACCTGAAATGAGTCCTTTGACCAGTAAACCTTTTACAGCTTTTACACATTCTCTCTCCAGACAGACTGAAAATTGGGCCCCCACAAAGCAGCTAGAGCAACTACCTTCGAACTGTTTGTCAATTTAGCAATTCATAGTGATTACACAATTTCATCTATTTTCACTTCCTTAAACACCATCCTTCTCCAGCCCCCAAAGCTATTCCTCAACAGTTATTTTAACTGTGGTGTTCCTCACAATTAATTTTTTTTAAAGTATGTTCCAAATTGTACAATCCAAACAGCCCTCCCTGGGTCTCAGGATAAATAATCATGACTGGAGACCCCTCCTATGAAATGCATGCGCCTTAACAAAGCCCTTAAAGACTGGGGTTCTTTCTATTAATAAACACCACTTTTTGCTTTTTAATCTCATAACAGAAAGATATCAATACACCATCTTCAATGACTAAGGAAGCTACGATCTTCAGTAAGTGCATGAAACCTTTTCCATCCACAGCTACAGTTCCCTTCCTATCTACCAGCAGCACAGCTGGGAAAGCAGCTGAAGAGGACAGGTTCTCGGGTCCTACCTTCTGAGGCTCTGATTCCGTGATGCCAACTCCTTGGCCCTAGAGAATCTCTTTTGTGATTCTGATGGCAAAGCAGAAGTCCAGAAAATCTGATCATCTTCCTGATGAATTTTCTCATTGTAATCAAAAGCCCAAATAATTTCACATCAACTCATTAGGTCTTCACAGAAAATCCACCGTCTAAACGATGGCTAAAGGCTCTATGAGCTTTCCATTAGAGCTTCCCCCACAGAATGTGTCTCCAGACCTCTGATCTACTTCTAATAATAATGAACACCTGGAATCCAGGGCTACACATACCCAGGAAAAAAAAAAAAGAAAAAAAAACTTCAATATGCGGAGAGATTTGAAGATAGCAGCATAGGTAAATGCCTGTATCGCCACCTCCCACAACCACAACAAAATTACATCTAAAATACAGAACAACCATCATCCAGAACCTCTAAAAAGTTGGCTAAATGGAAGTCCTACAACTAGAGAAGTAAAGAAGAAAGCACACTGAGGTGTGGAGGTGTGGAACAGGCTGGTCCAGTACCCATGTGTGCCGCTTTTTTTTTTTTTTTTTTTTTTTTTAATATAGAACGCTTCACAAATTTGCACATCATCCTTGCTCAGGGGCCATGCTAATCTTCTCTCTATCGTTCCAATTTCAGTATATGTGCTGGAAAGCCGTTTTAATCAGGAGGGAGATTCTCTCTGCAGAGGCCTCCCGAGAGGAGCAAGGCGTCCCAACCCCATGCCGGAGCCTCAGCCGAGGCTTCCAGAGCTAGGAAAAGAAGTCCCCATAATGAAGGGCTGTGAAAACCAGTGTGGATTGGGGCTCAGTGACAGAGGCTGATGGAAACCCAGCTGTTCCTCTTAAAAGGCCAGCACCACAAACTGAACTTACAAGCTGCTTCCTCTGAGCTCCAGCACCAGGGTGAGGTTTCAGGGAACACAGGCATATACCAGGAGAAACTGGTTTGTCTGGCATCAGACCAGGAACTCAGAAGCAGCTTTCCCCCAGAAGGGAGTGCTCGCAGGGATCATTGTTCCTATGCTGGGACCTCTCGGGTCGCAGGGCTCACTGGCAGCTATTTCTGGTTGCTCTGCCCTGGTGATTCCCTAAGATCTGCCTCATCCAATTTACAACTGCACCCCCATAATTCGAATGTTGGTATGCTTGAAGTTGTCCCAGAGGCTCCTTACACTAGCTTCATATTTTTGGACTCTTCTTTCTTTTTGCTCTTCTGGTTGGGTGTTTATTGCTTCCTCATATTTCAAATCATTGATTTGATGCTCAGAATCCTCTACTCTATTGTTGAATCTCTATATTCCTCTATATTATTTTTAATTTCAGTCAGTGTATGCTTAATTTCTGACTGCTCCTTTTTCATTTTTTGGAGGTTTATAGAAGACTAGTGGCTTGGTGCATGAATTCAGGCACATGGAAAGGAAATTAATTAGAAGAAATATTGTAATATTAATATTTGCCTTTTCTCTATAATAGAAGTGTTAACCAAAATCATGATCGACAATGACAGATTATAACACATGTGTGCGATTGGCACCAGCAAGAGCTTTGACCTACACAAAAAATTTTATTTGAAAATCTTTAGACAAAATGTACACACTCACAATCCCTACCAATTACTACCGTTTCATACCTATCCTTTCCACTCATTTGTACTACTTGACTGGCTCCTTCAGGCAACTGAGTTTGCAACACCCAAATTAATATTTCAGGGCAGTTCCTACAGATATGTTTTAGTTCCTTTCATGTTTCTTTCACTTACAGTAGAGGTATAAGGTATTTTTTAGTGTCACATAAGCAAAATGAAGCAGAACAAATGGCTAAACTTCCTCAGGGTTTGAAAATGAAAAATAAAAAGAAAGTTCTATTCAGTATACCCACTAATTTTCATAAAGAATGACTAATTATCTGGCTGATATAGTTACTTCATATTATCATCCCTCCATTAACTATAAATTATCTGAGAGCAGGGACAGTGTCTTAGTCATCTTTGAGGAAGGGATGCACTAGATATCATGGGCTATTCAAAGGGGGGCACTCAAATTATTTGTCAAGTGAATGATCAGTTCTATTCAATTCATTATAAACTAAGTTAAATACATTAAAGGATCCAAATTTTTTCCAGAGTTCATAGAAATACTGGCTACTAGAAGCCAAGATAATCTGTAGATAAGAGCAAAATAGACAAAAGAAAACTGGAAGCAATTCTGAAAATATAATATTGCAATATGACTAATCATAGCCGCCAATAATTAAAAGAGACTTTACTTTGGTGGTGAACACAGTACAGTATGCAAATGATGTTACTGAAGTATACACTTGAAACCTACATGGTTTTATTAATTAATGTCACCCCAATAAATTCAATAAAAACCTAAATTAAATAAAATGCTAAAAAAAGTTTGAAGTCTAAAAAATATTAGCTTAAAGGTATTTTAAGACAATTTCTTTTCAAAGCCTACCACAGTTAAAATAAAAATGTAAAAGAAAAAAATCATACAAACAAAATTAAATTATCATGGCTTAATAGAAAGGTCAAAGAGGTACAAAATAGCACATTAAATCAGTCTCAGTTCAAAAAAATGCATGAGAGAGATGTTGATCTTCCTGTTTTTCATAAACCATATAATTGTGCTTCCAGAAAACTACCAAGCATCTGCCTCTATGTAGCTATTTCTTTTAATCTTGGCGCTCTCACAAGGAAATAGAGAGTATACTGTGCCAGGATCACTATCTTCTCCAGCCAAAATCATTATGCCTTAGAGCCAATTTCCTCTTGGTAAATTTTGATCAAATTCTTTCAATTTGCAGCTTCCTTAGTGCTAGTAAATGGCTGCACGTGTCACAAGTCGGTATACATGCATATATGCTTAACAATATACATTATAAATTTAAAGTAATGTACACATCTACACACAAGTAAACATATATCTATGTATGAAGCTGCACATATATATCCATGCATATCAGTTCTTAAAAGTCTCTGACTGTCTTGTGAATATCACAGTCACGCAGCCCATTTGAGCTTTCTTAATCCAGGATAAGTCTCTGATAACTAACAGTACTTTGGAACACTGCATTAATCAACTCTACCATGCAGCTATAATTTAATATTGATAAAGGTTAATACCAATAATTCTGTAAAGTTGTATACCTAAAACTTATATGTTATTAACTAATTTTACCCCAATAAATTTAATTTTATTTATAAAATAATAATTCTATTGCAACAAACAGTCCCTCAAAAGTTTGAATTATCAAAGAAAGATCAAATTATGTTCTACTTTTAATGTAGAAGATATTTTATTAAATAATCAATTATTTTAAAAGAACTGGTGATCTATATAGAGTTTATACAGAAAATTTTGTCTGAATAATTGATTAACCAGTATGACTTATTTCCCAGTCACTCACATAAAGAAAAAAATTTATATGACTCCTATCTTTTATATATACATATTACATATATTATTAGCAGGGATTTCAGATTAACCAGACCATATTTTATAAATATGATGTATAATTTCTCAATCCTCTAAGGACCAAATTGTTGACTCTCTAGTTGTTGTGTTGAGTCTTTAAAATAATCCATATTAAATCTAATTCACCTTTCCTGGTGAATCAAGGTCATTATTATGAGAACATATCATACTGTCAATTTTTAAAAACAGTGATATAATTAGAGGATTTTAAGTGAACAGGGCTATCTGTCCTTAAAATGAATGACTCCAGGATACTGTACCTTTATAATCCTTCTATGGCTTTTGATAGTCTTTTTCCTTACTATACACACATTTGTCTCATTTTGCTAAAACCAGTGTTACAAATTCAATCATGCATTATACACAATTATCCAAATAAAAACAAAAGATGCCTCTATATCTCACATATAAAATAAAGCATACAGTCCCTATGACAACGACCACGAAATTCAGAACCTCTTTTATTGAGGGAGTGAGGTTGTTACTGGTTTTTTACTGTATACCAGGTGGTTGAGGGTACACAAAATCTGGGACATATATCCATCTATAAATTTACAGAAAATGCAGAGGAATAAAGTAATTTGTGAAACTATGCCATGGGGACACAATTAGCAGAATCCAGTCTGTGGTAATTTTATAGGATAAATGGCCTGCCCTGATTCTTCAAATATAGATTGTAAATGGTGGAGAAGAGGGAGGGTGAAGAAATTGGATAAGTTAAAAAGGACTGAGAAGACCTAACAATCACAATGCAAAGATTATGATTCAGACAGTTTGAAATGTAAATACTCACTGTGGTTGTTTTATGATGCTAGTAGATTATTAATTTTTTAGATAAAATAATGGTATTTTGTGTATGCTTTTAAAAATATTTATCTTTTTTAGGAAAATAACGAAATATTTATAGATGAAAATATAATGCATAAGATTTGCCTCAAAATAATATACTAAGAGGTAAATGGATGATGGTACAGATGAAGCAAGATTGGTGATGAGTTGACAGTTATTGAAGAGATGATGATAGCCCACGAAGATTCATTATAAAATACTTTCTACTTTTGCATGTATTTTAAATTCTCCATAATACAGAGTGTTTTAAAATTAGGCAATTCTGGCATTTTATTTCTAAAAACTATATCTAAGAATTATACTTTGATTTCTAAAAATGGCTAGTTACATATTTACAGTCATGAAATGATGTCAAAAGTTAAAGAAGCTATATCATTAAACATATATTTTTTAAATATATATTTTATTGATATTTTACAGAGGAAGGGAGAGAGATAGAGAGCTAGAAATGTCGATGAGAGAGAAACATTGACCAGCTGCTTCTTGCACACCCCCTACCGGGGATGTGCCCGCAACCAATGTACATGCCCTTGACCAGAATCGAACCTGGGACCTTTCAGTCCGCAGACCGACGCTCTACCACTGAGCCAAACCGGTTTTGGCATCATTAAATATATCTTAATTCTTTAATCTGGCTAAAAGAATTTCTCAAATTTCAAAAACTTCATTAATTCCTCAATGTAAATATTACAAACATCTTATATTGCATTATTTTCTTAGAAAACAAAAATTCTCCCAAGGCATGTTATAAAACAGCACAAAAAGAGCACAATTTTAACAGTTATAAGTTGAAGTTTAAAAAAATAACAAAAAAGTAAGAAATAGTTCTTAGGCTTTCTTGGGAAGTTAAAGTCATTAAGTTAATGGATAGTATTCCAATTGTTTGTTTTTAGTCTTAAGAGTTTGAAATTACTATTACTGATTTTCTGATTCAGTAAAATGTTGTTAAGGTTGCTTATTTTCTTCACTATGAACTAGATAAACTTAAAACATAAATCTATAGCTAACCTCAAAATTATTTCTATTCCATTCTATTCATATATCAATACAAATTCAAATGTTTGAAATAATTATTTCATCTTTTCTTGACTCTAGGATGCTTTTAATTTTCCGGACTTCTAAAATGTTCTCAATCCCTAGTTAGGCATTACTCCTAAACCTAAATTCATTAAATCCAGGATAGGTAGAAGTTGAAATTAAAACAAATGGTTAACTTAGACTTAAAATATTAAATTAGTTTTTTAATTAAATCAAGCTTCACTGGGACAAACTTTGCATATTTTAAAATAATTCCCATAGGGGCTAACTCGGCTTAAGTTCATGTTAACATTGCAAAACATTTCCAAATTTAAAAAATAATATATCCTTTTAAAATACACCGTTAGACACCCAAATTATATGTAATCTATTTTTACCAATTAAATTTTTCAACTCCAAAAGGGCTCCTTTGATTTAAAAATGGGACTGATGCTCACTGGTGTAAACTATTTCTGATACTATAAGTAATTAGTTACCCTTCTTTTAAAAAATGTATAATAATCCAGACTTTTTACTTTTCAATCTGGCTTCTTCATAAACATTCCTAAAACATATTCAATAAATTACATTAAGTGTGTTAAGTGCTTTGCTTACAACAATATTGTTCTTCTATGGTATTTTCATCATTCAACAACTTAAAAACATGGTCTAAATGTGTACAAGGTCTCCTAAGCCACTGTTAATTCAGGGCTACAAACCACTGTGTGGTTAAATGGCTACATCGGATCAGCATAAAGGTTGAACTGGCACTTCACATTGCAGGTTTATATATCTTGGCTCTCCAAAGCTTGTGTGGGGGCTGCAACCTGGCATAAAATTCTCAGCAGAATGCAGATAATTTTTCTGAAAAATGTTTTTAAATGGCTAAGGTTTTTCACTTTTTAAAAATGTTGAAAAAAGCATACATTAGAACCAGGTTCAAAATATACAATTTTTTCTTTTTTATGTTTTTCTAATTAATTTTTTTTTCTTTTTAGAGAGAGAGAAAAGGAGAAGGATGGAGAGATGGAAACATCGATGAGAGAGAAATATCACTGATGGGTTGCCTCCTGCAGGCCCCCTACTAGGGATAGAGCCTGCAACCCTGGCATGTGCCCTGACCTTAATCGAACTATGACCTTCTGGTTCATGGGTCTATGCCCAATCACTGATACACACTAGCCGAGTGAGACTTTTCCCTTTTTAGTATGCCTATTCTTTTAGATAAACCAAGAACAGCAAAATAATCCCAAACCTATAGACTTTCAATAAGTACCAAAACCTCTCTCCTATATGAAATTGTGCTGCTTCAAATCATAAAGCGAGCTAGAGGACTGCTTTGAAAACAAACACTTCCTAAACCCTATAGTTATAAATTACAGATGGCCCTTGTCATTTTGGCTTCCACACCTCCAGTTTCATTTTCACTTGTCCATTCAAATGTTACTTTTTATTCCTTATATCAGCCTTGTGACATAAGTACTAATATTAGCAGTTTTATCAATAAATAAATGAATAAGTGTTAGGTACCTTAGACAACATAATCTGCCTTGTAATCAATAGAGCTGAGACCAGAATTCAGATCGGTCTCACCCATACTCATTTTCAGTACCTATTGTCTCAGCCCTGGTTATTCACTAGGATTGGCTTTCTAAAACCACTGATGCTGAAGCTCTACCTAAATGACTAAATTAGAACCTTTAAGAGACAGGACCAAGACTCAGGATATTTTAGTTGTCCCCATGAAAGAATCATAGCATTATACACAGCACTATAAGAGAAAGAAGGATGGCAGACATGGTTGTTATGAAGTTATCTATTTGCAAAGCCAAGCTTCAATGCAATTTTCTTTTGTACCCTACAGGTAACCATTCCCTAATTCCAAATCAGTAAACATCAAGAAAAAGTCACTTAATTTAATATTTGTCTAGATAATGTGCATTGGGAACATAAATCCAAACACCCACCAAAATGTGTAAGATAATTCCAATTAAAACACCCTTTGGATGATTTACAGTTTTATAACCTCTTTACTGCTCTCTCCCATTCATTTCTGCATCACTGATCTTTGAAAAGAGATTTTTTTTCTTCTCCCAAAAGAATTAGAAAAGTTAAATTTTAAATCGTCATTGTTTTTATTCATCACGTTAAAGATATTATTAAAATGTCTTCTATTTTCCCTTGTTGCTATAAACAATCAGCTAACAGTCTAATGATTACTGTTTTGTTTTGTTTTGTTTTGTTTTCTCTGGCTGTTTTAAGTTTTTCTCATTGTGTTTGGTTTCCTGTAATTTTGCCATGATATATCTAGAAGTGTATTTCTTTCAATACACCTGCTTACAGCTAATTGAACTTCCTGAATCTGAGAAATTACACTGATTAATTTTTGTATGCTGGATATATTCAGTTCCTTCAAAACTATATATATATATATATATATATATATATATATATATATATATATATGCCTAAGCGATTGTCCAACCTAGTAGCTATGACGGACAATGACCACCAGGAGACAGACGCTCCAACCAGTAGAGAGAGCCAGATTCTTCGCAGAATAGGCCATGGGTTAGTTGCTGCTGGGGCACTGTTGGCCCCGAGTCTGTTTCACCTGCACCCCAGATCCAGAGATCGATTTCCACCCAATCCCCACAGGCCAGGCCGAGGGACCCCACTAGGCCTCTAGTTTTACTATAAAATATAACAAATATACTAGTAGACATGGGTTCACAAAGCCAAAATGTACAGCTCAATTAATAATAAAAAACCAACACCCTAAGTTGACCAGCCCATTCTATCCCCCAAATTATGTCCATGGACATGATGACCCAAGTGAAACTAACAAATCTAATTCTAAGACTTTCATTCATTATGTCAGACTTTCTCTTCTTCTAGTGTTCTGATGCTGGTTGAAGCTATTGGGAGACATTAAGGAGACCTGAGAACAATGCCAGCAGAGCAGAAGGCAAAGCAAAGCCCGGATGACATTGTTTGAGCCCTAAAAC
The DNA here is from genome assembly GCA_963924515.1 of Vespertilio murinus. Taxonomy (NCBI): domain Eukaryota; kingdom Metazoa; phylum Chordata; class Mammalia; order Chiroptera; family Vespertilionidae; genus Vespertilio; species Vespertilio murinus. Next base: position 55,452,165 of record OZ004713.1, on the reverse strand, counting down.
CAGTCATGCTCCAAGCTAACTTATCCCTGGTCTTTTGGTTATGTGACTCAATAAATTCTCTTTTTACTTAAGCCAGTGTGATTACATTTTTTGTCACCTGAATGCTACCATTTCTAACTGCTGTGATTTATCATGTGGTTTCCCTTTCTCAAGTATTTCTCCTTCGTCCAAACTGTGTTACTTTTCCTTTGGACGAGCCTTTGAAACAGGTGGAGAATGTGAAATAACTTAGAGTTCCTGAGGGAGTAAAATCAACAACTGTATATTTTTAAATGTATAATAAAAATTTGACTCCCCTAAAAAATGAATATACATACATGAAGTTTATAACTATTTCCAGAAGTGTACTTAACAACAGATGACTAAGAAGTAAAAACTTCAAACATTTCTGGAATCCTCAATACCAAAGGGGGAAAAACATCTTCAGGTCATATACATCTCACAAAAGCTTCAATGTCTTTGTAAGCCATATATTTTTTTAAAAGAAAAGAACAAAACCTAAGGCTGAAGCAATTTCTTAAAATCACAGCCTAACCTATTAATGAACAATATCTAGCTCTATATTCTAAATCAATTACCACGTTGCCACAATCTACTTCTGCATCTTCTCCTATTTGCCAATGCAAACTCTCCTCCAAGAAAACTGGTTCACTCAGTGCTTCCATATGCCATCCTTGGTTTGTGATGATTCTCTGTAGCTGTCTTTGTGCCCACAGTGCCACCCCCTCTGTTCATCTTCTGAAGCCCCCTCCTGCTTAGCAACCTTCCTCCTCCAGAAGGCCTCAGATCGCCACAGGCTTAAGAATCACTACTTCATCAGAACCCCTGTACCATTAATGCGGTATGTGGCATAGTCATTCATTAAAAAACAAAACCTTAGCATATACTAACTGTCTGTACCACAAATAATAATAAAAATACATAAATATCCAACTCTTTGAGGAGAGTGGAGAGGATAGGAAGCAATAAAGGATGACCAATGAGAGATAACCAACCAAAAACAAATAATTTTGAAAGCTGATTATTAAACTACTCCTCTGGATAAGTAAATTCTTGAGCTACCATGCTTCACACTCAACCCAGAACCTCATTTTCCCAGAAGCATTCTTACATTTTCAATCTAGTAAATCAAAACTAGCAACATCTGCTAAACGTTATATTTGCCATTGGATTCAAAAATAACTTGGGTTGCCTTTTTTTCATGTCTTATGAGAGTGAACATTTTTGAATGTACCTTGTTTGTACTTTCAAGATGTTCTGTTTTTCTACAACTGTGCTTTTAAAGCCTTGTTTATAACACAAGCCTTCAAAATTATATGTGTGTATTGCATATGTGTATATATTAATACTCCTTTCCTTAATCCAAAATTGACTATAATAGCAACACTTTTGGAAAAATAGATTAAATTATAAATCATCATTTTTAAACCAGGTCACTTCCACTGTCTCCTCTTAGGAAGTACATTTTGCAAAGAATAATGACACCAATATTCTTCGTAAAATGTTTCCATGGCTGAGGAGTAAAAACAGATCATGGTAGAAGTACAAATATAGTTTTTAATACATTAGTACCTAAATCAATTTTGCATTGAAATTTCTGGTAAGTTTCTCATATTCACAGATAACAGTTTAGTGATTACCAGAGGGAAAAGGGATCGAGGGTGGGGAAGAAGAAGGTAAGAGGGATAAATGGTGATGGACAGAGACTTCACTTGGAGTGGTAAACACACAATACAATATATAGATGATGAACTACATAATTGTACACCTGAAACCTATACAATTTTATTAATCAACGTCACTCCAATGAATTCAATTAAAAAGAAAAAATAAACTACCTCTGAAAAGCAGAGTGGAGTTATCAGCAATCTTACAAGACAAAATTTAGAATTTGAGATCCATCAGGGCAAAGATCCACGTTGTTTAGTTGATTTAATGTTTAAGAAATCTTAAAATATTTTGCCGAAACCGGTTTGGCTCAGTGGATAGAGCGTCAGCCTGCGGACTGAAAGGCAAGAGGCAGCTAATCGATGATTCTCTCATCAAAGTTTCTGGTTCTGTATCTCTCTCTCTTCCTCTCTGTAAGAAATCAATAAAATCTATTTTTTAAAAAGAAAGAAATCTTAAAATATTTTAAAGACTAAGGCACTTAAAAGTGTCTAGGAATTGCCTGGTGGTGTTTCTCAGTGGTTAAGCATTGACCCATGCACCAAAAGGTCACCAGTTAGATTCCTGGTCAAGGCACATGCCCGGGTTGCTGGCTCGATCATCTGTGGGAGTGTGCAGGAGGTAGTCAATCGATATTTCTCCTCATCGATTTTCCTCTCTCCCTTCTTCTCTCTCTCTAAAAAAGTCAATAAAAACATTTTTTTTAAGTGTCTTGGAACATTGATCGCTCCTGACTCTTGGTTGAAAACCCTAAAGAGCTCTACCTCAGGAACAGTAGTGAGCCAGAGGTGGCCAGACCCTGACCAAAGCTACAAACCAGCCAAACTCAGCAGAGCCCCTATCTGGATTAGGGTGATCTGCCAACATCTATATGCCTGTTAGAAGGGACAATGAACCTTCTCTCTAGAAGAAGATAGCATCATTTGGAGCTTCTATAGCTTTTTTGAAATATATTTTTATTGATTTCAGAGAATGGATGGGGGAAAGAGGGATACAAATATCAATGATGAGAGAGAATCATTGATTGGCTGCCTTCTGCACACCCCTTCCGACTCCCCCCCACGCACACACTGGGGATTGAGTGTGCAACCCAGACATGTGCCCTGACGAGGAATCAAACCATGACCTCCTGGTTCATAGGTCGATGCTCCTCACTGGCCAGGCAGAGCCTCTATGTTTTTAACTGAACTGTCTGATATTCATTCAAAACTATTAGAAATACCAAATACAGTACCACATGGTTGATAACCAAAGAAAAAAGCAGGCAAAACAAATAGATCCAATAATATTCCAAATACTAGAACTGACTCATAGAGACTTAGAAATAAGTATGATCAGCATGTGCAAGAAAATGGAGAAAATTATAAATGAAAAGACAAATTCACCAAAGAGTTTATGGAAAATAATCAAACAGAATGGAAAAAGATTTTACTTAAAGTTAAGAATTCATTAGAGGGGTTCAATAGCAGATTAGACATGGCAGAAAACAATACACTAGAAGATAAGTTAGGCATTACTGCTTGTGCTAGTTATTCATTTATTGCCTCTCATCTCCCAAATCTTCTTTTCTTTTTCCTATTTATGAAACTGAGGCTGGATCTTGTAAACATTTTTTCCTTTGCCAGCTGGTGTTTAGCTTGTCGATGGAAGTGATGAAGGGACAGTACAAGGCATAACAGAAGAGAAGCTTCTTATCCTAGTTCTGGTGGACTTTTCATAGCTGCTCCTATGGAACAGCTGCCAGAGGCAGGTAGGAGACCCAGTCGTGCTCACCATTCCGCCTGTTTAGCTGCACCCGGCCCTTTTCTACTCTCCAGCCGTGGCCAACCATGAACTGCAGCCATGGGTGATACATGCTGGGTGGAGGTGCTGGGTAGGCCACACACCAGTTCTCTCCTGCAGCACCCCAAGTGAAGGTCTCCACCACCCATGGGCTACAGCCATACCCTCTCCAGCCCAGACGTCCGAGTCTCGGCATTAGTGGTAGGGGGAGATGTGAGGAAGGATCTTCCAAGTTTGTTCCTTCTTGAGTATCCTCCCTCAGCCCGGGGGTAAATATTTCTCTATGCAATTGCTATTCTTACATTCTTTAGAATTCTCTTTTGCTCCTTTAAATTGTTAATAATTCTCTATATTCAATTTTCCTATTCAAATTAATAGTATGGTTTCTGTCTCCTAACAGAAATTTAATTGATAAACTGTTTCATTTTAATTTTAACTTGTTTGTTCTTTCAAGATGTTGTTTTTCCACAATTGTGCTTTTAAAGCCTTGTTTTTATAGCACATGCCTTCAAAATTATATGTGTATGCATATGTATATATATTAATAGTCCTCTCCTTAATTCTCTATACATGTGACCCAATAAGTCTACTCTTCAGCAAATACCCACCAGAAATGCACACATACTAGTATATTCACTGAGATATGTACCACTCACAGGAGCACTATTCACAACAGCAAGAAACCAAAATAATCCAGGTGTTGATCAATAACAATAGATAAAGAAACTGTGCCTGCAGTAGCAGTAGCCCCCCAACCAAAAGATGATTGTCTCAAAAACAAACTGCCCTCACCTTCTTCAAACTAGGAAGTTAGATATCAGTGGTTCCCAATATTGCCATGATTACAACATGTTCTTCTCATTTAAATTTGTGATCCACCCTTCCTCCTTTATGCAACTTTATTTTAAATTAAAATGAATTATCGTTATTATTTTCAGGGGAAATAATTTCACAATACCCTTTGAGGTAGCTGAATATACCACAGGGTATTGCAAAAACCAGGCTGAAAATCACTGCTTCAGAGCTTCTGTTAACTGATTTTTATGCCCCAAAGTTCTCTAAAACTGAATCTTTTTCTTCTGTTTTAAAATTATCATTGAAAATGTATTTTCTAGTTTCATAAACCAACAAGTCCCTTAAGGAATACAGAACCTTAAAACTACCTATTCCCCTAACAAACACAAATATAGAGGTATATATATATTTGTATATCTCTACACATCAGGTGCTCTTCTAGGTACTAGGATACAGCAGTGAACAAAACTAACTCCATTCTCTCATGCAACTTCCATTCCAGTGAAAAGGTGCAAAATATCATTATGATGCACAGCCATCAGGGAAATGCAACCCAAGACACAGTGAGATACCACTTCATACCCACTAGGATTGCTATAATCATAAAGACAGATAATAACTAACACCGGTGAGGATGTAGAAAACTGGAACACTTCTACACTGCTGGCGGGCATATAAAATGGTACAGGCACTTTGGAAAACAGTCTGGGAATTCCTCAAAAAACTAACCACAGAGTTAGCATTTAACTTGGCAATTCCACTCCTAGGGATATACCCAAGAGAAATAAAAATTTATCCACACAACAGCAATATTTATAACAGACGAAATGTGGAAACAACCAAATATTCACCAACCAACAATGGATAAATAAAAAGTGGTATGCATACAATGGAATATTATTTGGCAATAAAAAAACAATGATATATGCTACATTGAAAATAGTCTCCTACATGGTGCAATATACAGATATTATAACATAGAAACCTATATGTTCATACTGACTAATGTCACCCAATAAAGTTAATTTTAAAAAGCTTTAAAAAAAAAAAACACAGTATGCTCAGGGAAAAATCAGTCTCTCTCTCTCTCTCTCTCTCTCTCTCTCTCTCTCACACACACACACACACACACACACACACACACACACATTGTATAATTCCATTTATAAGAAATGTCCAAAATAGGCAAATCCATATAGACATAATATAGATTAGTTATTGTCTAGAGGGAACAATAAGAAGTTTCTTTTAGGGGTGATGACAGTGTTCTAAATTTGACTGGTGATGGTTGCACAATTCAATGAATACACTAAAAATCATTCAATCACACACTTTAAATGGGTAAATTGCATGACATATAAGTTATGTCTCAATAAAGATGTTATTAAAAAAAAAATTAGAGCTGTCCCAAACTGGAAAATGACCCTTCATTGGAAATAATGGGAAGCAAAGGCAAATTGCCTTCTGTTAGAAATATTACTGTAAAAGATTAATTTAATTAGTGGTTCCCAATAGCAAATCAAACTAATATATAAAAATTACTCAGAAAATTTAATTACTCTGGCTTCCTAAAGTATCTAACTCAGTATGCCCACTGGGTTCAGGAGTCTGTATTTTTAACAAGCTCCCTAAATTATTCTAATGTATATCAAAAGTAGGAACCACTAGACCACTAAGATTCTAACTTAGTGATTTATGATTTTCCGGTATCTATGAGAGATCTATCTCTAGATCTGGTATCTATCTAGTATTTTCAATTCATCTAAGAATTTCAAAGTCCTTAATGGCACTCACTTCCCTGAGTTATAAACGTTTGAGTTTAGAAAGAGGTGGCTTCATCAGATGGACTAGATATTTGCATTTAAACATTTAAATATTTGCATATTTGTATTAACCTATGTGTATCCTTTATTTAAGTTAATTCACTTTCTTCAGGTAAGCCCTTCAGCTCAATATGGGATAACTATATATATAACACACAGCATCTACAGGCGCCATACCTAAACTATATATTTTTTTTAAATCAGTCAAAGTAACCGTTTTTTAGTAATTATTAGAAATTTAGCAACAAAACCATCCTACTCCTGCCAACTATATTTTTACAACTATGCTATAAAATTTAAGATAATGCTTTAAGTTTGAGTTAAAACTTCCTATTTAATACTTCCCCTTTTAAAAAGGGAGGGGGGCCGAAACTGATTTGGCTCAGTGGAGAGAGCGTCAGCCTGCGGACTGAAAGGTCCCAGGTTCGATTCCGGTCAAGGGCATGTACCTTGGTTGCGGGCACATCCCCAGTAGGGTGTGTGCAAGAGGCAGCTGATTGACGATTCTCTCTCATCGATGTTTCTAACTCTCTATCCCTCTCTCTTCCTCTCTACAAAAAAATCAATAAAATATTTTTTAAAGGGGCAAGATTTCTGAGTAAGTCATCAAAACTCTAAATTACAAAACGTAGTAAATGAGACCAAAAATTCCAAAATCCAAAACTAAGAACATAGTTTTAAACAACATCAAAATTTCATATATTAGAGGTACCATAGCAAAATCAAACTTGGTAAGGAAAGAGACATTTTGTCTTGTCAGACTTTTTTAAACAAAATGGCATGTTTTTCTCCACCAGCCATGCAAAGCACACCAAGTTTATATAAACCTCATGTGCTCTGACAAGTCCCACCTTCTCTGCCTTCATTCCAGAGACATCTTTCTTCATCTGCGAAGCTTTGGGTCTTGTGGACTTAATCTGGTCTTTACCCTTCTGATAATAATACTGAGATAATACGGATTCAAGTCCAAATTTAACACTTACACTTATATTACAAAAAAACAAAAAAGGCCTCTCAGCCAAAAAACACTCCTCTAACAAGCCCTGTGATGAAGTGTTAGTAAACATTAGAAAATTGATTGCAGGCATGAAATATTAAGTTAAAACAAAGAAAATGTTTTCAACATGTCTTAAGCTGGAGTAAAAATATTTTAACCAATATGCTAGAGACTTTCATTAATTCAAAATAGTCTGAAAGTAAAGCTGCAATGAAAAAATAAAAACACCCCTTACTTAAATTCTTTTAGCACATCAAGAGTTGTACCTTCTTCACAAAACAGAAAAAAGTGGTGGAAAAAGTCCACGTTTGGTAAATTTAACTATTAAGCAATTGTCAAAAGCTAATTTTATTTTCTTTCAACAAATGAAGAATATCCAAATGAGCCTGCAGTTACTCACATGCAGAGCGGAGGGGTCTGGCAGGAATTCGGCATCTTCTCCAAAGATAAAATCAGGGGGCAGCTCTGGGTATTGGGCATTGAAAATTATATCCCCTGAAATAAAAGAAAATGTCAGACCCTTCTTATTGCTTGTTAAGGTATAACATTCTGAGGAATGCACCACAAAAACTTCTGGAAGATGTTTATGTTAGACAAAAAAAAAAAATTTGAAAAACACTTTCTGAATGATTAATTCTCCAAACAAAAGAACTGATATCCTCTTTCAAATTAACATCTACAACACAAATAAAAAAAAATGTTAATCTCCTAACACACTATAAATATAAATACACATTAGGAAGGTTAAACGGCCACATACAAAATACATGAAGATATTTTTGTAGGAAATGTTACTGTCCAGTCTCTGCCTGCTAATTAACAGGCTTTGAACAAGGACTGATGCTGTAAAGAGTCAGTGCTTTCCTGCAAGAAATTAAACATACAGACCTTTGGTATAATGGGAAGAACATTTGGCTTGGAGTAAAAAAAGTCAGGTTTATAGCCATAAGGTCTCCTAATTATTCAAATCATCTTGGGCAAGTTGTAACTTCTTTACACTTCAGTTTCCTCATCAGCAGAAGTGGGGTATAAGATCACTAATTTCACAGACTTGTTGTGAGGATAAAGAAACAACACATTGAGGATAAAAGATCACTGTGTACTAGCACGGTGTCTGGTATAGAGCAAGCACTCAATAACTGATAAGGAATACTAGTGTTGTTATTACTAGTATTATTTTGAAACATGACAAATTACAAAGCCACCTTAGAAAATTTGTGTTGTAAATTCTCCTACTTCTCTGTTCCTTTCCTGTCTCCTCCTTTAGCTCCCTTTTTATTCCCTCCACTCACCCCAAGAATTAGTCCTCACCATCCTGCTAATACAAATAAGCAGATTAGTACGCCAATAATCTACCACATACTGGGTTCTAGTATAAAAGTGTGTGTATACTTGTGTATTTGCATACCATATATCCATACACACACATACAGTTATATCAGTCCAATCATTTTTACTGCTTAAACAATAACTTCATGATAATATCCAAATTTAAACATTCAGACTTCAGTTCTCATTTGAGCCTTTCTAGCTCTATGTACTATGCATTTCAATGTCAAACTCCACAAGTCTAAAAACATGCTCCTCACTGTCCTTTTACTCACCCCTGTTCCTCTAGCTGACTTCCCTATCTCTAGGAATGGCACTGCTGTTCCTTAGCCATCATGCTGAAGCTTTGGTATCATCTTGAACCCTACCTATACCCTTTATACTCATAGAAAACAAAATGTTTATCATATGGATATGTCCCTCTGCTCAGAGTTCTATCCAGGCCCAGATGACCTGGTCCATACATCCATGCATCCAATGAGCAAACATTTAAACTCTGCTCTAGGCTCTATGCTAGGCACTAAAGACCAAGCAAAGAACTCTGCTCTCGAAGAATTGCCAGGACTAGAAAATTTCAGTTATGACCATATCCTCTTAAATGTTCTAATACCAGTTTCCCTCCAGCCCATAATACATACTGTCACAAAGTAAATCTTCTTGAAGTATTGCTTTGCCCCAAAACTTCCTAGCTAAAAAAAAAAATCTGATTGATTCTCTGGTGTCAAATGGAGTGAGGGCAAGCTTTTCCAACTGGCATTAAGGCTTCCAAAATACAATGTTCCTATTTATTTTTCCATTCTTCTCTCTATCTACAAGCCAATACCTATTTTCTCTTCCAATTGATATGACCTTCAAATACTATGGCATGTAGTTGAAATGCTCTTACCCCTTCCTCAGTTCTTACCCATCCTTTACAAGTCCACTTAATAATCTTATCTTCCATAGAGGGTTCCCTAATAAATTCAGAACTGATCATTGTTCCTTATGAAATTCAGCAACACTATTTGGTTATGACATTCACTTGAGTATTGAAATGTAGTCATATTATTTTCGTTTCATTAATTTTTAAAATTCATAATAAACACACCCTATAATGTGAGCACTGTGACACACACTGTACCAATACAAAGATGGTTATGTTCAAGGACCTTATATTTTGTGAGAGAGACAAGACATAAACATGATTTTCCTAAATATCTTGTAAGCATTCAGAAAACAAACCTGCTCTTATATTTATTTCATGTCTCTGACAAAGCAAAATGCAACAAAAACAGAATAGATTCAAGAAATGCTCAGTATATGAAAGAAATTCTATTCTCTACATTAAATACCTAAAGTAAAGATCTCTACAGTAAAGAATAAAGTATAGAAGAGTTATTACTTCTACCGCTTTCTGTAAGGAATAAATTTGAACAAGAATATATCCTTCAGAAGTTGGATTTAGAATTAAATTATCAAAAGTTAGTACCCCAAAAAAAGTTGGTACAGCCCTGGCTAGTGTTGCTCAGAAGTTAGAGCATTGACCCACCCACCAAAGGGTCACAGGTTCGCTTCCCAGTCAAGGGCACATACCTGAATTGCAGGTTCAATCCCCAGCCCCAGTCGAAGTGTTTGCAGAAAGCAACCAATTGATGTATGTCTGTTTCACATCAATGTTTCTCTTTCTTCTCTCTCCTTCTCTTTCTTTCTCTCTCTCTCTTTCTCTCACCCTTTCTTCCCCTCCCTTCCTATCACTCTAAAATAAAAATCAATGGGAAAAATATATTTGGGTGAGGCTTAACAAAAAAATAAAATAAAAGTTACTATAATCAGTCCCTTCATCCAACCCACAATCTGGTTTTCAACTATATCTATTATGAGTTATAAAATTTCTTCAAATCTGCCAACTATAAAACATTAATCCAAGCCAAGATGAAGAAGAACTAGTGAAAACAATACGAAAGCCCTGATTACTCATTCTTATTTAACTACACTCAGCGTGAACAATTCCTTAGGAGAAAATGTACATTAGGATACTTTTTCAAAAGCTCTTTGGCTGGCTTACTTTAGTGACCTTCAGAAAAAATTTCATAAAGTTAATAAAGCAAAGGCATTACAGTTTTGGAAAAAGCTAAGCTACAATCCATTGTGCCTCAATGCTCAAAAAAATAAATAACATGCTAAATTCCAATAGAAGCAATTTTATTATTTTTGTTTCTACTGAAGACACAAAGCTTGATTTTCAAATTCTCAAAGGAGCATTGTCAGTAATACATAGTATTTCCAAACCACCAAACATTAAAAATCTGATCCAAGGATATTCACTCTTGCCAATTCTATTCAACATTGTACTGCAACTTCTAGCCAGGACACTTAGGCAAGAAAAATTAATAAATGGCATCTAGATTGAATATAAAATAAAAATAAATAAAAAATAAACTATGAGAGCCAATAAGTTCAGCAAGGTTTACAAAATATAAGGTAAATGTATAAAATCAATTGCATTTCCATACATTATCAATGAACAATCTAAAATGAAATTAAGAAAGCATTTCACTTACAACAGTATAAATAAGAATAAAATACTTAGGAATAAACTTAAAAGAAATGTAAGATTGTGCACTTAAACACTACAGACATTGTTGGAAAATGTTCAAGAAGGCCTACATAAATGGAAGACATCTCATGTCCATGAATCAGAAGACTTAATATTGTTCAGATGACAATACTACCTAAATAAATCTACAGATTTCATGTAATTCTTATCAAAATCCCTGCCTCACTTATTTATTGCAGAAATTGACAAACCAATCCTAAAAGTCATATGTATATGCAAGGGATCCAGAATGGCCAAAAAGCAATCTTGAAAACACAAGGTTGTAGGACTTACACTTGCCAATTCAAAACTTATTGCCAATTCAAAACCACAGTAATCAAAACAGTGTGGTACCAGCATAAGTAGAGACATTCTGACCAATGGAATAGAATTCAGAATCTCGCAATAAACTTTCACATTTATAGTCAATTGATTTTGACAAAGGCCCTAAGACAATTCAATGGGGCAAAGAGAACATATTGAGTGTTGGCGAGGCTGTGGAAAAATTGGAACCCCTGTGAGCCATGGGTGGGAATGTAAACTGGTGCAGCCACTATGAAAAACAATATGGCAGCTTCTCAAAAATTTTTAAATGGAATTACCATGTAATTCAGCAATTCCACCAAAACATGTGAAATCAGTGTTTCAAAGAGATATTTGTACACTATTATTTCCAATATAATAGTCTAACTAAAGCAACTGTTCAATGACAGTTAAAAAGTTAAATATATACAATGGAACATTAAATGTAACATTAAAAAGGGCATTCTGATGCAAGCTATTCCATGAATAACACTTGAGAATGTTATGGTAAGCAAAATAAGTCAGTCACAAAAAGACAAAAACTGTGTGATTCTACTTATATGAAGTACCTCTGTCAAATTCACAGAGTCAGAAAGAAGAATGGCGGTTGGCAAGGGCTAAGGGAAAAGGAAATGGGGAGTTGTTTAATGGGTATAAAGAGTTAGTTTTGCAAAATTAAAAGAGTTATGGAGATTGGATGCACAACAATATGAATGTACTTAACACTACCAAAATGTACACTTAAAAATTAAGATGTAAAATTTTATGTATATTTTACCACAATTAAAAAAAAAAAAATTCAGCCCAGCCAGCATGGCTCAGTAGTTGAATATCAACCTATACATTGTCAGACTAAACCAGGAGGTCATGGTTCGATTCCTGGGCAGGGCATATGTCAGGGTTGCAAGGCTCGATCCCCAGTGGGGGACATGCAGGAGGCAGCTGATCAATGATTCTCTCTCATCATTGATGTTTCGATCTTTCTCTCCCTCCTCTCTGAAATCAATAAAAAAATATTTAAAAAAAAATATTTAATAAAAGGGTCTGCTATGGAATTAATGAATGAATTTCTCTTAAAATTCACATATGGAGCCCCACCAGCATGGCTCAGTGGTTGAGCATTGACCTGTGAACAGAAGATCATGGTTTGATTCCAGCCAGGCACATGCCACATGCCCAGGTTACCAGGTGGATCCCCCGCAGGGGACATAGAGGAGGCAGCTGGTCAATGATTCTCATCATTGATGTTTCTATCTCTCCCTCTCCCTTGTTCTCCAAAATCAATTTACATATATATATATATATATATATATATATATATATATATATGTGTGTGTGAAATTCATATGTGGATTATATTAAATTCATATAATCCCCAATGTGATCATATTTAGAGGTAGGGCCTTTGGGAGGTGATTAGGTGGTAAGGGCAGGACCTAATCTGCCCTTAATAAAACACCCAACAGAGCTCTTTTGTGCTCTTCTGCCATGTAAGGTTACAACAAAAAAACAGATTGAACCAGGAACAAGACCCTCACCAGACAGTGAATCTGCCAGTATCTTGCTCTCAGACTTCACAGCCTCCAGAACTGCAAAAAGTAAATGTTTGTTGCTTAAGCCATTCAATGTCTAATACATTGCTATAGCAGCCCAAATAGACTAAGAGTCTTTTCAACAAATGGTGCTGGGACAATGGGACATTCTCATACTAACCAATCAAGTTGAGTCCCTAAACAATACCAAAATTAACTCAAAATGGATCAAAGATCTAAGTGTAAGAGTGAAAACTATAGAACTCTTTGAGGAAAACATAAAAGTATTATCTTTATAATCAGGTAGTGTTTTCTTCAAAACGAAATCAAAAGCACAAGCAACAAAAGAAAAACTAAATTGGACATCATAAAAATGTTACATTTTTTGTCCTTTAAGGAGTGAAATTGTCTAGAAAGTGAAAAGACAACTCATAGGAGAAAATATATGATTTGGCAAATTATATGCCTGATAAATAACTTGAACCCAGAATATATAAGGCACACTTATATATAAAACACCTCAATAATAAAAAGACAACCCAATTTAAAAATGGACTAAGGGTTTAAATAGCTATTTCTCCAAAGTAGATATGCAAATGGCCAACAAGTATATGACAAAGTGCTCAACATCATTAATCATTAATACAATAAAAATCAAAACCACAATGAGATACCATTTCACACCTATTATGACGGCTACAATCAAAATGACATAGAATAACAGATCTTGGTGAGGATGTAGAGAAACTGGAACCTTCATACACTGCTGGTGGGAATCAAAATTGGTACCACCACTTTGGAAAACACTTTGGCAGTTCTTCAAAATGTTAAACACAGAACCTTATGACCCACCAATTCCACTCCTAGGTATATACTTAAGAAAAATGAAAACATGTTCACACAAAAACTTGAACATGAGTGTTTATAGCAGCACTATTCACACGGACAAAAAGTAGGGGAAAAAACAATGTCCATCACTGAAGAATGGATAAATAAAATGTGAGATATGTATGTCATTCAATTATTTTAGAAAAAGGGGGGAAAAGGTACTGCTATATGCTACAATGTGGATGAACCTTGAAAATGTTATGCTAAGTGAAAACAGTAAAACACAAAAGGCCACATATATTGTATGGTTATTGCATAATTTCATTTACATGAAATGTCCAGAATATGTAAATCCAGAGAGAGAGGAAGTAGATTAATGGTTGGGTTGCCTGGGGCTGGGGAAGGAGGAAATGGGGAGTGACAGCTAAGGAGTCCAAGGTTTCTTTTTATGGAGAGGAAAATGTGGTGGAAGAGTGCTGAAGTTTGCACAACTTTGTGAATGCATTAAAAATCACTGAATTGTACACTTCAAAGAGAGAATTGCATTGTATGCAAATTAAATTTCAATAAAGCTGTTATTTTTTAATGTGATACAAAATGTGTCCTACTTTAATCTTAACTTAAATGCACTAGAAAGTATTTACTCAATGGTTCTGAATAAATTATTTTTTATAAATAAAATCATCTTGAAAATGCAATTAAGGAGTTCTCCCATTTTTAAAACTCTGAAATGAGCTCTTTTTAAAAGCAAAGAATATTTTGATAATATTCTCTGAATACTTCAAAGATCTTTCATTTTCAAGAAGTTCCCATATGGATCCTTTTAAACAACAGTACTGGGAAAGTTAATTTCCTTTTTTTTTTCTTACTTTAGTTGATAATTTTACATTTAAAGCAGCTAAAAGTATTTGACTATACAATACTTTTAAAATAAAAGATGTATACCAAATTATCACACCCTCAACTGGGAGGATCTTTTTAGAGAGAAAGAGAGAAGTTACTATAATATATATAATAAAAACATTATATAGGTGTTTTTCAAAACAAGTAAATTTAAATACCTTTCAGAATCTCACTCTTACATTTCAGAATTTCTCAAACCTTACCTTCAACCTCTAAGACCTCCTGAAACACTGTGCTCAACATCTATAGCCTCTTTGCAATAAAATGTCATTGTTTTCTTGCTATGGAGAACAATCAGTAAATCAGTCAAGAACATTATTAAAAACCACGATGCACATACTGGACACCTGGGGAGCGATATGGGAAGGAGAAAACACAGCACCTGACCTCAAGGCGGAGATGGTGGAGAAAAGACCAACACAAATCATATAGGAAAGCAATAGCCTCGCATTTCCTTTATTTCACCCTGGAGAAGATGAAAGGAACACAAAGTACAGACTACTCAGATACTGCTTATTTCTACTTTCCAGAAAAAAGAAGAGTAGGCAGGAGGACAAAAAAAATAAAAGTAGGATAGGGGGGTGGCATAAGGTGAGGTTAAAAAAAAAAAAAAAGTAAAGACACAAAACACCTAGAATGTCTAGCAGTTATGATCAACTAAAAACAAAATGGTAGTTTCAAGTTTTATTTTTCATCACTCCCTGAAAATGTCCGGGCTACAATACTAGGACCAATGCTTCATAATATGACACATTCATGAAATCGCAGAAATTCCAAAACAAAAAGAGTTGTTATGTATATTAACATATTTCAAGGTAGTTTTTATATCTGTGCCTTAGAAGCTGACAATTTTAATATATTCCATTTTATTTCAGAGAGGAAAGGAGAGGAAGAGAGAGATAGAAACATCAATGATGCGAGAGAATCCTTGATCATCTGGGTTCTGCACGTCCCACACTGGGGATCAAGCCCACAACCTGGGCATATGCCCTGACTGTGAATCGAACCGTACCTTCTAGTTTATAGGTTGACGCTCAACCACTGAGCCACTCCAACTGAGCTAGAAGCTGACAATCTTTAGAGGATATCAACATCTCAGGAAGGCCCCATCCCAGATTGCAGAGTGAACCATTATCCTGATCCCAGTCACAGAAGAAACACTGCTTGTCACAGACTCCTTTCCCTATTCTTATCACTGAAATAGTATCTCCCTTAAAGTGTGTGTGTGTGTGTGTGTGTGTGTGTGTGTGTGTGTGTGTGTTTTAATCCTCACCAGAGGATGTTTTCCCATTGAATTTTAGGGAGAGTGGGAAAGAGGAAAAGACAGAGAGAAACATTGAAGTGAGAGAAACATATCGATTGATTACCTCCTGCATGAGCCTGACCAGGGCCTGGGCTGGGGAAGAGCCTGCAACCAAGGTACATGCCCTTGACTAGAATTGAACCCACGACTCTTTGTTCCACAGGCCAATGTTCTATCCACTGAGCCAAACAGGCTAAGGCGTACCTTAAAGTTTAAATAACTGCCAGGAAAATATAGTTTCAAAGAAGTAACTCAATTGGCAAATAACTGGAATTTTGTCAATGATGGAAGAATTATTCCTTGGTTGCTACATAAAATGGTTATTTACTGAAACTCCAAGTATGATAAGTAAGCTTCCGACAAGAACCTTGTGGAAATGCCAGCTGAAGGAGATTTTCAATGGGAATGTGGATTCAAGCAATAATTTGACAAAAGACTTCAGAGAGGTGACTCATTGCCAAGAGTTCTAACTCTTGATAGTGTTTCCTTATACTGAAATTTAATCTCTCTTTCTCTCTTTCTCTTAAAATTTCATCCACTACTTCTAAGGAATTTATGGGACAATTCTAGTTTCACTTTAATATCGTAGACCTTCTACTCCCTTTACAAGCAGCTCTTGTGACCTCTCTTTCAACCCCATCGTGAGTCACATCTTGACCAGGCTAAATACCCGTTTCTTTCACTATTCCTCATATGACGTGGTCTCAGTTTCTTTTCATTATCCATTCCGCTCTTCTCTACCGGTGTAAATCCTCTTACGGATAATACCCAGAACTAACCATAATCTAAAGAGCACAGAAACAAATTCAAAAATCCATGCCTTCATTTTAGATACTAACCTTCTATTTAAAAAATACCACTGGAAATTGAAAGTTCATTCTTTGGCAGACACGTCAGTGTTGACTAGTATTATGCTTCCTATCAACTAAGAGCCCCAAGACTTTTATATACATACTAGAGGCCCGGTGCATGAAAATTGTGCACTTGGGGGGGAGGGGGGTCTCTCAGCCCGGCCTGCACCCTCTCACAATCCAGGCCCTTCAAGGGATGCCCATCTACCAGCTTAAGCCCACTCTCCAGGGAAACGAGCCTAAGCTGGCAGTCAGACATCCCTCTGGCAAACTGGGAGCCATTGGAGGATGTCTGACTGATGGCTTGGCAGTGTTAAGAATGTCCAACTGTGGCTTAGGCCCAGGGGGAGCAGGCCTAAGCCACAGTTGGACATCCTTAGCGCTGCCAAGGAGGTGGGAGAGGCTCCCACCACTGCCGCTGTGCTGGCAGCCATCAGCCCGGCTTGTGGCCGAGTGGTGCTCCCCTGTAGGAGTGTACTAACCTATTCCAATTTTGGGTTGGTGCTCCCAGTTTCAAGTTATAAACAGACAGGCTGAACATACTTATGGAAAACTCTCTCTCTCTGGCAGACTGAATTCAATTAATCAGTACCTCATGGGTGCAATCATTTAAATAATAGTTACCCAATAATACTACAAACCTAGAACATTCATTACAAGAATACCACAAAGAAACTTATCAAGTCCTCAAAGATATACTCTGCTTTCCTAAAAATTCAGAGATAGTGCCAATGATTCCATTATATAGCACCCTTTATGTCTTGAGAGGTAGAATTTCTTTTTCTATATCAAGGAAATGAATTATGTTATCTGAGAATTGAGATAATTTGTATGACACAGACCCTCAAGAAATATCTGTAAAAAAAAAAAAAAAATGATGACCCTAGCCAGTATGACTCAGTTGTTGAGTGTCGACCAATGAACCAGGCAGTCATGGTTCGATTCCAGTCAAGGGCACATGCCCAGGTTGTGGGCTCAATCACCAGTGGGAGGCATGCAGGAGGCAGTGATGGATGATTCTCTCTCATCATTTATGTTTCTATCTCTCTCTCCCTCTCCCTTCCTTTCTGAAATCAATTAAAATATATATTTTTAATATAAAAGTGGGAGAAATTAAATGCAAGTCCTTTACATTGGCCTCCTTTCCACATAAGACCCCTTCTATCAGACCCCTATCTCTAGACTGAGACCACATCTAATCTTTCTTTGCATTTCTAGTATCTAAGACTATGCTGTACAACAGAAATATACTTCATACACATAATTTAAAACTTACTAGTGGCCACATAAAAGAGTAAAAGGAAAAGGGTAAAATTAAGTTTCTAACTATTTTTTTAATTTATATAGTAAAGTTTACTTTTAGAGTACAGTTATGAATTTTATCACATGCATAGACTTGCATACATAGATTTATATAAACACCACCAAAATTAGGACACAGAACAATTCTGTCACCCTCCCAAATTTCCTCTTGCTATCCCTTTGTAGTCAAACTTTCCCACAGCTCCTCACGCCCAGCAACGTCTGATATGCACTCCCTCGCTTCAGTTTCACCTTTTCCAGAATGTCATATTGAGACTCAGAGCAAGTAAGCCAGGACAATGGAACAGAGAAACTGAAACAGACAGTTAAACAGTCAAGCAATTTATTGCCATTTAGTAAATCGAAAATTCCCATATTCTGAAACCAAGGACACTTACAAGTAAATGGTTTACATTTCTCTTCTCCAAGCAGAGGGTAAATAGCTTAAATCACCCTACTCAAGGAAGACATAGAGCAGAAATCCAATCAGAACTATTTGCCGACCACACCCAAGAACAGATAAAGTTAAGGTTTTGGTGCAGTAGCATAAAGCTGATTATATTGATATCTACCTCTCCATCTCCCCTAAAACCCCAGCCTTTAAAAACTATCAAAATGAAGATCCCAACATGTGCTTTCCCTCCTACAAGCATGCCCGAACCTTTCCCCTCTTCTTCCCCCAGAGGCATGCATCTCTAAACTCTAAGGGTTCCCAAAAGACTTGCAACCAGGGGAGCAATTGGGCAGTGGCAGCTCATTCCATCCTGACCCCCTGAACCTGTCTGTGACTTTCCACTCCGAGTTCCATTAATCAGCACCTCACTCAACCACTGAGTCAAATTGTAAGGCCCTGCGCTCTTATACAAATTTGTGCACTGGGCCTCTAGTTTGCTAATAATGTTTTTAAAGTTTTACTTCTCTAAGATATGTACACATATAAAACCTTAATAAAAAATGAAAAGATAAAAATAAAGTTTTGCTTCTCTCTTCAAATAAGGGATGTTGGTCTATAGTTTGTTTTGTTTTGTTTTGTTTTGTTTTGTTTTGTTTTTCTTGTACTTTGACTGATTTTGGTATTAGGAGAATGCTGGCCTTATAAGATGAGCTGGGAAATTTTGTGTACACTTTAATTTCTTGGAAAATTTGTATAGAACTGGTGGTATTTATTCCTTAAATATTTGGCAGAATTCACTTGAGTGAAAATGCTAGACCATCTTCTGTGAACTTGGTTCAAATGTCAGTACAGTTTTCAAAGCCTTATAATGCTATTCTGACTTTCCCCAAGTGTGTTACTGAGAAACCAGTCTGGAATCTGGCCATTGAACTACAATACAGTTCAATTCTCAAAGCCTTTGCTATATCCATTCTGTCCAGTTCCATACATGTGCAGCTCAAGAATAAGCCTGGCCCTAGCCACTTTGTCTCAATGGATAGAGCATCAGCCTGCAGACTAAATCAAATCCTGGATTTGATTTGGTAGAGTAGGTACCTTGGTTTCAGGCTCCATCCATAGCCCTGGTTGGGGCACCAATGGGAGGCAACCAATCATGTGTCTCTCTCACATCAATGTTTCTCTGTGTCTCCCTCTCCCTTCCACTTACTTTTTTAATCTACACTAATAAAAGAGTAAGGTTCAAATTGACTGTACCTTTGTGATGCCCACCAACCAATCAGGGGTGGGTATGCAAACTAACCCAACTAAGATAGTGGGTTAATTTGCATACATAGGCAGAGAGTGGCCAGGAGTAGGAGAGGATGCCCCGGGCAGCATGGGAAGGTGGAAAAGCAGCTCGGGACCAGAGAGAAAAGGCGGCTCTGGCTGGAGCAAAAGCAGTGTCAACAGCCAGTAAGTAAAGCCCATTCTTGCACGAATCTTTGTGCATCCGGCCTACAGTCAATGGATAAATATCCTTAAGTAAGGATTAACAAAAATGAATAAGCCTGAGACTTCATACATAAATTAAAGATCCTGTCCTCCTCTCTGTAATTTCCTCCTATACTGTCTTGCTCCCAGATGAGCCATACTTCAAGTACTCCATAGCCACTGTGGCTAGTAGCAACCATATTGAAAAGCAGAGATCTAGAGGATAAAATGAAAAGAACAAAGGGAAGGAAAGGGAAGGGAAAAAGCTCATCCATTTTTCCGTGACCACTTCTAGGTAAAATGTGCTCACTACTTCATAGGCAGCACATTCTATTGCTGGGCAGTTATTAGCTGCTGGAAAAAAAGCTCTTTCTTATATCTGAAAATAAAGGGGGGGGGGGTGGTTAAAATCACTTTTAGTTATTAATGCTAGTTCTACCTAAAGCATTATTCTACATGGTATTATTCTACAAAGGACCCCTTCTATTAGTCTTTCTTTCTCCAAGTTAAGCATGCCCAGTCATTTACTGTGGTTTACAATAAGAGACAGTTCTCAGAAAACTGAGAACTGTTTCTTACATGATTCTTAAGTATATCATAGGGAATCAGTTATGCTGCCGACTCTTAGAAACTTAAACTAATTAGGAAGGGGTATCATGTCCTATCTTCATATGTTATATTATGTTTTAAATGAACCTTTAACCTTATACTTCTGTATTTTTATTTCAGTGCATAAAATAACAATATTTTAACCAGATGCTATGATTTAGCATTACTTTATTGAGTAATAAGCATTCTACTGCAGAAATTTTTAGTCTTAATAATTTTCTAATGCGTATTCATAAAACTGTTTCATTAATACAATTTATTACCAATTCTTTTTTAATTATTACAATGCATCTGACCCCCATAAAAAGAAAGTAAGTTTTCTCAATCTTTCTATGATCTTGTTTGTGGTTTTTTTAAGTAGCTTGGAATGAAATATAATTTTAAAAATAAATCAGTAATGATGATATCATGAAATAGTAAAAACCTGAGAAAATAACAAACTTAGCATGTAGGCTTGATTTTTATAGATACACACAAACCATTAATTTAAATGGTTTAATACCTCAAAAAATACTATAGTGTCAGTAACAAAAAAAGAATTAAAAGATTCTGCCCCAATACATCAGAATGGAGCAGCACTGAAGGGTTGGTAGAGAAGCTGATGCTGGTATAGCTGTATGGCTCTGATTGAATGAAGATTCCAGGCATTCCTTTATAAGGACTGGCTCAAGTGGCAGGGGCACAGTACAGGCAGGTAATGCAGTGCAGGGGGCAGATAGCTTAGTGCAGGCTTCTCCCTTAAGTGCAATTTGCATTAAAGGTCCCTGCATAGAAATGGCTACTAATGTTTTGTTGTTGGGGTGGGGAGAGAGATTAAATAAATTTTTAGCCGAAGCCGGTTTGGCTCAGAGGATAGAGCGTCAGCATGCGGACTGAAAGATCCCAGGTTCGATTCCGGTCAAGGGCATGTACCTTGGTTGCGGGCACATCCCCAGTAGGGGGTGTACAAGAGGCAGCTGATCGATGATTCTCTCTCATCGATGTTTCTAACTCTCTATCCCTCTCCCTTCCTCTCTGTAAAAAATCAATAAAATATATTTTTAAATAAATAAATAAATAAATTTGTATTTATTTCAGAGAGAAAAGAAGGGGAAGAAAGAGACAGAAACATCAATGATGAGAAAGAATCACTGACTGGATGCCTCTTGCACACCCCAGGCAAGTGTCCTGACCAGGAATTGAATCGTGACTTCCCAGTTCATAGGTCGACGCTCAACCACTGAGCAACACCAGCCAGGCTAAGCTCTACTTTTCTAAATCTGAGCCCAGTTAGCCACCAGGAGCTTTTCTCAGTAGGTGTCTTCTTCAGTGTCCACAATACCCACTTACCAAGGACACCACTAAAGAAACTGCTACAATAGGTAGCAGATAATAGGAAATCCAAGGGTCATTAGTTCTAAAAATAAAGTTCTTCCACTTTGGTTAATTATTAGGAAGACATAACCTCTGTCAAATCTCTCTCTCTCTCTCTCTCTCTCTCTCTCTCTCTCTCTCTCTCTCTTTAATCCTCACCCACGGATTTCTCCATTGGTTTTTAGGGAGTGGAAGAGAAAGGGAAAGACAGAGGAAAACATTGATGTGAGAGAAACACATCGATTGGTTGCCCACTGCAATAGGCCCTGACCAAGACCTAGGCCGGGGATAAGCCTGCAACCGAGGTACATGCCCTCAAGCAGAATCCAACCTTGGACCCTTCTATCCACTGAGCCTAACTGGCTAGGGCTCCATGTCTCTTAAGAGGAACTGCAGCAAGACTTACAGATTGAGGAGAGACTATTCTACTTGAATTAAATTTGTTTTTGATAATATCTAATTTCTTTCAGACTCCTTCCAATCCTAAACTAAAATAAAACTGGCTCCTTAACATTTAGAGCATATGCTAAGGTTAGAGTATTTTGACAATTGCATTTCTAAATAAAATTTAAGTATATTTTAAGATTTTTAAAAAAAAACAATTTTTTTCATTCACAGTTGCCCAGAGTTTAGCTATACATAGCCAGTCCATCTTATTATCTGGACCTTTCAGTGATCTTGACCTTTAAGTTTTCTCCCTTCATCTTTCCCACATTAAAGAAAACGAACCAACTGATTTTAGAAAGTGGTTCAAAATTGTTTTAATTTACCATCTGATTGCAAATTAAAAGTTTTTAGTATATCAAAAAGATATAATTAAGACAATTAAAAATATATCAGGACAGATAATAAGACCTGAATCATAAAGCCATGTTACTAGATCAAGGTTCAAAAGATAAGATCACAGCCCTCGCTGCTTTGGCTCAGTGGATAGAGCATGGGCCTACAGACTGAAGGGTCCCAGGTTTGATTCCGGTCAAGGGCACATGCCTGGCTAGATCCTGAGAAGGAGCATGCAAAAGGCAGCCGATCAATGATTCTCTCTTATCATTGATGTTTCTATCTCTCTCTCCCTTCTCCATTCCTCTCTGAATGGAGAGGGGAGAAAGAGAATTAATAAAAAAAAAATTTTAAATAAGATCACAGGCTAATGAGTCTTAAAGACAAATATAGTAAAATACATTTAAGACTATTCTCTGCATCTCAAAGCTGAAAATGAGCCTTTGTCTCATAAACCTGATTAACTTCTCACCCTATTTGCAGCAAATTCTGCTTGTGGTTTCTACCCTCAAAAGCAAGCAAAACAAAAATAACCAACTACAAGTTATTACTCTTCAAGGGTCCAAGAAAGTTCTACACAAAAGTAGAAGTTTGTCTGTTAATTTCCCAATCAGCTATTGGTCAACTGATGGATGGCAGAAGTCATCAGCATTTGATGCTGGTTTACCTATTCAGGAATGTCATTGCTTGTTCTTATTTCTTGTATAACTCTCTCACCATGAGCATCTGATTATTCACTTTGATTTGTTCTTAACCTGCTACTACTGAGGAGCACACTGCTACTGTGTGATAAAAGTGTTATTTCTTTCCCAGAATGTTACAATGGGGAAAGCATCAAACCTGTATGTGGAAGCCTTGGATTTGAGTTCTGGATCCCTGCCTTCCTAGTTAATGACCTCAGGCTAGTCAGACTGTGAAAGTCTCCTCCCCCCCTCACCCCTCACCACACACACACACACACACACACACACACACACACACACACAAAGCAGGATAACTGGCCTTCCAAAGCTGTTGGAAAATTAGCACGAGATCATTTAAGTAAAAATACTTTTGAAAATACAGAATGCTATACAATTGTAAATACTTCTTTCTAAAACCTAGCTGAATTAAACAAAGCAGAACTTTAAGGCTGATGTGGCAAAGCTTGACACAGACAAGCAATACTTGCCAGAAAATCAGGAGAATTAACCACAAAATGCTAGATGGTGAGGAAGCAATGCACCAATCTTTCTTTGAATCCTGAGGTCATTATGTAACAATGTCTTTTGCTGAGCGCATCTGCAGGCACAAACCACAACTCCAGCAGCAGAATCAAACTAGCACACAAAGAACAGTATCGGGCTGGACCTTGTTCTTCAGCTCCCACAAAACAGTGCTTGAAGATCGTGCAAAACCCACTCATAAACTCTCAAAAACACTGTGAAAACTAAGCGATAGCCTTTGGAATTCATGGAGGGGGAAAAAACTGAATAATACTTTCTACTGTCAAATAATTCTGAAATGCCCAGCAACTGGACCGAGAAAGATATTTTTAAAAAAAATAGTATGAAGGGTCCTTTGAGTTCACACACGACAGAGCAAAACAACAAGTCTAACAATGAACAAAAGCAAGTCCCCTAATTCATAGAAGCTAAAGTGGGGGGAATATATGGAAATTAATGAAAATTTAGGATGCTGAAAAATAAGGATAAATAAATAAAAACTCTTCAAAGTAGATATAAGAAGATGCTTTTCAGAAACAATGAATAAAATAAAACTATTACCAGAGTAAAAACAGTTAAAGCTACACAAGCTCTAGCCAACATTTACTGAAAATAGGAAAAAAATAAAAAATAATCAAGCAACAGAAAATGAGCAGTCTTTTAAAAGCCATGATATCATGATGACAACTTTTCTGTTTGATCATTTAAATTTAAGTTGATGAAAACAAAGCAAAAAGACAGTCATACTCCTGCCAGGAAAGTTATGCAAGTCAGAAGGAAATCAAGCAGGGCCTGTAAGAGCAAGTTATCTACATGTGCCACAATTTTCAGGGAAGAGATGGAAAAATAAACGAAACACAAATCACATCTCAGATACACCAAAGTCACTCCAAAACAGGGGTTTGAGGGATTAAAAAATGGTGAAACAAAATCATCTAACAGAGACTAACTGAAATATAGGCAAGTCCCTGATGACACCAGGCAAATTCTATCTTCTAACTATTACACATGAAGTCAAGGTTTGATACATTAGGGCAACCCTGTCATAAAAGTAATGTTCTTTTGTCCAGTAATAGCCTTTCAATAAGGTTCTAAAGCATCTCTTTTTCTATAACCTTAATTAAAAGATTTCAACAACAAATTAGATATTTACTAAGGAAAACTACAACTTGCACGATTTCCGGACTCAAGAGTACATTTACACATGCAGTATGTCATCCTTCACAGAAACAAACTGACTTGCATGTGGCTGGTGGCCAGATTGTGGGATGCTACAGAAAACGAGAATCAATTCCGCCATTCAATTAACAACAGTTGCTAAGTCCTCAATGTGGACAAAAGCCCTCTGCAGCTCCAGAACTAAAACTAGATTTGTTCCCTCTCCTCTCAAGAAAGCTGCTTCTTAGGTCCCCACTTTAGAGATAGGCTTCTTTTCATTTCTTCTTTGGGTGATTCAAAATCTTAGAGTCATGTTGCGGTTCAGAACTTACAGAGGTACAAGGCTCTCCTTTGGAGAGAATCGCCTTTCTTCTTCTGAAGGTCTGGAATATTTCATACCTACATATTCACTACACAAAACTCTCTTGAGGAAGGCAGAGCAGGATGATAAAAGCCAAGCCTCAGGTGAGTACTTGTTAAAGGCCAGGAACTCAACCAGGCAGTCAGGCCCTCGCTAGACCTACTCCTTGCTAAGGATCTCCAACTTCACCTTTATCCAAATATGAACATGAAAAAATATACATATATTTATATAGTGAATTACCCGCGCTTTCTCCACAAAATCTACCTATTTCTTTCCTGATCCTTTTGTCTTTTCCCCCTCCCTCTGGAGACTGAACTTCTGTATCCCTGCTCCAAGTCCCATCTCTTCAACACTCCTCCTCTGCTCCTGTTCTTCAGTGTCTCTGTTCCAATTCCTAATGCTACCTAACATACTACCCCAAAACTCAGAGGCTTAAAACAACCACCATTTTATTATGCGCACAGATTCTGTGGGTTAGAAACATGAGCAGAAGGTAGACGGTGATTCTTTAGCTCCCGACAGTGTGGAAAGAGGCCTCTCAGTGGTATACAGCTGGTATATAGGCTGATCTGAAGGGTCCAATATGGTTGCACTCACATATCTGGTGCCCAGGGCTGGGATAACTCCAAGACAAGAACTGCCAACTGCAGTGCCAACATGTGGCATGTGGCCTCTTCATGTGGCCTGGCTACCTGACAGTAGAGCAACCTCAAAGCAATCAGGTTTCATAGGTAGTGGAGCAGGGCCCCGAGCACAAGTGTTCCTGCTAATGAGAATGAAGCCACCAGTATACTGCCATTTATAACCCAGCCTCATTAGTCATGCAACTTATTTTAATCATATTTTATTGGTCAAAATAGTCATAACTCCACTCAAATTCAAGAGAAGGAAACTTACACTCCAATTCTTGAAGTGGAAGGGGGTGCCAGGTCACACACAGTATAACAGATCATGTGGGACAAGAGATACTATTGTGGAGGTCTTTGAACAATCTGCCCAGTCTCCTACTTCACTGACTTCTACCTTTTAGTCTAAAGTCAGGCTCAGTCTAATCAATCTTTTTTTTTTTTTAATGTCTACTCTTAGTGCTATTCATAGTAGACTTAGATAAAAACTAAGAAATAGCCAAAACCGGTTTGGCTCAGTGGATAGAGCATCGGTCTGTGGGCTGAAAGGTCCGAGGTTCAATTCCAGTCAAGGGCATGTACATTGGCTGCAGGGAGGTGTACAGGAGGCAGCTGGTCGATGATTCCCTCTCATCGATGTTTCTAGCTCTCTATTCCTCTCCCTTTCTCTCTGCAAAAAAGCAATAAAAAATATTTTTTAAAAAACAACTAAGAAATATAAAATGGTAGTTTCATGCAAGGGTAAAGGAATTTGCAAAATTTAAGGAGTAGAAAACTAATTATGTGCCCCTTAGAATAAACAACACTAGTAGAAAGAAGATATTGAAAGGGAAAGCAACTATCCAGTGGAAAATGAAAGCGGGGACAGGAGAGAAGGGGGTAAAGAGAAGAGAAAATGCTGGAAAGGTTAGGATGGCCCAAACAATGGAGGCCCTCAAAGACTGTGCTTCAGAATTTGGACTGAGTAGGTGCTCAATGATGACTGGATAATGGTCAGGTGTAAGTTCTTTGATATTTGTGGATTCTTTCTTTCCTTTCTAGAGGAGATGGACAACACTGCCAAAAAAGGTAAAAGTCTGATGTTTGAGTATGACCAGCTGGAACTTGTCTTACCCAACTGTAGTGAAATTACACTTAGAAAAACAGAAAAAGGAGAAACAGAAAGAGCAATAAAAAATAAAATTAACTGGAGAAGAAACAATTTTGCAATTTGCTCTATGTTAAAATGACCAATTATCTTATTTCAACATTAAGCAGCATTCATTCTTTAATCATGACAGACTCTAGGCATACTGTTAAGCAACATATTTTATGTCTAACTAATCATTTCATGATCTGCTTATCAGATCCAACCCAAGGACAGAATCAAAGGCCATGCTACTCTGGGGATAAATTCAAGTTATTCTTTTTTTCCCAATGTACCATAGTCATCATTCTATAATAAGAGTTCAACCTATTAACAGTTATTCTTTACAAAGTAAAATTAGTCCTATTCTAGCCCAAGTGTTGCAAATTACTTCTGCTAGTCATTTCCTAGGTTCTTTCTTAGATCTATATAATCTTTCCTAGTTCCTAGCCCTTTCTTCGATGAAGAAACTATGCTGCTCTTTCTCAAATCTTTAGGTACCCCTTGTCCCACTTACAAGGTCCCAAAATTAGTATCCTTCCAATGAAGACCTTCCACATAAGATATACTCTTTTAGTGCGCCCTGGTTTCACTCATTTAATAAACATTTCTTTATCAGCTACTATATAAGCCATGTAAACCTTAAAGATCACAGAGGTTCCTATCCCTAGAGTTTAACAACACATTATTTCAGGAACTACAGATTTGATTTGCTATAAATAATCTAGATATCAAATTCTCCTATGTCCTGAACCCCAAATTTCTTCCTTCATGCCATCCTTAGTGCATTATCAGGAGTTGGGCTATTTCTATGGTGATACTGCCTGGTGTCCATACATCTGACATAAAATCCACCTTCAGAAAGTTCACTTTTTTCTGTAAAACAACACAATTTCTCTTTCCTTTCCTATCATTCATCTTAAGGACACACACACACACACACACACACACACAAACCAAGAGATACACTAATGATGTTGTTGAACCTTACAAAAGATGGGAATTTTTTTTAAGATAGAGTTTTTATAAAAATGAAAAGAAGAAATAGAAATGATCTGTGCCACAATGAATTGTAAGAATACTATTTAAGCCCTAGCCAGGGTTGCTCAGTGGATAGAGTGTCAGCCTGTGGAACAAAGGGGACTGGGTTCAATTCAGGTCAATCATACACACCTTGATTACAGGCTTCTCCCCAGCCCAGGCCCTAGGCAGGGCTCACGCGGGAAACAGGAGGCAACCAATCCATGTGCTTCTCTCTGTCTTTCCCTCTCTCCCTAAAAACAAACAAACAAACAAAATCAATGGAAAAATATCCTCAGGTGAGGATTAACAAAAAGATAAAAAGAATACTATTTAAGACTGACCCCAGTCTGAGGGGAAGGGGTAAGGAACTGGGTGGGGAAAAAAGTGAAAGGAAAAACCTTATAGACAGACAACATGGTAATTATCAGAAGGAAAGGGGAATGGGGTGAGGTAGAAGAGGGTAAAGGGGGATAAATGATGGAAGGAAACTTCGTTTGGGGTGGTGAACACACAATACAATATACAGATGACATATTATAGAATTGTAACCTGGAAACCTATATAATTGTATTAAGCAATATAACCCAAATATTTCAATAAAAAGAGAATATTATTTAAAATAACTCATGTGCCCTAGCCGGTTTGGTTCAGTAGATAGAGCACCGGCCTGTGTTCTAAAGGGTCCCAGGTTTGATTCTGGTCAAGGACACTTGCCTAGAGGCAGCCAAGCAATGATTCCCTCTCATCATTGATGTTTCTCTCTCTCTCTCCCTCTCCCTTCCTCCCTGAATAAAAATATATATAAGAAATTACTCAAGCATGAGTTTGTATTCTCTTTAGAAATAGGTTCTTCTCTTACACGAACTGGGCTAGAGGTGATTCCTATTCTACATAAATAAAATCAAGTTGCCAAAATGAGATTTCTGAATCATAAGACAAGAGGAACTTTGCTCACTTTTCTAAATTCTCAACATAGTTTACCCATTATGGTATAATAATTGGAACAACTCAAACAATACATTTATCTTAACATTAAATAGTGAAGACATGTGCTTTAAATATCTCTGTGTTTCACAGAGTTTGAAAATCCAAGGCAAATACTCAAGTCATAATCCAAAGTGAATAGTCTTAATAGATGCTGGAACAAGAGTAGAAAAACCCAACTGTAAAGGGAAAGAAACAGAAAAAAATAATAATAACTGGGCAATAATATTCTTGAAAAATCAAAGAACAAAACATCTTGATGTGACTGATGACTTAAGCATGACTTCATTTGCAATGAGTGGGGTAAAGGTTTCTACCACTAATGCACATACATATATTATGGAAAAAAACAGACAAGATTTTAAAGGATGTCAAAGATCACTCCAGGTTTTGCCCTAGATTAACAAAATGGAAAGGGCAACTTCAAATTGCTACCCAGCACTTTCCAAATTTGCCAAAGTTTGAAGATTTTTGTTCTTTCAAAGGAAGAAAGCAGCGATGTAACAATAGTGTGCTTCCTGGCCTTAGGAAAAGGGAGACCAGAGCTCCAACTGCACTTCCTAGAGAAGTAGACCAGCTGCCTTCTGCAAACAGATCAAATTGCCAAGAATGTACAGGGTAGCAGTTGTGATAGATGACCTAAAATACTGATCTGTTGCAAAGAGGATGTAGTGCAAACCACACAGGAACTGACAGGAAATCAGCCCTCAGGCTGGCACTTACACATTCGAGAAGGCTAGGAATCCTGGACCTTTGACAGCCAGATTTCATCATCTTCCTCTGTAGGCAGAGTTATCCTTCAGAGAGAACAGTCAGGAAAATCGTGTACAAATATCTGGTGCCTATTCCTATTTAACAACACCGGGCCCTGCCTGAACCAGTGGTTTCCTCATGCGTTAAAAGTCCACCCCGGGCCCTACAGCACTACTTAACCAAAAATCACATGTTTGCTGGCACACACCGTCATTCTCTCAGCCATGAGCCCACTGAATGCCATAAATGATTCACAGGCTGTGATGATGGTAAGAAGAAAAACTAATAATTGGAGTTCACCAAAAAATGAGTCATACTCTAAAAGAAAATAAATCATTATTGTCAGTCCAATGGGATGAAATTTTAAAAATTGTTTTTAATATTAATATTCATTCCATAAATTTGGCAAAAGGAAAACAATTGAGAAGCATGTCATATTTGGTTTGCTTATGCCTTACAAAAGTCCAGTTTATGCTCCAAGAAAAAGAATGAGTAGGATATCTATTACCTATTCCTAGACTTGCCTTCTGGACTCACTGCTGCCAAGTTACTCATTCTCCCACACACCACTTTCCATACTAATTTTGACCCATAAGAATCAAAAAGAAGTCTTTCCTTCTTTGCACCCAAATGCCAAAATGGAATCTTTTAGTATTTCACCTTTATAAAGGGAATGTTTGAAAACAGGCCTCTTTGGCTGTGACATCAGTGCGTTACGGAGGCCCCCAAGGGCCGGAGGAAACGTTCCCAGTCCCTCGCAGTGCTGCGGCACTCCTACGGTGCAATCTGGCAATGGCCAGGGACCAAGTCTTTAAAGCTGTTTTATGGTATTTAACATATGGTCATAAATTGCTCAGTGCTCTAAAGAGGGGCTAAATTTGCCACCCCTATTGATGAGAAATGTTCTTATTTATTTAAATTTAGTAGCAAATTGGCACTTCTCCAGATGAAGAGGTTTAGGCATAAGTACAAAGGAAGAAATAACTAGAGATGAGTTGTAACTTTTCTAGACACTGAATGCAACGACATCCTCTTAGGCTTCCAGCACCACTATCAAACAGAGTTACCATATAGAACAACAATAATATGAAAAGACTCTAATTTCTAAGGCACAATGAAAGGAAAAACATAATTTTTATTGAAAATGCAGAAGAACTTTAAAAAAAGAAACATCCTCTCTCCTGG
Source organism: Vespertilio murinus (assembly GCA_963924515.1). Lineage (NCBI taxonomy): Eukaryota > Metazoa > Chordata > Mammalia > Chiroptera > Vespertilionidae > Vespertilio > Vespertilio murinus. The sequence continues at coordinate 55,421,144 of OZ004713.1, read as the reverse complement.
CTGGCATACCTCCATGGTTGAACACAGATCTGTGAACCACGATTCGATTCCGGTCAGGGCATATGCCTGGGTTGCCATCATGAGCCCAAATAGGAGGCATGCAGGAGGTAACCAATCAATGATTCTCTCCCATCATTTATGTTTCTTTTTTTTAAATATATATTTTATTGATTTTTAACAGAGAAGAAGGGAGAGGGGTAGAAAAAGTTAGAAACATCAATGAGAGAGAAACATCAATCACCTACTGGGGATGTGCCTGCAACCAAGGTACATGTCCTTGACTGGAATTGAACCTGGGACCTTTCAGTCCACAGGCCAACACTCTATCCACTAAGCCAAACCGGTTTCAGCCATCATTTACGTTTCTATCTCTCTCTTCCTCACCCTTCCTCTCTCTGAAATAAAAATATTTTTTTAATCATTGATCTTAATCTTCAAGCTAACTCTATTCCCATTCATCTCTCTTCCCTTGTCGCTTCATTCCTCCCACAAGTTAGATGTGTCTGGTCTTCATCTGAAATCATGTATCAACAAAACTCCCTGCAACTTCCTAAATCCTCTAGCATTCACTTTTCTATTTTGCTGGATTTTTTGTTAAGCTGTTTATTTGTTTAATGGCTCTAATGCCCATCACTAATGATGACCCTACTAAAACATTTTGTTCCCTTCCTTTTACAACCTAGCCCTGTAACCAAAGGCAGATGAAAAACAAGGATTTATTTTTTGTTGTTGTTGTTGTAGTTGTTACTAATGATCTTAATGGTATCAAAAGGGAAATGTGAAGGGTAAAGCCATTGCTGGTTTTCTTTTTTATATGCTAACACAGAACTGAAGAAGAATCCAAAGATGATTATCTTGCCTGACTCTGGAAACATGAATAAGGATTTCAATAAATTAGAGGTTTGATAGCACCCTTGGAACAGTATTAAAAGAACAGTTCTATGAAGAATTGGTAGTCTGGTTATAGCAGACAGAGGTCTTACTTTTTCATTTTAACAGAAACAAAGATCTATATCTACCACATAAATAAATACATATAAAAATATAAATTTATTAAGAATCAATATATATAAGTTAATGTGAATGATGTCATATACTAGAAATTAAAACATGGTTCATATCTTTTGGGGGAATGGAAATATGAAATCTCAATTATTCCCCCTAAAGCAGACTAATGATCCACTGAAAATCAATGGAGATCAACTATCAGAGAATACCACATAAAGCCTGCCATGTAACAACCTGAAGTGTCTGGAATGGCTGTGCCATCTGGAATTGCCATCAAATGTCTCAAAGGTCATTTGCCAACTTCTGTCTGAAATATCCTAGAGATGAGGGCAATTCAATGTCCTTACAGGCCAAAATAATAAAAATAGAGACTAGTTCAAAACAAATAGAAACACATCTGTGCCCTCCATACACTTCCATAAAGAACCTAGTGTTCTAAGTACCCTTTATTCTTAAATCAGACCAGAATTTTAAAAACTCTACTTTACCTCCTCTGAAAAAAGTATGAGTCTTTCTTTTCTGATCTGAAGGCACTATTGCAGTACCATAATCTTGCAAAAAAAAATGGCTGAAATATATACAAAGATAATTAATAGAAATGTAGGCATCTGTTAGCACCAACTTTGTACCCTCAACAAGATGCTGTAACTTACTAAAATAGTCCATATTTTAGGCCATAAAAGAAGTCTCACTATTTTCAAAAGGATCTAAGTTATACAAAGTATGTTCTTGGATCATAATGAAATTCAAAATCAATTACAGAAAGATATCTGAAAAATCTAAAAAATTCTGGAAACTAAATGACATTTCCAAATGACCTGTCTGCTAAAAAAGAAATCAAAGAGGAAATTAAAATATATAATGAATTAAAATGAAAACACAACATATCCAGACCAGTGGGATACAGCTAAAGCAGTAGTTAGAAATTTATAGCATCAGACACCAATTTTAGAAAAGAAGAAAAATCTCAAATCAATAACCTAGGTCAGAGGTGAGGAACCTTTTTCCTACCAAGAGTTATTTGGATATTTATTACATCATTCAAAGGCCATATAAAATTATCAACTTAAAAATTAGTCTGTTATATTTGGTCAAACACTTAATTAACTAACCTCTAATGCCTTGGCAGGCCCAGACCAAATTATTTCTCAGCCTTATATAGCCCTCAGGCCTGACGTTCCCTACCCATCCTAGATGAATAAAATTGAAAAAATAGCCAACTGTTAAATTGGACTTCACCAATATTAAAAACTTCTGCTATTGGAAAAATACCATAAGAAAACGAAAAGGGAAGACACAGAGTGAGAGAAAATATTGACAAATAACTTCTTTCTAAACTATTTAAAGCACACATAACTCAATAAAAAGACCAACAATCTAATCAAAACATTGAGCAAAAGATTTCAACAGACACTTCACAACAAAAGATATATGAATAGCCAGTAAGTACATAAAAATGAACAGTCAAAACCATAATGAGATATCACTACACATCCATAGAATGGATATAATGTAAAAAACCAATACCAAATGTTGGCAAGTATATGAGATAACTAGTCTGCTCATAAATTGCTAGTCCTATATAATAAAAATGTAGTATGCAAATAATCCCTTTGACCGGGAGTTCGTCCAGAAATTTGACCAGGGGGCAGGGAAAGGGAGGGAGCACATGGCTGACAACCAGCAGCCTCTAGGAACCCCAGTGAATTTCGTGCACTTGGCCTCTAGTCCCTATATAATAAAAGTCTAATATGCTAAGTGCCCAGTCATCCAGTCATCCGTTCAACCAATCAAAGCCTAATAGGCTAAGGCTGCTCAACCGCTCACTGTGACATGCACTGACCACCAGGGGCAGACAGTCAACAAGTCAACCAGTTGCTATGACATTCACTGATAACCAGGGGCCAGATCTTCAACCAGTAGGTTAGCTTGCTGCTGGAGTCTGGCCAATTGGGACTGAGTGAAAGAGCCAAACATGCCTTGGAGCCTTCCTATGGTCCCTGCCCTACTGCCCAACCTTCCACATCCCTCTCTGGCCCCAATCGTGCACTGGTGGAGTCCCTCAACCTCGCCTGTGCCCTCTTGCAATCTCAGACCCCCTCGGGGGGCATCAGCCTGTCTTGGCCTGATCCCACAGGCCAGGCCAAGAGATCCCACTGGTGCACAAATTCATGCACTGGGCCTCTAGTAATTATATAAAATAGTACAACTTTGAAAAATAGTTTAGAAATGACATACTTACAAAGTTAAACATACACTTAGCTTACAACACTAAGTATTCCACTACTAAGTATTTACCCAAGAAAATGAAAACATACCTTTACAAAAAGACATAAAAATGTAACAGCAGCTTTATTCATAATAGCAAAAAACTGGAAACAACCTCAAATGTAATTTAATAGAAGAATGAATTAAAACACTGTGGCCCATTCATACAATGTTATACTAGTCAGCAATAAAAAGTACTAATATAAGGGATAATATGGATGAATCTCAAAAACATCACCCTAAATGAAAGAAGACATATACAAACACTATTATATAAATCCATTTATATAAAATTCTAAAATAAGAAAAACTTTCTTATAGTTTCAGAAAGAATAAAAACTTAGGGAGTGGGGAGATGGTGGCAGAGGTGTGACTTAAGGAGGGAAGGAAATGTTCTTTATCTTTGGGGGATGAAAATGTTATATACTTTGACTGTGGTGAAGTAATTAATATATGTATTTACAACAGCCAAATTTTATGTAATTGTACATCTAAAATAGGTACATCTATATTAATAAAAGGCCCGTGGCCATAATGTCGTCAAGACCAAACGAGAATCGGCTCTCATGGCAGGCAGGGCGGAACATGAGCTACTAGCAGCAGAGAGCTACCGGCGGCGGCACAGGGCGGGCCAGGGAGCTATGGGCAGCAGAGGGCTATGAGCCGTGGCGATGGGCAGGGCAGCCAGCTGAGGCAAGCGGAAGCGAGCTACTGCGAGCTACTGCGAGTTGGGCCTCTAGTTTTAGTATATGTAAATTATACTTCAATAAAGTTAATATTAAAAAGTGGGCTATACATATATATCTCAGAATTATTGTGTGATTAAAGGAGACAGTGTTTTTAAATAAACCTCTTTATAAAATAAATGCTCAGTAAGTTAGTTTAGCAATTTATCAGCCACATTTAATAAACTATAATCAGCATCAAAGCCAAATTTATTTATTTTTATATATTTAGCTATAACTAAGCTGACTTTATAAGTTAATATTAACTGCTATCCTTAAAAAATTTTTTAAACATTCCATGAACTCAAAAGAAATTCTGAAATACCAGAACAAAGGAGAAATAATGAATAATCCACAAAATTAGCACTTCTTACTTGCCTTTCAATGAGCATTTTAGAACATTCACTAAATCAAAGGTGACCTGTCTCCCTAATTAGCCTCTAAAAATACCTTGAATGCTAGATAATAATCTTTAAGTAAATGAATCCTTTGAAAAGATAAAAATAAAGTAAAATTAACTAAGCTACCAAGGAAAATTATAATACCTCTCAGCATGATGCAAAATACTAAATCCACTTACACGGTGTCCAACTTTTTACTCAGCTCAACTGTTACAAGTCATAGTAAAAATGGTTAACTCCTACTCTCCTTGCAGGTGATCTTGGAAACTATGTTTGGCTGTAAGAACACACACATATCAGTCAACCCACTTTAGACAGGATCAAAATGAAATTGATTTCAATATTCAGTAAAGCAGAAGTTCTAGAACACTATTTGCAACGTGTCTATTAAAATCTTTGTATATGTTTGACTATTGTTCAATTAAGTGGTGCATGCCATTTAAATAGCAGTTCGAGATTGGTTTGATTTCATTGTAATTATTCTCCAAAAAAAAATACACACTTACATTCAGTTTTGTATTATCAAAGCCTCAGAAATGAATGGTAATTTTACACTGCTCATCTGAGAACATGGGAGAGAATGTATTATCCAAATCATAATTTTTTTTTTCTCTTCAGGTTTTCCTCTGGAATAGTCAACTTCAAAATATTTGGAGATAATTTTTTGGCATGACTTCTTCACTGTCATAAATTGCTTTGAAATAGTCATCATTCCTCTCAGATGGTAAACAATAGTATTGCTTCTATTGTTAAAGATAAAGTGGAAAATGTCTAGTTTCATTTGGAAGCTCTTTGGAAAGAATTCCTGAGACAGTGCAGCAGGTGCCCTCTCAGAGAACCTGCCCAAGCCCATGCTGACCTTGTGCTAAACTGGCCTCTAGTAGCCAGGCTGTTAATACATGACTCAGAACCCTTAGCTAAATTATTAGATCACGAGTGGACACCTAGCTCAAGCTGCCAAGAAGACCCTCTCTCCCAGGAATTTAGATTCCAAGACCATAGGCAATCTCTGGTGGCCTTGAATTAAGTCACCACTAGAGGCTCAGGAAGTGATTTCTATTCTATGTGAAGAGAAACAGAAATCTAGGGGGGGGTTGGAGTGAGGAGAATAAATTGACAATAAAAATATGATGTGGGAGAAAGACACAAAGACACAAATACTGACTGGCTACTATGGTGTCTACCATCTTTCTGGAGTCCCTGGTTCCAGTGCCTATGAGGAATGGATACACTTCCTACCCATGGACAACGTGGAATTCACTTAATTTCTTATAGAGACAAACAAAAAGCCTCTTTAATTTATGTTTATTCCAATGGGTTTCTTATAACCAAACAGTCCCTAATTAAAGTAAATTGTTAGTATGAAAAATAATTTTTAAAAAAAGATAATTTCAAATCTGAAACCAGTTAGCAAACCATTTGCTTTACCAACCACAGACTTGACTAATATACCAGTAACTTACAGTATTTCAATCATCTTTCTTTATAATTACATAGTGTTATTTAACCAATTTGTAAAACTAAAAATACTTCAGAGTTCTGTCACTTCCTCATCAAACCTCCTCATTGCCAGATCCAAAGAATGAAGATGATTCATTCATTCCACTAAGACTTACTGAGCCCCTCTAAATGCCAGGCAATACACCAGAGATTGGAAATAAAATATGATCAAAACAGCCTATTCTCTGCCTTATTTAAATAGGGTACACAAAACACAAGCATAATCGCTTCAAAAATTAAGTGCTGCAGATCGTGACTAGGGTGGCTATTTTTTACAAATATGCATTTATCTGAAGCTCATTGAACTTCCTCTGTGAATTTTACTACAACTGGTAAATTTTCACTCATTTTAGTAGCACCATCATAACATGTATTTTATTTAAACCAACTACTGGAAGATATACTTTTCCAATCCTCTTTAAAGTACCAGCTGTCTCTTTTACAATAATGAAATTTCAGTATTTCTCTTAAATTCAGGTAGCCTTTGATATTTCCCATAAGAATCTTATACAACGTTGTAACTCTTTCACTGTCCCAAAATTGAAGAGTTGTCTCTTCACATTAATAGAGCTGAGTAACATCATTCCTAATGTACTGCAATCTGCAGGTCCTTTGTGTTTCAGTTACTTCATTGTGAATGTGGGTAATTCTTGTAGGAATCAATTCATGAATTCATGGGTAGAAATATTCCTTCCCCTTTGTCTTTCATTCTCAATATCCTTACTGCACAAAATTTCCTTCATTCACAGATAAACATTTATAGAAAACTGTTTCCTAATATATAAAATATTCTAAAATATAAAATTTAGTTGTACTAGTATGCTATTTTCACTGATCTACTATGAGAAAGTAGAGTAAATTATATAAAGACAAAATTGACACATCTGCAAAGTACTCTATATCCAAATCTGCAAAGTACTCTATATTCTTTCTATTTTCTGTACTGTTAAAGAGCAATGTTCCAGTTACAAATTCCTTGCATAATAAATAACTTCTAAAAATTGAATTTATGTTGTTAAAAGATAATACAACTAACAGAATGTCATTCTCTTTAACATTATACTTCAAATAATAAAAAACTGAACACAAAGATTAACTTATGCATGAATTCATGTCATTTCTTTAACAAATATTTAATTGACTATCTTTACTGTGCGAGGGACTGGAGATGTAACTTAATAAACAATACCATCTCCATCTCAAACTTCACTGAGTTTAAAGTTATGAAATAAAATTACCATAAGCTCCAAATAGCTTGATTCAGCCTTGGTTAAAATTATAATTTAAGTCACACATTATAACTTTTCAATGGGATTTAATGAAAAACTTTAGATAAAGTTGTATACTATGATCAATGCAAGACCCGCCCTCCCATTAAATGATAGTGAAGAAAGAATAAGATAAAAATCCAAAACAGGAGAGTGAAAGGAAGAAGAAAGAGTAGCAATCGATAGATGAGACATTTCAACAAATTCCTAGAAGGCAGAATGCAGATGGAAGAGTAGTAGTTGATGAAACAGGGCAGAGAAAGGTCTGGCTGCAGCAACATGAGAAAGAGGTTACTGATGAGCAAGAAGCCATCTGTCCTGGTAAATCCATAAAAACTTGCGGTCATCGGTGTAAGGAGAGGCAAGAATGAGACATAGAGCTAAGAATGGGAAATTCATAATTAAAAGCTCAACAGGGAGCCGAAACCAGTTTGGCTCAGTGGTAGAGCGTCGGTCTGCGGACTGAAAGGTCCCAGGTTCAATTCCGGTCAAGGGCATGTACCTTGGCTGCAGGCACATCCCCGGTAGTGGGTGTGCAGGAGGCAGCTGGTGGATGTTTCTCTCTCATTGACGTTTCTAGCTCTCTATCTCTCTCCCTTCCTCTCTGTAAAATATCAATAAAAAAATATTTTAAAAATAGCTCCACAGGGAGCCCGGCCAGTATAGCTCAGTGGCTGAGCAACAACGTATGGACAAGGAGGTTATAGTTCGATTTCCTGTCAGGGCACATGCCTGGGCTGCAGGCTCATCCCCAGTAGAAAATTTTCTCTCATCATTGATGTTTCTGTCTCATGATCCCTCTCCCTTCTTTTCTGAAATCAATAACAATATATAGTTTTTAAGAAAAGCTCCACAGGGAATATTTACTGTCGAGGTAAGAAATGTCCAAACCTGTAGAATATTTTTATAAGTATATTTGAGTGAAACTGACAACATATGCCAGGGAGCAAGATCTCAAATGAACAAGAGTTTTGCAGCTTCTTTTACGCATTTGAAATTAAGGTACATATTGAAAACTGAAGAAAGCAAGGAGGGGATAGGATTACAAAATAGTCAACAAGATTATGTGTCCTCTTGAAGTTTGACATCCCCTTAGAGGATTTCAAAGGTGTGTTAACCTAGATGCACAAGCACAATGGACAGGCTGGTTTAAAATATTTCACTATAAAAGTTATAGGCCTAAATTATACTTCAGACCAGATTAATTTAATTGATATTTTTAAAGCATCTCATCCCAAAGCAGCAGAATATCTATTCCTTTCAAGTGCCCAGCATTATTTACAAAAGCCAAGATACAGAAGCAATCTACGTGCCCATCAATGGATGATTGGATAAAGAAGTTACCATATACATATATACCTCAGCCATGAAAAAGAATGAAATCTAATCATTTGTGACAAAATGGATGGACCTAGAGGATATTATGCTAAGTGAAATAAGTCAGAGAAACACAAGTACCATATGATTTTACTTATATGTGAAATCTAAAGAAAATAAATGAGCAAACAAAATAGAAACAGACTCACAGATATATAAACAGACTGGTAGTTGCGAGAGGGCTGGGTGAAAAAGGTGAAGGGATTAATAAGTACAAATTGGTAGTTACAAAACAGTCATAGGAATATAAAGTACAGCATAGAAAAAAATCAATAATCTATATATATAAAAGCCCAAGTGACTGTCCAACTATTCGACCGTCCAGCTGGTAGCTATGATGCACACTGACCACCAGGAGGCAGACACTCAACACAGGATCTGTCGAGCTGCAGTGACTTGGCAGCTATAGCTCTCAGGTGATGCACTATGGAACCAGAGAGGAGGGAGCCTCTCACAATCTGGGACCACTCAGGGGGTGTCAGAGAGCCGATTTTAGTCCAATCCCTGCAGGTCAGGACAAGGGATCCCATCAGTGCATGAATCCGTGCCCCGGGCCTCTCATGTTGCAATAAATGTCTAACAACTATTCCATATCCCTACAACTAATATTAAAAAATATTGTATGTCAATTATAATTGAACAATTTAAGTATAAATAAGATAACGTTATAGGCCTGGGGATACTATCCACCTGGACCTGTCCAGTTAGGGATTTATAATCAGATCATCCTATAAGGTTACCCATAGAACCCCATTTTTCATCCATAATACCAACTCTCTCAAAGAATGTCATGGTGGCCAGATATGTAACTCCAGAAAAAATATGCAAAGAATTTTCTAAAGAAATAGCACAAATTATTTAAGGGAGAGCTATAAGAATTAAATTCTAAAATATGACATGTAGGGGCTCCTCATACCAATAGCTAGCCCATCATTAACCCACACACTCAGTGAGCCCAGCCTATACATAAGTCCCAATCAAAGTTTTATTGTCTGTCTTAAATATAATTGGACAATCAAAAATCACCTTTTATTTTAAGAAAGGCTATAGAATAACAGAGGGGGGAAGCAAATGATAAACAAATAAAAACAATCCCTGGAGAGCGGCAGGGGGAGTGTAGTCAGAATTAAGATAATTCAAAAAACTTTAAAAAAAAAAAAAAACTTATATATCCTTGGGAGTAAAAAATTAATTGATTTTAGAGAAAGGAAGGGAGAGAGGGAGAAGGAAAGGGAGAGAGAAAGAAACATCAATCGGTTGCCTCCTGCTCATGCCCTGATCAGGCATTAAACCCTCAACCTGGGTATGTGTCCTGAGTGGGAATCGAACCCACCACCATATGGACGATACTCCAACCAACCCACACTGGCCAAGGCTGAAAATTTTTAAGATACTATATTCATAAAATAAGAACAAGACATTGTGAAAGAAAGAGAGCAAGAGTAAGAAAGAGCTCTTAGAAATGAAGACACCTAATTATGACTGTGGTAATAAATAATTATCAGAAGAGCTCTACAGGAAAAGTGAAAGGGTGAAAGGAGACAGGAATCTGAGCAAATTTTTTGAGACTATGTGTCAGCAAGATAAAGGGGTAACCTGATTACCAAGATATAATTATACAAAACAAATTTCTCAATACGCAGATTCTACAAAACAAAGTCAAATCCAAAAGAACAACAAAGGTAAATCCCATGTGACAACTGTGCAGGAGCAGGCCTGCAGAGCAATCCAGAGACAATTACAGATTTAGAGTAAATCATGTTATCAATCTTGACAATGCAAAGAAAAATAACAAAACAAAAGTTGGGAGGTAAAGGGCAGGAGCTATTATCTTCATCTAACAAAGTGGGAGCTAAAAACACTGTAGTTAATGAGAAACTAAATAAAAGCACACTACATGTTCACTGTCACTGTAGAGAGACTGTGCTTAAGTAATACCAGTGCTAACTCTGTGCCAGGCACTTACCAAGAATGTTTACAGGCTGTTCATTTAACTGTACAACCAATGCTTTAAAGAATCCTTAAAAATGTAACCAACACAGGAACCAATATTGATGATTAATTACATTAAAGAGGAGGAAAAGGGAGAGATAAAGGATGAAGTGAAAATAGAATGATGCTTCATGTATCAAAGGAGGAAGTCAACAGATAATAATACCTAAAATTGGTAAGTTAAGAAACAGACGCACAAGCATATTATTTAACTATATAGATCATCCCCATAAGAACTGAATCCTAAAATAATTTCTGTAATCTACATTTTTAATAAAACAGTCATCACTGACTTACATTTTAATGTCTCTCCAGCGTATGGTATATGCAGTTTAAATCGGTCACAATTGGGTCCAGGAGTCAGTGACGTGCATCTTTTAAAAAAAGAAAAACAAAATATTTTTTTAAAAACCCACATATTTAAGATATCTAACAAAGTAAATAAAAAGTGATATATAAATAAAAGATTAATACAATGGCTTACAGAACAAAATAAAAGCCCATAGTGGTCATGGAGGCCAAGACAGTAAGACTTGCCCTAAAACAAATAACTCATTTATCTCACAATAAAATATATATACCTTCTAACAACAAATACCAACACTGCTTCAGTTATTTCAAAGAAATGTATTCTTCTAACATAGGTATATCGTCCAAAAGAGGTCTGTAGACTTTGATGCCAAGAATTATAAGAGTAAATTTATGGTCACATTTTAAATACAGACTCTTAGCTTTCACTCAGCACTAAAAAGAGCCCAGGCCCAGCTGGTGTGGCCCAGTGGTTGAGTGTTGAACAGCTGGTGTGGTTCAGTGGTTGAGTGTTGAACCAGGAGTTCCTGGTTTGATTCCTGGTCAGGGCACATGCCTAGGTTACGGCTCAATTAATCCCCAGTGTGGGGAGTGCAAGAGGCAGCCCATCAATGCTTCTCTCTCATCATTAATGCTTCTACCTCTCACTCCCTCTCCCTTTCTCTCTGAAATCAATAAAAATATTTTTAAAAAGGGGAAACTTAGTGAAAAATGTGTATTATGACTGTTTTCAACAAATGCTACTTTATTAAATACCTATAATAATGAAAAGTAAAAGATGATGAAACACTGCCAAAAAGAGTGTTCTACCACGTTTTAATGAAAAGAAAATTATTTTCTCAGAAATAAGTATAAGAACTGTATACATGTACATCAATGACACAAGAGGGAACAACGCTCTTATAATTTGATTAAATAGACTCACTGTGACACCACTGATTTATTTAGCAAACTCTTTAAATAAACTCTTCAGATAAATTGGGAAAGGTAAATTTGGATTTGAATCCTCTTTAAGTCATTAGTAGGTCCTAGTTACTGGGATCATTCAATTCCCACTATAAAGAGGAAAAGTTGGCAATTTCACTGCACTTTATATAGTTATAGTGACAGCTGAGAATTAATCTGGATTAACACAGATAAAACAAGATATAATATAACCCTTTAAGACATTGGCATTTTTAAGACAATGCAAAAGTAAGCAAAATAAATGCTTTCTAATTTAATGCTAAACCTATTATTTCACATATTTTCTGTAAAAAATAATGATTTGAACCATATCTATACTTCAAGCCATCTAAAAAGAACAAAGTAGATGGGTCCAGGGTTCCTTCCCTGAGTCTACGTCAGCTTCCTTTCCGCAGACTATTAATTTACCATTTGGCATGTTCTCCTACACAGCTTCCTATTTTCTTGATAATGACGTTTGTGCTTAACAATATTCAGCATCAGCTGAGAAGGAAGTCTTCAGCTTTGGCAACCTAAAATAACAGGTGACTGTGAAATAAAATGGGCTCAAAGACCAATAACTGCCTGTTAAATAACTATTAAGTCATAAATTAGAGTGAATTATTGTTAGCTGATGTTCAGCACATTTTCATTTTACAGAACTAATTTATTTTCTCTATCATCAATGATTCCACTCAGACTAAATCAATTTTAGAATAATCAGTTTCTACACTGAAACACAGCAATAAAGAAACTAGAAAACTGATATGGGCTATCTTAATAGGTATCAAAATAATCTATAAAACTAAATTGTACTAAGGTAGATTATTTACAATGTTCTCTAGCAGAATGGAACTATTTGATGAGATATGATGTTCCTAATTCACCAGTATATCCTCTATATCTCTAGAGCCTGATATCTATTTCTAGGCCCTACTAGAAAATGATGGATTCAATTATTAGCATAAGATTTCAAAATGCCATTATCAAAATAAGTGACAATCCAGAATGCATTTACAATTATGAAAATAAACTGTTTTTTAAATATGTTTGCCAGTTCATGTGCATCCAGTGTTATTCCCAGTTTCTATGCTATATCTCTCCTTATGGATGACAGATTTCCAATCTACTTTAGAATAGGGAGTATTTTTAAATGTTAGTAAGTACTATAACAGAATTGAGGTTGAGATCAAGTGTTGTTTCAGTAGGAAAAATGGCCTCAAATACTATTTTTAACAGTTAACTAGGAGGGGGAAAATCTTTTAATTTTTTTAGATGCTTAGGTCATTCATGTTTAAGCTTTCTTCTCTAATATGCGCATTTAACTAACAGAAGAGAAAATTAATAGAAAATTGCAAGATAAAATTCACATCCATTCTTGATTTTTAAAACTCTTTGCAAACGAGGATAAAAAAGAAACTTTGATATGATAAAGGCCACCTACAACAATATCATATTAATAACAAAATGTTAAATTTTTCCCTTTGAGATAAAAAAAAAAAAAAGATGCGACAAGGATACTGTGGACCCTGACAAAGATACCTTCTAAGAAGGGCTCCTGGTGGTTAACTGGGCTCAAATGTTCAAAAACAGAGCCCAGCAGCCACTTCTACACATGTAGGGGCCTCTCTTGCAAACTGCACTTCACAGAGAAGCCTGCACTTAACTGCCTGCCTGCACTATGTCTCTACCATCTGAGCCAGCCCTTATAAAGCAGTTTCTAGAATCCTATTTGAACCAATAGGACTAAAGCTTTCTCCATCCAATCAGAGCTGTGCAGCTTTATCCCAACACCCCCCCCCAATCAACAGCTTAACCGACCAATCAGAACAGCTCCATTATGACCAATCAAGAAAGAACCCCTGGATGAATCAAACCAGGAGGATTTGGAGTCTTCATCTGCCTGAGGACAGACCAATCATGGACCAGGGGGTGGGCAGCTCTGTCTATATAACCCTGTAGCTCTAGAAGCACACTTTCCCTTTCCAGGGGGAAACAGAGCTGTCTAGCCAGAGAGGGGCCTACTCCCAGGGCTGCCTCCCAACCATGCTGTATCACAACTTAGCTGTTTGACACTTAATAAAGTTTCCTTCTTCACTTCACCCCAAATTGGGGTTCATGTTGATGTTTAATTGGTGCCAACAACCATAGGTTGACAATACCTACCTGTTCTTATCACTTTTATTCAACACTGTACTGGAGGTCCTAGCAAATAGAGTAGCATGGGAAAATAAGGATGTAAATACTGAAAAGGAAGAAATAAAACTATATTTTTTGCAGATAATATGACTGTGCATGTATAAGTTTTTAAATCTTCATATGAATTACTGAAAATAATGTTTAGCAGCGTTGCTAGACAAAGAACATACTCAAAAATCCACAATACATTGCATAAATATATATATATATATATATATTATATATATATATATATATATATATATATATATATATATATCACCTGAAAGATTTAAAACTTTTAGAAAGATGCCATTGAAAATAACATCAAATGATCAAATCTAAAGAAATAAATATCACACAAAAAAGTGTAAGGTATCTATTTAGAAAGCAATTTTTAAGAAGAAAATAAAGAAAAATAAATAAATGAATACAGACATATGTTCATAGATTAAATTAATCTGGAACCAAAAGGCAGATTCACAAAATGTTAATAACAGCAGCATACTTTGAAATAGCCCCAAAATGAGCAATTAAAATGTAATTTCAAACTGGATCCCCAAATGCCCATCAGCTATAGGATAGGGAATAAATGAGGATACAACCATAAAATGAAATATACAGCAATGGAATAAATAAATTACACCTACAATCAACAATATAGATTAACCCCATACACATATTGATGAATGAAAGAATAAATACTGTATGAGTCTATTTGTTTAAAGTTCAAAACCAGAAAAAGCTACAGTGCTTATGTCCAGATAAAAATGTATAGAGCAGCAGGAAAGTGAATGCTGTAAGTCAGAACAGTGGCTTATCTATGGGGAAAGATGGGAGCAGTGACTGGAAGAAGATACCATGGGGGCTTTGGGACCGTTGCCAACGTTTGATTTCTTGATCTAGGCAGTGGTAACACAGATGTTCAGGTTTTGGTATTAAGGTGCAAGAAAATGATTTCCACTACTTGTGTTTCAACAAGCCCTCCAGGTGACTCTAGTTCACACTTAAGTTTGAAAGCCACTGCTTTAAATATGTACTATGTCTGGGCTTAGTAATAAGCACAGTAATTAATGCCAGTGGATCAACGTAGCCACATGTATATGCAAGTTCACATTTTCCTTCTATGAGGGGTTGATAGTGGTTCTTTCACTTATTCAGTTACCTTCAACATACTGTGATATGCCACATGAATGTAAGAAATCTACTGCCTAGACTTAACTATACTAAAGGACTTAAGAAATGACTAAGTGGCTTAAACTGATTCTTGCAAAGAATCTGTGGCTAGAAAATAATACAAATAAGTACAGGCAAATCGTAAGATGGGTGGGCTTGAAAACTAGTCTTATGGCATAGCACATGCAGCCAATGTTGCATTTCTTCCATTAATATTTATATATTTTTAAAGATTTCATTTTCTGCCGAAACCGGTTTGGCTCAGTGGATAGAGAATCAGCCTGCAGACTGAAAGGTCCCAGGTTCGATTCCGGCCAAAGGCATGTACCTTGGTTGCAGGCACATCCCCAGTAGGGGGTGTGCAGGAGGCAGCTGATTGATGAGTCTCTCTCATTGATGTTTCTAACTCTCTATCCCTCTTTCTTCCTCTCTGTAAAAAATCAATAAAATATTTTTTAAAAAGAGTAAATTTGTTTTTAAAAAAAGATTTCTTTTTCTAACATTACTAGTTATGGTGTTGCTTTTATCATCTTATATCATTCTTCTTAACTTATATTTTACATATGTAAATAAATATATTTTATAATTAAATAAATATAATATGCATGTATTGGGGGTTCATTAGCAAATTATTTGAGGTGCATAATAAAAAAAAGTTGAGATTGCTGCTATGAGTTAAAGAAAGAAGCCCATTCTCAGGAAACTGTAATCAAAAAAGAAAAATCAACTTAGTAAATCAAACAAGGCACATTTTATTTTTTTTAATATCTTATTGATTTTTTTTTTACAGAGAGGAAAGGAGTGAGATATAGAAATGTCAATGAGAGAGAAACATCGACCAGCTGCCTCTTGCACACCCCCTACCAGGGATGTGCCCGCAACCAATGTACATGACCTTGACCGGAATCGAACCTGGGACCTTTCAGTCCGCAGACCTATGCTCAGCCACTGAGCCAAACCGGTTTCAGCACAAGGCACAATTTAAATAACACTTCAAGACAACAATAGATACAAGTCTCAAAGCAATTAACATGATTAATGACAAATTAGTGGTTAAAGAAAATAAGCACAATAGAATCTGAGAGAACAGAGAAACCAGTTTTATCCAGCGTAATCAAGGAAGGGTCACTGAATAGGATTGGCCTCTAAGAATGAGTTGGATCTGAACAGGCTAGGAGAAAGAAAACTATTTACCCGCAATTGTCCTTAGATAAGGATAAATCCAAGGCGATGAAGATATTCTGCTAGACTGAAAACTCTACAATAAAATAGAGTTAATTACACTTAGAATCGCTCAGTGCCCAGCAGCATACCTGCTGGCCCACAGGAAGTACCTGATAACTAGGGCACAAATAGCACAAGTGAGCAAGTGGAACTGGAGAGGACAAGCACACTCCAAGGTCACGTCAAAGTCAAAACAAATTACATAAATGCCCTGCACTGACTCCTGTTCCAACTGTGTGAATGCTGGTAATTCTTACATTAATAAACACTATAAGAAATCCCCAGAGCCCTAGCCAGTTTGGTTCAGTAAATAGAGCATTGGCCTGTAGACTGAAGGATCCCAGGTTCAATTCTGGTCAAGGGCACATGCCCAGGTTACAGGCTCAATATTCAGTAGGAGAGGTGTAGGAGGCAGCCAATCAATGATTCTCTCTCATCACTTAAGTTTCTTTCTCTCTCTCTCTCTCTCTCTCTCTCTCTCTCTCTCTCTCTCTCTCTCTCTCTCTCTCTTTCTTTTTGCTCCCAACTCAGTTGACTGGGGAGGCTGAGCCACTGAAACCTATAGAACACCTACTACACAAAGCCACTTTACCAACTCAAGGAGACATAGCCACTCTACCCAATACATAGAAACAAACACAGGGAAGCACCCAAAATGTGTAGGCAAAGAAACATGTCACAAATGAAAGAAATGGAAGAAAGCAAACTACTGGATATAGAGTTCAAAACCATGGTTATAAGGTTAACCAAGAATCTTCTAAAAAATAGAAAAGGACCAGTCAGAAATTAAGCATGCATTAACTGAAATAAAGAACAATATACAGGGATCCAACAGAGTAGAGGATTCTGAGAATCAAATCAATGATTTGAAATATAAGGAAGCAAAGAAACACCCAATCAGAAGAGCAAAAAGAAAAAGGAATCCAAAAATATGAAGATAGTGTAAGGAGCTTCTGGGACAACCTCAAGCGTAACAACATTCGAATTATGGGAGTGCCTGAAGAAGAGAAAGAAAAAGATATTGAAAGCCTATTTGAAGAAATAATGACAGAAAACTACCTGGTGATGGGGGTAGGAGGTAATGGGGGAATAGGGACATGTATGTAAAAAATAAAAATTAATAAATTAATAAATAAAAATTTATAAGGGGAAAAAAAAGAAAACTAGTGAAACTGGTGAAAGAAATAGACTTAAAAGTCCAGGAAGTCCAAACAAGTGGAACCCAAAGAGGATCACACCAAGACACATCATAATTAAAATGCCAACGGCTACAGACAAAGAGAATCTTAAAAGCAGCAAGAGAAAAGCTGTTATCTACAAGCAAATCCCCATACAACTATCACCTAATTTCTCAAAAGAAACTATGCAGGCCAGAAGGGAGTGGCAAGAAATATTCAAAGTGATGTATGGCAAGGGATACAACCAAGATTATTCTACCCAGCAAAGCTATCATTTAGAATTGAAGGTCAGATAACGAGCTTCACAGACCAAAAAAAGCTAAAGAAGTTCATCACCACCAAACCAGTATTATATGAAATGTTGGAGGGTTTTCTTTAAGAAGAGGACCAAGAAGAAAAAGAAAAAGATTAAAAATATGAACAAAATGGCAACAAATACATACCTATCAACAATTGAATCTGAAAATTAAGATAAATGAATAAGAAATTAATGAATAGAATAAACTGGTGAATAAAATAGAATCAGAGGGAAGGGGGTATAAGGGCGGGAAGAGATTAAACAAAGATTTTATATGCATACTAGAGGCCTGGTGCACAAAATTTGTGCACTGGAGAGGTCTGCGCCCTTTTGCAGTCTGGGACCCCTTGGGAGATGTCTGCCTGATGGCTTAGACCTTCTCCTACATTGAGCATCTTCCCCCTGATGGTCAGTGCACATCATAGCAACCAGTCATTCTGGTCATTCTGCCATAACGGTCTCTTAGGCTTTTATTATATAGATATGCCTTATCTATGGATACAGACAATAGGGTGGTGAAGGCCTGGGGTAGGGCATTAACTGGGTGGAAGGGAGCAACATGGGGGGGGGGTAATAAGAGGGGCATCTGTAATAATTTCAACAATAAAGATTAAAAAACTAAAAATAAAATCTGCATGAATAAAAGAAAAGTGTTTGCAAAATGAGACTGTATTGTAAACTTTTATCCTTACTCAAAAGCCATGCGTACAGCACAGGAAACAGAGTCTATAATATTGTAATAAGTGTACATGATATCAGGTGGGTATCAGACTTATAGGGGGTATCTCCTCATAAGTTATATAAATGTCTATTATGCTATACACCTGAAACAAATGTAATATTGAATGTCAACCATAATTGAAATAAAAATATAAATAAGTAAAAGTCATGCTTCCTTGATATATATACAGAAAATATAAACAAAGTAATAATGCTCTCTGATCCAACTAACTGAAAATTTTTGTAATTTCAAGAGAAGTCTCATTCTTATAACCATCTATCATATTTGCTCTACTATATTTATTATAAAAGAAAAAAACAGTATTTTGGATTATCCAAAGTGTAGTTAGGAATTGCTTATTACTAATGTACTATTGTCTAAACTCTGAGATAGAATTCTAAAAAGGTCAACTCCTCTAGACTGTTAGCTGAAGAAACCCTTCTAAAACAGTGCAACTCAAAGTGGGGTCCATGGACCAGTGCTGGACTATAAACTGTTACTATCCACAATAAAATAAGCACAGAAATTGAGAATACAAATTTAGAAACTTTTATAGCAATTTGTAAAAATAGCTTTAAGTCTTATGAATCCAATATTTAAAGCTCAGCTTTATATTTCATGTATTTTTAATTTCATTTTTCTAGTAATTCATTTTTATTATATTTTACAAAAATATCACTTGGTGACAGATTGGAAATTTTTAAAATTATTTTTAGAGAGACAGAGTTAGGCAGAGATAGAGAAACATCAATTTGTTGTTCCACTTATTTATGCATTCATTGGTTGATTCTTGTATGTGCCCTAACAGGGGATGAAACCTACAACCTTAGCATATCTGGACCACGCTGTAACCTATGGAGCAGCCCAGCCAGGGGCTAATTTTTTTTTTTTTTTAAATCCTCACCCAAGGATATGTTTTCACAGATTTTGAGAGAAGGGGATAAGGGAGAGGGGGAGAGGCTGGGAAGAGAGAGAGAGAGAGAGAGAGAGAGAGAGAGAGAGAGAGAGAGAGAGAGAGAGATCAATGTGAGAGGAAAACATTGATCAGTCACTGACCGTACACTCCAGACCAGGGATCAAACTTGCAACCCCATATGTGCCCTAATGGGGAATTGAACTGCCAACCTTTTGGAGCATCAGATGACACTCGAACCAACTGAGCCACCAGGCCTGGGCTGAAAATTTTTTTAAACATTTAAGTAACTTTGGTCTTTCATCAGAGTTTTAGAACACTTTTCTAAAGATCCTTTAAATGCTGAATGTCCTTGAATATGAAGATAAACTGTTTTACTTTGCAGTCCCCCAATCTCCCTATTCACCTTGGTTTCCCACTGTGATAACAAACATTATTAATTTATTCTTTTCCAAGTGTCCTTTTGATATCTCTGCTAAGTTGACAATAATATCAATATAGTTCACTGCTTAACATTTATCATAAGCTTATCTGTCTGGTTATTCATAATTTATAACACTACTTTGTTTGCATGCAGATGTAGCTCCAACAAATTCTTGAATTCATTCCTTAGAAGAAGATATTAGTTAATTTGATGATCCAGTTTGGCAGGGTCACCCAATCTTCCACATGACTGCTGCCATAATCCATGGCAGTAAATCATGTAATTTTTTAGACAGTCTAAAGATAGTACAGTTCAGTTTTAAATCCCAGGTCCCCATGCCTAAAGCAAGGGCCTGCAGAATCCTGAACTCATGCTTCAAAACCTGTTATCACTGCAGTTTTTCCCATCTCCCTGGATTCTCAATTCTCCATTTGAACTATTTTGGTTCCCAGAACTTTTTGTGACTTACATATTCTTTTATTCCTTATGTAAATATATACAAAGATGAATTTAATAAATATATAACATGAGCTTTCCCCATATATTTTCTCAGAGCGTTATAATTTTAGCTCTTGTGGTGCGGTCTTTAATTCATTTTAAATTTTGTGTACAGTGTATGATAAAGGTCCAATTTCATGTGGATATCTAGTTTCCCCAACACTGGATAAGGATAGTCTTTCTCCATTAAATGATTTTGGTAGCCTTAGCCATATATTTGAGGATTTATTTCTGTGGTCTCTATTCTCTTCATAATTAGTCTTTATGTCTTTCTTTATGCTAGCACCATGTTCTTTTTTAAAAAATATTTTATATGTTTTTATTGATTTCAGAGAGAGGAAGGAAGAGGGAGAGAAGATAGAAACATCAATGATGAGAGAGAACTATCAATTGGCTCCTCCTAGCCCTAACCACAAACTGAACTGTGACCTCCTGGTTCATGGGTTGACGCTCAACTATTGAACAACACTGGCTAGGAAGTACCATGCTCTTTTGATTACCATAGCTTTGTAGTAAGTTTTGAAATCAATAAGTACAAGACCTCTAACTTTGTTCTTTTTTTTAAGATTTTTTTTTTTTTTTTTTTTTGGCTATTCGGGGTCTCTTAAGCTTCCATACAAATTTTAGTATGCCTTTTTTTATTTCTTAAAAAAAATCATTGAGATTTTTATATGGATGGCATGGAATCTATCAATTGCTTCGTTTATATTGACATCTTAATATTAAGTCTTCAGTGAGCACAGGATGTCTTCCCATTATCTGTGCCTTCTTTAATTACTTTCAGCAATATTTTGTGTTTTTTGAGTGTCTAAGTCTTTTGTCTTCTTGATTAAGTTTATTCCTAAGCAGTTTATTCTTTCTGGTTTTTTATCAAAATTCAATCACTGAGCCATGCCAGTTGGGCATTAAGTAAGGGGTCTTTTTTGTTTGTTTTTGTTTTATTTGTTAATCCTCACCTGAAAACATTTTTCAATGGATTTTTAGAGAGTGGAAGGGAGGAGGAGAAACAGAGAGAAATATCGATGTAAGAGAGACACATTAATTGGTTGCCTCCCGCACATGCTCCACACACCAGGGATCAAGCCTGCAATCAGGGTATATGCCCTTGACCAGGATTAATCCCTGGGTCCTTCCGTCCACAGGCCAACGCTCTATCCACTGAGCCAAACCAGCTAAGGCTGAAATGATGTTTTTTAAATGAAAAGAGTCTTAGGAATCCATAGATGAAAAAAACAATTGTTCTAAGGGTATCATACCTACTTAACATCAAAATGTTCTCCAAAACTTCCACTTGACTCAAGATTTCTTATCAGTAAGTTAGCAAGAGCAAGGGTTGAGATAAAAAACTTTTCAGAAAACAAAAAGGATATATCTTTCAAAAAGTCAAAAGAAACAAGGTTAATGGGAAAAACTACTTTCATAACAAGCCATTAGAAAGATAACCAAATTACTCAGGAAACATGGCCCTGAAAAGGAAGATTACAAAATTATTTCCCAAGAACATGGCACCAAAAAACAAGATTAGTCAAGTAGGATGCTAAAAAGGAGGCTGGTCTACATGGATAAAAGGCGTACATGGACATTTTAACAGTGCAGTATAAGAATAATTAACTTGGAATAAATGTATGTGCCTATTAACATGTACTGAAAGAGCCTCAGTTATCTTCTAATCCTAAAGAACTTGGCAAACGTTTTGTTCTAATAAAACAAAACATTTTATTCTAGTAAAACAAAACAAAACAAAAAATACTACCTTAAAATTGCACAGAATAGAGGGGACAAAGATAAAAATAGGAATGAGTTCTTGTTTTCTTGAACAATGTAAAGCAGAGCTAGGAATAGACTAGATGAATCTCCTATAACCTTTCCATTACACATTAGATTAGCTACTACTTCCCTTCACCTCTTCCCTAACCTCCATACCAAATGAAGCCACTCTGAAATGAAGTCACTGCAAGATATGAAAAGCCCAAAGTTCACAACTACCTAAAACTCCAGACCCAGATTTATTCTAGCATTTACCATCCCAGATTCTGTGGAAAGAATGTGGAATCCTAGCAAAACTTGCCAAAGTCGGTGATTTTAGAGTTGACTGGGTCAAGGCCAATATTACCACTTTGATTTTTTCTCAAAAAAATACTAAGTACAAAATACAAAATAACGGACAGCACTTTGAAATGTTTAAAGATTGCCGAACTATTTAATCAACTGTCTTACCCTATTATAATTAAAACAAGGCTGAACAGACAGCTACTCAGGTTAAAGATCTAAGAATAGAAAATAGTATGAGCTGAGGCATGAGGACTAGGGAAACTTTGTTTCTTCTGGTTTAAAAAAAAAAAAAAAAAAAAAAAAAGCCCAAGAAATAATTCCTGAAGAACAACCTGGACTCAGTAATAGCACTCAAAATTTCAACACCACGCACATGTTCACTGGGTTTCTATAGGCTCTGGCTCCTAGATAAGCACTCCAAATCCTAGCAAAAATTCTGCCCTGTAACATCCACAACCCCACCTACTCACTTGCCCACACTAAGCCTCCAACCTCCAACAGAGTTCCTACTCTAGTCTGCACACCATCTTTTAAAAAAAAAAAATTTTTTTTTTCATCTTCACTGGGGATCAAGCCCACAACCCAGGCATGTGCCGTCTGGTTATCAAACCCGCAACCCTTCAGTGCATGAGATGACACTCCACAAACTGAGGCACTCCGGCCAGACTACACACCATCTTAATGGGCCTTGGCAGGCAGGCTTCTTCAACCCTCAAAAACTAATGCATGCTAGCTGTCACAAAGATAGGCATCCCTTCCTTTTTACAGCAGCATAGTATTCAATTGTGTAGATGTACCACAGTTTTTTAATCCACTCATCTGCTGATGGACACTTAATCAATAAAGAAAAACTAAACTATTAGCATGTCTCTTCTTAAGACAACCAATGTTCTATCTTTAATAACTATTGAAAACTGCTAGGTGTATCTTATTTTTTAAAAAGTTGGCATCTCCAAGCCCATTTATCCTTCAACCTAATCAATCTTCATTAGCATATAAAAAGTTTTGCAAATCAATAAGAAAAAGACCCCACCAGAAAAATGGACAAATGTCATGAATTGGTAATTTTTATATGCACATACATGCACACTCCAATAACTGAGCAAAATAAAAGAGCAATTAAATATAATTTCTCACCCAGCCAACATGGCTCAGTGATTAAGCACTGACCTACGAACCAAGAGGTCACAGTTCGATTCCTGGTCAGGGCACATGCCCGGGTTGTGGGCTTGATCCCCAATGGAAGACAGCCAATCAATTATTCTCTCTCATCATTGATGGTTCTCTCTTTCCCTCTCCCTCTGAAATCAATAAAAATACATTTTTTTTAAAAATATATACACACACACATATATAATTTCTGAAAGGTTAACATGGTGATATGTGGGCAGGCTAAACAGCCATCTCAGGTGGTGGATAAAGACAAAGTGAATTTATTTAAGGAAAGGGACTTGGGGGAGATGGGATATCCAAAGGGAAAGGCTGCACAGCACTGAGCCAAGGGGATACTGGGTGAATGATGGCAGCAAAAATATTCTTAGGGCAGTGAAACCAGGAGGACAGAAGAAGCAACAGGAGACCCTAGGCTGGGCTGCTTTGGCTCCCTGGGAAGTCGGAGAAAAGGGGGCCTTAGAGACAGGTTCAGAGGCTTATCCCAGGACAAGCTGCCACTGCCCATTGCTCCCTTGGTTGCAAATCTCATGGGGTCCCTTAGAGATTAGGGGATACTGCCTGTGAGAAAGGAATGGGGTAAGGAGATGGCAGAGGCATGTTCCTTGAAGGGAGAGCGCCCACTGGGTCCTTTTTCTGAGCTTATTTATCTCTCTTGCAGGTGGAAATCTTAGGGGAGGTTTCAGGGGAGGGTTCCAATAGAATATTCATCAGCTTTCTAGGTATGCTCTTTCAGGATCGTGGTCTCCGCTGATAGGTCGGAGCCAGGGCAGGGGGTCACTAGTCAATGTAGCTGGTCCTCAGGCAGCCATTGTGCTACTTGTCTGGTTTTGCTGCTTTTTCTGGGCCTGGAGCTGAAATACAACTGAGGCCTAGATGTTATCTTGAGGAAGGAAATGGTCAGGGGATATAAACTGCCTGACCAGTGATATGAAAGATCAGGGGTTTGAACCACATGACCAGTGATATGCTAGGGGAAGATAGGTTACCCTGGGGACATTGTTCTTGTTTTCCCAGTTTTGCTCCTTGCTAGGCAAGGAGCTTTCTGCTCAAGTGTAACATTTTCCATCTCCTGAATTAGCAAATAATCTTTAAAAATTTATAATACTGATATTATCAATACTGTAGAGGAACTGGCACCCTCATATACTGCTAATGGAAGTTTAAACTGATAATACATTTCTTTCTTTTTTTTTGTAAATGTATTTTATTTATTTTTTACAGAGAGGGATAGAGAGTTAGAAACATCGATGAGAGAGAATCATCGATCAGCTACCTCTTGCACACCCCACTCTGGGGATGTGCCAGCAACCAAGGTACATGCCCTTGACCGGAATCGAATCTGGGACATTTCAGTCCACAGGCCAACACTCTATCCACTGAGCCAAACAGGTTTCGGCTGATAATACATTTCTTGAGAGAAATATGTATTTTTATGTATCCTTACATATAAATATATTAACATAGTAAATACATTAAAAGTCTTAAAATGTACATACTCTTTGGCTTCAAAATTAAAATTTTGCTAACAGATAAAAATATATGCATCCATTTAGACACTTTTATTTTTTATAAACCCAGAGAAGATCTCCAGATAATGAATCTGCAGGCCAGTTAGCTGTCTGATCATATTGCCTGAGGCTCAGTAAGTGGCAAGCCGACCTATGCACAAAGAGCTTCAATTCACATTGTAATGCCTTACTCTTTAATAGACATGGACAGCCAAGAATCATCAGTTTGAGGAAAGTCATGAACATGAAAGACAATGGAAGGTATAGAGAAAAAGGTGTTTGTGGAGGTTTTTTTAATCCTCACCCAAGAATACGTGTATTGATTTGAAAGAGAAACATCAATGTGAGAAAGAAACATTGAATGGTTGTCTCTCATACATGCCCAGGAATCAAACTTGCAACCTTTTTGGTGTATGAAGACAATACTCCAACCAACTAAGCCTCCCAGCTGTCGTAAAAAAGATTTTTTTAAAACCGTAATTAATCAATTGTACCTCAATTTTCACAAAAACTATTAATTACTATCCTTACAGAAAAGATACTCCATCCATGACACTACAACAGTAAATGTGATAAAGATCTCCACAATTACAGATCAAGACCTCCAAAATTTGAAGGGAAGATTATTTGCAACCTAGACTTCTGTACCTGCCCAAAGTATCAATAAAGTTTAAAAGTAGAATTAAAGACATTTTCAGACTTCCAGGATCTCAGAAAACAAACCTTCTCCTCTCCCTTCCATGGACTGCTATTGGAGTACATGCTCCAACAAAACAAGAGGACACAAGAAAGTAAGATATGCGATTCAACACAGGACAGAGGCAAAAGGAAACCCACAATGATAGTTGTATGACACATCTAGGAAACAATCCATCAGATTAAAGCGGTTCCTCCACCAATCTTCCCATCTCAACAGATGGCATGACCATCTACCAACTTGCTCAAGCTCTCTCACACGCCAAATTGAACAGCCTCATGATTGTACCTTCTAAATAGCTTACAATCCCTTCTTTTAGCCTCCATTGCCACCTCCATATTCTAAGACTCTGTCATCTCTCACCTGGTCTATTGTAATGGACAGCTAACTAGTCTATCTTATCCCATACAAGCTAT
Source organism: Vespertilio murinus (assembly GCA_963924515.1). Taxonomy (NCBI): domain Eukaryota; kingdom Metazoa; phylum Chordata; class Mammalia; order Chiroptera; family Vespertilionidae; genus Vespertilio; species Vespertilio murinus. Next base: position 55,394,895 of record OZ004713.1, on the reverse strand, counting down.
TTTCCATATAACAACCAGTGATTTTTTAATACAAATAAGATCCTGTCACACTGATTAAAATCCTCTAATAGTGTCTCATTCCACCCAGAATAAAACTCAAGTTTCCAAATACAGCCCACCAACTTCCGTATAATCTGGCCTCTGACTATCTTTAGAATCTCATCTCATTTCCCGCTCACCCTCTCTCACTACATTCCAACCACGGTAGCCTTGCAGGTTCTTGAATATGTTGTTTTATCTTGCATTTGACATGGTGTTGGCCTTTTACATCAAATTCCCCAGCTCTTCACAATGAATTATTCTCATCTTTCATGATTCAACTTAAATGTCATTTCCTCAGAGCTTTCCTGATCATCAATTCTCAATTAGCCCCTCACCAGGTCAGTTTCCCTTCATTTCATTTCCTCAGTGAGTTCAAATGAGGAAGTTTTATCAACTGAATTATGTATGTCCTAGTAGAACAATATGCAACTACCCTGTTTCCCCGAAAATAAGACAGTATCTTATATTAATTTTTGCTCCCAAAGATGCGCTAGGTCTTATTTTCAGGAGATGTATTATTTTTTCCATGAAGTAGATCTTATGTTCGGGGAAACACAGTATTTAAATGAGGTTATCAAAAAGTATTTACATAAAATGGCTCAGCAAGACAATTTTTAAGAATTAGAAGAAGATGAATACCAGTTATCACTGACATTCTATAAAGTTGTAATCATTAAGACAGTATAGAACTGGCACAAGAAAAATGAGGCTGACATATCAGTACAAAAAGTCTAGAAACAGACATAAACTTGATCTAACAAAGGTAGCACTGCAGATCCATGGGCAAAGGATGGCCTTTTCAATAAATGATGCTGGGATGACCAATTATCCATATGGTGGAAGGGGGGGAATATATCCCTCTCACAACATATTTTCTAGAAAAAAAATAAATTTCTATTTAAAGACTAAAAAAGGAAAAAGGTAAACTTTAATATCCTTAAAAGATGATTTATGACTTTTGGGTAGGACAAAGTTTCTGGAAATGCTCCCTTTCTCTCTCTTACACACACACACACACACACACACACACACACACACACACAGGCACAAATCTAAAAAGGAAAATTTTCATAAACTAGAGGTCCAGTGCACAAATTCATGGACCAGTGGGGTTCCCTGACTTGGCCTGCAGGATAGGGCTGAAAGCGGCTCTCCAACGTTCCCCCAAAGGGTCCTGGATTGCAAGAGGGTGTAGACCAGGCTGAGGGGCCCTACTGATGCACAATCAGGGCTGGGGAGAGACATAGGAGGTTGGCCAGCCAAGGAGAGATGCGGAAGGGCTCCAAGGCATGTCCAGCTTGTCTCGCTTAGTTCTGATCAGCAGGGCCCCAGCAGCAAGCTAACCAACCAGTCGGAGCATCTGTCCCCTGGTGGTCAGTGCACGTCATAGCAACTGGTCGACCTGTCAACTGTCTGCCCCCCTGGTGGTCGGTGCACATCATAGCGAGCGGTTGAGAGGCCTTACCATACATTAGCATATTATGCTTTGAATTGGTTGAACAGCCAACCAAACGACCAGACACTTAGCATATTAGGCTTTTATTATATAGGATGTGGCTTAATTAAAATTAAAAAGAACTTCTGGACATCAGTAGCACAAATTAGGAATATAAACCACAGATTGAATGCAGATATTTGTAATACATGTAACTGCTAAAAGATCAGTATCCAAAATGCTTAAGGAAGTTTTAAAATCTATACAAAAATACAATCACTAAAAGGATGAGCAAAGGATAGTCCCCAAAAAAAGAAATCTAAACTGGCAATACAGATATAAAAAGGTATTTCATTATACTAATAATCATGGAAATACAAATTAAAATCATAAAATACTATTTTGTACCCATCAACTTGTCAAAACTTAAAGTCTGATAACAGAATATTTTTGAGGCTATAAAATAAACACTTATTTTTTATGGAAAGAAATTGATACAATCTGACAATATCTAATAACATAGAACATGCATCTACTCTAAGAGCCAGCAATCTATTCCTAGAACTATATACCCTAGAGAGGTACCTTTCAAACTTTTTTTTTTTAAGAGAGAGAGAAGGGAGATGGAGAGATAGAAACATTGATGAGAGAGAGAGAGACATCATCAACTGGCTTCCTCCTACATACTCCACCAGGGACCAAGCCCAAAACCTAGGCATGTGCCTTGACTGGGAATAGAACTGGCAACCTCTTAGGTCAATGCTCAACCACTGAGCCACACCAACCTAACCCTCTCACACTTTTTTGATCATCACAACATATTTTACCTTGAGACCCAATGCACACATACTTATTTAACTGAAACAAACATTCACAAAACAAGAGTTTATTCTTAATATGTGTCACATATCCTGATAGTTTTCATTCTTTTTATTAATGTTTTAAATGTTGGAATGACTCACTCACTTGCTTTTAGAACCAGTAATGGGTAAACACACCCAGTTCAAAAAACTCTGCCCCAGAAAATATTCTCATATATATCTTCTTGTGCAAAGCTAAGAGCATCTTTATTATGACATTCTTTGTCAAAATAAATTTAGAACAACATAAAAGTCAATCAGTAGGAGAGTGAATAAAAATTGAAGGCATATTCATAGAATGTAATTGAATATAACAGCACAAACGGAAGAACTTAAATATTGATAAAAATAAATATCATAAACTTAAAATACTTAGCAAAACAAGCAATTTTCAGAAGAATACATATAGTATATCATGTGTATGAACCTTTTAAATGTGCAAAACAAGAGTACATTGTTTAGAAACACATTTTTACATAATGAATGTATAGCATATAAAGATATGCACACGGAAAAAGAAAATACATCCCAGGAATGTACGAAAAAGAGAGTGAAATTAAAAAAAAAAAAGTGAACATTTAGAAACTAAATCATTAAAAGTTGCCCATCTAGCCCAGCTGGCACGGCTCAGGAAGTCATGGTTCGATTCTTGGTCAGGGCACATACTCGGGTTGCAGGCTCCATCCCCAGTGAGGGGCATGCAAGAGGCATGATTTTTGTCATCACTGATGTTTCTGTCTCTCTCTCCCTCTCACTTCCTCTCTGAAATCAATAAATATATATATATTTTTTTAAGTTTCCCATCTTAAAATTAAAATTGCCTCCTTTCCAAGCACCAGACTAATAAAGAAAAGTTTGCCTGAAAGGTGTGGCTCAGTGGTTGAGCATCGACCTATAAACTAGGAGGTCACAGTTTGATTCCCTGTCAGAGCACATGCCCAGATGTGGGCTCAGTCCCCAGGAGCAGACATGCAGGAGGTAGCCAATCAATGATTCTCTCTTATCATTGATGTTTCTATCTCTCTCTCCCTCTCCTTTCCTCTCTGAAATCAATAAAAATATATATTTTTTTAAAAAGGCTCAACTGGCCCTAACCGGTTTGGGTCAGAAGATAGAGCGTCGGCCTGCAAACTGAAAGGTCCCAGGTTTAATTCTGGTCAAGGGCATGAACCTTGGTTGCAGGCACATACCCAGTAGGGAGTGTGCAGGAGGCAGGTGATCGATGTTTCTCTCTCATTGATGTTTCTAACTCTCCATCCCTCTCCGTTTCTCTCTGTAAAAAATCAATTAAAAAAATTTTTTTTTTCAAAAGGCTCACCTGGACTGTGAAATCTCAGAGGGAAGGTAAGGGAGGGTTGGGGGTAAGAGGGAGAGATCAACCAAAGGACTTGTATGCATGCATAGAAGCCTAACTAATGGACACCGACAAGAAGGGGTGAGGGCATCAGTGGAAGAGGAGGGGGGGAGGTTGGGAAGGTAATGGGGGGATGAGGACATGTATGTAATACCTTAATCAATAAATAATTTTTTAAAAGGCTCAACTGCCAGCTAGAAAAAAATAATACAGTCAAATTAAGATCAGTCTTCAAACACACATTTTTTTAAATCTTTCTATTAAGTAATCAAGTACACTGAGTATCTATTTTTAACTAAGTAATGAAATCCAGAACACGGACAAAAAATGCAACAGGTACTTGTGGGTGGATGAGATGTCACAGCAGATGCCCCAAACACAGCCATGTGCCAACAAGGTTGAGTCACTGTGATCTGCTGAAAAAAGATATTAAGGCTCAGCTGCCACCGGTTGCAGTGAGCCCTCCCTGCTTTCCTCTCTATTTGCCAGGCATCATTCCAGAATGCTGAATACTCAGACATCTTCAAGAATAGTAAATCACTAAAAATGACAAAATGTGGCATCTTACAAATAGCATATGCTTATGATCAAATTAACACAGCGGATAGCTAATAAACATTCAGTGTGCTCATGGAATAATTCCCTAAAATTAAAATAGTCCTTCTAGGTCTCAATATATATGACACCCAGAAGATTAAACCCAATGCTGTAATACCCTTTGCTGTAATTTCAAAAATGTCAATCCACTTGTCAGAGAATGTCATTTAAAGGATTATGTGTAACAGAATTTAAGCAATAAACTTCTAGACCAATAAGCATGCCTCCGAGCCACAAGTTCAAACCACTCTGATCCCCAAACCAAGCAACGTCTCTGGGAAAACATCTCACCCATTCATTCAGTCAACCCTTATTTATGACACTACATGTCAAAGGTACCACAGTAGACCTTAAGAAAGCATCATGTTGATTTTCTATAAGATTTTTGTAAATTTTCTGTAAATCTAAATTTATTTCAAAATAAAAAGTTGAGTATTTTTAATGTAACTTCTTACCATTTCAACCATGTTATAAAAATGACTCATCTGGGATAGCTATTATAATTTTCTTATTAGGAGAGATTATTCAATGATGTCAAATTCAGAATTTCAAAACCCAACTCTTACAGTGCAATACTGAATCACAGAAGACATAACTAGGAAACGAGTCATTGACTGAAAAGTACACTCGTGAAACACAACATGGTTCTCTGTTAACAAAGATATATGCTCCCAAAAAGACATAAAACAATGGCCCACAACACAAATAAAACAACTGAAAACGTAAAATGTCAAGAACTGGACAAAACCAACTGAATCAATATGCGATTAAATTATGACTTGATGAATGTCTGTGGCCAATTTTTATGACTCTGGCAAAAAGAGGCTTTTCAGTAGGTAAAAGTTGGATTGGTTGAGTTACATACCCAGATTTCAAGTCAGTTATCCTCAAACAGTTTGTAGCATCCAGTCCCACTTTTCCATTGCGGACCACACTAGATATAAATGGGGAGAGCATTGGAGAAATCCGGTTCAAGGCCACTTCTGGGGACATTTTAACTTGACTTGCAAATCACCACTGAAAGCAGAAGGAAAGAATGGTGATCAGAATATCCAAAGAACTACATACACCAAGCTTCCTGAAAACCAGCACAGCAGCAGAAGTTTCTCTTGCATGAATAACCTCATTTTCCTATCTTAAGCTGCCTTTCCCAATGAAATCATCTCCCTGCTACTCACCTACTTAGGACATAGACCACACTGCTTTTCAGGAACAGAGGCAACCCTGAAATCCAATTCCCTCCTCCTTTCCAAAGTTGATTTCTACAATGCTGTACTCCACTTAACGCTGTCCCATTCCGCTTACAACTGGCTGGTTCTACCTTAGTTGAGGCCTTCAGAAGCCTTCGCTGACAATCCTCTCCCTCTAACACACAAAACCCACATACTACTAGGTTAGAAATCCTCGCTTTGTGAGTAAGAACTTGGCTGATAATAAAGACCTAGGTTTATATAGACTTTATATAGACTATATAAAGACCTAGAACAAGCCTAACCTGCTTGCAAGTCGCTTATTAGAAATTATTTTTTTCTGATATAACTGTTACTGCACAGTGTATTATAACCACTGGAGATCACAAACTAAACACCCAATAAACATTTTTAAATAAGTAAATTAAGTAAGGAGACAAAAGTTAGAGAAATATTCAGTTTTATAGAGAAGATAATATGCCCTCAAAAACTTGGTAGAGGATAGCATATCTAAGGAATAGATGTAGCAAAAATCTACTTAGCAATTAAATCATGAAAACATATACCTGTCCAGATATTCAGCAACACAAACTAACATGGATCTAAAAGTCTTTAACTGTAAGGTGCTAAGAAGTCCTTAAACTTGAAAATACAAAAGTAAAACCAATAAATCATATCTAAATTATTTGGTACCCATGGGGCTGGGGGAGGGAGTACATGAATTCCTCTTAATAGATTTCTAAATGAAAGCCTCTACTTTCAGAGGTGAATAAGTCAACCTAAATGATCACTGTCTTTTTCAATCTGAAAGGATAATACCACATCTAAAGCAATTAATTACCTGCAAGTTACAAGTAAATGACATTTTGCTTCCAGTTTTCATATATTATACCACATGAGGACTGACGTGTCCCTGCTAAAATAAATGTTGGAAACTAGTACTTGTTTTAATAACTTCAGACAATAATAAAGGAAAGAACTACAGTGATCTTTCAAAACATAATAATACCGTTACCCTTCTGGGTGATGACACTCAGAAGTATCTTGGGCATGGACCTTGGCTGCAGGCTCCTCCTCAGCCCAGGCCCTGGTCAGGGTGCGTGCAGGAGGCAACCAATCAATGTGTTTTGAGATTTCCTTTGTCTTTCCTTTTCTCTTCCACTCTCTCTAAAAATCAATGGAAAAATACCCTCAAGTGAGGATTTGAAAAAAGAAAAGAGCTTCCATATTACATTATTGCAGTTGATCTTCATACCCCTAGGTAGTAGGGAATTCCCATTTTAAAGATAACACAGATAACTTTTATGATGCCTTTGAAAAGTATACTAATCCATATTATCATTTTGAAACCTATTTTTTTTCTATTCTGCAATATTTCCACTTTTTTTTCTAACCACTGATGTCACAGTTCTTGAAAAGATGATTACCTAAGTCATATGCAAATACAAAAACACTTATCTAGGGGGAAAAACTGAAGGACCTCACCTACATTACAAAATTATTCTTCCTCCCCCTGGTCTGTGTTTCTAAGTGTAACCTGTCAGCCTGAGAACTGAAGGGTCTCAGGTTTGATTCCCGGTGAAGGGCATGTACCTGTGTTACAGGTTAATCTCCAGCCCCTGGTAAGAGCATGCAGAAGGCAACCAATAGATGTGTCTCTCTTACATTGATGCTTCTCTCTCCCCAGCCCTCCTACCTCCCTTCCACTCTCTTTGAAAATCAATAGGGAAAAAATATCCTTCCTTGTTTTCCCATAATTTTAATTATGGGAAATATCTCTTATAATTGCATCTCTCGTTTCTATGAAAAAGGAAAATAGAACATTCTGAACATCTATTCATTATCAAGTAATATACTACCCACTTCAATCTGTAATTTCATTTACTTCCCCTCAACAATCCTGTCCTCTGTTTAATATTAGTTTCCACTTCATAGATAAAACTAATACTCAGCAAGACTACCTAACTTGTTCAAAGTCCCCAACCTAGCAAGCAGAAAGATCAGAATTCAAATCCAGATCCCCTTCAAAGTCCACTATTCTCATTTTCCTCTCAAATAAACATAACTTCCATCACCAAAGAGAAAAGCATCAAAGTGAATTTTTTTAAGTATACAGCTCATAAAATTTGGACAAAATGGTATGAATTTAGACTCATGGTTGCTTTACAATTAGAAACAACTACTATAGGCCTACTGCTGAAATTGGCCTGACTGCACCAATCAAATGCTAAAGGGAGAAGAGATAAACCAAATAACTTATATACTTATATGCATAGCCCATGCACACGGGCAAAAGGGTAGTGAAGACCTGAGAGGGAGGACTGGGGGAGGTGGGGGAATGTAGGAGGGAGTGCGCAGGAGATATCTGTAATACTACCAATAAAAATATATTTTAAAATGAAAAAAAGAATGCTAAAGGGAAGCCAAATTATACTTAAGGTGACTATAACCCATTTCCTTTCAGCAACTGTCATGACCTTAGAATGACACCTGAAGGCATGAATTTGTCTTTGTTTCCAGAACAGCCAAAATACCTTTTTTTTTTTTTTTTGACAGTTCAAGTTTCATGCAGCGCTAAAATCTGTTTCGAGGGTGAGGTGCTGTGGCTTCTCTAAAGGAGAGGGGGAAATACTCTAAAATCAGAGGCCACAGAATGGTGATGGTCTTTTGGGGCAGTCCTTAGGGGCCGGGGTCAGGTCTGTAGGAATCAGTCACCCCTGGGAGCAGCTTTGACACGTCTCAATATTGTAACAGATCGCGGGCAGGCAACACTTTACGGTGGCCAGCCTCCCTTGAAGGCTAGCTAGGCAATTTGTATTTCCTGATTTTGACATACTACAGAAGGAAAATGCAGAAAGGCATTTTTTTTTTTTACAGGTGTCTGCTGCCTCAAGCTAAGGTCACATAAGGTCCTTTGATCGGCCACCTGGGGCAACTACAAAGACGTCTAAAGCGCTGTCCAGTTTCTTGCAATTAAGATGGGATGACAAACACGGAAACATGTGCCCTGCTGACGTCATGGAACGGAAAGGGGTAGCGTCCAGCTGCGTCACGTCTACGTCATAGGGCGCACAGGGGAAGTTACATGGGGGGGGGGAGTCATTTCTCCAAGGGACGGCACGCTGAGAAAAAACAAGCCGGCTACGACCCAAAGAATGATCACCCCAGCTGAGGAGACATTTCCAAGGGGCACTCTCCCTTCTCCCAAACCTGATGATCCCCTCGTCACGCGGGAAAGAGGACGAAGTCAGGCTAATCGGGGGGGCCAGGAACGGGGATAGATGAGAAGGAAGAACTCCTGGCCTTCAGGGATCCCCGTTCGTGAGGGGGCCAGCGGGATGGGGATGAGCAGGGCATCTTTGGAGCCGGGCCTTCTCCACAGGAAGGGGAGGCGGGCTCTGGGCACGGTCCTCGGCGCCGCCTGGGCGACTCGGGACCCAACCTCCCCACACCAGCCCCAGCCTAGGTACCTGGAACTTAGTCCGTTCGGTAACCGGCGACTACGCGGGGCACAGGTTACCCGAGCGCGCGCCCCCGACCGACGCGCCGAGCTGCGCGCGCACCGCGGGGGCCTAGTGCGTGCTCGTCCCCGGATGTCCGCGTGCGCGTCCCCGGAAGTCCGCCCCGCCCCTCCGGCGGCCCCGACCCGCGGCGCGCGCGCCCCTCGCGCCGGGCTCTCCGAGAGGCGTCCCCGCGGTGCCTGAAAGTTCCCCCTTCGGCGCACCCGCCGGCTGCGGCGAGCGGCGCGGGTCGGGAGCCGTCAGCGGGGCCTCGTGCGGGAGGCGGCGCCGGGAGACAATTCCTGGAAGCGCCGGGGGCGGCTGGTGGGCGGGGTCGTTTCGGGCATTCGGGTGGGCGACCCGCCGAGGCGTCCGGAAGGCCCGGGTCGTTAGGGAGGGTCGGGGCGGCGTCTCTGGCAACGGGGTCGGGCAGAGGGTAAAGGGCAGCTAGCTTCCTGGTTGGAGAGCGCCCCGTTTGAGAGCCATGGCCTCGTCTGGGGAGCCGGGGCGGCAGAGGCAGGAGGAGGTGGCGGCCGTGGTGGTGGTGGGCTCCTGCATGACCGACCTGGTCAGGTTTGTCGGGGGGGGGGGGGGGGGCCTGCACGCCCGCGGAGCGCGGCTTGCGGGAGGGAGTGTGCCCGTCTCTGCGGGTGCACGGGGGGCTGCTGAGGAGGAACAGTGGCAGCTTTTGGCGTGAGCTGCAGGCTCCCCCCAGCCCCCAGTGTGCCTGCCGATGGGGTGCAGGAGGTAGGAACAGTGTGGCCAGGTGAGGGAACAGTGTGGCCAGGACGTAGTGAACGCGCGAAATGTACCAGAAGCGCCTCCAAAGCCCTCATCTTGTTCTCCTGACCCGGCTGCTGAGCCTCCCTCCCCTCCCCCTGCGTGACCCAGGGAGTTTGGCAAAGTCGTTTTACCCCCAAGAATGTGATGTGCCTGCCTCACTGAGCTGCTGGGAGGACTAAAGGAAGTAGACGGTTTGGGCCCGGAACACTATCCAAGTTGGGTATTCCTGTCCGAACTTTTAGAAAATGTGAGTGGAGACAGAGGTCAAAAAGGCCATCAGTCACCTCTAGCCATATTGATGGTTGGCATCCCCGCAGTATTTCCTATGTACAACTTATTTTACAGTATCTAGTAACCATGGATGGCAACATGAGTGAGTCAAATAAAGCCCAGTAAACACAGTATTTAATCCATTTTTTAAATGTTGTTGTCTTTAAATATATTTTTATAGATTTTAGAAAGGAAGAGAAAGATGGAAACATCTCAAATTTGAGGTCTGCATGCCCACACAGGCTATGGAGCCTCAACCCAGCCCTGTGCCTTGACTGGGAATCCATCCGTGACCTACTGGTTCATAGGTCAATGCTCAACAACTGAGCCACACCCGCTGGGCTACATCCATTTTTTCAAAGTGATCAAATCATGACCCTAGCCAGTTTGGCTCAGTGGACAGAGCCTTGGCCTCGATTGGGTCAAGGGCACATCAAATATATTGAAAGCTTGTTACCTAAAGGAATAAACCTTCAGACATCTAAAATAATAGCTTACTTAGAAAATCCGTCTAGCGGAATTTTTACCATAAGTGTAAAGAAGAGTAAGAAAGCTAAACAAGTTTTCCAAGTAACCTACCTAAATAAGAGTGTCAGGGTTAAATTTCAGAGCCCCTTTCTTGTTAAACTAAGTAGAGGCTTTCTGTGAAGCTTGACCCTCAGACATTAAAGATAATTACAGTGCTTCCTAAAATGAATACTGTTTTAACTTTGGGGATGGTGAGATGTCAGACATCCATGTTAGCATCTGTCAGGATTTTAAAATCTCATTTCAGAGCTAGAGGAACTTAGAATTTTTTTTATCCTAGCCCTTTAGTTTACAGTTGAGTGAACTGAGGTCTTCGTGGTGGGTCACCTCGCTAAGGTCTCTTCTTTTGCCATTTTCTTACCTTCATAAAAGGTTCCTATTCCTGACATGAATCACTAGTAAAAATTTTATTCCCCTATAGACTCTCTCCTATTACTTTCCTACAACCTTCTCATGGTATCTGACTACTTCTGCCTCTGAAGATTTTTACAAAATACTTGAGTATGGGTTTTTGGTTAAAACCAAGCATCTGTGATAAACTTGAGTCCAGCTTTGCTAGTTATGATACATATGTTTGTATTCGTTTCCTATTGCTGCTGTAACAAATTAACACAAACGTAATGGCTTAAACAGTACAAATTTAATTGAGTTCTGGAGGTCAGAGTTGTGACACAGATCTCCCTGGGTAAAATCAATGTGTCTATAGGTCTGTGTTCCTTTCTGAAGGCTCTAGGGGAAATCTGTGGGGGAGTTTGTTTTTTGGGGGCTTTTTGCCTTTTCCAACTTCTCATGGTCCATTCCTCCCATCTCCAAAGCCAGCAATAGGTCAGTCAAGTCTTTCTCATATGACATCACTCGGACACACTTCTGCCTCCCTCTTCTTCATTGTAAGAACCCTTATGATTGTATTGGGCCCAAACAGATAATTCAGGATAATTGCCTTATTTTAAGGCATCTTATTAGCAACCGTAATTACCCCCTGTCATAGAATACAACATACACATAAATTCAAGGGATTAGGATGTGCATGGACATTTTAGGGGAGGGGTTAAGCTTAAAGGTCAAAAAGCTTTATACTACTTAGATCACTGAAGCCTATCAGTCCATCTTCCTATTTTACATAGGAGGAGGTTAAGTAGCTCCCCGCACATCACACAGCCAATCGGTGGCATAGTGACAGCTAGAATCCAGTTGTCCCGACCTTTCTTTCCATTATAGCATTCCACCTCTAATTCTAATAGTTACTGTCCTTTTCATCTACAGTTCATTTGAGAGCTTGTAGTCTATACATTCATTAACTGACTACTTTGTAAGGTGATAAGGAATAACAACTAAGGATTTATAATTCTCAGGTCCAAAGGTAGGAATAGCATAAGGAATAGGACTGGAGATACTAAGTTTAACTGTACACCCATGCCTCTATTGTAGAATCACTAGACATGAAACTGCTTCACTAACTCAGCCCTCTTGGGTGGCATCCAAGTCCAACTCACTTTATACATTACATTACTGTGTGCCAGACACAGCTAATCCCATCAGTTGAGCTACTTTTTTAATTCATTTCTAATTTTAGTCCTCTATGAATAGTAAGTCCTGTACTAATAATTTTTTAAAATCATTAGCTCATCTAACATGGCAAATAGTGAATATTATTTAATACCTACCTGTATTTATCATTCTTCTCTTCCTTCTTAGAACACTCTGAAGTTCAAAATTTGCTAAATCAAGCCTCTTCCGGTGGAAAATTAAGTCAGTTCTTCCAAAGACAGATTACCATGAAAAACCAATGACAAATGGACTTTTTTAGACATTAAACTCATAGGTCTTGGCTGATCATGTTTTCACTAATGATCTTTATTTCTTATGATATGTATCACACATTTTATTTTCAATTATCCATTCAACAAATATTCTATACTATGTGCCAAACACTTTCCTAGCTGCAAAGGACACAACAATGAAAAACACACCAAAAATCCCTGCCTCGTGGAGCTTACAACCTAGTGGAAGAGACAGGATCAGCAGGAATAGGTAAAATGCATAGTATGTAGATAAATGCTGAGGAGGAAAATCAAACACAAAAGGTGGGTGGGAGTACTAATTTTAGGTCATTGGCCAAAAGCCTCACTGAGAAGCTGATTTTGAGTAAAGACCTAGAGGAGGAAAGGAAGCAAACCATACAGATGCCTGGGGTTTCCCATTTGCAAAGGCCCGGAGGTGGGACCATGCCTCTTGGTCTCTGTGTGGCTTAAGAAGGAAATGGATGATTAAAAGACGTTGGCTCCTATCCTGAATGAAATGAAAATCCATTGGCAAATTTGAGCAGAGGAGTGACATAATGTGACTTTTTATACATTTTTTTATTGATTTCAGAGAGAAACATCAATGATGAGAGAGAATTGTTTACTGGCTGCCTCCTGCACACCCCCTACTGGGGATCCAGCCTGCAACCTGGTCATGTGCCCTTCACCTGCGTCAGATCTGGGACCCTTCAGTCTGCAGGCCAACGCTCTATCCACTGGGCCAAACTGGCCAGGGCGTGACTTATATTTTAATATACTCATCTGGGAGTTATGTGAGAATGGGCAGAGGTAGGGAGGCCAGATCGGGGCCGTTCACAAGTCTAGCAAGAAATGATGATAGCTTGAAAGCAGTGCAAGTGAAGAGAAGTGAGCATCTTTTGATTGTATTTTGAATGTAGAGCTGACAGGTTTTACTGAGGAGTATGTAGGTCAAGGTCATAGTATCTCCAAGTGCTATGGTTTCCACCAGCAGAAGGAAAGTTGCCTTTGCTGAGATACAGAAGCTTGTGAGCAGAGCAAGTTGGGCAGGGAGAGAACAATATCACACGCTCGGGATGGACATCTGAGGTTTGAGATGACCACTGGACATCCAAGTGAAGCCCGTTAGATACAGGAGTTCAGATTTTAGGAGAGAAGTCCCAACTGGGGATGTAAATTTGAGAGTTGTCAGCGTATAGATGGTATTTAAAGCCGTGAGGCAGGATGAGATCACCAAGGGTCTGCGTTTCCAGGGCACTCTAACATTTAGAGGATACATTTTTTTACACAATTTATCTCCTGTCTCCAGGTCTCTACCACTAAAACTTGCTTTGAGACAAGTCTAATAGAAACCCATGTTTACATTTCCATGGCAATAGACTATGATGTCAGCTAAAACCCTGTGTTACATGTTCCAATTAAAAGTGATGGCTTGAGAGATAAGGCTCATGTTCAGCCAAGCATCAAAATGTAATCCCTGGCAAGTCAGGAAATGATTGCTCAGTTCTCAAGAGATTTTAATTGGATAGTGGAATAAGTGAATTGAGAAGCTTTTCGATTCAAAGTGGATAAAACATTGGACCTGCATTACTAACAAATTTTAAAAACGGGGACGAAAATCAGCTAAGATGTTATAATGTACATAGAATGTGTTTGACATGTTACAGTGACCCTCCAACCTGCATTGTACCAGAAGCCCTTGACTTGTGATGGCTAGAACCTCAAAATCTTTTGCAGTCACAGTTTCAGAGAAGCAAAAGCCAGAGGAATATTGGTGCAAAAAGTATGCTTTCTCAACATTAGAGGAATATAATATCCTATATTATTTTTCCCCTTATTATATTAGAGGAATATAATATCCTATATTATTTTTTCCCCTTGCAAGTTGCTTAGCAGTTACCAGCCAATATTTAAATTAGTATTTTGTTAAACATGTTTCTGTCAACTGGATTCCCTAATATCAAAAAAGAAATCACTTATGGGAAACTTGCTAATTTGGGGTCCTTCCAAGAAAATATGTTAAAAGTAAATTACATATGACAAAGAGCACGTACTGTGTGGTCCCTTTATAAGCCATTCCTTTGCCAGCTCTTTTTGCCCCAGTGGCTATATTCTTGGGAGAGCGAGGGAAGGAAGCTTTGTGATGACAGTTGCTCCAGGATTTTGATTACTTGTCCATAATGAAATACTGGCACTGCGCTACGTTCTAGGATACCGCAATTAATTCATTGTCTTTGAGGAACTTACAGTCCAAGGAAGAAGGCCCATAGAAAAATAGGTCATTGTAGTATGATGTAAATACTTGCAGGTCCTGTGGGAACATAGGAAAACGTTCCTGGGTGAAATGCCTCCCGAGGCAAGTCTTGACAAATAAGCATGTGCTAGCCCAACACAAAAAGAGCAGGGAGCCACAGATGTGGGTATGCATGGGGTATGCAGGGACAGCAACCGCCGGGTCTGTAGCACATCAGATGTAAGGTGTTGATGAAGGCCTTATTACCCAGGCTAGGGTGCTTGGGTTCTATTCCGTAGGCCCTGGGAGCCAGTGACGGGCTCCAAGTACAGGAATGATGTGGGCAGATTTATACTTCACATAGCTCACTCAGTGCCAAGGGCAGATTTAAAAGGTGGCAATGTTTTGAGGGTATCAAAGGCATTCTTCTTGAAGACTGGGAGACCGGTTTGAAAGGCAAAGCAATAGTATTCACAACAGATGATGAAGGCCTGAACTAGGACAGTAGTGATGGGGATGAAGAAGTGGGGGAAAGTTAAATATTTAGGGGATAAAATAGTTGAAAAACATCTGTTCAGTAAAATCTGTTGGGTAAAACGCATGAATCAAGCATTCGCTTTCTGGTCCTTTCTGAGCAAACCCTGATGCTGACAGTTAGCTTTCCTAAATTGACAAGATCTAGAAAGTGGAGTTCTTGGAAAGAGTCTCATCTTATGGAACAAGAGAATTCTATGCTTCATGCTTGTTGGGGGAAGACCACTATATTGTAATTTAGTTTTCACTATTTCTTTTTTTATTAAATGTATTGGGGTGACATTGGTTAATAGGGTCATATAGGAGTGAAGGGTACATTAATATGATACATGGTCTGTACGTTGCATTGCTTACCCACCACCCAAAGTCAAATCATCTTCCATCACCATATATTTGGCGCCTTTTACCCCCTACCACTCCTCCAACCCCTTCCCTGTAGAAACCACCAAACTGTTGTCTATGTCTCTGAGTTTCAGTTTTCTAAATATTGCTAAGTGAAATAAGTCAGAAAAAGCTAAGGGTCATATGATTTCACTCATGTGGGGTATAAAACTGAAATTCCGTTTTTACTACTTCTTAAATAACATTATTATGTCTTCTTTGATCCATTAGTTATTTAGAAACATTTTTAAAATCTCTTTACTCTAGAGCCCCGTGCGTGAAATTCTGCACAGGTAGGTCCCTAGGCCTGGCCAGCAATCAAGGCCGACAGGGGCCACCGACAGGGGCCTTCCTTCATTCCACGCCACCCCCTGGTGGTCAGTGCAAGACATATGAGCAATCGAACTCAGGTCTCCCGGTCGAACTCCTGAGGGAACACTTTGCATATTAGCCTTTTATATACAGATAGATATGGAACTTTTTAATTTATCTTTTTATTATTAACTTCTAACAACCTGTTAAGGTCAGAAAATATTTTCTAAACAGACTATTCTGTGAAATTTGAAGAAACTTTATTTACAGCCTGGTACATGTTTGATTCTTGTAAATGTTCATTGTATACATTAGAAAAATTATGACTTAATAGATGTTAGCCAGATACACACACACACACACACACACACACACACACACACACTAGAGGCTCAGTGCATGGAAATTAATGCACTGGAGGAGGGTCCCTCAGCCCGGCCTGCCCCTGTGAAGCCACAGCCTGCGTGGCCTCGGGTTCAAAGACTTGGAGAAAGGGCTGACATACAAATTAAAACACAAGACAAGAAATATAAATTTGAAATTATGGGAGAGCCAGTTGTGAATCTAGTTCAAGGGATTAAGTTCCAATGAATTTCCATTCCCATCTGCTTTTATTTACTAGAATACACAATTGCCTTTTAGGAATGCAAACAGACATATCAAAGGTGATTGTTTAGTAAATAGTAAGATTATCAGGTTGGGGGAGTTGCTATAGGTCATTGAGTCAGCAGTAGGTAATAAAATGCAAATATTCACCCTGTGAATATCAAATATTCCAATTCAGCCTTCTGACAGATCTTCTCACATTTATATTAATGTTGATCTTGGTTCTCAGCATGTCCCCTCACAATCCAGGTCCTGCAATCAGGAGGGTGATGCTCCCATCACACCTCTGCTACTGCCACTGCCAGCAGCGCAAGCCTCGGGCAGCCCTGAGCAGCTGGGCAGCCACCATCCCAGGCTTGCCTGTGCCTCAGGCCAGCTCTGGGTGGCTGGGCAGCCAACACCTGAGACTTGCCTGAGTGGCTATCGGTCTGAGGGGTTTTGGGGACTCCAGAGGCAGGCGCACGAAATGGGTGGGCCCAGCCGTGCCACACATCTGCCACCCCAGCAGAGTTGAGGGGACTGGGCACCGCCATCTTTGTGAGAGCATGACAGTCACTTAACATATTCCCTCTTTATTAGATAGGCTATATGTTCATTAGGCCAGCCTGACCTTTTCTCTGATTGGTCTGTCAATTACTTAAGGAACTGTGTTAAAATTACCAATTATGATGGTAAATTTGTCCATTTTCATTGTGTGTGTGTGTGTGTGTGTGTGTGTTATGCACATATATACTATTTTATTGGTTATATTAGAATTAGAACCTTTTGCTGCTCAATTTACTATATCAGTTAAAGTTTACTTCATCTTTATCTTTTTGTGCTCTAAGCTTTTACTTTGAATGACACTGATAAAAGCTATCCAGTTTTATTTTAGGTGCTATTTGCCATATTTTACCGTTTTCCATATTTTAAACTTTCTCACTTCTTATGTTTGATGTGTGTATCTTATAAAGAGCACATAGCTGGATTTAGTCTTTCTATTGGCTTGTTCTATTATATATTCTTTTTAATGACTATATTTTTTGTGTGTTTTATCTGGAGAATATAAACCATTCACATTTAATGTGAATTCTGATATATTTGGAATAATTTAAAACATGTTATTTTATAATAAACTACTCTTTGGAATAGTTTATCAACCTCATTAAGGTTGTGGAGCATAAGGAAGTCATGACGCTTTTTGCGTATTACCAAGAAATATTAAGCTTAAGTTAACTATATTCATATTTCACATGAAATTACATTTTCTCTTCTTTAAATTACAATTTGCAAAGTAGTGAGCCCAAGGGTTGAAGAAGAAAAGTTAAATTTGAGAACATTCTGTTAATCAACCTAATTCCTCCTGAACTCTAGGGAAAGTAGCTGCTTATTTGGTCTTTCCATCTTAGCATCATCTTGGTTCATTTTGCACAACTCCAATGTTCTTCAGAAGCACAGCTACCAGAAATTACACAGGAAGTTACAAAAACATGACCTATGAATGGGTGCAAGGGGCTTTAAGGACATTTGTGAATAATGTATTTTAGTGGGTTTTGGAGTCAGACCAACCTGGCTCTGCCTTCTTCTACTGAGCGAACTTGGGTATGTTTTTTAATCTAATTCTCATTCTCTTTATCTGTGAAATGGAGATCAAAATAAGAACAATTTTTTCATGGGATGCTTGTAAGGATTAAGTGATTTAGTGGTCAGAAAGTGCTTAGTGCAGTATTTATCTTATGATAACCAACTCAAGAAATGGTATCTGGCACAATTAATGTATTAGTAGTATATATTTTAATAAATGTTTATTGGGCACATGATATGAATAGGCACAGTCTTAGGCCATAGTGATACAGAACTGAATGTGATACAGCTATGAGAGAAACATGCATAGATGGCTAGAACGCAGAGCCAGGGCAACCACCCACACTGTTACCTTAGGCCTCCCAGAGGAGTAACATCTGAGTTGAATTTTAAAGGATGCCTATGGATAAGCTCAGCACAGAAACAGGGAAAGAACTTTCCAGGCATAGGGAATCGGCGATGAAAAGAGGTTTGAAATACTAATAAGATTTTAAGAATGAGCTCTAATCTATTATGACATTTAGTGGAGGCTGCCACTCTCTCCCTTGTAATATCATTTGGTATCACGGCCAAAAGAAGCAGAGGAATGGAATGAAGTATATAGATAATTTTTAATACAAAGTTTGCTCATGTTAATAATGTTAAGTATTTTATCTGTTATATCTACTGGCTGTCCAACATTATAGTCAAAATTGAGAGGAAAAAATCCAAAATAGATAAATTAATACAACTTAATAGCAAAAAAAAAAAAAAAAAAAAAAAAAAAGCAAACAATCTGATTTAAAAATGGGCAGAAAATCTGAAGAGACATTTTTCCAAAGAAGATATACAGAGGGTACATGAAAAGATGCTCAACATCAATAATCATCAAAGGAATGTAAATCAAAACCACAATGTGGTATTATGCCAGACTTGTTACAATGATTATCAGAAAGACAAAATAAAATGTGTTGGTGAGGATGTGGAGAAAAGGGAGCCCAGTGCACTATTGGTGGGAATGTAAGTTGGTGCAGCCATTGTGGAAAAGAATATGGAGGTTCCTGAAAAAATTAAAAGTAGAACTGCCATATTTGCAGCAATTCCTCTCTGGGTATTTATCCAAAGAAAACAAAAACACTAACTGAAAAAGATACCTTCACCCCTGTGTTCATTGCAATGTTACTCACAATAACCAAGCTATGAAAACAACCTAAGCATCCATGAATGAGTGGATGGATGGGCAGACAGATAGATGGATAAAGAAAATGTGATGTGCGCACACACACACACACACACACACACACACACACACACACAAATGGATTATTATAAAAAGGAAATCTTGCCATTTGCAGTAACATGGTGGACTTTGAGGGCATTATGCTAAGTGAAGGAAGTCAGAGAAAGACTAATAACATGATCTCACTTATATGGGAATCTAGATAGATAAATAAACAAACAAGGTCATTGACACAGAGAACAGATTGGTGGTTGCCAAAGACAGGTGGTGGGAAGGTGGGCAAAACAGGTAAAGGGGTGTCAAAAGGTACTACTTTATAACTTCCAGTCAGAGTCGTGGGGGATGTACTGTGCCTCATGGTGGCTGTAGTTAATAATACTGTATTGCATATTTGGAAGTTGCTAAGAAGGTAGATCATTTTAAAAAGTTGAAAGCTGCTTGCCAAAGCCAAGTAGCATAGTATAGTTTAAAAGGCCATAAAAACGGAATCTGTTAGACCTAAATTAAAATTAGACAACCTAACAGATACGTGCATTTTGAAAAACCATTACTGTTTTGAATTCTCACTTTCACCTAAAACAGAGACGATAAGGCTTACGCTAACACCTCTTACAAATGTACTGTGAAGCTCAAATATAATGTAATCAGTTCTTGATATTCATGATGATGAGAATGCGAAAGAAACATAAGTACCAAAACCCAAAAATAGTAGATAAATTAAAATTTGTATTAATTCGGTCCAGGAAACATTTTTGTATGCCGATTTATCCTTCTAATTTTATTTTACTTAGGATAAAATTAATTCCATTTGTATTTCTTTAACCTACAGCAGCAGATGGCAGGAAGAAGTAGCCTAGATAATTACAGCATGGTGACAGAAGTCATTTTGGAATTTAAAAATTACTAAACTTTATTGGCAAAACAGAAAATAAAATATCGATTTTGTAGTTGTCGCTTCATACTTGGCTTGTCTTCAATGAATTAAAAGTTTTATTTCATCAGAACTTCAATAAATGCTTTAGTCTCACCATTTCCCTTTCTGCTCCATTTTTCTGCATCCTGATTTTTCCCCATACCTTATATACCATCCTATGGTTGTCCAGTCCTCACTCCCTGAACCCCCATATGCACATATACATTTCTCCTACCCTCTCCTTTTGTAGCTTCTAGTTCTAAAATTAGCTCCTCTGTACCTTCCTTCCAAGTTTCTATTTTTTCTTGGGACTTTTCTCAGTTTGGTGTAAATATATATATATTTTTTTTCAAACAATTAGTTGACATTAGTGGTATTTTCAATTTCAAATATATCTTTAATATTTTTACCTACAAGCTTCTCCTGGCGCCTTCTGTACTCAATCCTTTATCCCACATATTAAGAATGAAGAAAGATGTGGCCACTTATTGTCCACATTATTCTGACCATATTCATGTTTACATTTCCCCTTGGGCTATAGTTGCCCTGCCTCACCTCACCATATGACTTATGTATTTAGGCATCTATCATCCCAACTATCTATACAAGTGTCTTTTGCAGTATAGACCATTCAAAAAAATATATTAAATCTTACCATGTTGGAGTAACTAGTGACCAGGCCTACCTTCTCACCATAAACAACTAGAAAATGGGATATATATGAAACAAAATATATGAAGCAGCTGTTTCATCTATTGAACAACTGGTGTGTTATCCAGAAGAGAAAGAAAATAAATAAGGTTTATAGGAGATACCCCCTTTCTATTTTATCCTTTTCAACTTTTTAAAAATTGATTCCAGAGAGGAAGAGAGAGGGGGAGAGAGAGAGAAACATTAATGACGAGAGAATCATTGATTGGGCCTCATTCCAGGAGGCTATTATTGGCCCAGAGAGGAAGAACTCGAGGAAATCATGGCAGTATCAGTGAGTTGAGGAAACTGAGTTTATAACTTAGGGAGACTCAAGCGGCTAGAATTTATGGGAACATATACTGGAGAAGAAGGAGCTAATCAGGGGAAGGTCCAGAAATCTGCAAAGGAGTCCCCATAAGTCTATTACTAAATACTAAATGGAAATATAGAGAGAGAAAGTCCACAAAGCTGGAAACTACTGAAGAGTTCTAAGCTGAACATTTCCCAGAAATCACACAGGAATGGGAGGTGTTGAGTTCTAACTAGCCGGAGAGCATTCCATAAAAATCCCAGAATATCCACAACTTAGTAGAAGGGTGAACTTGCCCTAAAGGCTACCCCAAACTCACCTTAACAAATCTCAAAACTATCCTCAGAAGAATCGGACAGATCCTCAAATTACTTAACTGCCTGAAAAAAAAAAATTCTACCTTTTAGAAAAACAAGACACTCAACAATGTAATATTTTCAATCTTCAGCATCTATTTAAAAAATAGTCATGCAAAAAAAATTAGGAAAATGTGATCCATAACCATCTAATTTACAAACCTCATAAGTCAGAGACACGGAAGATTTAGAGATTTCTCCCCGGACACATTTATTCACATGCTAGAGGCTGTAAACCCAGAGACCTGCCCCACCTCCTGAGAAGATTTCGTTATGTTACAAAGAAAAGGTCCTCTTGGCCCTCCTTCCCTCTTCCCGTTCCCCCCTTTCCCAGAGGAAAGGAGGAGCAACAGCTGTGTCCGCTGTCCTATATAAACTCCAAAAATTCTTTATTTTGAGGTTTCTCTCATCATGGTACCCTGTTGGGATTGAGACAGAGAACTAATTAATGCAATTATGAGTAAAAAGCTGTCTCTGATCCAGAAAACCTGGTGTTTCTTGCCAGAATGGATGAATAAATACTTAACAGAAATTAAAATAGGAACCAGGAGGTCACGGCTCGATTCAGGTCAGGGCACAGGCCCGGGTTGCAGGCTCAGTCCCCAGGGGAGGGCATGCTGGAGGCAGCCAATCCATGATTCTCTCTTCATTAATGTTTCTATCTCCCCCTCCCCTTCCTCTCTGGAATCAATTTTTTTAAAAGTTGAAAAGGATAAAATAGAAAGGGGTATCTCCTATAAGGTGGCTGGGAAGGCCTCTCAGAGGAGGTAACATTCGAGCAGAGATGTGAATGAAAGGAAGCCATGTAAGAACATACCCGGGAGAAGATCATACATAACATACTCCTCTTGTGGGCTCTCCTAAGTGCTTATCCCCGTTATTCACACACAAGCAGCATTTAGATAAATAAGGGTCAGGGTATGGCATTCTGAAAGGCTGGCCACTTCCGGCTAGAGGATTGTTGTTCTATTCTAAAAATTCAAGAGTAGCTACATCTTCAGACAGAAGACTTTGTTAGCTAGGAAAAGATCGGCTAGAAATCAAACTTCAGTTAAGAACTGTTTCAAACATAATCCGTGTCTCATTTCCTTGACTAAGTCATATATATGTCTGCAAATGTAGGGTTAGGAAGCACAGACTGAAGTTTTCATTGGGCGGCTAAGTTGTTTTTACAGAGGTAGAAATAGATACCAACTTGGTTTGCAAAGTACTCTCCTCCTCGTAAACGTGGCATACACAAATGCTGAGAAGAATAGGTAGGCACAGGCGGTAGGAATAGTAAGTGAGCGAAATGAATTTTAATTGGGTCATTACTAATAGAACGATCCTTATTCTAGTCGTACAGGGTGTCAGGAGCCTGCAGCCAGAAGAAGAAAGGATGGAATGCCAAAGGCAGCCCGGTCCCGGACTCTGGGCTGAGCCAGTGATTAGTGTGACCTTTTTGGTCGAAACCCTTCTCCTCTCTATTTCACCAGGTCATTCCTCTCTCTGCTGTGAATCATCTCTGAGAATCTGTAACAAGCACATCATTGTCAAGAAGTTAAAAAGCAATGATAAGTTGTTCTGCTAACACCTGTCAGTGAAATAACTCAGAGCACAAAACCCGGGCATTTAAGGAGTTGACAAGTATTATTAAACCTGTTTTGCAAGAGAAGGAGCTGCTTCAAAGAGGGAAAGCTGTCAGAGGTAATACAGTCAGTAAGAGGCTCGGGCCTCTTGCACAAGCAGGCTCACCCGCGGCCTCTTGCGGCCCAGGAACTCGGAGGCCATCCAGGATAGTTATCGACGTTTCCTTCTGTCCAACTTCAAAATGCCATGACCTTTCTAAAGCTACGAATGTCTTAAGTTCAAGTATAATTCTTTTTTTAAAATATATTTTATTGATTTTCCACAGAGAGGAAGGAAGAGGGATAGAGAGCTAGAAACGTCAATGAGAGAGAAAATTCAACCAGCTGCCTCCTACATACCCCCTGCCGGGGATGTGCCCGCTACCAATGTACATGCCCTTGACCGGAATCGAACCCAGGACCCTTCAGTCCGCAGACCGACGCTCTATCCACTGAGCCAAACTGGTTTCGGCCAAGTATAATTCTTATGACTGGTTTTCTCTGTTTGAGTTTTCTCCCCCATTCAGAAATTTATACTATGTTAAATTATTAAATGCTAGCAACGGTCTATTTATTCCAGTACTGCTTCCTTTTTTTTTCTTCTTTTTTCTTTGAGCACTGTAACTTGTCTGTCTTTGGCACCTTGCTCAACCTCCTGTTTGAATTGAGGTGGATCATAATAATGCTTTCACTCAGGGGATGAGGCTTTGTGAAGTTCCTTCCTTGAACCTGAACTTAATTTCATGATTTCATTAAAGAAAAAAGATAGGAAAGCCTAATTTAAATAAATTAGGATTTATAATTCGGAAATACTGCCTTTTTTGTAACTAACTTTTTAGTTGCTCTCTACTCTATTTACTTTTATTTAAAAAAATAATAAGCAAGAAATAAACAGTGTTAGAGTGGGTATAACAGAAAGCAGAGCATAAGACGAATGCTAAAGCTTGAATACTCTATTCAGGACTCTGACCCAGGGAGCAAGAGCCAGGGGCAGGGCAAGGGAAGCCGAGGAGTGGGAAGAGCCTTACAAAAATGCCTGCCATGTTCAAGTTGGCCACCCCTCTGCACAACTAGTTGCTCAGTCCTGCAGGACAGCCTGACGAACCAGAAACCCAGGAGTGGACAGAGAGTGGCACTGTTAGGTGGCACCTGCAAGGGGCCAGCTGGAGCCCAGGAAGAACCAGTGGCTGGAAGACGTTGCAGGGAGGACAGATGACTCTGAGGTAGTGAGAAGTGGTCTCCCACAACACACAACTCTATTCTCGTTGCATGCACTTCTGCGCATGAGGATATAAAGTAAAACATGAACTCTTGCTCCTCACCCCCACCCTTCTCATGGATACTTGTCATTAACATTTCATTGTCTATGCATTTGCATATCATCTGAGACCATATACATATACCTTTTTTCCTTTTAAAAATATCCATTGGATCATACTGATCTTGTTCTGTGACATGTTTTTTCAACTCCTGTGTTACTTGCATCATGGCTAGGTTTTTCCTCATCATCAGCAAGTTGATTATGCCCTATAGGAAGTACATTGGAAAACACCGGCTTTACATTTTGGAATCGATGCATCAGTGAGAGAATGGCAGAGTTCCTGCTTGTAGAAGAGGAATGCTGCTGATACTGGGAATGCCGTGAGTGGGCATGGCCTGGTAAAACATGGAATTGGCATTGCCAGACAGCTGGTCTTCCCTGCCAATGTCCTCCTCCTCCTTCCCATCATCAGCACCTCCTCATCAGCACCTCCACAGCCTTGGTTCAGAAGGAAGAATGGAGACTACACAGAGGAGACATAGAAAAGAGATGTAGGAGAGGAAAGATAAGTTTCCCTCCACCCTTCTGAATTCTTTGACCGAGACCCCGTAATAAAAGATCAACAAAAGAAAAACAAACACACGTTTATTAAAATTGTATCCCTCATTATATACATGGGGAAAACCCGGGGGGGGGGGGGAATGAGTAGCTCCCCAAGGTGACTTCAAATTGAGGATTAAGTAGCATTTTAGTAGGGTAAGGGGAGAGGGAGGTAGAACTTTTAAGAAAGGTGAATGGGCCAAAACCGGTTTGGCTCAGTAGTAGAGCATCGGTCTGCGGACTGAAAGGTCCCGGGTTCAATTCCGGTCAAGGGCATGTACATTGGTTGCGGGCACATCCCCAGTAGGCGGTGTGCAAGAGGCAGCTGGTCGATGTTTCTCTCTCATCGACGTTTCTAGCTCTCTATCTCTCTCCCTTCCTCTCTATAAAATATCAATAAAATATATTTTTTTAAAAAGAAAAGAAAGAAAGGTGAATGGGCCCTGGGAAGAAATGGGAGGTATGACTGTGATAGGCAGAGAAGCAAAGTTCAGGGAAAGCCTCTGCCTGAATCTGCTACTTCTCAAGTGCCTACACCTCAGAATAACATACCAAAGCGGCATGTTTTGGGGTGGTGTGTCCCAAACTCCTACAGTCATATGTTGGGGTGGCATATTCTGCTAATCCTGAGAGAAGGCGAGCCACAAAAATCTGTTCCATCAGCAAATATGTTAACCCCATACTTAGTGACAGGCAACAGAAATAAAGTGGGGAACATGACAGACTGTCCAGGCAGAGAAAGTCTACAATTGAGAGAAGAAAGAGAAGAGTGGGGCAAAGATGCAGAAGATAAAAAAGACTTCCAAAGAAGTGAGGAATTCCAGTAATGGCTACATCAGTACAGTGCGTGTGTTACTACTATACATTGTTTAAATCCCAGCCATCTGCTCCCACACCAAACACATACACGCTGTACCGATTTCACTTCTCCCCCACATACTAGTACATGTATATCCCAATAATAATGCGGCGATATATGTCTCATGGTTTCCCACAGTTGATAATAAATAGACTTGATTCAAACCAGTGGCTTGTGACCCAGATCTAAGTATAAATATAGTGGAAGTCATACATTTCTTTAGTGACCGTCTTACTAATTAAATTATTTGGCCTGTTTTTTTAGCCACATTGGATAGTTTTTCTTTTTAAAGTTGTTATGAATGTTGTTTATAGCAGCATCAATAAGCCAAGAATTCACATAGTTACTCAATCACACAGATTACTCATCATTGCCTCTTCATAACAGAATCCTAAAATGTTTAAGATTTCTGATGCAAATCAAAATCTCATCATCTCTTGTCATTGCTAAATTAAATGACAGGATAATAACATTACATTAAAGCCATTTTTCCCTTGATTGAGTACCTTTTTCAGAAGTGAACCCTGTAGATGTATATTTTTTTCATCAGTACTATAAATGCATTTAGAATCTGAGATAAAAATAGAATTGGAAAGGGGAGGAGTGCAGTGGGATGTTTTCAAATCATTGATGAATCTCTTGAATCTCAAATAACCATATTTGACAGTGCAATGCGAGAGAACGGAGTAGCTTAGCTCAACTTGAGACTTTTAGAGCTACATAAAGCAGGTTCCAGACCGAACTTGGTCTTTATTGACACAATCATGAGTTCCTGTCAACAGTCATATGGCATCCCTGTCGGAACTGTCAGGGACCTGTAGGAACCGGCATTGTTTTGTTACTCAAATACAAAAAGATACTGGGTTGATCACGGTCTCTATTGGAGGTGAACGTGAATTTCTAATCTGCTAAAACAAAGTAGGTTCTCAGTTGACGTACCATGTAAACTTCTCTCTTGGCCTTTCTTTCCCGCCTGACGCTGATTAACCTCTCTGGTCAGACCTGCCCCCTCTCCACCTGCTCCACCTGGCCCTTGGCCCGCTTCTTTGTGGCCAGTCAGTCCCCATGCCACTGAGCCCGTCTTCTTCACTCGCCCCTCCATCCGGAACTCATTTTCCATCTTAAAGTGTTCTGTCCTTCACAGACTGTGTTTCCTCACATCTTCCTCCTGCACTGTGCGGAAAATCATACACGGGAGCAAACTTTTTCCTTCTACTTTTTGCCTCATTTAATACTACCTGAGGCAGTAATGTGTCAGTAATAACCTGTTAGTACAAATTCTTAGTTCTTGAAGTTGACAAAGGTGTAGACTAAAACAGCAGTTGACAATAGTTCAATCTGGGTGATGGGTATAGAAAAAAATCAATATACTATTTTCTCTAGTTTTATGTGTCTGGGTTTTTCTGTACTAAAATTTAAAACTAAACTTAGCTCTAATGCACTTTTTTTTTTAAGTAGATGCTCTTTTTTTAGCCAGTGCATGAAATGGGTAATATGAAGGATGGATTAGGATGAAACCCTGAACTGCCATCCAAATATCCCACCCCTATCCCACCCTCAAAGAAACAAATAAGATTCTCTAGCGCCTGGGATTGCAGCTTCCCTCTCCTCCCGGAGTCCTGAGAGGTCCCCAAGGTGGAGGCAGGCTCCCCCAAACGGCCCTGATGCAGTCCACACCCCGGGAGCTGTCATCCGAAATGGGGCCACGGCAGCATAGGGCCACGGGGCCGAGGAGTCCTGTCAGGCAGACGCATGCTCAAACGTGATGCAAACTACTGGAGGTTGTTGGAAGGAGAGGGTCTCTCCCTGCCCCGCTTCTGCCTGCGGGTCTGACTGCTTAGAGCGCCACCGCACAACCCTGCCTCTCTCTCCTGAAGAACTTGAAATGGATTGCACTTACCGATGTGTGTGTTTGATTTTTTTTTTCCTTCTCCTTTTCAATTATGACAGTCTAACTTCACGTTTGCCAAAAACCGGAGAGACCATCCATGGACATAAGTTTTTTATTGGCTTTGGAGGGAAAGGTGCCAACCAGTGTGTCCAAGCTGCCAGGCTTGGAGCAAAGACGGCCATGGTGTGCAAGGTAAGTGCCAAGTCCAGGGGACAGTATTCTAACGGCAAGAACGTGGTTTTGAGGTGTGAGTTCACTGGTTTTATTTTTTTTTAACTATTTAAAAAAGGAACAATTCAGTGGCATTTAGTATAATCGCAGTGTTGTTCAACCACCATATCGATCTAGTTCCAGAACATTTCCATCATTGCAAAAGAAAGCTCCTTGCATTAAGCATTCGCTCCCCATTTCCTCCTCCCCGTGGCCCCTGGCAACCACCAATCTACATCCTGTCTCTATGGGTTTATCTATTTCTGACGATTTCCTATAAATGGAATCATGTGAAATGTGACATTTTGTGTCTGGCTTATTTCACTTAGCATAATGTTTTCAGGGTTCATCTACCTTAGAGCAAGTATCAGAACTCCGTTCCTTCCGTGGCTGAATAGTACTCCATTGGCTGTGCCACAGTCTGTGTATCCATTTATCTGTTGGTGGACCCTGGGGCTGTTCCCAGCTTTGGCTCTTGTGAGCACTGCCGCTATTAACATGCATGTTACATGTACTTGTTCAAGTGCCTGTTTAATTCTTTTAGGAGTTCATTGGTTTTAACTATTTAAATAGGAGGGAGTAATCTTCCTTGTTTTTTATATTCGTTTCTACCTCACTAGATCCTCTGGGAAGTAACAGTCTTCAAATAACTTCACACTGCATTCCCTGAATTGAAAGTTTCTAACTAGAGTGTGAGGCAAGGATAATTAGTCTACTCTGATTGGTTTATCTAGTTCAAGTTCTAAATAACAGCATGAGTCCTGTTTTTAGCAGGGGTTTTTTTCTTAAAAAAAAAAAAAATATATATATATATATATATATATATATATATATATATATATATATATTTAATAAGATTTATATATTTTTAAATAAGATATTTTTAATTGATTTCAGAGAGGAAAGGAAAGAAAGGGATAGAAACATCAATGATGAGAATCATTGATGGCTGCCTCCTGCACGCCCCCTACTGTGCCCTGAGCAGGAATCAAGCCATGACCTCCTGGTTCATAAGTGGATACTTAACCACTGAGCAACACCATCCAGCTGTTTTTAGCAGGTTTTACTGCAGCAACACAGATTTTAGAAACTTGGTTAATAACTGGTGATTTGCTCATCTCTGGGTTTTTTTCCTCTGATGCTATATCTTGGATCAGAAAGGAATCTGGGCCTTCCTGACTGGGCATCACTGATCTTTAGGTGTAGTTCTGTCTTCAGGTATTTAAAGGAAACTAAAATCCATATTCCTATTTCCATCCACCCACTGAAGTGACCTCAAAAGTAAATCAAACATAATTGACTGCCAAAGGTTCAACTTTTGCATCTTTAATGAAATTTTAAGATGCTATCATTACTGGTATAACAGGAAATCTATTCTGGGTCTGCATAGTAGAGGATAAGAAAAACATGAGAAATTTAAGAGAATGAGCTCTCTGCTGTGCACTGGGTAGATTTTACCAAAATGTCTCTGAAATATCAGTTCCCCATTGCATATAGCACTTTCTTCTCCAAGGGAGTCTTTAAATAATGCATAAGCTGTATACAGTTATCACTTCATCTACTAATGAACTGTAGCTTTATTTCTAATTTATGATTAACATGATATAATTCTCATCCAGCTATTTGGTCAAAAACATCTCATGAAACACAAGAAACCCTCATTTGCTAAGGTTGAGCTCTTAATAGATTTAAAATATCAATTAATCAGCAATTAATTATTGATGACCAATATTATGTGCTAGGAATTTTGGGACTTAGAGAGGGAGCCAATTAAAAATGGTAGGCTTGATCCATCCTCTACTTGATTAGAAATGAAGGGTTTGCGGAGTAATAAGATGGTGCTGACTTAATGGGCTTGGAAACTAGAAAGAGGCTATCATTTCCAGGCTGGGAAAACGTGGCGAGAGAACTGGTGTTGGAACAAGGTACTGAGAATAGCCGTGGGGAGCGGGGAGTTCCCTAGAGCTGGAGCCGTTAAAGGAGAGAGATTAGAGAGCCCCCTCTTGCAAGTTTTATAAAGGCTATTCATTTGGCCATTAAAGTCAAAATTGGGTGTCCCCTGGGATCTCATCCACTCAAAGGTTTAGAGATTGGTTTTATTTTAGGTCAATTTGAGGCACAGAGAGAAATGCAAAATGGAAATATTTGAATTGTGGAACTGACCTTGGGAAATGAATGGTGAAACCACAGAAGTGGGTCTGAGGGGAACAGTAGGCAGAAGGCTGTGTTTGGGGAAATGTTCTCCTTAGGAGGTTGGTTAAAACAAAGGTGCTGTTTATTTTATTCTGGCCTGTGAATGATGGTTTATGTTAGTCCCTGCCCAGTTTTGAAAGTCCTTTATATCTAACACATCCTTGACTTAGTCATCTAGTGTTTAGCCCTGTGGTGGAATTTACCTGGGGATCTGTTCAGAGAGGTTAGCTAACAACCCATACAGGATTACTTTGCTTCCACAACCTGAGATATTTAGATATGGATTTATTTAAGATTAATCTAATTGCATAATATTCTTAGACTTCTTTTTTCCCCAAAAAATTATTTTGATTTTAGAGAGGAAGGGAGATGGACAGAGAGAAAGAAACATCAATAATGAGAAAGAATCATTGGCTGACTGCCTCCTACACACCCCTCACTGGGAATCAAACCCCTAACCTGGGCATGTGCCCCTGACCAGAATCGAACCTGGGACCCTTCAGTCTTCAGGCCAACACTCTATCCACTGAACCAAACCGGCTAGGACTATGCTTAGACTTCTTAACAAAAAAATAAAACCTCTTTTCTAGTAGAAGTTATTGTTATCCATTAATCATGATATTTCTTCCCATTGTGAAATATATTTTAATTGAGCAAATTAGCCAAACTGTTTTGTGGCAGTTTCTTAAAGATGAAAATTCCAAGTAGAACCCAAAATCATTAAATTCCTCAAGATAAAATTGAACAGATGGAACAAAAGAAAAACAGAAATTTTTATATGGATTTCTTAGCAACATTAACTTACCTACTACTGCCTGGCAAAGAAAAATTAAATTAAATTAAAACTCTAGTGAAGTAAAACTGTTTGATGGCATGTGCAAAACATCTTACTTTGAGCTAAGGAGAAATACTTGTCAAGATACTGTGGCACCGAAACCGGTTTGGCTCAGTGGTAGAGCGTCGGTCTGCGGACTGAAAGGTCCCAGGTTCGATTCCGGTCAAGGGCATGTACCTTGGTTGCGGGCACATCCCAGGTAGGGGGTGTGCAAGAGGCAACTGGTCGATGTTTCTCTCTCATTGATGTTTCTAGCTCTCTATCTCTCTCCCTTCCTCTCTGTAAAATATCAATAAAATATATATTAAAAAAAAAAGATACTGTGGCAAGGACTATTAACCAGGTGTCCATCAATATGCTTACAATGAAATGTGTAAAATGAAAGACCAAGTAGACAGTATTTAACTGAGTCATGGGCCAAGGCAACAGGCCAAGGATAATTGAAGATACTTTGAGCTTGTTTGGAGGTTCTAGCAGGGGAGCACAGCTACTCATATACCCTTGACCGAAGACCGGTCCTCTCCTCTTGGGGGGAAAGTCGTCCTCTTTGACGTAGCTTCGGGAGGGACGCACATGGATCGGTGAGGGAGGAGGGGGACACCTGCCTAGCCAGCCAGATCAGCCGAATCAACCCTGGCAATTAATGGGGTGACAGATGTCGCAGCCAGATCGCCCTCACATCCTGAAGATACTTTGAGATTAAAATGCAGGAAAATGAAAGTCCTCTTGGCAGGGCAAAGAACCTGCTAGGACACCCTTCCTAGGGCTTCACCTGGTTCAAGTGTTCCCTCCTCCTCCTCCCTTCCATTGAAGCCAAAGATTAGAGAGGAGGAAGATAATCTCTAAACACCAAAACCTGGCAGCTCAGGAGGCCCAAGGTAGAATAAAGAGCTAAAGAAGCAGTGGCCCAGCATTAAGCCCAGAGACCCTGCTTCCTGTGCTGGTGGAAGGAAGCCACAGCAGGCATAGACCCACGTGCCAGATCGGAAGTCAGCAAGCGAGAGGACCTTCAAGAAATGATCTGACTTTTCTTTCTTTCTTTCTTTCTTTCTTTCTTTCTTTCTTTCTTTCTTTCTTTCTTTTTAAAAATATATTTTATTGATTTTTTTTACAGAGAGGAACGGAGAGGGATAGAGAGAGAGAGCTAGAAACATTGATGAGAAACATCAACCAGCTGCCTCCTGCACAGTCCCCATTGGGGATGTGCCCACAACCAAGGTACATGCCCTTGACCGGAATCGAACCTGGAACCTTCCAGTCCGCAGGCTGACGCTCTCTATCCACTGAGCCAAACTGGTTCTGGCTGATGTTGCTTTCTTCAAATGTGAGACTCGACTCTCTAATACAAGTTGTGTTTTCCATTCAGAATGGCCAGGAATGAAGTTCTGAGGCATTACATTAGAACAGTGCTGCACAGACTGCAGACTGTCATTGGACTGGACAGTAGAGAAATTGAGCGTAAACATAAATATTTAGAGCAGTTTGATGGAGTAACTTTATAGCTGGTGAATAGAATATAAATAATATATAAGTTAGGCCTTGTATTTTGTATGAATTTTGTTTCATTTCATTGTTACTATATTTTGCAAAATTATTAGTCTGCATAAATTGAAAATGAGAAAATAAACTGAGGCTTCACCAGTCAGCATGGAAAGAAAGCAGTGTATTTGAGTACCCACCATCTTAATCAGAAATTTCCTTCTATGTTAAGATTACAGTGGGACAATCAACTAATCATGCACTGAGATTTTAATTTTCAAAGATCAAAAATTAGGCACCAGCCTTTCCAGGTAACATACAATGAAGTGCAATCTGCCCTTTCCTGTCATCCATTGAGAGACAATTGGCTAACACTAGTTGGCTATGTTGATGGGGACCCTAACCAAATAAATAAAGTATGCCTCATTTTAAAAGAATGGAAGAAATCATTGGATTATCACAAACCCATTCCCATGCTCAGATAAGCAGGCCTGATAATGACGATGTTAACATTAACTCTGTATATTAAAGGCCATTATTAAGGTAAATACCACTTATCTGGGAGATAACAACCAGCAAGCTTAAAAAACTGGAATTTTATGTATGTTTCTTTCATATTTTATGATAAAGCCACAAATGGCAGGTTAAAAGTTAATATGAGGGATTTACTTTTAAAGCAACTGATGTGTTTTGTTTCACGACAGCAAATCCAGCTTAATCTCCTAAACCTGCTGCTCATTTTGACCCTCAGCCACTGAAAGTCACAAAATGTCTTGAATCACAGCCTAGTTTCATTATTGATTATATTTCCCCATATTCTAACTTTGAAAATCAGTAAACTGTTGTAATATATGTGATAATATTTTTAGCAGAATATTTAATTTCATATAACCTCAGGCAAGAAATCTTGGTCCTCTGTGTTTTGACATCAATTATACTAGTATGTTGATGGGTGGAATTACTCGATGTTTTCCACTATTCAAGGATTCCAAACAGCCCATTCCTCCACCATTTTGAAATACAGGTGTTTATTATCATAGTGCTAACTGAATTTCCCCTCCTCAGTTGGTAGGCCATTGTTCTGGACCAGTGGTCCACAAACTGATTAGTCAACAGAGCCAAATATCAAAAGTACAACAATTGAAATTTCTTTTGAGAGCCAAATTTTTATTCTTCTAACACCACTTCTTCCCAATAGGCTCTCCCAGGCCATGGTATTTTGTGGAAGAGCCACACCCAAGGGGCCAAAGAGCCACAGTTTGCCAACCATGGTTCTAGACCGTGGAAGCCACTGACTAGGTCTCCCTCGATGCAAAGAGAGCCTTCCCCTTGGAGAGAGTGAAGGAAGCACCTCAGTACCCTCAGCTGGAGGAAATGCTGCTGGTAAACTCAGCCCCTTTGTTTTCCATGGTCCAAATCCACCTCTCTCTACAGCCGCATTGTCCCATACAGTGTCATTAGCCACATGTGGCTATTTAGATTTAAGTGTAATGAAGTACAATTAAAAGTTGAGTTCCGAGGGGTAAATAGAAAAGACAGGCCTTAAGCTGATGCTTGAAAAAAAAACAGGTGAGGTTTGATGAAGTGGAAGAGAGAGGAAAGGACTAAGTTCTCAGAAGTGAAGGCAAAGATATATTGTATTCACATAATGCTTTAACACAGTCAGATGAACATGCCAACTTAATAGTGTCTCTATTGAACACTCTGAAAAACATAAACCCAACTGGTTTGGCCAGATATGAGCTTTAGAAGGATAGAGGCGGAAGAAGCCTGGGCCACTTCAAAATGGGAGTAGTCAGCAAACACAAGCCAAGGAACTCTCTCGGGCTTCACCATACCTTGATCCCAATGTTGGACACTGATGGGCTCCTCGCCCCCATCAGATTCTGCAGGTCACACTTCTTCGTGTTCCCACTTAGGGGACTTACCAACCTAGTGCTCTCTTCACTTCCTTGGTGCACACAAGCCTTTACAGACACCTCCCACTTGAATCCTGCAATCACGGTCCAATCCTCCACTGGAGTTCACACATGGGCATCACCTGGGGAGCGTGCCCGGTCCCACCGGCGGAGGCCTGATTGCATTGGTCTGGGATGTACTAGCAACCTGAGCATCGGGATGTTTCCAAGCTTCTCAGGAGACACTGATGAGCAGCTAAGGCTGAGAATTGTTGGTTTCCTTCCTGCCAGAGATAACTCACACCAACCAGTCCCGGCCCACAGCCTGGATCAGATGGAACAATTTGCCACAAAATGTAGTAAAGCATTTTAATTAGCTTGGTAACAGCAGAACCGAAATTAGATTCCAGGTTTCCTGACTTCCATGTGTACCATTCTGCCTCACGGCCAAAATACTTCAAGCTTTCATTTCAACTTGATAGCCAACGTGTGACCAGGAAAACAGGGAAGCTTCCAAAGATACCCGTGAAGGTCCCTCTAAAATAGTCCTTATTCTGTTCTTTCATTCGTATCATTCACTGTGCTTTTCCAGACACTTGCTCTCTCTCTCTTTCTCTCTCAATGGCACACCATGAACGACACCCTTGCTTGGGTTCTGCTCCTCTGACTCTGCTGATCACTTTCCAGTTACTGGAGAAGAGGCTTAGAGTCAGAAACAAGCAAATGGGACTGGAAGGTATTTGCTTCTCGCAACCTTTTTAAAAAATAAATCCGGAAAAATACATGAATGTGTGAGAGGTTTTGAGGGTGGGGAAACAGGGAAGGTGGCATTCTTTTAGTATAAACTGCACGTGTCATCTGTGCAACTCCATAATGCAAAAGAAAAAGAGGATTCTTTTAAGGAGGACTCAGATCCCCATTGCTTTTTGTCCACATTTTGACGTGTAATTTAGATCTCCTTAGAGCTTGACTATTACTCTCAAGGCAGAGATACCCTCCCAGTTGGCTATGTTATTCTCAGGAAAACAGCAGGATACACTGAACAGCATTCCTTGCACCAAACCATTAACGAGATGTTATGTTTTTATTAGAATAAGAGTAATAATACAGTCTCATTTTAAAAATTATTTAATGTACCAACATGCTTGCTTCCATGACCAATTGCTCTTGTTTGAAAAAAAAAAAAGCCACAGGAAGAACTGAAACATCTGGGAGAACAAGATGGACTTTCATGTAGTTTATAAGACTGAATCCAAGCAGCAGGAGACCCTTCCCCCAAGAGAAGCAGCATGTGATGATGATGATGATGATGATGATGATGATGGTGATGATGGCAGCACCAAGCCCAAAACTCAAATTTTATGTACTTTTCTTTCATATTTTATAATAATCCTTATCAGCTTTCAACGTACTTTTATGCATATTACTTTACTTTATCTTCACAGCAAACTTGCTGTGGCTTTCCAGATAAGAACACTGAGCCCACAAAGAATTAAAGCGGCTCCCCCAAAACCACACAGCTAGCGTGAGGGGCTTCCCTGACACAGAGGAAACACTGTTTTCCCTTCATCACTTCTCTTTCTTTGTAATGACCTAGGTGATGTAAAGTTAATGGAGCTTCAGCTGACTTCTCTTAATCCTCAGCAGTCTTGTAACTTTTCCATTATTTTTTAGTTACCAGATTTTTATTTTTTTGACAAGAGAATATCAAAGAAGGCAAAAACACAGTATTTTGTCCCATGTCTCACATAGACTTTAGAAGACCAGCCAACAGATTTGCCAGGAACTCACCATTAGAATAAAGCTGGAACCATAACCAGCACCTAGGGATGTAGCCAATCAGATGGTACCTGAGCAGGAAGAAGACAGGCAGCTGCTGCAGCCTCTGAAATGCAGCTACAGCGAGTCTGCAAAATGCAACTACCTGAGCAGGAAATCCTTCCCAGTTAGGCCTCTGATGCTCATGCTGTCCCACCTGGTCTGTCTTATTTCCCTCCAATATTATTCTTGAGGGCAAAAAAATAATTTCTCTTAACCCCTGCACTTGCTACTGTTTATAGCACCACCACCATTTATTACCTGCCCTTGACAGTCACCTTCAACAGATTTTTCCCAAAGAAAACTGATAGGAAAAGGAAGAGAAATGTCTTTGCTTTAGTTTGTATCCCTACATGCCTAGGGATGGCCTTTTCTTAACCCCAGAAAATTCTTATAATAATACTTTCCCAACTATATAATACCCTGACTGTCCATGGGAAAGAGTTAAATAATGTAAAAAAAAAAAAAAAAAAAAAAAGATGAGAGAACTTGGCTCAGCTCTCAAGAATCTTAGGTAAGAATCTCTGATCTAGGAAATAGGATGCTTTGGCACTTACTTGCCAGACAAGTGAACAGCCAGCCTTCCAGGGAGGGAACTTTTGGTAGATGGCCCCTTCCACAGGGAACTCCCCCACAGCAACACTTCGGTGGACACCCCATTATAAAGACAGAGGTTCTACTAGGAAGAAGTGATTACACATTGTTTGAGATTACTGCCTAATCAGCACTTGAGCCAGGAAAGGAGCACAAGGAAAGGTGTTCTTTTGCAGAATAAGGTATTAAAAGTGGCATTTAAATCAGGGGTCAGCAAACATGATCCATGGGGCAGATCTTGCCCACTACATATTTTTGTAAATTAAGTTTTATTGGGATACAGCCACATCCATTGGTTGACATATTATCTTTGGCTGCCAACTCTACAATGGCAGGGGTAAATTGTTGTATAAGAGGCAATATCGCCCACAAAGTCTAAAATATTACCTATTTGAAAATAAATAATGAATGAATGAATGAATGGATGAATGAATGAATGAATGAATAAAATATTACCTATTTAGTCCTGCACAATAAAAAATAGTAGCTAATCCTGATCTAGACGGTCCACATGCTCACCAGGAAATTTTAGCGTCACTCCTTGCAGATCTTGACTCAAGTAAATGTCTATGTTTCTTTCTGTTGATATATCCAGAGAGGAACAATTTTCTGTGGGCAAGCAGAACACACCAGGAGGGGGCTGAGTCCTGGACAGAGACAATCCATTGCTGTAGTGCTCACCTGCAGGACAGAAAAAAATAGAAGTATAGTTCAGGAGTGATTCCAACTAGATGACACTCTGGAAAAGATAAAATGATAGAGACGGTGAAAAAGGTCAGTGTTTGCCCGGGGCTAAGCGGTAGACAGTGATGAACAGGCAGAGCAGAGAGGATTTTTAGGGCAGTGAAGCCAGTGTGTATGAGAATATAATCATGGATACTCATCTATACATTTGCCAAAACCCATAGAATGTACAACATGGGAGGGAACCCTAACATAAACTACGGAGTTTAGGGAGTTTGGTTGATGTGTCAACATAGGCTCATTGACTTTACAACTGTGCCCCCCTGATCACGTTGCCTATAAGTGAACGAGGAATGCATGTCTACAGGAAAAACTGAAGTATTACCAGAATGGATGCAAGAATTCAAGAGAAAAAAAAAAGAAATTCCACTATTCCAAGGTAGCAAGGGCTTTTTCAATTCCCTCCTGTGCTCCAAGTCTGGGTCCGGGGAGAAGATAAGATTCTAAGGCACCAGGCAAGTCTTTACAGAGATCCTGTCATTTATAGTGAAGTATGAACAACCGAGATTCTTCAAAAATACTGAGGATAACCCTAACTGGTGTAGCTCAGGGGATAGAGTGTCAGCCTGCGGACTAAAGGGTCCCAGGTTTGATTCCGGTCAAGGGCATGTACCTTGGTTGTGGACATATCCCCAGTAAGGGGTGTGCAAGAGCCAGCTGATTGATGTTTCTAACTTTCTATCCCTCTCCCTCTCTATAGAAAATCAATAAAATATATATTTTTAAAAAATACTGAGGATAGTTGATGGTGGACAGCTCTGTCTCGGTGGGAATTTCCACATGGTGAGATCAAAGTGAGAGTGAATTTATAGAACTGGTGAGCATCATTAAAATGCTTCACATTTTGCCAAAGGCGGTTTGGCTCAGTGGATGGAGTGTCAACCTATGGACTGAAAGGTCCCAGGTTCAATTCCGGTCAAGGGCATGTACCTTGGTTGGGGGCACAGGAATGTGCAGGAGGCAGCTGGTCGATGTTTCTCTTTCATCGATGTTTCTAGCTCTCTATCCCTCTCCCTTCCTCTCTGTAAGAAATCAATAAAATATAATTTTTTAAAAATGCTTCACATTTTAAGAAGGATATAAGTGGAACATTAGTATATAACAATTCTTTGGGCTGAAACCAAGTCTAGCAAGGTACATTAAGAAGATTAATTAGTTAATGTTTATAAAGTACTGTGCAGATATGCCCTTTCAAAATGCTAAATATTCTAAAAACTACATTGTAGCATTTTACTAAATGCAAAAGATCTAATGTTCATTATCTCTTTGGTACAGGTTGGCAAAGATTCTTTTGGCAATGATTACATAGAAAACTTTAAACAGAATGATATTTCTACAGGTAAAATTTCATCTTTTTTAAGGTTGGTTTTTATAACTTTCTTCTGTGATCTGATTACAAGAAAAGCTGAATATAGAATAGAATTATTAGATCCTCCCCTGGTGGCCAGGGAATTTTTATGCATTGCTTTGCCTAGTCTTGCTTAAACAGCCTGTGGTTAATTCTTTCATGTACATTCCCCCAGATGGGACTAAGACAACAGGTTACAAACCTTCAGTTCATGGAAATGTTTCAAAAGCAGGTGACGAGAGAAAATAGGTGCTACATTCACAAAAGACATTTTAAGAAAAATCATTAAGTCTCATAGCTGGAAACAATCTTAGAAACCATTGAGATCTATACTATCTATAATAATAAAAGCATAATATGCTAATTAGACCAGATGTCCTTCCAGACATCCTTCCAAACAGCCTTCTTGATGAAGCCGGGGCTGTGAGGAAAGCCCGGGTCCTGGGTGCCAGAGGGAAGCCAGTGCAGACATCCAGGGGAAGGAAGGCCTACTCTTGCACGAATTTCATGCATCAGGCCTCTAGTTATTTCATAAAAGAGAACACTGAAGGCCAGAGAGGTTATGAATTTGTCCAAGAGCACAGCTAGTTGGAGCTACAGCCAAGACCAGAATGCAGATCCTTGGCCCCAGTTCCAAGCTCTTTGCTGCTGCCGAAGACTGCCTGGTCAACATCACCATTTACATGCCAGGCCATAATCCTTTTTTTTTAAAAATTTAATAATCTTTATTGCTCAGGTTATTACAATTGTTTCTCCTTTTTTCACCCCCATAGCTCCCTTCCACTTAGTTCCCACCCCACCCTCTGCCCTTACCTCTCCCCCCTCCCATTGTCCTCATCCATAGGTGTACGATTTTAATCCAATCTCTTCCTGCACTCCCCCACCCCCCTTTCCCCCTGATAATTATCAATCCACTCCCTTTCTTTGCCTCTGATTCTATTATATTCACCAGTTTATTCTGTTCCTCAGATTTTTAACTCACTTGATTTTTAGATTCACTTGTTGATATATATGTATTTGTTTATCATAATTTTTATCTTTTTTTTCTTCTTCCTCTTCTTAAAAGAATACCTTTCAGCATTTCATATAATACTGGTTTGGTGGTGATGAACTCCTTTAGCTTTTTTTGATCTGTGAAGCTCTTTATCTGCCCTTCAATTCTGAATGATAACTTTGCTGGGTAGAGTAATGTTGGTTGTAGGTTCTCGCTATTCATCACTTTGAATATTTCTTGCCACTCCTGTCTGGCCTGCATAGTTTCTGTTGAGAAATCAGCTGATAATTGTATGGGTGCTCCCTTATAGGTAACTAACCGTTTTTCTCTTGCTGCTTGTAAGATTCTCTCTTTGTCTTTTACCTTTGGCATTTTAATTATGATGTGTCTTGGTGTGGTCCTCTTTGGGCCAGGCCATAATTCTTGATGAGATGCAAAGCTTATGAGAATGAAGAAAAATAAACAAGTTGATTTTATAGGTTTGACCTTTAGTCTTTCACTCAAGTTTGTCATTTCTTTCACTAAAGAAATATGGCAATGCAGGAAAATGCATATGTATACAATTATGAATAATTTGGGGGAATTGAAGAGGGGTGGTTTGTTGGATTGTTACTAATGTAAAAAAAAAGTACAACTAAGTATAAAAACTTGTATTTTCCTCATTGTATAGGTAATGAGAATAAATTAGCATACTTACTTATTTCTTTTTTATCATTCCAGATGGTTTAAAAAAAAGTTAAAAAGTTTTCTAATGATTAATGGTACACTGAAATTGTTAAAATAAATTATCCAAGCCAGGCTATGTATGTGTGATTGTAATTTTTTTTCCTTTAGAATTTACATATCAAACTAAAGATGCTGCTACAGGAACTGCTTCTATAATTGTCAATAAAGAAGGTATGTGTTTTGCATATTGAAGTATTGTTTCATAAAGCAGTGCATTTCCTAAACTAGAATAGAAACATCCGTTTTTATCCTA
Source organism: Vespertilio murinus (assembly GCA_963924515.1). Lineage (NCBI taxonomy): Eukaryota > Metazoa > Chordata > Mammalia > Chiroptera > Vespertilionidae > Vespertilio > Vespertilio murinus. The sequence goes on along the minus strand of OZ004713.1, from coordinate 55,354,125 downwards.
ATCTCATGGATCTCTTACCATACCCACCAGGCATATAGCATGGCCTTTCCAGCCTAAACATAAATGTTCCCCTTACTTATACATCCCAGGATGCTCATTCAAATATAAAATGTCCATCCAATACATATGAAGCATTATAGTTGCCTCAAAATAATCTTAATATCCTGTAACACCCTATGACCCTTCATGTGAACTCAGAATTGACATTTGTCTCTAAAAGCAGTAAGTATTCATCTGTCATTTCAGTTACACCAGGTAAATAAATGTAAATAGATAGGTGCAAAAGAAAGTTGATGAATCATATTTATAGAATATTTACTGTGCAAATGGCAGCAACTAATTACTTCTAACATGTCGTTAGTGTTCAATTTTGTCTGCTCTTTAAACAGCAATCAAATATCAAAATTCTATATATACAACTGTGTCTGTCACAGGCTTTGCATTAGTGAGACATTTGTCTTTGAGAAGAGTAATTTCCCTTTGCCCTCAAGTAAAGTTTTTAGGATTTCTGCCAACTATTTTTAGTATAAAAACACCACCATACAACTTTAAAAATCAGATTTTCAGAATGGCCAAGCATTTTATGGGGCACCTACGACAGAACCTAGAGCATTATGGACAGTCAGCGTTCATTGTGTTAGCTTAGGATTTGTCGCAATATGTTTTTAACTTATACCTCGGTTTCACAAGATCGTTCCTCACCGAAGACGTGATATTGTTATCTTTAGTGATCCCAAAGTTTCAGTGACCCACTTAAAGAGAGTCAATAAAAGTTGTCATTCTAACAATAGTCTGTGTTCATTGCTTTAAGCTACCTCCTAAGTGATTACTGCTGCCAACAGCAGCTCATTCCCTGCCTTACACCTCTTTTTTGTGTTCTAGGGATATCTTTGAGTTAGGTTTCTTCCTTGTCTGGGAACAATATACTGCATTTTTGTGCAAAGATATAATTTAATATTTTGTATCGAGTGCCTATTATGGTAGATTTAGTCTGTTTATAGTGCATGTTAATGCCCTTAAAAGTATAGATGGTGCCGAAACCTGTTTGGCTCAGTAGATAGAGTTTCGGACTGCTGACTGAAAGGTCCCGGGTTCAATTCCGGTTAAGGGCATGTACCTTGGTTGCAGGCACATCCCCAGTGGGGGTGTGTGCAAGAGGCAGCTAGCTGGTTGATGTTTCTCTCTCATCGACATTTCTAACTCTCTGTCCCTCTCAATTCCTCTCTGTGTAAAATCAATAAAAATATATATTTTTTAAAGTATAGGTGGTGCCCAGCTGGCATGGTGTAACATAGTTGAGCATCAACCTAGGAACTAGGAGGTCACAGTTCAATTTCTGGTCGGAGCACATGCCCAAGTTGCTGGCTTGATCCCCATTTGGAGGCATGCAGTAGGCAGCTGATCAATGATTCTCTCTCATCATTGATGTTTCAATCTCTCTCTCCCTCTCCCTCTCTTAAATCAATAATAAAAAAAAAATTTTTTAAAGAGTATAGGTGGTAGTAGAAGAGCTAATCCAAATACTCAGAGCAGCTTCTTTAAAGGAGTGAGTAGCAAGGTCAAGCAGAGAATCCCGTTTGTACAAGTTAAAGCTGAGGCCTGGGCGAGCCAGCCGCATGGCAGTGCCCACCATACAGCGTGCCTCGGGCTTGTTGCTCATCAGCCACGGCCAGACCAGAAGTGCAGATTCAGGAGTCAGCAGCACAGAAGCAGCAGCTGACTCTGGCAGGAGTGAGGTCACTGAGGAAAAGGGAAGGAGGTACGCGTTCTTTCAGTGTGTGGGTACTTTGAATTTTTCCAGTACCGAGGTTGGGTTTACGCTGAACCCATCCCCACTTTATTAAACCCTCCTTGTGGCCAACAAACACATCTGTGGTAAGATGATAGGCTAGCATGTGTTCTGTGTTCAGAGGTAATGTTAGGTCATGTCTATACAAGAGCAGCACGAGCAGACTGCGGCACCAAAAAAAATGCTCCTGCAGTTCATCCCACTAGATCGATGCTGTCCAACAGAAACACAGTGTAAGCTACATACACAAGTTGAAGTTTTCCATTAGCCACATTTAAAAAAGTAAACAGAAGCAGGTAAAATTCATCCTGATATATTCCCTTAACCCAATATATCCAAAACATTTTCCTTTCAACACAAAATCAAGAAGTTCTTAAAAATTAATGAGGTACTTTACCTTTTCTTTGTACTCAGTCAGCCCTTGAAATCTTCTGTGTGCTGTACAATTAAAGCGAATCTCAGTTTGAACTAATGCATTCCAAGCGCTCAGTAGCCACATGTGGCTTGTGCTTCTGACCATCATATCGAGCAGCACAGCTCTTGAGAATTCACCTAACAGATGAAATGGACCACCACACCTGCTGCCTTTAGGTGGGCCTGTAGAGAATGGGTCCACGTGATGGGTATCCAGCGTAGGGCAAAAGTCGGCCTAAAGCTGGTCATATGCAAAACAATACAATATCTAATAAATAATCCGAGAATAAACTCTGTTTTACATACTGACAGCGCTAGCCCTGCTTTTGCCCCGCCCTGCCTAAGATTCCTTAGTCCTGCTGCTATTTGATCTGGTACAGTCTAAGCCAAATATCCTTCTCTCTACCTTGAGTTATTTAATGCAACCTTTCATCTGCTAGATAGTGTAGAATGTGGTTTGATTTACAAAATCACTTTTCAGAATATCACAGAGTCCACCTCAAACTTATTGCATACTACAGAGCATTCGTATTTTTTAAATTTTATTTTATTGTTTAAAGTTTTACAAGAAGTAGTAGCATTCAGCAAGTTTCTTCCTGTTCATACTCATCATTAGGACACTGCCATTTAGGATTAAGAATCTTTTGTTACTGTTGTTGCTGTTGTGTATCCTCACCAGAGGATATTTTTCCATTGATTATTAGAGAGAATGGAAGGGAGAGGAAGAGACACACAGAGAGAAACATTGATGTGAGAGAGACACATCCATTGGTTGCCTCCCACACACGCCCTGACCAGGGCTGGGGATCGAGGCAGCAACCGAGGTACATGCCCTTGAACAGAGTCGAACCTGGGACCCTTTAGTCCTCGGCCGATACTGTATCCACTGAGCCAAACTGACTGGCAGGATTAAGACTCTTTACCACATACATTGTACCAGCCATTTCCCATAAAAGAAAAGTTGATGTATGTTACATATTATTTCTCAGCTAATAATCTGCATATAAGAATATTGATAAAGGAAGTCATTTTTAGATTTTGCTCAAAATTATTAGAATATGAATCATGGCCGAAACCAGTTTGGCTCAGTGGATAGAGAGTCAGCCTGTGGACTGAAAGGTCCCGGGTTCGATTCCAGTCAAGGGCATGTGCCTGGGTTGCAGGCAAATCCCCAGTAGGGGGTGGGTAAGAGGCAGCTAGCTGGTCAATGATTCTCTCTCATCGATGTTTCTAGCTCTCTATCCCTCTCTCTTCTTCTCTGTAAAAAAATCAATAAAATATTTAAAAAATAATATGAATCATGTTACATAAATATTATAAAATACATTACGAATTTGAAATTAACCTGAATGGCCTAGAAATGTTAAAATTAATACAACATATTTCATGTAATGACTTTGTAAGTGTGACTGTAACATTGCATGGCTTTCCCTTGTTTTAATATAATATTAATAAAGAAATTCTTTACAGGCCAGAATATCATCGTGATAGTGGCTGGAGCAAATTTACTGTTGAATACTGAAGACCTGAGAGAAGCAGCCAGTGCCATTAGCAGCGCCAAAGTCATGATCTGCCAGCTAGAAGTAACTCCAGCGATTTCTTTGGAAGCCCTAACAATGGCCCACAGCAGTGGAGGTAATTTTACCTGCTTGTCATTCTGTCTATAAAAGCTTTTATCTCTGTCTTAATTAAAGTTAACCTTTTAAGCAAAGCAATACTTTTCTTTAGTAAAATATTCTGTAGTAAAATTTTCCCATCGTAAGATTCACTGTCTTCTTCTAATTCTTCATAACGTTAGAAAACCTTACAAATAGGGTAAAAGTAACGTGAGTAACATTTCTGATATATCCCACAAAATAAATCTTCAATCTAGTTAGTAGAAATAATAACAATCAGTAACCAGAATCTCTGAAGCAGCTCACTGTCCAAGATACAGTCTAGGGAGTGGACCAATTCCTGTTCTGAGAAGCAGAAGATAAGCTACATGTCATGTGTAACCACTGCCCAGGTGCATTTTGGTACACTTCTCTAGGAATTAAAGGTTAGCAGCTTCCTCCTTTTGTAAAACTGTACCATCTTTGCTATAAACAACCAACGATTATTTATATGTAATATTTGCTATGTTGTCAACATCCTTTAAGCAGCTCTTTTGTTCTGTCTGACCTTTGATTTTGGAAACTTTTGAAAACGCAAAAGCAGGCAGAATTGTAGAATGAAACCCATCACCCAGCTTCAACAACCATCAGCCCTTGGTTCATCTGCTCTCCCTCCCAGACCTCCTCTCTCACCCCCAGCAAGTAACAGACTCTTAGCAATCCAGATAGTTTCCTTCTGTTTGTTGTTTTTTTTTTCTTATTGACCAGAGGGGAGAGCATCTTCTGGATTAGAAGCCTATTTTTTATCCTTATGAGCCTTGTGGTCTTTGCAGAATTACCAGATTTTGCTGAGCCTTGTGTATTAAGTGCATATAATAATACTCCCCCAAAATAAAAATAAAAACATATAAATAAAAATATTCCCCTACAGAATTGTTCTAAGAATGGAATAAAAGTAGTAAGTTTCAGTAAATCTAAATTTTCTTCTCTCTTTCAATTAAAATCTGGACAATAGCCTGATCAGCACCATTTGGTAAAAATAACTGTTTCTTCTGTGAAATGAGAACGAGGCTGAGGGCTCTCATAAGTCTTTAATGCAGCGATGTGTAGGTAGACTGATCGCAGAGCAGAGCGGCAAAGCTTAAAGATCTGTGGTGGGCGCTGACTGTCCTCCCATTGCCCCATGAGACTACGTATGTGCTAATCAGCATTATTCCATTCACAAGAAAGATGGCACAGCCATCGTCATCTGTGAGTTACCACAGCTCTTATCTGTACTACTTAACTAGCAATGGAGTTTGAATTAAGCACACTGTATAACTAGATTATACATCAGTTGCTAACACACAGAGGAAGCCCTAGCCTGCTTGGCTCAGTGGATAGAGCATCCACCCGTGGACTGAAGGGTCACAGGTTCAATTCTGACCAGGAGCATGTACCTCTGTCGCAGGCTCCATCCCTGGCCCTGGTCAGGGAGCATGTGGGAGACAACAGATCTGTCTCTCTCACATCCATGCTTTTCTCTCTGGGTCTCTTCCGATCTCTTCCACTCTCTCTAAAAAATCAAGGGGGAAATGTCCTCAGGTGAAGATTAACAACAACAAAATACAGAGGAAGAAGGCCCCTCCATCTTTGTATGGACTCCCGGGATCCTCTTGCTATCTTTACCAAAACGAAAGCAGTGATTTTCAAGAGACAGCACTTACACCCTAAAATATGCCCCGTCCTCTCTAGGTCACCATACTGTGAGGTGGCCCCACACCAGAGCTGGTGCTGCAGCTGCTTGTGATGAAATTGTGCGTGTTGGTTCTGGTCTTTATATCCATTTCAAAGCAAATGAAACATTGCAGGAACACCTGTAAATAACTGAGATTGTGAAATCGCCAAGATTAAATTCTAGGCGGGACACAAAATATCTCTTAATGCCACTTTAGTCCTTTCCCATTCGGCAAACAGAACTTCTCGGCTGGCTACCTGGACTTCCACGTAACACAGTCTAGCACGTGGCCCGCGCTGTGAGTGTTTTTGCTGCTCAAGTCCCAGAAAAGTCCTCCTCCGGTGAGAGGCTGTCAGCCAGTGTTTGGGGTTCTCCAGCCTCCCACGTTCTCCCTCTGTAGGGTGCCTGTCTTCCTCTCTTTTCTGAGCTAGTTATGAGGACCTTCTTTTTTTTTAATAATATATATATTTTATTGATTTTTTTACAGAGAGGAAGAGAGAGGGACAGAGAGTTAGAAACATCAATGAGAGAGAATCATCGATCAGCTGCCCCCTGCATACCCCTTACTGGGGATGTGCCCGAAACCGAGGTACATGCCCTTGACCGGAATCGAACCTGGGACCTTTCAGTCTGCAGGCCGACGCTCTATTCACTGAGCCAAACCGGTTTTGGCAATGAGGGCCTTCTTCACGGCCCAGCCACCACCCTCCGAGGTGACATCATGAAGAGCTTCTGCTCATGTTCCTGTCTTGGCCCCTAAACAGCTTCCTCCCTAGGCCTCCCAGTTCCTCACTGACGTCCTTGTGGCAGCCACTGACATGCTGTGAGGACACCCGGGGTTTTAGTCCCTCTGACGCTGTAATGAGTAATAATTACTGTGGCGCGCCATCAGTCACCTCCGCAGCCCTGTTTCTCCACCGTACATCCTGTGTTCTCCATCTGGCATGGTTCCAGGATGACACCGGGGTTTCTTTCCAGCTTGTCTTTTATAAACTTGCCTTCTTCTTTGATCAAATATATCTTTTTTTTTCCATCATGGTGAAGCATTGATGCTTATTTATGGTAACAAGAGCCAAAGAGAGGCCTTTCTTTATGGCATTTTCACTTTTCCCCTCAATTTAGTTACTAGCAGACTCTAAGTCTATACAGCCAGTTATTATTGGTAAGAATATTTTCCCTTAGTAAAATACAACCAAATAAGATTGGATTGATTTCTGTACTATACTAGAAGCCTGATGCACAAAGATTCGTGCAAGAATGGGCCTTCCTTCCCCTGGCTGCCGGCAACGCCTTTGCTCTGACAGGAGCCACTTTTCTGCCTTCCCACACTGCCCACAGGCCAGAGTGGCTGGGGTGGTGCAGAACACCCGCAGCAGCTCAGCGCCTGCATATGCAAATTAACCTGTCATCTTTGTTGGGTTAATTTGCATACTCACTCCTGATTGCATACCTGGTGGGCATCGCAAAGGTATAGTCAATTAGCATGTCGCTCTTTATTAGGTAGATTTATAGTCAAATTAAATTATAGAATTCCTTACTCCTGTAATTATTGCTTAAAAGCCAATGTAATTTTTTACATTTGTTTTGTGGAAAATGTTAAATATATATAGACATATAGAGAATATGGTAAATCTACATATACTATCATTTAGCTTCAACAGTTATCAGTACTTAACCAATCTTGTTTCATTTATACCCTAACTCTCCACCCCACTGCAACGTTGGACTATCTTAAAGCCAAACCCAGACATGATATCATTTCATTCACATTGTACTACCTATTTTTGATGTAAGATATTATATGTTTTAAGAATGATGTATTTGCATGGTGTACAATAGGTAATCTGGTCAGATTTTTTCCCATTAGCCTTTTGTAATTAATCATGTATTAGTTTATTAAGTAATCTCTCAAGACTTTTTTCTCATGTGTAAATGTATGAATAAAAATACACATGTAGTAATATTTTATTTGTTTTGTCAAAAATAAAGAGGGGTATCATACTCTGGAATTTATTACAAAACTGCCTTCTTTACTTGTAAATTATAGAAATCTTTCTGTGACAAACCAGAGACCTGCTTCATTCTTTTTAACAGCAGCAGAGCATTTCATTGGATACATATGTCATAATCTTTTTAGCCAATCCTCTCTGCTGGATACTTCGTTTTCTTTTTGTTTTTCTGTTACAAACAGAGCTGAATGAACTTCTCTGTAGTGGATGCCTGTGTGTTTCCATAGGAGAGGGTTAGGAAAGGAATTTCTGGATGGGGGATCTTTTGAAATAAAATGGAATTTTTATTAGAATGGCTTTCCCCCGTTGTTCCATATTGGTAGTTTGCTCTAACCCGTGCTCAAATGCTGCTGCGTGCAGATTTGAGGATCATGTTGGTGAGCAATGGTGGCTCAACATAATGCTTAAGGGAAATAGGGAACAATATATTTGTTCTGAAAACCGAAAAAGTAAATGGGTGTGTTAGAACCCTGGGCAATGAGTGCCTTTATGCATAATTGGCACCGCTAAAAACCTCACAAAAGCAGGAAAACCAATGAGAGAGATTGTTGCCAGGCTAAAACCCCAACAGAAGGCAGAAGAGATGGGTGGACAGGCGGGGGTGTCGGGCCGTGCGTGAAGGACAATATAATAACAGTAATAACCCCTTGCATTTGCACACTTCACAGTTTACACAGGACTTTTATATCCACTTCTAATTTAAGCTACACAATAACCCAGGGCAGCCAAAAATATGCCATAGAATTCCCCATGGGTGGACATTCTAAAGTAATGAAAGTGTGGGAATAGCATTATCCTGAAGGCACTGGACAAGGTCCACGGACTGAACCAAAATGTTAAGACCAAGGAAGGTGCGGGAGCAGACTCAAGCCTCACCTCGCAGAAGTGGCTGACAATTTCTTTTAGCCGCATGCTGATAAGCATCTCCCCAGGAATGGGGAATGGATTGGTGCCAAGACAGCTACAGGAGAGCCACTTGGAGAACTTGTCCCGGTGCACATCCCCGGAGCCCATCCCAAAAGATTCTGACTCAGTGGCTTCGAGATGGACCCCGGGGGCATGCATCTACTAAGCTCTCCTAGTGATGCTGGCGTGCAGCCACGTGTGTGAGCCATTGTGCTGGAGGAGTCTCTGAGGACTTGAGTGTATGGGCCCATGGTAAATTGGGGTTACTAAACCCATAAGTCAGTGGGCATGGTAGAGGCAAAGGCGGCCAACCAATCTGGCCAGGTAATCTGGTGGACAAGAGAGTGTTTGGCAAGGAGGGAGCTTCCTTTGGGTGTTAATTTCTGAAGACTTTCAAAACCAAATGCTGTTATAAAATGAGGTAGGAGTGGGGTAGAGGGCGTCAATGGTGGGGAAAGAGAGGCATCTGTAATACTTTCAACAATAAAAATAAATTTAAAAATAGATAGATAGCCGAAACCGGTTTGGCTCAGTGGTAGAGCATTGGTCTGCGGACTGAAAGGTCCTCGGTTTGATTCCGGTCAAGGGCATGTACCTTGGCAGCTGGTCGATGTTTCTCTCTCATCGACATTTCTAGCTCTCTATCCCTCTCCCTTCCTCTCTGTAAAATATCAATAAAATATATTTTTTTAAAAATAAAATAAAGATAGATAGATAGATAGATAGATAGATAGATAGATAATAGAGAATTCTAATTGGGGGCTGTGTTGCTATGGGCATTTCTGGCCTAGAGAGGCAACTATTTTAGAGATGACCAAACCCTGGACGTAAAGTTGGAGGACCCCTGGTAGGGATCCAGTTTACTCAAGGCCCAGTGATGACCCGAGGCTGTGACCTCATCTCTCTGATGCTCGCTTTCCTCCTCTGGAAGATGTAAGAGCTGTGCCCTTCCCATTCATCCTCCTCCTTTGGTCTCCCAGCCTGAGCTAGCTCCCAGCCTCTGATTGAATTTCCCCTTTCCCAGTTTCCTTTGTTCTTAGATTCCTCACAGGAATGTAAGCTCTTGTGTAAGTGTGTATGTTCGCATGAATAATTCTGATATATTTGGAAGACGTACATAGGTGTCCAAAATACACATATATGTACATAAGCTTCCTACTTACTAGTCTCACCTGGAAAATTCCCAGTTGTTCGTTGTTTCTTTTCTATCATCTCTTTTTTTCTTTCCTGGAAAATGGATTTACGAACTGGACTTGGAACTGAGTGTTTAAGTGAACCCACAAAATTGTTCACCAGCCTGAATGTTCACGTACATGTCCTTTCACGCCACATTTAAAATCTTCTCTAATCCTCCTGTTGCCCTTTGTCATAACTTTGTAATCACCTTGGTTGTGAACATTGATGCTTACCCTTGACGCTGAAGTGTTGTAAAGTGGAAAATAGAGCAAAAGAGATACTAGTAAACCAAAGAACTTATATACGTATATACAGAGCCCATGGACATGGGCAATAGGGCAGTGAAGATCTAGGGGGGAGGTGGAAGGAGGGGATAAGTGCTGGAAGGGAGGGGGAAAGGTGGAAAATGGAAGATATCTATAGCATTATCTACAATAAAAACATTTTTTTAAAACAAATTTTTTTAAAAAGTAGAGCAAATGGAAATAAGGAGTATATACTAGGCTATGATGGGGATTGAGGTTCCTTATAACTAAGCTGATTTTTCATCTAATGAGGAAATGGTTGTAGTTGGGGATTTCCCTTATAGAGTGTCTGTAAATGCGGCACATTAAAATGGTAACCACTGAACCTCTCTTCCGTTCCTTGGTAGTGAAAACACTGTTCAACCCAGCTCCCGCCACTGCTGACCTGGACCCCCGGTTCTACACCCTCTCAGACGTGTTCTGCTGCAATGAAACTGAGGTAAGGATAGACAGTGTGCACATTCCAGGAGAAACCAAACACTTTTCATGCGAGTGAATGAAGCAAAGAAGCAGGACTGACTAACCACATCAATTTGGTCGCATGTGAATTGGGCCCGGTGAAAACAGCCTTTTCAGTTGAGGGATGAGAAGAAAGGAAATTAGTGAGTCCTGTGGGGTGGGGGGTGGGGGTGGGGATTCCCTGAGTCATCCCCATAATCTGGCACTGATCAAACCTCAGCTGACCTTAGTGCCCTCACTGCCCTCGCACTATTTGTGTTTTGTCTTCCTTTTTAATTATTCCATATTCTGTAGACTAATTAGTATTAGAGTTGCCTGATTTAGCAAATAAAATTTAGGATGCCCGGTTAAGTTTGAATTTCAGAGAAGCAATAAGTAATATACTAAGTGTACTTACACTTTAAAATGATTTGTTGTTTATCTGGAATTCAAATTTAACTGGCATCTAGCGACCCTAGCAATAGGTAACCCCTGGTGCGTTTGCTGCATTCTATTGTGAAGATGCTGTGACTGCATTGGTAGACAGATGGGTTTTCCATTGATGCCATGGAAGACCTTGGGGCCCCTCCATTAGGGGGAGCACCCTCTTAGTACAGCTGAGGGTCATAACTTATAGATCTGCAATAAATAGCTATCAATATATTCACATTGTGCCACTCATTCTAAAGCATTTTAGGAAGATCATTTTAACATCCTTACCTTTCATAGTTAAATAGTTTTAGACTAGAGCTCTCTACCACCATTGGGAGGCAGGACATATCATACAATGCAACATGCAGAGAGACAAAATTAGTAACTAATAAACTATAGTTTCCATTCATAACAGGTTTGAAGGCTGAATGTCGGTTTCTAGGATTTGCCTTTTTGTTAATTCTTAGAATATCACGTAAACAAGAAAGGAGACTGCCACAGGGGACTAATTTTAACAACCACAATACACTACGCAATATTTTTGAGCAACCACCACGGCCCGGCGTTGTACTAGGTAAAGGGAATTGTGGGAGATAGTGGCCATTGCACAATAAGAGGTTGCATTTCCCTCAACGGCCAAACTGCCTTTGACTCCCCTGCTAGATACTTAGCTCTGTGTGCTTCGGACACTAATCACCGCTCGAGTTACTGACACTTATGAAAGTATTAGCCCTGTGAGGAATGGCTGTCTCTGTGTCTAGTTATCTATTGCTGCATAATAGATTATCCCAAAATTTAGTAGTTTGCAACAACAGTAATTATTTATTGTCCCTCACGGACTCCATGCATCAGGAACTGGCACACGGCTTGTCTCTCCTCCACGGTGTATGGGGCCTGAGAGACCAAAGGCTGAGAGAGCTGGGAACATCCGAAGCCTCCTTCACTCACATGCTCGTAGCCTGATGCTGGCTCTCGGCCTCAACACGTGCACATGGCTTCTCCCAGTGGCCTGGGCTTCCTCACAACATAGAAGCTGGGTTTCCAGGTGGGGGTGGAGGTGGGGTGAGAGAAAGGAGAGGGAGTGAGGGAGAGGTGAGGATCAATGAAAACCTTATATAAACAAGAAAGAAAGTGGCCTCAAAGCATAACTGAGTCAGACTGAAAGGGTCTATGGAAAAAAGATGGTAAGGGGGGACGCGTTCAGGTTAATGAAGCCCGTGCTGCCGGGAAAATGAGCCCAGAATGGAGAGACACTGTGGGATGATTTACAGGCAACAAAAGGGTTCATCTGGGCATACCAGGAGCAAGCGCCACCGGAAGGGACAGAACCCTCCTTAGGAAGAGGCAGTACCTGGTTAAAGTCAAAACGCATCACATAATCCCGTGATTTTTCAACCACCTCTTTGGAGATGCTGGAAGAGTGCCTGGGGTTTGAGGAATTTCGGAGCGCAGCCCTTCACACCAACTTTAGCCAGAGACCTTTTATACTCAGGGAGAAGTACGGATCAATTTATAAAGCCCCTCCTTTTATAAAGCGTGCATGACTGGGAACGGTCAGAGCCAGAAAGTAGCGGAGACCTGAATGTCGTGGCCTTGCGTTTTCCGCTGCATAGCGGTGCCTCTCCCCTCTGCCTCCCTCTTCTCCAGCAAAAACAAAGAAATGGTGGTGCGTAAGCATGAACAGCTGTAACTAGGCAGATGAGAAAGGCACACGGCCCAAGAGAGGCCTAAGGAATTACATCCTTACCTGTGAAATTTGCAGGTATGATTTATATCATCAAAATCTTTGGCATTGGCCCCTTCCTTTCTCCCTCCCCTTTCCTTTCTTTGATTGTTAGGATTCTTTGTTCCCCTACCTCTTTATTGTGAAAAGTATTGTACATACACACAGAAAGGCTGAAAGAGCTTTCATACAGTGAATACTCATATACTCTTCACCTAAAGTTTAGGTCCCAAACTGTTGTTTAACATTTTGCTATATTTATTTTTCTGAGCCAGAGTCTTATCAAAATTCTCCACTGTAGTGGCTGTTATGCAAAATAAGGGAGACAGATTCCAGGAGAACAAATCTCATGTGGAAGTGGGCCCAGTCTACCTTTGTCACCACTGTCTCCTGTCACCTCCTGTGTTCCAGGCGGAGATTCTCACTGGCCTGGCGGTCGGCAGCCCTGCGGACGCGGGGAAGGCCGCGCTGGTGCTTCTGGAGAGGGGCTGCCGCGTGGCGATCGTCACCCTGGGCGCCGCAGGGTGTGTGCTGCTCTCTCAGGCAGAGCCTGTTCCCAAGCACATTCCCACGGAGAAGGTCAAGGCTGTGGATACCACGGTAGGCTCTGACTTTCGGAATCCTTTCTGGCCCTTGAAGGCACATTTAGTTCCTAACCTAGTGCACTGCACTCTCTGTATCCTTAGGTAACGGCTCCAGGAGGTGATGTGATGGAAAAGAGAAATAACTAGGCAGGAGAACCTTACCCTAATCCCTTTCTAACCAACTTTAGAACTTTCTACAAGTCACTTAGGCTCTCTGAGCCTCACTTTTCTTATCCACAGAATTGGAATACCAGTAAAATTATACCTATGAATATTACCTATATTCATTTATGTTTTCAGTAAGTACTTATTGAATATCTATTATACGCCAGCACAATTGGGTGTCAGAGCTATAACGATGAGCACGACAGCCTGTGCCATCAGGGGCTTCGTTTGTAGACAATGAATCACTGGGTCTTACAAGCTTCATGTAACAGAGCCGAAGGTTCAGCACTAGGCCAGTGGGGACTCCACTACACTTTGTGTGCGAGGCGCTTGGTAAGGACAAGCGGGGTAGGTGGGCAAGTCACGGCTAGCTACAGGGCAAGGATGAAAAGAAACAAGTTGGAAAGAAAGGCTCAGGGTTCCTCTAAAGCTGGGGAAATATGAAGGTTCTCTTTATGGCCTAGAATTGAGAAAAACTGGCTAGAAAAGTAAACACATGTCAGGAACATGAAACAAGAAGAAGAAAATGGTTAGAATTTTTATTTATAAGACACTGCTGTGATTACACAAAACATGCTTTGGTTTTTATACTTGAAAGAGACTTTAAAATAGGGGTCGTTTATGAAAAAAGACACCTAAGAGGATCTGATGGAAGTTTTAGATACGAACATGCTTGGAAAACCAGTAAGTGCAAGGCATGCTTTTATAACATGAAACTACATGGTCATTGTCTTATTAAATGTGCTCCATCAGGTATTTGACAGATTGGACGTGGCACTGTCTTCTCTTCCTATTTAATCACCTGTGAATCCATTAGCTTTTTGTCCTATTTTGTCAGGATGGACAGGGAAGGTTTCTTATTCGTTCTGAAATTGATCCCGCAGCAGACTACAACTGTCCCCAGGCCTGAACTAAAGCAGGAGCGTCTCTCCCTCTCTTGCTAAGCGTGAAATGAAGGGTCCCCGGAGGACGCTGGCCCTCTATGGGCCCCCAGCAGTGGGGTCCGTGTCAGTCAGGACCTCTTTTGCTCTCCAGCACCGGAAGCAAACCTCAGAGGGGCCTACACAGAAAAGGGGACTTACTGGGTGCCCAGAATTAGGAAGTTCAAGAGTATGGCGGGATGCAGAGGCTAACCCAAGTCATGGCACCCGCTCGCTCTCTCCTGTCAGCTCTGCTCGCCTGGCGGTGGGCTTTGAGCTCAGACTGGCCCCCTCCGGGGAGGGTCCCTGGAAGCTTCCTGCCTACACTGCACCCACCCAACATCACACCCCCACCTCTGGTGTCACATAAAAATCAAAGAACTCTTACCAGAGGATAGGAAGTGGATGCTGGTCAAACAAAAACCACCCGGGCTACCACAGAACACTTACGTGGAAGTGCACTGCTTGGGCTGGGACTGAATGATGTGAAACCACCTGGGAAATGTTCAGATTTAAGTCAATAGTAATGACCCTCAGAGTAATTTCCTGTTGAAGGATGGGATGGCGTAGATCATGACAGATGACAACTTTGAGCATCTTAAATACAGTGATGGGCACGAAGGAAGTTTTCACTTTGTTTTGTGCCCTTTCGTTTGGTTTCTTAGCATTCCCAGTTCGTTTTTAGGCTTTGGAAAGGTAAAACAGTGAGAGTTCAAAGGTAAAACACGGGAAAAGTTCAGAGGAGGAACAGATTGCTTAATCCTTGGAGGCAGGAGATAGAAAATGGGGTCAGGAAGATCAGGGCACTGGATCAGGATCAAGTCTTTCCTATAAAGGGCCGATAGTAAAGTTAGAGGTTTCACAGGCACATACATATGTGCTCTATCTCAACTACACAACTTTCATGCCTTGGTAGCGTGAAAGCATCCATAAACAACTCTGTATGCTATCGGAATTAGAAGGATATCTATATATACAAAAGCCTAAGCAACCATTCAACCAGTATCTATGACATGCACTGACCACCAGGGGGCAAAGGCTCAATGCACAGGCATGGAAACATGGAACAGACTGATGAATCTCAGAGGGAAGGGGGCAGAGGGGAGGGTGGGAAGAGATTAACCAAAGAGTTTATATGCATACTAGAGGCCCAGCGCATGATTTGTGCACTGGTGGGGTCCCTTAGCCTGGCCTGTGGGGATTGGGCCAAAACCAGCAGTCCAACATTCCTTGAGGGGTCCCAGATTGCAAGAGGGCACAGGCCAGGCCTACCGACCCACTGGTGCACAAATCTGTGCACTGGGCCTCTAGTTTAGTTATATGCTGGATTATTTTAAGTCAAGGTATTAATTGGAATCACCAATGCAATCACTAGGACAAGAACTAAAATAATAATAATAATAATTAAAAAACACACTAAAATAAACAAGAAAATTAAAATGGTACACTAGAAAATACCTAACACAAAAGATGCAGTAAAACAGAAACAGGAATGAAGAAGCTACTGGAAGATAAGCTCGTGTAAACCGAAGGATAGAACTAAAAGTGAAAGATATGGGATCTAGAAACAGGCAGTGCAACATAGGAGAGGAGTGCAGTCAAGGATGGTGAAAGAATGTTCCAGGAAGCAGCTGTGCGGTGAGCTCAGAGCCATTCAGCCCAGATGAGGGCCCTAGGAGGAATGTCTCCCAGAAAAAGAAGGGGGAAAAAAGAAAAGAAATAAATAGTGAAATATCCATATATTTGAATATGCCCAGAATTTGAGGATGAACTAGTAAGTTGCTATGTAGAAAACTGAGGGAAATTTTTTTTTAATTTTTTCCTCTAGGTCATCTAGAATCTAAGGGGAAAAGTATGATTAAGCAAATCTTAGTATACCACATAATTATTAATTCATAGTCATAACAGTATAAGTTCCAATTATTGATTTAACTAAAAATGGATATTATAATCATATTGTGAAGATTGAAAGAAAAAGTGAATGTGTGTTTGTGTGCACATGGGGGAAGATAAGAGAACTAAATGCTCATCTTCCATAGTTGGAATTCAAGAGATAATATCTAAAACTGATTTTCAAAGAAGCAGTATGATGCACATGATCAGAAATAGAAGATAAACACCAGAAGAAACAGCTAAAAGAATTTAAAGTATTTGCCTAGTGAAAATGGTTGTGGAGAGAGATGGAACATTTATACTTTAAGTCTTATCTTTTTAAATTGTGTATTTGGATGGTTCTAATTCTTTTTAAGTGATAAAACACAATGAGATACTGTGTCATACCCACTGGGATGGCTATAATCAAAAATAGATAATAACAAGTGCTGATTAGTCTGTGGAGAAATTGGAACCCTCAAGCAATGCTGGTAGGAATGTAAAAGGTGTGGCCACTATGGAAGACAGTCTGGAAAAGCTTCTAGAAGTTAAACTTAGAGTTAGTTGCAATATGACCCAGCAATTCTACTCCTAGCTATGTACCCAAGAGAAATGAAAACATATGCTCACACAAGAACTTACACACGAACGTTCATAGCAGCATTATTCATAACAGCCCAAGCCTGGAAACAACCCAAATGTTCATCAACATGAATGAATAAACAAATTGTGGAATATACTGTGGGGGAGTAAGAAAATTTCTTTTACCCTTCTAGGTTCTCCTGGCTGGTCTAATAATCAAATCAACATGAGACAGAGTAACAAGAGAAAATAACCAAAATTAATTACATATGTATGGGAACCCCACATACATGAGTCAGAGATCCCCACATACATGAAAGGCTCTGAGACAGAGGTACTGAGGTACACACAAGCTAAGAATGAGGGGGCACCTTGGGGGCTTCAGAGGGGAGGAAGGCCATTCACAGAGGATAAGAAGAGCAATATGTTCAGTAATTAGATGCCTGTCCAAATACCAAAGTTTTTTTTTTATATAATAACTCTTATTAAGGGGAAGGCCCCAAATTTAAATTCTTTAAGGAAGAGTAAAACTTTCTCATGATCCCACAGAGTCTTGATTGTCTTTGGCTATGCCTGCCAAAGTGGTACATCTTGGGGAGGCCTCTTCTGAACCCCTTCGATACATATAGTAGAATGTTATTCAGCCATAGAAAGGAATACTGATGCATGCGATAGCACAGAGGAACATCCAAGACTATACTAAGTAAATAAAGCCAGACAAAAAGGGCCACATATTATATGCTTCCATTTACATGAAATATCCAGAATAGGTAAATCTACAGAAACAAAGGAGGTTGACGGTTGACAGTATCTGGGGAGAAGGGATAATGGGAAGTGATGCTAATGGGCACAGGGTTCCTCTTTGGGGTGATGAAAATGTCCTGGAATGGTGATGGTTGCACAATCTTGTGGATACACTAAAAACCACTGAATTGTGTACTTTTAAAGGGTGGCTTTTATGGCATGTGAATGGCATCTCAATTCAGAAAACAAGGTCAAAAAAGTAACAAACCAATCCATCGAGGCACCTCACTAAAGAATGGGTACTCTTGTGCTGAGGAATCGTCCGTGTAATGGCTCTACTGAGCCTACCCAAATGGGTAGGAGCTCAGCGTCCCCCAACAGAGCGGAGGTGACACAGGAACCAAGGGCAGTTATTTTCTGGGTGTGGAATCTCCCTCAGCGTTTTTATGCTATCTTTGTCCTCTCATCCGGCACTCTCATTATTGAAATTCTTGCCTGTTCTGCACACAACTGTTCAGCTTCTTCGTAAGTCTGAAAAGAGGAGATAATTGATGTGGTGAGGTGCGAACTCCCAGGGAGGCATTTTCTTCTGAGCAAATGGGCTCCTTCGCTTTCCTGTCAAGAGAGTGTTACCTGCTCTCAGGAGGTTTGTAACCTTTTCGGTTTTCCCCTCCTCCTAATCCCTTGTTATACACACTTTTTTTAAAATCATGTTGTGCAGCCTAAATAGATACAATTTTTTAAAATATTTTTATTGATTTCAGAGATATAGGAGAGAGGGAGAGAGAGAGAGAGATCAATGATGAGAAGCATTGATCCACTGCCCCTACTGGGGTTGAGACCACAACCCACGCATGTGCTCTGACCAGGAATCTAACC
This sequence comes from Vespertilio murinus, assembly GCA_963924515.1. Classification (NCBI taxonomy): domain Eukaryota; kingdom Metazoa; phylum Chordata; class Mammalia; order Chiroptera; family Vespertilionidae; genus Vespertilio; species Vespertilio murinus. The sequence goes on along the minus strand of OZ004713.1, from coordinate 55,335,875 downwards.
AGCAACCTCCTGGTTCATAGGTAGACACTCAGCCACTGAGCCGTGCCAACCAGGCACTTTTTATTTGCGAATCATACCTCAGCAAAGCTGGAAAACATTAAATAAGTAAGTCCATCAGGATGGGATGGACGGAGGGAACATCTGGTTGGCACCCTGTCCACTTGAGACGGATGCCTGCCCGGAAGTAGCCGTTTCCTGTTCTCCATCGGCGCTTCTGCGGACTGCTTGCCGCACTCAGTGTGCCTCGGTGTGAACAGTTGGATGCATCACTTCTATTTTTATGTTTCCTGTGTACTAGAGTGAGATGGTGGCAGTAGCTGCAGATGTCCTCAGCCCAGTTTGGAAGACATGACAGATGTGTCTCTTCCCATCTCGATGTTGTCTGAATCTCAGCCTCAAAATGACATGGCGCTCGTGTCACTCCAGTCCTTCCAACCTGAAGGGTGGGGGCTTTGTCATCTTGTGTTCAAGATTGCATAGAATAATCACTTCATAATCAGAGCTACACACATTTAAGCATGGTAACACTTTAAGATCGTCGTGCTAATGTGATATAATGTGCTGTAACATTAATTATCCTTGGCCTATAGGCTCTGTAATATTCCTTATATGTAAACTAGAGACCCAGTGCATAAAATTTGTGCACTGGGTGGGGGGAAAGAACTCTCAGCCCAGCCTGCGCCTTCTCACAGTCTGGGAGCCCTCAGGGGTGTGTCTGACTGCAGTGGAGACGGGAGAGGCTCCTGTTACCACCGCTGCACTCGCTCGCTCACTAGCTCACTCGCCAGCCGTGAGTCCAGCTTCTGCAAGAGGCAGCTCCTGCATTGAGCATCTGCCCCCTGTTGGTTAGTGAGCATCATAGCGACCAGTTATTCCACCATTTGGTCAATTTGCATATTACCTCTTTATTATATAGGATTGCTTTTCTACATGTAATGGTTATGTCCTAGAATATACAGAGACCCTCTGATTTTAAGAATTTAACCCACAGGCTAAATCTGCCTTCTCAAGAATCACTCACTTTACAATAAATCATCATAATTTACAGTATATACTAGTAAGTAAGTGGAGAGTAATCAAAACCAGGGGCATGGGGGATTCTCTTACTTATTCTTTATTTCCCTTTCTTTCTATTATATTTGAGTCCTGTACTATTTACAGCTGCATAGGTGTCCCCCAAGGAACAACTCGGGGCTTGAGATTCAGCTCTAAAGTGGAAACTGCACCAGTAGGAAGTGGAAAAAGTTTCTGTTAAGTTTTCATGGAAGCACTCACGAGGGTGGTTGCTGCTGGGGCTGATGGGTTACCCAGCGCTTTCCAAAGTCACTTCTCCTTGTATTCCCCTCATGCTGAGCTCCGGCCTGCAGCTATCTGAGCTGCTGTCAGGGATAGGTTCCTGTTAATTCACCTGCAGGCCTGGAGAAGGGGCCTCAGAATGAAACCTGCTTTGCCAGCACCTTGACCTTGGACTTCTAGCCTCCAGAACTGTGAGAAATAAACTTCTGTTGTTAAAGCCACCCAGTCTGTGGCATTTGGTTATGGTGTCTCAATCCAACTAACATACACAAGAAAACAAATAAATGTGTTTCCAAAGTGACCAAAAGTGAATACTGAAAAGTCAGCTGTTCTGCAAGGAGAAAACAATCTGATGTGAACTAACTGGATCAGCCTAAATCACCTTTTGGTGAAATATTGAGAGTTTTGCGTGTGGTTTAACTGAAATCATTGGTCCCAGTGGGGAAGGGCAGGTGACGCCCCAAGTTCTCAACCTGATTTAGCCATAACTAGCAGGCTGCTGTGGGCAAGCACTCAGTATGCTTGGGGCTCAGGTTGTGCACCAAACGTGATGTGTCTAGAATGGGGGATCTCGGAGGCATCTTTGACCTCTAAAAGTCCTTACAGACTCTTAGAAATGAGGACCCTCCTGCTAATAATGAAAAGCAGGCACTATTCTGTGCCCGGCACTAGGCTGGACTCTAAGCATTATCTCACATGGTCATAACAACCCAGCTAGATGGGGTTCGTGCCCATTTCAGAGAGGATGAAACAGTGCCCCCAAAGGTAAATAACCTTCCCAGAGTCATCCAGCTGGAAAGTAGGCAGAGCCAGGAATTGATTTTAGACCTGTCTGTCTGACTGTATGCCCGATTATAACACCCCTATACCCTCTACCGCACCACTCTGCCTCTTGACTGGGTGGCAATCTGCCTAGCCTTTAATCTCTCCTATTTGGGCTTCCCGCACTGACTTTCCTTGTCACTTGTCATGATAGAGGCTTTTATAATTGCTTCATTTATCTTGCTCTTCAGAAGCTGCCAGATATGGCAACGGCTTTGCTTGCTTTATGCAATACAGTGCAGCCTCACTTAATCTATGCATAGCCCTAAAAATAGTGGTTGGCACACATAAGCACTGGGTCCGTGTTATTTCTCATTAGCAGGTCCCTATGTGTCCACTTTCCCTGGATCACCTGGGAGTGCCAGGCAGCAAGTTCCAGGAGCTTGCATCCCTCACCATTGCGTAGAGTGGCTATGACGTTGGCTGTGTACCTCACTGGAGGGAAACCCAGGTCCCACTCCCACTCAACTCCTGCATCTTCCTTTATAGGGCAAGGAGCTGAACTGTGTGGACAGCAGCGTGGCAGGATCGTGCCGGGCCAGATGTCACAGGGTCTGGCCAAGATCACGCTCATTCATTCTTGTCACTGAATGACCAGAGGAGAGGTGCACCACTCTTAGAGAGGACAGCCAAATCATCTTTTCATTAAACTTCTTTCGCTAGGGGCCTGACATGCTAACTAGAGAGGCTGAGGGAAGGGTAATTCCTCTTTTCTTTTTTCTTTTTCTTTTTTTCGAATTCCTCTTTTCTTAATGTTCCCAAACCATCTCTGTAGGAAAGGGGAAAAAAAACACACTCCTTTTTCCCTGCCTAGCAAACTCCTAGTCATCCCCAAGGTCCAGCTCAAAGTTCTCTGGGGGCAACCCCGATGATTAATTCAAAGCTTGGCATTTATTAACAGGCCCTCCTGAAATAAAGAAAGAATTTCAGTTCCCTCTGAGAAAGTTAACTAGTGTGTGTGTGAGTATGTGTGTATTAGTGAGAGAGAGAGAGAGAGAGAGAGAGAGAGAGAGAGAGAGAGATCCTCAGAGAGAGAGAGAGAGAGAGAGAGAGAGAGAGATCCTCAGCCTCACTGTGAGCCCGTGCTCTCCACGGCCTGGAGGACCCACAGGACTCCTCAGATTCCTGAAATTCTACATTGCATATGCCAAGGGAAAGAATAAAGTTCAGGGGGGAAAAAATGCTCCTTTTTAATGATTTGAAAACAAAATAATCACCCACTTTCCCGTTTCAAAAACCTGCCTATCAGATTGTTTTGCCTGTAGTCATAGAAAGGCCAGGCCAATAATAATGATGATGATGATGACAATAATAACAACAACAATAATAAGTTACAGAGGGAAAATAACACCTCTGAAGTTGGCATCATAAATAAAATAAACCCCAATGAGGCTCCGAAATTGCCCTCTTAACCGTAGGAATGATGTCAATAAATGGATGAGCTACCTGCAAACTCTGCTGACCTACTGCCAGAAAAGATGAAGACGACAAAAGGTTCTCTCACTAGAAAGAAAGGACAGGGGACAAGGAAATTGCTGGAGAGACTGATGGACAGGCGCACAGCACCTGTCATGCCCCGGGGGTGGGGGGCAGATGAGCTCTATTGCATTACTTCCACCTCAGCACAGCACCTCATTTACTCGCTAATCAGGCAGAACTAAATATTTTACATTAACGTTCTTAATCCTGCATGGGGTCAGTTGAAAACCCAGGGCTCTAAAAATCTGATTGTCACTGCTTACCAGAAATGTCATCCTCACTTTGAGGAACTGAAACAGGGCCAAACACGAAGCTGTTTTTTCCATTTTCCTAAAGTACCGTCCCTCAGCCAGAACCGGGCATGCATCTTCCCGTGTCCAGGGCAGGACACGTTAGGGACGCCCAAGGCCACCTGGATCTGCCCTGCCTCGGAACTCACGTTAGGCCGGGAACTAAAAGAAGAGAAGAGGGGTGGGCGTAGGAGGTAGAGAAACAACAACTCTAAACCAGAGCAGAGTCAAGACAGCAAAATCTAAATCTCGATGTGGTGTTCCGTGGGCCTAGCTAGCACCTAACTGAAGAGACAGGAAGTAGTCCCTCTCCCGGTAAGAAGGGGTGGTATGAGGTTATGGCAGCTTTTCACCCATCTACGACTAAGACTTCTTTTCCTCTCAGCTCCTGCCCCTAAGCCTCCCTCCTTCACTGTCCTGGGCCATGGCCACTTCTGACCTGCTCCTGGCCACCGCAGTCACACTGGGGAGCAGAGCTGTCGGGACTCTACTGTTGGTCTTCTACGTGGTCCCACTGTGTGGCGCTATCTCCTGGTCGACCTGAACTGACGAGGACGTGAGAAAACCATGTGGAGCCAAACCGTGGAGCCTAGTGGGCAGGAACCGTGCCCACTGTCCTCAATGCCCACTGGTGATAGAGGTGGGCAGGAAATGAGGAAAACAGGTGTCGTTCACAGTTCTGTGAGCATCTGTCTGCCCTCTGTGTGAAAGCATGTGTGTTGTAAGTTAGTGGTGTTTTATCCGTGTTGATATGCTCCCTGTGACTAAACTGTTAGTGGCATGAATGCCATGTGTTTACATGTGCATGTGTGTGAGTAGAATGTGCTGTAGTGGGACAGTTTAAAGAAGTGACTAGTCAGTCTCACTTTTCCTCCTCCTACTCCCATTCCTTTGAAAACTAGAGGAATGTCCTATACTATAGTACAACCCCTGTGTGATTTGGGGGCGGGGAGGAGGGCCAGGGGTTAGGTGAATGACATCTCCCCTAAAAAATTCTCTAAAACCTGAAAGTTTTATATCCTTTTCCTTCTTTGGTAAAAAACAAAAAAACAACAACAACAACAAAATTGACCCCTTTTAAAGGCACTCATTGGGCCTTTTGCTAATGACCCACTGAGCCATAAAGAAAGGACAAAGTAAAAACACCACTTTTGGGTGGGATGGCAGTATGTTGTGTTGTTTTGCTTCAATTGGTGGTGTGACAAGGTGTTCCGCCTTGGGATAGGGGTTAAATAATCTACATATATAAAAGCCTAAGTGACCATCCAACCATTCGACCACCTGACCGGTAGCTATGACACACAATGACCACCAGGGGGCAGATGCTCAACACAGAAGCTGCCGAGCGACAGCAACTTTGCAGAGTGCCTCTTGCACTCCAGGATCCCTCGGGGGTGTCGGGCTGCCTGTTTCAGCCCAATCTCCACAGACCAGGGCAAGGGATCCCACCTGACGGAGGGACCCCACTCACTCCACAGACGCCCTTCAAGCCCTGGCACCACCCCAGATGCAACGGCGAGGGAGGGACCAGGAAACACAGGAGGCTGGCTCCAGGACGTGTCTGGCTTTTCTCACCCAGTCCCACCCCGCTGGCCACCTTCTAATTAATTTCCTTTCAATGCCTCTAGTAATAAAATAAAATAAAGCAAAATTGGGAAAAGAAAGATCATGGTTGCATTTGCTAGGTGACTTCCCCATAACTGTTCACTTCCCAGTTAGGGAAATGTTTTTCCCTACTTAGTCCTCGCTTTAACTTTTAGTTTTAGCACGTGAGATCTAACTACGTAGATTACTTTGTGAGTGAACAGACTGCATCAAAGATTTAACATTTACGACTTCCCTCAGTAGTCCCAAAGCCAATTGGATTGCCTTCCTTCCTTCCTTCTTTTTAAATTATGAAATGTTTTGATTATACTGAAAAAGTATAAAGAATAATATCATGCACACCCATGGATCCACCACCCAGCTTTGTTCATTCTTAACTTTTTGCTATTTTTGCTTCAGGTACTTTTTCATAAATAAAACATTATAAACACAATATGACCTTTTTGCTTAAGGAGTTTAGTGCTATGAAGATTCAGCCTATATCAGAACCTAGCTTGCACAGAAGAGTAGTATTATTTTGTAAGAATTTCTACTTAAACAGAAGAGTAGTATTATTTTGTAAGAATTTCTCTTGGTCTCTGCCATTCTGTGGGTTTACTATAGTGAGTCCGGATCTGAATTTATTCTTATTTATACTGCTAATGACTTTACTCTTCCTGAATCTCAGTATTTGTGTTTCTCATCAATTCTGAGAAACCTTAACCAAATTATTATTTAGCTCGCCCCTATTTTCTCCATCCTCTCCTGAAATCCCTACAAGGTATGGGCTAGACCTTCTGGAGATTATAATACTGGGGGCAGGAAGAAGTGGCCATAGACTGTTGCTCTGATCTGGTGAGAGATTATGGCCTGGACTAGAGAGGTGGTAACGGGAGGTTGAGAAGTGGGTTGAAAAACTCCTAAGAATTCAGAGGACACAATGGATAGTTCATTTCCTTTTTAAAAAGGTGGGCAGTGGGGACCTAAGTAAGATGTTTATTTCATGGTCAAAACAAATAGATCATTCTACCAGTATCAGTGGGTCTCAGCATTTTTTTTTTTTTAGTCCCAACTCACCTAAGAGCTAAGACCTCCCAATAGAAACAGCTCATACCATCAATGATTCTGCAGATGGCGCAGGAAGTAATTTACACAAATAAAACGAAATGAAACAATGCTTAGGTAATTGCTCTGGGCCTTTCCATTGGATGTCCTGGCTGCCTCTCTGGGGAATCACTGATCCATGCAACAGAGAAGCATTTGGAGGAGAAATACATCCTGCACCTACAGTCAATCATATTAGAAGGAAATTCTTGCCACATAATGCGAGTTCTGGTATGTCGCCCTACCACCTGTGCGCAGACACCAGCTTCCTCCCAATAGAAGTGCCTTCACGTAACTACAGACTCTCCCCCGATCAAGTGGCAGATGAGCCCATTTGGGATGAATTTGAGTTGTGCAGACAGGAATACCAGGTGTTCCAGCCAGGGTACACACGGGCCGTGTGAATCAGCCACACCAGCTTTCAGCAGCAAGAGTCGCAAAACAATCGCTCAGTTTCTCCCTTCATTTTTACTGTGTAGACCTGGCTCGGGACCCAAAGAGCCAAGCAGCAACTCAAAGGAAGCAGCACATTATAAATAACCCAGAGGAGCCTTTATAACGGCAACTGCCTGCTGATTTTGTGGCCTAACAGCTCAAGCAAAAGGGATATAAGTACAATATTGGGCAATGACTAATTACTCAAAATTTTGTGCCTCAGCAGAAGTGGAACCTGTGGTTGGTGCTAATATTATCAAATGCCTTTGACGTTTAATAATCTGGTAGAGCTCTGGGTTGTTTAGCATGCCACTTTCACAGAGAACAATGATTTTATTTCAAGTGCCTCTCACTGAAATAAAAAAAAAAAAGCAGCTGTTAGGAGATGAACATTTGGCAAGAAAATATTTCAGCGGGATCATTTGGGAGATACTAAATCACACTGGATTAACTGTTTTCTGTCTAGCAGAGTGGAGTCACGAAGAAGAAAGATCGCTGACCACAGAAGACAAGGCCAGTCTTTAGAACCCAGTTGAATCACTAACAGACATTTTAGTTTTAAGTGCCATTTATTCACCAATATATAAAGTTATTTATATACAAAGCTCCCATTAATATTGCCTGAAGAATGGGCCTTTTTTATTCCAGTGTTAGCTCATACTCGGGATTCTCCTTCTCTTTCATTAATAATTGAATTCTTTAAATTATAGAATAAATTAGCCCATCACAGACATTTTGGCCAGGACGGGGCTTGTAACCAGTTGTAAGTCTCCGCAGGCCATTCTCTGTGGCCAGCCAGACGGAAGAGCTGTGCGGGTTGCGACTGGCAGTGGCGCCTGCTGAGCGTGTTAGCCCTGACCCTGAACCTGAAGATGGGCAAGGGCTGCCCCGTGGGCTCCGGGCCCCAGGGTCCCCCCACTCTCAGGTTGCCAGAGTAGGGCCGAATCCCAGGCTGACAACAGACCCCCATGTGCTCTTCAGGCTGGCCAACCGCTGGTCACACTGGTGCGACAATGGAGGCACCGTGACATCATGACGTGCTGTGGGCACAGCCAGTTTCAGCCGAAGCACATTATGCCCAGAGCTGCTTGCATGTGGCTATACTGATGCAGGAACATTTTTTAAGTTATTATAACTGAAACATGAACTTCTCCTCTTTTCTAAACTATCAAGCAATGTACAAAGCGAACAGCTCTGCCTTACCGTCGGTTCCCACGCCTGGGGTGGAGTGGGAGATGGATAAACATTTAAAATGGATCGTTTTCTGAGATGGCTCAGGGTCGCCACGGGGGGAGGCCCAGGCTTGAGCTAAGGGGTGACATGAGGTGCAGAAATGGGGTGGGTTAAGAGATATCTGTCCTGTATGTTATGTAGTATATTGAGACAATATATCTACATTTTTTTTTTACATGGCCATGTTTATGCAAGTGCTAGCCCAAAACAGCTTCATCAAAATGCCCTGTTTCTGTACTGGTATGACCGGCCAGCCCAGAACCCATCCAAACCCAGAAGCTGAGAGTGAACCTTGAGACACAAAGTCAGGCCCCAGTTGGATCCAACAAATGACCTCTGTCTATAGGGAACATTGCTGACTTGCACCAGGAGCCATTTGTCACCAGTAATGGAGCCCGATCAGTCCGTGGTGCTGACCTCGGAGGCAGAACACCACAACCACATACATTCATGTGGGTTGGGATGGGCGAAACACTAGGTGGCAAGCTGGTGAGGGTTTTTGCCTTTGACTCAATTTTAAATCAAATTGGAGTGATACACTTATGATCATCTGTACTCGTACAAATTACTACTAAATATTTCTGGGCACCAATAAATAGAGAATCTGGCAGTTCTGGGATGAAGTTTGGTAGTTTATCTTATTCTCTTATAGTTGAATTTTAATCAATATAGTGTCATTTTTTAATACCACTTACACTCTTTCTGGGCAGTGAAATGCTGCCCTCAACATAAGTATCCCCCTCCCCCACATTGATTTTGTCCTCGACCCCCCATTGACCCCTCTCTGTTTTCATCCATCTGAATGAAAGAAGGCTTTAGCCCCATAAACCTCATTCCAGATAAAAATGCATAATTCAAGAGAAATACTGGTGTCAAAGAAGAGAAGGCACACCAATTTGTGTCAGCAGTTGCTGTAAATTAAAGAGGAGTACAAGAAGAGTTTAATGTAATGTAGATTTGGAAATAAAATTAGAACCAATATTTAGGCAGCCCTCCGCCTCTTTTCCCCTGCTGTGACAGGAAGGATTGACTCCCAGCTTAAGTACCTAACATAGTTCATTTTCCTTTTTTTGCTGGATTTTGCCCCCATAAAATGTTGCATGTTTGTCTTTGGCATCTAAAATCAGATCATTTCACCTTCTCCATTCTAATCTCAGCAGAGTAGTCAGGAGGAAGAGTCAAAGCTTTCCCTTTATCTTCCACACCCGGCATGTTTGCAGCACAGAGAGGACCCTGCCATACCAGTCTCACTAGTTCAGCTGCTGAGCAGCTATTAATTCTTCCTTCATAACTGAGTCTCTCTAATGTGGGTGTCACCCCGTGCCTTCTTTTCTTTTTCTAAAGCTGGAAAGTAAAAGGTTGCTAATGAACATGTCACACGTGTGCCAAACACCCATGAGAATTCTGGAGCACACATGGCTCCCCTTTACAGGAGTTACGGTGGGAAGCTTCACATTTAGTCCAACCGAACCGCCATTGTTCAGAACCTTCAGGTGGGTGGGGGGTCGGATTTGAATGTCCTTTAGAGCTGGTGTGCGTTATAGTTGCCCACTATTTTTTTATATATTTTTTTTTATTTATTACAGTGAGGAAGGGAGAGGGATAGAGAGCTAGAAACATCGATGAGAGAAACATCGACCAGCTGCCTCCTGCACACACCCCACCAGGGATGTGCCCACAGCCAAGGTACATGCCCTTGACCGGAATCAAACCTGGGACCTTTCAGTCCGCAGACCGACGTTCTATCCACTGAGCCAAACCGGCTTCGGCATTTGCCCACTATTTTTGCCATCCACGGAATTTCCTAACTTGACCACACCTTAATCACTAAACTCAGTTTTAACAGATTCTCTCTTCCCAGAAGTAAATTCCTAAGCATTGTGATTCTCAATGTGGGCCCCGGACCAGCAACATCAGCATTACCTGGGAACTCCTTAGAAATAAGTCCTGAGCTCCATAAGCCCTCCAGGCAATTCTGAAACACACTCTAGTTGGGAGAACCACTAACTTAGGAGATGAAATAGTGCCTTCATGGAGGATAGTCAGAGGTGTGCTATAGGTTTTAAAGTTATACCAAAACAGACGTTGCAAGCTCTTTGCTAGCAAAGCTGAAGTACATGCATGGCCTCTCCGGGGGCTGCGTTAGTGGAGCCTGGCCTTCAACGGGGGGAGGGTCACTCCTGCCACCTCGCCACGAACTTGAGCAAGTTCTTCTCGCCCTTGGTTTCTCATCTGGAAAATGAAAGGCCCGCCCTATGTACCCCACAGGATTATAATGAGATTCAAAATGAAACACCTGTACAAACACGCTCTGTAAACCAGAAAATACTGTGAAAAAGTGACAGGCATGTCCTCCTGCCGACAGGATTCTGGCAGCCCGAGCACTGTGTCAGGGCAGAGCTGGGGGAAGGCCTAGCCAGGTCCATGCTTTTGACTACAGAGTGACTGATTCTCCACCTTGGTGGGTGTGCCTCAGATACTGCCATGGAAGCCCACCGAGTTATCTGGTGTTAAGATAGGAAAACCATTGCCTGCTCAGTAGCTACAAGGGTCTAGAAAAATATATCCATTTTCAGACATGCTGTTTTCTATGGAAAGCTCTAAGGGTTGCTTAGGGCCCACATGTATGTGGGCACTGAAGCTCTCATGCCCAGAACTTGCCACAGACCAGCAGTGAGTCTGTACTGAACCCCCCGCCCTCCACTCAGCCCTGTGTGAGGGAGTCATGGCCTTCGAGAAGGAAGCTAAGTGTCCACTGCCACATGTTAATCATTGCAAAGAGGACCTAAAAGGAAATACAGGGTGTCCCCCAAAAAATACACACTTTAACAGCTGATAGCCCAATTTTGAAAATGAAATGTGTTTTAATAAATACTGTATTTATAATTACTCAAAGTGTGTGTGTATACATTTTGGGGAGAAACCCTATATGTGGTTATGGAAGGAGATTTGCCTTTGGGTGGTAGACACACAATGCAATATACAGATAGTGTGTTATAGAATTTTATTATATAGATTTCAAGTATACAATTCGCTGGTGTCACTCCAGTAAATTTCATTTAAAAATATTTTTTTTTAAAAGAAAATCCCTCAAGCAAACCAAACCTATAGAAACCAAGATTTACAAGCCAGAACAGTTCGTGTGTCTGTGCTTGAGAAGAATGGGGGTGGGTTATACCTTAAAGTTAGCCTTTCCTAACAACCCCACCAAAGGAATTCTTAAACAGCAAGCCTCTGGTGCATTTATCATTGAACTTTAAAAACTTCATAGAGTGTTCAGTGAACACATCTGGGCAGGAAGGAAGCTAACTCTGTTGCCTCGGTGATTATTGGGAATGCGGTTTTAGTAAGGAATCAGTTCAGCGGGCCAGCATGAATTTCACTTTTCACAAAAAGTGCCAGCTAAAATCAAGAGATAGGTATGAATCTAATCAGTTAATTATGATTCAATTATGGGATTAGAATATAAAATGATTTTGCTCAACAAATGTGTACCTATTTGACAAATCTACATTGACAGAAAGCAGATTAGTGGTTCCTAGACATGGGTGTAGAATATGAATGAGGAATGACTGTTAACAGGTACAAGGTATCTTTTGGTGGGGGACAAAATTTCCTAAAAGTAGACTGTGTGATGGTTGTTCAACCCTGTGAATGTAGTTAAGAACACTGATTTGTATACTTTAAATAGGCATATTACCTAGTATGTGAATTATATTTCATTAAAGCTGGTTTTTAATCAAATAACTAATAAATTGTAGAGCCAAGGAAAATATTGTGCCTACTTAAAAGACAGAAATAAAAAGCACATCAGAACTTCGCTGCATGTAGTTTCATACTTAATTAATATGAAATATAAGGCAGAAAATATTTGCTCTTTCTTTTCATCACAAGAGTACTTCAAAAGAGACAATCTCAGCCTAATAATTGAAATTTAAATGTAATAAATTAAAGTGGCTAGTGGTAAAAGCCAAAGTCATTGACATTTATGACATAGTGATTTGTCAGGTTCCCTACAGATTTATTTGGAATAAAAGCCAGCAGCACTTACACAATAATGATAAGAAAACTAGGTTCTCATGTCCATCGTGATGTTCCTAAAATGATGTGTTTGGGGAAGGTTGAGGTTGGGAAGGATGTGATCTCATCCTTCTGATGCAAGTATGTGCTGATAAGAGGAGACAGAACTGTTCAGATCTGAGCTGTGAAGCAGAGCTTTTGTCTTGTGTGAGCAGCACGTAGCTCAGGTACGTTTATCTGACAGCCCACTCAGTCTGGTCTGCCTAGGAGAGAACCTTTGCACTTTCCTGCCTTGGGAAGAAGATAGGCTAGGCCACATAGTTCTAATCTCCTTGTAAAAGGCCTAATTCCAGGGTGTGGTTTGCCCATGGCTTACTGGTGGCCATGGAGACCTTAGACGGAGGTAAACAAGAGAGGAACAGGGTGGGAGATGTAGGAATCTCTGGCTCAGTGGAAACAAAGCGGGGAGCTCCCAACACCTGCCCAGTGTGCTTTGCAATTGAGAGGTTGCTGGTTGGGGCTTTGTAACTCACCAAAAGCCCCAGAGACTGGCAGTTCTTTGGGACAAGGGGCTCCACTTCTCTGTTCCTCAACCTTTATTTCATTAGTCACCACTCACCCCAAGGAGCATTTTAGGATTTTCCCCCCCTAATTGTCCTCTTCTCCCATGAAACTGTAATGTTCTATCTATTTCTCCATTTATCTATATCTGTTTATGCACCGAGGCCCTTTGGAGAGCCACCAATCGTTGTATCAAAGATTCTTTTCACCACTACCCTCTACCTCCTGCAAGAATGAGTTTTCACCCCCGGGGGAGATATGGCCCAATTGAGAATGCATATGCTGGACAGAATGAAGGGTCTAAGCAGGGTCTTCCTCTTTCTATTCCTCCTTGAGTGAGTGGTGAAGTCAGCCACACAGAGAAAGTGAACTAGGCGACTCAGTGCCCATCACTGACTAGGATAAGCACCAACTTCAGGCTCCAACACAACTAGAGAAATGTCCTCCAAGATCACACTGTCCCCACACCATCCATTCAGCCTCCCTGCAATCCTCTAGGCGCCGCCACCGGCACAGGTCACCCTCTTCCCATGCTGTCCTCCAGCCCCTCCCAGCTCTAGGCCTCTCCCAAAAGCCTCGCTCACTGTTCTCCCTCTGTTCTTTCTCCTCTATGCCCCCCCGCCCATCCCCCACCCCGGCCCCAATGAGAGCATGAGGTTTACCAGGCTCCCTCAGTCCTGCACCGTCTAGAGCAGTGGTCGGCAAACTCATTAGTCAACAGAGCCAAATATCAACAGTACAACGATTGAAATTTCTTTTAAGAGCCAAATTTTTTTAAACTTAAACTTCTTCTAACGCCACTTCTTCAAAATAGTCTGGTCCAGGCCGTGGTATCTTGTGGAAGAGCCACACTCAAGGGGCCAAAGAGCCGCATGTAGCTCATGAGCCGCAGTTTGCCAACCACGGGTCTAGAAAAATCTTTATACTCTTCACTTACATTTCTTTAATGTCCTCCTCATAACCCCATTAAGTACCTCCCCTGCCCCCACAGACGAATGGGTTTCGGAGACCCTGGCACATACAGATGGCCACTGCTAGAACTCTGAAGCCTTGTAACCAAAAGCTACAGGACCCTGGCTTCTGCCTCCTCCTGGCCGCGAGAGCGTTCCTGGATGTCCTCACCCTTCTCTCTGCGCTGGGAGCACAAGGCAGGCACAGCATAAACCCCTTGCCCTGGGACCCAAGGGATCATTTCCTAGAATCTTGACCCTCTTTGCTCCTTGGAACCCTTGTCTGGCCCCTTCTGACCCAGGTCACGGGCTTTCATTTTCAAAAACATTATTAGCTCATTAAAGGGCCTCCAGATGACACATCTCGTCTATCTCACCTTTGTTACACACAGTTCTGCTCCAGGCACTGGGCTAGGCGTTTGCACATACATACATTATCTAATTCAGTATTTACAATAGCCCTACCTCATAGGTCACAGAGAAGTTGAATAACTTGCCAGGATGGTGAAATCAGGGCTCCAACTCAGGTCTGTCTCATTCCAAACCATTTACTGCATTGTCCCCCTTGGGAAAACATGTTCCCAGCTGTGTCGAGAGGGGCTTCACTGCGGGTGTCAAGATAATGAATTTATCGTTCTTAGAAGATGACACAGTTAAGAAAGAGGGGAGAAGGCACATTGTAAGCCAGGTTTGTTTGTTTTCCCTCTGTGCTGCTTCCCCAGGGGTCATGACACCACGTCTCCTGCCAGTCCATGACTAGCCCTCCCTGGACAGAGAATTACTTTTACTTTCCAAGGCCCAACCACACATTCATGCCTCAGCCTCCTGCAAACAGGAACAAGGCAGAAGCCCCATTCTTGGAACGCTGAAGCAAGAACAAAGCAGAGCTTGCCACCAAGTTGGCCTGAGGGTAAGCCACCTCAGCAGTTGGTGTGGCCCTACCTGCATGGGGTGGCCAGCAGCAGGGTCCCTGGTGGGTTTATGTTGTTCTCCCTGCCTTTCCTGAGGCCCTGGCAATCTTTTTTAAGAGGAAATTAGCTTGAGATTTAGTCATGTTTCATCCCATCTGCCTTTTCCCTGGCTTCCAAAGCCACAAGCCTGGCTGAGGAATTCAGGTCCACAGTGTAGGCTTTGGATGGCTCTGTGGAGGGAGAAGTTTTTAAAAGAAAGTGGGATCTACTTGTCAGATGGAATGCGTGAAGACATCCCGAAGGAATGCAAGGGCTTTAACTGTAGGGTCCCTCAGCAGTTTGAGTGATGAGTCATCCAGTGTGGGTAGAGATTCCTAACAAATGAAGCCTTCTGATGACATAATTCTCGCAAGATCGTCTGAGATCTATTGTAACCGCCTGATTTCATCACATGGGTTTTTCCCTCCCCCCCACCACCACCACCACCACCCAACCACACTTAATACTCATCATGCCTTCCAGCTCATCCATTTTTCTATCATCTGGCATTTGACAAACTAAGACTTCCAGAAGTCTGTCTCATTGTTATCCCTCCTCCAGAGCATCTTGACAGTATGTAATCTTCACAGAAGGCCAATGACATACTGTCAAGATGAGCCTCTAGGAGGGTTCCTAACCCGGGCTCCTGGGTTCAGGGGAAACACACTACTTTCAATAGAGTGCCAGCCAGCAAATATGTGTTGGCTTAGCTAATACCTGAACTGAGTCTAAGGAAGACTCCAGGCCAAGGTATCTCCAAGAATGAAGGCTCAAAGTTCAATAAATGAACAGGAAGAACAGATGAAACTGGAAAAGTAGACCAGGGAGCTTTGTGTGCCATGCTGAGGAGCTAAAATTTTACCCTAAGAAAGATGAGAAACATTCAGAGAGCTTTCTGGAATGGAATGGAAATGAGGTGGCCATATGTACAGCAGTGTCACGGATGGATTGGGAGGGGCCAGACTGGAGGCAGAGAGACTGGTTAGGAAGGTAATGTGGTCCTCTAGAGGTGATGTGACCAGGGCGGTGGGAGTAGGGATGGAGATGAGAGGACAGATTTGAGAAATATATACATTGAAATTTGGCAAGCGGAGGTTAATTAGGCATAAGGGAGAGAGATATTCAGAAGACCCCAGATTTTCCATGTGGAGCTGCCACAAACTGAAAAGGTAAGGTCTGTGTTCAGGTAGCTATGGATTCAAATCAGGCATGTTGAGTGAGAGTGCAGGAGGCTGGTGGAACAGACTCAAAGATAGATATTGAATCTGAAGATAGAGAAAAGTCTGTGTTATGTATATGGTGAGCATGCATAACAGTTTAAACTATAACTACATAGTACTTAAGTCACTCAAAAAATTACAGGGAATGAGAAGGGAAATGGACCGGGACAGAACCTAAGGGAATGCCAGCATCAACGGGGCAGGAGGAGGAAGAGGGACTTGTGATAGAGACAAAGAAGGAAGGTCAGAGAGACACAGGGACCCAGGAGAATCCCTTACTGCTCTGTGCCTCTCCCCTTCCTAAACCTAAGCCCTCTGTCTGTCCTCTTCCTCAAAAGCAAGCTCTTTTATATCCTTAACTCCTCACACAGCCCTCACAGGCAAAAGCTGCTCTCGATCCCAAAGCTCCTCTACCATCCTGTAGAGACTCCTCCATCTTTGAGGTTCTTGCACTTCAGTTATAGAGCCTTGACCTCCTTTCCTGATAATTCTGTTTATCTAAGACTCTGGCATCTACATCACCATTTTCCTCTCCATTCCAATGCTACCATCATGTGAGATAAGCCGTCACCAAGTCTCAGAGTTCTTAGATGCCCTCACCTACAGTGACTCTTCACTTTCACTCCAGCCTCCCACTGCCATGGTGACTCCCAGGAAATGGTTAATACCTGGCACTACTTCAGTTCTGTGGGAATAAACCTCACATCCTACTCTGACCACAACCAGCTCTCTCACATCTCTTCCTACACTGTTCACTTTCCTTAGATTCCTCCATTTTCTTCTGACCTATTGATCCCCTAATGACCTCTCTTCCTTCCTTACCCAGGTTGGACTCTGGCTGTTCATCTGAAGTATTCCCAAAACCTTTGCTTCCTCTGCACCCCTATTCTTCCCTCACCCCTGCCCAGGGCAACTCTCTTCTCGGAAAATGGGACCCCATAGAGAGGGACATCATTAGAGATTCACATCATTAGAGTATTCACTCTCTCATCCCTGTCATTCTTCATCATTATAGAAAACTTAAATTGCCCTTTTCCCATTAGGAAATAGGGCAATTTAAGCAATAGTCAAAAGCCCAGTCTCTCTTTCCCGAAATAGTTTCTCCACCTGCTCTGTTGCTGGACTTCCACAGGTGTCCTTGGTGCCACTCATTCTTGACTGCCATTTACCACCTTTATTTTCACCTTGAGTGAGTTATTTAACCTCCTTGAGTCCTAGGAAACTGGCTCTCCCAGTACCACAGACCAGAACTTCCCAGAACCAGGAGTGTGAAGGCTCTGGGGAGAGCAGGAATTTCAGAATGCCACATCCACTCTGTAAGAGGAGCTCTTCCTTAAGAGGAAATCATTGTGAGAACACAATGAATAGTAGCCACCTGGGTATTTCTGTTGAAGAAGGAAGAATTATGCCATCACCCCTTTTGGCACAAAAATAATTTTCAGTGAAAGGTTAAAACCATCATGTTGTATCAATGAGAACGATTCCATTATTCCAAGAATGATTGATTGGAAAGTACTTTACTTGCAGCAAATCATAGTGATACAATACAGCTTCCACTTTTAAAGCACTTTCCACTAAAAAAAAAAAAATTATACCTATGTCTAAAAATAGTTATACTGAAGATGTGAATCAATAGCCGAGTAATTTATTGGCACTTGAAAGCCCTGTGGTATAAACAGATTCAGTACAATGGGACTATCAAGTAGCTCTGGCTGTAGCAATCTAACCTCCATGTTCATGACAAAACAAAGTGACAGGCAGTTCAGAGAGAGTCAGTCACCTGGCCACCTTGGAAGAGAAGAACACAATGGAACAGGACCAACTGGTCAGGTCAACGCAAAGCACAGTGACACAGTGAGAGAGGCAAAGGGGGCAGAGATGTGGTCGCTGCCCTCTGTTTTCAAAGAGTCCCCGACTGCATGCAGGCCTGTACACAGAATAGCACAATGTCCCAAGTATCTTTAGAGGAGTATAGAGTAATATGAGCTATTGAAAGGGAGAGAGATTCTTTTCAGCATGCTTTCCTTCCTTCTCGCCTTCCTGCCTGCCTGTCTCCCACAACCATTTACCATGTGGTGTGATGTGAACAGAGCATGGAGTAGACTGGGTCTGGTTGCAAATGGCAGCTCTGCCACTAACTGTGTGACCTTGGACAAGTTATTTAATGTCACTAACGCTCAGCTCCCTCAAGTTTCAGAGGGGTCATTAATAAAGATGAAATGAGGTCATTCTTACCCAACTTTGCTGCCTCCTGATGCAGAGCAAACAGTAAAAGTTCACTCCTATCCTCACCCTCCTACTTCTCCATTAAGGTTCCACCCCTTTCTTGCTTAAATTTCAAAGCGCTTTCCCACTGGTGCAAGGAATGTGACTTTGAAGAGAGCGTGTCCTGGTCTTCGTGTCTTTGGGCGGGTGGGCCATCAGCTAGGAGCCTCCCTGCTTCTTTGTGGTTTTGGCCTCAGAGGACCAACTGCTACCCTCTTTATAGCAAAACTGTGGAGTTCCGCCCCCAGCCAATCCTCTCACTTCTGTGAAATGAGAAGGTGGAGATTGGGTAACTGAGAGCTGATCCATCAGCAGTTGTAGATTAAGCGCATACATCTTTTAAGGATTGTATAAGGAGGTAGTCAACAAGGAATGGATTCCACAAGCTTTCTAGCCATGCACAAGAGTTTAACACGTGGGATTGCCTCAATCAAGGTTCTTGGTTGAAGACAAAAGCATCCATTTGTGTTACTGGCACGGGACCTGGATGCCATCACAATGCTGCCACTAATACCTCAGACCTCAGTTTTTCTGAAGTCACTGTCACAGCCAGAAAAGGTTGCTCCCACTCCCCTCGGCTTTCAGATGGGTGTCACTGCCTGGTTTTTAATTGCAAAGGAAGTGGCCTCAATGATAGGGGTATTCCCAAATGCAAGAAAGAGCATCTACCAATTCAGCTCACTCCAGCATGTCTACTTAATTAAGAAAAAAAGGGAAATCATCCAGAGACTAAAAAATAGACTATTTGAAAATTCATGAAGTGACTGATGGTGGTTTTTAAAACTTCTTTAGTGATATTTCTTTCCTGAAAAACTTATTTTAGTAAAATTTTTAATTTTTTAAAATATATATGTTATCTATTAATTTTTTAGAGAGGATGGAGAGAGGGATAGAGAGAAAGAAACGTTATCAATCAGCTACTTGACGTGTACACAAGGGAAAATGTCATCTTCCTTAAAGCCATTCACTGTCTCATGAGCTCACTCTGTTCCTTCCTCCTCCTGGGTCTTCTTCCTTCCAGCTTTCTTTCTCTCTATAAATCTGTCTCACTCCATAAGGACTCCCTTCTTCACAGAGCCTGTCTTCAAAACCTCTCTTAAAATCCAAAGTCTGCCACACTATTTAGCAGTTAATCCTCAATGGGTTATACTCCTCTCTAGTGCCCATCACTATGCTGCAGCCAGCTCATGAAATACGTCAGCTGCAACTGAAACAGTCTTGTAGGCCAACGTCTCTATTAAGGCTGAAGTATAACTTCAAGATTTGTAATGAAAGCTCTTGGGTGGGTGGGGGGTAGGGAGGATAACAAACTAGGAAAAACTGGAAAATGGCCCTGAATGCAGTTAAATACCAGAATGATTTTTCAACGTGAACTTGTGTAATTAATTTATCTAAAATGCATTTGTTAGGCCTAACCTGGTGTGGCTCAGTGGTTTAGCATCAACCCAGGAACCAAGAGGTCACTGATTCAATTCCTGGTCAGGGCACATGCCCAGGTTGTGGGCTTGATTCCCAGTGGGGGTGGGGGGCATTCGGGAAGAAGCCAATTGATGCTATTTCTGTCATCAATGTTTCTATCTCTCCCTTCCTCTCTCTAGTAATCAATAAAAACATATCTTTTTTTAAAAAAACAACAACAACAGATAAATCCTAGTTAAGGCACATTCTACAAAATACCTGACCAGTTCTCAAAACGATCAAGGTCATCAAAACTGAAGAATGTCTAAGAAACTGTCACAGCCTACAGGAACCTAAGGAGACGTGATAACTAAGTGTAATACGGTATTCTAGATGAGATCTTAGAACAGAAAAAGGACATTAAGCAAAACTAGGGAAATCCAAACAAATATGGAGTTCCATTAATAATACGTCGCTACTATCTCATTAGTTGTGACACGTGTGCCACAGTAATGTATTTACAGAAGTGGGTGTGGGGTCTATGGAAACTCTTGTCATATCCTTGTAACTTTCCTGTAAGTCTAAATCTATTCTAAAATAAACGTGTAGTTAAATACTTTTAAAAATACAAGTTTGGGGAAAAGATGAATACATGCTTATCTCCACAGCTGTCCCTTTCATTGCAGGGTGCTGGAGACAGTTTTGTAGGAGCTTTGGCCTTCTACCTGGCTTACTACCCAAACCTGCCCTTGGAAGAAATGCTCAAGAGATCCAATTTCATCGCCGCGGTCAGTGTCCAGGCTGCAGGGACACAGGCATCCTATCCGTACAAGAAGGACCTGCCACTTGATTTGTTTTGATTGCTACTAACTCAAAAATAAAAATACCTGGAAATAAAATGTTCTTGAAGGTGGCCAGTCCTAATCAGCGGCTTACTATAAAATGCCCTCTTCTCCTTTCTTTGCAAGTATTTTCATGTACTAAGTCATCCTCAAGCTTTCATCTATTTCTTTACAATCATTAATTTCCTTGCTTTTTATGCAAGAGGCTCACCAGAAGTAAGGACTCCATGCATGACCAGGACCTGTACAAACATTACTACTACTCGAGAACTGGCAGACTCTGCTGGCAACAGATCAGGAACACTAGCAGAGGTTGTGAACAAGGGTCTAGTCAGAGCAGAAAATGTTCAACAAGGGGATGGGGGTTTATGGATTGGACCCCTCAAGCAGTTCCTGAGAGGGGCAGCTGATATTCCGCTTTGGCTTTAGCGTTGTCAAAGCTTCTGGTTTTGCAAGAGAAGCCAGAAGTTTGGGATGTTTATTGAAATCTTGGAATGTTTACATGTCAGCAACTCATTTTTTTTTTTTTATGTAAACACCACCTGTGGGCCACATTCAGCCCATGTGCTGAACAGACAAGTGACTGGTTAAGCCAGTATTTAGGTTTGTCTTGTTTTTAAAAATGCAATCCATGCATGTCCAAGACCCTTTACATGAGCTTAGCAAGTAAGATCAGGTGAAAGATTTTTCTTGTAACCCAACACCATTATGTACAGTTCCAACCTAAAAATAGCCAAGATCGCACCTATTATTGCTTTGAACCGGAGCTTTAACAAAAGATGCCATAAAAGAGCTGACTATCAATGCCACAAGCCTCCAAGACTCAGCAAGTATCCGCATCTAATTCCATTTCCAGAGAGCTCCTCTTGCATTTCTTCGGAGACACAGATTGGGCCCTGGGAGGGAACACCTGTTATTTTGAAACAGTATCGGTTCCTTAATGCTGGTAGTCATGGTGGGCACTCTCATTCTCCCACATAAATGCTTTAAAGGGGGTAGAGCTCAGAAAATGAGCTCATCCTTACCTTCAGCCAGAAATTCGACAAGTAAAGAAGAAAACTGGGCAATTTTGAAAATCTGTGGGAAACAATAGCTTGAGTGAGAAAGTACATAGATCTGGCAGAGCAGGAGTCTTTATCTGAACATTAGGGATTGTCAGTGGAATTTCCAAGCTGGTTAGCTGTGTGTTAACACCAGGCCCCCCGAGCCTTCATTCTAGCTTACAGCAATAACATAGAACCTCTTATTTTATACATACATACATACACACACACACACACACACACACACACACACACACACATATATGAAATAAATGAGTCCAAAGCTGTGCTAGAAAATCATAGATACTGCATTCCTAACCTGAGTTTGAGATACGGACCAACAGTATTTTCCCTAAGTATACTAGTATAAGCACAAATCAAAAATAGTTCTCATGGTTTCCTTTGTGTTAGAAAGCTGAGGCTGGCTCCCTTCTTATCATTCCTGCTCACCTTTGCCACCTCTGTCACTGCCTGGGAGTTTTTAAAAATCACTCTAGAGTGTGACGGCCTTTTCTAGAAGATCAAGGAGGAACAGCCTGGAAACTCTTGCACAAGTCTCACTGTGGAAAATGTTCTTTCAACACATGAAACAATGGTTATTTTTTAGTAATGTAGTTGTGTTTTTAATTTCAAATAGTGGGGAAAAACATCACTAAGAGACAATAGCACAGGCTATTTTAATATATTTTATTACGGGCTATAAAAATATCCAGAAAGATAAAGAAATTTGATGCAATGATATATGTCCTAATATGAAGAACTTTCTTTCACTGCATTGTTTTCTTCACAATGGCCTTCAAATCGCAGGAGGCAGAGATGCCGTGTCATTTCCTCTTCTTTGATTGCATGCTGCAGAATTTCTGAATCAGTACCCCGCCCTCAGTCTTCTCATGTATAAATCAAATGCATTTTCAATCCATTGTTTAGATGGAGCGTATTTTTTTCTGTTCCACAAAGAGGACTTTTGCTCTCACTACAGAAGGAGAAAAAAAGGATTATGGCAGAAAACTGAGCATCATAACCATTTTCTAATAAAAATATGCACCAGACCATGAGCCCTCTCTTTGGTCTTACTTCCCTTTGACATGGGGATGGGGTTGACTTGCAAGCTCAGCTCCTTGATCCCAGAGGCCAGAGAAAATGGAAAAAAGGAAAGGGCCAGCCAGCCAGTGACAACCTTGGTATCCCAGGTCATACGTCAATCAATGTGAAATATTCAAATTAAGCAAGAAAATTATGGGCAAAAGATGGAAAACACTCGATGTCATCACCCAGTTATATTAATCCACTCTTGTGGGGGATAGGCAAGGACAGACTGGAGCTGGACTCCAGAAAAAGGGCACTGAGAACTGAGCAGACAAAAGAGAAGTAACATCCACATTAAGCTCATATTTTCCAGAGATGCTGGATTAAGAACTGTTATGCCCAGACTTCATGATCCCCAAGGACCACCAGGAAGCCGAGTCTGATGCAATTAACAAAAGAGGCTCTTCCATGCTAGCATGGGCTCTGTCCCACTCATGCCCCAAATATGGACTTTCTAATTTGGTAACAAAATTAACATTATAATCACAATCTCATTATTACAAATATTGGAGAGTGCAGTTCTCTGAAATAAAACCAAAACAAAAGTGCTAACGCTGGGATGAAAGATTGGAGACTCTAGGCAATAAGGTTTTCATAGTTCCTATAATGCCCTATAGTCCTCCATTAACTTCATCTATCTGTTTATCTTCTATAGATCTTTCTCTCTCATCTTTCCCAAACCCTCCTCCCCCCCCCCCCACACACACCACCTTATTATTCTTTGCAAAAAAACAAAAAACACACCCAGGAATTCAAACAACTGTGATATAACAATTCACTTGTCCCTACCATACAGAGATTTTAGCTTTTTTTTCTTCTATAGTCAACACACTCTATATAGGAGATGCCCAAACTGTCTATGATTAAGAGTTAGCTAGGGAGCTTACTGAAATAAATCCCTGCCCTCATTCTGGTTCCTCAGATCTAGGCTAGGACTGAAGTCTATATTTTTAAACCCTTATGATTCTAATGAGCAGCTGGATTAAGAACCATCATCTAGTCAATAGAGTTTTATCTATA
The DNA here is from genome assembly GCA_963924515.1 of Vespertilio murinus. Lineage (NCBI taxonomy): Eukaryota > Metazoa > Chordata > Mammalia > Chiroptera > Vespertilionidae > Vespertilio > Vespertilio murinus. The sequence continues at coordinate 55,312,277 of OZ004713.1, read as the reverse complement.
ATATTAATAAAAATAAAATGTACATATTACATAGGGACATTTTTCATATATTTCAAATCACCTAATATTAAGTATAAGTACAACTGATGCTCCTTCAGAATCCAATGGAGACTACAAAACATAAAAAGGTAGAAAAAAACTTTCCCTATCAGACAATATTATTCATTGCAAGAAATATTTCATGTTTTTCTACATACAGCTAAAAAGATAGATAAAAGAAGGAACTTGTCTTACTGACAACCAATCAGGAGATTATGCAAGTGTGAACAGGAATAACTGACAAAGATTAGCAAAGCAAGGCTTTATTTATGAAAATGTTTTGATTCATTCCCTTAATTCAAAGAATAAATACTAAAGTCCACAGAACTGTGTTGGGCAATGCGGAGTTTACAAAAGTGTAAGAAGAGTCCTTAGCCCTGCGGTTTGGCTCAGTGTAGAGCGTCGGCCCATGAACCAAGAGGTCACTGGCTTGATTCCCATTCAGGGCACATACCCAAGTTTCAGGCTCAGTCCCCCATAGGGGGCATGCAGGAGGCAGCGATCAATGTTTCCCTCTCACTGATGTTTCTATCTCTCTGGTTTGGCTCAGTGGATAGAACTTTTTGACTTGAGGGCCACAATGGGTTCTTAAACTGGACCAGAGGGCCGGAACAAAAGCAGCCTGACCATGCTGGCACTCTCATCTTGGGCTGCTGGTGAAGGAGCGGAGGGGAGAGCAAGAGAACCCTCCGCTCTTTCAGCTCCTCGGGCCGGATAGAACAGCCGAAGGGCCGGATCCGGCCCACGGGCCGTAGTTTGCCCACAGCTGGGATAGAGCATCGGCCTACGGACTGAAGGGTCCCAGGTTTGATTCCAGTCAAGAGCATGTGCCTTGGTTGCGGGCACATCCCCAGTAGGGAGTGTGCAGGAGGCAGCTGATTGATGTTTCTCTCTCATCGATGTTTCTAACTCTCTATCCCTCTCTCTTCCTCTCTGTAAAAAATCAATTAGCAATAATCGCACCTCGGATAAACCTCATTGGCTATGATACTGCCACTGCGCAAAGCTTCTGTAAAAAAATCAATAAAATATATTTTTAAAAATGATAATAATAAATAAAAGAAGAAGAAAAAGAGTCCTTGGGCATCTATCTGGAGTGGAGGAATGGCAGTAAGAGGTAGAAATGACAGTGGGGCTTCATGGCCTTAAGTGCTAGACTGACCACAGGGGATGGTCCTGATTAAGAAAGAAGAAAAATCAGGAAGATTAATTTGGCTCCATGTAACAGAAAGAATAGGAGGCCTGGAGTCAAAAAGACTGGGTTCGCACATTGGCTCCAACTTTCTCTGCTCTGAGTCTCTAGGCAAATTTCTCAAAATACTCTCTTCCCATGAGAGAGATAACTCCAACTCCCTCACAAGGCTGCTGCCAGATACACAGCAACACTCAACGTGTGCTAGCTGAGCACTGATATCCACAATCATAAACATAAATGTTGTCAAAATGCTTTCTGCTTACTACATAGGAAAATGAATCTGTCAAGCTGTTTCCCTACATTGAACCTCAATCCATTCTGCTTCCATTAACATCTACATTGTCTTGTTTAGTCATCAAGGGACTAAAACTGGCAAGTTTTCGTTTTCATGATAAATCTTCATATATTTAACAACTTTGAATAAGCTTATGCCTCGGCTTTAATCCTTCCTCCTCCAAAATGCACATCTAGTTTTATGTGAGGAAAAGGAGTTTATAAGGACAGGGGCTGCTTCTAGCCATAGAGTGGGTATACTATGAAATGCTTAAACAATTGAGAGTGCTTCTGTTTCCTTAGCCGATTTTCTTCATAAAGCAGACTCACAAAACCTTACCCTTAAACTACCCATTTACTAGAACATGCTGGCAGATATGCCCAGCTGTTTGGTACCCTAAGCCATGGGCAGGCCCCAAGGCAAAGAGCACGCAAGCCTGCAGGGCGTCAGCAAGCAGGCGGGCAGAGAGCCAAGCAGCCTGATGTCCCAGAACATTCTCTCCTTCCGAAAAGACAAAGTGGTGCTGCCAAGGCTCGTACCCCTCCTTACCAGAAAAATCCTAATCCTCTGTTTAAAATTCATATGTTAATCTTTTCTCCCACTTTCAACTAAGGTCAGACTGCTCATGGTTATATCCTTCCCCAATCTCAAACCTAAAACCAATCTAACAAATAAGTTCCTAACACAGAGTCCCCTTGATATTGGGGGGGGGGGGGGGGGGGGATTGTTCTAGGAACACACCCCCCCACCACGAATACCAAAATCCATGGATGCTCATGTCCCTCATGTAAAATAGGGAAGTATTTGCATTTACCTACATACATCCTCACTTATACTTTAAATCATCTCTAGATTACTAATAATACTTAATACTATGTAAATGCTATCCTATCCAATCAGTTGTTATATTGTACTGTTTAGGAAATGGGAGGAAAATAAAAGTCTGTACATGTGCAGTACAGACATAACTACATAATACACATCAACACATAACTCTCCCTCTCCACCTCCCCCCCCCCTCCGAATATTTTCTCTGCATTGGTTGAACCCACAGATGCAGATCTGGTAAGATACAGAGAGCCAGCTGTACCTCCACACTAAGGATGAAAATTCCAATACATTTTCATACTTAAAATAGTACAGAGGTTATTCAACATTTATTAATGTTGTACAAGTTCCCAAAAAACTCTACAGGAGCTAAAATGTGAGAGCAGAGGCATGCTCGTTTAATTGTGCTTCCTTTACTGCACTTTGTAGATGATTGCGTTTTTTACAAACTGAAGGTAAGACCACCCACCAGCAAAAAGATTATAACTCGCTGAATGCTGAGATGATGGTTGGCATTATTTAGAAACAAAATATTTTAAATTAAGACATGTACCATGTTTTTTAGACATAAGGCTATTGTATACTTACTAGTCAGTATAAACATGGCTTCTATATGCACTGGGAAAGTAAAAGTTCGCATGATTGATTTTATTGCAATATTGCAGTGGTCTTGAACTGAACCTGGAAGATCTCTGAGGTATGCCTCTACTTTATTGTAAAGCTCACCACTTTGAGTTTACATCACCTGATACAAAGAAATCAGGAGGAGAAAAACACCACACCATCACCTGATACAAAGAAATCAGGAGGAGAAAAACACCACACAATCCAAATCCAATTGCTATGTATGATCTGAACATTTGCGTCCCAACCTCCCTGAATTCACATGTTGAAATCCTCACTCCAAAAAAATGGTGGTATTAGGAGGTGGAGCTTTGGGGAGGGGCTTTGGTCACGAGGGCAGAGCCTTCTTGAAAGGGAGTAATGTTCTTAGGAAAGAAACCCCACTGACCCGCTGGCCCTCCCACCAGGTGAGGACACAGCCAGGAGGCAGAGGCTATGAACCAGAGGGCCCTCACCAGAAACTACCACGCTGGCACCTTGATCGTGGTCTTCCCAAGCCCCGGAACTCTGAGAAACACATTTCCTTTGTTCATCAGCCACTCAGTCTGAGGTATTTTGTAACAGCAACCCAAACGGACTAAGACACATAGTTTCTCATCCTGGTAATTTCCCACTATATAAGGCATCACCCTGCAATTCAGACTCCTAATCATCAGGTACAAACCTAGTTCCCTTTTTACTATAATAAAGAATGACCAGAAATTTTAACACCGTAAAAATAGCAGGGCATTTTATTTCTGTTAAAGAATGGAACTCACACAATTTTAAGTTGACAACTACTTCTTAGAGCCTTTTTTAAATGCCTCCTCACGTTGGTCCAGCCTTTATTTTTGTTTTCCTTAGACACTGATGAATGCAGCACAAGGAACAGTGGTTGTAAGACCTTCTTAACTGAAGGCAGCTATGAATGCAGCTGTCAGCCAGCATTCACAGTAATGCCCGGCCGGAGGTCAGGAAGCGGTAAGTATGTTTTAGCCTCCTGTGAACTCTCTCAAGAACAAGTGCTACAGAAAGTGGTCCGGGCCCAGCCTTCGGAGTCAGATGGTCCTGAGTTCAAATCTTTGTTCTGTCCCATGTTTTAGCTGTGTGTCCTTGATTCGAATTCCTCAGCTACAAAGGGTATTCAGATTGCCTGGAGAGCACAGATGCTTGTGTTATGATTGATTCATAGCATCTGAAGACACGAAGGCTTGTGTAGGTAAGCAAAAAATACACAACTTTCCATTCTGTCTGGGTATTCACAAGCACTGGTCTATTTCCTTTCTCCCAGAGATCATGGTCTTCAGTGACCTCTATTGTCCTTTTCTTTGTTGTTTCAGGCAGGAAGATAAATTTGTTCCCTATAACTCCATCTTGAGTAGAAGCGAGGGTTCATGAGTTCCTGTTCTTAATGAAAAAGTTGACTAGGAGGTTAAGTGTCTGTCTTTCTTTATTAATTTTGGGAAATAAGATTCTGGTACCAATTCCAATTCTGATCACCAAGTGGATGTCTTCAGTTAACTTTCTCCTACAATTCAACTCAACTCTGACACTATCTACCTAGAGAGAATAACTCGGGAATAGCCAGATGGAAGTGAGGCCAGGAATGGAGACAGAGCACAGAGCTTCCACAGCGTCTAGGGCTTGTTACTCTCCCAGAGCCTCCACGTGTTCAACCCAGAAGCTCCGGTACAGAAGCCATCATAAAGGGGCTATTTACTGGCAAGGGCAGAAAAATGAAATGAATGGCCCTAAGTTTTCAAATAAGGAATTTGCTAGTTTATTTTGCATAAATGTGCTCATGAAATCCAAAAACAGGACAGGCTCCCACCAGCAGCAGTCAGGGGCTGCCTCTTGTTTGTGAGCATGCAATCGGGCCTTGGGAACACTTGTCCCTTCTGAACAAACACTTCTACATAATGAGACCGTTTAGAGGTGCCGTTTATTATGTTCTTTTAGCAGATGGCATAAAATAGGAAATGTCCTGTCCTCCTGCCTTAATATATAAAAACCATACTTCGTGAACTAAAACCTGGACCTATTTCCTTTGCAAATGATCCCAGGAGATCCTTCCTTCTCCTTCTCAAGATATTCAACTCTTTGTTTCCAGGGCAATACCACTCCTCTCCTTACATGGCTGCTTTCTCACCTCAGATCTTTGGATAACTATCTTCTACAAGAGAGACTGACCCTAGTCTATCCTAGCTAAAGTTGAGATCCACCTCTCCACAACTTTATCTTGTATCTCAGCATCCTGCTTGTTTCTCATAGCACTTAGCATAATGTGTGTGTGTGTGTGTGTGTGTGTGTGTGTGTGGTGTTTCTTTCTCTCGGTTCCAAATCAGACCAACTGCCAAAAGTGCAGGGACTGAGGCTGCCGGGCGTTGTAGCACCTCCCACAGCTGGGACAGTGACCGGCACCGCAGTAAACATTCAGTGCACACTGGCTGAATAAATGCTAGCCATTTATTCAAATAAATAGTCAAGAGGGCCAAAAACCTGCCACTGGACAGCATCGGTCTGGAAAGAGCAACAGGCCTTGAGAGCATCTGACCTTATTGTGGAGTAACTTTTCTGAATCTTACCAAACGGATCATAATGCAGCAGCGTCAGTTTCTCCCCTAGGCGTTTTCTCTTGGTGTTGAAGGAGAAGCCTGTGCCAGCTTGGCTTACCATCCTCACCAGAATGTTCCTAAGATGTAAAAGTAAGCGGTTAGAAGCTGAAGAAATGGGTTAAAATCAGTCACAAGGAGATGGCACATTTTGAGAACCCTACCCAGTAGTGTTAGTTGTGGGACATCCGTTGGCCCTCAGAAGGTTCAGTTCTAAGACGGACTACGTGTTCTGTAAGTCACAATTTCAGTGGTTTTGATTCCCAAAGTTTGTTTTATTACAGAATGTCTTGGTAATGACCTAACCAAAGCAACAACCACATTGTAGGCCCACCTCTTAGAAGGAGCAGAGGTCAGAAGGGAAAAAACAAAATACAAATGTACTGGTAATCCTAGGTGGCCGGTCTGGAAATCATAAAAAGAGCTGTCTCATAAGACCCCCATCTACCAAGGATGAGCAATAAGAGTAAAATCAGGAAATGAGAAAATTAAGGGATTAGAACTTTTCTATTGCTAACATCTAACACCTTTTCCTTCTTCATATATTTCATTTAAGTTATAGTCCTCCAAAGCATAAAGTTCATGTTTTGCCTCACTGGACATTTTAATACGTTGTACTGTTTGTTACTTTTTCCTATGTCTTGTCTCCCTACAGAAAGCATGCTGTTTTATTTCTCATCCAATTCCAAAAAGAATAGGAAGCACCTAAGATACATTGTACATCTTTGCATCCCTTTCCATGCTATACACAATGCCTCATACATAAGAGGCATACAGTATTTGTTGATTAAGAGAGGTAATATTAAGCCATTTGCTCAAAAAGATCTAACTAAAAGCTATTACGTGCTTACTCTGGAAAGCACTATGGGAAATGCAAAATTCTATTAAGGCTGCATCAGCACCCTAGAGAAGCTAACAGTATAGTATGCAAGGTGAGTGTGTACAGAAGGTCTGTAAGGCAAAACATATATGACAAAGGTCACAAGAAGGATACAAAGAACATGCGAGGCAGGGAGTACCTCTAACGATACTGAAAGCATGAGAGATTCCTACAGAACCTGGAGGCGGGAAATTCCCACATAAATAACAGGATTGTGGGGAAAGCTATATGAATCAATAAAAAGATACTGGAGTGGAGGGAACACCAATATACATATTTAACTTTAATAAAATAAAATAAAAAATAGAACAAAAACCCAGTCTTGAGGATTTGTGACATATCTTGGTTTGTAAGCAAAGGCTGCATTAGAATTTTCCTATTTTTAACACACAACAAATCTTCAGTTACTGTCTATAAAATTTATTTTAAGATAAGAATTTGGTTTTTATAGTCTCTCTGGTACATCGTGAATTCTTTCATCTTTGCTAGTTTTGAAATGCTTCTACCATAAATGCAAAGGATTATAAAATAGGCTTATAGTTTAATCAGATCACAGACTGTCCTGCTAGACTCCTGTAGTGGGCTCCAAACAGCCATGGGTCCTCAATTTGAGGAAACAAAAATACGATGGTAGTCTACACAGAGCTGGGCACCCTGATGGCTTCTTAGGAACAAGACCGCAAGAGCTGCTTTAAGTAAATTATTGGAATGCTCACTTAAGTAGGTCAATTGGGCAAAAGGAAAAATATTTTTTGAAAGAGTTCATCAGGCCAAAATAATTCACCATGTACGTAGCCCTCAAACCAACTTTTAGAAAATGGGAGGCCAAATGCTGTTTGACATAAGGATGTATTGGCAGCAGCTGGACTAAGGAATGTAACAGGAACAAAACAAACTTTTACTTACTTTGATTTGCTCTTGGCAACTTTTTGTAGCAAGGACAGGTTGGAAGAGAAAAGAAAAAAATATCCATTTATTATCTTTCTTAAGCAGAGTTCATATAAACGTCATTAATAACCAAAAATATTTACGTCACAAAGTACGCCATGGGCTGTCACTCAGGTAACTACTGCCTAGCTACTAGGGGCCTGGTTAGGATTTTATAACACAAGGTAAAAAGATCCAGACCAACAAACAGTCTGGATGTAATGCTCTGCACACTCTCTTTTCTATTGGACTACCTTTCAAATCTTTCTAGAGTGACATCTGCTCCCTTTATTCCTTTTCTAAGGTGCAAATCTCTGCACTGGAACAAGGATCTCGTTTGACAAGTTAACCAGGGGGAGGAGGGGTACAACCTGGCTGGGCAGTCAGCCTGGTGCAGGGAAGAGCACTGTCTTGGGAGTCTGCATTCCCCTCACTGCCCCGCTGTACGACCTGGGGAATGCGCTGCCCCTCTCGGACGCTGTTTCCTTCCCTTTGGGGTTCAAAACGAATGGACTGGAAGTTCTGAGGTTTTCCCAGTCCGAACATCCCGTGGTTCTGCTGACACACCACTCCTGCTGTCCTAACGAACCACAATCAGACCCCGAGGTGCCCCGCAGACCGCCAGGACCTTCCCGCCCGCAGGGACACGCGCGGGGCATGCCGGGCGCTGTAGTCCTCAAGGCCTGGGAGGCCGCAGCCAAGGCCGCCCGCCGGCGCGCCCGCCGCTCCCCCTGGGCCCTGCCAGTCGTTGCCCCCGCCCTCGCCGCAGGCCCGGCCGCCGCCGCGTTCTCCAGCCCCACTTACAGGAGACAGCCGACAGAAACATGACCAGAGCAACTCCAGAGCTTCCTTCGGCGGCCCAAGGTCACTCGACAAAACTACTTCCGGGGCACAGGCCTGTCCCGGAAGAGGCGGTCTGAAGTGGCTCCATAGCCACGCCCCTCCTAGGTAAACCTGGGGTCGAACCTGCTTCCCACCTGGGCTCTTTACTTGCCAGGTGTTTTGTGTGTATGTGTGTGTGTGTGTGTGTGTGTGTGTGTGTGTGTGTGTGGCGAGGGACGTCTTTTTTCTCTTTAATTAATATTCAAGTAAGAAGAGTCACTTCTGTAAGAGTCGCTTCCAATGGGAACAAAGAAGTTTTTCCCCTTTCTGTGATTTCATTATTTTAGTATCACTATAATGGATTTTTATTCATTGTTTTTGTAACTAACCATGTTCATTTATATTTTTGACAGTCAAATTTTCCCAAATCAGCCACTTCTCCAAGTTGCTATTGCCTTTGGGAGCCCCTTCCAGCTGGTACAATGTTCTTGAACACACTCCCTCCCCGGCGTCCTGTCACCAGCTGTATCAGGTCAACCTTGTACTTTCCTTGTCCCAGACCTGAAATCAGTCATTTCTCCCTGAACTCTGCTTCCTTTCTGAAGATGATACCTACCGTAGAAGCCATAATCTAATGCACAGCCACTGGATTAGACTTTATCGGATCTTAAGCTTTATTTTAAATTATGGAATCATCATTCAAATGCAACCTGTATCAGGAGCTCACTGTGTAAAATAAAGCTTTATGTGTTGAGAATGTTCTCAGAGCCTTGGACTCCACAGACCAAAGAAGGTCTGAACTAACGAATGGCCACATTCTTCTCCAGCCCCATTGCCTTTATTCTAGTTTGAAGTTTCAAACCCTTCCCCTCAAGGCCCTGGAGCTTTCTGCCATACTTCCCAATATGTCAGAGCCTGAAAATGCCCTGTTCAGTCAGGAGATAGCCCTGTAGGTACTTGATCAGCAACAGCAGGAACAGGCTAGAGCAGAAAACCACTTAAGGCCTGGACTTCCTCAGAGACAGGAAACAGCACTTCAGAAATAATTCAGAAAAAAAGAAAAGAAAAGAAATAATTCAGGACCAAGGCTATGGAGTATCTGCGTAGAGTGAATGTTTGTGTCCCCCAAAAAATTCATGTGTTTAAACCCAATCTCCAATGTGATGGTATTTGGAAGGAAGACCTTTGGGAGGTGATTAAGTCATGAGAGCAGAGGCCTCATGAATGGGATTAGTGTCCTTATAAGAGGCCTCCCTTACCCCCTCTACCATGTGAAGATACTACAAAAAACTCAGCATCTGCAGTCTGCAAGGAGGGCTTTACCAGAACCTTAGAACATGCCAGCACTCAGACTTCTAGCCTCCAGAACTTTGAAAAATAAGTTATGAGCTACCCCATTATGGTATTTTGTTCTAGCAGCCTGCACAGACTAAGTCAGTATCTCTCTCTGAGAGTCTGTCATTAAACTTTTGCCTTCTCTTCTCCTCCACCCTCCATAGAATCCACTCTTGTAAAGCCCCCAGTGACCTCCAAGATAACAAACCCATGGTCAATGCTTGGGCCTCCTCTTACTCAGCATCTATCAGTGTCATTTTACACAGTCACCCATTCTCTCCTCCTTGAAACTCTGTCTTCACTTGGTGTCCAGGTGTCCACTGTCTTGGGTCTCCTTCTACCTCACCCATGATTCTTTCTCCACCTCACAGACCTCTCAGGAGAGGCACACCTAGCGCTCAGGCCCTGGGTCTCTTCTCTGTCCACATTCATTCCATTGATGATCACACCTACATTCCTACCTAAAAAAAAAAAAAAAAGTCAAGTTGACACTTCTTTCTCTCACACCCTAAATCTAAGCCATCAGAAAATCATGTCACTCAAAAGCCACCTAATACACACACACACACACACACACACACACACACACCTGCTTTGCATTTTTCTATAACACTTATCACCATTTCATATTACTTGTGTACTTGTTGATTTCCTTATTGTCTGTCTCTGTTCACCAGAATGTAAACTATTTAAGATCAAGAACTTGTCCTATTCACCCATTGCTGTATTCTGGTGCCTAGAACAATGCTTGCTACACCTATTAAATATCTGTTGAATAAATGAACAAATTGGTGAATGAGACTATAATGAGAGGCACCATACAAATGTTCATTTAGTACTAAATATTTACATCGAAATGGCAAAGTTAAATACTTGTGTATTGTCGATAGTTTCAGAGTTCAGTAGAATTTAGAAGTTTGCTCTTAAGAAGAGATAAGCATATGAACTGTTTCTTTTTTGTTGTTGTTCATCCTCACCAGAGGATATTTTTTTCATTGATTTTTTGGAAGAGTGGAAGGGAGAGGGAAAGACAGAGAAACATCATTGTGAGAGCCTGGGCTGGGGAGGAGTCTACAACCAAGGAACATGCCCTTGACCAAAATCCAACCCAGGATCCTTTGCTCCACAGGCCGACACTCTATCCACTGAGCCAAAGTGGCTAGGGCTGAACTGTTCTGGAAATTCTTGAAGTAGAAATGAAGTAGTGGCTTTCTAGTCTCATCACTTCCACCTACATCCACCTGTTACTTACACCGAACACATTGTTGGCAGTTGGTAAGTGTTAATTAAAGTGTTTGTTAATATGGATGTAATTCATAATTTGGAGGGTTTTTTCCCCCCTGAATTTACATAATGAGCCCTTTGCACCTTATTAAAGTACAGAACAATTACGACAGCCCAAGTTGAAAGGGTGGGGTAGCATCTTCTTTGGACGGGAGAGGTGCTGAAGGGAGGAAAAGGTACAGCTATCTCACCTGGATTCTCAGCCCAGGAGAGCTGAGGGAGGAAGACAACATTTGTTGAATGCCTACTCTTGCAGGGCTTAAGACACAGGGCCTGTGTTGTATGGACCAACACTGAATTCCCAGAACTTAGTACTGGGATTCCAACCCAAGGATCTGGAGGCTGTTCTCCTCCTCCGATGTTCTGGGAGGCCCCCCTGACCACTGTCCGGCCCACCATCCTATCTGTATCCCATCTGACTGTTCTGGTCAATAGTCCTGATCCTGGCTCCCTGTCTTGTCTGACCCACCTGGGCAGAGGGAGGGAGACTGCAGGAGCCTGGGCTCCCTGCAAAAAACCGGCACCTTCACGAGCTCAGACACCTCCAGGCAGATGGGACCGCTTCAGAAGTGGGTCCTCTGCCTGAACAACTTAGTACGACAGAAAGACTTCCTGTGAGAGCTAGACTGAAAGCTGGCAAAACCAGGGGGCACCATCCAGGTTCAGCCTGAGTGCAGTAGGTATCCTCGGGTTGGCATTCAATCAGTCGCCTTCCACAATCTGGCCTCCGCATCCTATTTCAGCCCCATCTCTCTCCACTGGGCCCTGCTGAGTGTGGGTCGCTTTCTGGATGAAGCCTCTGCGGACCCTCCACCCCCGACCCCATCCACCTCCTCCCCACACATTCCTCTCATAGCACCTATTATGCTTCTCTCACTCCTCAGATCATTGGTCAGCCAGCCCCTGGCACCTAGGTCCCTTGAGGGCCAGGGCTTCTGAATCTCACTACATCATCCCCCAGACTCACCCCAAACAGAAGCTCCTAACACAAGGAGGCTCCCTGCTCACTCTGACAAATCTGAACTGAGCCCCTTCTGTCATCTGGGAACCCTGCCTCCAGCCATTCTCTGTCTCTTCAATCCTACCTCCCCTCCCAGGTCACCGGAGACCGGAAGAGTGGGAGGGACTGGGGAAAGAATAGAAACAAAGGCACGAAGGGGTCTTAAAAACGAACAGTGAGCATCCTCCTGGGACTTGAGTGTGTGAAGAAATGAGGGGGTGGGCTGGAGAGGACGCCCTGGGCTGGGTAAGGAAGGAACCAGGTGTTAGAGTTGGGGGCGAGGCCTCGGTTTGATGGGCAGCGGTGGAGTTAAGGGATGTGGTGAGATCTCTGTAGTGGCAGCATCTGAAGTCACCCCATTCTCCTGGCTGATTGGAAGAGAGGCAGGGATTCTCCCCATCCCACCAAATACAGGCTCCCTAAATCCCCAGCCCTTTCTCTGCGCTGCATGTCCATGCTTAGTGGGTATTTGGTGTTTTCTTAGTAATTGGTAAATCCTTCCTATTCATTTATCTTCGGCCAGTCCCTGAGCCCACTTTGAGGGGGAGAAAGGGAAGGAGAAAGGCATCATAGAAGCCTTTGAAAACTGGCTAACAGCTATGGCTCAGCTCTCCCAGGGAATGCGCATGTGCCAGTCCAGAAGCAATTTCACCTGCTCTCCAGGGTGTGCAGCCTCGCCACCGCTGCACATTGGAATCACCTGGGGAGCTTTGTTACCCACTGGTCCCTGCCTCCCACCCCCAGGGTTTTTACCTTAACTGATCTGAGTGCTGTCCGGACTCTTTAGAAAACTCCTTAGGAAATTCCAATGTACTCTCAAGTTTGAAAGTATCAGGCTAGGGATTTGTGGACTCCAGGTTAAGACCCCTGTCTTAGACCATAAATTCCAGGTATGTCCACTTAACTTGGCACCGTGAGCAGCACCTGCCCGGGGAGAGACAGGAGGGGAGAACACGTCCAGTTTAGAGGAATGAGGAAGTCTCGAAGCTGTAAGTAAAGAGAGTGGGGGCTCACTTACATTCCAGAAGGCTGCAGAGCGCAGCCAGAGGCGTGGAGACGGGAGACAAAGAGCAGGAAGCTTAACTGCCTTCCTGAAAGATGGATGGAAGTCCAGCAGACAACACCCTTCCCACCCACATACCTCACCTGCCCAAGAAGAGCCGCAAACATTATCAAAAGGCTGACAGAATCAGTCTTTGGGGAAAATCAAACCAATTAAACGTGTGGTTTGGTTAGTGTGTGACGTGGGTGGGGAGAGGATGGCATTTATGGGTGCCAAAGAAAAGCATCTGTGAGGGCGTGGAGGTTTGCAGGTAATGGGCTGAAACTCGAACGGGGGAGGGGAAGATTTGGGTCACAGTCAAGGAGAGGCATTCCTGAGAGGGGCGGGAAGCTGGGCGGACTGTGAGGCCCAGGACTGGAGCTGCAGTGGAAAGATCACACGTGCTAAAAAAAAAAAAAAAAAAAAAAAAAAAAAAAAAAATCACCCTACCCTGTTTGGCTCAGTGGATAGAGCCTCGGCCTGTGGACTGAAGGGTCCCAGGTTCGGTTCCGGTCAAGGCATGTGCCTTGGTTGCAGGCAAATCTCAGAAGGGGGTGTGCAGGAGGCAGCTGATCAATGTGATGTTGCTCTCTCATCGATGTTTCTAACTCTCTATCCATCTCCCTTCCTCTCTGTTAAAAATCAATAAGATATATTTTTAAGAAAAAAAAAAGAATATCGCATGCACTCTGAAAGCCTGGCTCCATTGTTTACTAACCACGTGACCCTGGGCAAGCACCTGGCCCGGGTCTCCTGTGTGGGACGTGCAGGATAACAACTTTGGAGGAGCACACAATCTCAGATAATTGTCATTAGATCATCTCGAAAGCCTCCCAAACCGTGAAGTCCCATGACTAGGAGTGCCCTCCACAAGTGCTCTGAGGTTTCTAAACCTGCCATCCACCCCAGTCACGTGGGCTCTGCCTCCTAAACTGACCCCGTGGCAGGGGGGGCGGGGAGACCCACAGGTGCTTTGCAGTTCCTCTCTGGTGCTTCTGATGTTGCCAGTGCTTTGGGATCCGGGCTCCTCACATCCTGGGACCTTTTCAAAGGGCAGGGTCTGAGCAGGCCCTTCTGGAGTGAGGCCCCCTATTCTGTTTTCCTTTAAAAAAAAAAAAAAAAAACCATGCAGGTGGTGAGGATGCTGCTGGCTGCACTTCCTTGCCACTCAGAGTGGAATACAGGCAGCTTTCCCAGCAGCAGCATTTGGGAGCTTGTTACCAAGATTCTTGGGTCCCACCCAGACCCACGGAATCAGAATTACAGTTTAACAAGATCCCCGGGTGATTGGTAGTCACATTGAAGTTTGAGAACATTGTTCTGGAAGAAATGACTTACTGATCAGGCAACCAAGGTTGATACTTGGGAATGGGAGGATGAGACTCAGTTCCTTAAAATGGGAAAGTTAGGGAAGGGCAGGTTTTGTGGGTCTGACACACAGTAGGTGCTCATTAAATGTATGTTTGACAAGGTAAGAGGCCAGTTTCAGAGCCAGGGCATGAGGCCGGCTTGGGGCCAATTACCTCCATGACTTGATGCTAACTACTAGGGCCAAGGTCTCTCCAGCCCCCTGCCTGGGAGAAGACTGGTTCTGATGCTGACACAGAGCAGAACTCATGGCCATTTGAGGCGGGAGTGTGTTGAGTTGCTCATCTGTGAAGATTAAAAGGCTACATGGAAATGCAACCAAGAAAATGCAGTGGCCTTCTCAGGGATGTCTTCTACTAGAACCAGGAACTGGAACAGCCAATGGGAGGGAGGCGGCCAGAGAAGCCCAAGTCCAGGAATAAACTCATCTGGTCTGTAGGAGTGATTTTACTAACCAGCCAGTGCTGGGGAAATGTTAAATCCTACAGAGAACAAGCAGCATTTGTTGTGAACTAGCCCTAGAGGACTGGACCAGTTACTCATGTCCAAAGTGATGGCTATGCTCGCTCTTCATGGAACCCAGTCTAGAACAGAAAATGTCTCGGTGTGTTTTTCCTGCGTGTCACCTTGTCCAGGCTTTCTGCATAAGCCCGACACTAGGTGTTAGGATTTCCGCTAAAATAAAGCCATTCTTATCCTGCCCTAGAAAAAAATTGGGCTGAAGATTTCTGACATATTCTTCAAAACCTCAGGTCCTTTTTCTTAATGACTCTCTTAAATACACTGTGCACATGAGAAAATGCCTTCTAAAGCAGTGTCATTGTTCTCACTGTGCAATTCCATTTGCTTGACTCCCACAAGTGAACTGAGCAAATGTAAGTGTTCATTTCCAAGGATTCATCTACCTTCGTCTTGGGCTGAATCCCACATTTCAGGAAAGGTGAAACGACCATGTTAACGGCCATACCAGTCATGCCAACATACCCATGAGTAACTATTTTCACAATAGTAACAATTTGCATTATTGCTTCCTCCGCCCTAGCCTGATCCTCAACCCAATTTCTAACTGTCCCGGAGAGCCTGGTCCCACAGAGGGATGCTCCTATGACTCTGAGATTTCTCCAGAGGCTTCGAAAGATGGTTCCTGTCCAGCACACCGTCCTACGAGTTGCCAGTTGCACATGAGGAGGGAACAAGGGATCAGACATGTTACTCACTGGGAACCAGACAAGTGATGTGAACTTTCGTGCTCAGCTGTCCTGCTGTGACTGGACCATCGCACCTTTCCTGGCTGGTTGAAAGGATTGGCTGATTAACTCTCTCCGTTGCTTTAGAGTGGCACTCGGTGGCAAGAGACCATAGCCAGGCAGGGTCCCAGTCACTTGGAGCCATTTTTGAATGAGCCTGTACTTCTTGTTGTTGACGGGGAGAGACAGTCAGTTGTCATGTGCGGGAGGATGACCTAACTGAGCTTCTGTGGTTTGGGATCCTGCCTGCCTGTGTTTCACGCTGTTTGCCTCCAAGGCAGGAGCCCGAGCACCATCGCCAGGAGATTGTGGTTAGTTTCCTGGCCTTAGACAGAGGTGGGGACACACCTGCACCCCTGAGGGAGGGAGAGCCTGTGGAGGATCCATGGGCCAGGGCTGAGTCACTCAGCTGGAAGATGTGTTGAACGGAATTAGAACATCAGTTTGGCATGTCAGGAGCAAGAATGCACTTAAAATCCTCCTGTGTTAACAGTGTAGTCCATTCTCAAACCCAACCGAGGAAAGACACTGAAGTCTGGTGTGACCGTACCTCCAGCAAGGGGTTTGCTCTTTATGTGAAATCACCCCATAAGAAATCTCACTTCAGCCGAAACTGGTTTGGCTCAGTGGATAGAGCATCTGCCTGCAGACTAAAAGGTCCCAGGTCCGATTCCGGTCAACAGCATGTACCTAGGTTGTGGGCACATCCCCAGAAGGGGATGTGCAAGAGGCAGCTGATTGATGATTCTCGTCAATGTTTCTAACTCTCTATCCCTTTCTCTTCCTCTCTGTAAAAAAAATAAAATTTAATTTAAAAAAAAAATCTCACTTCAGCCGTGGCTGGCATGGCTCCATTGGTTGAACTGTTGTCCCATACACCAGAAAGTGGTGGGTTCAATTCCCGGTCAGGGCACAAAACCAGGTTGCAGGTTTAATCCCCAGTAGGGGTGCATGTGGGAGCCACTGATTAATGTTTCTCTCTCCTACACATCAATGTTTCTCTCTCTGTCTCTAAAGGGAGGTAAAGGCCCCCACCTGATATTTCATTCCAAGGCCCCAATCTGTGAGTCCTTCCCCTTCACAGACTGTTCTAAGACCATGCAAATCCAGAAACCCCACTGCACGTCATCACCTTAGGCTGTTTTACCCAAATTACTTTCTTCTCCCAGAAAATTCTTTGAAATGTAACTTGAATAAATCTGAACCTTCTTTCTCCCTCACGAAGTCCACCTATATGCAGTGTCCTATTAAAAAATAAAAAAATAAATGAGTTGAACTTCAAGTGCCTTAAAAATAATGTAAATGTTTAATAAGTTTCTTAAAGAGGCCATTTTTCTCACACAAAGTCCCAGCTAACAGCTGTACTCAGCCTATTTTCGCAGAGAGTTACTTTGTGGTTTTTTCTCATGTAAATTGATTTAACCTGTTCAATTTCTAGCTATCATCCTATTAAAGAAAAACGTATTTTTTTCAAGCCACAAAGATGGAGGAGGAGCCCAGCAGCCCAGAATCCTCCCACAGAAGGGCAGGAGGGAAGAAAAGCTGTAACTATATGTGCCCCGGGGTCTTGGTTCCAGAAGTGAGAACAGGGAAGGGAAACCAAAAGATGTCTGTAGCGTGTCCACACTGAAGGGACCTTCTCCATCCTTACGATGCAGCCTCAGGGACAGGGTTGAGTTCCCACGTGGCTGCCCAGATGCTCAGGAGCTGGCGGGAGGTGGGCAGCACAATCCTCAGGACCGCCCTGGGACAACTTTATCCAAACAGGGATCATCACAGCCATCTGTATATGTTTGTCTCTCTGTGAAGCAAGAGCTTCTGAAAAATTCAAATTGTTGTAGTAATATGGGGTGCGGCCATAAGAGAAAATCAGGGTTGCCCTGGCCGGTTGGTGGAACATTGATCATCCTGTGCACCAAAGGGTTGCTGGTTTGATTCCCAGACAGGCCACATGCCCACATTTCCAGCTCCATCCCCAGTCAAGAGAGGTAGCTGGTCAATGTCTCTCTCTCTCTCTCTCTCTCTCTCTCTCTCTCTCTCTCTCTCTCTCTCTCTCTCTCTGTCTTCCGTTCCTTTCTATCTCTCTAAAATCAAGCAAAACATTATATTTGTTAAAAAGAAAGAAGGAAGTCAGGGTCCACAACAAGTTTGATTTCCATTCCAATGAGCCATCTCAAATGAAGGAGGAAAGCCTTCCCGAAGATGCCTTCTCCGATTCGGAGTAATTGGGTCCATTCTAATTTGGTGCACAGCGGAGTGAAAGAGCTACGTGATTGCTTCCAGCGCGTTTTGCAGTTCCCAGATTCACCAATTAGCTCCCCGACGTAAAGGTTAATGAGATAAAACATCTATAAATCAAGTTGATGGCTGATGCGAGGAGAAAGCGCCCGACTCCTGCTCTTCGGCGATAACACTGTAATTTCCCTCCTCAGAGTGGTCCATCTGATTAAATTTGATTATGTATAAATAGATACAAACAAATGTATAATTATGAAACTCATACTTAAATTATAAACTACCTTGCCCAAAGCTCCTTTCTAAATTTAGTTACTCAATACCGGGAAGAAAGTAAGTCCGTCGTTACCTGTCAACAGAATTAATCAAATCGGGATGAACTGCTTTGAGGAAAGTTTCAGGAAGAAAACAACGCCTCTTTGTTATATTCCAAAAATATGTTCCTTAAAGTGCGGACATAAAACAAACTCCAGAACATTAAAGTTATGGATTTTATTGACTGAAGTTAGAGTGGGGTTTGGGATTTAGAGAGCACTGTGGTGAATCCTTTGAGAGTTTGAAGGACTTTATTCCATTTAACTTCCCTCTCCGTATATGTGGGTTTTTCAGATGGTTCTCAGTATAGGCTCCAGAGCCAGGGGTACTAGGTTAATACAATGGCTCTACACTGACAGGGTCTGTGTCCTCTGGCAAGTTACTTAAACTTCTTTTTCTACAGCTGTCAAGTGAGGGAGAACATAGTCTATCTCAGAGGATTTTTGTGAGAGTGAAGTGTGATGACTCATGTAAATCATTTAGCATGGGGGCTGGCACATAAAAGGGGAAAGTAAGTTATGGCGACCATTAGTGACATGGGGCCTAACTATGTGTAGACTCCCTATTTTTTTTCTTTAATCTCTACCCCAGGATATTTTTTTCCATTGATTTCTAGAGATAGTGGAAAGGAGGGAGGAGAGGGAGAGAGAGAGAGAAGGAGGGAGAAACATGGATGTTAGAGACACACGTGGATTGGTTGCCTCCCGCACAGGCCTCTACCGGGGCTGGAGAAAACCTGAAATTAAGGTACATGTCCTGAGACCCTTCAATACACAGGCCGCCAACACTCAAACAACTGAGTACACTGGCCAGAGCTAGACTTCCTTCTTGGCTGTCTGCAGGGAACACACAGCCTCGCAGCATGAGTTCAGATAAGACCCAGCTCTTTGCAGTGTCTGATGGAGTATAGTTGCTCATTATCAAGCTAGTTGGAGTACAATATTGAGCAATTTTCTTTTTGTCAAGGACTTGATGCACCTTCTCTTTTTCCCCCCCTCACGGGCCCTTTTTATAAACTTAAAAGATTAAAAGAATTATTGTGCTCTGGGCATCCAGATCCCTGTGAGAAAAAGTAGACAGGAGTCTCTTTATATTTGATAGGTGGGGCCTTAAATAGGAATGGCATTCCCTAGGGCCCTGGTCGGCAAACTTGGGCTCGCAAGCCACACTCAGCCCTTTGACCCCTTGAGTGTGGCTCTTCCACAAAATACCACAGCCTGGGCCAGTCTATTTGGAATAAGTGACGTTAGAAAAAAGTTTAGAAAATTTGGCTCTCAAAAGAAATGTCAATCGCTGTCCTGCTGATATTTGGCTCTGTTGACTAATGAGTTTGCCGACCACGGGTCTAGTAGAAGCAGGTTCTCAGGACAGCCATCCCAGCTCTGGGTGTCCTCACTGTGGGTGTGTGTACACCTGGGCGCACATGCATTCCTAGCAGTCAAGGGTATTCTTTCCGGGCAAAGAGCACCACGAGTAAATGGATGTGGGTTCATTCCAACGCCAACTATTAATCACTGCCTCTGATGACAAGGGAGTGGACCCCGTTTAAGTAACAATGAGGACAAGCCAAGGAGAGAAGAGAAAGCTGAAACTCTGCAAAGAGCAGGGCCTCGCAGCTGCAGCCCGGCTGGCCCAGCCAGCTGACCTATGCTTGGTCCTCGAAGAACAACACAGGCTTGCAAATACCTCTTGCATCAGCTGCCGCCCATCTGCCCTGCCCTGCCCCGCCCTGGAAAGCGGTTAAGGAGAGTTAAGTAATAGCCTGTGAGGCAACCCTTCGGGCAGGGGGAAGTCTGGAGGAGTTGTCTCGCCGTTTCCAGCCAGGACCCACCCAACAGGTGCTCCTCAAATCCAAGCCCATGAAAGGCAAGTGCTCGCCTGACTCAAAGTCCCCTTCCCCTCTCCCCACTGTCATGACACTGCATGTACTCCCTTCTACCTCCCACCTGGGCACGTGTGCAGCAATGGACAGGACTCCTGAGCCTTCTGTTTTGGCCGAGGTAGACTCCAGAGCCTCAGAATGGGAGGGCCAGAAAACCTCAGAGGGCATCTGAAGCAACATTCCCCATTTCACAGATGATAAAACTGAGGCCCAGAGGAGCAAAAGGACTTGCCAAAGGCCCCACAGCTAGATTGCATCAGGTTGTTCGGACTACGGCCCGCATCTCCCCGGCGCCACCTCAGGCACAGCGAAAGGACCAAAGTGTCCAGACTTGTCCAATGTTTGGATGGAGGACAGCCCTGGAAACGAGGGCTCAGCGCTCTGTGACGCCATATAAGCTGGAGAGCAGATGCTTAGGAGAGTCTAAGGAGTGAAACTGAAATCCATTCTGAACACATATAGAAGAATCCTGTAAGCCAAGTCTTGCAGGCAAGTGAGCCAGTTTCCACCTGAGCTGGGACGTGAGCAAACTGTGGCAGAGGAGAGGGACCCCGTTCCAGTATCTCTAACCTATGCCTGGGTCTTCCCAGCCCCTCAAGTCCCCTGGTTCCTGGGAAGTCCCAGGGCCACTGAGGCAGGTCTGCAGGTCCCAAGTTAACTCAACTACCAGGCCCACTGTCGTAAGGCTCAGAGGATAGAGCATTGGCCTGCGGACTGAAAGGTCCCAGGTTTGATTCCGGTCAAGGGCATGTACCTTGGTTGCGAGCACATCCCCAGTAGGGGGTGTGCAAGAGGCAGCTGATCGATGTTTCTCTCTCCCTCTCTGTAAAAAATCAATAAAATATTTTTTAAAAGGTGTTTACACGAATCCAAGGTACCTGTTGCAATAATAACTATTGACAACGTGTTGTTGATTTGAAGGGTATATTAGAAGCTATAAGTGCAGACAAATTCACACCCATATTCTTTTAAAAAAAATTATTGAAGTATGATTGACATACAACAAGCTGGAGATGTTTCATGTATACACTTCGATGGGTTTGGAATGCACACGTGTTATTGATGTGTATGTATCATTGATGCTCAGTCTAGGAGGCAGCCAGCTTCCCTGCCCCCTGCAGCTGAGAGGTGCAGCCTCCACTGACAGTGGCTCTGCTTTTCCTGGGGCCTTGCTTCATACCCACTTTCTTTGTGAACCTTAGGGCCACCGGTGGCACCGATGTCCTGCATTTTCTCTTCTTCTCCTGGGCTCTGGAGACCTAGCGCTGAAAGTCTCTCCTGGGTATGATACCTATGTGATGGACACTTAGCTGTTAATCTGGCTCTTGTGGTTTTGAGTATTCGTTGACCAACTACTCTAAAACTACTCACGTTCCCACAGCCCCTCCAGGCTTGAGAGCTCGGCAGTCTTCTCCTGCTGACACCCAGGTCCCTGAGTGATTGAAATTCTTCCTCTCACCTTTCTGATTCAGGGCTCTGCCTTAACAATGCAATTACTTGCCTCGAATTTTCGTAATCATCTCAAAAGGGATAAGAAAGGTTCTTCCTTCTCTTCAGTCTTATGTACCCAGGAGACTTCCCAGCTGCCAGTTAGATGCTGAGCCCCACCACGTACCTCATGGGCACAGCCCCACCCACCACTGGGTGGGCTCCAGGGAGGATCTTCGGGTCCACATGAAACCAGTAGGACAACGCTTCAGATAGCGGGTGCACGGATTAAGAACCGAGACTACCAGTTTCCAACTGTGGAGAAAATCCATGAAAAATAAATACCCTCTGTCTTCATTCCATCCCTGGTATAGACAACATATTACTCCAAAAAAGGACAACTACATAACAGAACGTAAAGGGAAATTAGAGATGAGATCATTTGGTCAACCTCCTCACTTTACAGATGAGAAAAGTGAGGCCCAGAGGTGCTCCAAGCCCTCAGCCAATAGCTGTAGAACAGGTGGCTCTGAACCCCCAGCCCGTGTGTTTCCTCCCTCTTACCCTCCCTGCCTGGTTCCTGTCCCAGCTGCTGACAGTCCTAGGGTGAAAGTTTGCCTCGGAGCGCCCTCCTCTGGCTCTTGGCAGCCACTGGAGTAGTTGGGCTACAGGCCAGGGCTGTGGAACTTAGAGCAGTGGTCCACAAACTCATTGGTCCACAGAGCCAAATATCAACAGCACAACGGTTGAAATTTCTTTTGGGAGCCAAATTGTTAAACTTCTTCTAATGCCACTTCTTCAACATAGACTCGCCCACGCTGTGGTATTTTGTGGAAGAGTCACACTCAAGGGGCTAAAGAGCCGCGGTTTGCTGACCACTGGCTTAGAGTGTAACAGAACCACCTGCAGGGCTAGCTAACACCGATTATTGGGCCAACTGCCCTGAGAAGTTCTGACCCAGTAGACCTGAGGTGGGGCCCAATAATTTGCATTTCTAACCATTCACAGGTGACGCTGATCTGCTCATTTAAAGACTACTTCTTGAGAAGCTCTGATGTAGGCAGAGGACGTGAGTCTCCCAGTTTCGCTGTGCACGTACTGTGACCTTGAACATCATGTTGCTTAATCTCTATCTTAGTCTCCTCATCTTATGATGGTAACTAGAATAACCACCCACAGGGCTAACGTGTAAAATAAACCAGTCGGATGTAAAACTACCCGGGGAGTGTGGTACTGGGGCTGTTGTAACACACAAACCCACAGACATAGGACCCTCGTCTGGGAAGACGTCACGGTGGGCCAGGGAATGTCCGCAATGACAGTGGCATCCTCTCACTGCTGCTCAGATTCCCACAAGCCCAGCAGAAACGGTGTTCACTCTTGCACAAGTATTGCCTGAGGAGTCGTCAGGGCCTGCCCTGGCTGACAGAGGTGAAAGGCACAGTCCTGGCCCCGCAGGAGCAGCGAGGAGGAAGGTGAGCATGCAAATCCTGACAATTACCCTGCTGGGTGCCCAGCCAGGGAAGGAACCGGTGCCTCGGAGCACAGAGCAACCAACTCTGGGGAGTCAGTGCAAGGCTGTGACGTGGCATCTGGCTTTTGGGTTAGGGTCCCGGAGGATGAATAGGAGTTCTTTAAGAGAGGCGGCAGGGGGGCATGCAGGCAGGGAAAACAGCCCGTTCTAAGTGATCACAGGTGTGGACATGCATAGCGAGGTCAGGGCAATCGTTGTGCTCAAAGGGCCGGGGGACCAATAGCAGAAGAGGGGGTGGGCAGGGAAGGCAGAGGCAAGATTCCACAAAATAAAATTTAAAAAGATAAAAGATTTGGACCTGATTGTGGGTCCGGTGAGGAGCCTCTGAAAGACCCTCCCACCTCCTCCCTGGGAGATTCCTTGGGAAACCCCTAATGAATCTGAAAGGTGAAGACTTATGAGCACTCCCCACCACCACCACCACCACCGCCACCAGCTTTGCCACCTGTGTTCTGTGACCCTGAACATCATGTTGCTTAAGCTCTGGTTAGTTATCTCAGTCTCCTCATCTTATGGTGGCCACTAGAATAACCACCCACAGGGCTAATGTGTAAAATAAACCAGTCAGATGTAAAACTACCTGGGGAGTGCAGTACTGGGGTTGTATAACACACAAACCCACAGACATCGGACCCTCGGCTGGGAAGACGTCACGGTGGGCCAGGGAACGTCCGCAATGACAGTGGCATCCTCTCCCTGCTGCTCAGATTCCCACAAGCCCAGCAGAAACCGTCCATGCTTACACAACGCGCAGCCTCCTCAGCACCCCGGTGCCCCAGCCGCCGCTGCCAGGAAGCCAAGCCCAGAGGGGCCCCCGAACTGGGCGGGGCCCTGGAAGGCGAGAGGCACACAGGGGCAGCAGCCTGGTACCTCTTACCTCCATCAGATAGGTGGCACTTTCTCGGAGGTTTCCTCCTTCCCTCTCCCCTTTGGGTGTGGAGCCACAGGGAGAACAAAAGGGTGTTATCTCACCCTGAGGAGATGGGGCGGGGGAGGAGGCTGGGGCAGGCGCCTGTGGGGGAGGGAGGATGAGTCCTGGCAAGCGGGGCAGTGATGCAATCCCGGAAGAAGCCTGTGGAAATGAAAATGTACACCTGGGGAGCGAGCCCCTTGCCTCGCTGACCCTGAGAGCCATCCCCTCCCTCCAGGGGCCTCCTTCCAAGGTGGAACCATGAACACGCAGAGGTTAGAAGCTGCCCAGGACCCCAGGCTGGCTGACACCTGTCCCTCTCTGCCCTGCAAGGTGTATAGTTCTGTGTCCACTGACCTCCCTCCCTCCTCCTGGGTTTCTCCCCTGGACCTGGGCCAGCCAAGCCCCAGCCCCTCTTTCAGGCCCAGGCTGGTTTTCGGAGCAGGTGCATGCCGGAGTGTGCAGGAAGCGGTCCCTGCTGCTTTTGAAGACGGTGGTGATGAGGAAGGGGACAAGCTGCTATTCTAAACTGCACGGGTTTGGTGCTTTCTCCTGGTCCCTCTATTTCCTGTGGAGGTGGAAGCAAATTGCTCTTGTGGGATAATCCCTTTTGTTTTTAGGAGGACATGTTAATAGGTCTTTCAGGTCATGCCGGGATAAGCCTGAAACCTGTTCTGGAAAAGAGACAGTGCGATGCAGAGCAATGCGAAGCTCCGGGCCCGGCTGCAACTGTACAAAGTGGTTTTCCTTCGGAACGAATGGCATCTCGTGGAGTTCCCGGGGAGCGTTGCTTAACGCGGCAGGCTGGCCTTGGCCGTGTGTGTCTGCAGTGGGAGAGGGCGGGCTGGAGCTGGTGGCGGGCTGGGAGGGCATCCCAGTCTGTGCACAACCCCCAGGAGTCCCCACAAGCATGGCAGGAGGCAACCCAGAAAGGGCTGTGTTGGGCTGGGCTGTTCCTCCGTGTTGGGTTATGGTCTGTTCTTCTCTCTGGCAGGGCTACCTAGAGCATGGAAGCCAGAAGACCTCAGGGGCAGGCGCAACGGGCACATGCCCCTGGGCCTTGCCCGCCCAGTGGGTTAGAGCACCTGTTGGGCGTGAGGGCAGAGCCCCGCCCAGTTCTCCACTCTGCTGTGAGGAGGCCTGAGGTCGGGTGGGATGCAAACAACACCAGTAGCACCTCTTAGTTCCTACATGGTTGGCTTTGGATTTTTTCTTTTTCTTACATACTTTACTTTGAAAAGATAAAATATTTTCTCTTGAAAAAATTATTCTAGGAAACTGGATTGTCCTGGGATTAAGGACTCATGCCCTGCCAAGCATGGGGGATGGGTTTCAGGCAGTAACGAGGGGAGGGATATAAAGGCATGTGAGGCCGGCCAGCGTGGCTCAGCGGTTGAGCATCAATCTACGGACCAGGAGGTCCGGGTTTGATTCTGGGTCAGGGCACATGCCTGGTTTGTGGGCTCCATCCCCAGTGTGGGGTGTGCAAGAGGCAGCTGATCAGTGATTCTCTCTCATCATTGATGTTTCTATCTGGCTCTCCCTCTTCCTTCCTCTCTGAAATCAATAAAAGTATTTTTTTAAAAAAAAAAGGCATGTGGGGGTTAAAGCACTTCTGCCTTATAGTGATGTAAAAATTACACTAATCTATTATTTATATCTATATAATAAAAGCCTAAGCGACCATCACGATGGAACAACCGGTTGCTATGATGTGCATTGACCACCAGGGGGCAGACACTCAATGCAGGAGCTTCCCCTGGTGGTCAGCACACTCCTACAGGGGGAGCGCTGCTCAGCCAGAAGCCAGACTCATGGCTGGTGAGTGCAACAGCGGTAGCAGGAGCCTCTTCCACCTCTGCAGCAGTGCTAAGGAGCAGCGAGCTGAGCGGTAAGGAGCAGCAAGTAGGCAGGTGGTAAGGAGCAAGGGGTCCTGGACTGCGAGAGGGTGCAGGCTGAACTGAGGGACACCCCCTCTCCCCAGTGCATGCATTTTGTTCACCGAGCCTCTAGTATATATATATATATATATATATATATATATATATATATATATATATATATGACTAAGTGACCGTTCAACCGGTAGCTATGATATGCATTGACCACCAGGGGACAGATGCTCAATACACAGGCATGGAAACATAGAATAGACTGATGAATCTCAGAGGGAAGGAGGGAGAGGGGAGAGGAGAGAGAAGAGATTAACCAAAGATCTTATATGCATACTAGAGGCCTGGTACACCAGTGGTGTCCTTCTGCCTGGCCTACGCCCTCTCCCAATCCGGAACCCCCCATGGGATATTGGACTGCCAGTTTCGGCCATGATCCCCACAGGCCAGGCTGCGGGACCCCACCAGTGCACGAATCTGTGCACCAGGGCTCTAGTATAGTATAAATATATAAATATAGTACAATGCATTTATATTACTTTATAACATAAACATATTATAAAGCGATTAAAAATAATAACTTATGACAGAAATCTGTTAGTATGAAAGTAATACCCTACTATAGAGAAAATGCATATACTATTAAAATATAGTCAACTTTCAAAATTGAGCTACCAACTATTAAAGAGTGTATACATTTTGGGGGGACACCCTATGTAATATATAAATGTGTAAAAACTATAAATAATCACCAATAATCCTACCACCTAAAATTAATTGATGTTCACATCCACTCGGGGGCACTTCCTTCAGTTCCTCTTTGCATTCAAACAGACAACGAAGCAAAGCAATGACCGGGTATGTGGAACAGCCACCCACACTTACTCTGCAATCCCCAACGCAAGGGGAGCGTGCTCCTTTTCCAGCAGTTCTAGCAACAGCCCCTGGCCAGCTTCCACGCGCCCAGTGTGGGTCAATGTTCCTATCCCTGAATCCAAAACCTACAGAAGCCAACTTAACCCATAAGATAGTTTAAATGAACTAAATATGTACTTTTCAAGCTTTTATACTTTATGAAATAAATGAGACCCATGTGGGAGTTCTTTGCAAATGTACGTGATTCATTAATTACACATGTTATTATCATATCCACCCTTTCCCCCTTTGTCTTTCTTCCTGCCCTCTTCTCCTTTGATGTGTTTTCCTGCCTTTTCCTCCCTCCACCATGTCTCCATCCCATCGGGGTTGAGTGGGCTGCGGTGGCCTGTGAGGAGAACAGGCACTATTTATAGCAGTGTTTTCTTGGGCAGTGTGGTGTGTGGTGATACGGGAACACACCATTTAAGGGATACTTCTATCTCTCCCTGAAGCCAAAGTAGCTTTTGAGAACTTTGCCTACAGTGAGAAAGAATGTAAGGACACGCTTTTCTCTCCCAGCAAAGGCAAGCCCTGCTTTCAAAAAAAAAAAATTTTTTTTAATATATTTTATTGATTTTTTTACAGAGAGGAAGCGAAAGGGATAAAGAGTTAGAAACATCGATGATAGAAAAACATCGATCACGGGGGCAATGGTAATATATGTACACTTATAATAATTTAATTTTTAATTTAAAAAAAAAAAAGAAAGAAAAACATCAATCAGCCAAAACCGGTTTGGCTCAGTGAAGAGAGCGTCGGACTGCGGACTGAAAGGTCCCGGGTTCGATTCCGGTCAAGGGCATGTACCTTGGTTGCAGGCACATCCCCAGTGATGGGGTGTGCAAGAGGCAGCTGATCGATGTTTCTCTTTCATCGATGTATCTAACTCTCTATCCCTTTCTCTTTCTCTGTAAAAAAATCAATAAAATATATTTTTTTAAAAGAAAAGAAAAACATCGATCAGCTGCCTTTTGCACACCCCCTACTGGGGATATGCCCGCAACCAAGGTACATGCCCTTGACCGGAATCGAACCTGGGACCTTTCAATCCACAGGCTGATGCTCTATCCACTGAGCCAAACCGGTTTCGGCAAGCCCTGCTTTTTGCAATGCCTGGGCAAGCATTTAGGACATAGATTTTAGTAGAATCGGAGTTTGTCATTCAAGGAGAGCTGGGGATGGATGCATTTTTTGTCAGTGGACCTTCAGAAGGAAAACAACCAACCCAGAGCCTGAGAGGACATGGATGTGAGAATTCGCATATTAGTTTGGAGAATTAAAGGCCAGGAACAGAGCAGGGACTGTAAACACCGGATGACATAAAGTCCTATGTGGAATCCTGGACACGTGTACTAAGTAGTGTTAACGGAAAAAACCATTGAAACCTGTAAAGAATTTTTTTGAGTTTATTTAAGCCAAACTGCCTACATATGCCGGGAAGCAGAACCTCAACGAATTGAGATAATGCTCCAGAGAATGGTGAGCTACATCTGTATTTATACATTGCGATCAAAGGAAAGGGACATAGGTGGTTACACAAAATCCATTGGTGGCAGACTAGAGAGGTGGGAGAAAGCAAAGCAGGGAAACCCCTGGGATTGGATAAAAAAGTAAAATGATAGACGCATCAGGAACAATTAACATGATAATGAAGGAATTTGTGATATCTGTCCTGGTGCACAGTACGTAAGGTTGTGCCCCAAGGGATCCAGAAAAAGGGAAGTTGCAAGTTACCCAGACATTTCAAAGTGTATGTTATTATAGATGAGGAGATGGGTAGAATATCCATGTGGCCACGCATTAGAGTTGAAGACATTAGTGGGGGACTCATATTTAACTTAATACAGACACAGATGGTCACATAAGGAAATATTTATAAATATGTGTACCTACATGGGTTAGTATACACACATCCGTGCTGTCCGCCGAGACATTCCGTTGGCAACAAGAATACCTACTGCCCTGATCTTGGTTCCTAATATCGTTCTTCCATCAAAAGGACTTGGTCACCTTAGAGAGGTGGTTGATTCTAGAACTGGGGCAGGAGCCGTACAAGAGGATCTCGGAGCATCTTATAGTGCCAGAGAGTAAGGAAGTGATGGGGGGAGAGAGCACAAAATTACATAGGACCACATGGAAGAGCTCCCAACGGCCAAAGCTGGAACAGTCTGAGCAGCAAAAGAAATGAAGTATTCGCTGAAACCGGTTTGGCTCAGTGGATAGATCCCAGGTTCAATTCTGGTCAAGGGCATGTACATTGGTTGCGGGCACATCCCCGATGGGGGGTGTGCAGGAGGCAGCTGGTCGGTGTATCTCTCTCTCTCATCGATGTTTCTAGCTCTCTATCTCTCTCCCTTCCTCTCTGTGAAAAATCAATAAAATATATATTTTTAAATGAAGTATTATTGTATTATAACCAAAAGTATACAATAAAGATCCATGAGTCCATACCGATATGAGTAAATAACTGAATAAACAGGTAAATGGGGGAGAATAGATAAATCTCCCGGGCAGACAAACTCCAAAAATTTTGTGTAGATACTCTGCCTTCAGGGAGGGGGAGCATAACTCCCCAGGCCTTAAGTGTGGGCTGTCTATAGTGACTTCCTTCCAAAGAACACAGTGTGTGTGTGTGTCGGGGGGGGGGGGGGGGTTGAGGGGAGCGGGTAACTTCACAGTGCAGAAACCTGTCAAGTACACCTTAGCCAGGTGACCAAGGTCAATATCAGAAGTAATAAGTCATGTTGACAACCTTGATATGATGTGATAAGCATGGTGCTTCATCTCTACAGTCTTTCTCCCTTAAAATCCATAACCCAAGTCTAATCCTGAGAAAGCCATCAGACAAATCCCAACTGAGGAACATTCTACAAAAAATCCAGCCAGAACTCCTCACCGCTATCAAGGTTATCAAAAACAAGGAAAATCTGAGAAACTTGTCACAACCAAGAGGATCCTGAAGGGGGCATGACAACTAACAGTGGAGTGTCCTAGGTGAGATCCTGGAGCCACAGAAAAAGGACATTGGAGAAAAACTAAGGAAATCTGAATAAAGATCGGATTTAGTTTAAAACGGCATGTCAATATTGGTTCATTGTGACTAATGCAATATCCCAACATGAGATGTTATGAATACAAGGAACTGGGTGTGGGATATATGAGGACTTTGCACCATCATTGTAACTTTCCCATAAATCTAAAACTATTCTAAAATAGGAAGCTTTTTTTTTTTTTTACAAAGTGGGTGGTTGTATCATACACCAAAATGTTTATGTTGATTATTTCTGGATGGTAGGATCATAAATGTTTGCTTTAATGCACTGCTCAAATTTTCTATAAAGTGTGTGTTATTTATAAAATCTGGCTGAAATTGAGGTGGGGATTGGGGGGGGGGGAATTAAGTTAAGGCCACCTGTTAATAGTAGGGCTCTGTGCCACACTCCTTCCCTTATCCTACTCCCAAAGGGGACTGCCAAGTATACGTCCCATGTAGAAGATTGGAAGATCTTCATTGGAAAAAAAAAAAGTTCCGTAAGTGTCTGTAATTCCCTGTCTCCCAATGAAAAGGCCTGAGTGGACCCACCTCTCAAATCCCGCCCACACACCCACAACTGCCAATCATGTTGATGCTCAGTGTCACACAGGACTGGACAGGCCAGGATCACCAGGAGTGTGCAGAAAACATCCCCCATAAAAGAGAGAGATGAAAGCAACCAGACATTTAAAAAGAAAGGAAGAAAATGAACTCCGAGGAAATAAGATGTAAGAAGAAAAAGTATTTTTTATTTTTATGTATACATTTGATTAATAGCCTTGGAGATCAAAGAATAGGGTGGTGTGGGAAAGAAACAGTCAGAGAATGAGCAAGAGGTATTAGAAATGTAAAACATGACAGCAAAAACAAAAGATTCGACAAAAGAGTGGGAAAATGAAGTTGATGAAATCTCCCAGAAAGTAGAAATGGGTTTCTTATTTCGATGTGGAATTCCATATCCTGCAGTGTCCTGGAAATAAAGATTAAATGCCACCATTTTTGTTACTTAAAAAAAGATAGATAGATAGATAGATAGATAGACAGACAGACAGACAGACAGATAGATAGATAGATAGATAGATAGATAGATGGAAATTGGGAGAGAAAAGAATGTTAGAGGATTATTCAAGGAGCTCAGCATTTGTAGGCAGTTTCACAAACAGAAAACAAAGGATTGGAAATTATTATTTCATAGTAATAATGTAAGTAAATTTCCCAGAAGTGAAGGACATAAATTTCCAAATAGAAAGTACCCACTAACTTTGCTTTTTAGAATACCAGGATAAGAGAAATAACCTCTCAGGTCCACAGAGAAATACCATATCACGCATGAAGGAGTAAGAAGCTGTGGCATCGGGCACCTCCACAGAGGACAGGATGGATGCTGGAGGACAGTGGTGTTGGGCACCCGAAGTTCTGAGTGAAAATTATTTTTATCCTAGAATTCTATACTTATCCCAAAAGGGTAAGCGTGGAATGAAGATATTTTCAGATATGTAAGAACTCAAAAGTTCTACCTCCCACACACCTTTTCTTAGGAACATAGTGTAGGATATGATTCAGTGAAATGAAAGACTAACCCAAGAAAAAGGAACAAAGAGACTCCAGAAAACAAAGGAGCAAACCAAAGGAGCAGAGAGATGAAAGGAAGTCCTAAGTTGATCCCAGGGTCCCAGGTGTAGCGAGCAATCCTACATTGAAACAAGATGACAGAGGGTATAGAAGGGAGGGAGTATGGGGGAAAATAGTGATTTTTTTTAAAAAAACACTTGGAAATACATTACTAGATGTGTAATAGATACATAGAGAACGTTTTTCAAATGTTAGCAATAATTATTAAAAAGAAACTAAGCCGCCGAAACCAGTTTGGCTCAGTGGTAGAGCGTCGGTCTGCGGACTGAAAGGTCCCGGGTTCGATTCCGGTGAAGGGCATGTACATTGGTTGCGGGCACATCCCCGGAAGGGGGTGTGCAAGAGGCAGCTGGCCGATGTTTCTCTCTCATTGATGTTTCTAGCTTTATATCCCCCTCCCTTTCTCTCTGTAAAAAAATCAATAAAATATATTTTTTTTTAAAAAGAAAGAAAAGAGAAGAACAGGCTGGTTTTAGAGAAGGAATGGAAGGTAAAAAGGAATCCAGAATTTGAGGACTTGCAGGATTGGACAATCAGTAGGAAATAAAAGGGAAATGCCATGTGCCCTGAGGCTAGTTAAGACACTGCTTTGGGGCGAAGGTTTTTGTTAAAACCACTAAGTAGAAGTAGACCAAGAGCCCACCAATGAGAATGAGCTGTGGACCCATCTCCTGGCCTCAGGCCTTTCCCTTCTCTGCTCCAGACTGTTAGCCCCTGCAGGGCCGGGATCATGCTTTTTTACCACTGTACCCACAGTCCTTTTTTTTTTTTTTTAATATATTTTTATTCATATTTTACAGAGAGGAAGGGAGAGAGATAGGGAGCTAGAAACGTCGATGAGAGAGAAACATCGACCAGTTGCCTCCTGCACACCCCCTACCGGGGATGTGCCCGCAACCAATGTACATGCCCTTGACCGGAATCGAACCCGGGACCCCTCAGTCCTCAGACCAACGCTCTATCCACTGAGCCAAACCGGTTTCGGCTGTACCCACAGTCCTTAGCACAGGCCTGACATACGCAGAGGTCCAATAACTGTTTATGAAATAAACGATAGTGGGCATAGGTAGGAAGTCTATCACCTTGATGTTCCTGGGGAAGAACAGGTGCCCAAAGATGGTCAAGATGCAAGTCAGAATCAGACGCAGGTACGGTCCCTAAACTCTGGCCTCTTAGCCTGGGCTCTTGCCTCAAGGTCTCACTGACCCATCATGACTGTCTGAAACAACACTGACCATCTCACTCAAACATAAGACACAGATGGCCTTTGGGAGCTTTATAAACGAAGCAGTGCAGATGGGAGCTTCTGGGAGTTCTGCTTCTGGGAGTGTCAGGCAGACCTGTTCTGGGTGGCCCAGAGCATGTAGGGTGGTGGGAGATGAATGAGCCATGGACACCAGCCCTTCCCACCTGCTATCTTCTACCCAAGACTGCACACGTGGCAGGAACTCTGGGGACCCTGGGGAGAGAGCTGTGCTGCCCACCCCTCTCCACTATGCCCTGCAGAGTGAACGTGGGCTTTCTGGAGCAGAAAGTTCCATCCTGGGGCAGGGGAGGTGTGAGGGGGAGGGGCCAGGGCACAAGGGCAGGGGAATAACAGATGAGGCTAAATTAATTTTGGAAACGATTAAATCTTTGAAAAAGAGAGTGTGTTTTCAGCAGGGACAGTGAATCACTGTGATTTGCAGAAGCAGGCACAAAGCAATTAGCCATCTGGATGCTGTGGCTTCCAGCCCCGCAGCGGAAACTGCAAGTAAGCGGAAGGCTGGTCATTACCCAGCCCGGGGCCCAGTTCTCCGGGCCCCACAGACAAGTCTGTGCCTCCAGCCAGCTGGGAGCCCAGAGGCCTCGGACAAAGGGCAACTTGGCAAGAGACAGAAAAACGGGCAGGAAACGCACCACCAGCCACAGGGAGCCAGGACTACTTCCTTCTTCCTGGAGCTCCCCTCAGAACCCATTGTGGCTGAGCGAGCAGTTCCTTTGCACGAGAAGCATTTGTTAATCACATACTATCTCCCAGGCCTTGTACTGGTGCATAAGTCATGTCATTTAATTCTCACAACATGCACATGGGGGGGGGGGGTCCACTGGTTGTAGAGCTCCAAGGGGACCCATTACATGGGATTCGACCTGTAGAGCACTATCTGGAGGAACCTTGCCTGGGAGAGACTTTTTTTTTTTTTTTTTTTGCAATCAATGAGGAAATCCAAGTTTAAAAAGATGAACTGAACTGGCTCAAGGTAAGTAGCAGGTTTGAGAAGGGAACTCAAAAATCTTGGCTCTTTCCTAGATGACCTCTATTTGCCAACTGCTGCTCTGTCTGGCTCATAGAGTGGATCAGTTGGATAGATTATTGGCCCGATACACCAAGGTGGCAGGCTCCATCCCTAATCAGGGCACATACAAGAAATGTGCCGGAAGCTAATTTCAGCTCGTCCTAAATGCAAGAAGTTTTACCAAAAGATTGGTGGAACCTTGAGGGTTGCCTGCTGGAAATGGCTAAGGGCATTTCCCCACACCTAAAGATTTGCATAGTTGGCTGCCAGACAACTGAGAGCATTTCAATCTACCTGTTATTGTCTCCTACTGGCTTTATATGGCTAATAGGCAAAGTGTCCCCACGGGAGTCCGACCAGGAGACCAGGAGTTTGATTGCTTGCTATGATGTGTGCTGACCACCAGGGGATGGCACGGAATGAAGGAAGGCCCCTGGCCGGAAGCCGGAAGACCCTAATTGGTTCTGATTGACAGCCAGGCCTAGGGACCCTACCTGTACAAGAATTTCGTGCACCGGGCCTTTAGTAATCAGTAAATAAAATTTGTTTTTTTTAAAAAATCACACCCATGAATGCCATGCACAGCAGAGTTATTCTTAAAAGCAGTTACCCCACTTCTTCTGATACTCTGTGATCCTAGGTGCTGCCCCTCCATTCACTCCCAGAAACTACTAGAGAGCACTGGACAGCCATCCAGGAAAAGGGTCAGCCAGGCTTGCAGATGGAGCCCTACGGTTGACCAGAAAGTGCTTTGCTGGAGGACGCCCGGCTGACTGGCTGTGTGGTGATTACAGATGCGGTGTTCCACATGTGCAGAAAGGCCAATGGAGCAAACGGCTAAGGGAGACTGTCCAGTGCAGGGAGAGAAGCCAGGACGGAGGCACCAGCTGGACGGCCAGAGATCCGTGCCCCATGCTGAGGTGCCCGGGTCCTCTCGCCCCCGAGTTTGCTGTGGCACCACTGACTGGCCACTCCCTGGTCCTTGCTTTGTGCAGTGTTGCCTCTGCAGAGCCTCTGCCCAGAGTTGTGCAGCCCGCTCAGGACTCGGCGGTGATCTAAGAGGCAATCCAGAACCACACCATGCATTTATTTGTCTCTTTAGTCCTCGTGTCTGGAACAGTCCTTAGCCCTTCTTTATCTTTCTATTGTTTTGTCAAGTGTCCCTCAGACCTGGGCGGCCAGAGGGTTTGCATGTGGCGTCCGCACCTGCAGTCCATCCACTGATGGAGTGTCAGCTCTCTGAGCAGGAAATAGCAGGGGGGTAGGGGGGCAGAGGGTTAAGGGGATGCAAAGACCATGGGCCTGGAGGCAGACAGAATGGGTGAGGATCTACTAGCTCTGCCTCTCCCTGGCCATGCCCGGGGCGAGGCTGTGGACCTCTGCCCTGCTTTCTTCCTGTCTGAAATGGGGTTCATGTTCCTGACCTCACAGGGTGGGGATGAGGCCTGAACAAGACCACAGGTGCCCCAGGGCAACGGGCAGGTAATGGAACTTGTGAAGAGAGCTTCCACGGGGTTGCCGGGTCTTTCTATTTGTCAAAAGAAGCCAGAAACCTGGATTTTAATGGGAACTTTTTCAATTTTCAAAAGCCTGTGAGGAGAGAACAGGCATGTCCGAAGATTGTCTCGTCTGAGCATGAACTCCTACAGGTCTGTCCCCACACTTCCTCCTCTCCTGCTCTACTCCTGCCTGCTGGCTCCCGAAGGCTCCGCCTTTCTCACCTGGTGGGGTCTGTCACCCACACTGTAAACTGTCTGGGGTCAGCTCGGCCCTGGGGTGGCCTGAGCCCAAAGCCCTGGGGCTGAGGGCGGGCAGGGTTTCTGGGGCTCTGAGCACAGGACTGCCCTCCCAGCCTCCTCTCCAGGAGGGCGAGGGAAGGTGAGGAACAGGGATCTTCAGCCACAAAGTGAATGGAATGAATGAGTGAGTGAGTGAGTGAATGAATGAATGAGTGAAGGAGCCCCTGCCGCCTCAGGCAGAACTTGGCTTGGCAGGTAGGGCAGGGAATGCTGAAATGCTGAGGGAGCGTCCCGGGGCCTCCTGCAAAGGCCGGTGGGGCCTCTGGCTGGGAGTCCTGGCGAAGCAAACCGGCTCAGGGACCAGAGAAGCAAGACGCCGCCTCCCAGAACCCGAGGCCAAAACCTCCTCCCCCAGCGCCTTCCAGAGAATCAGCCGGGGCTGCCGGAAGCGAGCGGGAGTGCCCGGCGCAGGGGAGGGAGCCCGGGGGAGGGACTTTGCATCAAAATCCTTCCCAGAAAGGGGCAGCTCCTTCCTCGCGCGGGGCCTGCGGGTCTCCCCGGCCCGCCCTTTCCCGGACACCCCAGGCTCTCCCCGCAGCCTTCCCAGGCCGAGCTCAGGCTGGTGGAGGCCTCGGGAGCCCTAAGCCACGGCGGGAAGCGTTTGGCCCTAAGACACACCCTCTCTGCTGTTCCCGGGAAAGGGTGTGGGAAAAGCCCCCACAGAGCCTCTCTCTTTCTGGTGGCCCTTCCCAGGAAGTGCCCCTAGGGGGGCGGGGATTTCCACCGCAGCTCCCCATTTCTGGGTCCTGGTATGACTTGGTGAATTCCCCTCGGCCCCTCCCCGGAGTGTGCTCCCAGCCACCTCCTCCCTGGTCTGCAGCCGCACTTGACCTCACTGCCCACCAAGTGGACAACGGGCACTCACCCATCCAGACGCCAGAAAAACCTACACTGAGGGACACTTGGCAAGACAACAGAAAGATAAAGAAGGGCTAAGGGCTGTTTCAGACCTGAGGACTAAAGAGACGGGACAACTAAATGCATGGTGTGGTCCTTGGTTGCATCTTGGACCGCGGGAATGATATTGCTGTAAAGGACATAATTGGCAAAAGTTAAATATGGGCTACATAATAGGTAGTAATATTGTATTGATGTTAAATTTCCTAAATTTTGATCATTGAAATGTGGTTATAATAAGGAATGTCCTTGGTTTGTTTTCTCTGAAATATAGGAATAAGGAGTATGCTGGCCATTTACTGTTAAATGACTCAGAAATAATAGTAATAATAGTAAGCACACTATTATTCTCAAGCATTTAAGTATACAGTTGTCATATGACCCAGCGATTTCATTCCTAGATATAGGTCCAAGAGAAATGAAAACATATGTCCACACAAAAACTTGTACACTAATGTTCGTAGCAGCAGCATCTATATCATAAAAGGCCTGTAGTCGTGACACCGTCACAACCAACTACCAGACTCACCAAGAGGTGCATTGATGGGTCTGCTGGGGCCACAGTGGCAGGACTTCTGGAGCATTGCAGGGCGTCTGCAGCGTCTGCAGAGTGTGCGAGGCTTTGCCAAGCAGCAGACATGGCCCTGATGCCAGGTTAGGCCTAGGGGACCTTACACACATGCGCTGAGTCTCTAATTATTCACAAAAGCCAAAATGTAGAAACAAATCAAATGTCCAACAACTGGTAAATAGATAAGTAAAATGTCATGTCCAGTCCATTTCACTCAGTCCCCTTTGGCTGGACTCCAGCAGCAAGCTAACCTACTAGTTGGAGCATTTGCCTCCTGGTGGTCAGTGCATGTCATAGCAAGTGGTTGAGAGGCCTTAAGCATGTCATTAGCATATTATGCTTTGATTGGTTGAACAACCGACTGGATGGCCAGACACTTAGCATATTAGTCTTTTATTATATAGGATAAAGCTGCTATAATAACATGCATCTATGTCAAGAGAGAGAGAAAGTGAGTGATAAAGCAAATGTGGCAAACATTAATGATGCTGAATCTGGGAGAAGGATATTCCAAGTTTCATTGTACAGTCCTCACATCTTTTCTGAGTTTGAAATTATTTCAAAGTCTTTTAAAGGTGATTTTTTAAAAAGAGAGACACATCTACCCATGTTCCATCTAGAGCAGCAGTCGCCAATGCTGGTCCGCGAGATCCGAAAGGTTGGCGACTGCTGATCTAGAGGCTGGTTGCAGCACAGGCTCTGGAGTCTGACAAGCTGAGCTCCAAGTTCAACTTCACTATTTACTAATTGTGCCACCTTGAATGAGGTGCTCGACCTCTCTGGACCTGTTTCCATCTGTAAAACGGCAGTGATGCCAATAGTACCTACCAAAGAGAGCTGTTGTGAAGATTCGAGATAGTGCACATAGAGCATCGAATTTTTCATGTGGTAAGTGCTCCATAAGTATGAGCTATTATTACTCATTCATAAACAATTTTTAAATAATTTATTTTCTCTTTTGTATTACTTTTGTATTAATTTTGTAAAATTTTGGAAAATGCAGATATACAAAGAAAGAAATAAAAGCCACCTGGAGCCCTCAAAGTCTGTGAAAATCACTGCTAATATTCTGGGAAATGTCGGGTACATAGTAGATGTCTACCTGCTGAGTGTTTACCACATACAGGTGCTGGGCTTAGTGCTGAGGATCCTGAAATGAATAAGACATACACCCGGCCTGTCTGAGAAGTGAATGCTAGAATGAGACTTATTAACCAATAATGAGAGCAATGTAAGAGCCACATTGGGGGGAAAAATGGAGAAGGGCTTGACTGACACGGACTACAGATGTTGGAAAGGCTTTTCAGAGGTTCTCGGTGGATAAAGAAACAATTCAGACAGAGAACTAGGGAAGCGCTGTCTGGGAAGAAGAAACGGTACATACAGACCAGCTGGGCATGTTCCTGGCAGGGAGGCATAGCACTGTGGCTAAGACCAGGTCCCAAGGGGCCTTGAATGCCAGGGGCCTTGAATGTCTCCGGACCAGAGCAGAGCCTTCAAGGTGAGAATAAACTTCCAACTTCTAACTCTCCTTTTTTTTTTTTTTTTAAGTACTCAATCTTTTTTAAAAATATATATTTTATTAATTTTTTAACAGAGGGAAAGGAAGAGAGATAGAGAGTTAGAAACAGCGATGAGAGAGAAACATCGATCAGCTGCCTCCTGCTCACCCCCCCCCCTGGGGATGTGCCCGCAATCAAGGTACATGCCCCTGCCCCTGACCGGAATCGAACCCGGGACCTTTTAGGCCCCAGGCTGACACTCTATCCACTGAGCCAAACCGGTTTCAGCTAACTCTCCTTCTTATTACACAGTATTTAGAGTCCTGACTTAAGAGGCAGATTGGCTGAGTTCAAATTCCCCTTGTGTAGGTTACCAGCTGTGTGACCTTAGGAAAGTTACCTAATCTCTCTGAACCTTGGTTTCTCATTTTGATGATGGAAAAATGAACCAAGCTCACTCGATTGCTGTGAGGATGACATGACTTTACAGTAAATTGCTTAGAGCAATGTCTAGCACATAAGCAACCACTAAGTATCTGTTACTATTTTTCACCTCACATCACCTCAAGCCTCTCTTCTAGCAGCTGATTCTCCACTGATTCAACTCCAAGAAAGTGTCATAGAGACCAAGGTAGATGCCGGGTTTCTGGGGATCACAAGAGCCTGCTGTTTGCTAAAGCTGGAGGTGGGCGCTCCTTCCAGCCAAGCCTGGAGAGGGGGGGGGGGGAGGTAAGAAAGGAGCCTTCTCCCTTTGAGAGCCCTCATTCATGTCCGATTTTCTACCAGGAAGTTGGTTCAGGGTCTGGGCCTGGCCCCACACAGCTGCCTCCTCTCTTGAGGGGAAAGCTGTGATGGGAACACTTTTCTCTGGGGAGGAAATGGGCAGGGAATGACATTTGTGTCCCCACCAGTATGCAAATCATCTTGTGAGACAAATGATTTTGCAGGAAAACACATCCTGTTCCTTCCAGAACATTTCCCTTGATGTCTGGGGGGCTGGGAGGGGGAGGGGAGCCAGTTGGTCAAGGTCAGAGCAATTATTCAGGGAGCTCCTGACCGCTGACCCACATCCTTCAAGAGCCTGCAGGGTGATGGAGAAGAGAGGCCAGGGCTGGCGGCTGAACAGGGGACTGGCCCCGGACCCCTCCCCAGCCAGGTTCTCCCAACCAAGGAAGGAAGAGAAGGTGTGGTGGAGCAGTGTCTAGGGACCAGGAGTCCTGGCTTCTAGGGCTGGCTGAGTCTCTGACCCACCGAGTACTCTGGTCTATAAAATGAATTTCCTAGTCTATAACATGAGAAGGTCAAATTAGATCACGTGTTTGTAACTCGGAGAATGTAGTCCCTTAAACCATAAATGTGCTTCATGGGATTGGTGCTGCCCTCAATTGTATTCAAATTTATGTACATGTTGTCTATTTTTTCTGGGGGTGTGTGTAAAGTTGTCATCAGGTAACAGAGGGGTCTATTCCCCAGACAAAAGTTTTGGTAATATCTGTGGTCCCGTGAACTAGCTGCTGGGTAGATGGAAGTTTCTTGGAAACAAGGCTGTGTCTTATAACAAGAACATAGCATAGTATCTGGCACACAGTAGATGCTCAATACATATTTGTTGAAGGAATGAAATTTTGGGTGTGGCACGCGCTGATTGGCGGTTCAATGGACATCTTGGGGATGTCTCTGTGACAGATGCCAGTAATGTCATGACTCCGCCCACCGGTTGGGAGGAGGGAGAACCTTATAATGACCAGCAAAGGTGTTTGCTGGTGCCGAAGCTTAGCTGTGGGAGTCAAGGTGGCCGGCCGGCCAGTGATGGCAGGGCCGGTGAGGCGATGGTGGTGGGGAGTGTAGAAAGTGAGTCTGAAAGATTCATCCTGGAATCTATTCAGTTCAGGGTCTGTCCGACTTGGATTTCTAGTCTCCGCCAGGCACGTACTCCCCTTGGTTCCTTATTGCAAACTCAGCCGAGCCAAACTCAGCCCAGTGTTCGGCAACTACATTGGTTTGGTTGCAACAATGAAAATTCTCATTTCTCCAATCAGGATATCCATTGAACCTGAAGAATGTGGACTCACTGCCTGGGAAGGGGAAGGAGGTGCAGGAATGAGTGCAGGAGTGAGAAAAAAAGCAGAAGATCATCTGCCTCCTCATCCAGCCCTAACCGCCTCAGCACCCTCCCTCTGGACTCTTGGCTCACCTACTTCCCCCTGTAGCATCTTTGAGCATCCTCTCTCTACTCACACCTTCTTTGCTTACAAATATTTATTCATCTCCCCTGGCCTTAATTAAAATACCTTCCCAAGTTTTTTATTATTTAGAAAAATGTTTGTGATTTGGTGTTACATTAAAAAAAAAAAAAAGGTCGGGGGGGGGGGAGATATGACTTATCTTTTGCAATAGTTTTTTCACTCTGGCCCCGTCTCCCGAAGCTGATCTTCGAGGCTATGGCACCAGCTAAGGGAGCATTTACTCACTCTCAGGAGCCTGGAACGGAAGCACCACTTAATCAGGAGAGGTGTGAGCGACCGGGCTGAAGACACACCCCTGCCCAACCCAGGCGTGTGACAAGGCGACTCCCCAGCCTGGGGAGGAGTCCAGAGCTGGCTATTTGACTTCCTCTTCCTTTCTCCCTCCCGCCCCTGCCGAGAGCATTGGCAGAAGTGGTCTCTGCCAGCTGTCCCTTTGTAGATCCCTATTAGATAACCATAGGCTGTAGTAGTGGTCTCTCCATCCAATCAATATCTGCTAAGCTGAGCACCGATGTTCATGGGTTCTGGGGAATAGCAGTGAGCGGAATAAATCCTTAACCTATAGAGCAGTGTTTCCCAAAGTGTGGTACACGTACCCCCAGGGGTATGGGAAGAGTTTGGTGGGGGTACGCGTTGCACCGGAGTTTGGTGGGGATATGCACTGCACTGTGCTTAGCTGCGCCTAATTCTACGTTCTCATGAGTCAAGTCAAGACAGTCTTGTGAGGCGTGAGATGGTCCCGTGTGCAAATAAATGTTATTTATAATATAACTTTTATTTATATTTTATTATGAATAATTTTATTTTTTGTTTATTATTATTTTGTGTATGTACCAAAAAAAGGAAAAAATAAATATATTTTGATTCTTATTAAAATACCTCCTTTTTTTTGACGAGGGGTACTCAGCATTACGAAAATTATAGAAGGGGTACACATATGTCAAAAGTTTGGGAAACACTGCTATAGAACAACAGAAACTATTAAACAATTTTTTTTTTTTTTTGGATAGCATATGTATCCAGCATTTGCTGTCCCAAATGCCTTCATTGTAGAGGAGATTTAGTCTTTGTCTGCCCAGAACAGCAGCCCCCTTCTTTTTCTTTTTTTTTTTTTTTAAGATATATTTTATTGAGTTTTTACAGAGAGGAAGAGAGAGGGATAGAAAGCTAGAAACATCAATGAGAGAGAAACATGATCAGCTGCCTCTTGCACACCCCCTACTGGGGATGTGCCCGCAACCAAGGTACATGCCCTTGACTGGAATCAAACCTGGGACCTTTCAGTCCGCAGGCCAATGCTCTATCCACTGAGCCAAACCGGTTTTGGCGAGCAGCCCCCTCTTTTGGGGAACTGGTCCTTCCCCACGCTAACATTAATGATGGAAGGAGCTGCCAGTTGTGTATTGCTCCAGTGTCCACAGGGGTGAGTATGTAACATACAGGGGCCAGTCATAGAATCCCAGGGGCCCCTTGGCCTCAAGGGTTGGGCTAGGAATAGTCATATGAACCAATCAGAATGCTTCCATAGCTTTTTCCTTTAAAATTTTAATTCTAAATATATAAATTATACACGAATATGTTTGTAACCACACAGAAACGCCATGTCCTTAACATGACCTTTTTCTTTAACTTTCTCCTTTCTGTCCTTCCACTCTATTCCTTAAGTCATTAAGCCCCTAGAACCGTGGTTGGCAAACTGCAGCTCGAGAGCCACATGCGGCTCCTTGGCCCCTTGAGTGTGGCTCTTCCATAAAATACCACGGCCTGGGCGAGTCTATTTTGAAGAAGTGGCGTTAGAAGAAGTTTAAGTTTAAAAACTTTGGCTCTCGAAAGAAATTATAATTGTTGTACTGTTGGTATTTGGCTCTGTGGACTGATGAGTTTGCCGACCACGGCCCTAGGACATCAGATTCTGGGTCAGCATCAAACTGTCTTAAAAATAAAGCCCCGGGTCTGTTGGGCAGAAGCAGAGCCTCAGTCAAGCTAAAGATAACATCTCGCCTGCAGTGTGCTCCCGCCCGAGGCCCATGGAAGCAGCAGCCAGACAGAGCAAGGCCGTGGCTGACCTCAGGACCTGATACAACGATCAGCTACCCGCTAGCCTGCCCCAACCAATCAATAGAGCCCATGACCCAGACTCCTTTAAGAACCGTGATTAATGACTTTCCCCCCATGTAACCCATCCCCTGGAAGCCACGGGGAGCCAGGTCTTTGAGCACTAGCTTATCTGTGGCTCCAGACGTGGCACTACTTCCTCAGCTAATAAACCCTTACTTTCTTGACTGCAAACTCTTGTGTTTGAGTTGGATTGGGCCTTGATGTGCGCAGGCTAACACGCATCATTAAAAAAAAAATCAGACTTGCAGAAACCGGTTTGGCTCAGTAGATACAGCGTCGGTCTGCGAACTGAAGGGTCCCAGGTTCGATTCTGGTCAAGGGCAAGTACCTTGGTTGCGGGCACATCCCCAGTAGGGGGTGTGCAGGAGGCAGCTGTTCGATGTTTCTCTCTCATCGAAGTTTTTAGCTCTCTATCCCTCTCCCTTCCTCTCTGTAGAAAATCAATAAAACATATTTTAAAAAATCAAACCTGACAGTCTCCTTCAAACCCCACTCCTGATCTTAGCTGTTCACCAGACCTTTTTCTGCACATTTGGATACATTTAGAAATGTATGTTATAAACACACACAGACATGTCTATGATTATTTCAAGGTTTTGTTTTTAAGCTTGAGTGATACCATATTGTATGTGTCATTTTGAAAAGTCCTCTTTTCATTACCAGCATGTCTTAGGGCTTATGTCAGCACATACTCATGCTTTTCTAAACTTTCCATATTTTCACAGCATGAAATATACCATGGTCTAAAGATGAATATTTAAGTTATTTCTAATTTTGTGCTACAAATAACACTTTAATAACATCCTTGCCCATATTTCCTTATACACATGTGTAAAAGTCCCTGGTCTGCCAAAACCGGTTTGGCTCAGTGGATAGAGCGTCGGCCTGCGGACCGAAAGGTCCCGGGTTTGATTCCGGTCAAGGGCATGTACCTTGGTTGCAGGCACATCCCCAGTGGGGGGTGTGCAAGAGGCGGCTGGTCGATGTTTCTCTCACATTGATGTTTCTAACTCTCTATCCCTCTCTCTTTCTCTCTGTAAAAAATCAATAAAATATATTTTTAAAAATCTTTTAAAAAAATAAATAAAAGTGCCTGGTCTGGTTTTGAGAAGTAGCATCACCAAATCAATAATATCTTTTTCCCCTCCTCACCCGAGGATATGCTTTATTGATTTTAGAGAGAAATGGAGGGAGAGGGATCGAGCCCACAACCCAGGCATGTGCCCTGACCAGAAATTGAATCGGTGAACTTTTGGTGCATGGGATGATGCTCAACCAACTGAGCCACACCAGCCAGGGCATGCGATACCCACACTCAGAATCATAACAGGTGGTGCCAAAGTTCCCTGCCAAGTGGCTGGAAGATGTACACCCCCTCCAGCAGTGTCTCAGAGCATTCGGGT
Source organism: Vespertilio murinus (assembly GCA_963924515.1). Classification (NCBI taxonomy): domain Eukaryota; kingdom Metazoa; phylum Chordata; class Mammalia; order Chiroptera; family Vespertilionidae; genus Vespertilio; species Vespertilio murinus. Next base: position 55,268,229 of record OZ004713.1, on the reverse strand, counting down.
CCCCAATTTTCCATCCCTTCACCAATAGTGGAGAGGATCAAAGTTTAACATTTTTTAGAAATCTACAACTAAAAAATGGCATATTGCTGTTTGTGAGAGCCTCTAACAAGAGGCAGTGGGAAGAGCTCTCTGCGGTCTGGCCGGGTCCTGAGGGCTCTGGGTGAACCCGCCCCGAGGAGGAAGAATGAGCCCCCAGCTGTGTCCTTCTGCTGTCTCCACGGTCAGCTTCTGTGAGCCAGTCCCTCATGGAGGTGTGAGTGACGGGGCTGAAGACCTTTGGGGCTCAAGCTAACTAGAGTGGCGTTTCTACTCCTTCCAGCCAAACGACTGGACTCCTAGTGGACATGTGTCAATGACCATGGACTCCTGAGTCCACAAAGTTTACACGGATTCTGTAGTCCCTCTCACTGCCCCTGGTCCTCTTTTCTTTTTTCCCTTTCTTGTTCTTCTGCCTTGCTCCTCTCTGGCCCAAGCACCCTATCCAGAGCTCCAGATGGCACAGAGGTCCCTTTGGGGTGGGCAGGCAGAGCAGTGAGAAAGGCCTCTGAGAGAGGAGCATTTGCCTGCCTCCCGAATAAGTCTTTTCTAAAATATATTTTATTGATTTTTTACAGAGAGGGATAGAGAGTTGGAAACATCAATGAGAGAGAGTCATCGATTAGCTGCCTCTCGCACACCTCCTACTGGGGATGTGCCCGCAACCAAGGTACATGCCCTTGACCGGAATCGAACCTGGGACCTTTCAGTCCGCAGGCAGACGCTCTATCCACTGAGCCAAACCCGTCAGGGACCCTAATAAGAATCTTCAGGGAGATAACAGACACACCGAGGGCCCAGCTTCTCTACGTGGCCACATCAGAGGTGGCCAAGGTGAACCTTTACAGACATCAGCATTTAAAGAAAAAGAAAAAAGGAAGAGACACAGAGCAAGAATGAAAAGACACAGAAGGAGCGGCTCTACCATTTTGTTTTGAGTGATCATACCCCCAGCGCTGAGTGAAAGCTCATTTTGTCAAAAAGGAAAAATCTACATAGCAGTTGCAGCTTCTTAGAGACAGACACAACATAAACACATAAACACAGGCTGTCACCGTCCTCCTGATGGCAGGGTGTGTTTGTTTCACTTTATTAACAAAAGAGTGAGAGTGAGGTGCTAAATGACATCCAATCCAAAACGAAGGAAGAGCAGCTCAACCTTGCCTCCCGTGGGCAATCACCTCAGTGGGAAGAACGCAGAGCGGGCCGGCCCCTGGCGGCTCTCACCCTGAGTGCAGGGCTGTCTGCACGTTGCTGGCTGACAAGACTTGTGGCGTGAGAGTCCTGAGGACAACTCTTTCCAGGTGTAAGCTCATGTTACCCAGGAATAATGTTGAGAATTAGAAATGGGATAGGGCATGGGTCAGTGGTTGAGTACTGACCTATGAACCAGGAGGTCATGGTTCCATTCCAGGTCAGGGCACATTCCCGGTTGAGGGCTTGATCCCCAGTGTGGGGCATGCAGGAGGAAGCCAATCCATGATCCTCTCTCATCACTGATGTTTTCCTCTCTCTCCCTCTTCCTTCCTCTCTGAAATCAATAAAAGTATTAAGGAAAGAAAGAAAGAAAGAAAGAAAGAAAGAAAGAAAGAAAGAAAGAAAGAAAGAAAGAGAAAGAAAAGGAAGGAAGGAAGGAAGGAAGGAAGGAAGGAAGGAAGGAAGGAAGGAAGAAATAGGGTAGGGACTGCATCCCCATGTCCTTCAAGGCCAAACAGTGAGAGAAGAAGGAGACAAAAGCCAGGCTGTTTACCCAGATGGGGAGCCAAGATTGAATGTCTGTGAAAAAATTGCTGTAGAAAGTCTGGCCAGGCTAGGAGCTTGGGGTGCAAGGTGGAAGGAGGGAGGTGCGCCCCTAGGTTGGCTGCAGGGACAAAGGGAGACTGGCAAAAGGGTCATGTACAGGAAAGATTCACACAGTGTGAGAGGCTGGGAGAGGAGCAATGAGGCCTCTCCCCCTGACCCAGTAAATCCTCAGCAACATTAATGCCTCCCACCCACCCACCTCCATGTGTGAAGGGAAAGGTTTTGTTTTGTTGTTGTTGTTCTGGAAGCTGGTAAAGGGGCCAAAGTTTACATTTGCTGGGGTCAAAACAGTCAACTCACCAGCAAGAGAGGGCAAGCGGGGCGGCGTCTGTGTGTGCACATGTGCTCTATCCTGTGGTATCCCCCGCGTCTGGAATGCTGCTGGCATATAATGGACATTCAGAAAATATGTGCGGGATAAATATACACAACTCTTCACAGATATAGTTTTGGCCAAGCACAAAACAGCTGTGCTGTCCCCATTCAAAGTCTGGTTCAACAGTCAACAGACTCTGCTGGGACCGGCCCAGACCCCCACTCACCACACCCAGCACCCCAGAAGTCTTGCCTCCCCAGAATCTACGCAAGATCTCCACCGCCCGCTCCAAATCCGGGCAGGGGTGGAGACAATGTGTGTCCTGAGGAAGCTCTTCAAGTTCTGCTGCTGAGAACGGCCAGCCTATCTTTTGGCCTATGTCCAGGGCAGGGCTGTGGACTCCTCTACCTACCATAGTGCTTAAAGCGAAGCCTCAGGTCTGCCCCCTACTGTGTCAATGTGGGAACTTCATCCAGAGCATCATACCCCAGGCTCCTTGGAGTTGCAGAAGTTTTATCTTTTTCCTCTGTGCTGGTGTTAAGATCAATGACTCTGGGCAAAGACTTACCCTCTCTCAACCCGTTTACTCCTCCATAAAGGACAAGAAAGCTGAATATACCCCCCTGTTCACCTGGCAAAGACATGGTGAGGGTCAAATGAGGTCAGACAGGAAACAGTGCCTTAAACTCTACAAAACCCAGGCCAGGTGTGGCAGGGCTCCTTTCTAACAGCAGGTCTGTGAAAACACACACACACACACACACACACACCCTTCGGTCCCTAGTCCCAGGGCAGAGCTTACATTTTCCTTTTCCTCTAGTCCTTAGCCTGAGCCCCGCGCTGTCAGCTGGCTGAGGGCTGAGGGCTCCTGGGCCACCTACCAGGCCTGCATGTGGCACCCTGGCCAGCGCAGGAGAGCCCTGGTCGCCTCGTTGGTTGGGCCTCGTGGCCGGAGACACAGGCTGTCTACCCAGAAGGGGAGCCACTGGCCCGGGGAAGGCCACAGGAGCTTGGGCCCGAGCCAGAAGCGGCAAGGCCATCCGAAACAGGGCTGGTCCCCCCAGAGACGCACGTGAGGCCCCAGGGCAGCTGAAGGATGCCGAGGCTGGGTCTTACCAGGACCTCAGACAAAGGAAAACCTCCAGGCCCTGGGATGCAGGGGCAGTGAGGCACCCCCCAATAGGTTGCAACATTTAGCAAAGAAAAAAAAAATGCAGACAGATACCCAGTTTGACTTGAATTTCCAGATAATCAACAAATACTTTTGAAATACAAGTATGTCTTATGGAATGTTTGGAATATGCTCTCATGTTAAAAATTACTTCCTATTGCCGAAACCGGTTTGGCTCAGTGGATAGAGCATCGGCCTGTGGATTGAAAGGTCCCAGGTTCGATTCCGGTCAGGGGCATATCCCCAGTGGGGGGTGTGTAAGAGGCAGCTGATCGACGATTCTCTCTCATCGATGTTTCTAACTCTCTATTCCTCTCTCTTCCTCTCTGTAAAAAAAAAAAAAATCAATAAAATATTTTTTTAAAAAAAATTACTTCCTATTGATCTGAAATTCGCAGGTAACTGGCTATTCCATACTTTACCTGGAAACCACACCCCTCCACGGCCCTCCCAGGGCTGAAGGGCTCAGGGGGCCCATCCCTCCCCAGAGCCCGCAGGCACAGCCACCGGAGGCCCCAGGACTCTCCTAAGAGACCACTTCCTGGCTGCCTGCCACGGCTGTGGCTTCAATTCCTGGTTGGTGACCCATGCAACCAGCACTGGGCGAAAGGAGAGGAACCACAACACAGGGAAGAACCAGAGGTCCCCTCGGGTCATTTCCCCCCGAGCCTCTGCGGCTCCTTTGCAGGGCCCGGTGCGCAGGACGGGCGGTGCGTCAACGCTGCGGCCGGGCCCCCTCCTGCCCTGCCGTGCCTGCCTTCGCTCAGCTCTCGTGTCTCTCCCTCTTCCCTGAGCCATCTCACCCTCCGCCTGGCTCCAGGCCCCCTCTATCGGAAGCTCTGCCCCTTCCCGGGGAATACTCGGGGCTGGCACATCCCAGGAGCCATTGCACGGGCAGACCATCCACTCTCCTCCGCACCGAGGAGACAGCCTCCCGCTTGCCCTGCTCCAGTTCCCTGCCACGCCACACCCAGGCCCTGCTGCAACCCTCAGTGGGTCCCACCGGTCTTGGGATAGAGTCAAAACACCTGGTCTGCCTTCTGCCCCCATGCGGCCACGTTTCCTGTCACGTCACCGCCAGCACAGCCCCTTCCCCAGCCCACCGCCCAACCAAGTGCCTTGCAGTTCTGTCCCGCCCAGCCCTCCATGCCTTTCATCATCCCTGTACGGGTTCCTTCACTCCTTTGACCTCCCTCGGCCTTCCCTATAGAACGCCGATATTCTGCTCTGCCAGGCTTCTTAAGGTCTCAGAGAGAAGCAACCGAGAAAAGGGATGGAAAACTAATTTGTAAACTGGAAAGTTTTGTGAGAAGCGAAGAACAGAATGAAAGGCGGTTCGGGAGTTTTATAAGCCTCCTTGTAAGCTGACCTCAGATGCCCACAGGAAGCACAGGGAACAACCAAGCGAAAGAACCAAGGAAATTAGAGCAGTCTGGGCAGGGAGTGTGGGTGGGGGGGAAGTGGCTGGGTGGGGGCCTTAGAGCAGCCCTACCCTCCGCATGAGGCCTGGGGCTGCAGGGAGCCTCCGGGGAGGCAGGGGTGGGGGTAGGGGTGGGGGTGGGGGTGGGGGAGGATGAGAGATAGAATCGCTTTGGCCTCTTCCTTCCAGCTCAGCAGGGTGAGTCATCCAGAGGTGCTGGCCCAAATGTCTCCCTCCTCCACTGGAGGCTGAGCTGGAATAATCCCCAAGATGTACCCAGAGCACGGAGGTGCAACGCAGAGTGAGTCATGGAGCTGAGTCAGAGCCCACTCAGCCCTCCTCGGGGTTCTGACGAAGGCTGCGCCAGCAGAGCGGCGTTCTCCCAGCCTTGCACACACACACACACACACACACACACACACACACACTTCTTCAGATAATGAATCACGACTTGATTCCCCTGGCCGCTATCTAGCCTCATTTATTTCGTATGCAAAGCACAGCCTGAGCTAATGATGACAAAGCAGGTTCTAGTGTGACTGTCCACGTTCAGCGTGAAGACTGACGTTTGGCTTTAAGTCTGTAACAGAAGGAATCACATGCTTATATCAGAACAGGGATGTCTTAGAAGTCATCTACTTCTAGTCTGACTGCTTCAATTATAGGGGTGAAAACTCAGTCCAGAGAGGGGAAAGGAAGCAGAGACCTTTGCTAATTGCAATCTATGTTGCAGTATTTAAACCACATTACAGAAAGAATGGGAAGGGGGAAAAAACAACAACAACCACAATGATCCCAACACTAACATAATCATTGATATAACTTTACTACCATTTCTTTACAGTTTCAACTTATGCAATTGTAATTATATGTGCATATAGCTTTGTATATTACTTTTTTCATTCGATTTTACCTTCTAAGCATTTCCATCATGTTACTAGGGTCTTCATGACCATTATTTTTAATGACAGCATAGTCGTCCAGCCCAGAAATGGTCATAATTTTTGCATGACTTATTTAACCATTCCCTCATTAAAGGACATTTCAGGTGTGCCCCAATTTTTCCTATTACAACACTAAATATTACTTTTCATTTACTTATTTACAGACTCCCATAAGTGGAGTGGCTCAAAAAGTACGACCATTTTTAAGTCTCTTGATACCTGTTAACAAATAGCCTCCTTCAGGATTGTACTAACTGAACTGTTGGCAGCAATAGAAGGGCTACGGCATTCTCGCCTTTCATCATATACCATGGCTCGAAAATAATAACTTGAAAAATAAATAAATAATAACTTGTCTATTTCAACAAGCGACCAAACTATAAAGTTAATTCCTTCTGACCCCACCCATTCCCCTGTGAGAATCAAGGACATAACCACCATGTACTGACACAGGCAAAGATGGTCCCAAAGACGATACCGTGATACCAAGGACCTTGAAATGCCGAAGTGTGTTCCGGTCTACTGAGAGGGGCCTTCTGGGAGAGGACTTACATACTTTTCCTTTACACCCTTCTATATCGTTTTAATTCTTCGCAGTAAGCACGTGTTACCTTTATGACTAGCCAAACGAAGGTGTTTCCACGTGGAGAAAAAAAGCTTGCAGAAACCAGCACCCCCCTTTCCATCCGCAGTCCCTCAGGACCCAGCTCTAACCAAGCCTTCCTTCCGTGACCTTGAGTTTCCCATCCAAGGGCAACGCTGCTGCTGTCACAGGGTTCTTGTCACTTCAATGCCCTCGTCCCTGTCAAGTGCTCAGCACCAAGCCTTGTGATTCGTAACGATTAGAAATATTAAAATAAAAAATATTAAAAAATAATATTGTTTTATTCTGATTTTTAGACCCTTACTCGCAGCCTTGGCCACTATTTCTTGTGGTTGATCCTCACCCTGGGATATTTCCCCATTGGTTTTTCGGGAGTGGCAGAGGAGGGAAAGGCAGGGAGAAACCAAGGGCCTTGGGGAAGGCGGGAGAGCAAATCTGGATTTGGGGGGGGGGCAGCTTGTGGGGAGCCGGAGGGAGGAGGGGAGCCGGAAGGGAGGCCGGAGCCGCAGCCCCCCCTCCCTCCGGCGCGGACCGGACCCCCTCCCCGGCTCCCCGGCTCCCCGGCTCCCCGGCCCCCCGGCCCCCCGGCCCGGTCCCGCCTCTGACGCCTGCCGGCCGCCGCCGCCGGGAGGACTCCGCAGGAGCCTCAAGTGCCACCTACTCCGCCGCCCTCCCAGGCGAGGCTGCTATTTCGGGCACCGCATTATTTCCTGCTGTGATTTTTTCAGCCTTCTAATTCGGGCTCTGAGGTAAGCCGTGACATCCGCCGCCTCCCCTCCCGCGGGGCCCGGCCTGCCGGGGGCTTCAGGGGCTCATCAGCCTCCGCCCCCCGCTTCTCCCCCCCCCCCAAGCTTTCCAGGAGGAGGGGCCCTGCGCCCTGTGCAGGGCGAGAGCCCAGCCACAGTATATTTCTGGGCAGATTTAGAAAAAATGGCAGAGACCATTGTGTCCAGGTCCACCGAGGGGACTGTGGATGCTTCCCAAGTCAGTGGTTTCCTGCTGCTGTTGGACAAGGCCCCTCTGAGAGTCTGGTGAAGGATCTGCACCCAGAAAGCACCCATGTGCACCCCTTTCCCCCTCCCCCAAATGCACCCAGAGATGCTGCAATTCTGCGTATAATGTCAGGGCTGTGCTTGGGACCCCAGGGGAGAGGACCCCATGTTAAAAGCCCAGCATAGAGGCCCCTAGAATCCCACAGATGGCCATGCCTCCTCCAGCCAGTTTCCTCCCCATCAGATGCAGTATTCCCCCCCCCCCATCATCCTCCCCTGTCTAATCCATGCATCTTTGTCTGTGCAGGGATTTCACCCCCAAATGGGTAAAGCGGCAGTTGGATGGTAAGCGCTTACTTGGTGTGGCTGGGCGTGCCCCCAGGCCCGGTGACTGGTGTTTGGGGAGGAGGGAGACTCCCGTTCCACGCTTAGCAGCTTCAGCTCTGTGGCCTCCCGGAGCCGCCATTCCACTTGCACATGGCACTCGGTTAGGAAGCTGGGATACAGCTTCCCTCGGGCACCAGAGCAGCCAGCCCGGCTGAGCACCTTCCACAGGTGTTGCTGTGCGAGGGGAAGGCCCGGCTCACGTCCTGTGAATCACTCACACCTTGTCTGTTACCCCTCGGAGTGGGCAGCGCTCAATTGTTTTTTGTTTTTAATCCGGGTAGGTAAAATAGGGAATTGTCCAAAATAAGAAAGCGGTGTCAGGTGACAAATCTCTAGAATGATAAGTCAAGACACCACCACCCCCACCACACACACACACACACACACACACACACACACACACACAGCAGCTAACTCGGGAATCAAGCCTTGGAAAGCTGGCTTGATTCCCATGTTAAAAGGGGATCCTCCATCTCTTCCTCTGTTGACCCCTCCCTAACACCTACAGAGACGCCTCCCACCTTCCACCTCTCCAGGGTCCTGTGCGTATTATCCTAGTTCTTTCCACCGCCCTGGGAGGTCCCTCTAGAGTGCAGTAAGCATGCTCAGTGTGATGGCCCCACGCTCTTGACTCGGGGACCTAATTTCTGATGCTCTGACCCTGTCAGGGGCTCTTCTCAAGCTCTCCTGAGCTTCTCCAGGGACACCCTGCTGGTCCTCTTCGTCCCTCACCGTGCTTCCCCTGTGCTTGGCTCCTCTCTCCTCTGCGCCTTGTTGAGGATGCCATTACACAGGGTTCATCACGTGGCCTTCAGTTCGCTGTCCTCTGCTCCTGGGAGAGGGATCTCACGGACTGAGTGGTTTCGCTAGCCCTTCTAGGCGACAAGCTCTGACCTCGTGCGTTCCGGTCCCCATTTCAGCTGTCTACTGGACAACCGTGAGCCCTCTGTCATCTCAAACTCATCACATCTTCCCAAACCAGCTTCCCCTTTTCTGTGTGGCCATTCCCTTGGTCACCGGACACAAAGGTTCCATCAACATTGGTTTCCTGCCTTGAAGTATTCGTGATGTAGCACCGAGCACTGCGGACTAGGAGTTCCTCACCATGGTTATGTCAGTCGGGAGCTGGGTGACTTTGGGTAAGTTGCGTCCCCTCTCTGAGCCTCAGTTTCCTCATCTGTACAATGAAGGATCCTATTACATGACCCCCAACGCCTTTCAATTTGGTAATTCTGTGGCTCTATGACTTATCCTAAGTGGTGGGGAAAATCCTATTTAATCGAACCGTCTGATGATTGAGATTTACCATAAACACACACTGACCATAGATTACCACGTTTCAAAGAACTAGCACACAATAAGGCATTGGTTAGCTGAAATTCTCCAGGGTTAATTGGAAAATCCCCTTTTAATCAAGCTCATTGTTGAAAGGCTTTCTAAAAATCCCAGAGTTCAATGTCCTGCCTTTCTAAGCGCAGGAGATGCGGCGATGCTGGGCGAGGGGACCGGATGAGTCAGTGTCTGGGATGGCTCTGCCACCTGGGCTGAAAGGGCAGCCGCTGAGGTCCCCCGAGGTCCTCGGGACACGCCAGCCCGCGGGCTGCTCAGAGTAAGGACCACCTGGCTGCGGCCCCAACGCACTCCCGGGCTTAGCACCCACTTTGGAAGAATACTCACTTGTAAGCTGGGGGTCAGTGGAAACTGGCACTGCCTGGGACCTGTGTGGAGGCTGAATGTGGTGACACAACCTAGAGTTCCTTCCCACCGAAGAGCCTTGGAGCCCAGCAGGCCTCGGTGGGAATCCAGGCTCCTCCGGCCTCTAGTTGTAGGAGTGAACGACGGCAGTGCCTTTGGCTTCGGTATTTGCCACGAGATCTCCCCTCTCCTGGCCCTCAGCCACACTACCTGGTGGGAAAGGAGGAGGCTCCCGAACCAGTAGCCCTGGAGTTTCCCCCCCTGTGGGCAACTGGCTGAGATCACAGCGCTGGAAGGGACCCCAGAACTCCCATCTCCCACCTCTCCCATTCCAAGGACTAAGCAGGGCCCAGGCTCGGGGCAGACTGGCCAGGACCCGTGGGGCTGGTTGGGGGCCATCGGGTGCTTTCCCTGGCCCGCAGCCGGCCGTGTTTATTTGCTCAGCGTGTTTGTTTGGGCCGTGGCACGGCCTGTTCTGACTCCGGGACAGTTAAGAGGTGAGCCAGGAAAACCACCGAAAAACGGTCTGTTCTGAGGTGCAGGCAGCCAGGGGGGGAGGCAGGACTCTCTCCTTCGGCTCTTGGGAACCAGAGGGGCTCCGGTGGGCTTCCTGGGCCTTGGTTTCCTCAGGCCCACGATAGGGAAAGATTGGAACATGCAACCGTGTTCTCCACCGCTGGCTCCGTCCCAAACCCCAGCTTCCACCCACCGAGTTCAGGCTACAGCCTGACCCACTTCGTCAGCCAGGAGTGGAGGTGTTGGCTCAGCACCTGTCCTGCCCTCTGCCTGCAGCAGCCTCCTCCTCTCTGCTCGGGCCCTCTGCTGCTTCTTCAGAGCTCAGCTGTCCTGTCGCTGCCTCCAAAACCCTGAGCTCACCCTCCAGGTAGTCTGCCAGCAACTTTGCTTTTGTCTGATGGATACTCGGTGTAGTAATACCACTTCCTAGCTCATGTGCACAGAAGCACTTGTTTGCAAGTATATAAATATTTGACTACCAAAAACTTGGAAATAAGTGCACTTTTGGGGGTTTGTGTTTTTTTGTTTTGTTTTCATTGATTTCATAGAGGAAGGAAGAGGGAAAGATAAAAACATCAATGATGAGAATCATTGACCAGCTGCCTCCTGCATGCCCCACCCTGGGGATCAGGCCCGCAACCCTGGCATATGCCCTGACTGGGAATCAAACTGTGACCTCCTGGTTCATAAGTTGATGCTTACCCCACTGAGTCATGCCAGGCAGGCTAAATGCACTTTTTGGGCTGACAGGATAATTTATATCAATCTAAGTCCAGAGTGGTAGAGGGAAGAAAGGATGACAAAAGGAATTCTGGTGGCAAAAAAGGTCTTATGCAGCCCTAGCTGGTTTGGCTCAATGGATAGAGTGTTAACCTGTGTACTGAAAGGTCCCAGGTTCGATCCCAGTCAAGGGCACATGCCTGGGTTGGGGGCTCAATCCCCAGTAGGGGGTGTGCAGGAGGCAGCCAATCAATGATTCTCTCTCACTGATGTTTCCATTTCTTTCTTCTCCTCTCCCTTCCTCTCTGAAACCAATAAAAATATACATATATTTAAAAAAATCTTATGCAGCTTTTTGACACACATGGCTGCCTCATTTTCCCAAAAGCCCTGGCACATAGTAGGTGCTAGAAATACTCTCTGAATACCAGGAGCATGTGAGGATGGAGGAGCATGTCATGAGGATGACACCCTTGGCCCCGGGGTCACTGAAGCCTCTGTCAAACCCTAGTTGGCTGTCCCCAGGGGACCAGGCTAAGAACCAATTCAGGAACTGTCCTAGCCGCAGGCTCCTTTCCCCTCACTGGTGACGTGCCGTCCTCGCCCTCACCCCAGCAGCAGTAACACCGGTGAGAACCTGGGATGGGGCAGCACCGGGTTCCGGAGCCCCGCAGGACAGCGGCCTGGGCCCCGGCGCCGCTGCGGGCCTTTGCTCCTCCGCTCTGCCGGGCCTGGCCAGTGTGGGAGGTGCTGTTCTCCACTTCCACAATTAGCTCAGACCTTAAAAATCACAGCCTGGCGCCTGCTCCTCTCATGCCAAGGAAAACAGTAGATGTCAGAAACCTCCCTAGGTATTTGGAAGTGAACAGCTCCTCTGCTCCCTCCCTTCCCTGTATGAGGTCATTAAGTCAGGAGGACAAAGCAAACAGTGACAGGCCCTGTTGGGACTTGTTCCCATTGATCCAGGCCTTCTCCAGCCTCTCCTCCCCATGCTCGGAGCGGCGGGCCCGGTGTAGACAACCAGCCGAGCTGGAGCTAGGGATCCTGGGAAATGGAAGGCATCCATTGCGGCAATACCAGTAAAGAGTAGGTCCTGGATGGACCCGGGTAGCCGAGGGAGTCGGATATGAGCACCACCAGACGTTTGCAGAGGCTCCCAGCCATCGGCATGCTCTCATTTGTTCTCATTTGAGGTAAGGAGCGTGAGAATGCTTTTGACTTCACAGATGAGAAAACAGGTCAGCAACTTACTCAGGGCTATATGGCTTAAGGGTCAGAGCCAAACTTGAAATTAGTTTTATGACCTCTAATTCAGAGGTGGGCAAACTTTTGACTCGAGGGCCACAATGGTTCTTAAACTGGACCGGAGGGCCGGAACAAAAGCAACCTGACCATGCTGGCACTCTCATCTTGGGCTGCTGGTGAAGGAGCGGAGGGGAGAGCAAGAGAACCCTCCGCTCTTTCGGCTCCCGGGCCGGAGAGAACAGCCAAACAGGCCACATCCGGCCCGAGGGCTGTAGTTTGCCCACGGCTGCTCTGGTTACATCTTCCCACACTACAGTTCCTCAAACTCCAGTCATTGGTACACCTGCTTCATACTTTTTGCCTTGTTGCACGGCAGCCTCCTATTATTTCCTTAAAGTTTTTCTTTAGCCAAGACCGGTTTGGCTCAGTGGATAGAGCGTTGGTCTGTGGACTGAAAGGCCCCGGGTTCGATTCCGGTCAAGGGCATGTACATTGGTTGCGGGTGCATCCCCAGTAGGGGGTGTGCAAGAGGCAGCTGGTCGATGTTTCTCTCTCATCGACATTTCTAGCTCTCTATCTCTCTCCCTTCTTCTCTGTAAAATATCAATAAGATATATTTAAAAAAAAAAGTTTTTCTTTAAATAAATTCACTTTGAAAATTGACCTCGTTCTAAGCAACAACACATGTGTGTGTGTGTGTGTGTGTGTGTAAATAATTATGTATATGTATCATTGCTAAAACTGAACATTTTCATCCTCCTCCCCTGAGTCAACTCTCCTAACACTGGGGAGACTGGAGCCCACTTTGAGAAACTGTCCATTGCCCTGCACCCACCTGCACAACTAAGAATGCACCTTCACAGGCTGGCCGTCACTACGTGGCCCCGAGGAGAAGCCCGCAGGATCGCTCGGGGCCACCACGGTTGTTAGGGCTGAGCCTCCAAGTCACAGAGTCACGGAGTCCTGGGGGATAAGAGACATCACAGAATCCAACTCCTAAGGGGCAAGGCCTCATTCAACATGCCGTCACAACCCTCACGATTAAGGAGGCACCATTCAAAGATATAAAAATGAATCAGATGGGCCCTTGCTGTTGAAAACAAAGATTACAAGCATAAACAATTGAAAACTAGAGGAATAAGCAAAGGGTCTGGAATCAGAGGAACTAGCCTTGGTTCCACCACCAATGCGCCTTTGAACAAACCCCTTCATGTTTCTGAGCCCGTGTCCTTAAACAGAGGTGACTGTTTCTTCTTTTTACCTTTTAGGACAACAGGAGATTCAGATTTTCTGAATGGGTGTGATAGATCAAAATGTCAAGTTTTGCACCTGAATTCAGTACAATTTTTGGTAATTATACCTCAATAAAGGGGGAAATAGGAGTGAAAAATGCTCTGAAAAAGACCATAAAGCTGCCGAAACCGGTTTGGCTCAGTGGATAGAGTGTCGGACTGTGGACTGAAGGGTCCCCGGTTCGATTCTGGTCAAGGGCATGTGCCTTGGTTGCGGCACATCCCTGGTGGGGGGTGTGCAAGAGGCAGCTGATCAACGATGTTTCTAACTCTCTATCCCTCTCTCTTCCCCTCTGTAAAAAATCAATGAAATGTATTTAAAAAAAATATAAAAAGACCACAAAGCTATAACAAACTGTGTAAGTACTAGATAAGCAATGCCCAAACTCCTGAATAGAAGATTTGCATTATGATTGCAGAATGACTCCAGTAAAAACTGCCAGAAACAGGTTGGGGAGAGATTTGGGGAGCACCATATGGGCCTGACCAGTGTCCCCAACTTGCTGCTTCCAGGTCTTGGGCCTCGGAAGACGGTGGTGAGCTGCACCAGCTTGCTGCCCTTCACTCCTTCAGAATCTTCTCATTCTTTCTCTGCTTTGAAACCAGTCTTCCAGCTTCCCACCCCATCGCCAAGTTTTTGCACAGTAATGGCACTTTGCCGCCCTCTGGTGGTCACTCCGTGCAATAGCTGCAGTGACTTTTCAAGGGGTGTGCGTGACAGCCTGAGGAAACCAGAGCCAACCCTCAAGATCAAGATTTTCCAGGGCTGGCAGAGGACACAAAACCCAATTAAAGGCAGCTGCTGGATTCCAGAGCTCCTTGATGGGAAGGGGCAGTTCCACAGGGTTTTGCCCAAGTAAGATAAAAATCCAGGCCTCTGTCTGCATTAACTCCGCTAACATGTTCAGTTCCTTGTCTGGAACTGAAGCTTGTCTGGAAATGAAGATGGCCCTTCTTTTCCCCTCTGCCTAGAAAACCCCAGGGTAGGAGGGCCAGGACTAGAACATGCCCTCCTTCCCATTTAAAGCAACAGTTAACTGAGCACTTGTGTTATGCACTGTTTGATGCCATAGGGTGCAATGCTGGTGGTACAAAATAAGATATACTAGTATAGTTCCTGTCCCCAACTCATAAATTCTACAAGCATAAATAACCTAAGTTCACATATCATTTGAGAAACCATCCATTGCCTCAGGCCTAAGGGCTATCATAGAAGTAGAAATAGCATGCTACAGGCTGGTGGGGAAGGAGAGGTAACCACCGCGGCAATCGGGGTTTCCTAAAAGTAGAGTCACTCAAGTTGGACTTGGAAGATGAGTAGAGTCTTACCTAGAAGACAGGATACTAATAATACCCACATTTTGGGGGAACTGTTTATGAGCCCAGCATGGTTACGGACTGTATAGCTACATCGGTTATTTCTTCTCCAGCTCCATGTTATGAGGTAGGTATTATTTTCTCTAGTCAATAGACAAGGAAACCAAGGCTCAAGGCCATGTGAACTGTAAGGATTAATAGAAAACAGAAAATAAAGGCACAAGTGCTTGAGGCAAATAATCTATTAGCATTACAATATCAGGTACAACTGGTCAGGTGGCAGAAAGGAAGGGACAAGGGCATATGGAAGGGGTGGTTATGATAATCAAAAAGTACAGGAACCATCCTAGCCAGTTTGGCTCAATGGATAGAGCGTCTGCCTGCAGACCAAAGGGTCCTGGGTTCGATTCCAGTCAAGGGCACGTACCTTGGTTGCAGGCTCCTCCCTAGCCCAGGCCTTGGTCAGGGCTCATACAAGAAGCAACCAATCAATGTTTCTCTCACATAGATGTTTCTGTCTTTCCCTTTCTCTTCCACTCTTCCTAAAAATCAATGGAAAAATATCCTTGGGTGAAGATTAACACACACACACACACACACACACACACACACACACACACACAAATATACAGGAACCCAAAAGGTAAAGGGATTAAGTACAAATTGGTAGTTACAGAATAGTCATGGGGGTGTACAGTACAGCATAGGGAATACAGTCAATAATATGACTGGATGGTATCAGGCACTAATTTTATGGGGTGACCACTTAGTAAGTTACATCTAATCACTGGGTTGCATACCTGAAACTAATATAATATTGTATGTCAACTGTAATTGGAAAATAAAAAATTATTTTAAAAAGGTACAGAAACCCTATGATAAGGGATTTGAAGGCCTCGAGTGAATTTAGACTTCACTCTCTGGATAATGAAACTATTCGAGCTTTCAGATCAAAGGATTCTGCTCAGAGCTGCACCTCAGGGCTAATTCAGATGCACTTTAGGCCCCTCAGGAGGGAGGCAGGTAAGAGGAAGAGAGAGCTGTGCGCAGTCAGAGGTGCACAGAGCTTGGGTCAGGCCAGTGGGCGATGCACAGGGATAAATCCTAAAATCTCTACACAGAGAGCCTGTTCAGATTGACTGGGGGAAGGAGGGGGCGGGGAGAGATGAAGAAAGTCAGCTCTCCTCAGTGGGAACCACTGTCTCCTCACACACAGCCACCAACCGGCATCCTCAAAGCCAGAGCCAATGGGGAGAGAAAGACTTCTGGTCTCCCATGGACTGGAAGTCTCATTCTCACCCTTCTACAGTTGTGCCAAACCTCTAAAGCCAAAGCAAGGCAGTCTGTTCAGATTGCAGAGAAGAAATCTTGGAAACTGTTCTGGATGCCCACATCAAGTGAGGAATCTCAAGATCAAAAAGCCTGTCCCCCGAAGACACCATACCCGCTTGATGCTGTGAGCTGCCTCCCAAAGGTCAAGGCGAGTTTTATGTCATTTCCCAGCAGTCCATCAAACCTGCTTGGGTCCGAACCCTGCATGGGAAGCCAGCCACCAGGGGCTTGGGTTCCTGCTTTTGACTGCCACAAGGCTGGCAGGCTACCCCTGGCTCCCGCCCGCAGGAACCAGACAGCTGCCGGTCACTGGTCACACCCTATCCGGGAGGTGGCAGTATGTCAACGGTAAAGCTACAGATCCCCAGCCTGTGACTAACGGTTTCATAAGCTGTTGGGAACTGTGTCACATTTCCCAAAAGAGCTACTCCAATGAAAATAAAGGCTTGGGCTACCAGGACATGGTGCAGCCTCATACTTCCTATCTAGATTAGGTCAATTCCAGAGAAAATATTTATAGCAGGCACTCAGCAAGCTTTCTTTCTTTCTTTCTTTTTTTCTTCTCTCCTTTTTTGGTTGATCGTCAACCGAGGATATTTTTCCATTGATTTTTAGAGAGTGGAAAGGAGGGGGAAAGTCAGAGATAAACATTGATGTGAGAGAGATACATCAATTGGTTGCCTCCCCAATGCCCCCCGACCAGGGCTGGGGATTGAGCCCACAACCCAGGCATGTGCCCTGACCAGAAGCCAAACCATGACCTCCTGGTTCATAGGTTGATGCTCAACCACTGAGTAACACCGGCTGGGTGATACTGTTTTTTGAGAGATGAAAGACTTATCACTCTTAGCAGACCAGACTTCCCACATCTGTCAGGGTACCTAAAGTTTCTTATTGTCTTTTGCCTACCTACTGTACACGGTCTGATCCATATGAGGAAGGCATCATCCTTGCCCACTCTCCGCTGAGCCCAGCTTTTCTCCTGCCTGCTCAGTGTACCTGCCTCCAGCCCAGGCCCCAGCCCTCTACCTGCTTCCACTCTTAGGCTTTCCCTTCCAGTAGAAGTGAGGCAGTAATGATGGGAGTGGCGGGGAGGGGAGATAAGGCATCCTCCTGCATTTCTTCATGCTTCCAGAGAGAAGGGAACTTCTGTTCCTCTCTCTCCTGGTAAGTCCGGGTCTGTTCTCAAACCTGGCTTACAGTGGGAGGGAATAAGAAACCCCGTGTGCATCTATTTTTTAGTTCCCTGAATGGCGGGGACCCCCAGGGTCATATTTCAACACTCTTTGAGGAGGCAACATCAGTGAGTCTGGGTCTAATGGGCAGAAGCACCCTACCGCTCGGGAAAAGCACAGTCCCTAACGCTTAATGAAAGACACGTGGCCTAAACAAACCTGAGCCACCTTCACCTTCTCACTTTAACAGTCATGACTCTTTCTTTACTAAGTCTCAAAATATATGGTTCCTTTTTACATACATATACAAACACTTTTAAACATAAATATCAAATTAAAGAAAATCAGATGGGTACATAAATTTAGGAAGCCAACAGTATAGGAGAGAAGGCCAATCACCAGATTTCACAAATGATCATCTGAACGCCTTCTCTGGATATTCAACTTGATGTGTTATCCTAAATATCCCATATCACATGGTCCACAAGGTCTTCCTTTAGGATTCTGAAGCAATTAATAGCCATACTTGTCATTAAGATGGGTCCTGCCATCTCCACTTTGACCTATCAGAGTATAATAAAAGAAAGAAAGAAAGACATTCAATTCTCCAAGGTCTGGAGGGAAAAGAAAAGACATCAGTGGGCCAAAAAGTAAAACACAAAACACATAAAGGTTTCTTTGCCATAGACATTTGACTTATTGCATACAATTTCAAAATATGGTCCTCTTTTCACTTTTATCCTAACATTAGCAGACAAAAGAGCAAGGATGAATCTCTATTAATTACTAATATATTAGAAACCCAATCCACAGAAAAAGCAACCTGTGATGAGCATAAGGGGAAATAAGAATCTTCTATATTGCGCTTAAGGACATATGTCTGAATGTAAATGGCCACCATGTCTATAGAATGTGATTTATAATATCTAGCCTAAAGCTTAATGAAAGACATGTGGCCTTAAACAAACATGAGCCATCTTCACCTCATTTTAACATAGTCATGTCTCTTCCTGTACTAAGTCTCAAAATATATGGTTCCTTTTTACATACATACACAAACACTTTTAAACATAAATATCAAATTGCATTTCTCCATGCTGGATCTAGAGCGTCAGCCTGCAGACTGAAGGATCCAGGTTCGATTCGGATCAAGGATACATGTCAGGGTTGCAAGCTTGATCCCCAGTAAGGGGTGTGCAGGAGGCAGTCGATCAATGATTCTCTCTTATCATTGATGCTTCTATCTCTCTCTCCCTCTCCCTTCTCTCTGAAATCAATAAAAAATAAAATGTTCATAGCCTCTGATCCAGCATGTAATTTTTATGAATATTTTTCTACACATGTAGCTCTGCACCTATAAAATTACTTATGTTAGAGGTTACTTATTGCAGAGTTGTTTGTAATGTAACAGCAAACATTCATTAAATAAATAAAGCTACATCCATACCATAAAAGAAAATTATGCAACCATACATACACACACACCCCTATCAATAACTATGGAAGGGTCTCTATATCATGATAAATGCATAAGAGCAAGTCACAGAATATGCTTCCAATTTTGTAAATTACATTGTTTAACTTATCTGGAATAAGAAAAAAATTTATGCCGAAACTGGTTTGGCTCAGTGGATAGAGCGTCAGCTTGCGGACTCAAGGGTCTTGGGTTCGATTCCGGTCAAGGGCATGTACCTTGGTTGCAGGCATGTCCCCAGGGGGGTGTGTGTAGGAGGCAGCTGGTCGATGTTTCTCTCTCATTGATGTTTCTAGCTCTCTATCCCTCTCCCTTCCTCTCTGTAAAAAAAATTAATAATATATATAACATATATATAACATATATATATATATATATATATATATATATATATATATAAAACATTTATATGAATAAGCATTCAAATTGACGTAATTAGAAAATACGGGACCCTTCAATCCACAGGCCGACGCTCTATCCACTGAGCCAAACTGGTTTCAGCCCAGCCCTATATATTACATATTCATAAATATACTAACTAAATCTTAGAGGAAAAGAAAACTAAAAACAATCTACCTTCAGGTGGGACCCACACACAGTAGTCTGGGTCATCTTCTGGATATTTGGAGGAAAGTGTTGGTGGAAGCTGGAAAGAAAAGATAGGTTATTTTATTTAAAAAAAAATTTAACTCTTTAAAAAAATGTTTTTTAACTCTAAGAATTATTGTCCCATGCCTGTCAGAACTTGCCCAGGTTGTGTGTTAGGTTTCTCTCTCGCTCTCATGTTCTCTCTCTCTAAATTCAATAAAAACTTTTTTTTAAAAAAGAGAGAATAGCCAGCTGGAGTGGCTTAGTAGTTAAGCATGGATCTATGAACCAGGAGGTCACTGTTCGATTCCAGGTCAGGGCACATGCCCAGGTTGCAGGCTCAATCCCCACATAGGACATGCAGGAGGCAGCTGATCAATGATTCTCTTCATTTAAGTTTCTATCTCTCCCTCTCCCTTCCTCTATGAAATCAATAAAAATCTATTTAAAAAACAACAACAAAGAGAGAACAGTTCCCATTAATGATCTTGACATAAGTGATCAATGAATGGGGAGCATTCTCTCTCTGAACCTTGATTATTTTTTTCCCTATGAAGCCTCAACGAGCTGATTTCAGCCAGAGAGTAAAGTCGTGTTTTTAAAAGGGGCATTTAACACAGGTCTGAGCTCTTTCCCAGAGAGGAAAACTGGGCATTTGCCTTTTGATCTAAGTGCAGGAACAAATTAGCATAGCTGACTTGATGGTTACCATTTGAAAGTCCTGTTTGCAAGTTGGTCTCAGCTGGCAGCTGGGAACTTGGCTATCAAGAAGTTCCTACTATCTTAACTGTACGAGTGGCTCACTGTGCTAAACTGTAAGTGAAAACAATGTGATTGATGCTAAACACTCGCTTTTCTTCTGGGAGAATGGAATTTGGGCCCATGCCAGACATGGGGTGAGCCCATGTGATCTCAGTCCTTAACAAAAACCCTGGATACCGAGTCTCTAATGAGGTTTCCTGGTTAGCAACATTTCCCAAACTGTCACAACTCCTTGTCTGGGGACTTAAACACAGCCTGTGTGACTCCACTGGAAAAGGACCTCAGGAATTTGGTGCCCCAGACTTCACCCCCTGTGCCTTTCCCTTTGCTGACTGTGCCTGGTATATACTTTTGCTGCAGTAAATCACAGCTGTGAGTACAACCACATGCCGAGTCCTGTGAGGCGTCCTGTGAATTACCTAGCCTGAGGGTGGTCTTAAAGACCTCCCCGCACAACCTAGCAATCTCATTCCTGAGAACTTACTGTATTCATGCAAAATTATGTATATACAAGGTTATTTATAGCTCTGCTGTAATAAAAGACTGGAAACAACACAAGTGCCTGTCTACTGGGGGCTGGTTAAATAGAGCAGATTCATACAGTAGGAAGCTCTTGGTGTATTCATAAACAATGATTTCCATAATAGGTTAAAAAATAAACAAATAAAATGTAGTCCTGGCCAGTGTTCTCAATGGTTCGAGTGTTGGCCCACGCACCAAAGGATTGCAGGTTCGATTCCTGGTCAAAGGCACATACTTGGATTGCAGGTTCCATCCTCAGTTGGGATGCATGCAAGAGGCAACCAAATGATGGGTCTCTCACATCGTTTCTGTCTCTCTATCCTTCCCTCCTTTCCACTCTCTCTGAAAAGCAATGGAAACAAAATCCTCAGGTGAGGATTAACAACAAAGAAAAAAAAACCCCCAAAAACAAGATGTAGAATGCAGTACATTACATCCTACCTTCTGTGTAATAAAAGGAGGAAAATAAGAATATATCACTCAAGTGACTCTGTATGGCATACTAGGATATGAAGATTCACAAATTAATAAAAGAAGTATGTGAGCAGTTCTAAGGAGCACGGCAGATGAAGATAAGAATAAATAATTCAAAAAGTAAACGCTCAAAAATAAAAAGAGAGCCCAGGCTTCTCGAAGAGGGGATATAAGGCAGTTGGGAGCTCTGCTAAGACAGTCCCTAAAGACTCATTCGTCTGGATGTGGACCATGACAAGGGATTCATTTCTACTTCCAGAGACGTGAAGATGATGACTAAAGTACTTACTTTGCCTGGATCAGGAGCTTTCTTTTTCTTCAATTCATCTCTGCTTTTCCCATATTCATTCTTTGATACTAATTTAAGGGAAAGAAAAAAAAAAGAGGCAATAGCTCTTTCAAATAAATAAAAGAGAAAAAACATTCTTTCCAAGAGAGCATTATATTTATTGAAGAAAACATGTAACAATAGAATTCTCAAAAAGTCCTTCTACTATTATAAAGACTATATATTAAGATAATTTTCCCTTCACTAATAACTCTAGTTTTCAAATCCTATCGCTATTCTACAAATTTGAATATAATCACTCCATTTGAATAGGTGAAGGAAAATGGAGCTGACTTTACTTCCCACAGTTTAACCATTATAGTTAAAAGCAGTAGAAAAACAGAAAAAAAATCCTTTGACTAGGCCAAACTTTCAACCCATTTATTTTAATAGTTTTGGAATTACTCCCATGATAGGCACCCATTGAATTCGGGGAAATGTAAAATTGTGGAGGGCTTTGCATGGCCAGAGAAATTAAGGCAAATGGGATGGCATCAAACATAAACCTCTCATATATTCCAATTCTCTCCAGGCCCGGAAGCAGCATCCACCCCGTGTCTTAAAGGCCGTTCTCTGTGCTGCCTCAGCTCAGCCGCCACCCCCCTCTGGGACATCCACTGGCCGCCTGTGCGCAGAGCAGCAATGGAGTCGGCTGTACTTGCCTGAGGGTTTCTCACGTGATGCAGCTGCTTCACTAATGTCTTGATCATCTTTATTCTGTTCCACTTGGCTGAGTTGAGACCTGTTTTCTATAAAATGCAGAATCAAAGCATATTGTTATTATTTAATTCCTGGTGGACAACCAGGAAAACAAAAGCAAGGAAAGTTAAATAAATACACAATCATCCAGGTTTACTAGCATTAACTTCAACTAAAATTAAGTTTTCAATAAATGTGCCTCCATATGTCTAACATAGAATCACCAATTCTCCATTTTAAAAATTGGCCACTTCTAAGATAAAACTTTTAGCAATACTTAACAAAGCCTTAAAAATTTACATATTCTGCCGAAACCGGTTTGGCTCAGTGGCAGAGCGTCGGTCTGCGGACTGGAAGGTCCCGGGTTCGATTCCGGTCAGGGGCATGTACCTTGGTTGCGGGCACATCCCCGGTAGGGGTTGTGCAGGGGGCAGCTGGTCGATGTGTCTCTCTCATCTACATTTCTAGCTCTCTATCTCTCTCCCTTCCTCTCTGTAAAATATCAATAAATTATATATTTTTTTAAAAATTTACATATTCCTTGAAATGTACATATCCTAGAAATTCTACTCCCAGGAACATATTCAAAGAAAATAATCAGAGATTAGCACTAAGATTTTATTATGTACAAATATGTTTAAAATAGCCAAATTAACAGATAACTTACCTGTCTAACAACAGGGAGTTGATTAGGTAAATAAGTTATGACACATGCATGTAATAGACCACTATGTCTCTTACTAAACCACATTTTTAAAGACTACTTTAAAACATAGGTTATAAAATAGCATGTACAATATGATCCCAATGTTGTTAAACAAACAAAAAGGCCTAAAGTAATTCTAATCAGCTACAGATTTACTAATTAATGTATCTTATAAACCAAATTTAAAGTTCACTATTTTTACACACATATTTGCTTTGGTCACTTAAACAAAAGTGCAATACTAACTCCTCCTCTTCCTGCTGTATAGCTCAAAGACCAGAGTTATAAAAAGTAAATATAGCCTTAGCTGGTTTGGTTGAATGGAAAGAGTATCAGCCTGCGGACTCAAGGGTCCCAGGTTTGATTCCCGCCAAGGGCACATGCCTGGGTTGCAGGCTCGGTCCCCAGTAGGGAGCATTCAGGAGGCAGCCAATCAATGGTTCTCTCTCATCATTGATGTTTCTATCTCCCTCTCTCTCTGCATTCTTCTCTAAAATCAATAAAATCTATTTTTAATAAAATAAAATATAAGAACCATTTTTAAAAAGGCTAAGCATTTTGCCAATAACTAAATAAAGGAGAATTTTTTTTAAAAAAAAGATTTACTCCTTTCAGAGAAGGAAATGGTAATTTTTAAAAATATATATTTTATTGATATTTTACAGAGAGAAAGGGAGAGAGAGAGAAACGTCAATGAGAGAGAAACATCAGCCAGCTACCTCTTGCACACCCCCTACCGGGGATGTGCCCGCAACCAATGTACATGCCCTTGACCAGAATGGAACCTAGGACCCTTCAGTCCGCAGACCGACGCTCTACCACTAAGCCAAACCGGTTTCGGCGGAAATGGTAATTTTTTAAACAACTAAAGGTGACTCAAGAGAAGATCTACACACCAGGTCTGGTGTTTTATGCAGACAAGACATGCACACACTTTCAGCACACATTTAATGCCAGTTCTTGTTATTTTTCCCTCTTGCTCCCTATTTTCTGTGTAGACTTAATCTTTTTCTTTTCTTTTTATTTGGTTTTTATTTTTTTAAATAAATCTTTATTGTTCAGATTACAGTTGTTCCTCTACTTCCCCCCCCATAGCTCTCCTCCACCCGGTTCCCATCCCACCCTCTGCCCTTACCCCCCTCTATGTTCATATTTTTTAAATTCTTTTTTCTTTTCTGGTTGGGTGTTTTTTGCTTCTTTGTATTTCAAATCTTTGACTTGATTCTTGTGATCCTCTAGTCTGCTGCTGGATCTCTGTATATTGTTCTTTATTTCAGTCAGTGTATGCTTAATTTCTAGTTGGTCCTTTTTCATATCCTCAAAGGTCTCACTACATTTATCTGCCTTTTCTAGAAAATTCTTGAAAAATCTTATTAACCATAGTTTTAAAACTCTATATCCTCCATTTCTTTCATTTGTGACCTGTTTCTTCATCTCTGCATTTTGGCTGCTTCCCTGTATTGATAGAGTGGCTTTGTGTGCAAGGTGTCATGTAGGTCCCAATGGCTCAGCCTCCCCAGTTACCTGAGGTGGACACTCTTGGTGCACCCCTTTGTGGGCTGTGTTGTGCAGACTTAATCTTGCTAAGCAGTTAGGTCAACATGTAGGAAAATAACCCCTGCAGTTGATCAGGGATAAGAAAATAGTAAAAAGATAAACAATCATCTTTCGGGATGGGATCATGGGCGATTTCTGTTTTCTTCTTTGGCCTTTTATGTATGATTCAGTTTCTAAATGAGCATAAATGCCTTTTTTACTGAAGAAAATACTTTTAAAAAACAATCAATTCCCTTTTTCGTCAAATCTTTGCTGTGGTGGGTAAATACTATACACCAGGTTCTATACTAGGCATCAGAGACAAAAAAAAATGAATGTCACGATGCTTCCTAAGAAGTATGTCCAGTGGGTATAATTATGTTAGCATCTGCTTTAGGATGCATGACAAGTGAGTAAGCAGCGGCTTATCTTGAGACCACCTCACCAGGACTCACCATCTACCATATTGCACTGCTCTCCCATCATATAGTGGCAACAGCTCAGGACTGAACACAGTAGCCAGAGTTTCAGATTCTTCAGCTTTCAATTTTCCATAATTGAACAGACTGAAAATACCTGCCCTTATTTTGCAATGAGGATAAAAAATGACTGGCAATTAAAGAAAGCATGTTTACAGAATCAGTTGTATCACATATCGCAAAAATATTTCAAAGTCAAAAAGTGCACAGGCAAGAAATAGCGCTGCTTTTTCAAAGCTACCCACAATTAATGCCAATGCGTTATATACGCGGAAATACCTTACCGTGCTGCTTTGTCTCCTTAGAACATGTGAGATCGACAGGAGGGCTCATCTCCTGCACCGCTTCCTCTGGCCCGCTCTCCTGCTGCAGCCCACTGCTGCCAGCCTCCACCTGGTTCTTTTCCTGACCGTCCTTTTCTTTCTCCTCTTCCTCGTCCTCTTCCTCCTCCTCCTCTTCCACTTCAGGCTCATCCTTCATTCTCATCAGAGCTGGAGGGAGTTCGGGACGCTTTGGGGGTAACTTCTGTAAGGGAAACAAAACCATGAGTAAGTTGTTCTACATAATGAGAAAGAAATGAATCTCTTCAGAGTTAAACTAAATGTGTAGAATGTCTAATCTCAATATGCTGATAAGCCCTGCAGAAGTTTGCTGGGAGTAGGACTTTCACCTGAAATTTTATCCATCTATGGCCCCTTAATGAGTATTTCTGTTAGTTTCTAGGTTAAAGCATATTAAGTACGAATAGTAAGAATATCAAGTTACTCAGACAACAGGGGTGAGGGCATGAATAGGAGTTGGGGGGGGTAATGGGGAAACAAGGACACATATGCAATACCTTAATCAATAAGGAAATTTTTAAAAAATTATGCTTAAAATTTAAAAAAGAAAAGATATATATTAAGTACTAAAAATTAGGCATGTAAGGAATTAAAGCATTTATTCCAGGTGAGCATCAGCTACAGGAGTTCTGTCCTGTTACCCACTTATGATGTTAAAGGATCTTAATTCGTTACAAAACCTTCTAAGGAGTAAATCAAACACACATTTCTAAGAAATAAATCATTTGTACAATCTTTTCATCTTAGATCTAACACAATTTCAAGGAAATAAGACATGCAAGAAAGTAAAATAGGTCCTGAGGAAGGCATTTCTTGAAGAATAAAGCCAACTATTCTAATATATATATATAAAGAGAGAGAGAGAGAGATTTTTTGTGTTGTTGTTTTTTATGTTGTGGTGTGTTTTTCTTTAGAAAGAGAGAGAAAGGGGAAGAAAGAGAAACACTGATGTGCGAGAAAAACATCAATCAATTGCCTCCTGTTTGTGCCCCGACCAGGCTAAAAACCACAAACTAGGTATGTGTCCTGACCAGGAATTGAACCCCTACAACCTTTTGGTGTATAGGTCAACACTCCAACCAACTGAGCTACCAGGTCAGGGAAAGAACTTTAAATAAAATTATTAGAAAAAGTAGATCACAGCTTAAGGAATAGAGAAAAGGTAACAAAGTATATGTTGGGTATATTATGTTTTAAACATAGGATTTATTTCAGTAATCATCTAAGGAGAGCTTTTTAGTCAAGAGTTTTTCTTCTAACTACAGCATAAGTATCCTCCCCAAACTTCTCCAACACCCATCTCCACCCCCCCCACCCCTCATACACACAAGACAGAAAAGCTTCCATCTCAGATTGGGAAACCATATACTCACTCGGAACATATGGGTAAGACTTCAGACCTCTGTTACCAGAGGGCAGTTTTCCCTAATTGTTGGCTGAATTAGGTACCCCCAAGATTCATATGTTGAAGTCCCAATCCCCAGTACCTCAGAATGTACCTATATTTGGAGAGGAGATCTTTAAAGAGGTGACTAAGTAAAAATAAGGATGGAGCCCTAATCCAGTATAAGAAGGGAGGTGCAAATGCACTGAGGGATGAACATGGAAAGAGGCACAAGAAGGCAGCCTTCTATAAGCCAAGGGAAGAGGCCTCAGAGGAAATCAACCCTGCTGGCACCTTGATCTTAGACTCCTAGCCTCCAGAATTGTGATAAAATAAATGTCTGTTGTTTAACCACCCAAGCTGTGGTATTTTGTTATGGCAGCCCTAGAACACTAATACACAAGGTGTAGCTCTTTGGGTTGATGAAAACCATTTAAAAGCTGAAACTACAAACAAGGATGGATATAACTAAAGCAAAAATATATATGAGTGAACTATTAGAGGATTGTAGAAAGATCACAAACTCAACAGACAGACCTGAATTTGATTGTCAGTCCCATTACGTATGTACTAATGATGTAATCTTATATGTAATCTCTTTGACCCGGTTTCCTCACCTGTGAGAGGTAATAATTCCCACATATCACAAGGTTTTGGAAGGATTAGATAAAGGAAAAACCACAAGACGAGGAGCCAGGTGCATAGACTATGCCACTAACAAGTGTTAGTTGAGCCTGGAGTGGAGCATGTAATGCAGGGGACCCTTTCTTAAATATAACCGTCATCACAAATTAGTCCACTGATATTCTAATTTATAAATCAGTTACATGTAAACTGATTGGCATAAATCAATTCATTCTTTTTGTTTTCCTTTTTTTAAATTCCTTTGTTATTCTTTTTTCTTTGGGGTTTTTACTTCTTTCTTTTGTTTTTTTCGTTAATTCTTGATAACCCTAAACTGAAGAGAAAAATCCAAGAACCAAGACCTGGGAAAGATGTGATCATACCAAGTTCACAAGATGTGATCATACCTTTTCCACATTACTATGAAAAAAAAAATGACTCATTCTATGAAATGAGTCATCTGAGCTTTGAAAAGAGAAAAGTTAGCTCAGAAAACTCAAAAGCTAGAAGCTTAACACCTTGACCCATAACTTACCCCTACTGTCCCAGTTTTTAATTTGAATTTGCTTCCTCCTTTCATGGCACCAAAGAGAGGCAATGTAAGCTTTTTAGCTTTGTTTTCAGCATCTAAAGTGTGACTTTCAGTCCTAGAAAGAAAGAATAATTATACACAACTATTCCAGTGAGGCCAAGAATTTATCTAAAACACAATGACACTGACGAAGAAACACTTAGCAAGTCAAAAATTTCCACATATGAAAGAGGACTTCAGGGCAGCAGAGTGTGAATGAACAATGACACTACAGATAGTCAAATACAGAGCTATTAAGGACAAGAGGTTCAGGTTCCTACTTTAATCTAGTAATTTACACCATGCTACCTGATTTCATATTCATAAAGTGATACTTACAGTACAAAGGTCACTGGCAATGTGTAAGATGATCCCACCCCCTAAGTGGCAGGAGATGGATCCATGGTCTAAAGCCCTATTTCACCAACATATGAACAAGACTCAAAGTACCTTACTTACCTGAGTCCACACTTATAACCAAACAATTCTGAGCACATTTGTTTAAAAGAAAAAAAGAGAGAGAGAGAGTGTGTGTGTGTGTGTGTGTGTGTGTGTGTGTGTGAGAGAGAGAGAGAGAGAGAGAGAGAGAGAGAGAGAGAGGATATCTTACTTAGTGAGTAATGACAAAACATAATAAGAGACCCTATGATGATGAGTTTGTCAATGTTCTCATTGGCTTAACAATGTCATAAAAGGTAAGCCCACTAGGGTAAAGTTGAGGAAGGGCAAAATGAAGATATTGTAAAAAGTAGAAGAAAAAATAGAGCACCCTCCCCCGTCCGCCCCCCCCCCCCCCCCAAAAAAAAAAGAACAGCAGCCCAGCCAGCATGGCTCAGTGGTTGAGCGTGGACGTTTGTATGAACCAGGAGATCACGGTTTGATTCCTGGTTGGGGCACATGCCTGGGCAGCAGGCTCAATCCCCAATGTGAGGCATGTAGGAAGCAGCCAATCAATGATTCTATCATCATTGATGTTTCTCTCTCTCTCTCCCTCCCTCTCCTTTCCTCTCTAAAATCAATAAGTATATTTTTTTTAAAAAAGAGATGCCTCTCAATATGCAGATACTCATCTATGCAATGCACCCAGCATCGAGTACACATTTTGTACTCAGTGGTTGAGGGATGGAATAAACACTGGCAATCTAAAGCAGCACTGTTCAATACAGAATTTTCTGCACTGATGAGAATGTTCTATTTCTGTGCTGTCCAAGACAGTAGCCACTAGTCACATGTGCCTTTTGAGCACATAAAATTGTCTAGTGTGACTGAGAAACTGAAATTTGAATCTTATGTAATTTAAAATCACATGTGATTATTGGGTGCTGACTGGACAACACTGACGTAAAGGGGGGAAAAACTTTCTATATTTAACTACTTTGGTAAGTGAATAAACCCGTCTAGGCAATACCACTTTTGGGATGCCCACCTCGTTTCTGTTCACTACGAGTTGCTTATTTCTAAAACAACCTACTTCAACATTTTCAATATTTATTGAGACCACACAGAATAAATCTTTTAAAAATATTGTCAAGTTGAAAGACTGGGATGGAGACTTGACTTGGAGTGGTGAACACATAATATAGTGTACAGATTATGTGTTGTAAAAGTGTGCACCTGAAATCAGTGTCACCCCAGTCAATTCTATAAAAGGAAAAAAAGATGGAAGCGATCTCTCTCTCTCTCTCTCTCTCTCTCTCTCTCTCACACACACACACACACACACACACACACACTGGCCAACTCGCCAACTCTGGGGGAAAATCAGTCTCGAAATCTTATTTACAAATTACTCAAAAATCTCCTGGATGTCTGCAAATGGATTTAGGTTAATGTCTTCTAATAATCTCCCCAAAATCAGTTCACAATAAAATCAATTTCAGGGAATTATGCTTTCTCCCCTTTTAAAGGAAGAAATTACCCATTTAAAAAAAAATATTTGGCCAAAACCGATTTGGCTCAGTGGATAGAGCGTCGGCCTGCGGACTCGAAAGTCTGGGGTTCGATTCCAGTCAAGGGCTGCGGGCACATTCCCCAGTGAGGAGTGTGCAGGAGGCAGCTGATCGATGTTTCTCTCTCATCGATGTTTCTAACTCTCTCTCTCCCTTCCTCTCTGTAAAACATCAATAATATATATATATATATATATATATATATATATATATATATATTTGTATTAAACTGTTGTCAGCTGGCTCTTGGGAATAAGAGATACAGGCATTAAAATGACTATCTGTGTGAGCACATTATGCAATAAACAAATCACGTGTAACTGAATTGTACACTTGAAACTTATGTAATGTTATTAACCAATATCACCCCCAATAAATTTAATTTAGAAAAAAAAATTCAATAGTCTGTATTCACCTGTAACTGTTTTAAAATCATAGAATGGTATTACATTATAGTATTTGTATTTCTCTTATGAGTGAGGTTGAGCATCTTTTTATGAAATTAAGAGCTATTTGTATTTCTTTCTCAGTGGCTCTGTTGACAGCCTTTGCCCATTTTTCTCTTGGGTGGATGGTGCTCCTTATAATTCATTAGTCTTTACACATTAGGGAAATGGGCCTTTTGCACATGTTGCTCTTTAAAAAGTGCACTAAAAGATGAAGTATAAAATTCAGAGCCTTCCAATGAAACAGGAATTAATAGTTTTCTCTAAAAAACTACAGGAGTCTATAGTTCACAAATGAAATTAGTTTTTAGTTACTCTATGAAATGACTGCCTTCTGTGCTTTAAAGTGTTTCTTATATTCTATGTCTATTAAAAAATAATTATCTAAAAAGATTTAAAAATATAATTCACTGTTATCTATACAAACATGCTTATTTAAAATTCCAAGTACATATCTCGGTGATCACTTTGTAAATTATATGAATGTCTAATTACTATGTTGTACACCTGAACTAATATAATATTGCATGTCAACTGCAACTGAAAAATAATTTTAAAATTTTAAACACAAATAAATAAATAATGATTACAAAGAAAAAAAATTTTAAACAAAACTCCAAGTATAACTAAGACTTACTTTTTTAGTTCTGGAATCTCTGCTGGCTTTACAATTTTTATCAACCCTTTAAGCCTCTGTTGTTCCTTCCTCAGTTCAAAAGTTCTCAGGTGAAGTTTCTTCCGGGACACACCATCTAATGCACTCCCTGATTTCATTTCCGACATAAATGCATCTAAAGAGTCCTGAGATGCTGACTCTGACAGAGCTGTCAGGAAAGAGATAATGCATGTTAGAAAGATGGTTGCAAATGTTTTAAAATGCAGCCAAAGTCGCCGAAGCCAGTTTGGTTCAGTAGATAGAGCGTCAGCCTGTGGACTGAAGGGTCCCAGGTTCGATTCCGGTCAAGGGCATGTACCGGGGGTGTGCAGGAGGCAGCTGGTCAATGTTTCTCTCATCGATGTTTCCAGCTCTCTATCCTCTCCCTTCCTCTCTGTAAAAAAATCAATAAAATGTTTTTTAAAAATAAAAATAAAAAATAAAATGCAGCCAAAGTCACTAATATAGAATTGGAAAAAGGACATTACTGATATTACCCTGTTTCCCCCAAAATAAGACAGTGTCTTATATTAATTTTTGCTCCCAAAGATGCGCTAGGTCTTATTTTCAGGGGATGCATTATGTTTCCATTAAGTAGGTCTTCTTTTGGGAGGATGTCTTATTTTCGGGGAAACACGGTAGGAATAAGGAAAGAGGTTACAGCTGAGAGGCTGTGGGACATCACCTTGCTTCATTCCCTTCATCTCTTAAATAAAGAACTTACACCAAATAATGTATACTGTCCTTCCCAGCTCCTTAGAAAGACTCCATATCCTGTATATGTTATTAACCAATGTAGCCCAGTGCCTAGCATAGTGCACTGAATATGGTCGATATTCAATAAGTATTTGTTCGAGTCATTGCCTTACCTTTGCTTGAGGCTTTCAGTCTCTCAGAAATGTCAGAGAGTTCCCTTTCAGCGTCATTCAACTTTGCCACCTGTGAGGTCCAAGTAACAGGGTTAGCAAGTGTTTTTCTTCTTTCAAATATCGTAGCTTCCTCCTTTTATTTTCGCTATTGTTATAAGTTTTAAGAAGATTAATTCGAAGTCTGGTTAAATCTGTTTCTTATAGAGTTAACATCTTTCATTTGTTTATTTAATTCTAATTGAATTAATTTCTAAATTAAAGAACTCGGAATTAATGTATAGATTATAGGCTTTATTTCACTCAAAAGAAAAAGTCCAAGCTATTTATTTCCAATAATACATCAAAAGGATAGATGCTGGTAATGAATTCCACTTAATGTAGTGAAAACACCTGCTACCTTATGATAATTTCATGAAGGATACACTGCTTAAAACTATTACACATCAACAACAACAAATGAAAGACTATTATCAAACTATACTCCTCAAAATTCCTTTCATGATTTTTGACTGCCATAAACCTAAACTCAATTTCACCTCAGAATGTCCCAATTTGGAATTTTTTCTTTTCTTTTTTTCTTTTTCTTTGTGAGGGTGGAGGGTAACACCATATCCAAAAAACGTTCACTAATGGACCAATATTCATCAAGAGGTAGACGGAGACTCTAGCAGCAAGCCAAACTTTTCCCCAACTTACATGACTAGTTATTTGTTGCCATCAAATTTACAGATCACAAAAGTTATATTTCAGTATCAGATTTCAATGCTACTGCTTTCAAAATTAAACTTATTAAAAAATCTTAAATACATTATTTTGTTTAAAAATATTAAACTACCACAGCTACTTCTATAAGTAAAACTTGCCAAGGATTCAAAGGTCTCTGGCTTCTCATCAATCTTCCCAGCCTTCTTCATTCGGTTCAGCCGTTTCTTCTCAACCAGGCCAGTCCTATCAAGAAATGTGTCATCATCACTGTCATAAAAGTCTTCATCTTCCCAGTTCTTAGCTTTCCTTTTCCGAGATACTAGAGGTAGATAGAATAAATGGTAATAGGGTAAGTTTTGAAAAAGAAAGGAGGCAAGTAGGTAAATAGCTTAAAATATCACCACCTGCCCTAACTGGTTTGGTTCGGTAGATAAGAGTGTCAGCCTGTGGACCGAAGGGTCCTAGGTTCAATTCCAGACAAGGGGACATGCTTAGGTTGCAAGTTCGATCCCCAGTGGAGGGCATGCAGGAGGCAGCCGATCAATGTTTCTCTCTCATCATTTATGTTTCTCTCTCTCCCCTCTCCCTTCCTCTCTGAAATTAATAAAAATATTTATTTATAAAAAAGAAGGTAAAAAAAATCACCATTAATTATTAAAAGACAGGATTCAACAAGATGGCAAACTATATATGAGAATCAAGAAACAGAAATTCCACCCTCAGAGAGAGGGGAAGGGAGAGACAGAGACAGAGAGAAACATTGATCAGTTGCCTCTCTTATGCATCCCACCTGGGGATCAAACCCAAAACCTTTTTGGTGCTCAGGATGATGTTCCAACCAACTGAGCCACTTGGCCAGGTGCCAGTGTTTAAAATAAGATAAGCAATGTAATGATGTGGATAATTTCCATGATACATTCTTATGTTAAAAAAATAAATCACAGGAGTATAAATATTTAACTGCATTTGTGTACAGGTGTTTGTTTTTGTTAAAGGAACTAGTTCAAAACACACATCTGTATGCAGAGAAAATATCTGAAAAACATAAACAATGGCTACCTTAGAGTTTTGAGATAGGCAATTTTTTCTTCTCACTTCATTGAAGTCTGTACAATTGACATTTTCCCCATAAAAAAATGTTTTGTTATCTTTTATGTTAAAATTCCCTTCCCTCTTTCTTTTCTTTTTTCTTTTTAACCATTTGCACGCCATAGCATTTATAGACACGAGCAGCGGACCTTTTTAAAAATATATATTTTATTGATTTTTTTACAGGGAGAATCATCCATCAGCTGCTTCCTGCACACCCCCCACTGGGGATGTGCCCGAAACCAACGTACATGCCCTTGACCGAAATGGAACCTGGGACCCTTCAGTCCGCAGGCCGACGCTCTATCCACCGTGTCAAACCAGTTTCGGCAGCGGACCTTTTTTTAATTAAATTCAAAATATCATGGCAGTTAACTGGTTAAGAAAAAAGTGATGCTACTCACCTGCCTCCTGCCGCAGCAATCCCAAAGTATCAAGGATTCGACAAGCTTCCAGTGAGCACTGGATCATTGCTTCTTTTTTCTTTCCTAAGTGGATGGCCTCAGCCACCAGCTGTTTTCCAGTTGAATCATCCACCGGTAATCTGCATTGGTTTAGAGGAAATTAGAGCACAGCACTAAGCTCCAATCCTCACACAAAATAATTAATATTTTATGGTATAAGAGTCATATTTTTTAAGATGGCTTTTCAAACTCTCAGTTCATTTTGTTCTGTCTTGCTAAGGTTAGATTTTGAATCTTTTCTCTCCACCTCTTATCCATTCCATCCCACCCCTCAATAATGGAAGTGTTACTAAACTACCAAGACCTCAAACCAGGAATAGCCTAAAATTAAAACTAAAGTTACTCTTTGATTTGTGATCTATAACCATAAGGTAAGCCCGGAATTGGCCACTTTCCAGGAAGGGACGTTAATGAGAAGAGAACATACCTCACCCTGCAGAGCCAGGTGCTATGTCCCTGCTCGTCAAACTCATATTCTAGTTCTTCTCCTTTGGAGAAAGAAAGACAATTTTAACAGGATCTGAACATTGCTAGTTGATACAAAGGGAAAAGAGAACGAAAGTTAAATAAGAATGTCACGTTCCCCTACTACACTGAAAACTATATTTCAAAGCATTTCAGTCCTCATTCCTAGGGACTGATATCTGAAAATAAAGTTAGGATGGAGCTTGAGGCAGAAAAAAAGCAAACTCAAATCAAATCAACTCTCCATACATAACTTTGTCCACTACATAGATTTCACTTTTCTGTATAAGTTGGAGACTTAGTTGTTAAATTGTCACAATTTCCTGGTTTTTAGAAGTATAAATAGTAAGCACAGAATGCAACCAAATCATATACACACATATACATCTATGCATACACACACTTAGATGTTCTTTAACAAATCTCTAATGAAACAATCCTCTGTGGAATTATTTTTTAAATCCTAAAAAATCAAAATCCATGCCAAGAATTACAAAGAAAAAAGTTACAAGGTGGCTCAATCTCCTGCCATCAAAATGTAGGGTCTTTTGAGAAGAATGAGGCAAGTCAGAAAAAAAGAACTTCCATTTTTCCAAGCTGAGAAAGACTAACATGATCTTTACTATTTTCAAAATAAATGTGACACAACTGACCACAAGGGCAAGTACTGAACAAAGAAGACAGATAAAACATGGCATTTCTAAATACCTGAAGATCTAGAAAAGGACTCTGCTACGGACACATTCTACCAGGAGGGTCAGAATCTGTTTACATACCTTCTCGGTCAAAAAAACCTTGGAGAGCCTTTTTTGGATCTTTTATATAAAAGGCCTCCCTTTCCTGCTGAAACTCTAAAACAATGGGATTCTCTTCAGCCTCCTCCTCTACAGCATCTTCTCCTGCAGACATGGGAGAGAAAGAAAAAACAATCAGATATTTAAAAAGAGACCATTTGAATGACACCCACTATCCTTTCTTCATAAAGATATAGTTATCAGGGATGAAAAGAGGAGGTTGGGGGGGGGGGGACATCAAAAAACAAAACAAAAACCACCAGTGTTGACATCTTCCGATTTTCTAAGTTGTGTAACAGGTTACAACTTGTTTTTGTGGCCCCGCCCCCTGCCCCCCCTCCCCTCCCAATCCATCACTATGTTTTAAAAGCAAAATTACCTACCACATTTTCTTTCTTTTTTAAAAAAAATATATTTTATTGATATTTTACAGAGAGGAAGGGAGAGAGATAGAGAGCTAGAAACGTTAATGAGAGAGAAACATCGACCAGCTGCCTCTTGCACACCCCCTCCTGGGGATGCGCCCGCAACCAATGTACATGCCCCTGACCGGAATCGAACCCGGGACCTTTCAGTCCGCAGACCGAGGCTCTACCACTGAGCCAAACCGGTTTCGGCCCTACCACATTTTCTATGAAAAAAACAAAAAAACAAAAAAAAACTAAGCTCCAGGTCTCATACTTGCCTCCAATATTATTTCCTAATACTTCTCATATCTGTCAAATAGACTGGTCTATTCATTATTCCCTTAAAATCATCAAACCCTGCCCTGAACACCATTCTCAAAGCTCAGCTTCCTAAGGGCTACTTCTTCTTTCCTTCAAGTCACAGCTCAAAAGCCTTCTGCTTATAATCCTTCCCAACGATCTAAGTCAGTGCTGCCCAACAGAAATCTAATAAAAGTCATGTGTGTAAATCTAACATTTCTAGTAGCCACATTTAAAAAAGAGACATAGCCCAGCTGGCATGGCTCAGTGGTTGAGCATAGACCTAGGAACCAGGGGGTCTCAGGTTCGATTCCCGGTCAGGGCACATGCCTGGCCTGTGGGCTCAAACCCCAGTAGGCTGCATGCAGGAAGCAGCCAATCAATGATTCTGTCTCATCGTTAATGTTTCTCTCTCTCTCTCTCCCTCTCCCTTCCTCTCTGAAATCAATAAAAGTATATTTTTTAAAAAGAGAGAAACAATCAATGTAAAAATATTATCAATGAGATAGTTTATATTCTTTTTTTCATACTAAGTCTCTGATATCCAGTGTACATTTACAGCACATGATGATTTGGACTAGCCACATAGTGTCCATAACCACATGTGGCTAGTGGCTACCAAGGACAGCGCAGGGCTAAGTCCCCAGTGATTGCTCTCTTCTCTGAACCCTCACTCCAGCATGGTTTCTAGATTTTGTCTGGCATTTACCACAGTAATTTCACATTTACCCTGTCCTCCCGACAACATGTGAAGGCCTTTTCTATCTTTTCACATTCCTAGCTCCTCTGGCAAAGGGACCAGCTCTCTCTGATTAGGTATTTCACATTTCTGGATATTTGCCCAACGCACAACATAGTCAAGGTAATATCCCATTTTGAATAATATTCCACTTATTTGCTTAAATGTAATTCCAGCCCTTTCAGTGACAATCAAAGTCAACAATGAAAAAAGTACTTTTAAATGGTAAAAATGCCAACCTAACTGGATGCTAAGGAAGAGTTTCCAACAAAGGAGTGAACTGGTAAAACAAATTAAAAGGAATCCATTGTGTCCATAACTCCATTGTTTCACTACGGAAAAGTAAACGAATCTCTCTGGGTTTTGGTAGCCTCCTGTGAAAACTGTATTTGTCCTCTCTATCTCCAGAGTCATGAAACCTTGCTTGACAAAAAAGAAGTTTGAGGGCAGTAATGGCTTTTAAACATTAACCTCAGCAGCGAGTTGAATGTCTTACCCATTCCCCAGGTGCAGCCCATCTCGTCTTCTTGGCCGGCCGGATTTCTCTTCCTTTCGGTGGTCTCCGTTTCCTCATCGTCGTCTGAGTCTTCGCCTAGCATCTTCTTCTCCAACATCATTTGCTGCTTCCGGCGCAGTTCCTTCAACTGCGTGACTGTCAATTCGGACTCGGCCTCCCGGTCCTCCTCTGGTCCCTGATGAACCAAGCGGAAGGCATGCTTTTAGGGGTCAGGGTCGCTGGCGTCCCTTTCAGAGACACGGCGATGTGTGGCGAGGTTTGGAGGAGAGGGGCCGGCCTCCTCCACTTCTGCGATCCCTGACCAGAGGCATCTCCTTCCTTCAGGAGGAGCTCGGGAAGCCAGAGCTTTCCCGCCTGGGTGTTCCTACTTACCTGGAGGAGAAAGAGCCGCGTGCTGCAGCCGAAGCGGAGGACGTGCCCGACGTGGACCCGACAGTAGGTGCGGGGCGGGATGCGGGCTTTGTTGAGAAAGGTGCCGTGAGTGCTCCCCAGGTCGTAGAGGTAGAAGCCGGGCCCGCGGCCGTCCGGCTGCGGTCCGTCGGGGCCGCCCCCGTGCTGCAGCACGGCGTGGAACCGGGACACGGACGGGTGCTCCAGGCTCACGTCGCAGCTGGGCAGCCTCCCGAAGAGGCAGCGGCGGGTCCCTTTCAAGCTGCGGGTGCCAAGGATCGTGCCGCCCTTCAGGGTCTCGAGGCTGTAGGGGCCCGTGACGGGGCTGCCCCACGGCGGCTCGCGGTAAGGGGGCGCCCGGGCCGGGCCGTCGGGCGCAGGCGCCGCCGCGGTCGGGGGCCGCGGCTTCTCCTCCTCCGGGGGACCTCCAGTCCCCGCTTGTTCCGGCCCAGCCGGAGGAACGCCGGGCTCCCCGGAATCTGCGTCCGGCAGGCCCGGGGACCCCTCCTTCACCTCCTCAGGGTTGGAAGGATTGGCGGCCGGGAACTTGCCCCGCACCGCCGGGGGCCCCGGCAGGCCAGGCTTCTTGAAGTCGCCATTGGGTTCTTGTGAAGCCGTTGGCTCGGCCGAAGGGATGTCAGCCATCCTTAACCGGGCGCAGCCTCCAAAGCCGCCCCCGCGGAAACCTCACCCCGCGGCCCCTACGTTCCGCCCCGCGCCCCTCTCCCCCCGGCTCCCAGCGCCGGCTCCCGGCAGCGAACGTGCCGGTGCGCGGAGAGAGCTCCGCGAAGAGGCGCGTTCCACAGGAAGGCCATAAACAGGAGGGAAGCAAAACAGGCGGTCGGGAAGCTGTCAGACGGGGACGCGTTTAGAGGTTGCACACCGGGTTCCAAAGACTTCCGGGGTCCCGGTTAGGAGAAGCGCTTCCGGCAGCCTGGGACCGCTAATCCCCACTCCAGCCTTCGGGGCCTGAAGTCATCCCAGCCGCTGGCCCCCGGAGTCGATCCGCAGCCCAGCCGCGCTCCCCCCGCGCGCCAGGGAACGGCGGCGCCTTCCGACCTCCTCGTCTCCCCGCTGCCCGGCCTTCAGGCGCCTCCAGGACCCCCCATCTGTGCCTGCGCCCGCCGCCGAGGAGCTCCCGAGGCATGGGGCATTCATTCCTTGGGCTTGGTGCCTGTTCTTCGTACTTCTTTCGGTGAAGTTAGGGGAAAGGACGGCTTTGTGTTCACGTCTTCCATTCATTAATTCGTTCATCCTTGTACTCTTTGCAAAACCGGTTCCTGCGACAGCACCGTGAAGCGGTTCCGAGTTGCAGACTCGGAAGCCTGGCTTGATTTTCCCCCCTTGGCCATTTGTGACAGTGGACAGGACAGTGGGCCTCAGCTTCCACATACGAAAAATGGGATAGCGGAGACCGGTTTGGCTCAGTGGATAGAGCGTCGGCCTCTGGACTGAAGGGTCCCAGGTTCGATTCCTGTCAAGGGCATGTACCTTGGTTGCCGGCACATCCCCGGTGGGGGGTGTGCAGGAGGCAGCTGGTCGATGTTTCTCTCTCATCGATGTTTCTAGCTCTCTATCCTTCTCCCTTCCTCTCTGTAAAAAAATCAATAATATATTTTTTAAAAGAAAAGAAAAATGGGATGATAAAAGTATCTACTTCATTGGGAAGTTGGGAAAATCGAATTAAAGACAAAATCTGGCACATAGTAAGCACTCAGTAAATTCCAGATATTACTTGTGAGCCTGGCACTGTATACTAAGATGATGGTTTTGCGAGATAGATAGGAAATAAAATCAGTTAAGTACCAGTTTAAATCCAGGAATAAATGCTGTGATCAAACAGGCAAAGTGAGAACATAATGGAGGGAGATGTGCAGGGGAGGTTATGGAGGGTGGTGACTAAAGCTATACAAGAAGGAGCACAAGTCTACAGGGACGTTATGGAATTTCTGGCAGAGAAATGCCTTAAAGAGTCAAATGTGGGAATTCATGGCAATCTCAGGAAACTGAGTAGTAATGATATTGCTAGAACTGAGAGGGTCCCTTCCTCCAGGAAGCTCCTATGGACTTCCACTGTGCCATGTCTGTGCCTCCAGAACAAGCACTTGGCACATGTTTTCATATTGAAATGTTCTTTTTATGTTTCCCTCACCTCAGGTCAGGGATTTTGCGTTGGTCTTTGTCTCCTCCCATAATGCTTGGCATTTGATAAATGTTTGTTGAACTTGAAGAAACATATATGAGCAGTGAATCTGGAAAGCTGGGTTGCAGACAGATTTTGAATTCTGTTGAATGGTAGGCCAAAGAATTCTGACGGGCTCTTTCCAATAGGCAAAGTGAAGCCATTAATCTGTGTGGTGTTTTTTTTGTTGTTGTTTTGTTTTTAAACATATTTTATTGATTTTTTTACAGAGAGGAAGGGAGAGGGATAGAGAGAAACATTGATGAGAGAAAAACATCGATCAGCTGCCTCCTGCATACCTCCCACCCAGAGTTATATCCCGCAACCAAGGTACATGCCCTTGACCGGAATCGAACCTGGGACCCTTCAGTCCGCAGGCCGACGCTCTATCCACTGAGCCAAACCCGCTATGGCTAATCTTCGTTGTTAAAGAGTAAGTTTAGCAGCACTAGAGAATAAGTTAGACACAAGGAGAGGCTGGAGGAAGGGAGTACCAGTTAGGAATCAACAGAAATGTCTCAGATTCTTCCAGAAATTGAACACGTTAAGATTACTGTTAATATATTTTCCACCAGGACCAGTTAAAACTTCCCATACCTGACGCACAGAATAAGAACCACCTCTTCCTGTTTTTAACTTGACTCCCTTTTCTCCTGTTGATCCAGAACATATGTGTCAAGATACCCTGAGAGATATTTCAGGTCTCATTTAAGGAACTGGGTTTGCAGATTGTTCAGGATTGGGAATGATGGTAATTCTGGTAGTAAGTTAGTGGAGTGAGATGGAAAATAGAGTCTCAGGTGCTGTAATCCAAATTCCACCTTGTGGTTCGTTCAGTCCAGTAGGTATTATCATCATGTGTGATTTGATGACTGTCATGTAACAGTTGTATTTCTCTTAATTTCTGCAGGGAGAACATCTTTATTCCTACGGTTGCTGACACTGACATTTTTCTACGTGGTCTTGAACAGCCTATTTTGTATGTAAATAACAACTAGACTTCATATCTTTCACTTCAGAAACCTATAAGCTACAGCTGCCAGAGAGTTAAAAAACACTACTTTTAGGATATCATCTACATTTAACTTGAAAGCTTTTCTTATTTAAAAATGTTGAGATACTGGGGAGAGATACCAATCTCATCAAGCCAGAGCAACAGAAGTTCCTTCGATTTGCTGCCGCGGGAGTTCCGTCTGGTGGAAGTCCATGACCCACCCCTGCACCAGCCCTCAGCCAACAAGCCCAAGCCCCCTACGATGCTGGATATCCCCTCCGAGCCATGCAGCCTCACCATCCACACCATTCAGCTAATCCAGCACAACCGACGTCTGCGCAACCTCATTGCTACCGCGCAGGCCCAGAATCAGCAACAGGCGGAGGGCGTAAAGACTGAAGAGAGCGAACCTCTTCCCTCTTGCCCTGGGACACCTCCTTTTCCTGATGACCTCCTGCCTTTAGATTGTAAGAATCCCAATGCACCATTCCAGATTCGGCACAGTGACCCGGAAAGTGACTTTTACCGGTAAGTTAAGGGTTTACTACACTGAGGAGCCAGACCATTATGATCTCAGAATGCATAATAATCTAGACACTAATATATATATATAGAAGACTGGTGCATGAATTTGTGCATAGGTGGGGTCCGGCCAGCCTAGCCAGGGGGAGGGGACATGGGTGGTTGGTTGCCCTGCTTGCTGGTTGAACTCCTGGTTGAGGGGACAATTTGCATATTAACCTTTTATTA
This sequence comes from Vespertilio murinus, assembly GCA_963924515.1. Lineage (NCBI taxonomy): Eukaryota > Metazoa > Chordata > Mammalia > Chiroptera > Vespertilionidae > Vespertilio > Vespertilio murinus. The sequence continues at coordinate 55,227,061 of OZ004713.1, read as the reverse complement.
TATAGGATATACACTTAGTGGCCAGATTGTGATGCATTCAGAGTATATCTACTTTTCTCAAAAAATCTTTCCAACAATTGTGTTAAACATGCAGTAACGTTTCCATGAGGATACTAAGAGGCACTGACTTGGCCAAAGTTGCTCAGGTAACTAACTAATGGGAAGTCTTAATTCTTGAATCCTGACCTCCAAAATCCAAAGTCTGTATTTTTTTCTTTTCTGATGCAACAAATATTGAGAGTGCAAACTATGTACCATTACCTTTACTGGGAGCAAGGTACTACACTGTGTAAAACAGGCCAGTGTGGATTTAGCTCAGTGTCCTCAAATAGAGATTCATAGAGTTATTCTGGCATTTCTATTCTGGGATTTTTAAGTGATGTTTTTTCATTTTGATAACATAGTTTAAAGAATAATAATATAAAAACATCCTTGATGCTTGCTGCTCAATATCTGGTTGAAGACCAGCAGCATCTGCATCACCTGGGGGCTTGTTAGAAATGCAGGGCCAGCCCTCACATGTTTGGCTCAGTGGATAGAGCGTCGGCCTGCGGACTCAAGGGTCCCAGGTTCGATTCCAGTCAAGGGCATGTACCTTGGTTGCCAGCACATCCCCAGTAGGACGCTCTATCCACTGAGCCAAACCGGTCAGGGCGATAATAGTACTGTTGAATTTGTTACAAACTAATGAGGAAAGAACAGGAATAAATATAATATTTAAAAGTTGCAGTAGGCCAAATGAAGGCCAGATGATGTCGCTGAAGTCTTTGTAATAGTGAATGTGGGAGGAATAACTATGTAATAACGTGTGTGGCACATATTCTTATAGAGATGCCCAACTTAAAAACACTTGCTCTGAAGCCATCAGTGCCATTTTGAGGGCAATTTAGTGGTAACAAAATAGTAATGTCCATCATAGTAAATTAATGGTGTTATTTAGGATTTTGCAGTTTGTGTCAAATTTCTAACTTTGTTAAGAAGAGATATAAACATCCAACATCCATTCCTAGTTTGTTTTATACATATTTAAGAAGCTAACAAAAATAATTTGCATCAAATATGGGAGTGCCAAAAGAATTATTTTCCTTTGAAAATATATAGGTCCATATATTACTCAAGAGAAGTTATCTGTTTATTAGGGATTTCTGAGGCCTAAAGCATTTGGCATCGATACTGGCCTGGGAAATGATGATGGAAATAGTAAATGAAATGTTATTTGGCAGTTGGTGTTCTTATAATCCAACTTTTGTGTGGATTGCAGTAGTTGCTACAAAGCAGATAACAGTACAGTGGGCGGATAGCTCCTCCAGAACTGTTTGTACAGCAGATAGTGACACATGCCAAGTGTGGAGCAGGGAAGGATCATTCTGTTTCCTACTTTTTATATTTTAACTACTTCCTTCCTTTGTCAGGGGGGACAGAGGCTAGATAGGAAATGTCAGGAAACGGGTAGATTATTGCAGGATTGTCAGGAATTATTTTTGGAGATCAGACAGCTTTTTGGAGTTTTTTCTTGGGAAGATTAAGATTTGTGCAATTTGCTGTATCATGATGAGCATGGGATCTGGAGTCGGAAGCTCCACGTGACACTTATTATTAATACCTAAACAACTTGTGGCAAGTGAGCCCCTCTGAAGCTGCTTCCTCAACTGCCAAATTGGGATAATAATATGGCTGCTACCCATTTCACAGCCTAGGAGAGGATAAAAATGCTGTGTAAGCGGTATATGTTTTAAGTTGCTTTTAAAATATCGAGTTGCTTTCCAAGTTTTACAAATGGTCTGTTGCCATTATATAAGAATCTCCTGATTGGGACTGTAAATTTCTGAAAAGCTGTATGTTGTCCAGCATGTGAGGAAACTATGCTCTAGTGAAATAACCCGAGCACCGCTGAGCAGTGTCTGAGCTCTACTGTTAAAGTCAATCAGATCCTAACAGTAATCAAAATGGAGCAATTGGTATAAGGAAACTTCCTTTTTAATAGACACCCTTTTACACTGTCTCTTATAGGCATGAATTGCCTGTGCAAGCTTTATGTCATTGGAGGAGCTCAGGGAAAGACGGGGTTGCTTAGCCAGGCCCCATCAGCAGTAAAGAAGACCGGGCTGTGTCACTGCATAGAATTTCCCTGGAAGGCTGGGCCAGTGGTTTGATGGGAACTGTAAAACGTCTAGGGAGACAGGCCAGGTCACCCTTTTGCAGGAGCACCAGTAACACTGCTCCCCCGTCTCTGCTTCCAGTGGGAAAGGGGAGCCTGTGACTGAGCTCAGCTGGCACTCCTGCCGGCAGCTCCTCTACCAGGCCGTGGCCACCATCCTGGCCCATGCCGGCTTTGAGTGTGCGAATGAAAGTGTCCTGGAGACCCTAACCGACGTGGCACATGAGTATTGCCTCAAGTTCACCAAGTTGCTACGCTTTGCCGTGGATCGGGAGGCCCGACTGGGGCAGACCCCTTTTCCGGACGTCATGGAGCAGGTGTTCCACGAAGTGGGCATTGGCAGTGTGCTCTCCCTCCAGAAGTTCTGGCAGCACCGCATCAAGGACTATCACAGCTACATGCTACAGGTGAGGTGACGCTGTGGAGAACGCAGACTGGGGTGTTCAGCAGGACCCCACAATTGCTGTAGAATGCAGAGCACGGGATCTTGGAACAGAGGAGATAACCTACTTTCCTCATGGCCCTAGATGAGATTCACTGGCCTCATCAATGGCCTGGCCAGACAGAACAGAGTGAAGTGATAGTGCCCAGGGGTGGGAAGGCAGGGAGAGACACCATTTTGAGTTAGACCCAGAAACATCTAATCTCTTAATCACTGTGGCCTTATACAAGCAATCTGCTCCCTATTTGGGTTTCTCCAAATCTAAAATATCCTAAGGAATTTTTAGCACCCAACAAAAAGTCTTTGCTAAGTGATCCAGAGTCTGGATACTATTCATTACCCACCTGGGGTACATATGTTAACTGTTACTTTTATATCCAAAAATGTGATCTTTTGTCCCATTTCTGACTTAGTATCTCTATTTTTCACCTTTATGTAACTTTTCATTAATGACACACACTTTTAAGAAGCTGCTTTTGGTAGACAGCCTCTTAAAAATGTTCTTACATGTCTAACGTTTACAAATGCAAACTCAGCATCTTCAGCAGATTCCCTCCATTGGCAGTGGGTGCTTTATTCACATTCTTTGGCTTCTCCACACTATCTAGCTTGTTTCTGACATTTCCTTGGAAAATTGTCTCTTGCTTGCCAACAGATTAGTAAGCAACTTTCTGAAGAGTATGAAAGGATTGTCAACCCTGAGAAAGCCACAGAGGACACGAAACCTGTCAAGATCAAGGAGGAACCTGTGAGTGACATCACCTTCCCCATCACTGAGGAGCTGGAGGCGGACCTCGCTTCCGGAGACCAGCCCCTGCCCATGGGCGTCCTCGGGGCGCAGAGCGAGCGCTTCCCGTCCAACCTGGAGGTGGAGGCTTCCCCGCAGGCCGCAAGTAAGAGAAGTCAACTTACACTTGGTTCTGGGATACCCACCGATCCCGGTTCTTTTTACCTTACGGAATTATACTCTGAAGGAGGGCAGAATGAAAAGTCTAAAGACAAGTACAGCTGCACTGATCTAGTGGTACCAACATTCTTCTCTTTATAATTAGAGGACAAGCATTTTTTAAATAATTCCCAGTTAGGATATGGATGTCATATATGTTGTCCTACTGATTACGAGTTAATTCAGCTGGCCCAGCTAGGTAGGCAGATGTCCCCTCCCTCCCTTAGTATCTGTGTTGGTTCTTCCTGGTGCTTGTTCTTAATTAACTTCCAGATAAATAAGGAGTGTTAATTGCTCAAGAATATTTGAAGAGCTGGGCTTCCTTGCTAGAGTTAATGCAACAAATTGGAACTAAAAGTGCTTGCAAGAGGCTGCACAGGCAGCTGGCCCCTCCTTCCAGATAGCCTCTGCGATGACCTTACAAACCAGGATGCCTTGATCCTTAAGTCAGTTAGACTGCAGTTAGTCTAGACCCGGGGTGGGCAAACTTTTTGACTTGAGGGCCACAATGGGTTCTTAAACTGGACCGAGGGCCGGCACAAAAGCAACCTGACCATGCTGGCACTCTCATCTTGGGCTGCTGGTGAAGGAGCGGAGGGGAGAGCAAGAGAACCCTCCGCTTTCGGCTCCTCGGGCCGGATAGAACAGCCCAACGGGCTGGATCCGGCCCACGGGCCGTAGTTTGCCCATGCCTGGTCTAGACACTTGGTTCTTTACAAATATAAATTGTCATTTCATCAATGCTCAAATGAAGCAAGCAGCAAATCCTCCAGTGTGGCATGAACAGAATTAGGCCACATTTCTTACAACCGTTTGGCAGAGCCTTTCACCATGGAGGAATAACCACCAAACAGTATTGCTAGAACACACAGAGGGCCTTGTTGCAGACTTAGGGGCCATGTCTCTTTTCAGCAGTCCATGAACTGCTAGCATTTTGGAGTGATCATTAACTTTTCATAATGAGATAGGACCAGGGACCCAAACAAAAGGCAGGAAAACAAGGTAGTCCCATTGAAGGAAGGACGGACAAGCAAACATAACTGCACAAGAGCCTGTGGTTGTGCCTGCTTTGGGGCCATGAGACAGGGAACTTACCACATGCATGCAGCTTTACTTCCCTGGTTTGGAAAAATGGGGGTGGATGAGGGAGGGTAAAAGTGGGAAGAGGACGAGAAAGTGGGAAGAGTTCTAACCATATTCTCCAGCCAAGTAGTCAGAATATAAGCTGAGCTCAAAGGCCATCAGTCTGCCCTGGATAGGGTGTTCATTCTACTTTGCTCCAGCCCTGGCTTACCAGTACAGTAGGTCCTCAGGTTACGTTGGAGATCCGTTCCTACAGCGCAACATAAAGCGATGTAACCCACCTACATAGGCACCTACATCACTCACATGGAGACACACACAGCAGCAATGAAGTGAAACAGAAAAAAAAATTAAAAGATAGCAATTCCTAACCTTTACTTGTGATAAATAATAAAAAACATAAAGCACATACATACATACATACATTGACATGACCAAACTTCCTTTTATATAAATAAATGGGAGGTGGCGACCTAACCATGAAACAACGTACGCCAAGTCCGACGTAACCCGAGGACTGCCTGTAGTTACGTGTTCTTCCTTTTTAGGTACAGAGGTAAATGCTTCCCCGCTTTGGAACCTGGCCCACGTGAAAATGGAGCCTCAGGAGAGCGAGGAAGGCAATGTGTCTGGGCACGGGGTGCTGGGCAGCGATGTCTTCGCGGAGCCCATGTCCGGCATGAGTGAAGCTGGGATCCCCCAGAGCCCGGATGACTCCGACAGCAGCTACGGCTCCCACTCCACTGACAGCCTCATGGGATCCTCTCCTGTTTTCAACCAGCGCTGCAAGAAGAGGATTAGGAAAATATAAAAGGAAAAGAGATTTTCTGTCCAAACCTACAAACCCAACAGAAAACCTGACATTTTCAAGTTTGTTTCCAGAGTGACTGGACTTAACCAAGCAAGTGTGCATATTACTTTTGCATTCAGTTTTTGTAATTTTCCACAACAACCAAGCCACATTTACAGGTATGTCATGATGCTGGGGTGTAATCAGGAGATCAGAGCACTGTCTTTGATGGCTGCCCTTGTGACCAGACTAATTGCTTAGCTTCTCTAAGGCCATTTCTCTGGCACAACTGAGAAATGTACCACTCTGACCATGTTGTAGAGCTGCCGTGAAGATTAAGATGCCATTAAATCTCAAAGTTGTGCTTGAATAAGACTCACAAGTAAATGTATGCTGGTATCAGGTGTCAGTTTTTTTTATTTAATTTACTTCCTTTTTGGTTGTCATTGAGAATCCCACACTAACACCTAGCAAGAAATAGCTAAGCTCTGCACAACTTATTCAATTCATCGAAGTCTTTTTAAAACTTTTGCTGCCTATAAAGTCTCCTAAAATCAGGTATGTGTAACACAGCCTTTTGCTTATTCAGACAACCTGACTCATCCAGATTTTCTTCTTTAGATTTGTTCCATCTATTCTCATCCTTGTCTTTATTTCCACCAATATTTTAAAAGTATTTTCTCTATGTACATTTATTCAGTTGCCTCTTTCATTTTCTCCTTTGTGAATAAAACAAAAAGGAACTGTCCAAAGACAGGTTTGTGCTTATTTTATCTGCTTGGCCATCAGAGGCCAGCAGTCCCATCGCTTTGCCAGAATTCTGCATTTGCAAACTGTGCTTCTACTAGATAAGTTTCTACTGTACATCATATCCTGAACAACTTTACTGTTGTCACTCATCCATTCCAGTACTGCCCTACCTAGCATCTGATAGTCTCAATCAGTATTTATTATGTAAACGAAGTAGCATTAGAATAATTAGGGGTAATTAGCACACATGTGCTTTATGCCTTAGTAATAGGTGCCGGCATGTTAAATTCTGTTTAAGTTTATGGATGCAGATTACAAATCTTGTGCAATTTAGAGCACTCCTTTAATTAAGACCAAAATTAAGACATTGTGCCTGCCCTTATGAAGCATATACTGTAGGCCAGTGGTCGGCAAACTATGGCTCGAGAGCTGCAGTTTGCCACTCTGTTGACTGAGTTTGCCGACCACTGGGATAGAGGCTCAATCACAAGGAACAACATCCTGTAATTATTGGAATCGAGAGTCTAGGTCAGTGGTCAGCAAACTCATTAGTCAATAGAACGGCAAACCGCAGCTGATCGCCGACCACTGGTGTAGGCCATACAAATTTGTTTGTTTGTTTGAATATATTTTATTGATTTTTTTACAGAGGAAGGGAGGGAAAGAGAGAAACATCAATTAGCTGCATCTTGCACACCTACTGGGGATGTGCCCACAACCAAGGTACATGCCCTTGATCAGAATTGAACCTGGGACCAGTCAGTCTGCAGGCCGACGCTCTATCCACTGAGCCAAGCCGGGTAGGGCAATACAAGTTATTCTTTAAGGAAAAAGTATTCAGAGGTACTAAGGGGAAAACCAGGTATATTCAGAGTTTTGCTGTGCAAATGGTTTCCTCTTATAGATTCAAAATTTTAGACCAGTGGTTCCCACTAGGTACAGAATACTGAAAATTAATACTTCATAGTAAAATAAAATACTTTTATTGTTAGAATGTTTAAATTGGAGAAGAGGCACCAGATGGTCAAAGTTAGGGTACTCTGATAAAGCAGGTCACATGACTGATACCTGAGCAGCATCTGGCCCAGAACTGTCCCAGGTTGTTGGGGCTGTTAGAGCAGTGGCTCAGATCGCTGGGCCCCACCCCATTTCTGATCAGGCCTTCAGTGTTCCGTTTCTAACCATTTTCCTGGTGATGCTTATGCTTCTGGCCCAGAGACCACACTTCCAGAACTATTGGAGGACAGATTAGGCAGGGACAAAATTCCTTAGGAGAAATGTACTACATTTTGAGATATTGTGACGAATGGAGGCAGGGTAAACCATGATTGTTATATATGGAATGTACACCTGACCCAAGTCCATGGCCTTTGAAAAATCACCAAGCATATTCTGCATTAAGTTCAAAGTAAAATGCAAACAGGGCTCGGCTCTATACCTGGTTACTATGTGTGTGTAACCAGGGAAACTTACTGAGACAGGTTTGGACATGTGTCTTTAAACCTCTCTGATCAACAAAGTGAAATTATTTATAATTACATAATTTTCTTATTTTAAATTCTGATAGGCAGGCTTATACCAAAGTTAAAATTAAAAACTCTATCCAAGTCACCATCAAAAACAGGATTCTTATTAATTATATGTTTTGTCCACTTTCTTCAACAAATCTATAATGAGCTACCAAGCATTTCATATCAACATTGACTGGTTGCCAAGGAGACTCCACTGCCACTCTGTACAAGCTCATGTTTCTTGTCTCCCATTCTGCTAAAGGAGGGGAACTCATGGGTCAAGGGCAAGATGCTTGGGAAACAGAAGCTATAAATACAGCCTAATAATAGAGCTCTCAAGTGAACAATATGTTCTCTCTCTATTCCATCCGTTAGCAGCAAAAGTACTTGAGTTCAAATGATACACGTGAAGGTTTACAGGCAGAATACCGGCATCCCAAGTGTTCTGTTGTCAGAAAATCCTTCCTTGCAAAATCCAAGGGAAAGGCCACGGGGAATCGACTCTACCTGCCAGGTCCAAACTTCTTCTATCCTTGGCTTCAATGGAGTCAGGAAAGCTCCCTACTACGAGAAACTCTGCTACTCTGTGTAAAATTCTTCTTTATAGTAACCCCAATCAGAGGTAAGGACAGTTTCCTCACAGAGTTCCAAACTTTTGGACTTCTAGAAACTACTTGTTTCTCTTCCAGTACTGTGCCATTGACTCTTGCATAAAATTCTGGAACGCTGGCTCTTCATGACTTTCTTCCGTAACTGCAAGGAAAGAAAGGTCAATTCTGGTTAAACCTCCCATTGGACAGGTAGATGAGACCTGCTGCCGCCCGTCCCTCAGACACAGCATCCTGTTTCTAAGTGTTCACTTCCCCCCGTCAGGAAAAGTCTCCCAGAGCATGCTTACCAGTGGCCCAAAATATACAGTTTCTTTTACTGTCAGTGAGGGAGAAAAAACCTCCCTCATAAAGTAACTAAAATGAGGTCCCACTCCTAAGTATTTTTACCCAAGGGAAATGAAAACGTATGTCCACATAAAGATCTGTTAATGAATGTTAATAGCAGCTTTAGTTATCAGAGCTAAAATCTGGAAATAACCCAAATGTCAATCAGGGGGTGAATGCATTAACAAACTGTGGTAGATACATATAAATGGAGTATTAGTCAACTGTAAAAAACACTACTAATGCATGCAACAAATCATAAAAACATTATAATGAGTGAAAAAAGTTGAATGCAAATTAAATACTGTTATTCCAATTATATGACATTCTGGAAAAGGCAAAAGTATAGGAACAGTGATTGCCAGGAGCTGGGTATGCAGGAAGGGACTGAATAAAAACGGGCATGAGAGAACTCGGGGGGTAATGAAGTGTTCTGTATCTTGATTATGATGGTGGTTACAAGACTCTATGTGTTAAGATCCCTCAAGAGACGCTGCCCTCCACTCTCTTTCTCTCCCCCCCCCCATCTCTCTTTCCCCTCTCCTATCCTCTCTCTCATGCCTGAGCTTTTCCCATCCTCTTCTTCCCCCACGCACCTTACCTTTGCCCTTCTCTCTCCTAAGCTCCAAGGGCCCTCTTTGGAGGGCCTCGCTGAGCCTCACTTCTACTACCTCTGTAACTTTCTAAATAAACTTTCTCTTATAATTTGTTAAATAAATAAAAAAGCACAATTCATCAAACTAGAAACTTTTAAAAGGTGGGTTTTACTCTATAAATTACACTTCAATAAATCTGATTGCATGAGGCACTTTACATGTTAGCGTCCAGTGTGTTGGAATAAAGAGAAGTTTGCTCTTGGTCACAGCGAGGATCTAAAAGGGCTGTTTCAAGAAACAGATTCTGTTCACATTCCATAAAACTATGCCAAGTTAAACCTGGGTTTAACTTGGGTTTCCAGAGCCATTGTAACTTCAAAGTGTTACAGTCCCTTCAGATCTGCTGAGACCTCCTTATGTATTCTTGAAACAATTAAAATAAGCCAAATCCCAGATTCCTCAAACTGAACCAGGACCTAACATAAAACAGACTAATAAAAAGCCTGTAATCAGCTCCTTGTTAACCATTTAGCAGGAAGGCCAGGAACTCCCAATGCATGAGATTCTTTCCTGGTGCTACACCTTAACCCTCTCCTCTCCCTAATATTTTTCCTTTTTTGTTAATCCTCACCCAAGGATATTTTTGTTAATCCTCACCCATTGATTTTTTTTTTTTAAAGACAGTGAAAAAGAGGGGAAGAGAGTGACAGAAAAACATCTATGTGAGAGAGGCGCAAAGATTGGTTACCTTCCATACACACCCAAGGGATCAAGCCTGCAGCCGAGGCACATGCCCCTGACCAGAATCAAACTTTCGAGCCTTCAATTTGCATGTTCAAGACCTTCCCTTAACAAGAGAGAAAGTTTGGCACTGACCAAACTATGTGAGGATAAGCAGCTTGTCTGTTTTCATGAGCCACCTCAGCCACCTCTCACCTCTGTGGTCAATATCATCAGTGTCGCTGTCTGCTTCTTCATCCTCTTCATCCAAGGTTCCCCGAGTCAAGATCAAGTCAGAAGGGTCCCGCCCAGAAGATAAGCCGTCTACAGAGAAAACACCAGCAGCATGTCATGAGCACATGCCTCCCCCAAAGGGTGACTGAGAATCAGTAAATAACTACAATTTTGAATTTGGCTGGATGGAAGTGGTCATGATAAAATGCAGGATACTACTTCTTCCAATGTATTGTTAATAAATACCACATAACATTTCAACAGTCTAATCACAAAGTGCTTTCACTATTCTAATACGTCAAGAGGTCTCTTTATTTTTCAGGTTTTGTTTTTCTTTAATAAATTTTTTATTTATTTCAGAGAGGAAGGGAGAGATAGAAACATCAATGATAAAAGAGAATCATTGACTGGCTGCCTCCTGCAAACTCCCTTTTGGGGATCGAGCCACAACCCCGGCATGTGCCCCTGACCAGAATCAAACCCAAGACCCTTCAGTCTGCAGCCTGGCACTCTAACCACTGACCTAACCAGCTAGGGCTGAAGATCTTATTTTTAAACTAAGGAAAATAGTTCTCAAGTAGCTTGTCTTAGTAGAAATGTCATTCTTTTATATATATATATTTATTTATTTTTTAATTGATTTCAGAGAGGAAGGGAGAAGGAGAGAAATAGAAACATCAATGATAGACTCCACATTGGGGATCAATCCCACAACCCAAACATATGTCCTGGTGGGGAATCGAACTGTGACCCCCCCAAGCTCATAGATAGATGCTCAACCACTAAGTCATGCTGGCCAGGCTCATTCATTTTTAATAGCTGACAGCTTGGAATAGACTATGGATTTTCTTATGAAGACCTTCGAGCAGATCCAGAGTGCTAGAGAGTCAAGGGTCAGTGTGGAGCACCAAGGATGCTTCCTGGTGGAAATTAAGTTCAGAAAGGGCCAGAAGAGAACACAGTGTAAAATGATCCAGAGTAGAGGAACCAGGGTATTCTTCAGAAATAAGAGTGGTGGGGGGAATTAAGGAAAACTGAATATAATAATAGAGGAAATGCCCTAACTGGTTTGGCACAGTGGATAGAGCATCAGCCTGTGGACTCAAGGGTCCCAGGTTCGATTCCAGTCAAGGGCAAGTACCTTGGTTGCAGGCACATACCCAGTGGGGAGAGTGTAGGAGGCAGCTGATCGATGTTTCTCATCAATGTTTCTAACTCTCTATCCCTCTCCCTTCCTCTCTGTAATAAAATCAATTATATATATATATATATATATATATATATATATATATATATATATATATTTTTTTTTTTTTTTTTTTTTTTTAAATAATAATAGAGGCAAATTCCCTACTTAGGGAAGAAAACTCAATAGGGCTGGGCTCCACTAATCAGGGAAAAGTATAATCAGGTCATTCCTAGGCATGGGATTCAGCCTATAGGGGTCGGTTTCTATAAGAAGGTGAAACCATGCCGAGTAACCTAAAACCATGGAGGACACGACCACTCTCTCTTCAGGTGCCTAAGAAGTCAAGCAAGATGAGCCGGGGAACAGGGTGTCAAAAAGCAGCAACACCCTGGGGCACAAAGCTCAAGTGGCCGTGGCCCTGAGAAAGGATGATGGCATGGTGTGTCAACACTCAATGCTTCACTCCACGCCCAACTCAGAATTACCAACTGAACTTGTGATTCCCCCAAGTAATTTACTGAAACTCCTCCAGCTTTTAACAGGTTATCTAAGTGCAGCAGACCCTTTGTAACAGATTCAACAGCTGCCACTTCATGGATTCATGAGTGACTCCAAAGCCCATAGCACACAGAAACGGATGTTGCTGAGGTGCGACAAGGACGGCAGAGGCGAGTTCACGTAACTGGTCATTTCTAACATCTCCTCCGAGCAGCTCTGCATGTTCTCTACTAGGAGTCTAGCAACAGCTTTCCTGGATAGAGCCTCACTCCTTTAAAGGCCAGCCCATCAGTAAGTGCTGATGGGTGGGAGTATATACATTTAACTAGAAATCCCTGGAGAATCAATGACAAAACTCAAAAGTCAGTAAAGTAGCAGAATAAAAAGACTAATGCACAAAAATTAAAAGTTTTGTATACACAAACATAACCAGTTAGAAAATATAATCGTTCAAAAAAACTATTTTCAACACTAACGAAAAAAATCCTTGAAATAAATTTAATAAAAAATATGTAAAGCCTACAGAAGGAAAGCATCCTCCTCTTCCCTTTCTGCTCTTAAATATAAGCATCTTCCCGCTGAGTAAAAATAACATCCACTTTCAGTCCTAATGCCAAGAGACCCTTCCCTACCTGTAGCAGTTCCTGTGTCCAAGGCAACAGAGCCCATATCTTTCTGAAGGCGTTCTAGTTGTTCTTTCTGCTGCTGGCTCTGTGCACTGGCCTGTTAATGTAAAGAAAACCATCATCAGATTCAAAAAAAAGAGCCCCAAGTTAGATATACTTTCTGACAGGAGATGACAGTTATACAAATGCCAGAGACTGCCTAAAGACTGAGGCAGATAAGGAATGGCTGATATGGAGAGAGACACGCTGAGCAGTATGGGCCAGATTAGCAGTTCAGGCTAGAAGGCTCTGGAGACTGAATCAGAAGTTTCAGAAACTAGACACAAAAGACCCCCCAGGTAGATACAGCAGGAAGGCTCGGGGATATGGAGCCCAGTCGGCCAATGGGGACAGGATACCTGATCCGAGGAAATAAGAGTTGTGAAGCACCTCTCTGTTCCTATACAGAACTTTAAAACTAGCCTTTAAATGGACCTCAGAGTAGGGGCGAGGGTAGGGTGCAATAAGGGCTTAGCACATATAACAAGAAAATCTGATTTAAAAAACTTTTTTTTTAAAATACATTGATTTTAGGAGTGGGGAGGGGACGACGACACATCAATTTGTTGGCATATCAGAACGATGATCTAACCAACTGAACTTCCTCACCAGGGCAGAAAAATCTGGTTTTTAAAACTTCAAATAAAGAAAAGAAAAATAGGCCGGAACAGGTTTAGCTCAGTGGATAGAGCATCAGCCTGCAGACCGAAAGGTCCCAGGTTAGATTCCGGTCAAGGGCATGTACCTTGGTTGTGGGCACTTTGCCGGTAGGGGGTGTGCAAGAGGCAGCTGATTGATGATTCTCTCTCATCGATGTTTCTAACTTTCTATCCCTCTCTCTTCCTCTCTGTAAGAAATCAATAAAATATATTTTTTTTAAAAAAAGAAAGAAAAATAATTTAAGGGGCCTTTCTACATCCAGACAGCACACACAGACATTTACAAGTTTAAATTAACGAGTATCTAAGACACACTGATGGCCGAGACAACGAATGAATGGCAGGAGGATGAGCACATGGTTTGGGGTTGCTTTTTAGTGGCCCTAAAATACACTAACGGCCTCCTCTCTTACCAGTGATTTCTTCAGACGTTCATATTCAGGACGATACTCCCTGAAAGAGAAACAATTTCTAAGTTGCTGTGTTTAAAGTATGTCCTGACTTGCCCCCACATCACTTCTGTTTTCCTAGGGCTCTGAAAATAAAAAAAGATCTTACTTAACTGAATGTCAGGCATAACAAAAGGGTAACTCACTGAAATCCTATCCCTAAGGAATTAAAAGCCAAGATACCTGTCCTCACCCCTGAAACTAGAAAAAAGAAAAACGTCTGACTGTTGAGCTGGAAAGATTAACTCTAGAGACATTGACTAAAGAGCTTATTAGCACTCATCTGGATAAACATTTGAGACGAGTAAAAGAAGCGAGGACTGCTGGGTTCAGGAAGCCCAATCCATATTAGCTTTTAATTATGTGGTTTTAACAGGGCAACTATGGAAGGATACAAAAGTCTTTACCTAAGGCTTTGATATCACACACACACACACACACACACACACACACACACACACACCCCTTATCTAATGAATCAAACTCAAAATAATGTGTCTGAAAACCATAATGTGTTTGTTAGGATCTTGCTAATTATGGGACCAAGGAGCATGTGGGGATGCAGTAACTAACAGGCTGCTGACCTAAGGGAAGTGTCTACAAGCTCCGATTCCACTTTCCTTTAGGAGATTGGAATTCCAATATTAATTATGACAAGTGATAACAATCATTTATTATGTAATGTGCTTACTGTGTGTCAGCAATTGCACTGGGTGCTCCAGATGTTTTCTCAAATAATTCCCAGTGACCTTAGCGATAATGCTGTCATCCCAAAGCACAGGCACTCCATCTCGTTCCCATAACCTCTATTCTGTAAAAACTGCCCTTTGAAATTTCCCACTAAGCATAGGTAGTCTTTTGTTTTGTAAATTAACTCTGCTATTCTTGGCTTCTGGAAACATGCTTGCTTGAATAATAAGGAAAATGAGCTCAATTATCTGGCCTTGCAAGCCGCTCTGCTGCCGTCCTGGTTACTCCCTGCCTTTTACATTGTACTGCGCTCAGGTTACAAGCTTCCCATGAAGCCTGCAAAAGGCCCGGAAACCCCATATTTAGGAGACAAAGGGACTGGGGGGGGCGGGTGTATAAAGGGAAAGTTTCCTCCACGTTGCTTTGTTCAGACTCTGGAGACTACTCCTCTGAGACCACCAGCGTAATAAAGACTCCAAATTAGGCTTACTAAGGCGTCTTCTGTTCAGCTCGCTGATTCCCAATATAACAATCCCTGAACTACAACTGAGGAAAACCTGCAGAGGTTATTAGGTGGAGGAAACAGAAACCCAACTCTTAAATGTCTGACTCCAAAGCATTAATGCTAATGGGGTCAGCCAATGTGGAAAACGGGTCAAATCAAGTCCGTTGCCTATTTTTATAAATAATGTTTTACTGGAACACAGCCACGTTCATTCATTTATAAACTGTCTATGGATGCTTTTTTGCTATAATGACAGAGTCCAACAATTGCAACAGAGATCGCAAAGTCTAAAATAATTATTACCTGGCTTTTCACAAAAAGTCTGGTGACTCCTGCCTGCTCTTACTCATTAAATACAATGAAGATTTTACACTCCTATTTTTTTTTAAAGTTAATGGGGATTAGTTACCCCTAAGTGTGGTCAGAACACATACACATGGCAAATGTAGTAGATACACTATAAAAACCAAAAAGCTTTGCCTCACAAAATTGCTATCATATCAGAAGTGTGGGTCAATAGAATTTCCCTTTGTTCTCACCTTTCATATTCTTCCGCAGCACTGGTGACTTGTACGAAGAGTTCATCTAAGCCTGTACCCAGAACAGCAGACACACCTACCACCTGACAAAAGCAACATTAATGCCACTGAGCAAACAGATGTGTACTTTTTTAATGGTGTACATTATTTTTTTCAAATTTCATAAAAACCTTCATAAAGAAGTTTAGACACTTAGAGAAGCCTCTAAGACTAAAGCTAAACCAAAGAGCAGCATGTCTACTAAAAAGTCAAGGAAGTAAGTCTAAGGAAAATAGAGGATTGGACAAGAAAGATAATTAGGGACAAACAAATAGCTCGGCTTTTTATCTATTCTCTATCAATCCAAACCACTGTCTGCTCTCTATTAGAATTAGTATCTCAGTGCCTTTACGTGGGCAATCAACATACCTCTGCCACCCATACCCACCTTTGCTTATACAAATCTTACCCTTCCTTCAAAGCATACCTCTGAAGCTATATGCTCCAGAACTTCTCATTTCAAGTGATCTTCCCTCTCACTACCATCAGGGCCAACTTCCAATCTTTCTTAATTCTGTTTTAATTCTGTGTGTAGCCTTCTCTTCTAACTGAGAGAAGTAGACCATAAACTCTCTGAGGGTAGGATCTCTACCTATTCATCTATCAACCTCCAGTATTTAATAAATTAATGCTTTAAAATTTACTTTTCAAAAAGTAATGAACTTCCTTCCTAAGATGGCTCAAAGCCAGCCCTATGGGTTAAGAGGTTATCTGGGGAGACTGTCGGTGTGAGAAGAGGAGTTTACCCTGAGGGAGCTGTAAAATTCATCTAACACCAAGCTCATTGACCGAGTCAGGTTGCTGACATACGTAGTCTCTTGATTCAAGGCATCTTGGAAAGCCTCAAAATCTTGCATCCATTCCACTGCAAAGCTGTGATCAATGATGTCAGTCTGCAACAGAGAGAAGCCAACTATGAGAAACCAGAGATGAGTTTAGATACCAAATAATGCCCCCCCCATATTTTTTTTTTTTAATGAAGTAGTGATAATAACAAGCAATTATTCCGAGGCGAGGGGCAGTAGAAGAGGGTATAAGAGGGTCAAATAGTGATGGAGGGAGACATGACTTGGGGTGATAAACACTTAATTCAGTGTACAGATGCTGTATTATAGAACTGTACATCTAAAATGTATATAGTGTTAACCAACATCACCCAATAAATTCAATAAAAATAAAGACAGCAATCATTGATCTATTTTCTTTCTCTGCTTTCCCCAGTCCCTCTTTCACTACAAGCCACAAAGAACCAGGTCTGCTGTACAGTGTTAATTAAATGAAGGCACATGTTCTCTTCACTATCCACTGCCAAGCGACCACGACCACAGTGCATGCCAGCCCATTCCAGGCTCTAAAGTCAACTAGTCTGCTGTATCCTAGCTACCAACCAACAGGGAGGTTTTGTTTTTTTGTTTTAGTTGCCATTTCCAATAGACTAGCAGTCCCCTCTCTGCCCATAGTCTTGATTCTGAGGGATAATCCACACCCTACAAGGGAGGGGCTGTTCTATCTAGGCTGAAATAACTTGGGATGGAAGTCAGTGACAAATACTCAATCTGACTGAATCTTCCCCCTACAAGTGCCCATGACGGTTTCAGTTAAGCTTGAATCTGCTCTCCGGCATCTCAATAGCATTTCCCACCTACTCCAAACCTTCCAATAGTTCTGATGAAAAACAAATACAGTACTGAATCACAACAGTAAAGATCCACTTACTTTATTCATGACCACAATGAAAGGAAGCTTGGTTTTGTACAAGATGCTGGAAAATCAAACATCAAGACATTATTAGGAAAAACACTTCGGCTCTTGTTTACCATGACAATCAGTTGGAATTGAGAAAAGGGGATGAGTTCAGGCTCTAAGTATAAGGTATCCATTCTTACAGGGCACATATCCTCCTCTCCCAAGAGAAAAACTACCCCCACCATCACACAAATGACTGTCTTTTAAACAACTAATATAAAAATGAAAAAATGGCCCTAGCTGGTTTTGCTCAGTGGATAGTGTCAGCCAGTAGGGGACGTGCAGGAGGCAGCCAATCAATGATTCTCTCTCATCACTGATGTTTCTTTCTCTTTCCCTCTCTGAAATCAATAAAGATATATATATATATATCTTGTTTGTTTGTTTGTTTGTTTGTTTTGTTTGAGCAAATGCCATCAGTCATCAGATTTCTATTTGGACTAGGATTTCTTGCATCCAATAAGAGACATCCCTAATCATGCTAGAAAGGGAAAATGTTGGTGATGGCTTTTCTGTACCCCCAAAAACCAAATTCTCTCAGCTTCAGTAACGGCATGCCCTGCTCCTAGATCTAATGTACTGACATAACCCAATGAGGTGTGTCCTCCCTCTTCTAATCGTACCACACTTGGGGCAAACCTGTGTATTTCAGAATTATGGATAAGCCTTTTTACTCATAATCTCTCCCCATGTTATAATTTCTGTGTCATAATACAGAAAAGGAGCTCTCTTTTAGACTTGGACTTCGTTGAACTGGGAGCCACTACCAAAAGATTCTGTAGCAAGCAAGGAGGAAGATGAGAAGTTACTGACCGAGGATGCCAAGGGCACATGTGCCTCTTTTCTCTTCTGACCCCTCCCCAACTCACAACCACTAAACTGAGTGGCAAACCTGAATGCGCACAAATCTAGGGATAAGCACTCAGGACTCAAAGAGGAGGAGGCCCCATAACTTGATGTAACGTCATCCCAGCAATAACCAGTTACCTGCAGGCATAGAGCATGTTGGACATGAAGGTCACTGGGTTGGTACTTCTTGACGTGTCCATTACGTAAATGACAATCGTTGGAAAGGAGGATGCCTAAAGCCACAACAAAACCAAAGCCTTAGAGGGCTCATGATCTGTCCCCAAATTTTTCCTATCTTCTTTAGCAAGACAGAAGCACTTTACAGAGCTTCTACAACTCCCTTCCACGTAAGATCCCAGGCCATAAAGAGAGACTTATCCAGTCTAGCTCTCAGTAATACCTACAATACTCACCAGAGCCTCTGTGATGATTGTCCCAGAAGCTGACCAGGTGAACACTTCAATCTGCCCAGGTGTGTCAATCAAGACATATCTGTGTCGAGAAAGATCATTAAAGAAGTATTACACTTGTACAACCAACAGGGAAGTGATAGCTAAAGGATAGAGGGTTTCTTGTTGAGGTGATAAAAATTATCTAAAATTGATGATGGTTGCACAATTCTGTGACCATACTAAAAGTCAGTGAATTATATAGTTTAACTAGGAGAAATGCATGGAATGTGACTTTTATCTCAATAAAGCTGTTTTAAAAATGAAAAAAAATTTAAATAGATACTTCTACAAATATATACCAATGTCCAATAAATAGATGAAATGATGCTCAATATCATGAATCCTTGAGGAAATACAAATCAAAACCACAATGTGGGGTCAATCAGGGGAAAAGGAAACATATGTAAAACTTTAGGTAATACTTTAAAAAAAAAAAAAAAGAACAAAATCAGAAGTTGGAGCCAAAACCGGTTTGGCTCAGTGGATGGAGCATCTGCCTGCGGACTGAAAGATCCCGGGTTTGATTCTGGTCAAGGGCAAGTGCCTTGGTTGTGGGCACGTCCCAATTGGGAGGTGTGCAAGAAGCAGCTGATCGATGACTCTCTCTCATCAATGTTTCTAACTCTCTATCCCTCTCCCTTTCTCTGTATAAAATCAATAAAAAAAAATTTTTAAATCAGAAGTTGGAGAAAAAACACACAGAATGTAATACCACTTCACACCCACTAAGACAGTTATAATAAAAAATGAAGATATAACAAACATTGACAAGGACATGAAGAAACTGGAACCCTCATGCCTCATGCACTGCCAGTGGGAAATGTAATAGTGCAGCCAGTAGGGGGGAGGGAGGGAGGAAGAAAGATTGCTATGTGTATGATGTTTCTTTTGGGATAATAAAAATGTTCTGACATTAGATAATAGGAATCAATACACAATTTTATGAGTCTACTAAACATCACTAAATTGTATAAATTAAAGGAGCGAACTTTATGGTAGGTGAGTTTATTTCTTAAGGAAGATTTTTTAAATATATTTTTATTGGCTTCAGAGAGGAAGGGAGAGGGAGAAATAGAAACCAGTGAGAAAGAATCACTGATCGGCTATCTCCTGCATGCCCCCTATTGGGGATCGAGCCCACAATCCGGGCATGTGCCCTTGACCAGACTCTTTAGTCCCAGTGTGCCCAGGACACGTTAGTCCACAGGCTGACCGACACTCTATCCACTGAGCCAAACCAGGTAGGGCTCAAAAAAGATATTTTTTTAAAACTACCTCTTTTATATTGCTATTTTTGCAAAACACCTTATCCCTCCATTCTTCTACTTATGTATATGTGCATAGAAACATATGAAATGATAGTCACTGATAGTAATGATAGTTATTTCTAGTGGGTCATAAATGCACCTTTTAAATTATGGTTTGAATTGTTTTTTTAAATATATTTCTATTGATTTCAGAGAGAAAGTAAAAGGGAGAGACAGAAACATCAATGATGAGAGAGAATCGTCGATCAGCTTCCCCCTGCATGCTCCCTACTGGGGATCAATCCCACAACCTGGGCATGTGCCCTGATGGGGAATCAAACCATGACCTTCTGGTGCATGACCTCTGAACCACACCAACCAGGCTGAATTCTTTATAAGGGTCATATGTCCTTTTTTATAAAAATAATTAATTTTTTTAAAGTAAACCTATTAACAGTTAATCTATTAACAGTGGGTAATTATAATAGGAACAAATATTTTATTTTATATTTTGATACTTTTAAAATTAAAAAACAATTATTCTCTCTGATTTAGATATATTATAGTCATTTAAATAAGGGTTAGAAAGATGTTTCAGAGATTTTAATGCCAACAAATATGGTTTCCCAAGAGAAAACAGAGATAGTTTCAAAATATCTCCTAAGAAGCCATGAGCATATACCAAAATGGCTGGGGATAGAATACTATTATATTTAGCTCTACACTATGTAGCATCTTAAGGATTTTCTTGACTATCTTTTTTTCACTTCTAATAGTTTCATCTTAATCTGAACTCTTTCAAAACTTAACGCTAACCCAAAATGTTTCAAAAAAGCCTAGAAACATGTATAGAGTAATTAACAGGCGCTAAACTGAAATCACTTACTTAGACATGTTCTGGGCCTTCTCAATAAACTTCATCACCTAAAAGAAAAAGATGCCAATTACAACAGGAGCTGGTTTCAGCATAAAATCACAGAGTCCTCTCCATAGGCCCGCTTTGTAAGTACCATCAACTATTGAATCTCTGTTCTCAATCTTAGGACACCAACTAATACACTCCCTGAACCACAGAAACGGCCACATCAGCAGCCCTGCAGCACCCTGGAACACAACACAGGACAAGGGTCTGAGAAGCTGAGACTTGATCTGTCACTGTCAAGTCACTTCTCTTGATGCTTTGCAAAATGTTAATCGCAAAATGTTAACAGCCTGTCACATGGAGTAACATCAGGGCAAAAAACTGATTACAAAGCACTCTTAAAACACAGAAGGTGACAGAGAAAACCTAAATGATGATAACTACCTGTCACAAGTTTAAAAGGCCCCATTATTTTTCTGTTCCATATCTGCTAGCCCATCTCACCCCTTCTTACCCCATCCCTTTATTCCATCCTCAGGGTAACACTATAAGCCAATTATAGATCAAGAAACAAACACAGTCTCCTGTATTTCTGTTTTACTGGCTGTCCCAAATAGTAAATGTCAAGTGTTCACAAAACTGATCATCCTCTCACAGCCTACTTCTCTGTCTACCAAAATGCCTACTTATTTTCTATATTTATATCCCAGGTTAATTGCTCTTCTTTCCCAACATTATCAAACTAAGGTATTTAAGAGCCACAGGTTTTTACACAGTCATGCCTATGTGAGTGAAAACAGACAGACATACCTGATCAAATCTAGTAGCAAAGAGATTGAGTGAGGTCACTATGCCACCATTGGGTCCAAGTCCATATCTAGGCATTAAGTTGAGGATTTAAATTGCTTACAGATGAATTCAGATGATAAAGTTCATACACAGGATACCATTCACACAAACATTACATTAGTGGCCCATTAATGAATACTGGCAAGCTAATCCTTGACTCAGTATGTACCACACAGCTGTAACTTCATAGGACACATTCATCATCAAGGTCTTCTTCATGTCTCTATTGATTTACTGATGGCCAGGCAAAATGAACAAACTGAAGGGACCAAAACGTAATAGCCTGCTAGCATTAGCTATAAGGTCATCTATATAACACTCCTTGCTTTGATCCTCACTAATCAAGCAACTTGCTGACTATAATTAGTTTTCTTTCCTACCTAGACTTCCCTAGAAGGAAAGTACACATTTCGCACAGCAATGTACCAAGAGGTGAACCTATTCATTTCTGGGTTCCCCAGTTTGAAGAGGTGATGACCAATGAATGCAGCTTCCAAGACAATACTACTTCTGGGTCCTAGGCACGCTACCAGCGAGCCTCTCGTTGTCTATGCTCTCTAGTTACAAGAGCCAGCAGTCTGGGAATTTGGTAAAAAAATAAAATAAAATCGCAAGTTCAAAGAATATTTCTAATCCCTTACAATACTTCTTTCCAGATTCATCTTCCATTTTCCTAATTAATGACTTTAAAGTAATCAAAATTATTTTGCTAGTATATTTTACAAGGAAACCCAAAAACTTTCCTTCAAACTGCAAAATACACAGAGGGTAAGTAACTAGCCATAGATGAGTCAACACCAAAGCAGATGTAAAAAGGATACTGTTTCATGACTTCTTTATACTTCACAGTGTCACGAATATCTGAGGAAAGAGGGTGAAGGAATAGTTAGAATTTAACACATACTAGGTAAGAAACAATATAGCTTGAGGCTCTCCACCAATAATATCCTAAGCCAAGAGGTCTCTCAAGTCATCTCTGCTTCCTCTAAAGAAAAAAATTAAGTTTCCCTCTATGCATGAGTTACTTTTCAAACTTGTTTTGCAATTTTTAAGCCAAGATCATTGAACTGTGATAGAAAAAGAAGCAAAATTGTGAGGAAAAGAATAGAAGGGCAGAAGGTGTTCTGTACTTTATCAGCAAGAAACTAGCCTTTTAGTATTCTCTTGTCAGCATTCTCTTCTACCAGCTTCACAATGGTTCTGTCCTTACAAAGGAGAACTGTTAAGTCACCCATGAAAAATATTAGGTTACAAATTCTCAAGCTACAGTTGAGATGTTCTGAGATAGGGAGAAAAGTTTTATGCAATTAAATACCTTGTCAGTAACCATATGCATAAGAAAAGGGAGCTAAATCAAGAAAAAAATGTTTATTTCTTATTAACTGCTGTTGATAACAAAGGTAATACAGACATGATTTTAAAAAAGGAATTAATTTATCCAGTAATATCTAACTAAACCTATCTACCAGTCTATAAACCTACCCCAGAAACTATTGGAATCCCGTCCTTTAAGTGAGATAATGCGTGATTTTCTTCCCCAAATTCTTTGTCATATAATGCTCAGTTACTTGATCATCATCCTCTGCACCGAAGGTTCCTACAAATCATTAAGTGAACAAGAACCCTTATACTCTAACTAAACTTCGGGAAAATAAACTAAATAGAAAGGTTTATATATCAAAGGCTGCTGAAGGGTTTAGGGCAGGGGTGGGCAAACTACGGCCCACGGGCCAGATCCGGCCCCGTTCGGCTGTTCTATCCGGCCCGCGGAGCCAAAGGAGCAGAGGGTTCTCTTGCTCTCCCCTCCGCTCCTTGACCAGCAGCCCAAGATGAGAGTGCCAGCATGGTCAGGTTGCTTTTGTGCCGGCCCTCCGGTCCAGTTTAAGGACCCATTGTGGCCCTCAAGTCAAAAAGTTTGCCCACCCCTGGTTTAGGGCCTCTGAAGTGAGAAGCCACTTCATTTTCCCAAACAACAACAGCCTGATACCTCAGGGTCAGAAAGGAGGAAAAACGCTGAGTAGAAAAGAAACAAAGGGAAAGGAGTAAACAAAGAGAAAATGTGAATAAGGCAGAAGCCTATTCAGGGATTCTAGCAAATCCAAGAGAAACGAAAATAGGTAGAAAAAAATGAAAGCATTGAAAACTGGCAGGTTGGAGGGCTTCCATCCCAAGAAACTTTATACAAAACGGAGGTTTACTCACCAATGTTGGCAGGAAAGGGAACTTCATGCACAGCCGGGTCGAGATTGATCACATACGGCGGGGAGCCGTGGCTGTGCAGATGTCCTGTGAGCCTCTGCAGCGATGTGAGGGGCCGGACAGAGACAGACAAAGAGGGCGGGATAAGAGGACAAAGGACATTATTCCCCTCTATCTGAAATATTCACCTCCAACATTCAACGCTCAGTTGAAATGCAACCTTTGTTTATTACCATTTATCAGAGCCTCCTCTTCCCTCCACCGCTTCTTCACTTGCTTTGCGTGGGTTTTTTAACCCATCACCTCCAATGAACCAGCAGTCCCATGAAAGCAGCACCCTGTCAACCTCATTTTCACTGCATCCCCACTGCCTGTGTTTGACTCAAAGTGACGACAATAGCCAGGCAGCAAGACCTCAAATGCTCCGAAGAATGAACGTTTTACAGTTTCTTTTACTCATGCATTTGGAATTTAAGAGGTAACTAAGGAAGATTACAAAAAGTGGGAAAAAGAAAGGCGGAAAGTGGATACTTAAGATTACGTGAAAAGGAGACATTTCAAAGGTGAGTTAACCTAGATGCACACCTCACAAAGATGAGCAGGGCTTGCTTAGAGCAAATGTAAACCTTTAACCAAAGAAGGTATAGGCCTGGGGAGTGACTGTCTACCAAGACCTGCCCAGTTAAAAATTTATGATCCACCGAAACCGGTTTGGCTCAGTGGTAGAGCGTCGGCCTGCGGACTGAAAGATCCTGGGTTCGATTCCGGTCAAGGGCATGTACATTGGTTGCGGGCACATCCCTGGTAGGGGGTGTGCAAGAGGCAGCTGATTGATGTTTCTCTCTCATCGACATTTCTAGCTCTCTATCTCTCTCCTTCCTCTCTGTAAAATATCAATAAAATATATATATTTTTTAAAAGAATTTATGATCCATATTATCTCACTCATATGTGGAATCTAATGAACAAAATAAACAAAATAGAAGCAGGCTCATTGAGAACAGACTGACAACTGTCAGAGGAGAGGTGGGGTTGCAGTGCTGGGAGGAAAAGGTGAAGAGGTTAAGCAAAAACAAAACTCATAGGCACAGACACAGCACGGTGATTGCCAGAAGGGAAGAAGGGTTGGGGTTGGTAGAAGAGGGTGAAGGAAGGCGACCTGACTTGGGGTGGAGAACACAATACCACATACAGATGATGTGCTAGAGACCTGTACACCTGAAATCTACGTAACCTTATTAACCAACTGCACCCCCAATAAACTCAATTAGAAACTCACTTATGATCCAATCACCCTGTGAGGTTACTTTCGGTTACGCCCCTTTTTTGTTCACACATGAAACATGATAGGCGCACAAGAAACACGTAATTCTCTAACCATCTCTACCCAAGCCTGTGCGGTGGCACTCTGCACTCTCTGAGTCTCCAGTGACTCGTAAGCCTCTGCCTTCAGGTCAGCAATTGTGTCGGCAGGACAGCTGCAGTCCCACGTGGTACGCGGCACCGGGTCCGCCCTCGAGGAGCCTGGAGGAACCCAGGCTACGGTGCGAGGAGGTCTCGCCAGGGAACCCCGGAAGCCACGCGCCGGCCCGGTCCCGTTCCTCAGGAAGACCTGCCCTCCCTCTTCCTGGCCTCCCTCCACCTCTCGCGCACCCCTACGCCGCCCGCGCCATGCACCTCACCTGTACGAAGGTGGTTTTCCCAGACCCCGCCATTCCCAACACCAAGAGACACACAGGGGGCCGAGGCCCCCCGGAAGCCTGAGGCTCCGCTGCAGCCGCGGGCGCCGCCATCTTCCTCCTGGCCCCGCCCACTTGACCATCGAGACGTCACGTGGCTAGAGTCTTCCGCCACAGCGGCTGTGAAAGAGGGAACCGGCGGGAAGAGCATCCTTCTCTGCCGAGCTCGGGCGCCCCCTAGGGACCATGCTAGGGGAGTGCAGGCGCCGGGAGGACGGGCAAAAGTCTGGTTCCCACGACACAAAAAAAAGTGCGTTTCACTTTCGGCCCCCAAAGGAGCCAGGGCTGGAGCCTCCGGAGAACCGACTGCGAGGGCTGAACCGGGCGAGGGGGTTAAGCCGCTCGGGGGGTGTGCGGGTTCGGGGGGACCGGCCTGGACTGGAGTGGGACGCGCACCTAGGGGTTGCCGGGCCGGGCAGAGACCTGTTGAACCGAGAAACTTGCTTCCCGGGCATGCTGTCCCTGCATGCCGACGCCCCTGACACTAGCTCCTGGTCAGTCTTAGTGGACCACGCCAACACCTGGGGGTGGACGGTAGGATTCCCGGAGCAAGTAGGTACTGAAGGGGCGTTTCCTTGCGCGGAGGCGTCCTCAGAAACCGAAGCGGTGGTGGAAGAAGAGCCGAGAAATGTATTCCTGCTCCGGACCGCCGAGTCTGTTCTTGTGGCCCTTCGGAGCCAGCTGCTCACCAAGTCATAGATAATCTGGGTTTCACACCGACCCCGGCTCTGTCACTAGCTAGCAGTGTCAACTGTGGCTAAGTTACTTACATGCTCCAAACCTTTCTTCTTTAAAATTGAGATATCTCATAGGGGGTGGTAGTGAACGCATATTGTAAATTGTAAACTACAGTCCTTCACCTTTTACCCCTACCTGTATGCTCGCAATGTGCTCAAAAATATATTCTCGTGTGAATTAAACTACAATTGTGCGGTTTTTGTTTCCTAAATGTTCACTAAGAATTGATGGGGGAATGTTTCACCTGTTCACTGAGGACTCCCAACAATATCCCTACATGATCTTAATTTAATAATTTTTTGAAGTCAGGAAAGAAAAAAAGGCAGCGATGGGGCTTTAAAAAAGGACAATGGTTAGCTGGTTTTGCTCAGTGGACAGAGCGTGAGGCTGCAGACTAGAGTCCAGACTTTGATTCCAGTCATGGGCACATGCCCAGGTTGCCCACTGGATCCCCAGTTGGGGGCACGCAGGAGGCAGCCTATCAATGATTCTCATCATTAATGTTTCTACCTCTCCCTCTCTCTTCCTCTCTGAAATCAATTTTTTTAAAAAGTGGGGAGACTGAAGGGAGACAAGAGTTGGCCTTCAGATATGCAAAGCAAACTTGAGAGCTTAAAACAGCTCTTGCAGAAGGAAAAAACTCAGCCCAATCCAATTTGAAGCAGCAGTTGCTAGCAATGAGGGATATCATTATTACAGGAGGAACAGGAAGAGAAATTCAGACATTACAGGAGAAAAAGCCCGCGAGGACACAGGTGTAAAGGCACCGGAAATCCAAGCCCAGTTCCTTCAGGGAACAAAAGCATTACTGGAGAAACAACTGAGTGAACCAGACCCAAGGCTATTGGGAAAGAGAAAAACAAAGGAGTTTAAAAGGAAGACCCAGACCTTGGAGGTGGTAGCAGAGAGGCATACTCTGAGTTCTGCTGTGGCATCTGCAGAGAACCAGCAGTTACAGAAGGAGTAACTGCAGCAATCTCAGCAATGCCAGAAGTTGCAGGTGCTCAAAGCCTGTTAAAAAGTCAGAAGCAGCCGAGACCGGTTTGGCTCAGTGGTAGAGCGTTGGTCTGCAGACGGAAAGGTCCCGGGTTCGATTCCAGTCAAGGGCATGTACCTTGGTTGCGGGCACATCCCCAGTGGGGGGTGTGCAAGCGGCAGCTGATTGATGACTCTCTCATCAATGTTTCTAACTATCTCCCTTCCTCGCTGTAAAAAAATCAATAAAATATATTAAAAACAAATAAATAAAAATAAAATAACCCTTCCTTTAAAAAAAAAAAAAGTCAGAAGCAACAGCTGCAGCAGGAACAGTGATGTACGGAGACCTTAATTTAAGGGAGGCAACTACTGCAACAGGATGCTGGAGGCTCCCTGGGACTCCAAATCAAAGCTAATCCTCAGTAATTCCTAAAGATCGCTGATTAATAAGAACTAGATTAGTATTCCTTATGTGCTAAATAAACCTGGTTAGGAAGGCTTTTGGGTCTCATTGCTACAGTAAAATACCCATCCAGACTTGTTAGTGTGAAGAATTAGATGCTCTTTTCCAGCCATACTATTAGACACTTGTGTGAACCAGCTTTCCTTAGATTTTTAATTAGCTCTTGTTAATAAGGATGTTCCTTAACCTCCAGATAACCTAACACCATTTGCCAGACACTCATCCATAAAACCAGGTTGAGAAAAACCACCTTAAGGAAGTGAAAGGAAATAGTTGCATGACTTATTTCATCTAGCTGAGTCAGATTTCTTTATGGAAAAATCACCCAGCATCTCAGATTGACTTTTACTAGTAAGAGCTTTCTCCTCTGTAAACAACCAATAGAAGTTTATCCTCATTCCTTCTGGCCAACTCAGAACACAAAGGCAAAATGTCTTTAAGCTTTTTTAAAAAGTTTGTGCCAATGACCAGGTAGCTCCTAGAGTTTTCATGAGTGTAAAAGTACTCTAATAAAAGCAAGATCAACACTTTGCAGAGTGACCTAATTGTCTAATGCAGTCCTTAACTATTTTAGCTTTGGGTATCTTGAGAAGGGAACATATATCAACTTTTACTTTTAAAAAATATATATTTTATTGATATTCTACAGAGAGAAAGGGAGAGACAGAGAGCCAGAAACGTCGATGAGAGAGAAACACCGACCAGCTGCCTCTTGCACACCCCCTACCGGGGATGTGCCCGCAACCAATGTACATGCCCCTGACCGGAATCGAACCCGAGACCTTTCAGTCCGCAGACCAACGCTCCATCCACTGAGCCAAACCGGTTTCGGCTCAACTTTTACTTTTGAAAATGTTTATTGTGAAGAAATATCTCAAGAATTAATGAAGTGGCTGAATGCCTCTGCTTGTTTTAGGAAAATGTTATCAAAACAAAGTTTTTAAATATTTGGTTAACTTTTAAAGTCTTATGCCATCTATTATTTCCCTAGCAATATCCTAAATTCTAAGAGGATAAGTTAAATTACTTAGTGATATAGTAAGTACTTTAGTTTTAGGTCACCTATATATTTTCTTATATATGCACTTAATACATTAAATGTTGTTTGTAATTATTATGTGCCTATTTAATAGAACTGGGAATAGTATTTTACATTACTATAGGCCTATTTAATAGAACTGGGAATAGTATTTTACATTACTATAGACATTTAGGGTAAGTGTTGGGTTTTTCCGGCACTTACGATCTGATGGTTAGATCAGTGATTTCTTTGAATGCTGAATCCTAAAACCTCATATTTTAACATTGCTCCTCTATGAGCAAAATATAATCAACTTTGTTCTCCAGAAATTATCAGTAATAAAAAAAAAACTTAAAAATAATTAACTTGAATTTAGTCTTATTTACATGTAAAATGGATTCCTTTAAATTGGTTAAACAAAGGACCCTTCCTCCCTGTACCTTTAACTTCTAGCTTTAACAATATTCCTGTTAAATATGTAGTTTCTTTGTTAAAAGTTTTTGTTGTTAAAAAATAAAAGCCTACTTGGATTATAATCCATTGATTTTATTATTGTTCCAATATATTTCCTACTTCATCACTTTTCTCTCATTACTTTTACTATCTTATACTTACTAGTATGTATGCAAATAATAAAAATGCAGAAAGTAAGACTTTAGATAACATACAGGTACCTTAAATTGAATACTTCAACTCATGAGCTGAAAATACAGAAAGATGGCACTAGAAAAGCATGGCATCCAGATCAATTTGAAACCCTAGTCCAGGGCTGGGCAAACTACGGCCTGCGGGCTAGATCCGGTGAGTAAAACTATTGGGGGAAAAAAAAAAAAAGGCCGTACCCTTTTATGTAATGATGTTTACTTTGAATTTATATCAGTTCACACAAACACTCCATCCATGCTTTTGTTCCGGCCCTCTGGTCCAGTTTAAGAACCCATTTGACCCTCAAGTCAAAAAGTTTGCCCACCCCTGCCTTAGTCTCTCTGGATGCAAAAACCCTAGGAAAATATATACCCAGGCTGATGAGATATTAGACTCTTTATTCTTTTATTAATTCCCCTCCTACCATTGCTGGCCCCATTATCTAACTCAGGAGTAGAAAACTTCTATCTCATCTCAGTTTAGTTTTAATTCCAATCATCCCAGATAGTGAATCTGGTGTATTGCTCTCACATCAATCTCTCTCTCAAATCAATTAAAGAGGAGGCGAACAAAGAGTGCCTATAAGGGCCTGGCATGAGATTGGGCAAGTTTCCTACAAAGTTCACTTTAATCTCAAATTATTCTCTTTAGCCAGCAGATTTTTGGGGCTAAAGAACAATTGAGACAACTGCATTTGGTACTTATTTCAAACTCAGTCCCCTCTCTAGCCATCTTCTTATCCCATATACTGTATCAGCAAGAAGTCATACAGCAAGTCGTAGTCAATGAACAACTGAAAACATCAATCAAACAGAGTCATTTATTTCTTTTGTCATTGCCAAACATTTCCCAAGTCTCACTCACCAGAAATTAATATAGTTCCATTTCTTCTCCCTGACAATCCTCATCTACTGAAAGGGCTCTAGGAGCACAATTGCAAATGACAATGTACAGTGGATATACCATGTCCTTCACTTATTTCAAAACATCTAACAGCCCATTAGACATCAGGTAGACATGAGGTACAGAAAAAGAATTTTTCTTCCCAACCCCAGATAAACATCGACATCTGGTGTCAAAGTCTCAGGATTAAAGACGATAAAACACACGTAAAAGAGGATAGACAGCAATATTCTCAGAAAATTCAGTCAGAGGTTGACGAAGGGAGGGATGAGGACTTAAGTGGGATGTAGACAAGTGAGGTCAAGTCCAAGAGAGAAGGAACGAGTGCACTGGCTACCAATCTCTGTGGCATTACCAGGAACATTAGGATTCTGTATTTAAAAAATCAGGGGCAATCAACCTGTTATTTCTCAATCGTTGGAACGGAGAGGGCAATACAAACTTCAGGAGGGCACCGATTATAACGACAGAGGAGGCCTCAAGCACCAGGTAAGCTGAGGCAGTATTTATTGCTTCTTTTAGTTTCTTCTTTCCAGCCACTTTAACGTTTGGGACAAACTACTCCCAAGAGTGTTTTTTTATGCTTGTGGGTTTAGTCAGTCACTGCTACTTGGGGCAGACAAAACACTTCCCAGGAGAATTGGTAAAGGGAAGCTCTAGCTTTTTCATCTTAACCCATTTCTTTCAATCCTAAAACCATATTGAGAGAGCCACCTCCATAAAGTTTGTTTCCCAAAGAGATAACCTTATTACACGAGTGGCATTTCTAGCTTCTAGACTTGTTATAGCACAAATACAAAATGATTAATCAGTATGGTTTTAAAAAATTAATTTGGAATTGTTTTATAAATGTGATGATGGAGACTACTAAACCAATGGAATTTCCAGGATCATTACACCCCAGGAGGAAAAGAACAACCAGTTTTCTTAGTCTTACACAGGGCAAGAGGGGCCGATAGCTGGCCTTAAGAGGGAGCTCTTGGGGCAAGATAAGAGAAAAACAAGACTCCAATGAGGAATAGCAGGAAAACCTACCAAAAAGGGTTGGGGGAGGGAGGTTGACAAAGTGAATAAGTAGGGAAAACAGTGAAACTTATCCAGGAGGAAAGAGTTGAGAAAGTTGTAGCTTTTCACGAACAGCTGAAAGAGAACACTTCTCTTCACTCAGCTCCGTAACTCAGTCCTCCCCGCACAGGTCCCCGCGACGAGAGCACCGTCCACTCTCCTAGCTCTCACTGCCTGCCTATTTCCGCCCTCGTTTATGGTTGGCCTTAGGGGGCTTTGCTTTCTGGGACTGTGCTGGCACAGGTTCCTGCTCTGGTTCTTTACGGGAGGTCGACACCAGCAGTTCCTCCTTATTCCTCCTCTGATCTTTCCCTACTCTAATGCTCAGCTCTGCTGGCTCAGAGAGCTCCGTGCCAGCCTGCTGCCGCCTCCTCAGAGACCTCCTGCTCCTGTGCTGCTGCCTCCGCTTTTCTTCTTCTTGCTGCCGCTGCTTTATCTTCATCAGCTTTTCAAAGCTTTTGGTTGTTGCTGGGTTTACAACAAACCAATCCTACAAGGCAAAATAGAAACGCTATCCAGTCAAAACATGGTGGAAAGCATAGAGAAGAGGTGTGGGAAGAATTTTAAAAGACATTGTTAGGGCAAAACACAGTGTTTTTTATTTGGAAAATTTACAAAACTTCTGAAGTTATTAATTTAATGAATACCTAGATTTATCACTGTTCACCTCTCTTCCTTCCTTCTTTTTGCTGAGCCATTTACAAGTTAGTTGCAGACAACATATTACTTCATCCCTAAATACTTCAACATGTATCTGCCTAAGAATTAGAGGGTTCTTCTGCATAACTACAATTATCACATTTTGAAATGCTAACATGGACACATTGCTATTATTTAATCTAGTTAATATTCAAAATTCCTCAGTTGTCTCAATGTCCTTTACATTTGTTTATATGCAGTATTTTATTATTTTCCTTTAATGTTTTTATTGATTTCAAAGGAAGGAAGAGATAGAAATATCTTTTTTTTTTAAATATATTTTATTGATTTTTTTACAGAGAGGAAGGGAGAGGGATAGAGAGCCAGAAACATCGATGAAAGAATCATCGATCAGCTGCCTCCTGCACACCCCCCACTGGGGATGCACCCACAACCAATGTACATGCCCCTGACCGGAATCGAACCTGGGACCCTTCAGTCCCCAGGCCGACGCTCTATCCATTGAGCCAAACCGGTCCTAGCAAGAGATAGAAATATCCAACGATGAGAGAGAATAATCAATCAGCCAGCTGGGCTCCAGGAGGTATTTTAAGTAGCATTAAAAACAGGTCGCTCAAAGACATTAGAGTATTGGAAGCCCAGCCAATATAGCTCAGTGGTTGAGTGGCGACCTATGAACCAGGAGATCATGGCTCAATTCCAGGACAGGGCACATGTCCAGGTTGCAGGCTCAATTCCCTGTGTGGGGCATGTAGGAAGCAACCAAGCAATGGTCCTTTCTCATCATTGGTGTTTCTTTTTTTTCTTTTTTTAAATATATATTTTTATTAATATTTTACAGAGAGGAAGGGAGAGAGATAGAGAGCTAGAAACGTCGATGAGAGAGAAACATCAACCAGCTGCCTCTTGCACACCCCCTACCGGGGATGTGCCCGCAACCAATGTACATGCCCTTGGCCGGAATCGAACCCGGGACCTTTCAGTCCGCAGACCGACGCTCTACCACTGAGCCAAATCGGTTTCGGCTCATCATTGGTGTTTCTATCTTTCTCTCCCTCTCCCTTCCTCTCTGAAATCAATAAAAATATTTTTTAAAAGAGTATTAGAAAATGGAAGTAGAGAGACTGTTAAATAAGAAGGTGTAAATTCAGCCTGGTTCCCAAGTGCCTGATTTAACTGGAATGAACTCCAATGTCTCTGGTAACCACTCTTCTTTCCTTGACTGTCCTAGCCCACAAAAACAACAAAATCCATTTCTCTTACGGTGTATGTATGGGGAAAGGAAATATGGTTAGAAAAGAAAAACACTGTGAGAAAACAGGACCCTCACCTCAGCATGGACAGAGTTGATGTGATACTTGACACCACTCTCTGACACAAATTCTTTCTGACATAGAAGACACTTGTATTTTCCAGCCACAAAGTTTCCCTGTTTTAAAGAAAAGAGTATTACTGACAAAGTCAGGAATACGTACCTGGGCCACATGCAGGGACTATTATTGATAAAAAGAAGGGATTCTACTTCAGCAAAGGTAAGAAGGAAGAAAATCCAAAACAGCAATATATTTAAGAAAAACAGCTCGGGCAGACTATCACCACTATATATCTATCCTAATGCAATTCTCTACCAAAACCTCCCACCCCCTCAATACAACCCAAAATCCTCCTATTTTTATTATGTGACATGTCACATCTTTCTATCTTCTCTTGTTCGTTACTTCACTTTCAAGGTTCTCATGGTTCCTCCCCCAAAATTATCAAACTTCTGAACTTTACTATAGGCCCCAAAGTGTAATTCTCCCCAATATAATCCATTGCTGCAAAGAGTGCCTTAAAAACCCAGGATTAGAAGAGTATCATCCGTAACACAAAGTTTAAGGACTCAGAAACTAAGAGCAAGATGACCAAGCTCTTAAGCATTCCTAGACCAATCTGGTCTGGATCCCTACAACCCTCTTATTGCCGTGAACTGAGACTCTCTCCCTTCCTGAAGCTTTGTGTTTCCCTGAGGTTCATTCTGTGTGAAGAGGTACTTCTAAAAGGGATTGGAAAGTGGTACCAATCCCCATGGCTGGTGGGTTGTAGGGCACCTGGGTCAATATGGAAAAGACTCAGTAAGGTAAATGGCTCTTAGCCTGACACCTAGAGATCTCACCTCCCACCTCTAGAGGCCAGTATAGTTCAGATGCATTTAGAGGATCTTCACTAATCCAGATAAATGCATGTAAATTGGCTCTAGAAAGTTTAAGACCCAATAAGACAGGTCAGGTCCAGTGTGGTAGGGATTCAAAACTAATATATTTTTCTCCAAACTCTTCAATTGATATGACTTATGGCTATCTTGGCCTTTTCTGCACTTGGACATACCCAATAATAGACCAAGATTCTTTGGGAAATAAAAACTAAATCAGTCTCTGAAGGTAACAGAAAACAGTACAATTAGTTGTTCACCTAAACTGAATTATTTTCTATTTCAGAAGTCATGTTAAGATAAATAGTTCAGAAAGTTACAAACCAAAGTACAAGAGCCCAGGTGAGCTTTAAGGCCAGATACACTACTGTAGACAGCCTCACAACCCTGAAAAAAAGAAGAAGAAAAAAACAACGTGAAGACTATACGAAAGAGCATCCTCTCAGCAATCTGATTGTTGACTATGACCAACCTTACATTTATACCACAACCAAACAGGAAAAGAATTCACATGCAAGCCACAAAAGCAAAAAGGAAAACCAACAAGTATAAAATAAAATAAAATAAAAGACAAAGAGGTAAGTAAGTTATTTATAAAGCTTAACATATTCCCTTCCCTGGTACTTTTTCTGATACTTAAACATATAAAATCACACAGATTTTTTTTTTAAATCTGCTTCCTTTAGTACAAATGTCTTCTATTACTTACATATCTACTCCTCTGCAAAGTACTGTATATATAGGTAAGTTAAAGATGGCTGGAAATTCTCTGCCACTCTTCCTATCCAAAAGTGGAGTCTGTTTATCCTCTCCTTGAATCTGGGTTAGCACTGTGATTCCTTTGACCAATAGAATTCTATGGAGAGATGCTGAGCAAATTCTGAAACTATGTCTTAAGAGATCTTCAGCTTCTACTTTCATATTCTTAGAATATATACTCTGCTGGTAATCTAACTACCTGCTAGAGAGAGAGGTCATGTGGAGAACCAAGCTTCCAGCTCAATTAGCTGCATAGAAGCCATCTTGGACATCCAGGTCCCATTTGAGTTTCCAGCTGAATGCAACCTTTGAGTGATCTTAGCTGATGCCATGTACAGCAGGAAAACTACCCTGGACCCTGACAAAATCATTACAGAATTGTGAACAAATAAAATAATTGATGTTAAGTCTCTCAGGTTCAGGGGCGTTGTCACAAAATAATAAATGAAGCAACAGCAGATGCCTGGTAAACATTTACTGAATAAATGAATGAGAAAGAACTACCTGATTAGGACATTCAATACGATGGTACTTCTTGATGTCTGACTTCCATTTATGTAGTACTTCCTGGCTGAAGGTAGGTAGCCCAGGGCGAGTATATTTTAACTACAAGATAAGAAAGATTTTATTGGAAGAATCCAACTTCCAAAGCACCCCGAAAGTTTCAACCCAACTCTTCAGGTTATATAATTCTGGAGTTCCACAAGTATATCTTCATATACAAAAAAATACAAAAAAATGTAATATGTAAGACCCTTTAAAGTTCTTGAAACTACCGTGCCCACAAAGTAGTACCCACTTTGGCTCAGGGGCTAGTGTCAGCCCACAGGCCAAAGGGTCCCAGGTTTGATTCCAGTCAAGGGCACATATCTCAGTTGCAGGCTCAATCCCCAGTGAGGCGAGGTGGGGGAGGAAGGAGGAGGGAGAGAAGGCAGCCAATCAATGATTCTCTCTCATTAATGATGTTTCTATCTCTCTCTCCCTCTCCTTTCTTCTCTGAAATCAATGAAAATATATATATTTTTAAATGATAGGAGAATGTCAAAAAGAGCTTTTCATGGCCAAATCTGGGGCAATTTGAGCATCAAAATAAATAACAATAGCATTGAATCATAGGCCACTGAATAAAATAAATATCCATGAGCCTATACAATATAAAACAAGTTAGAAGGAAAGGACAGAGTTGTCTCTTAATAATTGTAGAAGAAACAAACAAACAAACAAACAATCATTAAGCAAACACCACAGTAATAATTGCTGCAAGCCTGGATCACTGATGGATGCTAAAGTAAGTGGGCAGCCGAAACCGGTTTGGCTCAGTGGATAGAGCATCGGCCTGCAGACTGAAGGGTCCCGGGTTCAACCAGGTCAGGGGCATGTGCATTTGTTGTGGGCATATCCCCAGTGGGGAGTGTGCAAAAGGCGGCTGATAGATGATTCTCTCTCATCATCGATGTTTCTAACTCTCTATCCCTCTCTCTTCCTCTCTGTAAAAAAATCAATAAAATATGTTTAATAAAGTAAGTGGGTAGAAGTAGATAAAACAGGTTAGTTATGTAATCTCAATCTCTCCACAAAATATTCACTAATTAAAAAGGGGGAAATTGTACTGTTTCTCTAAAATTTACATGATCCGAAACACTGGAGCTGGATCAGATGTACTTCATCTTCAAGTTAAAGAAGCAAAATATGCCCTAGCCAGTTTTGGCTCAGTGGAAAGAGCATCAGCTTGCAGACTGAAGGGTCCCAGGTTCGATTCCAGTCAAGGGCATGAACCTTGGTTGCAGGCTCCTCCCTGGCCCTGGTCCTGGTCAGGGCTCATGCAGGAGGCAACCAATTGATGTGTTTCTCTCACATCAATAATTCTGTCTTTCCCTCTCTCTTCCACTCTAAAAATCAATGGAAAAATATCCCTGGCTGAGGATTTAAAAAAAAAAAAAAAAAAGCAGCAACAGCAAAATATTGTTTATCGTGCACTCGCTCAAGTGTATTGACTCTTCTATATGTAATAAGCATAGTATCAGACATAATCCTTCAAAAGTAATTCAAGTTTCTACCTTACCTTCCGGTCATCGGGTATCAGATCCTGAAGAACCTTCCTCTTGGGCCATTCCTTGGCCAGCTCCACGGAGGCCAGCTCCTGCAGGTGGTACACGGCTATCTTGGCAGAACGCCTCTGAACTCTGCCCCCACCCTTTGGCTCCAGGCTCATCTCTTTTAAGCACTCTGGCTGTCCTGACCCTGGGAAGACCTGCAAAAATGAAACATAGCAAACACAACACACACCTGAGAAGTGTCTTCCAAAAGAGGGGATTAAAGGCTGTCCTTTCTGCTCTCAGTAGCAAAAGAGCTATTCATTAGCTTGCTAATCACTATCATAAAGCTCCACCATCTTAATGTACATTTTACCTCACATTACATACAAAAATTAACTCAAAATGGATAAGAGCCCTGTGTAAATCATAAAACAATAAAACTTCTAGGAAAAACCAAGGGGTGAATTTTTGGTGATCCTAAGTATAACTTTGTTAAATGTATTTTTCAGTTACAATTAACATACACTATCATATTAGGGGTGTGATGGTTTATTGATGTGTCAACTTGGCTAGGCTGCAGTCATCAGTCATTCAAACACTAATCTAGGTGCTGATGTGAAAGTATTTTATAAATCTAATTAAAGTCCATAATCAGTTGACTTTAAGTAAGAGAGATGTGACAGAAGAGGTAGGAGAGATTCAAAGAATGAGATAAACTTAATACTATTGTTGAAAATGAAGGGTCCATGAGCCAGGGAAAGTAGGTGGCCTTTAGAAGCTCAGAACAACTCCTGGCCTTCAGCAAGCAAGGAAATGAGGTCCTATAACTGCATGGAGCTGAATTCTTAAGCAACCTTAAGGAGCCTAGAAACAGATTTTCCCCTCAAGCCTCATAAAGGAATGGCCTAATGAAACTTTGATTCCAGCCCAGAGAGGCTCTACACGGGGAAGCCAGCTGTACCGACTGTACCTGGACTCCTGGCTAATGAACTGTGAGATAATATAGTTGTATTGTTTAAGCCATTAGTTTGCGGTGATACTTTTCACAGCAGCAATAGAAAATTATACATTGGCCAAAACCGGTTTGGCTCAGTGGTGGAGCGTCGGTCTACGGACTGAGGGGTCCCGGGTTCAATTCCGGCCAAGGGCATGTACATTGGTTGAGGGCACATCCCCGGTAGGGGGTGTGCAAGAGGCAGCTGGTTGATATTTCTCTCTTATCGACGTTTCTAGCTCTCTATCTCTCTCCTTTCCTCTCTGTAAAATATCAATAAAATATTTTTTTTAAAGAAAATTATAGGGTTGGGCAAAAATATCTTAGATACAAAAACAAAAGCATTATCCATAAAAAAAATAAATTGTACTTGATCTGCTCTTTGAAGAACACTATAAAATATGAAAAGATGCTACAGAATGGGTGAAAATATTTGCAAAACACATCTGATAAAGGACTTGTGTCCAGAATATGTAAAAAAAAAACCTCTGAATACAATCAAAATTTAATAGTAAGACAACAAAAACTCCAATAATAAAATGAACAAAGGATTTTAAAAAATATATTTTATTGATTTTTTTTTACAGAGAGGAAGGGAGAGGAATAGAGAGTTAGAAACATCAATGAGAGAGAAACATCAGCCACCTCCTGCACAC
The DNA here is from genome assembly GCA_963924515.1 of Vespertilio murinus. Taxonomy (NCBI): domain Eukaryota; kingdom Metazoa; phylum Chordata; class Mammalia; order Chiroptera; family Vespertilionidae; genus Vespertilio; species Vespertilio murinus. Next base: position 55,188,611 of record OZ004713.1, on the reverse strand, counting down.
ACCCTACTGGCGATGTGCCCGCAACCAAGGTATATACCCTTGACCGGAATCGAACCTAGGACCCTTCAGTCCACAGGCCAACACTCTATCCACTGAGGCAAACCAATCAGGGCAACAAAGGATTTTAACAGACACTTCACAAATGAAGATACTTCATTAAAGATTGACATCGCCAATAAGTAAATGAAAAGATGATCAACATCATTAAATCAGGGAAATGCAAAATTAAACCACAGTAAAAAACTACTACATACCTCTCAGAATGGATTTTTTAAATGAAACTGACAATTTCAAGTGCTGAGAAGAATTCAAAGCAACTGGAATTCTCATTCTTTGCTGGTGAGAAGACAAAATGGCATAGCCACTTTGGAAAACAATTTGGAAGTTTCTTATAAAATTAAACATAGATTTATTATATGACATAGTAATCCCATTCCTAAGTATTAGAAAGAGCAAAACTTATTTTCATACAATAACTTTTTTAAATCTTTACTATTGAAATTATTACATATGTCCCCTTTTTTCTCCTATTGACCCCTTCTAGTCCTCCCCCACCTCACCCCCCAGGCCTTTACCACCCTATTGTCTGTATCCATGGATTATGCATACATGCATACAAGTTCTTCGATTGATTTCTTCCCACCCACCCTCCCCCACCTTCCCTCTGTTCCATGCTTCTATGTCTAAGTGGGATCACTAGGTCAAATGGCAGATCCATATCTAATTTTTTGAGGAAACTCCATACTGTTTTCCATAATGGCTGCACCAGTCTGCATTCCCACCAACAGTGTCAAACAATATCTTTTTTGTTGTTGTTTATTTTTATTGTTTTAGAGGGAGGGTAAGAGGGAGAGAGAAAAACATCTATCAGCTGCCTCCTACATGCCCCCCACTAGGTACCAAACCCACAACCCATATGCATGTGCCCTGACGGGGAATCGATCGGCAATCTTGGTGAATGGGACGACACCAAACCACTGCGCTACACCAGCCATGGCTCATACAATAACTTTTAAGCAAATATTTATAGCATGTTTACCCATAATTACCCACAAATGGAAATAACCAAACATTCTTCTACTGGTAAATAGATAAACAAATTGTGAGACATCCATATAATGGAATTCTAGACATAAATTAAAAGGAATAAACTAATGACACATGCCAACATATAAATGAATCTCAAATGCATTATGCTAAGTGAAATGAACCAGACTCAAAAAGTTTGCATACTATATGATCCCATTTACATGATATTCTTTAAAAAGCAAAACTATAAAGACAGAAAATAGATCAGTGGTTGCCAGGGGTTGGGAATGGTGAGAAGAACCAATTACAAAGAAACATAAGGAAATCTGGGGGAGATTATCAAATTGTTCTATATCTTGATTATGGTGGTGATTACATGACTATATGAAGTTGTTAAAACTTTTATAACTGTACACCAAAAGAGTGAATATTAATTACCATATGTAAATTATATCTTGAAACTTAACTCTTAAACATGAAAGAAGGGGAATATAGAAATATAATCAGAAAAAAAAGTCAACATAAATAAATTAGAATATAGAAAACAGCCGGACAGATTTCCACAAAATTTCTAGCTAAGGCGGAATGCCTTAAGCTGTAAAAAAATAATAATGAGTTTACTTCTGCCTACACTGTATAATGAACTTTGATTTCTCTAAGCTAAGAATATTCAAAAGGCAGAAATAAGAGAATAAAGGAAGAACAAGGAAAAAAAAACCCAAAAGCGTTATAATTAAGTGAATATACAGACAAGGAACCAAGAATGTATGGGAAATGTAGGGCTAAGCAGCTACCACAGAATACACCCCAAGCAGGGTCTGGAAAGTAATCAGTACTCACAGGCCCGTGTTCTGACCTCAGGTGATACGCAAGTCCAGCCTTCGATCTATATGGCTTCCCACAGTGGTGACACTTCAAGATCAGCTCCTCCAGCTCCGCAGCCTCTTTGCCACATTTTTTGACATGGTACATATATCCCATGATGCTGGTGAAGGTACTAGAGCAACTCTGAACACAGGAGAGAAACCAAAACTAAAATCTCATATCTTTTGACATGATTTCTAAATTTCTCCACAGCCACAGGCAGTCAACCACCACTCCACACAAACAGACCCTCTGATGTCACTGGACCCTTCCCAGCATTTCCCATTGGCACACCCCCTTCTTGTCCCTGGCCCAACAGCTGCTCTGTCTACCACCAAGCCTCAAATTCAACGTTCAGTTCACATTTAACAAACTAGAACTGTGCACCTCTCCTGTGTCAGAGCTTCCTCCTTAGTCTGTGACCCAATATCAAATACCCAATAATATCGAAGTTCCTCACAGTGAGGTTACTGGGAGCCTCTTCATCACACCAAAGAAAGGGTGGTAAAGAAACCCCTTCAAACAAAGGATAAAGGGGGGGAAATAAATTTTTAGAGATAAGAAAAAAAATAAAGACCTATTAATGAGTTGAGGAGACCTGGAAAAGTGGGAGCCACTCTTATGCTGGAAGATGACAGCGAACCAGGTCTACAAGGGGGGAGGAGGAGAAATGGGAGAAATAACAGGAAGACATGGGCCTAAGACTCCAGGCAGAAGGAGGTGCCGTCCTCGGGTTCTTACCTCACGCATGCACCTGAGCTTTCCCAGTCTCTTTAGAACTGTTCGTAGCCGTTCCCTCTCACTTGGCTCATCTATTTCATCTCCGGCCTTCAAAATGGGCTAGAAAGCAAGAGAAGCAAACAAGCAGATAATTCATGGAAAAGACAGATATAGGAAAAAAACTGTATCAGAAGAATCAAGGACTAGACTAGCACCTAAGCTGATGCCCATGAAGCCTGTGTTATCTGACTCCTGGCTTTCTCTATCTCCTAGACACACAAGGAAGTGAATGTAATGGAAATTAGAGTTCTAAGCCTCTACCTTTGGGACTGACTTAAACACAAAATACCAATGTATCCACCACAAAGGTTTCATTGCACATAGGTCTTCTATGGAAAGGCTCTTCTTACACCCCTGGTAAAGTCCCAGAGCCTCAGCCATGTCCACTGAGTTAGCTATACTCATCTAAGACACCCAAACAACAGGTAGGCTCATATAGGACAGAAGACACTCTTACCAAACTATTATGATTTGCCATGACGTGATACTTCATCCCTGCCAGTGAACGCAGTTGTTTCCCACAATGATGGCAAGTAAACATTTCCTACAGAGAAAAAATACTGCTCAGTGCCAGACTATTCAACGGAGAAAAAGAATGCCACGAAGTCTTATTCTAATCCTGTCCTCTGTATCGCCTTTATTTCCCAAACTCAACAGTCAATGAATCTCAAAACTCCACAAACTCCATGTCACATCCTCAAGGAAAGAGAATTAAAGGCAATTCATTTCTTACAAAATAGAAACTACCATTTACTGAGTGCCAATACTTGCCAAATAATGGGGTAGGAACTTAGCATATGTTATTTCTTTCTTATCCTCTCATAAACTATCCAAAGTAGTAATTATTTTATTTCTATTTTATAAGTGAGGAAACAAGAGTTCACACATAAAAAGCTAAATGATACAACTAGTAAGTGGCTGAATAAAGATTCAAACCCAACTCTGTCACAGTCCAAAGCCTGTTTTCCCTATGACAATGTTGCCTCTTCTCCATGGTAATCAGCATATCCAACACAGTGCGAGATCTAAACTTTGGGTAAAAGATCATAATATAACAGTCATGAAATGCTACAAAACATCTAACCTGTTTGCAGTTTTCCATGTGTTTCTTTAAGCCCTCTATGGTCTTCCTCCCCACTGCCTGGCAGGTAGGACAAGAGACACTGCCTTTATCCACGATTTCTAAGTACCACTGCTCCTCTAAACTGCCTACAAAGAAGATAAAAGAACATGATGTAATCTGTGGTACTCTCCAGAAACAAAAGGCACAATTCCAGCACTTAGGAAAAGCATCACAAAATGGTTTTTCCCCTTCCTGGGGAAGAGACTCCTATTGTTTATAACTTCTAGAAATATTTTTTTTTCCAACAAGTGAGGAGTTTCTGAAATTTCTACTCAATTCCCCATGATTAAAAACCATCTAAGAAACCTCCAAATCCCAATGGCTTAAAGAACTAGGCAACATTTCTTTTCCAGATTTATTGAGATATAACTGACAACAGGTAACATTTTTCATAGCAGCATTTAAAAATGGGATACTGAGATATGTAATTTCTGTTTGCTGAGTGCTTCCTATGCCTGAGATTTGTTAAATGTTTTTATCTCATTTAATTATCACAATTCTGACTGCCTTTATTATCTGTATTTAGAGTCAGGGAAATTGAAGCTTGCAAAAATTAAGTTGAGGCAGATGAGAAAATTAATGAAGGGCCAAAACTTGAGCAAATGTCTGTCAGACCTTCAAACCCATGCTTTTATTACCTATTCCTTCTTAAAGAAATGCTTTTCTACATCATTCCTTTACCAACATTAACAACAAAAATCAGAATGAGTGAACTAGATCCCACAAAGCTTCCAACAGAAAGCATACCTGCTGCATAAGCTGGTGGTTCCTTCCGAACACGACGAGCCTGGGGTTTGGGATTAGGCTGAGGTTTAGGCCGTTGCTTCCTCCCTGACGCAAGACAGAAACTTGAAGCCCAACATATCGCCTTTGCTAACCCCTCTCTAGTACCAACATCTCTTCCCTCCTCTCCTCAGCACCCTATGCCCCAGTCCCTTAACCAACTGACTCCCTTAAATAATGACAGAAGGAAAATGAGGGTAAAATAAGGCAGGATGGAAGCCATGCCTTGCCTAAAAATTCAAAGGGTTCTAAAGTGTTTCAAGGGCCAAACCCTAAAGTCTCTCTCCCTCAGAGTAAAGCCCAGGTACCCAGGGGGGGAAGAACTAGCCAAGTTATACCATTACCATATAGCTTATGCTTCTTCTGAGGAAAGTCTCGATAATCTTCATCTTCTTCCTGCCTGGGTTTCTTTTTTCCTTTAGTTGATACTTCATCTGACTCTGAAATATCATACACAAGACCTAAGTAGGGTATAGAAGTGAACATCTGGGCCTGCTTTCAAAACATCACTCACAAGACCATCAAAGGGAAAGAGCATTAGCAAGCACAGGCCTCAGAATTGCCTGTGACATTGTTAGAGAAGTTGGTATAGCCGAAACCGGTTTGGCTCAGTAGAGCCTCGGTCTGCGGACTGAAAGGTCCCAGGTTCGATTCCAGTCAAGGGCATGTACATTGGTTGCAGGCACATGCCCGGTAGGGGGTGTGCAAGAGGCAGCTGGTCAATGTTTCTCTCTCATTGACGTTTCTAGCTCTCTATCTCTCTCCCTTCCTCTCTGTAAAATATCAATAAAAAATATATATATATTTTTAAAAGAGGTTGGTATAGCCCTAGCTGGTTTGGCTGGGTGGTTGAGTATCAATCCATGGACTAAAAGATCACCAGTTTGATTCCTGGTCAGGGCACATGCCCAGATTGTGGGCTTGATCCCAAGTAAAGCACAGGCAGGAGGCAGCCAATGGATGTTGATGTTTCTCTCTCATCGATGTTTCTTTCCCCCCCCCCCACCTTAGTCTATCTCTAAAATCAATAAAAACATTTTTTTAAAAACATATGAAAATGATACCTTCCACCTGGGGAGTAGCAGCTGGCTTGATTCTTCTCATCTTCATACAGTAGGTAGATTTTCGGAAGGTTGCTGGAAAATCACTTACTGGTTCACATGACGAGGCAGATGATGAGCCGCTAAAGGAATCATCGTGAGGAATAGTGTACTGGAAACTGTTATCCTTTATGGAGCACTTGTTCCTGCTACTAACATGACACAAAGATATATACTGTAAAAGAGGGTGTGGAATAAAGTTCCTATTAATTGTTTTATATCATTAAGAAGATAATCAATTTGGATACCTTTGTAAAAACAAGTAAGTCTGATAATAAAAACAATTTAAATTATAATCTTCAAGCAATTACAATAATCTAACACAACTCATACAACTAGTATTATACTTCTTTACCAGAAAGAGTAAGCTGTTCACGTAAGTGACTATTCTGCAGCCCAAGAAGGCATTACTTTCTAGATTCATCCAAGAAAAGAAACTATAGTCTAAGTAATAGGGTATTCTGTGGCCAGACGATACCCTGGATCTATAGCCAGGTATGTCCAGGATTCCTTATTTCTCAGACAGAGGGTCCTGAAAATAAAGGAACCGAAGATCCTAACCGGTTTGGCTCAGTGGATAGAGTGGTGGCCTGCAGACTCAAGGGTCCCAGGTTCAATTCCAGTCAAGGGCATGTACTTTGGTTGCGGGCACATATCCAGTAGGGGGTGTGCAGGAAGCAACTGATTGATGTTTCTCTCTCTTGGATGTTTCTAACTCTCTATCCCTCTCCTTTCCTCTCTGTGAAAAATCAATACAAAGTATTTTGGAGAACTAAGAAGGAACAGAACAGTTTGTAGGCCCTATTTTGATCCATGTGCCTTCTCCTTTAGTCTTCTCCCTAAACCCTGATGTCAGAGCTACCCTATCTTACTTAGGCAACATGATACTTAGCTCCTATAGCTAAAGGAAGGGTGCTATCTTGACTTGGTTAAGCTGGCTGAGAAATCTGGTATATAGTTGGACCCAAATCCCCAAATCCAAGAGAAGTCAGTCAGTATGACATTAACAAACTTAATGAGTAACTACAAACTATCTTCTAGGTGGCTCAGGATATGGTAGAACAACAGTTGTCAAGGTGTGAGGCCACTTAATTATTTTTTAATGTTTTTATTTGTTAGCTTTTCATCTTTATTGTTGAAAGTATTACATATGTGCCCTTCCCCTCACTCCTACGCCCTCCAGCCGACTACCCCCACCCCCAGGCCTTTACCGCCCCACTGTCTGCATCCATGGGTTATGTATATACACATACAAGATATTTGGCTGATTACTAAGTGTAAAGCCACTTTAGATTTATGGTTTAGAAAGATCATTCAGGATGCTGTATGGAAGATGATACATAAAGGAAAAATGAATAAAGGAAGTTGTATGGATGAGATGATGAGGGCATGAACTAAGGTTTTGTAGTAAAGATAAGCCGACAGCCCTAGTGGTTTGGCTCAATGGATAGAGTGTAGGTCTGCAGACTGAAAGGTCCCAAGTTCAATTCTGGTCAAGGGCATGTATGTTGGTTGCAGGCACATCCCCAGTAGGAGGTGTGCAAGAGGCAGCAGATCGACATTTCTCTCTCATCGATATTTCTAACTCTCTATCCCTCTCCCTTCCTCTGTAAAAAAAATCAATAAAATATGTATTTTTTAAAAAGATAAGCTGACAGCCGAAACCGGTTTGGCTCAGTGGATAGAGCGTCGGCCTGCGGACTGAAAGATCCCAGGTTCGATTCCGGTCAAGGGCATGTACATTGGTTGTGGGCACATCCCCAGTAAGTTTTGAAACACCCCCAAAAAAAGTCTCAGATTATTAACCCATGGGCTATTTATGTACAAAACATACCTAGACCATCATAGCAAAGACTCAAAGAATTGAACTGATATTGAACCAATGCCCTCAAAAGGCAAAAAACTTATGGTCTGAACATAAACAGGTTACCTATTTAAAAAAAAATTAACATTTCCCAGAAGATTCTGAAATGACCCAGTCTATCTATATATATAGCATTCACAATCTTGAGAACTCCAAAATTATACAATATATAATCAGGAAAATGTGAGCAAATTCTCAAAGAAACGGATGATAAAGAGATGACAACCCCAAGATAATATAGACTTTAAAACAACTATTATAACTATGCTCCATAAAATAAAACATATTTGAAATGAAGGAAAAGGTACTAGATTTATCAGGGTGATTTACTTCGTAAGTTATAAGTCTAAGCACTATGTTGTACACTTGAAACTAATATAATGTTGTATGTCAATTGTAACTGAAAAATTAAAAATTAAAAAACACACAATGAAACATTATTATATACCCACTAAATTAGCTAAAATTAAAGACTTACTCTCATAAACTGCTGGCAGGAATGTAAAACAATACCACCATTTTGGAAAACAAGTAATGTCTTGAAAAGTTAAACACACTCCTGGCATATGTGTGACCCAACCATCTTAAATGCTAAATACCATCCTAGTAAATAAATACCATCTCAGATACTTATCAAGCGAAACAGAAACATTTTCCACACAGAAACTTGTACAAGAATGTTCATAGCAGCCTTACTATAATACCCCCAAATTGAAAATAACCCAAATATTCATCAAGGTAGATGGCTAAATTATGGTCTATCCATAATGGAATTCTACTCAGTATTAAAAACTACCTTTCATTCAAAATCATTATTCTGAGTGAAAGAAATCATGCAAAAAGACAACATAATATATAATTTCACTTATATATAATCCTAAAAACATGCAAACCACTGTAGACAACAGGTCAGTGTTGCCTGAAACACAGATATTTAGTAAATGTTATCTGGATGAATTAATCCCTTCCAATAAATACCTAGTTAACTACTTTTTGCATTCATATGTAAAAGCTTAGCACATTCAATATACAAAATACACCAGTCTGGAAGCCAAATAGTTTGAAAATACAGGGATGTGAGTCATTTTCATTATTTCTTCCTATGTTCATCCAGGTATCCATGTGAACAGACATGGAGTCCTACCTTGCATTTTTATTATAATTCGTACTTTTGCAAGCTACGTTTTTCTCTGGATTTAGACCTGCCCTGTCCAACCTGGTAGACATTAGCTACAGGTGGCCATTTAAATTGAAGATAATTCAAATCCAACGCAATTTTAAAATTGTTTCTCACAGTAGCCAAATTTCAAGAACCCCAAAAGCCATGGGTGGCTAGGAGCTACAGCCCTGGGCAGTGCGGACACAAAAATATTTTCATCATCACAGGTAGCTCTCATGGACCTCAGAAAAACCTCACTTACGTCTTAGTTCCCACGATCCTCGTGCTCCGCTGCTGCTTAAAGGATGGGGGTCCCGAAGTCTATCAAACGCAAGCACACGAGTGAATGCTAGGGGGGGGGGGGGTCTCTGAACCTGGACCACGAAAAGCCAATTCCCCGGTGCCCAGAAGACATGAAGCTCTCCCGGGGCAACTGCCTCAAACCGAAGGAGGCAGGGCTATTTTTTTATTATTATTTTTTTTTAAGGAAAAGTGTGCCGATCTATCTTCCCAGGGCAAGGAACACCACCAGAGCCTTCACCTTCCCCATTCTGAAAACCCTGTCTGGAAAAGAGGCTCCGAAGGGAGGAGAAAAGAGAGGACAATGGATATGGGAGGCATCGGACACACAACAAAAAAAGAACAGGAACTAAATGGCAATGTGGCGACGACCTGAACCCCAGGTGGTGAGGAGCAGGCAGCGGGAGAGAAAAAAGTGGGGAGAAAGAGGGGGGACAGGTAGCTCAGACCTAGAAGGGTGGGGCCTGCGGTGGGCTCTGGTGAAACCAACGGCGGTGCGCTCTGGGACAAAAGCCAGGGCCGCGTGTCGCGGGCTCCACAGCGCTCCCTCGGAAGCGTAACGGCCAAACCGAGACACTCACGGCGGGAACTGCGCCGAGTCTGGAAGACATCACTCCCTCTCCGCGCCTAACAAATTCACCCCAGGGCTCCAGCCAGACCAACGCCACTTCTGCTCGCCTCGCCTCTCCCGGATGTGGAGCCTGCGCAGTCGGCGCCGGGCGACTCCGTCCCGAACGCCCACTTCCGCCGGGCGGCTTCCGAGGGGGCCGCCGCCGCCGCCGCCGCCGCCGCCGCCGCGGCGGGGGGCGAGTCACGTGACGGGCCGCCCTCCAATACCTCGGAGACCCCCGCCCCAGGATGCTGCTGCGGGGCCCCAGTGGGGAATGGGTCCTGGCCTCAGGATCCCCTCCCTCCCTCCCTCTCGTTCGTGCCCACCCTCCGTTCCCAGCACGATGGGTGGTCTCACTAGATGCACAGGAAATTAATCATTGCCCCTTTATTTGTCGGAAATTGCAGACCCGTCCCCACCGTCCCAGCCCCTGGGTAGAGGGGCATAAGCTCTTCCAGGGCTGAGGATGCCAGAAATTGGAGTCAGTTGGCTGGGCAGGAGAGAAGCCAGCAAAGGCGAGCTTGGTGAAGACTTGAGGGGATACATGAATAATGGGGGGCGGAAGTCGCATCTGCTTCCTTCAGGGCTCCAAACTTGGCCCTGCTTTGAAGGGGCTTTGTGTGTATGTGTGTGTGATTCCCTAGAAGGTATTTGAGTAACTCATGAAATCTTTAGAAAAAGTATGCCTGGGCCTCTCCCCACGCGAGCCGTGTTCGCCTCTCCCCCTCGGGGCGCCGGGCGTCCTCTCGGAGGGCCTTCCCCGGGCTCTCTCCGGCGGGCGGGGTCGGCTCCTCTCGGAATGACTATGTCGTCTCCTCTGAAAGGGGCTGTGGTTTCTCCTCGCAGAGAGTCTGCGGCATCTCCTCTCAGAGGGACTGCGGCATCTCCTCTCAAAGGAACTTGGATGACTCCTCTCAGAGAGACTGTGATGGCTCCTGTGAAAAGAACTGCGATGGCGCCTCCGAGAGGGACTGCGATGGCGCCTCCGAGAGAGACTGCGATGGCGCCTCCGAGAGGGACTGCGATGTCTCCTCCGAGAGGGACTGCGATGGCGCCTCCGAGAGAGACTGCGATGTCTCCTCCGAGATGGACTGACATGGCTTCTCCCAGAGAGACTGCGATGGCTCCTCCTCTGAGAGGGACTGCTATGTCTCCTCCAAGACGGACTGCGATGTCTCCTCCAAGACGGACTACTATGTCTCCTCCAAGACGGACTGACATGGCTTCTCCCAGAGAGACTGCGATGGCTCCTCCTCTGAGAGTGACTGCTATGTCTCCTCCGAGAGGGACTGCTATGTCTCCTCCAAGACGGACTACTATGTCTCCTCCGAGATGGACTGACATGGCTTCTCCCAGAGAGACTGCGATGGCTCCTCCTCCGAGAGGGACTGCTATGGCTCCTCCAAGATGGACTACGATGTCTCCTCCGAGATGGGCTGACATGGCTTCTCCCAGAGGGACTGCGATGTCTCCTCCGAGAGGGACTGCTATGGCTCCTGTCAGAGAAATTATATGGGGTTCTTTCCCTATGGAAACTGTGGTGGCTTGATCTCTTAGGCTTGAGTATCTCTTTAATGTGACTGTATGAGGTTCTCTTTTTAGGGGTATCATGTAGGATTCTCACTTGGGCCTGAACTCCGATTCCTCTTTTGGAGTTCTGGGACTCTGGGTTAGAGATTTCTTTTCTGCAGAAGTTCTTAGGTCTGCTCCCACTCTCATTTTGAACAGTACCCAAAGGATATCTGATTGTGGTGACACTTTTTGGGGAAACTCTGCACCTGGACGGTGGAAAAGGTGTGGATTGGAAAGAGCTATCTGTTTTTGGTGGTTGTGATGAGCAGATTTGTTCTAATTCTTCCCACAGCATGCTCTGCTGCTCAGTGGTTGGGTCAGTTGGTTTTAGCTGGACAACTGGAATGCTCTCTCTTTCGATATCACCTTGTAAACAATAGTCAGAGGCTTTTTGTTCTGGTTGGCAGTTTTTGCTTGACCACAAATGGTCCACCCTTGTCCTGTCCTCAGGCTTTGGCCCAACAAATGCCACAATTCTGTGTGCGGTTTGGAATGCCTTTCTTAGTCCCTGAAAAAGCAGTTTAATGAATTTGGGTTGGGAGGACTTCTTGGGGGGTCTTTTTAAAGAGTCAATAGTTGTCTGAGATGCTCCATTTCTTTTCCCTTCCAAGTGGGATGGTAATTTCCTAGAGGGACTCTGTATTATGGTTCTGCTGTGTGTAGAGAACTTTTTGTTTTGTGTTCTAAATCTCTTGATTCTTTTCATTGGATATTTTGAATCATGGGTATTTTTGCTTCCCACTTTATTCCACTCTTCATCCTGATTGCTTTCAGAGTCACTCTCTGATAACGAGCGAACTTCGGTGACTTCATAGAGCTCAAGCTCTCCACTATCGGTCTTTCCTTCTAAGTCCTGGCTAATGTGGACTTGTACAGAAGCAGGAGACTGGGAAGACTGAGACTGGAAATCTGTTGTAGAAGTAGGACTCTTGGAAGCTTGATTACAGATTTTAGCTGGTGATACAGAGCTCCTTGGTGTCATGGGCCTGTCTCTTCTATAATACTTCGGAACTTGGGATCTTTTTCCAATTCGTAACCTAAAGCCAAGACGCAATCTAATCTCTCCATGGCCTTCGGGAGTGCTTACAAGGTGGAGCTGTGGATAGATAAGAAGATAAGGCCCAAAAGTAGTCTGTGATTTATGACAATTAAATCCTGTACATCGGCCACACTGTAGGCAGATAGGGTATTTTAGGACCAGACCTGAAGTGAGAGGTGGAGGTACATTGTGAGGTATTTGACTCCTTAACAGTTTTGCTGCTATTTTTAGTTGCAGATCTTTTAGCAATTGGAACTGTTCTGAGAGGTCAGACTTGGACTGGGAAAGAAAACTTGGCTCGAGTGGGTATTGGGACTCAAAATCCCTTGTCTGTGAATCTTTCTGTGAGTTCTCACTCTCTTCCACTGGAACAGGATCTTTCACAGTGAGAAATATATTGAAGGAAGACTCTGACTCTGCTGGGTCAGGAAGCTGACCCCCTGTACATGAAACAGGAATAGACTGAATGACTTCCTGGGGTATATCATTGAGCTTCGAGTTTGTTTTCTTTATTCTCACTCTAGTTCCAGAGTATTGCTGTATTATGGAGGACATAGAACCACGCGTCCATATCCTTAAGGCCATTCTTTTCTCCTGACCATGGCCTGAAGTATGTCTCTGAATGTAGTTTTTGACCATTGAAGCCTGAAAAATAGTTCCTCGACCTGTCTCTAGCAGACTCTGGGAAAATTCCATCAATTCAGCAGGAACCCCAAATAAATTCTGAATAGATTGACAGGTATCAGCAGTAGAACTTTCTGTTAAAGATGTTTGAGAACAAAGCTTCCTTCCCATTGTAGTTCCCAAGACATTCCCCAACATTAGCATATTGGAGAGATACTTTCTAGGAAGTCTCTGCTTCCCGGAGTGACTCTCCCAGACATTCTGTTGTCTTCCCAGGACAGACCAGGTGAATCCTCTTCGAGCCCCTGATCCTGCCTGGAAGGTCTTAGATGGTGGTCTCCAGCTTTGTGGTGGATGTTGGGAGAGGCCTTGGAGTGAGTTCTCTAACTCTGCCACCTGTCCCAGTTGAATCCTCTCCTTAGATACAGTATACACCCAAGAGATCTCAGAGTGGGAGGTTTCTACAGAGTTGGTTGTCTTATCAGAGGGTTGGTTATGAAAAAACAAGGGAAAAGTTGAAGCAGGATCTATAAAGGACTCTTTAGGCTGAAAAATATCTGTCCAAAGGTTTTTTATATCCAATGCTCTTGATACTTCTGTCATCTCAGAATCCCAAAGACCTAATTCAGATGTTTTGTTGACAGAACTTGAGATGACTGAGTTTGAAGAGTTGGGTAGAAGCCTAGAGAAATAATTCCCTATTTGTAGCTCTCCTGATGTTAACTCCTCAGATTCCCCCTTCTGATATATCTGTCTTAAATTCAAATCCTCAGATTCTATAACTCGAAGAGGCCTTATTTTTATATCTATAGATTTCACAGCCTGATCCCCTTGTCCATGAGTCAACACTGTAGAATGCTTGAATGGAGATGTTGGCTGTGTGGTTAATTCTGCAGATTTCACTTCAATATTTGACCTTGGATTTAACTCCACAGTTTCTGCTTTTTGAAAACATGGTTTTGGTGCAAACACATCACGTTTTAAGTCCTGCATCTCAGAGCCTGAAATCAAGTTCACAGAATTTGCACCACAAAGCAATGGCTCTTTGTTCATCTTCACAGACTTTATATCTTCAAACAGTGGCTCTGGTACATGTAACACAGATTTTGCACCATTTAATTGAGGATCCAAAACAGAGTGCCCAGCTTGTTGCTGTGACTGAAAGTGGTTCTGCAAAACTTGGCCTTCTGGAAACTTAATCCCCAGAGTTAATTTAGAAGATTTTACACTTTGCAAATGTGATCCACGGTTAAATAAAATAGACTTTGTGCCTTGAGATTCTGGCCCAGGGTCCAATTCAGAAGGCTTCATACCTTGTATCTGTGGTCCTGGATTAAACTTTATAGAGTTCATGCATTGAAGTTCTGACCCTGATTTCAATTCAGAAAAATCCACACCTTGCAGCTTTGGGTCAGAATTGAACTCTGTTGTCATTATATCTGAAGTCAATTCAAAAGATTTTATACCTTGCAAGGGTGGCCCACGGTTACATCTAGTAGAATTTACACATTGTAATTTTGTCCCTGTATTCAACTCACAAGGATTTTCACACTGTATCTGTAGCCTAGGATTGCATTCCATAGGTGCTATATCTAGGAACTTTGACCCTGAAATTAATTTAGATTTCAAACCTTGCCAATGTGGTCCAGGGTTGAGCACCATAGATGTTTTACTTTGAATCTCTGGATTCAATTCAGAAGACTTCATACATTGATGTTTTGAAACTGAAGTTAATTCAGAAGAGTTCACATCTTGCAAATATGACTCGGGGTTGGACACCGTAAATTTGACATTTTGAAGCTGTGGCCATGGATTTAACTTACAAGATTTTTCATCTTGCCACCACTTTCCATCATTGAACTCAGGAGATATCACACTGTGAACCTCTGATTCCAAGGTCAACTCAGAGGGTTTTGCAACCTGAAATTTTGAGCCATCGTTGACCTCTGTAGAGTTCATTATTTGGAGGTTTATTGACTCAGAGGATTCTGCACCTTGCAACTTTGCCCCAGAGTTGAATTCCATAGATTTCGTACCTTGAAGGTGTGTGCCTAGTGTCAACATAGACAATTTCCTATTGTGTGGGGCTGAGTCGAACCCCAAAGATTTAACATCTTGTACTTTTGTACCTGGAGTTGATTTAGAAGATTTCATATCTTGCCACATTGGTCTGGTGATGAACTCCACATATTCTTCACTTTGAAGCTTTGTCTCTGGTGTTAACTCAGAAGTCACACCTTGTGACTGTGGAACAGACTTCAAATCTTGAACCCTCCTCCCTAGTGTCAAATCAGATTTCTCACCTTGTCCCTGTGGTCCAGGGTTGAACTTCACAGGTTTCACCCCTTGATGCTTCTTCCTCTGGATTAAATCAGAAGGGTTTTCACCCTGTAACTTTGGACCATAACTAAGCCTTAAGGTGTTCACATCTAGAAGCTTTGTCTCTTGAATTGACTCAGATTTTTTACTTTGTATGTGTGATTCAGAGTTTAAAAATGATTTCATTTCTTGAGGCTTTGTTACTTCAGAAGATTTTGTATCTTGAAAGTGTGGCATAGAATTGGATCCCAAAGATTTCTTATCTTTAAGCTTTATACCCATGATCAAGTCAGAACATTTTATATGTTGTAACTGTGGATCTGAGTCCAATACTATAAATTTCGTACCTAGAAACTTCCCCCCCAGGCTCAAGTCAGATTTCTCACCTTGTAATTTTGGACTAGGTTTCAATTCTACAGATTTCATATCTTGAAGCTTTTTTTTTTTAATCACTTCAGAAGATTTCATACTCTGCAAGTGTAGTCCAGACCTTAAATTCATACCTTTTACATCTTTAAGTTTTATATCCATGAGCAACCTAGAAGAATCTATATCTTGCAATTGTGGGCCTGTGAATTCTGCTGATATTGCTTTTTCAAGCTTTTTTCCTGGTATTAGCTTAGAAGATTTCACAACTTGCATCTGGGGGCCAGGGATTAATTTTTTATGTTCTACATCCTGAAGCTTTGTCTTTGGAGTCCCTTGAGAAGATTTCATACCTTGTAACAATGGCCCAGGTTTGAAATCTATAGATTTAACATCTCGAATCTCTGTCCCTCCAGTTGATTCAGAAAAAGTTGTACCTTGCAACTGTGAGCTAGGATTTAATTCTGTAGATTTCATATCTTGGGACTTTATCTTAGGTGGAAACTTGGAAAATTTTAGACTTTGCCGCTGTGACCCAGCGTTGAAATCCTCAGATTTCACACATTGAAGCTTTTTTTGAAGAGCCAACTCAGATGACTTGACACTTTTCAAGTGTAGTAGAGAGCTGGACTCTATAGTTTTATCACTTTGTGACCCTTGGCTTACCACCCTAGATTTCACCTCCAGAAGCTGTGGTTCAAGACCCTTGACACCTGGAAGCTGTGTTCCTTGGGGTTTCACTTCCTGAAGCTGTAAACAAGGTTTCAGATTAGAACCCTGAGGCTGATGTTCCCGGCATGATGCCAAAGATTGTATACCTTGAAGCTCTGGTTTTGAAGTCAATGTAGATGACGATTTCCTATCCTTTGACTGTATCAAAGTTTTCCACTCTACTGGTTTGACGCATTGAGATTGTAACTCAAGATTTAGCAGAGATTTTATACCTTTAAACTCTAGTGCAGGTATCCACTCAACAGATTTTGTACTTCTAATATGTGGTTCTTGGTTTAGCTCTACACTTTTCATACCTTGATGTTGTGGCTCTGATGTTGACACCAAAAATTTCCCTTTTTGCAATTGTGATCCTGGGGACAACTCAGGGGTTTTCACATTCTGCAAATATGGCTCACAGTTGCACTCCATATATGTTGCATCTTGAGTCAATTCAGATGACTTCACATCTCTTGACTGTATAAAAGATTTCAACTCTACAGATTTTACTTTTTGAGGTTGTGACCCAGATTTTACACTTTGGAGCTCGGGTCCTGGTATCCACTGAATACATCTCATACTTCCAGGCTGTGGCTCTTGTTTTAAATCAACAGTTTTCACCCCTTGAAGCTGTAGTTCTGAAGTTAATACCAAAGGTTTCACTTGGTGCGACTGTGGTTCAGCTTTAAACTCTTTAGATTTTACATCTTGAATATTTGATTCTGGGGTCAACTCAAATGGTTTTATTTCTTTTAACTGTAACTCAAAGTTAAGGTCTACTAATTTTCCATCTTTAAAACTGAGCTCTGGATTTAACTCCAAAGACATCCCATCTTCTGACTTAGACCCTCTCTTCAATTGTTCTGAATTCACACATTGCTGTTCTGGTGAGATTACAGATTTCTCACCATTCTGTTCTGTCTCAGTACTTCCATTCATAAATGCTAGCCCTTGAATCTGTTGCCTTGGTGCTGAAGCCACAGATTTTAGTCCTTGAAACTTTTGTATTCTGGTTATATCTACTTGCCTCTTTAGACTTCGGATCAGCTTCTCAGATTTTATACATTTCAGTGGATCTAATGATTTTAAACTTTGAAGTTTTAAACATGGGTTAATTTCCAAAAATTTCATGTGTTGCATTTGTGACTCTAAAGTTAATTCCTCAGGTTTCATACCCTGCCATTTAAGCTCTTGATGCCATGGTCCTGATGCAAAAGGCACAGAATTCTCACCTTGCAATTGAACAGATTTTATACATTGAAGCTTTGAATCTGAGGTGGTTTTTACAGATTTTATATCTACTTGTGGGCTTAAAGTTATTTCCACAGATTTCTCACCTTCCAGTTGTGGACTTGGGCATCTCGGGTATTCTCCTGGAGTTAAGGCCACAGATTTCACATCTTCCAGCTCTGACTCTGAAATCAACAATTCAGACTTTGAACCTTGAAGTTCTGAACCTGGAGTTAGCTCCACTTGTTGCTCACATCCCACCTGTGGCCCAGGGGTTAGCACCATAGATTTGACATCTCCCAGTTGTGGGTTTGTTGTTAACTGCATAGATTTCATATCTTCCAGCTGTGGCTCTTGCATTAGTGCCTCAGATTTTAAACCTTGAAACTTTGAGATTGGGGTCCACTTCACAGTTGTTACATCTTGCCACTGTGGTACTTGGATAAATTCAGATTTCATACTTTGTAACTGTGGACCTCTGGTCAACTCAGAGAAGTTTAGACGTGGCAACTGATGCCCAGGAGTTAACTCCATAAATTTTGTATCTGCTTTCTGTGACTCTGAGATAAATTTATGAGAAATGTCATTGTCAGAGCTTGGGGTATTTCCTAAAGATGATTGTATCAACCCCACAGATTCTTTCTTGTGGTGACAAATGTCAGAAGTCAACTTTGTTTCTGGTTCTTGATGGTCTGGTTCTGAATTCATCCCTAAAGATTCTGAAGCTTGCCATACAGTCAATACTTTAGTTTCTGTGGCTTGGTGATTTGGTTTGGGGACCAACTTTACAGATTTTACTCCTGGAATGTGTATCCCTGGTGTCTGCTCTTCATATGTCATACCTTCTACCTGTGTCTCAGGAATCAACCTCCTACATTTTACCACTTGAGGTTCCACATCTGAAAGCAATAGTACTTGGTCTGTCTTATCAGATCTTAGGTCTTGTAACCATGGCTTTGGGGCCAACTTCACAGATTTCATATCCTCCTGTTGTAGTTCTGGGGTCAACTCCACAGGTTTTATACCTGACAACTCTGGTGGTAGGATCAAATGAACGCATTCCATACTTTGTAACTGTGAACTGGAGGTCAAATCTGTAGATTTCCTACTTTGCCACTGTGGTGCTTGGGCTAACTCAGCAGATTTTTCACTTTGCTGTTGTGGTCCATGGGTCAATTGAATAGATTTCTCTCCTTGAAACTGAAATCCTGAGTATGACTGTACAGATTTCCCACTTTGCAACTGTGGTATAGGGGTCAACTTAACAGCTTTTACACTCTGCTGTTGAACTTGTATGGCCAATTCTATAGAGTTCACAACTGGAATCAGCTGTTCATATTTTACTATTTGTGGGATTGAACCTGTGGTTATATCTACAGATTTTATATTTTGTAACCCTGGCCCCATGGTCTGTTTCTCAGATTTTACATTTGGCAACTCTAAGGATAGTTTCATAGAATCTATAACTTGAAGTTTTGGCACTGACTTTGCCCCCATATTTTTCACACCTTGAAGCTGTGGTGTTTTAGTCATTACTGTGGATTCTGTAACTTGATGCAGTGGTTTTTGACTCATTTCCATAGATTTTGTACCTTGACCCAGTATTTTTGGGATTGTCCCTAAAGATTCCATTATTTGATGATGTGACTGTGTCAACTCTACAGGTTTCTTCCTTTGTAGCCATATGTCAGATCTTAATTCTATAGTCTCTATAACTTGATGGTTTTGCCTTTGGCTCATCTCTGAATATTCCAGGATTTGATGCCTTGGGGTCAACCTCGAAGATTCTAAGTCTTGAGTTGACACTGGAGTTAAAGTAATAGATTCTGTGCCTTGATGATATGGTTGTGGAGTCATCACCATGGAGTCTAGCACTTGAATACATGGCCCAGGAGTCAACTCCAGAGATTCCTTGACTGGAGATATTGACCTGGGGGTCAAATCCTGGGATTCTACAACTTGTGACTCCAACCTTGGGGTTGTCTTCAAAGAATGTATGGATTGAAGTGATGGCATCCCTGCTGATTCCATGACTTTAGGTGGTAGCTTGGAAGGTACACTCACATACTCTCTAATTCCATGTGGATCAATAGTAGTAGGAGAACTAGAAAACATCAAATCATCTGGTTGAGTTGACTTTAGGGGCAAATTTGAAATATGAGCCTGTGAATCTGGGGTACTATCTGGCTGTGCTGGTGGAATTATCCCCATGCAATCCATAGCTTGTAATAGTGCCACCGGAGTTATTTTTATGTCATCTATGACTGGATGCAGTGGCCTGGGTATCATGTTCAATGATTTTGTGTTTTGACATATTGGTTCTGCAATAATTTTCATTGGTTTTATGGTTTGACTTTGTGGCTTTGAAGTTAAGTCTATTGATTCAATAACTTTATGCAGTGGCCCTGGGATCATTTCCACATTTTCCATGACTGTATCCTGTGGTCTTCTCCCCATCTTTCTTGGTTGTATGACTTGATGGTCCAACAATGGGTTAATTTTCACTGACTCCTTAACTTGATATTGTAGCCTTGGGGTCATTCCCACTGATTCTCTTATATATGAGTGTGATTTTTTAATTATCCCCATGGAATTCATGGCTTCAAGCAATGCTTCAGGAGTTACCTTCACATTATTTGTGCTTTGATTCAGTAATCTTGAGGTCATGTTCTTGGATTCTATAACTTGATGTTGAGGCCTTGGGGTTACCTCTATAGGTTCAATTATATGATATGCTGGTTTTGATCTTACATTCACTGTTTCTATTGGTTTTACAACTTCATTTGGCCGTGGAAGCAAATCTACAGATTCTGTCAATTCTGAATCTGATTCTGGGTTCATCCCCATTGAATCTATGACTTGAAGTAATGCCAATGGTGTTACCTTCATGCTATTTGTGACTTGATATGGTAGCCTTGGAGTCAACTCCACATTAGTTACTTGGGTCTCATGCTGCTGTATGCTTTTTTCTCGAACTTCTCTTACCCTCTGTTCTAAATTAAGCTCTAACACATGTTTTGAGTCCTTTTCCAGTAAAGTGATTTCCTTTTGAATTACGTCAACTCTTAAACTTTTGGGAAGTGGAACGCCCATTGATGTAACTAACAGCTTAGATCCAAGGACTTGGGGGCCCCCGCCAGGTTGTGACTGCTTACCTGGGATAAGTGATTGTGAAATTTTTTTTTCTGTTCTATTTAATCCAGATTCCACTCCAGTGTTCACATGGCGCTGAAATGATGGAAGGTCTGGGTATTTATTGTTGATATTTTGCTCAGTGCTTTGATTAATGGGCATAGATAACTGGATTTGGGGTTTCTCTGGTTCAGGGATGCTTCCTTGTACTTCAATTAAATTATTCAACATTGCCCATGATTCCTTCACAGGCAAAGGCACTGTTTGTTTCTTCAAAGTACAAACCTTCCAAGCCATATGTCCCTCTAACTCCCTCCTAGCCAAAGGAGAGAACCGGGTTGAAGCCCACCCTGGGACTCGAGGTTTCTCTTTGAAAACAGAATTTGGCCAATGATCTGATGTCAAATGATTCTTCCTCCTTTTCTCATACTTTGTTTTCACTTGCTTGCAGAAATCTGAGGCTTCAAAAATAGAGTTGATTAAAGAGCTCTCAGGTCTTAATGGTGAAAGAACTGCTAAATTTGGAGATATTTTTGATTTCGCAAGCTCTGAAAACTGAAAAGGAGGCAGGGATGTGCTTTGGTTCTTGAAAACAGGTGGTTGCTTTTTAGATAAAATAGGTAAACTGTGGCTCCGGGATTGCCAGATTGTTCCTTCAGAAGAGACAGAAGAGTAAGACAAATTGGAGTTGTTGCATGATGATCCAGAGGAGGAGCAGGGCATAGTAGAATATGTTGTCATCTTATAGTCACAAAAGGGTAGACTAGGCTCCTGAGTCAAACAAACAGAGGAAGAGGAGGGAGAAATATCCTGCAGTTCGGGCAAATGTGGTTCCATAAGAGCTGATCTAAAGAATAAAGAGAAAAGTTTCATTTTGCTTTGAAACAGGGAAAGGAAATGTAGAAAAGGGGAAAAATAATGGCCATTTCAAACGCAAAGTATTTTGGACTGAGGGAGAATAAGAACAAAAGGTTAATTACTTATGGAAAGAATTCCTCCTCCAGGACAAAGGGGGACATTTGTCCCATTCCAGTCGGAAATGATCAACAGACCAGTGGTTCTTTAAATTCCTTTAAACCCAGAACTTTCCCCTATTTCCAAAATATCTAACTAACTAACTAACTAACTCTTTTTCTTCTCCCTCTCTCCTTCTTTATCTTCCTTCCTCTCTTTCACTCCCTTCCTGCCCGCCCTCTTAAAAGCTCTACCACCTTCAATCCCCACTCCGAAACTACCTTGTTCTTTCCAGATGTTGAAAGATCTGTTGAAGACAGAGTATACATTTCTGGGTCCATTGCTCCGGGAAGCCTGAAAAGCTGGATGGAAACGAGTACGTGAGTGTAATGGAAGTGACACAGGAAACCAATAAAAAGAGAGGCTTAATTTAGAAAGGAGACAGCTATGATGGAGTGGGAAGAAAAACAGAGTCCCAGGTAACTTACTCCTAATTTTTTACAGTTTATCAGTAGAATAGGCTGAAGAGAGGAAAAACAGACACAGTGAAGTTGGATTTTACTCACTTTGTCAGGTTAGTTTTAGTGCAACCCATGCTGGGATTTTCTTCCCACTGTAGAGCTGGGAGTAGAGGTGAAGAATTTATTAATATAATGACAACTGACATCACCTAGTCCAAACCCCTTATTTTGCAAATAAGGAAGCAAAGATGGAATCATGGCCGAAACTGGTTTGGCTCAGTGGATAAAGCGTCTGCCTGCAGACTCAAGTGTCCCGGGTTCAATTCCGGTCAAGGGCATGTACATTGGTTGTGTGAGCACATCCCCAGTAGGGGGTGTGCAAGAGGCAACTGGTCGATGATTCTCTCTCATTAACGTTTCTAGCTCTCTATCTCTCTCCCTTCCTCTCTGTAAAAAATCAATAATATATATATATATATTTTTTTAAAAAGATGGAATCATGCCCAAGATCATAAAGCTAATTAGTGGTAGAGCTCAGGTTTAACCTAAGTCTCAGGTTTGTTTTTTTAAACTATACTATGCTGCCTTCACTGTGTAGTATAGAGGGAAGCCATTGGAAAGAGCAGGGATAATCATGAATATAGAAATCAGAGTGGAGGAAACAGAGGTGATTATACATATCTTTTCCTCCAAAAGAGTCTATCCAATGTCTATTACAGGGGGAAAAAGGCCCAGAAACTTTCCTCACCAAACTCTTGATAATTACCCCTGCTCCATTCTCCAATCTCACCATGTTTCTTTCCTGATACTTTGAGCATTACACAAAATGAGATGAGGAAAGGAAGCATGGAAAGAGTTAAGGATCCATTTGCATCTCTTTGGAAGTAGAGATGCTAGAAAGAATAAGCACATTTCTTTCATTAACATAATCTTTTCCAACCTTCTGCCCTCCACCAGCTATTAAAGGCTGGAGTCTTGCCGAAACCGGTTTGGCTCAGTGGATGGAGCGTCATCGGTCTGCGGACTGAGGGGTCCCGGGTCCGATTCCGGTCAAGGACATGTGCATTGGTTATGGGCACATCCCCAGGGGGGGAGAGGGGGTACAGGAGGCGGCTGGTCAATGTTTCTCTCTCATTAAAGTTTCTGGCTCTCTATCCCTCTCCCTTCGTCTCTGTGGAAAATCAATAAAATATATTATAAATAAATACATAAATAAAGGCTGGAGTCTTAAAAACAGTTGACCTGTCATTAGCCTTGAGCTTAAGAATGAAGCATGGGGGGGGGGGGGGATAAGAACAAAGCATAGGGTAGTTCTGACCTGTGAATTGCTGGATCTTTTCCAATCTACACTGCTTTGAAATCTAGGGAAGCACAAAGAGAAGGGAAAAAAATCAGGTAATGTTCTAGGTTAGAGAATTTGACAGTGCATTTTGTCTTATAGACACAAATATTAATATAATTGGCAACCATCATCACAGCAAAAATTACCACCTCATTCATTTATCCATGAATCATTTATTGAGTACTTACTAAGTTCCTGGTATTGTGTGGGGTGCCAGGACTACAATGACCCCTGTATTCTAGGAATTTATACTAATAAGGAAAACAGATCAGATCTCTAAAGAGATAAATTATAATACTGTGTGGTAAATAGAAATATAAGTGCTAGGGAATACAAAGGATTCCCTATACAGTTAATACAGTCATTAACTACTTGAGAGAGAAAGGAAGAATTACTCAAGAAGCTTCCATTTGTATTAGGGTTTGGAGAAAAAGCAGATATTTAGGTAAAGAAAGAGCATTTCAGGCAAGTGGGAACATCACCGAGATTAGAAGGTCATGATCGTCTGGTGCACTTTTGCTAAGTAGTGAGAGATGAAGCTGAAAAGGTAGGAAGAAGCCACATTATGCCAAGTGTAGCATCTTTATTTGGTCCTGTAGGTCAGAATTTCCCAGCCAGTCTGTAGTCAGTAAATTCCTGGGTTTTTGCAAGGGTGTTGCCAGTCATTTTAAAGGCAAAAATGACATGTGTTACAATTTCAAATCCTAAAACAATTTTTTTTATTTCCTTTAAACTAGAACATCAGTCTCTGAGAGTATATTAAAATACTCTGGGTAGGTAGGAAAAAACTCATAGCCTTCTCAAAGAATTTTATCCAGTAGTCTATCCTCATACTGGTTTGGAAAATTTATGTTCACTTTTTAATTATGTTTTTTAATTTATGTTCACTTTTTAGTCAGTAACCTTCAAAAGAAAAAGAAAAGTGGTCCTGGCAAAACGCAAAAAAAATAAATATAAAATATTTTTGGAAATTGGAGAAGAAAAACAGTTTAAATAATTATACCTTAATAAATAAGAAATACTTGATGAAGTGGTTACATTTTTTTTATCCTCACCCAAGGATATTTTTCAATTGATTTTTAGAGAGAGTGGAAGGAAGAGGGAGAAACCGAGAGAAACATCGATATATGAGAGAGACACATTGATTGGTTGCCCCAATCAGGGCCAGGCAATCTGCAACCAAGGTACGTGCCTTTGTCTGAAATCCAACTCAGGACCCTTCAGTCGGAGGGCTGACGCTCTATCTACTGAGCCAGGCCGGTTAGGGTGAAGTGGCTAAATTCTTAGTAAAAATGTAAAATACCAAAAGTAGGCCATTATAATCATAGACCTTCTCCATCAGACATAATAAAAGAATTCAAGGTTCCTAAATATCAGAACTTATGAATATCTATAGCATTTCTCTACTGTAGAAAAAAAACTAGGAAAATAAAAAATTTTAAATAATAAAAGATGTGTCCTTCATAATAGCAATAAAAATGATAGAGTATTTCAAGGTACTCTGAGACTACAAGAGACCTATATGTAGAAAATTATGGAACTTTAATAAAAGATATAGAAGATGATCTGAATAAATGGAGAAACATTCTTTCTAAAAGTCAATGGAAAAAATATTATGGGTGAGGATTAACAAAAAAATTAAAATTAAAATGTGGAAGGTAAGACTGGAATATAAAAAATAAAGTAGGAGAAACTCTTTGTGACCTAGGGCACAAGAAGAACTTTTTTTAAAATGTTTTTTTAATTTAAATTCTTTATTGTTTAAAGTATTACTTGAGTCTCCTTTTACCCCCATTGACCTCTTCCTGGCTACTCCCAACCTCCAGCACAAGCCCTCACCTCCCTACTGTCTGTGTCCATTGGTTATGCTCATATGCATGCACACAAGTCCTTTGGTTGACCTCTTATACACACACACCGCCTTCCCTCATAGGTTGGACAGCCTGCCCTATGCTTCTATGTCTCTGTTTCAATTTTTGTTCATCGGTTTATGTTGTTCCACAGAACTTTTTAAAGAAAACTTCAAAAATACAAACCATAAGCCCTGGCCAGTTTGGCTCAGAGGATGGAGGGTCAACCTGTGGACTGAAGGGTCCCAGGTTCAATTCTGGCCAAGGGCACATGCCCAGGTTGCAGGCTCGATCCCCAGTCGGGGTGTACAGGAGGCAGCTGATCAATGATTCTCTCTCATTATTGATGTTTCTATCTCTCTCTCCCTCTCTGAAATCAATGAAAAAATATTTTAAAATATACAAACCGCAGGCAATAAATAAATAAATAATAAATATCCATAGAAGACCCTGCCACATTCAGCTGGAACTTCATGACACTAAGAAGTTCAGAGAACTAAAGGGAAGTCCTTGGGAAGTTGTAACCACAGGTTGACTTTTGTGTAATTTGCAGCTCACGTTCACATCATCTACGTGATGCCAAAAAACTCTCATACCTGAATTTAAAGTGGTCCTGGCACTAGCCAGTTTGGCTCAGTGGATAGAGCATCAGCCTTTGAACTGAAAGATCCCAGATTCGATTCCTGTCAAGGGCACATGCCTGGTTTGTAGGCTCAATCCCCAGTGGGGGACTTGCAGGAGGCAGCCAATCAATGATTCTCTCTCATCATGGATGTTTCTATCTCACTCTCACTCTTCCTTACTCTCTGAAATCAAGAAAGATATTTTTTTAAAAAAAATAAAGTGGCCAAAACCGGTTTAGCTCAGTGGATAGAGCGTTGGCCTGCGGACTGAAAGGTCCCAGGTTCGATTCCGGTCAAGGGCATGTACATTGGTTGCAGGCACATCCCCGGTAGGGAGTGTGCAAGAGGCAGCTGGTCGATGTTTCTCTCTCATTGATGTTTCTAGCTCTCTATCTCTCTCCCTTCCTCTCTGTAAAATATCAATAAAATATTTTTTTAAAGAAATATTATCTAAGGAAGATCTTTATCCTAGGCCTCAAAAAAAATCCATGAATATTGTATTTTATTGAATAGATTATTTCTGCAGAAACAAATCTACAGAGATACCAAGTATTGAAATCATCAGATCTAGTGTAGGAAACAATGAATATCCCATTTAAATAAGTAAAAGACAAGCTTAAATATAAGGAACAGAAAACCATAAAAAGTGATCTGACAGATTTGAAAGAAAATCTAATGTCATATCAAAAAATTAAGAACACAGTACTGTCGAAACCGGTTTGGCTTAGTGGATAGAGTATCAGCCTGCAGACTGAAAGGTCCCAGGTTCGATTCCAGTCAAGGACATGTACCTTGGTTGCGGGCATATCCCCAGTAGGGGGTGTGCAAGAGGCAGCTGATCGAATATTCTCTCTCATTGATGTTTCTAACTCTTATCCCTCTCTGTAAAAAATCAATTACCGTATTTGCCGGCGTATAAGATGACCCTTTGGCCCTGAAAAATATGCCTCCAAGTGGGGGGTAGTCTTATACGGCGAGTATATAACAAACTCTGTATTTTTAGTGGAAATGTTAGGGGGTCGTCTTATACGCCCAGTCGTCTTATACGCCGGCAAATACGTATTTTTAAGAGCCAAAAAATCATCTTATATGCCGGCAAATACGGTATATATATATATATTTTTTTTTTTAAATGCAGTACTGAAATTAAAACCTCAAAGGTTAGATTTATCAGCATTAATAAAATACTTCTGAACAGAGAATTGGATAAGTATTCATATTGTAATTCCTGGAGTAACCACTGGAAAAACAGGAACAAAGTGCATAACTTTTAGGCTAGTAGAAGAGGGAAAATGGAGAGAGAAAAATTTAATCTAGGATTTCTGTTTATAATAATTGTTTGAATCCTCCAAATGAAAACTTCTAGAAAAACTGGACCAAAAAAAATGTAAACATCTATTTGAAGTCATTGAAAAGCTTTCAAGGCATCAAGGACCAGAGGAGACAAGATCCCAGAGAAAAAAAGGAATTGTAGAGAAGCAAGCCCAAATTTCCCCCTCAAAGCATTTACCAATTGTCACGCCATGGCTGAACAGCTAAACAAAAATGCTCAGTGGTTTTATGGAGATAGATGAACAAAAAATGACTTTAGGGGTCAAGGAAGAGGGTCTCTAATAAATATTTCAGACTTTCAGTTGAGACTCCCAAAGGGTTATACCTAGAAATAAGAATATACCTGAAATAGCCCTAACCAATTTGGCTCAGTGGATAGAGTGTCGGCCTGCGGACTCAAGGGTCCCAGGTTCAATTCCGGTCAAGGGCATGTACCTTGGTTGTGGGCACATCCCCAGTAGGGAGTGTGCAAGAGGCAGCTGAATTGATGTTTCTCTCTCATCGATGTTTCTAACTCTATCCCTCTCCTTTCCTCTCTGTAAAAGTTCAATAAAATATATTTTCTTAAAAAAAGAATATACCACCGAAACCAGTTTGGCTCAGTGGATAGAGCGTCAGCCTGCGGACTGAAAGTTCCCGGGTTCGATTCAGGTCAAGGGCATGAATGTTGGTTGCGAGCACATCCCCAGTAGGGGGTGCACAGGAGGCAGCTGATTGATGTTTCTCTCTCATTGATGTTTCTAACTCTCTATCCCTCTCTCTTCCTCTCTGTAAAAAAAAAAAAAAAAAAAAAAAATCAATAAAATGTATATATAAAAAAAGAATATACCTGCAATTCTAGGTATCAAAAACTGAAGCTCATATGGTTTAAATCACTCTTTAAATTGAAGTTTAGCTTCTGATGAGTTTAATCCTTAATTGGATTAAGATGAGTTTCTCTACTCTAAATGACTTCTGGAAGCAAAAATAACTCTAATGTCTGGAGAAAAGTAACTTTACATATAACATACCTGGTATTCAATAAAAAATTGCCATGAATACTAAAATATAAGACTAAATGGTTGGAAACTAAGAGACAAACATGGGCATTATAAACAAACTCGTAGTCAGTACAGACATTGTTAAAAGACATGTATGGTAGCCCTAGCTGGTTTGGTTCAGTGGATAGAGTGGCAGCCCACAAACTGAAAGGTCCAGGGTTCAATTCTTGTCTAAGGGCACGTATGTTGGTTACTGAATAGATTCCCAGAAGGCAACCAATATGTCTCTCTCATATCAGTATTTCTCTCTCTCCCATAACCTTCCACTCTTTTAAAAAAGTAATGGAAAAATATCCTCAGGTGAGGATTAACAACAACAAAAATCATATGTACTTTAAAATACATATGATTGCCCTACCAGCATAGCTCAGTGGTTGAGCAATGACCTATGAACAAGGAGGTCACTGGTTTGATTCCCCGTGATGGCACATGCCTCCGGCGGTAGGCTTGATCCCCAGTTTGGTGCCTGCAGGAGGCAGTTGATCAGTGATTCTCTCTCATCATTGATGTTTCTATCTCTCTCTCCCCCTCCCTTCCTCTCTGAAATCAATAAAAATATTTTAAATGATAATAATGATATTAAGAGGGAAAGCTGACATGATTATTTCAATTGACATGGGAAAAGATCTTAATAAAATCCAACACCTATTTATGATTTTAAAGACATGCGCCAAACTGGGATTAGAAGGTTATTTCCTCAACATGATAAATGGCAGTTATGAAAAACCCACAACTAATACCTTGCCCAAAGTGGAAGACTGAAAGTTTTCTCTCTAAAACAGTGTTTGAGCACTAGTTAAGTATACAATTTTGCCTATATGTTCCCAAAAATTCTAGTTTAGCACTTCTTAGTTGGGATTCAGGAATCTGTATTTTAACAACTCCACCAGGTGATTCTCATCATGAGAGAAGTTTGGGAAACACTGCTCTAAAATGACAGGTGTGACTGCTTTCACTACTTTTCTTTAACATTGTACTGGAAGCTCTGGACAGAGCAATTAGGTAAGAAAAAGAAATAAAACACATCCAAATTAGAAATGAAAAAGTAAAACTACCTCTATTTCACAGACAACAATCTTATTTTCAGAAAAGCCTAATGAATACACACAAACTATTAGAGTTAATAAATTAAGTTAGCAACATTATAAGATACAATATGAATGGAATACAAAAATAAGTTGTAGTTATATATGCAAGCAGTGAACAATCTGAAAATAATAATATTATTCACCTAAAATCACTTATATATTATGGAAAAGGGATAAAGTTACTCTTAAACTCCTATGGGGGTTGACAAATTATGACAATAAAAAAAGTTTGAGAGTCAGAATATGCTGTTGAGAGATTTTGATGGTTTAGTTGCTTTTAGCAGAACAAAAAGCCCGATGCATGAATTCCTGCATGGCTGGGGTCTAGCTGGCCTGCCCCAATGGGGGCCCATCGGGCTGGGCTAGTGAGAGGGAGGGACCTCAGGCAATTGGCCGGCTGGTCCTGCCCCCAATCAAGGTATTGGGGGCCGATCAGGGGCAGGGCCTGCTGGGGGGAGGAGCTGTAGGTGGTTGGCCACCGGCCCCACCCCTGATCAGGGTGTTGGGGGCCAATTGGGGCCTGGATCAGGCTGGTTGGCTGTGGCAGTGGGCATCATAGCCACCAGTCATTCTGGTTGTTTTGCCTTTCCAGTCGCTGGGCTTTTATATATATAGATGATACAAAAGCACTATCCCAGACTCCCCTCTACCCCCATCCAATTTCCCCCATGGCCCAAGATGTAAGAGTTTCTATTGCTCCAGGGGTAGGGGCAGGGAGCAATGAATTTCAAGAGAGTGTTGCATCTCATACCTCTAAGTCTGAGTCTGTCTCTGCTGCCACCTGTTCCGTGCTCTGTTTCCCAGAAAACAGCACCCAAAGCCCCCAAACAAGGAGACCAAATAATAGTAGAAAACTGACATGTGATGGCAGTGGAAGGGCCAGCCCCCATGTCAGCGCCATTACTCAACTCCATGCCCCTCTCAGTCAAACAGTTTTCTTTCTCAAGGCTGTGACTCCGTATGACATCACAATGGGCATTGCATGGTAAACCTGACAGGTCACTGTACATGCTGCTAGAGTCTCATCAGTGAGTCATGCCCATCTGCTGCTCCTTCCAGCAACTGCCCGCAATCTTTGCTTTAACAGCCAATACTTTTACGACTCTTCTAGGATGGGCCTGGAAAACTGGTCATCAAGTAGAGAGTATGGAGGCAAGGTTTCAAAGGAGCAGGACTCCCAAGCAGCCTGTCCTCCCTACAAGCATCTTCTCTGGAGCCAGTTATTCCCTAGCGGTCAGGTATGGTGTCATGGATTCCAAATCACAAGTTACAATGGGTCAAGTACATTTGAGAAAGCTAGGATATCTTAAGTAGGTACTCTTAGAAAATGTGAACTATATGCTTTAACTCGAAGGCTTGACATGTTTCCTAGTTGCTCTTGCATTGAGACAGACAAGAGGTGTCAACATGGGGAAATGAAATGACCTTAGAACAGGGGTGGGCAAACTTTTTTGACTCGAGGGCCACAGTGGGTTCTTAAACTGGACCGGAGGGCCGGAACAAAAGCAACCTGATCATGCTGGCACACTCATCTTGGGCTGCTGGTGAAGGAGCGGAGGGGAGAGCAAGAGAACCCTCTGCTCTTTTGGTTCCTCGGGCCGGATAGAACAGCTTGAGCGGGCTGAATCTGGCCCATGGGCCTTAGTTTGCTCACGGCTGCCTTCAAGGATCACCCTACTCCAGAATCCATTGTCTCATTTATCTTGTCATTACATCCAGTTGACTGGATTCTCTGGGGTTAATTCACTGTAAACAAAATTTGCAAGGAATCAATTTATGCTCTAACAAAGATAAATAAAACAGGCCAGAACATTTTTTTTTTCCTTAGAGAAAAGTTAACCTGGAAAATAAACTCAATTAAATAACTTGAATAGCAGACAAGGTCTTAGAAAAAGACATTCATGGTCTCTTACCTCATAGAATTTTCATACCTCTGAGTCTGAGTCTGTCTCTGCTGCCATCTGTTCCATGCTGTTTTCCAGAAAAAAGCCCCCGAAGCTCCCAAAGAAGAAGACAAAATATCGGGGAAACAAAATATTGAACAACCAAAGTAATATTCTTGAAAAGCCCATCAACAGGGAAGAGGTTAAATAATATGGTATATTCATAGTATGAAATACTCTGCAGTCACTATAAAGATTATAACAATAAAAATAAAGATCATCTTAGCTGGCTTGGCTCAGTGGATAGAGTGTTGACCTGAAAACTGAAGGGTCACGGGTTCAATTCCGGTCAAGAACATATACGGTACCTGGGTTGCGAGCTTAATCCCCAGTAGTGGGTGTGTGCAGGAAGCAGCCTATCAATGGTTCTCTCTCATCGTTGATGTTTCTATATCTCTCTCTGAAATCAATAAACATATATTTTTAAAAATTATTCTACATCTAAGTAAAAAAACAACAAAACTTTAAAAAACAAATAAATATAAAAATAATATTATAAGAAATGAGACCTATCATACTGAGCACACATTATATGGCAGGTACTAGTTATATGCCAGCCCAGAGTGCTAAGAAAAGATTATGGCTGGAGATAGAGTTTTAGTTCTTAAAATATATATTTAGAGTTTGACGAGAACCTTTTTCTTTTTTTTTTTAATATTTTTTATTAAGGTATTATCTGTGTACATAGCTTATCATTGCCCCCCCCCATAGATGCCCTCCCTCCCCAGAGTTTTGTGTCCATTGGTTGTTCTTATATGCAAGCATACCAGTCCTTCGGTTGATCTCTTATCTCCCCCAGATCTCCCTACCCTCCCCCCCCCCCCCCCGCTGTCATTTGGCAGTCTGCCTGTTGTTTTACTGTCACTATATCTATCTTTCTGTTCATTCGTTTATAATGTTCTTTAATATCCATAAATGAGTGAGGTCATGTAGTGTTTCTCTTTCATTGACTGGCTTATTTCACTCAGCATGATGCTCTCCAATTCCATCCAGGTTACTGCAAATGATGAGAATTCCTTCCTTTTTATGGCAGCATAGTATTCCATGGTGTAGATGTACCATAGTTTTCTGATCCATTCATCTGCTGACGGGCACCTAGGCTGTTTCCAAGTCCTAGCTATTGTAAATTGTGCTGCTATGAACATAGGGGTGCATATATCCTTTCTGATTGGTCTTTCTAGTTTCTTGGGGTATATTCCTAGTAGTGGGATTACTGGGTCAAATGGGAGTTCCATTTTCAGTTTTTTGAGGAAGCTCCATACTGTTCTCCACAGTGGTTGCACCACCCTGCAATCCCACCAGCAGTGCAGGAGGGTTCCTTTTTCTCCACAACCTCGCCAACATTTGTTGTTTGTTGTTTTGTTGATGTTGGCCATTCTGACAGGTGTGAGATGGTACCGCATTGTTGTTAACCTTTTTCTGTATATATATAAAAATGTATTCTTTGTGTTATATATTCACTCACCATTATATTTGAGAGTCATTCATTTATTTTGCACAGATGACATTCATTTTTTAAATTATTTCATTGCATTACATAACCATGGCATAACTTATTTATCCATTATATTGATGAACATTTGGCTTGCATTCTGTGTTTGACTGTTATAAAAAATGTTATTAAAAACATTCTTGTTCATTTACCTTGGTGGATTATTTCTCCATAGCAGTGCTTCTCAAGCTTTAACAAGCATCAGAATCATCTAGCAGTGTTTCCCAAACTTTTGACATATGTGTATCCCTTCTATAATTTTTGTAACGCTGAGTACCCCTCATCAAAAAAAAAGGATGTATTTTAATACAATCAAAATATTTTTATTTTTTATTTTTGGGTACATACACAAAATAATAATAAATGAAAATTAAAATTATTCATAATAAAATATAAATAAAAGTTATATTATAAATAACATTTATTTGCACACCGGACCATCTCAAGCCTCACAAGACTATCTTGATTTGACTCATGAGAATGTAGAATTAGGCGCAGCTAAGCACAATGCAGTGCATTCCCCCACCAAATTCCAGTGCAACGCATACCCCCACCAAACCCCTGGGGGTACGCGTACCACACTTTGGGAAACACTGATAGAGCAATGTCGGCAAACTCATTGGTCAACAGAGCCAAATATCAACAGTACAACGATTGAAGTTTCTTTTAAGAGCCAAATTTTTTAAACTTAAACTTCTTCTAATGCCACTTCTTCAGAATAGACTGGCCCAGACTGTGGTATTTTGTGGAAGAGCCACACTCAAGTGGCCAAAGAGCCACATGTGGCTCGCAAGCTGCGGTTTGCCAACCACTGATCTAGAAGGCTTGTTAAATACAGGTTGTTGGACCCTAGAGTTGCCAATTGAGTAACTTTCAAGTGTGTGCTGGAATTTTGCATTCCTAGTAAGTTTCCAGGTGATGCTCATGCTGATGCTGTTGGTCTAGGGACTACCCTTTGAGGATCCCTGCTCTAGGGTATCTACCTAGGAGTGGAATTGCTAGATTATAGAGTATATGTAACTACAAGTTAATTTTTTTAAATATATTTTACTGATTTTTTACAGAGAGGAAGGGAGAGGGATAGTTAGAAACATCGATGAGAGAGAATCATCAATCAGCTGCCCCCTGCACACCTCCTACTGGGGATGTGCCTGCAACCAAGGTACATGCCCTTGACCAGAATAGAACCCGGGACCTTTCAGTCCGCAGGCTGACGCTCTATCCACTGAGTCAAACCGGTTTCGGCTGTAACTACAAGTTTAGTAGACAGTGGCAAACTATTTTCCCAAGTGGTTATATTGACATTTCCACCAGTGGTGAATGACAGATAGTTCATGCTCTCATACCAACATGTGGTATTGTCAGGTTCTTTAATTTTAGCCAATCTGATATATGTGGTAATTGTATTTCATTATGGTTTTAACCTAAATGTTCCTGATTATTAATAATTACTAACTTGTGTACACATTTGCATAAGTTAACTGGGCATTTGCCTTAAACTATATTGCTGCATTCTACTTGCTAATAGTTTGTATAAGATTTTTGTTACCTATTTTCATGAATGAGATAAAGCTTGTAAATTTCCTCTCTTCTTCTGTTCTTCAGATTTTTTGGTGTTAAGGTTATGCTAGACTTGTGAATTGAGGAATGGTTCCTCTTTTTGAATGCTCTGAAAGAGTTTGCATAAAATTAGAACCATTTGATCCTTTAGGTTTTCTTTGGGTGTTCCCTCACTCCACCTCCACCACCTTTCTCCAAAATTTTCCTTGATTCTTGGCCTATCATGTAATCTCCCCAAACAGTTCTGGCAGGTCTCTGCACCTAGCCTGTTGTCCCAACCCTCTTCAACTCTCTCTCTTTCTCATATTGCAATTGCTTACATGTGCTTGTGAGTTGCTAGGGGTAGAGGTCAGATCTTAGTCACCTTTGTCTCCTCCACAGTGGCAGAGGGTAGCCAGCCTCTAAAGTCCCCCAAGGTGAGCGGTCCTCCATGTTGGTCATAACACCTGAATATCATAAACAGTCGTATAAGAATTGGATCCACTTGATGTCTTTGTACCAAGTACTTGGCAAGCAAAGAGAATACCTTCTGGATTTCTAGGGTCCTCCTATAGCTAGCCTTGGGGAAATTTGATTTGTATCCAATCCATTGCATGTGTGGGAGTGGGGCTGCTTCACATGCAGGCCTCATCAACAGGATCAAGGGCTTCTTTTGAAAGGGGGAGGCTGGAGCCCTGCCTCCTTGTGGGGCAGGGCGGAGCTATCTTCCATTTTGTGGCCAGACCCTAGCCCTAACCCAACCAATCAGGGTCCATATCCCCTAGCCCTAACCCAACCAATCAGAGTCACACACACCCTCCCCCCTGTATAAAACCCTTTGAGGTGTTACATTCTTTCTCTTTTCCGCCATGCTGACCAGTGGCATGAGTATAACGGAGCCCATGCTAGCATGGAAGAGGCTCTTTTCTCTATTGCATTGGGCTTGGCTCCCTGGTGGTCCTTGGGGATCATGAAGTCTGGGCATAACACTTTCCCTTCCCCAGGCCAAGAAAGCAGGGCCTCTTCTCTGACTTGACCCTGCTCATGATGCCAAGATGAGAGAGAACTTTACCCAGTGAAGGCACATGGGAGAGAGTTGTGGGTAAAAAGAAAGAGAGAGTCTTTGCAAGATCCTTTCTTTATTTTACCCAGCTTGAGTTGTAGAGTTAGGAAGAAGTGTTTTCAGAATATGAAAACCAAAGGGATGATGGTCTGAAGGCACTATGGAAGAGGTGGTGGTTGAAGAAAGGGCATTGGTTAAAGATGTAATGTAGCCCAGCCAACATGGCTCAGTGATTGAGCATCAACCTACAAACCAAGAGGTCACAGTTCGATTCCTAGTCAGGGCATATGACTCGATCCCTAGTATAAGTTGTGCAGGAGGCAGTTGATCAATGATTCTCTCTCATCATTGATGTTTTTATTTATCTCTCCTCTCCTTTCTCTCAGAAATCAATAAAACATATATATAAAATCTAATGTAAATGCAGATATACTAAGAAAGGAAAAGAGAGTTCAGATAGAGGTTGAAGGCCCACAGGTATGTAGAGAGCCTTTAAAAGGTTGACTACTTTATACTCATAAAACCAAAATCTGGCTACTTAGCAGTCACCCGCCTGCCTAAAAAGGTTCACATGAGCTTCACAGAGGTTTTTGTCCTGAGTTCTTGGGTGTCTGTTAGTTGAGTATTTCTCAGGCACAAGGGGGAGCCAGCTCTCTACTATCAGAGTAATATATCATAGGCACTGAAGAGCTGGCATGAGTCTGGGATGAGAGAGGGTGACTTTGATTTAGCAAAACTGGCGGCAGCCAAAATCAGTTTGGCTCGTGGATGGAGCGTCAGCCTGTGGACTGAAAGGTCCCAGGTTCGATTCCAGTCAAGGGCATGTACCTTGGTTGTAGGCACATCTCCAGTGGGGGGTATACAGGAGGCAGTTGATTGATATTTCTAACTCTCTATCTCTCCATTCCTCTCTGTAAAAAATCAATAAGATATATATTTTTTTATTTACTTATTTTTTAATATATTTTATTGATATTTTACAGAAAGATAGAGAGCTAGAAACGTCGATGAGAGAGAAACATCGATCAGCCACCTCCTGCACACTCCCCACTGGGGATATGCCCACAACCAGTGTACATGCCCTTGACCGGAATCGAACCCAGGACCTTTCAGTCCCCAGACCAACGCTCTACCACTGAGCCAAACCGGTTTCGGCTAAGATATATATAT
Organism: Vespertilio murinus; assembly: GCA_963924515.1. Classification (NCBI taxonomy): domain Eukaryota; kingdom Metazoa; phylum Chordata; class Mammalia; order Chiroptera; family Vespertilionidae; genus Vespertilio; species Vespertilio murinus. The sequence continues at coordinate 55,152,109 of OZ004713.1, read as the reverse complement.
TTTAAAAGATTTAAAACTGGTGGCAAATGAGATCTAAAATGTACAGTCTGGGGTTTGTAGTATTTGTTAGAATCCACCAGTAAAGGGTTTCAGCCCCTGCCGCCCCCCCTACTCCCCAGAGTCCCTCATGTTCGCCTTACAAATACTGGGCAGAGGCTGCAACTCGCAATTCATGGTCTAATCCAGCCATGGGCAAACTACGTCCCGCGGGCCGGATCTGGCCCTTTCGGCTGTTCTATCCGGCCCGCGGAGCCGAAAGAGTGGAGGTTTTTCTTGCTCTCCCCTCCGCTCCTTCACCAGCAGCCCAAGATGAGAGTGCCAGCATGGTCAGGTTGCTTTTGTTCCAGCCCTCTGATCCAGTTTAAGAACTCATTGTGGCCCTTGAGTCAAAAAGTTTCCCACCCCTGTGTGGATGTAACATTCATTCCATTCATCTAGTGATAAAGATCCTGGAATGCCTAAGTGGGACGGGACGGTCTTTTTCTGGATGTCCTGTGTTGGGAACACAACTTCTTCTTCCCTTAGAATTATCTAAGTTCCCACCTCTCCTTATGTTATTTTGGAGTGGGGGTGGGGGAGAGAGAGAGAAAGAGAGAGAGAGAGAGAGAGAGAGAGAGAGAGAGAGAGAACCCATGTGTTGGAGACAGGGGATATAAAGATGCTGAAATAGGTTTGGGTCAGTGGCCAATGAAATGGGGTTGGGGGTCAGGGGAGAAATAAACCTGATGTTGGGAACAACCATGCCACCCATCTTGTCTCACCTCTGATATACTGACTCTGATCTACTAAATTTGGAAAGTTAACTTTCCAAAACAAGACATTTAGTTTTTTACTTCTGAAATCTAAATATGCCAGTGAAAGTAGAGGCCACAGGGTCAAGGGCATGAACTCCCTTAAAGTAAAGAGAGTCTCCACACCCTGGGCTGCTGGTGCCCCTGGAGACTGGGCCTCTCCTCCCACAACATCTACTTCTGGCCCCAAAACCTCCTACTGGCAGGGCTGGGCAGGGCTCCGCCACAAAGAAACACCAGTTCACGGCAGGGCAGGCTCTAGGGTCTCCGGGGCGTTGGTGCTGAACTTCTGGCCTGGCCCAGTGAGGGCGCTCCTGGCAGTCTCACGACAGAGGGAGCTGCAGCCCATTGTGGGGAGGGAGCACCAGATTAGGAGGCTCATCGGGACTACCGGAATCACCTATGAGGGAAAGACAGGGAGAACTGAAGCCTGGAAATGTGAGTTCATCAATGAGGAAGGACCCTGGAGGAGCCAGAGCATTCGGTGTGGAAGTGAGGAGCCTCCAGGTTGGATGCGAGAATAGAAAGGAGTTATCAAGACCTGAAATTGTAATGAGATGAGGCAAGAGCAGAGAGAAGCCTTCAGCCTGATCCCCAAAAGTCCTATTCATCCTTCAAGACCTAAGTCAAAGAACTCCTTCTCCCTCTTTTTCCTGACTCCCCTCTTAGAACTGAAGACCTCTTTTCTATACCACTGTAGTACCCTTTCCTACCTTTGTATAACCTTTAGTATAACATCTATTATTACACTTTGAGGGTAATAGGACTCCATTAAAGGAACTGAAGGGAAGATAGATAGATAGATAGATAGATAGATAGATAGATAGATAGGAATATCCTTGTTCTTTCTACTGAAAGGACTTAGAGGCAAGGACACACCACCAGCAGTGTGCATACCTAGCACTTAGGTTTCTAAATACCAATCTCCAGTAACAACAACTAGAGCTCCTTGGAAAATAGCTTTTTCCAGGATTGGAACTAGGAAAAGTACATGGTGAACCTGCGACATCATTTTTGTGCTCCTACACAGGAGATGACTGGGTAAACTGTTATACACATACATGCACGTAAATAATAATGAAGAAGAGATAAGCTGGAGTGATTTTCAGTTAAGCAAAACACAAGGCAAAAAAGAATATAGTATGCTACCCTTTTTCCTAAGAGAAAAGGGGATTTTTCCCAAAAAAGAAACAGCAAAGAGTGTTAAATACTAATGTGGATATGATATGTCACAAGGATACAGGGGCCAGCTAGAATGAGTTCTCTTTCTGAGCATTAAAATGAGTAATGACAGGAATTTTAACAACAACAGCAACAAAAATTCATGTGTCTATACCAGCCGTGGGCAAACTACGGCCCACGGGCCGGATTCAGCCTGTTCGGCTATTCTATACGGCCCTCGGAGCCTAAAGAGCAGAGGGTTCTCTTGCTGTCCCCTCCGCTCCTTCACCAGCAGCCCAAGATGAGAGTGCCAGCGTGGTCAGGTTGCTTTTGTTCCGGCCCTCTGGTCCAGTTTAAGAACCCATTGTGGCCCTCGAGTCAAAAAGTTTGCCCACCCGCCGAAACTGGTTTGGCTCAGTGGTAGAGCATCAGTCTGCGGACTGAAGGGTCCCGGGTTCAATTCCAGTCAGGGGCATGTACATTGGTTGCGGCCACATCCCCGGTGGGGGGTGTGCAGGAGGCAGCTGGTTGATGTTTCTCTCTCATCGATGTTTCTGGCTCTCTATCTCTCTCCCTACCTCTGTAAAATATCAATAAAATATATATATTTTTAAAAAGTTTGCCCACCCCTGGTCTATACTGATACTCAACAAATGTAGATGGGGTAGAGATGGAAGAGAAAGGCTTTCTTTACAGAAGAATGCCAACTAATAAATGTTGATGGAAGGATAAAAATAGAAAAGTCACCATTTAAAAATGACCATAGTCATGACTGATTCACACAAGAATCATCAGGGGATGCTAAAACTATTGGATGAAAGACTGCTGAGGAATAACAAATGAAGAAATCTAACTGACATCATCTTGACCAAATGATCAAACATAGATCACCAATAAAGGGACAGGCTGCTATCAGGCACCGCCTGGTGGAATACGCTGATAAAGGCAGAGCCTCCTCCGTGCAGTACTCCTGCCACAAAATTTAATCTGAATATACTGAAGAAAGACTCAGGCAAGTCCAAAGTGAGGCACATTCTAGATAACAGTTGATCTAGACTTAGAAAATATCAATGTCATGAAAGAAAACAGCTGAGGAATGCATCTAGATTAAAGGAAACTAAAGAGACCTACAACTAAGTGCAATGTGTTATCCTTGATTGGATCTTGGATCTGGAAAATAAAAACATCTATATTAATAAAAGGGTGATATACTAATTAGCCCAGATAGCCCAGATATCTTCCAGACAAAGCTACGGTGGCGGGGGCTGAGGCAGAAGCCATTAGGGGTGATCAGGCCAGCAGGAGAGAGCAGTTAGGGCTATCAGACCAGCAGGAAGAGGTGGTTAGGGGCAATCAGGCAAGCAGGCAGATGAGCAGTTAGGAGCCAGCGGTCCTGAATTGTACAGGGATTGGGCCTAAACCAGCAGTCAGACATCCCCCAAGGGGTCCCAGATTGGAGAAGGTGCAGGCCAGGCTGAGGGACCCCCCCCCCAACCATGCACAAATTTCACACACCAGGCCACTAGTTATAGAGATAATTGGGGAAATTTGAATATGGTCTGTATATTAGATAATTGTATTGTCTTAATTGTAATTTCCTTGTGTGATAATTATAGTTCTGTAGGCAAATGCCCTTGTTCGTAGGGGACACAAGTAATTTGTGTCAAGTGTCATCATATCTCCAATTATCTCTCAAATGACTCAATGGGGAGAGAAGAGAGATGAAGCAGATGTGTGAAAATGCTAATGTTTGGTGAATCTAGGGAAAGCATATGAGTGTTTATTGTCTGATTCTTGCAATTTTTCTGTAAGTTGAAAATTTTCAAAAGGAAAGTGTGGGGGAGTTTACTTCAAAAATATTTCTACAACTAAAGATTTACAAGCCCTCATGGAAGCCTCCTTATTTCAATACATTTATTTAGAAAGATAAAAACTTGAATCAAGCAAAACACATAAAAATGGATAGATTTGACTCCATAAAAATGTAAGTAAAATGTCTCTACATAGCAAATATCTACAAAAATATAGAAACAAAGACCAGTAATAGCTCTGACTGGTGTGTTCAGTGGTTGGAGCATCAGCCTGCCAGCAAAGGATCTCAGGTTCGATTCCCAGTGTCTGAGAAAAGGAGATTAAAAGTAAATAATTGCAGACTGGAGGAGAGCTGAGCATCTTGGAGATGAAAGATACGGAACTTGTGCCTAATACGGAATTCCTGCCTTCCTATCCCACAAAAGAAAGATGAAGGAGAATGTCACAGATGTGCCCATCACTGGCACAGAGGGGCAGGGATTGGGCTAAGGCAGCCGTGGGCAAACTACAGCCCGAGGGCTGGATCCGGCCTGTTCAGCTGTTCTATCCGGCCCGTGGAGCCAAAAGAGCAGAGGGTTCTCTTGCTCTCGCCTCCGCTCCTTCACCAGCAGCCCAAGATGAGAGTGCCAGCATGGTCAGGTTGCTTTTGTTCCAGCCCTCCGGTCCAGTTTAAGAACCCATTGTGGCCCTTGAGTCAAAAAGTTTGCCCACCCCTGGGCTAAGGCCTTTGTAAAGGAAGGGCAGAGGATGCTGGGGATACACATCCAAATCTAGAGAAAAAAGGAACAGGAGCACTAGAGACTTAGAAGGCCCACCTCAATTTTTGGAGTGGATTAACAAGGCAGAAGAATGAAACTGCATTTTTTTTTTATTTTTAAGTCCATACATGAAATTGAAATATATAAATGAGACATGAAGCAATTTACCATTATTCTATATACAGATGCACAAACTTCACAGAGTAAGGGAGAGGGAGAACAGAATGGAGTTTCCTCAAAAAAACTAAAAATGGAATTCCCATTTGACCCAGTGATCCCACTTCTAGGAATATATCCCAAGAAACTAGAAACACCTCTCAGAAAAGATATATGCACCCCTTTGTTCATAGCAGCACAATTTACCACAGCTAAGATTTGGAAACAGCCTAAGTGCCTATCAGCAGATGAGTGGATTAAAAAACCGTGGCACATCTACACAATGGAATAGTATGCTGCTACCATTTGCAACAGCATGGATGGACCTGGAGAGCATTATGCTAAGCGAAATAAGTCAGTCAGAGAAAGATAAATATCACATGATCTCACTCATTTGTGCAATATAATGAACAACATAAACTGATGAACAAAAACAGATCCAGAGACAGAGAAGCATCAATCAGACAGTCAAACCTCAAAGGGAAGGTAGGGGGAGAGATCAACCAAAGGACTTGTATGCATGCATATGAGCATAACCAATGGGCACAGACACCAGGAGAGTGAGGGCATGAGGGCGGGGGAGAGAAAGGGAGGCTAAGGACACATATATAATACCTTAATCAATAGAGAAAAAATAACAGAATCTACTCTAGCCACTTAGGTATTTTATAATTACTGATTTAAGAGACCTGTCTCTTAAATGGATGGAAATAACACAATTTAAAGGGAAATGAGAAAATGGGATTTGATTTACAACATTTGGCAAACAACGGCAGGAATTTAGACAAGATGTAACAGAACCTAAAATCAGATGCTCCCTCCGTGTTCCCCATTCCTGAGAGTCCTGTGCCCCCAAATCCCATCCCTCTTTTCTCTCTCTAAATGGCTACTTTGATCTCAGGGAAGGTCAGCATATTAAACCAATAGTGCTCTGTGTAATTCTGTGGGTGAGCTGCCTTGGGAATGTTGAGAGAGAGAGAGAGAGAGAGAGAGAGAGAGAGAGAGAGAGAGAGAGAAAGCTGGTTCTAGTCCTTTGTGTGGGAGCTCTGAGATAGGTTTGGGGTAAAGCCCTGAAGTGTCTATTTTTTGAAAGCATCCATTGGAGATTCTGATGTACAGCCAGGCTTAACGCTGCTAAATAAACCATCGGAGTGGGCCACTTGATAAAGCTGAGGGCTTCCTGTCATTGGAGGCATTCCAGAGAAAGCCTGTCTGTCACCCCAGAGCCGCCGTGTATTTAGTGGTGGTCTTGGTGACGGGGATGAGCTGGGTTCCTTCTGGGGTACTTTTTTTCAAGTCCCAGTTCCCGAGCTTGTAGTATAAGTCCTACAAAAGTATAAAGGAGTCTGAGGTACTCTTTACCATGATCCTTTTAATGGAGGCCTTTCCTTCACAAAAATATATCTGCTGCAGGGGATGCTAATTTCAGGCACTGTGACTAAGTGAAATGAAGGGTTCCAAACAATGTAGGCATGGAGATCTTCCAGTTGTTCCTTAAATCAAACTTGGCTGATCTTCAGAGTCATCTGGGAAGCACTTTAAAAAGACAGATTTTGGGGCACTATTCCAGATTTACTGAAGCTGATTCTTGGGGTTAGCATGGTACCCTGAAATGGGTGTTTAGCCGAAACCAGTTTGGCTCAGTGGATAGAGCGTTGGTCTGTGGACTGAAGGGTCCCAGGTTGGCTTCCGGTCAAGGGCACATACCTTGGTTGCGGGCACATCCCCAGTAGGGGGTGAGCAAGAGGCAGCTGATCGATGTTTCTCTCTCATTGGTGTTTCTAACTCTCTATCCCCCTCTCTTCCTCTTTGTAAAAAACTCAATAAAATATATTTTAAGCCAAAACCGGTTTGGCTCAGTGGTAGAGCGTCAGTCTGTGGACTGAAAGGTCCCAGGTTCGATTCCGGTCAAGGGCATGTACCTTGGTTGCGGGCACATCCCCGGTAGGGGGTGTGCAAGAGGCAGCTGGTCGATGTTTCTCTCTCATCGACGTTTCTAGCTCTCTATCTCTCTCCCTTCCTCTCTGTAAAATATCAATAAAAATATTTAAATATATATATATATATATATATATATATATATATATATATATATTTTAAAAAAGAAAAGAAATGGGTGTGTTTAAAAAAAACAAAACTGGATTTATTTTGCCACCTGGAAAAAAAACAAAACCACAAAAAAACAGACAATAACACTAGCTTCACAAGTTCTTGTGAAGGCAATGGGTATGAAAGTAAATTGTCAATTATAAATTATTATGCAGGTGATCATTATTTTTTAAAATATGTTTTTACTTATTTCAGAGAGGAAAGGAGAGGGAAAAGGAGAAATAGAAACATCAATGATGAGAGAGAATCATTGATTGGCTGCCTCCTGCACGCTGCCCGCCCCCTACTGGGGATCGAACCCGCAACCTGGGCATGTGCCCTTAGCTGGGAATGGAACTGTGACTTCCTGGTTCATAGGTCACTGTTTAACCACTGTGCCATGCCAGCTGGGCGGTGATAATTACTATTAAAATTATTATTGAGCCGAAACCGGTCTGGCTCAATGGATAGAGCGTCAGCCTGTGGACTGAAGAGTCCCGGGTTCGATTCTGGTCAAGGGCATGTACCTTGGTTGCGGGCACATCCCCAGTAGAGGGTGTGCAAGAGGCAGCTGATCGGTGATTCTCTCTCATCAATGTTTCTAACTCTCCATCCCTCCCTCATCTTCTCTGTAAATATATATATATATATATATATATATATATATATATATATATATTTTTTTTTTTTTTTTTTAAGTTCCTTACTCCTGCCCTTTGGTACAATGACCTCTTTCTGGGTGGCCTGGATCCTGGAAGTGCAGAACCACGCCCAGTCCCAGTCCCAGGGCAGCGAGAGTCCCTGGGTAAGAATGCTCTAGGGCCCTAACCGGTTTGGCTCAGTGGACAGAGCGTTGGCCTGTGGACTGGAAGGTCCCGGGTTCGATTCTGGTTAAAGGCATGTACCTTGGTTGCAGGCACATCCCCAGTAGGGAGTGTGCAGGAGGCAGCTGCTTGATGTTTCTCTCTCATTGATGTTTCTAGCTCTCTATCCTCCTTTTCTCTAGGTAAAAGATTATATATATATAATTTTTGTTTAAAGAGTGCTCTAGGAGCAGGAATGAATCAGGAAGCCAAAGCGTCAGCAGAGGTCAGAGGGCTGGGGCCATGGCTTGATCACATGTCCAAAGCACAGAGCCGTCCGGTCATCCGTGCTCCACTTGCCCCAGTTCCCTCTCCTCCCAGAAGGAAGAACACAGATGCTTTGGAGCCCCGGGGGTGCGCACACTGAGCCGGATGTCACAGGGGAAGGCACCACAGAAATAGAAATGCTGCAAAGAGAATTAGAAACCAAAGTACTGTCCTAAATACGGCAGCCAACATTTAAATATATATATTTTATTGATTTTTTTACAGAGAGGAAGGGAGAGGGATAGAGAGCTAGAAACATCGATGAGAGAGAAACATCGACCAGCTGCCTCTTGCACACCCCCCACTGGTGATGTGCCCGCAACCAAGGTACATGCCCTTGACCGGAATCGAACCTGGGACCTTTCAGTCCGCAGACAGACGCTCTACCACTGAGCCACACCGGTTTCGGCTAGCCAACATTTATTTACATGGAACAGTGCACTCGCCCATACGGTATCTCCCGACACACGAACACTAAGAGGACACACTAACACCCTCCTTTTTCAGGTGATGACATGGAAGCTCGGAAGTTGTTCGTGGAAGATCACACACACACATCCAGGTTCTGACTCTAAACCTTAAGCTCAGCCAAAGCATGAAAATACGTGAGGATTTATCAGATGATTATGGAATGGGTGAAGTAACTAACAAATTGGCGCAGATTCATAACCTCTCCCGCACACGGTGCCGTGAGATTTCGTAAAGATCGTCCCCCCGCTTTGTCTCATTTGACCCCTCACTACAGCCCTGTCATGTTTTGGCCTCTGGCTTACAGGTGGGAAACCTGAGCCCTGGGTTAACCAATGTGCCCAGGGCCACACAGTCAGCTGGAAAGGTCAGACCAGCCAGGTAAGTCATTGCTCTTTAAATCTCCCCCCCCCCCCGCCCCCTAAAAGCACGGGACTCTTGATAATCGCTGTTCTCTCAGGCTCTTAACATTCCAGGTGCATAGGAGACGCTCAATAAACATTTGCTTCATAAATGAAAGAATGGGAGAGAAAGACGGAATGGATAAATACCACATTGTGAATGGAAAAAAAGACTTCAAAGCTGACGCAGTCTACAAGTAGGAGATTTCTTGAAACCACCGTTCTCCATCACTCTGTCCCCTCCTCCCGCACTCCTGGCCAATTCCACCGAGGAGGGAGGAGCAATCCCGGTGCTGGAGACCCTCACCCAGTGCCTCTCCCATCGCATCGCCCCCGGGGGCTCCTAGCACCCAGCCCGAAGGGATCTGAAGGGATGGGACCTGGGGGGGGGGGGTGCCTCCTCCAAGGGCAGGGTGGTGGGAGGAGCTCGGAGAAAGGCGGGGAGGGGCGGGAGGGGCGGGAGTGACGGCAGCAGGCACCCCGGCGGCGCGGCGCGGGGCGGGGGCCGGACGCCTGGCCAGGCTGCGGCGGAGCGAGCGCGGCCAGCTCTGCGGAAGGCGGCGGCCCGCCCGCCCTCCGGAACGGTCACATCCCGCTGCGGGCGCCGGCGGAGACGGCCGCCCGCCGCCCGCACCTGCGCCCGGACCGGACCGACCCCGCGCTCACCGCCCGGACCCACTCCGCCGCCGCCGCCGCCGGCGCCCGCTCCGCCCCCGCGTCCGCCCGCCCGCAGCTCGGCCCCGCGCCGCCCGCCTCGACGGGCCCGGGCCGGGATGGGGTAGGGGCAGCACCGCCAACCCGGGCGATGGGTGGCCCACCAGGCACCCCCCCGAGGCCTGACCGACCGCGAAGACCGGCGGAGGTGGGTGTGGGCAGGGCAGCGCCACGCTCTGGGGGCGCCTGGGGGATGCGGGGGCGAGGAAGGGTGGGGAAAAAAGGGGGCGCTCTGGGGCCCGCTGGGGGCCGCGGGGCGTCCGGGAGAGTTGTTGCCCACACGGGCATTCCGGACAGTCCTTGGCCCCCCCCTACCCCCACCCCACCCCCAACTCCTGCCATCTCCATCCAGGAGCCCGGCTTGGATGTCTAGCGGATGCCTCAGTGCCTCCCAGCGGACTCGGTGGGGACCATGGCTTCGCTGGTGCCCCTCTCCCCTTATCTAAGTCCCACGGTCCTCCTGCTGGTCAGCTGTGACCTGGGCTTTGTGCGAGCAGGTGAGCAAAGGAGACGGAGGAGGGAGTTAACCAGAGCTGGTCTGCGGGCCGAACCTGCTAACCTGTTCACGTACTGGCACTCACAGACCGGCCTCCATCCCCTGTGAATGTGACCGTCACGCACCTCAGAGCCAACTCGGCCACTGTGTCCTGGGACGTCCCAGAAGGCAACATCGTCATCGGCTACTCCATATCCCAGCAAGTATGGGTCACCCTTCTGCTCCCCTAACTTGTGTCCTTGGATCTCTGAGTATCCATCCCCCGACCCCCAGCTCCCTGCAGGAGGTGGGAGAACCTCCAGCTGCCCTTTCCACCGCATTCCCTGGGCTTGGGTGTTCAGGAGTGCTGGGTTGAGCCTGTGGCCTGGGAGTGGGGTGAGGCTGCCCTTCTCTCTCTCTCTCTCTCTCTCTCTCTCTCTCTCTCTCTCTCATTGTCTTTCTGAAGCGACAGAACGGCCCAGGACAGCGGGTGATCCGGGAGGTGAACACCACCACGCGAGCCTGCGCCCTCTGGGGCCTGGCTGAAGACAGCGACTACACGGTGCAGGTCCGGAGCATCGGCCTGCGGGGAGAGAGCCCCCCGGGGCCCCGCGTGCACTTTCGAACTCTCAAGGGTTCCGACCGGCTGCCTTCGAACAGCTCGAGCCCAGGTGAGGAGGGTCTGTTACTCCCCCCCACTCCCTAAAGCTTTGCATCCTCTGGCTTTTTTTTTTTAATCTAGACGTAGGCCTCTTGTTTATTTCTCCAAAGCAAGCAACAGTCTAGCTTATGTGAAGAGAAGGATGATTTAATGTGCGGTGCTGCCAGAAAAGGAAGGCAGGCAGGTTGGCAGGCGACTGGGCGTACTCAGGCTGTTAATGAATCCTTTGGAGGAAGGGCTTTTAAGCTCCCTTTTACCCAGCCTCAGTTCACAGCAGCCGCAGCTTGCACGCGCAAGTGCCTGACCTGTAAGCCTTCCGGCTTGTTGGGCCTGTGACCGCGTGCCCACCAACAGCTTCCCGGCGAGGGGCTGCCAGGGGCAATGCTGGGATGGGCCGGCCCTGGCTCCGATCCTAGGGTCGAGTCTGCACAGACATACCTCTCTAGCGACGCTCCACGACCCAGAGGCCACGTCCTTCCTTCCCAGGTGACATCACAGTGGAGGGTCTGGATGGAGAGCGCCCACTGCAGACGGGGGAAGTGGTCATCATCGTGGTGGTGTTGCTCATGTGGGCTGGTGAGTGAGCAGCTGCTGGACAGGGGGCCAGTGACTGAGGGAATGGGGCTCCGTGAAGGGGGGAGGTGGCCCGCGAAGGTTGCTGGGAGTAAAGGGGGTCAGAGAAATGGAGTCCGGAAGATGCTCAGTTGAGAGGGGTTGGCACACATTTGAAGAGAGGGAGAAGAGGCTATATGGGGAGGCCAGGGAGGAAGACGAAGAGGGGGGTGCTTGTGCACGGGCACCAGGGACTCAAAGGTTTTCTTCTCCGATTCTCCATCCGCCGTGTGGGTATCTCGCTGCCCTTTGAGGGCGTGTGGGGAGGTTGGGATCAAGGCTCAGACTGTGTTGTTGTGTTTCAGCTGTCATTGGGCTGTTCTGCCGTCAGTACGATATCATCAAGGACAACGACTCCAACAACAACCCCAAGGAGAAGGGGAAGGGGCCAGAGCAGAGTCCTCAGGGAAGGCCAGTGGGGACAAGACAGGTGAGTGAGGTGGGGCCTGTGAGGGAGGGAACGGTGATATTTTTGCCTCTGGAAGCAGTCAGGGAAAAGGGAGAAAGGCAAGGAGGGGCAGGAAAAATCCCAATGGGGATTTGGGATGGAGGTGGTATTTCCTTCCAGAATGTAGAGACTCAAGTCATTATTCATTCACAGAAAAAGTCACCGTCCATCAACACCATAGACGTGTGAGTGAAGAAACAGAACCAGAAGAGAGACGCACTGACAACCTGGGGATGGGGATGGGGTCAGGGAAAGCCCAAGATGGTGATCAGCCCAAGACGGAAGGATCCCACAGTGTCCCAGAAGATAATGACACTCCCACAATCTCAGGCCTGGTACCCATCCTCTTTCCACTGTGAACAGGGCCACAAGGTAGGTCTGTGAGGGTCTGTGCCCCTGGACTTGGGGAGAGGATATCAGATGGGGTATGTCTTTCCATCCCCCAGGTCCAGGGGAGAATCACTTGTTCAACCCTATCCCATTAGGTCCCAAATGGAGCCCCCATGTCCCCTGTACCGGGACTCTCAGCATTCCCTGCTGCCCCCACATCTTGCCTCTGGGTCTCAGAGAGGGGTTTCTGTAGGTACTCCCTCTCCCAGCAAATAACTAACGACAGACACTGCACTGCACTACTCCAATGTCTTCCATGGAGCCTCAGGTGCTCCCCCTCTCACTTGGTAGCACCCCCAGCTGCTGGTGATCTCACTCCTTGGACATTTTTCCAATAAAGGTTCTTGGACAAAACGGAACTGACTGTATAGTATGCTGAAGACGTTTCCCCATCTTCTCTCCTCTCACTACCACCAACTTAACAGGGAGCTCATTTCAAACTCTCATCTTAAAGGGTTTGCTTTGATTCTCCAGCCTGGGAGGGGTGGAGAGAGGCCAGGAAGGGGATTAGGAAGCTAGAGCCGTAGTTCCTTTTGCTTTGTTGGGCCAGGAAGGGGAGAAGGGAAGAAGAGGATATACATTCTTGCTGTACCGGTGGGAACTAAAGTTATATCACATGAGAGGGCCAGTAACCTTGCTATCTTCACTTCAGCAGCTCAGCTCCTCACCAGTTATTCCCGTGTCTCCTCCATCAAACCTGAGCTAGTTGGCAGGAAAGGGCTGCACAGTGTCTTGGGACAGACGGAGGAGCATGCACTAACGGATCCCTCGGTGCGGCATGCTCCTCCTGTGCGTTCCTGTGCCTGTTCGTCCCTGTCCTTGCTTTCCCTTTTGTCTCCGTCTCTGTTCACTCAGTCAAGTTCACTGATAACTGTAAAGCATAAATGACGTCATGTTTATTCGCTGCCACCATATCCGGAGGAGGATTCTGGAAATAAAGCTGAAGGGATCAAACTCCTCTGTCAAAGGAATTCTAATTTGGGCTCTGGCACCTATTTGTTTCCTGTGAAAACAGGGACTGTCCGCTATTCTTTGCTAAGTTCCAATGGGTTGGCGCCAGTGAAATACAAGTTGACATTTATAACCACTGTGGGGGAAAGGCTTCAGAACCCAGAATCTGTCTGAAAAGCATATGCTACACTCTGAGAAGGCAGGTTACAGATCTTCTCAACTCCAGATTCTTTCCAGAGAAGGCTTATGAATAACTCTCCTTTTCTGAATCTTGATCTCTCCCTGGGATGTTACAAGAAAATAAACCAACAATTCTGAAAGAGACCCGATCCAAATAAAGATTAAAAAGTCAGTATCTAAAAAAAAAAAAAAAAAAAAAGTCAATATCTTTTCTACTTAACCAATCTCCAACCCCAGGTATCGAAAGACGACCTTAACCTATCAGGATGAGCCCATTTCTGGTTTGCTCTCCACCCTGAACCAGGAAAGCATCCTGACCTAATCAGAAGTCTTTACTCCACCACTACCCAATTTGGAAGCAGGTTACCTTACCTCTCCCTGGCCACCGGTTCCAAAACACTCATCTCTCAGACTGGACACATCATTTCTTGGGGTGGAAGAGCCACAGGGTATAGTGGCATGGAGACAGGGAAGCGGGAGTTGACAAGGAATAGAGAGGCTGTTCCAACGTGCCAGGTCTAGGTCGGATCCCACTTTCATCCCTGACTGTTCTGTAAAGTAGGACTAATAATGCTATTCCCTCAAAAGGTGGCTTTGAGCTTAAATGAGATACTGCATGTGCAACACACACTGAGTATTCCCTGTTAGCTATCCTTATTAGCCTTGTGGTCCCGTGCAAGTCACACAATTCGTTTGGATTCAATTCCGTCAACTGTAAAAGGTCTAGAATAGCAACTGCCCTGCTTTCCTGCAGGGCTGTGAGGATTAAACGAAAGCAGTCAGCCCGGTTTACGTCCATCAGAGGGCGAGAGAGACTGCGATTACGTAGACCCCGGTTTGCAGCAGGCTCGGGGAGCTGGGCTAGAGGTTGGAATGCAGGCAGCGCCGGGATTGGCGGCGGAAAGGATTCACCCAGTCCTCCCCGGGTCCCGCCCTAAAGCTCACTGCGCCTGCGCACGTCCTGTCCGCTCCGCCGCGAACCTACGCGGTGGCTTTGCGACGCTGCGGTGCGCCCCGGGCGGGCGCGTTTGCGTCAGCGGCGTCGCCGAGGCTGCGTGACGGGTTGTCCAGGTAACCGCCGGAGTTGTCGCCGTCCGGCGGCATCTGGGAGACAGGTGTTCGCCATGCAGCTGAAGCACCTGAGAACCCTGCTGAGCCCTCAGGTGAGGAGTTGCGCGCCTCGTCCCTTCCCCGCCCGTCTTCACACCCCGAGCGAAGCGGGGGACCGACGTGCAGTCACGCCGAGTGCCGACTGAGTGCCGAAGACCGACGGCCGTTCGCCCCTCGGCTGCGTCCACGCTGCCCCGTCCAGTAGGCGAGGTGGAGTGCTGACCACTGCGGCTTGCATTTAGCATCCGTTTTGTACCAGGCCCCGTACTGGGGCTCCGAGGGATCCAAGCTAGCTGCCATTGCTCCCGCCTTCAAAAGGCTCCTGCGCCTGGAAACCACGGACATAAACCGACACGGAATTAAATAAGCGCTCTCAGTGCAAACCCCCGCCCGATGGGGAGTCCGCGCCGTGCGTTCTGATGGTGCGGATAGATCTCTGATCCACAGGAGGCTGGGTACGGGGGGAGGACCCCTGAAGGCTGGGTTTAGGGATTAGAAAACCAGAATTCAAGTCCTAGCGCCACCACTACTTACTTACTTTATTTATTTATTTAAAAGTATATTTTATTGATTTTTTACAGAGAGTAAGAGAGAGTGATAGAGAGTTAGAAACATAGATCCGCTGCCTCCTGCACACCCCTACTGGGATGTACCCGCAATCAAGGTACATGCCCTTGACCGGAATCGAACCGGGACCTTTCAGTCCGCAGGCTGACACTCTAGCCACTGAGCCAAGCCGGTTTCAGCTACCACCACTACCTTAAATAAATGTCCTGCTACCTCAGACTTTAGCCCTTGTCACAGTCTCTCTCAGCATTCCTTCTAATAGCAACCTTAGGGAATCTGGGAAGAGGTGAAGGAGGTAATAGACACAAAAGAGCATTGTAAACTGAAAAGCAGTGTCAAAAAAATGGACAGGAGAGAAGTACGTTCAAAATTCAAAGAACAAAATACAAAACCAATGAGAATAATGTCTGTCGTAACGGAATGTTTAATAAGCATAAGAAGTTAGGATCGTGGTTTATGAAGTCAGACATACATGGATTTACATCTTGGTTCTGTCACTTGCCAATTATCTATGTAAACGTGAGCAAATTACTTAACCTACCCGTGTCTCAGTTTCCCCTGTAAAAGATGTAATAATGGCATCTACCTCAGTGTTAGGAGGTAAATCAAGATAATGAATATGAAGCACTTATCAAAATGCCCAGTCTGTGGTTAAAGGTTAGATATTATTGTTCTATTTCCTCATAGCAACCCTATGAAGTACATATTACAGAGAAAAGAGGATTAATTATGGAAATCAGGGAGGCTTAATAGAGGCCTGGCATTATGAGTATAGAAAGAAATTAGAACAAAAGAAAGATGAGCCTAGCCCTGGCCAGTGTGGCTCAGTTGGTTGGAGTGTCATCCTACACACCAAGAGATGGCAGGTTCAATTCCCCGTCAGGGCACATACCCAGGTTAGGGGTTCAATCTCTAATTGGGGGCACATGCAGGAGGCAACCAATCAATGTTTCTCTCTCACATTGATGTTTCTCCTTTCAAATCAAATCAATAAAGTCAAATTAAAGAGAGAGAGAGAGACAGATGTGCCCTTTGCTCAGTAAACTGGCCCCTGAGTCTGTCATTTAAATTTTTCTTTACCTTAATGGAATAATTGGAAGTAAAATCTTCCTTCAATTTTACAAAGTAAGATGATGTCACACTGCAAGAAAGGGCTGAATGCCCAGGTTTGGAAAAATGACAAAGAAAGATGATAGACAACAATTGTAGAGGAGCCCTCAGCCCTTCTAACATAATTTAATCAATCAAGAGTTGGAGGGCCCTGACCGGTTTGGCTCAGTGTAGATAGAGTGTTGGCCTGCAGACTCAAGGGTCCCAGGTTCAATTCCGGTCAAGGGCATGTACCATAGTTGTGGGCACATCCCCAGTGGGGAGTGTGCAGGAGGCAGCTGATGGATGTTTCTCTCTTATCGATGTTTTTAACTCTCTATCCCTCTCCCTTCCTCACTGTAAAAAAATCAATATTATATATATATATATATATATATATATATATATATATATATATATGGCACCTAGCCTGCATGGCTTTGTGGTTGAGCGTGACCAGTTTGTGGTTGCGGGCTCGATCCCCAGTGGGAGCGTGCAGGAGGCAACCAATCAATGATTCCCTCTCATCACGGATGTTTCTCCTTTCCTCTCGGAAATCAATAAAAATATATAATTTTTTAAAATAAAGTTTTTGAAAAAGAGTTGGAGGGTGAAACTAGTGGTGGTGAGGCTATTTTCTGACTGGTGTGAGGATTTTGATGGGGGGAAAAGCCTTTTTTTTAAACGTCTGACTTTGGAGGTAACTGGATTAGAAATGAAAAGTAACTTTTAAGGCAGGACTCTACAGCTCAAGTAATTAATCAATTGAGGCAGAGACTAATTTTTTTATTTCAGGAAGGAAAATCCCTAGTGCAGCATTGTAGAGGACCAGGGCTGGTGGCGGAAGGGACAGACCTGGCAAGAATAATTCACGGGGAGATGAGCATTTCTAATTTGGGTTTTGGTGAAGTGGATAGTTAAGGGAAAACGAAAAACAAGGTGGCATTGCTCATCCTAAGTCTCAACTCTGATTATTTTACTTCCTATTCCAGAAGTCTTACTGTCTCCCCATTTCCTACCAAAAATCCTGGTTTTGAAGATCCTTCTTGAACTGACCTCAGTCTGTTTCTCCTCTATTTTGCTATTTACAAGACAGTTTGGGCTCAATTAAATTACCATTACTTGACCATACTTGCCTTTGCTCGTGCCATTTCTTCTACCTAAGATAATTTCCTCATTCAGCTGCATTCATTCTTCAAAGCTTAATGTTGATCGTATAAACAAATTATCTCAGGCTTCTACAAACTATTATAGTGCTTTGTACATACCTCACTTATGGGACTTTTCCCTTTTTTGTTTTTTCACAACATCTTTTTAGATCCTGGGCCAGAGACCATGTTTTGGTCATTGTCTCCCTCTCATCCCCTGGCCAGGTGCCTTTTCTCAGAAAATGTTAATTGAATAAATGGCTGAAGACCAAAACTTAGGTCAATTGAATTTATTTAAAAGGGGACAAGACCATTTCAGGGACATGGATACAGTTGACTAAGGATGTCACCTCTTATATGGGTTTCTAGAAGCACCTTGTTCCCACAGTCTAGGGTTTTATGGCCTTGGAGACCAGATGGATCAAGTGCATCTCTTTGCTTTAAGGAAAATTGACAAGAGCCACGCTCAAAGTAATGGAATTAGAAATGCTTTTGGCATTCTGGACCAGCACTTGGATTTATTTTTGCCTCTGCAGGATGGAGCTGCAAAGGTGACCTGCATGGCTTGGTCCCAGAACAATGCCAAATTCGCTGTCTGCACAGTGGACCGAGTGGTGTTGCTGTATGATGAACATGGGGAGCGGAGAGATAAATTCTCCACCAAACCAGCTGACATGAAGGTGAGGAGTACTCACGTGTACCTTAACCTGTTGATGGGCCTTAGGAACCTGAAAAGCTTTCTAACCCACTTCCTGGCCATAGGCAAAGCAATTGGCCTGCCCTTCCATTTCTCAGTATAAATCCCTCAAGCTCCTTCCAGTCACACATGCACCCTGTCCTCTCTGTTCCCTTTCACATATTCTCATTACTTTTTTTCTTTTTAATTCTTAGTATGGCAGAAAGAGCTATATGGTGAAGGGCATGGCGTTTTCTCCTGATTCCACTAAAATCGCCGTAGGACAGACTGACAACATCATCTATGTGTACAAAATTGGAGAAGATTGGTAAGGACGGGGATTGGGAGGAGGTGGTGACTCAGAGAGGATGGGGAAGGCAGGAGGGACTGCCTCACTGGGGAGGGAGGAGAGAGAGGATGAAGGGCCAAACTGTGGCATGGAAGGCAGAGTCTGTGTTCGCTTCCCTGACTTTGCCGGCCCCCCGTGTCCTGTGATCCCATCCCTGGAGGAATCAGTCTAAGTCAGTGGTCGGCAAACTCATTAGTCAGCAGAGCCAAATATCAACAGTACAATGATTGAAATTTCTTTCGAGAGCCAGATTTTTAAACTTAAACTTAAACTATATAGGTAGGTACGTTGTTATTAACTTAATTAGGGTCCTCCTAAGCTGGCCTTTGCTAAAAATTCAAGGGGCCAAAGAACCCAATGTGGCTCATGAGCCGCAGTTTGCCCACCACTGGTTTAAGTCAACAAGGAGGCCCTGTAAAGTCCTGGGGAGCCCTGGGTGATTGTTCCAGAGTTACTCACACTCCCTCTTATGCCCCTTTTCAAGGCACCTGTGGAGTGTTAGGAACATATCTGCTCCCTCTTCCCTTTCCCTAGAATTATTTGTACCAATTTATCTATGGAAATGGTTTTTAATATGCTTTTCTTCCTTTTATTTGGCAGGGGTGACAAGAAAGTCATCTGTAACAAGTTCATCCAGACGGTAAAGTTCAGACCAGCCCCTGGGAGATTAGGATGAACACACATGTATCAGTATACCTGCTTACAAATACAACCAGGAGTTGCTTTTTTTTAACATCTGTATCTGACTTTTCCTACCGCATGGATGGTGCTGCCTGGCTGTTCATCCTCATCTGCTTTCCTCCTCAGAGCCCAGTTGTGTCTCCCCTTCTCCTTCTCTGTAGGCGATTGAGGTGGTGGCATGAGCCAAGGAGTCCAGGCAGTTGAGATTTATGCTATTGCAAATGTGCTAACCCGCATAGGAGTGATTATCCTTTCATCCTTTCTTTCTTTCTTTTTTTAAAAAAATATATTTTATTGATATTTTACAGAGCAGAAGGGAGAGAGATAGAGAGCTAGAAATGTCGATGAGAGAGAAACATCGACCAGCTGCCTCTTGCACACCCCGTACCGGGGATGTGCCCGCAACCAATGTACATGCCCTTGACCGGAATCGAACCCGGGACCTTTCAGTCTGCAGACCGATGCTCTACCACTGAGCCAAACCGGCTTCGGCCATCCTTTCTTTCTTACAGAGTGCTGTGACTTGTCTGCAGTGGCCAATGGAGTACATCATTGTCTTTGGATTGGCTGAGGGGAAGGTAAAGGAGGGAAGAGAACCACAGGCAAGGTTGGGTGGGGAAAATCGTTATGAAGAAAAAAATATGGTTAATCTCCTTTAGGGTTGAGTTGTATGCTGGGGAGAATGCATAGAGACCAGGTTTTTTCTCTTTCTTTTTCTTTTTTTCTTTTTCTTTCCTTAGGACCTGGGCGAAATTGAAAGTACCCCTAACCAGACTTGTCCATTCTTCCATTTTCAGGTTCGTTTAGCGAACACTAAAACTAATAAGTCATCCACCATCTATGGGACAGATTCCTACGTGGTGTCCCTGACAACAAAGTGAGTAAGGCGAGTGGTGTCCCAAGGGTTTGGGAATGGTAGGAGAAGCTGTGGGGAAGTCTGGACTGGGAGGCCAGAGGATGAAAGATGGGAGGACTGGGCGCAGGAACCACACGCAGGGCAGTGTTTGACAAAGAAAGGGGGATTTCTTGGTAAGACAGAGTATACTAATCTTTTCCTGTATTTCTTTTTTTTTCTTTCCCCATTTTTCAGTTGCTCTGGGAAAGGAATTCTATCTGGTCATGCTGATGGCACTATCGTTAGGTATTTCTTGGAAGATATAGGGTCTGGAGAGTCACAGGTATGAATAAAGGATTCTCTGGGGAAGGGAAGGAAGTCCCAAGAGCCCTCCTAAAAGAGGCTGGGCATTCAGGGAATTGCATTGAGGTGCCAGGGAAGGAGGCTAGATGAGTAAGACCTCAGGGGGGGAGACAGTTGGATGTGGCCACAGGAGGATGTGTGTTTAGGAGGCCAGAGCTTACTCCTTATGGGAAAAGGTGAGTCTGGTGGAAGGGACTTGGAGACAAAGGGAATAAAGACTCTGAGAGTAATGAAAAGTGAAAATTATTTTCATTATATAAAAAATATGTAATGTACATAAACTTAGAGAAGAAAGACTTATTTTCAAGAGGGAAAAGGTAAAAATAATGTTTATGTTTTACTCTAATTCTCTTTGGTTTGGATCATTTACATTAAGAATAATTTATGTAATAATTAAATGTTTTCATCCTAAAAACAAATAATAAAAAAGGAGTCACAGCTCCCTGTGGTTGGTTAATGTATAGGACATCTCCCTCTGGGGACCTTATTAGGTACATAGTAAACACCTCCAACATGTAAGTATTTTGAGGGTTCCTCTTGAACACAAGGTCAGTAGGTGTGTACATATGTGTCACATATATGTATGTGTGCGTCTAAGACAGAAAGACAATATGTGAAGTCTCAGGATTAGGATGTGCTGGGAGAAAGATTTCTGCAGAGTAAGGTGATCAGAGTGAGTGGGTCCGGTGCGCTGAATGGGATATTTCGGTGGAGTCTCCAGAGTCAGAGTGTTGGAACTCTCTACTTCTATCTTAGGGGAAGTTGGTTAACCATCCGTGCCCTCCCTACGCCTTGGCTTGGGCGACCAACAGCATCGTGGCTGCAGGCTGTGACCGGAGGATTGTGGCCTATGGGAAGGAAGGCCATGTGCTCCAAACGTTTGACTATAGCCGGGACCCTCAGGAGCGAGAGTTTACCACGGCTGCAACGAGCCCCGGGGGCCAGTCTGTCGTGCTGGGAAGTTATGACAGGTGAGCCCCCCTTCCAGCGGCATCTTCTGCCTCCTTCCCCTGCGTACTCTTTGCCGTAGTCCAGTTTTCCTCAACCAGAGCGGCAGACTGGATCACAACCAAGTGTATGTTGAAAGAGACTCTCAGGTTTTAATTTACGCAATTTCCTCTTCTGCTCCATCTGTCCGCACGCTGCCAAATCCAAAATGCACATGCTCTGCTGTGTCTCTCAGCTTCCCCCAGCGATTCCACAGTGGAATGTATTTCCACTTGTCTTCCGATCACCTCTCTTAGACCACTGGCTTAATATTTATCACATTGTATTATACTTTGGAGTTTGTATCTTTCTGGCTAAATTGAAGAGTCCTTCTTCTTTTTTTTTTTTTTATCTCCAGTGACTAGGTTAACATCAGGTACATAATATATGCTCAAATTTTTTATGAATGAATGATGCAACAGTAGATAAACAAGTTGGGTCTGGGGCCCATCACTTTCTTAGAGTGCTTTTGACCCCAGCTTTGTCAGGCCTGTCTTTCTATACCCTTTAATCTTGTGACTCTTCCTGTTCCTTTTTTCCTTCCTAACTATTATCATTTCTCCCCCACCCCATATTTCTCTACCGCTAACGGCTTATTTTTCTCACCAGCTATAATCTCCTTTTGTTTTCTCCACTCCCATCACTCTTACTCCATTTTACGTTGATCTGATTTTCCCAACTTACTTCCTTTGAACCTTTTGTCCTACTAGCTTGTCTGTTCTCTTTCATGTCCATCCTTCTCTGATTTAGCAAGACCAATATCCATCAGATACCAGCCCACTTTCACTCCTTTTCTCATCCCCCATCTCTCCTAAAAGCCACATACTTTATTTCAGACTCCGGGTGCTCAACTGGAGCCCTCGGAGAAGCATCTGGGAAGAGGCGAAGCCCAAGGAGATTGCCAACTTGTACACCGTCACCGCCCTGGCCTGGAAGCGGGACGGCTCACGACTCTGTGCAGTATGCTACTAGTCAGCCCTTTCTTACTGAAGATGTTCTCCAAACTATGAAAAAGCCCGCCTTGTCCTAAAGCACTCTCCTGACAGTAGAGAACCTCCTCTTCCCTTTTGACCCCAGCCTAAAAATCTGACCTTACAGACAGGAAAGAGAAATGCATACTTTATTGGAGGCCAAAAGAGTTGAATAGACAGAGCAGAATTCTCCCTTACCTCCCATCACTATGCCCTTGAGTCCGAGTTTGCCAACTCTTTTCTAGCTGGGACATCCCAAAACCAACTTCCCTAGGTTTTATTTTATTTATTTTTAAATGTATTTTATTGATTTTCTTTTTACAGAGAGGAAGAGAGAGGGATAGAGAGTTAGAAACATCGATGAGAGAGAAACATCAATCAGCTGCCTCCTGCACACCTCCCACTGGGAATGTGCCTGCAACCAAGGCACATGCCCTTGACAGGAATTGAACCCGGGACCCTTGAATCCGCAGGCCAACGCTCAATCCATTGAGCCAAACCGGTTAGGGCTTCCCTAGGTTTTAGAACCTAAGTTGTGAAGGTGTCTCTAGACATGTGTGTTTCTCTTCATGCTGTCACTTTCCTTTCCAGGGCACACTGTGTGGGGGAGTGGAGCAGTTTGACTGCTGCCTCCGGAGGAGCATCTATAAGAACAAGTTTGAGCTGACGTATGTGGGCCCTAGCCAGGTAAGCTGCTGCCGAAAGCCTGCCACTCCGAGACCTTGCCACGGCTCCCTCACCCTTGGAATACTTCCCTGCCTTTTGGCCACAGCCACAGTGTCAAATTTATCCTCCGGCAGAGTTTTTCTGGGAACAGAATGTGTTGGGGCAGCTCTCTGGCAACTTTACTGAAAGAGTTCTTTCAGCTTATTATAAGAAAAGGTTTAAACATCAGGCTTAAGGGGTATGGAGATTGCCACTTTCACCTTCCTGGTTTAAAACTTCTCTGCCTAGCTGATGTCAACTGGTGAAGTTGATAAGTAGGAGTATAAGGATACATTCTGATGTTTTAGAGCCTCCGAGCTCACTGTGTATGGTGTTGCAAGTTAATTTCTTAGTTCCCTAGCCTGCTTTTTTCTTTTCTCTACCTTAATCTTCTTTTTTTCTTTAAAATGTATTTTTATTGATTCAGAGAGGAAGGGAGAGGAGAGAGAGAGAAAGAGAGAAACATCAATGATGAGAGAATCATTGGCTGTCTCCTGCACTCCCCCTGCTGGGGATTGAGCCTGCAACTGGAATCGAACCTGGGACCCTTCAGTCCTCAGGCTGACGCTTTATCCAATGAACCAAACCAGCTTGGGCACGTCCTTTTTTCTTTCATTTATTGTTCATTGATTCCTTCATTATTTTATTTTCTCTAGAAGCATCCATTCTCTGTGTGTCAACACTGTTAGTCATTGCAAATGCAAGATAATTATCTGTTACACTCTGTACTTAATTGAGAAGATCATTCCAGCAAAGGCACAGACATATAAAAAAAATAATATAGTAGCAGTGGTAAAAGTTATCATAAAGATTTCTACAAAGAGCTGTGGGGACATAGGGAGAGTGATTGGTTTTGGCCAGTGGAACTTTCAGAATCATATGTATTATAAGCATCGAAAGAGATAACATATGAAAGCATCTCATAAGTGGCAGAGCACCATGTAAATGTGCGGTGTCTAAGGCCAGGTGAGGAACTGAGATACCAGCTTTGTTCAGTGCTGTGGAGGAGGGCAAAGGGCACAGCATGTTCACCCTCCTTTGGGGTCGGGGGGTCCTAGGGAGCTCAGACTTGTCCCCTGCCCAGGTGATTGTGAAGAACCTATCGTCAGGGACCCGAGTGGTACTCAAGTCACACTATGGCTACGAGGTGGAAGAAGTGAAAATCCTGGGAAAGGAACGCTACCTGGTGGCCCACACGTCAGACACACTGCTGCTGGGGGACCTGAACACGAATCGCCTTAGTGAGGTAGGGACCAAGAATGGGGGGGGGGGGGGGGGGCTGGGAAGGGACTTCTTTATTTTATTTTATTATAATTTTTTTTTTTTTGAGCTCCTTCAATCTTTTTTTTTTTTTTTTTTGGTCTGTGGAGCTCTTTATTTCACCTTCAAATTAAAAGAAAATATTTGTAAAATTTATTTTTAGAGAGATGAAAGGAGAGGGGGAGAGAGAGAGAGAGAGAGAGAGAGAGAGAGAGAGAGAAACATAGATGTGAGAGAGAAACATTGATCAGCTCCTTCCTGTGTGCCACCTACTGAAAACTGAGATTTTATTATAATTTTTAATTATTGTTGAAAGTACTATATGTGCCCCCCTTTAACCCCCTCCCAGCCACCCCTGCCCCTCACCCCAGGCCCTCAGTGCCCCACTGTCTGTGTCCATGGCCCATGCATACATGCATACATGCATACAAGGTCCGTGGTTGACTACCTCTTCCCCACCCACCCTCCCCTGCCTTGCGAACGGACTTTTTGAGTTGCTACTTCAGAGGAGCCAGGGTTCCCAGGGGGGAGATCTCTGCAGGAAGCTCTGACATTCTGACATGTGGGTCTGGTTTCAGGGAATGAGGCCCAGGAGCGTTGGAGTCCTGGAATACGAATCACCACTGTAAACTGCTTTTATGGCACTGCTCAGAGACATAGCGGCCAGGGCAGAATCTGACAACGCACCTCTTCTGTGCGACATCACAGCCTCCCCAGACTCCGTGTCTCTGCCTCCCACCCTGTCATCCTTTCAGCGTCGCCTCGGATAGTTACCCACACTGCCCCCTATGTCTTCTTTTTCCAGGTAGCTTGGCAGGGATCTGGCGGCAATGAGAAGTATTTCTTTGAAAATGAAAATGTGAGTAGAGCTTTTTCACCATCGCCATCTTCAGAAGCCTCCTCCCGGCTCCTGGGTCAGAAGGATGGCCAGTGGCAATGGGTTGAGAAGACAGCAGATAAAGAAAGGCAGAGAGTGAAATGGGCAGAGGGACAGAGCAGAGAGAAAAGGGGGAGTCCCCTCCCTCTACGTTTTTCTTTTCTCCGTGCAACCTTTCCATCACATAACAATTCCATTCATCCCCAGGTATGCATGATCTT
Source organism: Vespertilio murinus (assembly GCA_963924515.1). Taxonomy (NCBI): domain Eukaryota; kingdom Metazoa; phylum Chordata; class Mammalia; order Chiroptera; family Vespertilionidae; genus Vespertilio; species Vespertilio murinus. The sequence continues at coordinate 55,127,074 of OZ004713.1, read as the reverse complement.
CAATGCCGGGGAGCTAACCCTGGTGGAGTATGGGAATAATGATACCCTGGGTTCTGTACGTACGGAATTCATGAACCCCCACCTCATCAGGTAACCCCGCAAGGTTCTCTAAAATTTGAAACTCAAAAGAATTCCTTTTTGACTTCTAACTCCTGTGTCCTCGGATTCACCTTAAATATTCTTCCCATGTGGTGCTTGAGCCCTTGATTAACACCCCAACCTCCTTCTTTTGCCTTACCTCACCTTCATGTTTCAGCGTCCGTATTAATGAGAGGTGTCAGCAGGGAACGGAAGAGAATAAGAAATTGGCTTACCTTATTGATATTAAGACTATTGCTATAGGTAAGTAAGACTCTCTCATAACTTTTAAAATAGATGTTTATAGTGCACTTCCAGATCACAGGGTTGTGTGCGGTGGAGGATCCAGAAATCAGATGTAAACGGGTGACCCCACACTACAGTGGATATGTGAAATGTTCAACTCCATATGTCCCTACGTTGGTACATATATAGGCCTGCCCATAAAATTATTCATATTCTCTAGACATATACATTAGGTGTAGAGAAGAACCATTAGCAAATTTATAGATTTTCCTGTTTAAACTTCATAGAATCTTAGAACTGGAAGGGACCTTTCTTTCTGTATATTTTGTCATTAATAACTAGTGATGAGAAACTTTATTTGTATTTCACTGGTTTGTAATTGTTAATTTTTCATCCTGCAATGTTTTAAGCATAGAAAAAAAAAGTATAGAAAAGTATACGTAACTTACCTAAGACCACACAGGTACCAGCAGAGAGGTGGGGAGTTTTGACTCCACAGCCCGTTCTTTACAACTACACTAGTATGGGTATGTTATTCTCTAGACCTCTCAGAGGTCTAGACCGTACCTGTGTGGTCTTAGGTAAGTTACTTACCCTTTCTGTATCTCAGTTTCCTCATCCCCAAAATGGGGATAAAAAAATACCAGCTACCTCATATGAAAAGCACTTAGATTAGTGGTTGGTACATAATAAGTATTTAATAAATGTTAGCTGTTAATAATACTACGGTTATTATTACTTGTGTATCCATACCCAGTTCTGTCAAATCCTAAACATTTAGTTATATGTACTGTTGGTCTTTTATCTCCTCTCTTCCTGATGGACACTTAAGTTGTTGGTTTTTCACTGTTACAGTGTTTCAGTTCACTAAGATTTATATCTAGAGTGGAATTGCTGAATCATAGAAATGACCCATCTTGCGGAAACCAGTTTGGCTCAGTGGATAGAGCGTCGGCCTGCGGACTGAAGGGTCCCGGGTTCGATTCCGGTCAAGGGCATGTACCTTGGTTGCAGGCATATCCCCATTGGGGGGTGTGCAGGAGGCAGCTGGTCGATGACTCTCTCTCATCGATGTTTCTAACTCTCTATCTCTCTCCCTTCCTCTCTGTGAAAAAAATCAATAAAATATATTTAAAAAGAAAAGACACATCTTTAATTTCACTAAGTATTTCCAAAATGCTCTCCAGAGATTGTACCAATTTACACTCCCACCAGCAGTTAGAGTTTCCGTTCTTCCATATCCTTTCCAATACTTGACATTGCCTCACTTCACAATTTGACTTAACCTGATGTATATGAAATAGTATCTAATTGGCCGAAACCGGTTTGGCTCAGTGGTAGAGCATCGGTCTGCGGACTGAAAGGTCCCGGGTTTGATTCCGGTCAAGGGCATGTACCTTGGTTGCGGGCACATCCCCGGTGGGGGGTGTGCAAGAGGCAGCTGGTCGATGTTTCTCTCTCATTGACGTTTCTAGCTCTCTATCTCTCTCCCTTCCTCTCTGTAAAATATCAATAAAATATATTTTTTTTAAAAAGAAAAGAAATAGTATCTAATTGTGTATTTTTGTTGTTTACTTATTTATTGGCTTCTGCTTTCTTCTGTGAATTGCTAGATCATATCCTTGGCCTATTTAAATTGGGTCTTCTTTTTTTAAAATTGACTTGAAGGAGTTTTGTATGTGTGCATTTATAGCCTTTGGTGGTTATTCTTATTTGCAGATATTTTATATCAGCCTATGGCTTGCCTTTTCTCTTTTTTTCAGTGTCTTTTAGTGTTTAGACTTAAAAAAATTTTTTTATTGATTTCAGAGAGGAAAAGTGAGGGAGAGATAGAAATATCAATGATGAGAGAAAATCACTAATCGGCTGTCTCCTGCATGCCCCCTACTGGGGATCAAGCCCACAACCCAGGCATGTGCTCTGACTGGGAATCGAACCATCGACCTTTTGGTTCATGGGTTGACACTTAATCACTGAGCAACATTGACCTCACTCTTTAGGTCACATCTTCAGGGTATGTAAAATATATAGAGTCCCCACAGCTCTAGCATTCTATGACTCTACTTATAATTAGGGCATTAAAACATGACTTTATTATGTTTGCTCGCTAATTAAAAGAAAATTCATTTTTAAGTTGGTCTTCCCTGTTGTAGACACTAACTGGCATTTGGTCTTTAGCTTCAGCATATATAACAAAGGCAGGCACACTTGCTTGTTAATAATGTATATCAATAAGAGTTGTGAGTGGGCTTTGTTCTAGAGACTCCCTGAAAGCATCCTAGGAATCCCTGAATGGTCTGTTCTTTTTTTTTAAATCCTCACCTGAGGTAATTTTTTCACTGATTTTTAGAGATAGTGGAAGGAAGGCGAAAGAGATAGAGAAACATTGATGTGAAAGAGACACATCAATTGGTTGCCTCCCATATGTTCCCGGACCAGGGCCAGGGGTAAAGCCTGCCGCCGAGGTACGTCCGTCCTCTTGACTGGAATTGAACCCAGGACCCTTCAGTCCACAGGTCAGAGCTCTATCCACTGAGCAAAACAGGCTAGGGCAAGTGATCTGTTTAAGTGTGATCATTTCTTACATTGTTTACAAGATTCAGACCAAACAAAATATTCATCCTCTGTCCTGACCAGCCTAGCTTTACTCAGAGGCTCCCCGATTCTGTGCGTGCCTTCACTACTGTTTGCCCCTCAGTGCTCTTCCATCACAGGCACTCTCATGTGCAGGTAACTCCGTGGAGTCAATCTGCTTATCAAGGTCATTTTCTCATCAGCCTTCTCTCAGGGGTGTGCTGTAACTGGGGGCACATCCTGAAAGTGCTCAGTGTTATATTCCAGAGGGTTCTGTGAGTAATAGAAGTCAGTTGCTCCATAGTTCTGGTCTACTATGGGACAACTCCAGAAGTGCCAGAGAGGAAACACATTCTTTTGAGTTAACTACAGAGTTAAACAAAACCTCAACAATTTTTTTTTAAAACCCAGCATCTTAAGCATCTTAGCAAACATACGTTGAATTGGCCATTTGCATTCCTCAGGACATACTCTAGATTGATGTAACATTCTTAAAACCCAACCTGTAATTGTAAGGCCAGACTTTTGCAGAGTGCTTCATGCCCTGTGTATGACTGTGTGCAATGTCTTCTTACTCCTGTCTCCTTTACTCTCTAGTGGATCTAGTTGGTGGCTACAACATTGGCACTATCAGCCACGAGAGCCGTGTGGATTGGCTGGAACTGAATGAGACTGGGCACAAGCTTCTCTTCAGGGACCGGAAACTTCGTGTGAGGAGGGTTACTAAGGCATTAGCCTTTGACTGGTCCATAGAGGATGTGGCATTGCTGCTACCAGGGAGTGTGGGGGGCAGGAATTTGAGAATTGGTTTCTCTCTTACTATTCACAAGTCCGTCCTTGTGAAACTTCCTCCCCCAGCATTTCTCTTCCTCGTGCCTCACTGACCTTTCCCCAGACCTGCTGTTGTGTGCTCTTCAGCTACACAAGTCTGACAGCATTGTAGCTGGCCTGAGGACAGTCTCCTCCTGGCCCCTTGTTAATTTTGATTTCAATATGGTATCACCTTGCCGAAACCGGTTTGGCTCAGTGGATAGAGCATCAGCCTGTGGACTGAAGGGTCCCGGATTCGATTCCGGTCAAGGGCACGTGCCTTAGTTGCAGGCACATCCCCAGTAGGGAGTGTGCAAGAGGCAGCTGATTGATGATTCTCTCATCGATGTTTCTGATTCTCTATCCCTCTCTCTTCCTCTCTGTAAAAAATCAATAAAATATTAAAAAATAAAAATAAAAGAACTAGAAGCTTTGGAAATGGACAGAATCTGCTCCTACTATATATATATATATATATAGTATCACCAGAGATCAACCTCAGGGGCAAAGAGACTATCTGGTGATTTTTTTATTTTATTCTTATTATTATGCGAAAGCCACATCACAAATTCCAGACGATTTAATTTGTCTGGGGGCCTGCCTTTTTTTTTTTTTTTTTAACATTGATTTTAGAGAGGAAGGCACACACAGAGAGGGGGGAAAAAATCAGTGATGAGAATCATTGATTGGCTGCCTCCATACTGTGGATCGAGCCCACAACCTAGGCATGTGCCTTAACCGTGACATCCTGGTTCATAAATCAACGCTCAACCACTGAGCCAATGCAGGCCCGGCTGGTGGCCTTCGTTTTGCAATCTAGGCTGGTAACTCTGGCCCAGTTATTCTAAGAATGAAAGTTTGACCTTAACTTAACTTAAACTTGTAGTGTGTAGATCTTTGCTCTATAGGTCATCTCTAATTTGGCCAGTCAGAATATGCCAACTCAACATAAATGTCAAGGGTTGCCAGTCAGTAAGCTTTGAAATTCAGCATGTACCTGACTGGTGGGTCAACTCAGCACATTTCACCATTAGGGAAATGGTCAAGATCCCAAAACACCACCTGTTCCCATGTAATTGTGCTTTCTGCTCCTTCCTTCTTCAGTTGCATCTATACGATATTGAAAGCTGCTCCAAGACAATGATCCTCAACTTCTGCTCCTACGTGCAGTGGGTCCCAGGAAGTGACGTGCTGGTAGCTCAGAACCGAAACAACTTATGTGTGTGGTACAACATTGAGGCACCTGAGAGGGTCACCATGACGTCTATAAAGGTATGTCGACACCGGGGCACCTCATACATAATGTCAGGCCCATAATTAGAGCACTGAAGAGGCTCCGAAGGTTACTTGGTTTCCTCTACCCATCACCCATAATCTCCGTGTTGGAAGTGATAATAAAAAAAAGCTTAGCCCAAAAGCGGTTTGGCTCAGTGGTAAAGCGTTGGTCTGCAGACTGAAAGGTCCCTGGTTTAATTCTGGTCAAGGGCATGTACATTGGTTGCGGGCACATCCCCGGTAGGGGGTGTGCAAGAGGCAGCTGATTGATGTTTCTCTCTCATCAGTGTTTCTAGCTATCTCTCTCCCTTCCTCTCTGTAAAAATATCAATAAAATATATATATTTTTTTTAAAAGCTTAGACTCTTTCCTCACAGTGGACCAGACCCTATAGAACCATTCTTGTTCAGATTCTTGACATTATATTAGACCCTTGGAGTATGGTCTCCACTACAGTGGCCGTGGGAATTCACCCAGGCCTCCCGAGGCGTTCCCTCGGGCTGGAAGATCCCCCCCCCCCCCAAAGGCGCTCTCATGTCACGTCCCTGTGTGCGGATTCTCTGTTCTAAGCCACTCAGACTTCCAGTTCCTTTTTTCTCAGGCTGCAGATCACACCTTCTCTTCTGTCCTACCACGGGACACACAGGCACCTGTCTTCCAAAACCTGGGAGGGGCTATAGAAACAGAGAGAGGCCCCTGGGCCAGACTGTGTGGGTGTGGATAGAGTACTTGATACTTTTTGTTCTTTTTCTGTATCTCTTTTTTCTCCCTTTTTTGCCTCATTTTAGACTGATTAAGGTTGGGCGGTTTTTTGGGTGTGTTTGTTTTGTCCTTTTTGAATACCATTTTTTACTCCCCACCCCCCAACTTGGAGGTTTACATTGTATTTCTATAGTGATCAGTCTTGAAAGTTTACCATGTACTTAAATGAACAAAGTCTAAAAGTAATCAGCATCTAACCCCCACTCCCCTGCAAACAATACAAAGACATTAAAAGAACCTTTGTTAACTTCGATTACTTCCCCTTTGCCATTGTTGTTCCTTATTTTAGTTCTCTTTTATTATCCCCAAAGTTAGATATTATTTTATACAGACATTTGTTTAGATTCATCATGGTGCCAGTTTCTTTGTTCTGTATAGGTGATCTGTCTTTTCTTTCAAGTTGCTTTTAAAAATCTTTTTCTGCCCTGACCAGTTTGGCTCAGTGGGTAGAGGCTTGGCCTGTGGACTGAAAGGTCCCAGGTTTGATTCCAGTCAAGGGCATGTACCTTGGTTGCAGGCACATCCCCGGTAGGAGGTGTGCAAGAGGCAGCTGATTGATGTTTCTATCTCTCCTCTCTCCTCTCTCCCTTCCTCTCTGTAAAAAATCAATAAAATATATATTTTTTTAAATAAAAAATAAGCCAAAACCGGTTTGGCTCAGTGGATAGAGCATCTGACTGTGGCCTGAAGGGTCCCAGGTTCGATTCCGGTCAAGGACATGTACATTGGTTGCGGGCTCATCCCTGGTGAGGGGTGTGCAGGAGGCAGCTTGTCGATGCTTCTCTCTCATCAATGTTTCTAGCTCTCTGTCCCTCTCCCTTCCTCTCTGTAAAAAATCAATTATATATACATATATATATATATATATATATATATATATAATATTTTTAAAATAATAATAAAATCTTTTTCTTAGGTATTTTCAAGTTTCACTACAATGTATATCAATATAAATTTCCTTTATTTATCCTGCTTATTAATATATTGTGCTTCCTGTATTTGTGAGTACACATATTTTCACCAGTTTTGAAAATTCCTCAGCCATTATCCTTCACACACTGCTGCTTGCATTCTCTAGTCTCTCCATCAGAAATCTAATTAGGCATGTTAGATTTCTTGTCCTGTCTCTTCTTTAACTTCTATTTTATATTTTCTTTCTCCTTCTTACTCCATGCTACAATTAGGATAATTTCTTTAGGTACAACTTTCAGGTCATTAATTCATTTCCATCATTGTCTAATCTGCTATTTAAAATCATACATTTTATTTCTTAGTTTAAAATTTAAATTTTTCATAATGCTTTGTTTTTTTCCTCCCACTGTGATGACCATTTTTTAATAGTCTCTTATTCCTTGCTTACTTTTTTATTTCATCTTTTGGGTCTTTATATGTTTCAGACATAATCATTTTATATTCTATAACTTTTTTTCATAACTGATATTTTTTACTATCTGAAATCCTTGCAAGTCCAAAACTGTTGTTCATAGTTATGTTTATCCTTTAACTTGCATTTTGGTATTTTTAAAATTATGAGCTCATATCAGATTGAATATTTTGGAATCCCAAGGACCTAAAATGTTTTCCTCCCCAGGTGATTTGTGTTTGCGTCTGCAGGAATCAGGCATATCAGTGACCTGTGCCACTTTTGTTCCCATTACTGAGGAGAGGATCCTGAGGTTTAATGAGGGATTCTCAGATTTGGCCTCCCTGTTGTATTAGAGATACTGTGTGTGCCTCCAGAGCAAATGTACTCTTTACACTTGCTCACCTTTCATAATGTCCTGCTCAGGTTTTAGCTTGCTGACCTCTTCTCTTCTCTTCTCTTCTCTTCTCTTCTCTTCTCTCCCTCTCCTCCACCCCCCTCTCTCTTTCTGTCTCAAGGGAAAAGAATGGAAAAGGGAGTAGGAAGCATTCCTAGTGATTTCTTTAGTTGAACTCAGCAATGCATTAAAAAGTATGCCAGGTTTGGGCCAATGTAGATCAGTAGTTGGAGCATCAGCCTATGTACTGGAGGGTCATGGGTTCCATTCCCTGTCAAGGGCAAGTACCTGGATTGCAGGTGCAATCCCCACCCCAAGTTGGGGTGTGTCGGGGAGGCAACCAATTGATGAGTCTCTATCACATCTACGTTTTTCTGTCTCTTCCCCCACCCCCCACCCCCCACCCCAGCCCTACACATACCCACCACTCCCTTCTGCTCTCTAAAAATCAATGGGGGAAAATATCCTCACTCCTCATGTGAGGGTTTAAAAAAATTAATAAAAACTATGCCAGGGTCAAGTTGTATTTTAGGGGAAAATCCTTAAGAAGCAGAAGTGGATGTCACATTTTGTCACCTTACCTGCAGGCATTAGTGCCATCAAAGCTATGAATGTACTTTAACCCCAGGATAATAGCACAGATAAGGAAATTTTATCTTCTGGAGAGAAACTAGCTGGTAGGAAAACAAGGGTCACTGTAATTCCCTCGCAGTGTGAGCATGAGGGTGGGTCTGTCCTGCAGTTGACTCAGTGGAAACACTAACTTGGAATTGGGGTGTGGTGGGGGATTGCATGTTTTACAGGGTGATGTTGTAAGTCTGGAGCGGGAAGGGGGAAAGACCGAGGTGATGGTGACCGAAGGTGTGACTACAGTTGCCTACACACTGGACGAGGGCCTCATTGAGTTTGGAACAGCCATTGACGATGGCAACTACACCCGGTGAGGAAGGAGCTGGGCCGGCAACCAGCAGCCTGGGATGGGCTGTAAAAATGGCTACATCTAAACAGGATGTGCCTGGCCCTCCCCTGCCCTGCCCCATCACCGAAGAGCCTCCGTGTCTTCCTGACCCTGGGCTCATTCCCTGTGCTTTGGCTCCTTCCCTCTCCAGGGCAACGGCCTTCTTGGAGACTCTGAAAATGACCCCAGAAACAGAGGCCATGTGGAAAACCTTGAGTAAACTGGCGCTGGAGGCGAGGCAGCTACACATTGCCGAGAGGTGAGGGGCGCTGCGGAGCTGAGGTGTCCGCAGCAGGAGGGCTGGCCACGCGGGTGCTGGACGTGTGGGCTGCTCCTCCCCCGTGTTCAGCACTGCCTCCTTCCCACGCCAACAGGTGGCATAGAGCCCTCCCATAGCGGTTATCCCAAACACCCCCTCCCCAGACTGCAGGAGTACGTCTCATTGTTAGCGCTTCCCATTCTTGTAGCTGGGTGCTGCTGCAAAGTTTTTAACAATTCCTGCATGGATGTGTATATCTTAGCGTGGTATAGCAGTGGAGTTCATAGGACAAACTCGGGACTCCAGATTCTTAGAGTTCAAACCTTGGCTCCATTTACCAACTTGTGTAAACTTAGAGATTATATAACCTTTCCAAGCCTTAGTATCTCGATTTCCTCCATGTAAATAGGGATAATAATAGAATCAACCTTGAAGGATGGTAAAGAAGAAGGGTAGTGATAGTGAAGGACAGGTGAGAGCATCTGTGCAAAGAGCACAGATTGTAGGTCAACTGCAGCTCTTTTGGCGAGGAGTCAGCCTCGATCCGCTTTCCCCCGTGTTCCCCACAGCTAGACTGTCAGCCAGTCGGAGGGATCTGAGCCAGGGTCTTCAAAACAGATCTGAGCCTCTTATTGCGGCCTCCACTCTAGGACTGGCCACCACCATCTCCTTCCTGCCATGTTGCAAAGCCTCTTAAGTAGTCTCACTGCGACTGTCCTATACCCTTAGGTCCACTCATCTCATAGCAGCTGAAGTAATTTTTTTAAGACATACATTAGATTATCATTTACTTGCTTAGCGTCTTACTGTCGTACTTAGTGGAAAATCCACACTCTTTGCCATGTCTTAGGGCCCTACAGTATTTGGCCTCTGCTTCCTTCTCACACCAGGTACCTACTTGCCCATTTGTCTCCGGCCGCCCTGGGATCCTTTCGGCCCTTTGAGCTTGCCAAGCTCAGTCCTGCCGAAGGGCCTTTATACTAGCCGTTCCCTCTGCCTGGAATAATGCTTCCCTGTCTTACATGATTGCATCTTTCTTATATCCAGGTCTCAGTTCAAATAGCAGCACCTCACACAGGCCGCCTCCGACTGCCCACACATTTTCTTTTTCATTCTCTCAAATTATTATTATTATTATTATTATTATTTTACTAATTATTTGTTCCCACCAGAAAGTAAGTTCCCTAAGAGCAATGCCCTCATCTGTCTTATTCCCTTTGTGTCGTCAGTTCTGGCAAGACAGTGCGTGGCATATAATAGATGCTTAGTATACCTGCTGAGCCAGGGAATTAATGATGATCCTATAATAACATTACTATTACTGTTATTGCTTCCATACCGTAGGTGCTTTTCTGCCTTGGGCCACGTAGCAAAAGCTCGATTCCTGCATGAGACCAACGAGATTGCAGATAAAATGTCTCGGGAATATGCAAGTATTGCCCTCCATTTCATTCAGTCTCTCCAGCTGAGATCTCTTAGTCCTCAGCTCCAGGAATCTGAGTTTTTCCATCTTTAACTAATTTCCTCTACCCGGCCCACCCCACCCTGCCTGCACCCTCAAGCTGGACCGTTTTGGAATTTCTAGCCAAACCTTAAGCCTCTAAGCTCCTGAAGTTTTTCAGCTTTCCAAGTGTTTTAGCTTCCCCACCTCCCTGGCCGTCCCCTCTGAGCCCGCGCAGACAGAATGGCTCCTGCAGCACTGACGGACTAACCAGAACCTCCCTTTTCCCGCAGGGCGGAGAAGGAGCAGACTTTTATCAGGTCCGAGCACGTCTGGCCATGCTGGAGAAGAACTACAAACTGGCTGAAATGATCTTCTTGGAACAGGCAATCGGGGAGAGGGGGTGGATGGATAAGGGAGGGGATCGAGTGGGGGAAACTGAGTCAGACTCAGAGGAGGAAAGAGCACTGGTTAGCTGGGCTTCCAAAGGTCTGGGAGAACTTACAGAAATGTTTATACCATTAGTTTCACTCCTCAGTTTTCTTTTCTGTGTTAGTTTTTTAAAAAGAATATATTTTATTGATTTTTTACAGAGAGGAAGGGAGAGAGAGAGAGAGTTAGAAACATCGATGAGAGAGAAACATCAATCAGTTGCCTCCTGTACATCCCCCACTGGGGATGTGCCCGCAACCAAGGTACATGCCCGTGACCGGAATCGAATCTGGGACCTTTCAGTCCTCAGGCTGATGCTCTATCCACTGAGCCAAACTGGTTTCGGCTCTTCGTTAGTTCTTACAGTTACTCCTTCATAAAATGTCTATCTTCCCCTGCAGGCCAGAGCCTGTCTTTATAATTCTTGTGCATGGAGGAAGATCTGGATTTTATGGGGGCTGAAGCTTATACAGTTGAGAAGCCCTGTTTAGGAAAAACTGCCTTGGATTCCTGGTCGGGTGGCTCCATTGGTTGGAGTGTCATCCCATATACCAAAAGGTCGTGGGTTTGATCCCCCTTCAGGGCACGTATAGAAGGCAACCAGTAGATATTTCTCTCTTTCTCTCTCTCTCTCTCTCTCTCTCTCTCTCTCTCTCTCTCTCTCTCTCTCTCCTTCTCTCTCTCTCTCTCTCTCTCTCTCTCTCTCTCTCCTTCTCCCTCTCTCTCTCTCTCTCTCTCTCTCTCTCTCTCTCTCTCATCAATAAACATATACTCAGGTGAGGATAAATTAAAAAATTAAAAAAAAAACTGACTTGGAAGGAGCCTGTCAAGTAAGGCTCCCTGAAGCTTAACCTTCTTTTGTTTCATAATAAATCTATCTCTGCTTGTGTATAAGTCAAGGCCAATGGGCTGGCATCTTAGCAGGCTGAGGAGAGCTTGCTGATTTCTGATGCTCATATTTTCCTGGTGTTCCTCTTTCCTCCGCCCGGGTTCCCCTAGAACGCTGTTGAGGAGGCCATGAACATGTACCAGGAGCTGCACCGCTGGGACGAGTGTATCGCTGTGGCTGAGGCCAAGGTATACGCAAGGTTCTGTCTTCTCCACAATGGCTCAGAACTCGGTTCCACCAATATCAGAAACCTTCTCTTGTCAAGGAGGCTGCAGGAACTGGAACGGGGCTGGGGCTGGGAGCTGACACGGTGAGGAGTTAGGACATTGGTGCCCAAGAGGATTTCCGTTGTTACCATGGAATTGGAGAAGCGTGGGAAGCAGAAAGGCGGGAAGGAGGGATGTGACTCCCAGCTCTCTGTTGCGTGTCCAGGGACACCCTTCCCTCGAGAAGCTGCGCCGGGGTTACTACCAGTGGCTGATGGACACCCAGCAAGAGGAGCGAGCAGGGGAACTGCAGGAGAGCCAAGGGGATGGGCTAGCAGCCATCAGCCTCTACCTCAAAGCCGGGCTCCCCGCCAGAGCTGCTCGGCTGGTGCTGACCCGAGAGGAACTGCTCGCCAACACCGAGCTGATAGAACACATCACCGCGGCCCTCATCAAGGGGGAACTGTATGAAAGGGTATGACTGGCTTCCTGTTCCTGCCCCGTATCTCCGGGGCTCAGGCCCCTTTCCTGCCCAGCGGAATCTCAGAGTGCATAGCCCTCCCTGACTGGTGGCAGATTCCCTTCTTCTGGGGGCTGACACTGGATTCTTTGTGTAATAGGGGTATTGTGTAGTAATATAGTATGTTAACAGGCAGGTGATCTTTTCGAGAAGATTCGAAACCCACAGCGGGCCCTGGAGTGCTACTGTAAAGGCAACGCCTTCATGAAAGGTACTCGCCCTTCACAACCCATCCTTCACAAGCCATCGATTCTTACCCAAACAGCCCCCGTTCCTATTTTGGCCCATCTGTCCAGGTTGACTGGCTTTGCTTCTCTTCTATTCCTCCACTTCTCACCGACTTTCTGCACTTCATTTCCCTGTCTTTTCCCGAGTCCCATCCCTTGAAGTCTGAACCAAGTACCTCTCCATCTCTGGCAGCGGTGGAACTGGCTCGATTGGCATTCCCAGCGCAAGTGGTAAAACTGGAGGAGGCGTGGGGGGACCACTTGGTGCAGCAGAAGCAGCTTGATGCAGCCATTAATCACTATATTGAAGCCAGGTATCATGGTCTGGGGTGCGAAGGGGATGGGATGTGAGGTGAGAGGTGCTGGGGCAAGTAAGGACACCGAGGCCCAGAAGAAAAGATCTCAAAACGTAGAGCAGAGTATGCACGAAGTGTCTTTTACCTGCATCCATCTTCCTCTCTCTTCTGACACATTTATGCCTTTGCCACTGTGCCAGGTGCTCCATTAAAGCAATTGAGGCTGCCCTGGGTGCCCGCCAGTGGAAGAAGGCAATTTATATATTGGATATGCAGGACCGGAGCACTGCATCCAAATACTATCCTCGCGTGGCCCAGCACTATGCGTCTCTGCAGGAGTATGAGGTGAGGAAGAGCCCTTTCTGCAGCCTGAGGCAATGCAGTACCTGACAACAAGGAGAGAACCCAGTCCAGGAAACGGGGGCCACCTTACCAGCTCCTTTCTGGGGACCAACTTCGCCACCTAAATGGAAACAAACGGATTCCTGGCCTTATTTCATTCCAACATGACACGGACCCCCTCCTGTGCCAGCATGAGTGATTCTTCGTGAATAATTCCAACTTAGTTGAAATTTAAAAATCCCGTGCTTTGCAGAAAGGCAAGGCCCTTTAAACTCCCATTGTTTTAGGTTGGTCTTTTCTTCCAAGCAGTAGAAGGTGTGAGACACCCATAGTCTCTTTTCTCCTCTGTTATGACTAGAGGACTGGTGCACAAAATCCGTCCCCTCAGCCTGGCCTGCACCCTCTCCAATCCGGGACCCCTCGGGGGATGTCTGACTGCTGGTCAGCCATCCCTCCCGCAATCTAGGACTGCTGGCTCCTAATCCCTCGCCTCCAGCCGGCCTGATCACCCCTAACCACTCTGCCTGCCAGCCTAATGTCCCTAACCACCTCTGCCTCGGCCCCTGCCACCATGGCTTTATCCGGAAGGATGTCCAGAAGATGTCTAATCTAATTAGCATATTATCCTTTTATTAGTATAGATAACAGTACCCCAGACTCTATTCCAGCCTGGCTGAGGTTTGTTTTTTCCTCCTACCAGCAGCTTTGACTCGTTGCTTTTTAATCTGTCTCTCTCACCCACAGATTGCTGAGGAACTCTACATTAAGGGAGACCGGACAAAAGATGCAATAGACATGTACACCCAGGCTGGCCGCTGGGAGCAGGCGCACAAGGTAGAGAAGTGGGTGGAGTTCATGACAAGAGAATCCTTCTTTTGTGGTGGTGGTGCCACTCTCTTTAGTGTCTGATCTCCCATTCCCATGGTTCCCAGAGAGCTGAGAAAGTACCGGAATGTAGTTTGGGTAACTTTGATCCCTGGCCACAGGGAAAGGCAAGGAAGAAGAGACCCGTGTTCCCAAACCTATAATTCTGAAGACCAGATGGGCTTGGGATAATGGGGAATCTGGAATACCACTCCTGACACCCTATGACATTGGGAGCTGTGCTCTCACTTCCGCTCCCAGAAGCGTGGTAATGGGAACATATGCCCCCAGCACCCCAGCTCAGGGCTTCTCTGACCCTCATGCCTCAGCAGAACATAGTTCTTACGTGGCTTCTTATGGCCTTGGAATTCCCTGAGCTGACGAGGAGAGTTCAGTAACACACTCCTGTGGGTGATGAGGAAGTGCAGAGTCCTGAGAAAACAAGGTCCCTCGAGCCCTCTGCTTCCCCGGGGAACTGGCACCTGAGGCTGCTCTGCTTTGTGTGCACAGCTGGCCATGAAGTGCATGCGGCCCGAAGACGTGTCGGTGCTGTACATCACCCAGGCACAGGAGCTGGAGAAGCAGGGCAAGTACCGCGAGGCTGAAAGGTGAGCCGAGGCCCCACGGGTGCGGAAGGAGACGGGGCTTCGGGTCTGGAGGGCGGGCGGGGGTCTGAGGGTGTGCGCCCTCTGTCCAGAAGGCAGTGACCAGACCTCTTAGCAATGACTCCGGCAACAGGAATGTGAGTCTAGGAGGCCCCCGTGATTCTCCCATTCCCCAGGCTGTACGTGACAGTAGAAGAGCCTGATCTCGCCATAACCATGTTCAAAAAGCACAAGTTGTATGAAGATATGATCCGCCTGGTAGGAAAGCACCACCCAGATCTCCTCGGGGACACACACCTACATCTGGGCAAGGTGAGCCCTTGCTCTGTCCCTGCTCACCCCGTCCTCAACCAAGCTCCGTCTGCCCTTCTCCATCCTGACCCACTTTTCCGCAGGAGCTGGAGACTGAAGGCCGACTACAGGAGGCGGAGTATCACTACCTCGAGGCCCAGGAGTGGAAGGCAACAGTGAACATGTACCGGTCCAACGGGCTCTGGGAAGAAGCCTACCGGGTAAGGCATCCGGGCCACGTCATCTTTCCATACCCACACCTACATACCCAGTTTCTCACGCAGCTTTAAGGGTTTATGGACTACCTGAAATCTGTCCTCGGACCATAAGCAGGTTAAGAGCCCCTGAAACGTAGCCTTCTTCCTGTCGTTCTAACGCAGGTACCTGATCCCTGTCAGAGCTGAGGTCAGGTCGGAGATGAGAAGGGCGCAGCCATGTAGCCCTGCTCCGGAGGATTGTGAGGGGCTTTGCTTTGCAGGTGGCCAAGACTCACGGAGGAGCCAATGCCCACAAACAGGTGGCTTATCTCTGGGCAAAGAGCCTGGGAGGAGAGGCTGCAGTGAGGCTGCTCAACAAGCTGGGACTTCTGGAGGCTGCCATTGACCACGCCGCCGACAACTGGTGAGGCGCCCCGCCCTCTCTCCACTGGCCCCTCCGGACGGAGCCTCTGCACAGCCAGAGAAAGAGAAGGATGTAGAACTCGAGCACTCCTCACAGCTGAGGCAGAGCGAAGAGATGTGGTAGAGAGAGGTCCTTAGAAGGACTTGACAGAGAGGCAAGGATCAGTTAGTAGGTCTTCCCCTATTGCCTGGGTCTCAGAACGGTGCTTAATCTTTGGCTGTCCTGAGGATAAAAGTGGAGCGAGAACAGCTGTTAACGCTAAAATGTACTGAGCCAGTAACTTACTTCTGAGTGACAGAAGTGTGATTCCGTTAAATGCAAATTGAGCTTTTCTTAGGTAACACTACGAACACCTGTAGTAACCCTGCATCGAGCCAGTGTGGAGGGTGGGTAGTCTCCCTCGTCTTTGAGACTGTTTCTCTGCGATCGATGCAGTGCCGAGGCTCACTCCTTTCCCTCCCTCCTGCTCAGCCCACTCTACACAGCCAGGCTTTCCCAAATGTGTCCTGGTCCCCAGGGCAGTGATGTGACGTCACAGGGCTGCCGGCCTTTCTTTACATCAGGGCTTCTCTGTCACTTCATACCAGTTTCTTTCTCAACCTTTCCCTTCCCCTCAGTTCTTGCCCCTTCTGTTTTCTCTTGCCCTCCCTTTCCCTTTTCATCTTATAAACGGAAGGATTGAGCCCTAACCAGTTTGGCTCAGTGGATAGAGCGTCGGCCTGTGGACTGAAGGGTCCCAGGTTCGATTCCGGTCAAGGGCATGTACCTTGGTTGTGGGCACATCCCCAATAGGGGGTGTGCAGGAGGCAGCTGATCGATGTTTCTCTCTCATCGATGTTTCTAACTCTCTATCCCTCTCCCTTCCTTCTGTAAAAAAATCAATTAAAAAAAAATTTTTTTTAAGGAAGCATTGAGTAGGCAACCTTATCTGCACTTTCTCTTTCAGCTCCTTTGAATTTGCTTTTGAACTCTCTCGGCTGGCCCTCAAGCACAAGACCCCTGAGATTCATCTCAAATACGCTATGTACCTGGAGGATGAGGTATGGCTGTGACCCTTCTCCATTGCTTTTGACCACAGAACCCTCCTTTCTGTCCCCCATCCCACCGCCGCCAGATGTTCGCCTCTCCGGTCCCAGAGCTGCCCGCGGTGCCCACCTCCTCATGTGTGGCTGCCTTTCTCTCCCTCTAGGGTAAATTTGAAGAGGCTGAAGCTGAATTCATCAGGGCTGGTAAACCCAAGGAAGCAGTCCTCATGTGAGTTACCCAGAAACCCCTAAATCCTGTCCCCCCAAGCCCAGCCCCAGGACCTTTCTTTGCCATCTTCACCTTCATCCAAACTTCGCACCAATAGATCTTACACCCTCTCAGTGGCAAGGCTGTTTGCCTCCCACGGCCGAGGCCTCGATCCTATACTTAGCCTCCCCCGTGTTCTCATCTGGGAGCAGGTTTGTCCATAACCAGGACTGGGAGGCTGCTCAGCGTGTGGCCGAAGCCCATGACCCCGACAGTGTCGCGGACGTGCTGGTGGGGCAGGCCCGGGGGGCCTTGGAGGAGAAGGACTTCCAGAAAGCAGAAGGACTGCTGCTGCGGGCCCAGCGGCCAGGCCTGGCCCTCAATTACTATAAGGTGGGACGAATTCAGGGCCATGAGGGGAGGGGGAGAGCATATGTGAGCCTACAGAGCCTTACACTGGCCTCCGGTACTGAGTAAGAAGGTCAGGTTGTACCGGGGAGAGGAAGGAGAGGAAGAGGAAGACCGGTCCAAAGACCCAGGAGTCGGTGGGCCATACCTCATGTAGCAGTGGGAGGCTGTCACGCCTGCCCCTGCCCTCCTGACACCTGGGGATCTGAGCAGGAGGCCGGACTGTGGAGTGACGCCCTGCGGATCTGCAAGGACTACATGCCCGGCCAGCTGGAGGCTCTGCAGGAGGAGTATGAGCGGGAAGCCACCAAGAAGGGGGCCAGGTATGAAGCCCGGGGGCCGGGAAATGTGGGCGGGGCTGGGGGTGGGGGTGGGTATACAGCGTCACAGGAGAGGCTGCCCTCCGGTCCTGGCCACAGCACTGTCCTCTCCACAGGGGCATGGAGGGGCTAGTGGAACAAGCGCGGCAGTGGGAGCAGGCTGGGGAGCACAGCCTCGCGGTCGATTGTTACCTCAAAGTGCGGGACACAGGCAGCAGCGGCCTGGTGGAGAAGTGCTGGATGAAGGTGAGGCTGCCACGCCCTCCCAGGCCTCTGCCTCCCAGGCCTCCATTCACACCCCGCACTCCTCAAACACCGTCTTTTCCCTCCTGCCTCCACCTTTGTGTTTTCAGTCAGCTAGCAGGTGTCTACTGAGTGCCTGCCAGATGTTAGATCCTGAACTTGCAAAGGTTATAAATGGGATAAAAGAACCCTGACAGTCATAAATGGAGGGAAGTTAGACTAACATGTGGCTCAATTAATTACTATTGTATCTGAGTGTAGTGATTACTACCTTAGTGACCACTCAAGTGTGTGATTCAAAGTGAAGCCTGTTTGGCTCCGTGGATAGTGTCATCCTGTGGACTGAAGGGTCCTGGGTTCGATTTCGGTCAAGGGCCATATATGTATATATTTAAAAGAATAAGTGGGGGAAAGCCAGGAGGATTCACATAGTCTATAGCTAAATTACAGCGTGTGGAAATTAGAATCTGGTGAGGCTGTCAGCATCACAGTGGAAACAGAATGCTTGGTTTGTAGACTTACTAAGATCATTTAGACCAGCACTGTCCAACAAAAATAAAATGAAACACAAAGGTAAGTTACACAGGTAATTTAAAATTTTCCAGTAGCCACGTTCAAATACATTTTTTTAAACAGTGAAAATAATTACATTTTATCTAACCCAATATATCTAAACTATTATTTCAACATGTAATCGACATAAAAACTTATTAAGATGGTATACATTTCTTTTTCCATACTAAGTCCTTGAAATCTAATGTGCATTTAAGCTTAACGCACACCTCAGTTGGGCCCAGCCACAGGTGACTAGTGGCTGCTGTTCCGGACAATACAAGTCTAGACAAACCATCACTTTCATGATGCAGAAACACGCTAAAAAACAACAACACAAGGATATTTACAAAATATCCTTAGCTCCTATTTTAGGATTTCCTAAACCATGTTACCAAGATTCTATTTGTGACAAAGAACTTGAGAAACCAGTTTGTCAAAGGTGGCAGGACCAAATGCAGTGACCTTAGACAGCAAAGAGTGTCTGAAAAGAGGACAAGGAGAAAGGAGCTGATGGTCATAAAGGCTCTGATGGACCACCAAGGCAGGCTTTTCCCGGGAGGGTGGGAGGTGAGCTCATGGAAGGTTTAAGAGAGAGTTGACAACTGGAGGTTAAAAAAAAAAAAAAAAGATCAGGCTGAGGACCGCTAGCAGTCTTTGTCTCTCCTACTATCTATTTCCATCTTCTGTTCCACCTCTCAGGCAGCCGAGCTCTCCATCAAGTTTCTGCCTCCCCAGCGCAGCCTGGAAGTAGTTCGGGCTATCGGACCCCAGCTGATCGGAATTGGAAAGCACAATGCGGTAAGTAGGGTCCTCAGACTGAAAAGACCGAGTTCACAGGGATGGGTAGAATGGTGACATCTACACCGAGGGAAGTGCATGAGGTGGGCCTCGGCAGCGGTGGCATGCAGTTCTGGGAAAACAGGGGGAAGAGTTCAGAGGGGAAAACGGAGGGGAGGAGGAGAAAGATGGTCTCCAGTCTCTGATTTCCCTCCATGAAGGCTGCAGAGCTCTATCTGAACCTGGACCTAGTCAAGGAAGCCATCGATGCCTTCATTGAGGGTGAGGAGTGGAACAAGGCCAAGCGTGTGGCCAAGGAGTTAGATCCCCGGTGAGTTCACATCCTCCTCCTCGCTGAGAAATTTTCTTACTTCCTTTCGTAAAAAGTGGGAGAAAGTTCTCATGGAAGAGTGTGACCATGAGATCACACCGGGACCATGAAGTATTTTATCTCTGTACATCTTCACAGGTATGAAGACTACGTGGACCAACATTATAAAGATTTCCTTAAGAACCAGGGCAAAGTGGACTCGGTGAGACCTGTAGAGTTAGCAGGAGACAGAACACACACAGAGACTCAAGAGATTCTCTCCCTCTTCTCCCCTTCATGCCATTTCCTCTTTTTCCATTGATCCACAGCTGGTGGGTGTAGATGTGGTGGCTGCTTTGGACCTGTATGTGGAGCAGGGCCAGTGGGACAAGTGCATTGAAACAGCTACCAAGCAGGTACTGCTCTCTCATTCCCACTCCTAGCTCTTCTGTACAAGTTCCCTGGACTCCACACCTGCCCCAGAGCTCTCTCTCCTACTCCTCTAAACCCAAAAGATGACTAATCAGCATCAAAGAGCTTAGTCATACATTGGGGTCAGAGGCCAAGCTGGCCTTTTGCCTCCTAAACAAATCCACAGCCTTTACTCACCACCCCACCCTCGCTGCCTGGTCTCACTGACCCTAACCTCCCCCTTGCTGTCCCCCCACCCCTGGAACAGAACTACAAGATTCTGCACAAGTACGTGGCTTTGTACGCAACTCACCTGATCCGAGAGGGTGACTATGCCCAGGCGCTGGCCCTGTACGTGCAGCACGGAGCCCCTGCTAACCCACAGGTACCAGCTTGCTCCTTGAGATGAATGTTTCCTCCAGGCAACTGTTTCCTTCTCCTTGAGAACCACCCTGCCCTCTGGAACTGTCTGTTACGGGTTCTTTGCACCAAGCCCAGAAACCCTACCCAGTCTCTTCTAAAATGTACAGCCCCCTCTGGAGGATTTGCCCACTGAAGAAGCACCAGCCTTACAAGCTTTTAGCCAACACACAGGGAACAGGAAGGGCCTAGGTCAGGCCGGTTCGGCTATTCTGTCCGGCCCGCGGAGCCGAAAGAGCAGAGGGTTCTCTTGCTCTCCCCTCCGCTCCTTCACCAGCAGCCCAAGATGAGGGTGCCAGCATGGTCAGGTTGCTTTTGTTGCGGCCCTCCTGTCCACTTTAAGAACCCATTGTGGCCCTCAAGTCAAAAAGTTTGCCCACCCCTGGTAGGAGCTTGGGAGGGAGGAAATTAATGGTAACAAGCCTGGGGCCCGTTGCGGGGGGGCGGAGGGAAGCACAGGCCCTTGGTTGTAAGGTTTTAGGGTGGAGATCTTAGGGGAGGTCCCAGATCTCAGACGAGTCAGCAGCTTTCCAGGTGTGTCTAGTTCTCCACTGACGTCAGCACCTGGGGATGGGGCTCATTATCCAATGC
This sequence comes from Vespertilio murinus, assembly GCA_963924515.1. Lineage (NCBI taxonomy): Eukaryota > Metazoa > Chordata > Mammalia > Chiroptera > Vespertilionidae > Vespertilio > Vespertilio murinus. The sequence continues at coordinate 55,106,350 of OZ004713.1, read as the reverse complement.
AGCTGGACCTGAGGGCCCTGCACACAAGGCTAGGGCCGATTTCCCCCGTGAATGAACGAACAGGGCTCTCCTGAGCATTAATAGCTTTGGAGTATTAGCCCATTCACATATTTGCCCAGTCACAGATCACCGGTTAGTAGGAAATAGTTACTTTTTTAAAAATATATTTTATTGATTTCTTACAGAGAGGAAGAGAGAGGGATAGAGAGTTAGAATCATCGATCAGCTGCCTCTTGCACACCCCCTACTGGGGATGTGCCCACAACCAAGGTACATGCTCTTGACCTGAATCGAACCTGGGACCTTTCAGTCCGCAGGCTGATGCTCTATCCACTGAGCTGAACCTGTTTTGGCAGAAAGTTATTTTTTTTACTCTTGTTCGTTCTCTTCCCTAAAATATAATAAACACTTTCTCCATCATTGTTTCCTAGATCCTCCACACACATTTACAGCCTTTTTTCCTCTCTTTGACCCCACTTCCACTGACTTTGTCCCCTTCTCACTCAGCTCTTTTTCCCCCTCTACCTTCAGAACTTCAACATTTACAAGAGGATCTTCACTGACATGGTGAACTCATCGGGGACCAATGGTGCTGAGGCCTACCACAACTGGGCTGACCTCCGGGATGTCCTCTTCAACCTGGTGAGGAAGTCGGTCCCTGTCCTCGTCTCGTCTTTCAGGCACATAAATCTTTACCCTCTGATGTACTGCACCTCCCTGTGTCCAGGGGGCCATCAGTTGACCACTCTATGGCCCCGGTACTCCTCTGATCCCTGACCCAGGCTTTGCTCTCCGTCCGCTCTAGTGTGAAAACCTGCTCAAGTCCAGTGAGGCAAACTCTCCAGCACATGAGGAGTTTGAGACGATGCTGCTGATTGCTCATTACTATGCCACTCGCTCTGCGGCCCAGAGTGTCAAACAGCTGGTGAGATGAAGGGGGCTGAAGCACTCAGTCTTTTTTAAAAAAATATTTTATTGATTTTTTACAGAGAGGAAGAGAGAGGGATAGAGTTAGAAACATCGATGACAGAGAATCATCGACCAGCTGCCTCTTGCACACCCCCTACTGGGGATGTGCCCGCGACCAAGGTACATGCCCTTGACCGGAATCGAACCTGGGACCTTTCAGTCCGCAGGCCGACGCTCTACCACTGAGCCAAACCGGTTTCGGCAGCACTCAGTCTTATAGACGCTTCTTCAAATGTATGAAGTTGAATGAATTCAAGTTCTGTTTTCTCAAGCCTAGCCCACTTCTCTCCTAGCTTTTCTTCTGTTCAAATAACCCTTTAACCGTTGCTGAGATGGGTTTCTCCTTGCTTCCTCTGAACTTCTCAGGGCTCTGTGCCCACACAGCACTTCATTATGCTTAAACATTCAAATCCCATGATTTCTGTACTCAACTCTTATACACACCTTTGCCCTATTAACAAATTGTATCATTATTTCATGTACTTAGATGATACAATTCTAAAAATGGAATAACTTTATACTCTATGCCCAGTTCTGTGAAGATGTAAATACTAAGACTCAGAATGGCTTGAGATGCAGAGCAGTTTAACAATGATGTTGGTTCTCTGGTTCTCTGGCTGCCTCAGTCATAGGAACATCGGTCTGATAGCTCAGCCACTGAAGTGCCAGGGTCACAAAGCTTTGACTTTAATCCACAGGAAACCGTGGCTGCCAAGCTTTCTGTTTCGCTTTTACGTCACACCCAGCTCCTACCAGCAGACAAAGCCTTTTATGAAGCAGGCACCGCAGCCAAGGTGAGCTGGGGTGAGGAAGGGTGGGGTTAGAGAGGAAAGGAGATCAAAAGTCGGTAGGTAGACTACCCCATGTGCTCAGGGAGAGCAAAGCTGAGTGCGGGGCTGATGTCATGGAAAAGAACAGTTTCCTGTGTCTTCCTGGATTCTTCCACCTGCACCCTGCAGAAGCGGCATCCAAGCCCAGCTACTCACTTCCACTGGCAACTTTTCTCTGTTGCAGGCAGTTGGCTGGGAGAACATGGCATTCATCTTCCTCAACCGCTTTTTGGATCTGACCGATGTGAGTAGGGAGGCTGTGCCCAGAGGTTTAGAGGTTTCGCCCGTCACAAACCGGGGCTATCTCATGGCCGCTCACTCTGCACAGGCAATCGAGGAAGGGACTCTGGACGCCCTTGACCACTCTGACTTTCAGGATACAGACATTCCCTTTGAGGTGCCCCTCCCAGCCAAGCAGCACATACCGGTAAGGACACAGGACGGGAGAAGGGGAGGCTCGCCAGTGTGAGTGCATTGAGAAGGGAGGACCCTTTAGGATGATCCTCCCAACCCTCTGTACCAGCCCTCAGGCCACCACATCTTTGGAATGATCTCAGTCCTCACTGTTCCTAGTAGAAGCAGAGGAAAAAGCTGAGGGTGTGACTGACCCTCAATTCAAGAAGGACCATTTATGGACAAAAGGATGGCGGCTTAGCAACTCCCCCACCAACCATCCTCCCACGTGCCCTGCCCTGTATGAAGCTGTGCTCCCCGTGTCCTTCCCAGGAGACTCAGAGAGAAGAGGTTCGAGACTGGGTGCTCACAGTCTCAATGGACCAGCGGCTAGAGCAAGTTCTACCTCGGGACGAGCGAGGTGCCTACGAGGCTTCCTTGGTGGCGGCTAGCACTGGAGTTCGGGCCCTGCCCTGCCTCATTACAGGTACAGAACCCTATAGCACCCCACATTCTATGGTTGGTAGAAAGGAGGGGAAAACAGCAGGACCAAGAAACTATTTTACCCCCCAGCTGGTTTGTCTCAATGGATAGAGCACCAGCCTACAGACTGAAGGGTCCCAGGTTCGATTCCAATCAAGGGCACATGCCCAGGTTGTGGGCTCAATCCCCAGTAGGAGGTGTACAGGAGACAGCCGATCAATGATTCTCTCATCATTGATGTTTCTTATCTCTCCCTTCTTCTCTGAAACATATTTAAAAAAACAAACAACATATTTTAAAAAACAAAAACTATTTTACTGATTTGTAAAGGATGCAGAAGAACATCCCTACCCCTACCCCTGAATTTACTGTTTTCCCCCTCAATCCCACTCAAACCCCAATTCATGTTTTTTTCCTTCCCCTACAGGATACCCCATTCTGAGGAACAAAATTGAATTTAAGCGGCCAGGGAAGGCAGCCAACAAGGACAACTGGAATAAGTTCCTTATGGCTATCAAGGTTAGAGCGGGGAGACTTGAATGATGGGGCAGGGAGATTAGCACTGAAGAAAACAAACTAGGAGGATGGTGGGATTGTCAAGAAGGCAGGTGCAGGCTCTGAGCCCTGCTTGCCGTCCATACTGATGGAGCTAATTTTCTTTATAGCACGAATGTTTTTTGCAGCACTGATGAGTTCCTCTGATGTTCTGTTTGCTTACAGACCTCGCACAGCCCAGTGTGCCAGGATGTGCTGAAATTCATCAGTCAGTGGTGCGGAGGGCTACCCAGCACCAGCTTTTCCTTTCAGTAACTGGCAGAGCTCAGGGAAGAATATTAAATTCTTTGCTTCATTAAACTTTTGTAACTAACAGACCACTGTATTCTTTGATTAAGGTCACCCAGTGTTCTTTCCCCCCCAAAATCAGAATCAAGTAGAAGAGTTATTTTATTACAGTATTTATATCATCCTATGGGTCAGTGGAAAGCCCTGTGGGCTGAGCCTCTGGATCAGCACCTGCTTAATAGAAGAGAGAGCCTAGGTCAGAGGGCAAGCAGCATAACGAGGGACCAGACCCAGTTCTAAAAGTAATCCCTGCCCCTGCCCTTTCCCAGGCTGCAATCCTCACGGCCCATTACCTGTCCTAAGCCCAACTTTTCTGGAATGCCTGCATTTCTTGATTTTGGTCCAGGAGCTGCTCATTATCCTGCCCTTTACATTTAGGATGGTCAAGCTCTGTCAGTTGCTCCAGCTGCAGAAGAGGGTCGAGTTAGCACTCTGGCCCTGAATTAGAGTTCAGCATCTATTCAACACAGCCAGTCTGTGTGGAATGAACCCTTCCTGTTCATTTTCCTTACCTGCTCCTGCAGCCCTTCCTTCCTGCAAGGCCCAACCCCACGGAGGGTGAGTGCTGCCACGCAGCAGTAACCAGACAGAGCAGCCTCCGCTGCAGACATGAGCAAAGAAGGAATCCAGAGAGCCAAGGCTGTATCCTGAAAGGTGAAGGAGGATGGGGGACTAAGAGGGAGCACGACGGGCAGGAGTGGCAAGTTGGGGTGATCAAAGGGGCAGACCAAGGCTTTGGGGACTCAAAAAACAACTGAGAACACACTCACATAGATTCTTGTGGGGTCAAAGGGGCAGTCAGCGTGTCCAGACCCCTGGTCCAGCGGTAGTAAAGGATCCAGCAGTCCTGGGTGGCAGTCGGCAATAAGCCGGCGGCCGCCATTGGCCACAGTGAGTGACACGGCAAGGAGGAGGCCCAGAGAGCAGGCGGTGGACAAGAGCAGGTTCACCAGAGCTACTGCCAGCAGGGCCCAGTGCTGGCAGGGTCAGAGGATCGATCAGGTGAGCGGCCTGGAGTGGCCCACGCCCCACTGACCAGAGACACCTGGGTTTCTCTCTTTGGGTCTCTTCCTCCCCACTTAAAGCTGAAGCTGAGTCAGCCCCCACTGCCCTGACTCAAGGCCCCATCATTAAAACTCCAGAAACTACCCTCACCAGTCGTGATTGAAGGAGATTCCTCGACGCCACGAGGGCCACAAGCCCCAGGGAAACACTCTGGAAGACAAAGCCCGAGTGAGGCCCGGAACGCCCTCCGCGCGCCGCCCGCCCGCCCCGCACTCACCAGCAGCCCCGAGCCCACGGAGATGACATTGGCGGCGGTGTACTCGGGGGTGACCGCGCCGCGGGGGTTGGCCACGTGCCGCAGCACGGTGCCGTGCAGCACGGCCCCCAGCAGCAGGTTCACGTGGCCCACCAGGATCAGCGCGAGGCCCACGCGCATGAGCCGCCGAGGGCCCCGGACGGCGTCTGCGGAGGGGGATGGGCCGGCCTGAGCCCGGAGAGGAACTGGGAGGCCCCGCGCGACCGCCCACGCACCAGGGGTCGCGGGACTGGTTGGGGGGGTGCGGGAGAACGACCGCACAGGGACCCAGTTACCGAATCTGCAGAGGCGGCGGCACCTCATCGCGTCCCTCGGCGCCGCCGGGCAGCCCCTCCCTCGCTCGCGGGCAGTTCCGCCCGCGCTACCTGGAGGCCCCACCCCCGCGCCCGGGCGGGGCCCGCGCCCGCCCCACCTACCAGGAAGGCCAGGCACACAGGACGCTTTTAGCAAAAAGTAGACTTTTATTACAGCAGCAACTGAGGCGAATTGAATGGCCCCCCGGGCCACCACGGCAGCACCACCCTCTCCCCCGCCCGCCCGCCCGCTCCGCCCCGCGGGAGTGTAGAATCCAGCGCGGCGCCGGGCCTCCTCTCCGCACCGGCGGGGCAGGAGCCGGCAGATCGGCTACGGACCCCACCTGGAAGGCGGCTGCTGAGGAGGCCAGGCCACGTCTGTGCAAAACAAGTAAACAAAGTGCAGAGGGAGGAAGAGAGGGGCGAGGGTAGGGTGATGCTCGAACCAGGGAGCCCCAAGCCCTCCTCATAACCGAGGAGGGGGAGCCTCACAGGTAATACTGACTGGGGGAGGGCGGGGGCTGCAGCAGTCGGTGACAGCCCCGCTCAGGTTAGGGGCCCGGCCCGGGGAAGCTCTAAGAGGAGACGGTGACAGCAGCTGAGTTGAGGGTGCTGTTCCTGGCAAAATTGAACTTGTTCAGGGTCTCCTCCAGCAGGGAAGTCAGCCGGCTCTGGTCAGCCTGAGGGAGAAAGCTCAGTGAGACCCAGGGCAGGAGGAACAGGAACGGGGCGCCCCGCAGCTGAAGGCAGAACCTCACCTCACTAATGAAGCCCAGCTGCACCAGCTCAGCCGCCAACTCCGGGATGTTCTCATCTGACAGAGAAACAGAAAGCGTGAGTGCACGGTGCAAGTGAGAGGCACGCAGCCCCTCCAAGAGCCCCAGTCGGTCTACTCTGGCTGGGAAAGAATGATACAAGCAAAACTATCAGATCCACCCTTAAATTTTAATGAATTTATTCATTAATCAATAATATTAATTTATGCCGAAACCGGCTTGGCTCAGTGGATAGAGCGTCGGCCTGCGGACTGAAAGGTCCCAGGTTCAATTCCGGTCAAGGGCATGTACGTTAGTTGCGGGCACATCCCCAGTAGGGAGTGTGCAAGAGGCAGCTGGTCGATGTTTCTCTCTCATCGATGTTTCTCACTCTCTATCCCTCTCCCTTCCTCTCTGTAAAAAAATAAAATATATTCTTTAAAATAATAATACTCATTTATGTGAGTCAGTGTGTTGCTGCCCTGCCACCTTCCCCACCCCTGAATGTGCCCCTCACAGATAAGGCTCATAGACTCCCCTCCTCTGGGGGAAAGGAGAGACTCACTTGGCATCAGGTCACAGCTCAGGTGCCGGTTCAGTTTGTCCTCCAGCTTCAGCAGAAGCGTTAGCTGGGGAAGAGGACAGTCAGAACCTGAGGCTCCTCTTCTCCACCCTCTGGCCACCCAACCCTATGCAGCCCGGCCCTGAGCCTTACGTGGTGTTTGACTCCCTCCTCCACCGACTCAATGTTGCATTGCATCAGCACCACCTGGGGAGAAGGGACAGAGGAGGTTACTAGAGAAGGGACTGGAGGGACATGGTTGCCAGGGAGCAGAAGCACGTTCTTTTCTTCCAAGGACAACGCCTTATTTGAGATGTCCTCTTCCCCCTTCCACCATAACCATGCCAACGTCCACACCCACATAGCCCACCTTGCGGGTCTCCACCTCAGCCGGTTCAGGTGTTGGAGTCTTGACAGAGGGGGGCACCACAGGTGATGTCACCTCCTCCTGCTGTGGCTGCTGGGGCCGAGGCAGCCCAAAGGCTGTCAGGGGGTAGATCCCATTCCTAAAGGGAGATCAGACAAGCCACGTGGGCTCTAGGCATGCCTTAGGACGCCCAACCCTGCTTCCTCAAGAAAGTCGCCTCACTCCCCTCTCACCTGACATCTTCGAGGAACTTATCCAATTCCAGAGCTGGTGACTGAGAGTACCTGGAGGAGAAAAGACAGATGATGGAAGGAAAGAAACAAGCAAAACAGTAGATTCAACCATTCCCAGAGAATGGACAGTTGACAGAATCTCAGGATGGTTGTGACCAATCTGTTCCTTTCAGACACTCTCAGTTACTCACAAAGTCTGAACTGGTTCTCTTCCTGGTCCTGCAGGGATTTCAGCCAGTACAGCACTGGTATCCATGTTTTTGGTGATCTCCTCCAGTGCATTCTCTGGAATCATGTCTGGAGGCCATGACAGAATGAAAAGTTATTCAGACATAGATTGTTATAGAAGGTACAGAGGTCCTCGGGGTGGGGGGGTGGGGGGGAGTAAGAATCCCTTAGCCCTGGCTGGTATACTCAGTGGTTAGAGTGTCAGCCCAGCAACAAAAGGTTGCAGGTTTGATTCTGGTTAAGGGCACATACCTAGGTGCGTGAGGCAACCAGTCAATGTGTCTCTCTTAAATTGATGTCTCTGTCTCTGTATCTCTCTCCCTTTTTTCCCCTCCCTCACTCTCTTCCACTCTCTCTGAAAAGCAATGGAAAAAAATATCCTCTGGTGAGGATTAACAACAAAAAAAGAAATATCCCTTTCAAAGTAGAAGAGAAAAAATAGCATGCCAGTGATACTTATAAGACTCCAGCTAAAAAGAAAATTTCTAAGAGGGCCAACAGGACTCACGTTGGTGTCCCACAATGCAGTGGGCAGCAAGGAGTTTCAGTGAGGGCACTTCAAACAGTGCCGGGTGGAACAGAAGCTCTCTGGCTGTTGGTCTGCGAGCAGGCTCAGACTGCAGGCACTTCTGGATGAATTCCTGGAAAAGGGAACAAGGAAGTAAAGCAGGCATATAGCAAGCACCCCGCTGTATTCTCTCTCTCTCTCATTATTCTTAGCACAGGGCTTTGTACAGACTAGGTGCTCTACACTAGTTGAGGAAACCAATTGCTAAATGTTATTGGAAAGGGCTTTGAGAACTATAAGGTATTATATAAAAGGTATCATTCACTGCCCTTCTGGTTTTAATAATTATTTTTCTGCTCTCCAACCATAAGCTTTCTCTTTTCTTTACTGTTCAAACTTATTTTCCTTATTTCCTACCTCTCTGCTTTATTGGCCCAACTCACTGCCTACTTACCTTCTCCAACCCTCGCCAAATTTATCTTTTCCCAAACATATTCGTTGTGGTCAATAATATCCAACATCCTTTTATTTCCCGAGCCTAGAACCACCATTTCCTTTGTCCACTACACTTACTAAATGCACTGGATTTCCCTATGCCTCTTCTCAGTCACCCCTTTCCATCGCCATAGGTCCCATGATAATTAACTTGTCCTCCTTTCATTCTTGAAGGCCCATAATGTCATATTCCTAATCTTTCCCTTGAACACACCACCCCTAACACTGAAATAGAAACTTATTCCACAATAGCCTCAAGATTTTCTTTTCTTTTTTAAATATAATTTTATTGATTTCAGAGAGGAAGGGAGAAAGATAGAAACATCAAAGATGAGAATAATTGATTGGCTGCCTCTCCCACGTCCCGCACTGGGCATCAAGCCCACAACCTGGACATGTGCTCTTGACCGGAATCGAACCTGGGACCCTTCAATCCCCAGGCTGACACTCTATCCACTGAGCCAAGCCAACTAGGGCTCAAGACTTTCTATTAATCTTCTTTAATTTCTCTCCCTTTCACTTAATGTAATGAGTTACAAACTATCCTTGTTTGGATACTCCTGTCATGACTCCCCTAACTGTAGTTTATCTAGTGACCCTTCTAATTCTTTAAGTCTTAGCTCATTATTTAAGGTCACTTTCCCTAACTAAAACTACAGTTGACCCTTGAACAACATGAGTCTGAACTGCGTGGGTTCACTTCCACTTAGATTTGTTTCAATAAATACCTGTACTGTTTTCAATCCGTGGTTGGAGCGGGCAGACAGTATGCATTGATATATGCCATTTATACAGGGGACTTGGGCATCCCCAGAGTTTGGTATCCACAGGGAGTCCTGGAATCAATTCCCTATGGATACCAAGGCATAACTTAAGTTTTAGGGGAGTCAAAAGTTATATGCAGATTTTTGACCTCACAGGGGGTTAGTACTCCTACCCCGTATTGTTGAAGGTCAAACCCGTGTTATTCAAGGTCAACCGTGTGTGAGTCGCCAAATGACTGATCAAATTAAAACTGATTGATTTAAAAAAATCAAGACAGATGTCTTAAAGCCAAGGCATTAGGGGGGTGAATTAATTAAAGGTTTGACCAAATATAGCAGACTAAATTTTAAGTTAATACTTTTGTATGGCCCATGAATGATGTTATAAATATCCAAATGGCTGATGTCAGAAAAAAGGTTCTCTACCCCTGTCTTAGAGAATATACTAATTACCTGAGATAACTATCAAATTAATTTACCTCCATAGTGAATTAATGTATAACCTTTAACCCCATTATCACCCCTCATAAACCCTGAACTGTGTGTATATACAAAACACACAGTAGTCACCACATAGGGACATGTTTACTGTTTTTGCATGTCCTTTCTGGTTATGTTCTCTTGCTCTAGAAAAGAGCACATTCCCAGTAGGTAGAATGGAAGGAAAACTGAAGACATTTCAAAAGTCTGTTAGGGAGGAAGTGACCCTTGAAGACTCTTACCCTCTGCAATGGATCTTCTAGAAGCTGGATGGCACTGCTGATGGCTTCCTGTGGCACATACGAGGAGTCTCCGTTGCCCTGAATCTCCAGCACGGCCATCTGCAGCGAGGGGGACAAAAAGGCAAGTGGGGGCTAAGAACCTCAGTGTTCCGAGTCACTCCCTCAAGACCAGTACTCTGCTTATCCTCCCCCATTTCCCCTTCCGTCTTCTAATTTGACCCCCTTCCATCACCACCACCCTTCCCTATGTGGCTTCCTCACCTCTAGGGCACACATGCCAAAGGAGTAGATGTCTACTGCCGTTGTCACATTGGTGACCTCTGAGGAAGACAGAGAAGGCTTTGGTGAATAAGGACGGGAGCGGGAGCGGGGCACGGCAGAAATGCCTTTTAAGAAATTGTGTGCCAGTAGAGAAGGACTGGCAGTTTCAGTGATGTTACTTCTGTGGAAAACAGGATGGGGAAAGGGCAGGAAAACTGGAATGCCTCACCTCCGTATTCTGGTGCAAAGAAGTGTAGATTCTTCTGCTCTTCCCGACAAGTCTTCACATGATTGTTGATAGTGTCAGGAGCCACTGGGAGTAGGGGAGACACCCACAATCTGACCACCATGAACAAAGCAGTTGCACTCCAGAGAGGCCCCCAAACGCCAAATTCTCTCCTGAAGTCTCCGACCCTCACAAGGGCACAAACCCTTTCCCATCAACTACAGACTACACCCGAGCACCAGCTACCTCCCCTTCTCAGGTCTGCCACTTCTCATCCAATCCCTAATTCAGCTGCAACACAGGTTCCACACTAAACCAACAGGTACATGGGGCTCGGGCTAGCCAAGGAGCAATACAGGCTAAGGGAAAACGTTCACTTGTGACCGTTCACCTTTCCCACAGCCCAAGTACATCCACTCCCTGACCACAGGAAAATGTCTGATGTAGTTCTTTCACTCACTCTGCAAACAGCATAAAATAACAGGCAGCCCTTCCTAATCTAGGACCATTTGAGACCACAGAAACTTAAAAGATAAGAAGGTTACAACCTCCTTCTTGCCCACCTCTGCTGACTAAAACACAGAAATAGCTCAAAATTGAACATTCTTGAGTCACTTTTAATCCATGAAAAATGTTAGACTCCTGCTCTATCCCCTCGTCCTTCAGCATTGCCTGCCACACAGCTGATGGAGGAACCTGGGTCAGGCCCGATCTGGACTCACTCAAATCATAAACAATGACTACATGTCACATGGTTTGGGAACACAGTATGATTTAGGGAACCAGCCTGATGATGAGGGGAATAAGAACCTGGGATGTAAGTGGCCAGCCAGGCAACAAGGAAACAAGCAGGTTATGGAAGGGCAAGCAGGTGAACGGCTGGTAGGGCAGAAGCGAAACAGGCATAATTAGGCAGGGCAATAGGACAACAGGGGCTGCTCCCACGACTGCATGCACTGGGCAGCCGCAAGGGGAGCAGAAGGAGCACAAACAGAGCCCCATGTGGGGCAGAGGGAGCTCTCACCATTAGCAAAAATCCTATGAAACACTGTTGGGAACAGAGCAGCCCGTAAGCGGGAGGGAGGAAAACAGAGAAAAGTTGTGAGCGATGGAGCAGCCAAGCCCCAGACAAATGGCCACGCAAATCCCACACAAACACGGCACACAGAGATGTTAGACACTGCACACAGGTACACAGCAAATGAAAGCACTCACGGCAGGCACAGGCTGGAACGTCCTTTGGTAGGGTCCAGCCCAGAGGTCAGGTTAGACCTTCCACCCATCTCTTCTTGCCCTTTCCCGACCTCCTATCAACCTCTCTCTGATTCTCTGTATTTACGTTTCCCTCCAAAAACGTGTACAACTAGGGTTAGGCCCTACACTCTTTCTACTGACTGGCCTTTCCCTACAAATTACCCCTAGAAAGGTCCTTTCTCTTATCACCAACCCACACCTCGGAATTTTGCTCTGTTCTCCCCATTCCTTTCACCTTACCCCCTGGTTCCCAAAATCCCGAGGCTCCCCTGCCCAGAACCTCTCCCTCCCCTCACCAGAGCCAATCTTGATGAGTCCGTTGTGCTGGATGAAGATGGTGTCACAGGTCAGGTTCCCATGGATGATGGGGGGGTCACAGGAGTGCAGGTAGCTGTGGGGGCACTGGGCTGTTAGAGGGGCCACTGGGAAATTAAGGGCAGGGGGAACCCAGGGGTTAAGAAGAGCAAGGGCCTGGTGATCTCCTGCTGGTCACCACAAAGATAATCTCCATACTGTGAATCTCCATTAAATAGCTGGATAGGCACTGGGAGAAAGCGTTGGGAGACAGTATTGTGTTTAGGCATTAGGAAGGACCCATTAAAAGACTCATTGGGGCCTAGTCTTGATAGGATACGACTAAAAGTGGGGTGAGGCAGCAAAAACAGAATAGTGCTCTGAAATCTCTTTGGAGGAACTAAATCAGGAGACACGGGAAAGACACTAACCAGACCCTACATACCTTAGAGCAGAGAGGATTTGTGTGCACCAGCGCTTCCAAGCCTGGAACAGAGTGAGCAAGGGAAGCAGTAATCCCTCTCTCAACCCTCTTCACAGTTCCCTCCGTCCCTTCCTGATCAGCTTTATAGTTAATGTAATATTTTTGAAACCCCCAAACCAGCGTAAAACTTTGTTCTCCCTCCATACCTTTTCATTCATAGTCTTGTGGTTCTTTTTGGTCTTCTTCAAGAATTGCTTAAGACTACCAGATGACATGTATTCTGTGATAAAAATGACCTAGAGAGGCAAAGCACACAAATGAGGCTTCATAGCAGAAATTATCTCCTGCCTTTATATACATAAACATATATAAATTTGGAAGCTTGGTTTTTTGTTTTTTAAGTTTTTCTTTTTTTGTTTTAATACTACTTCCTTAAATTTTATTTTAATATTTTTCAGGAATTCATCTCTTTTTTTGAAAAATTTTTTGTTGATTTTTAGAGCAAGAGAGAAACATCAATTGGTTGACACCCCCACAGGAATCCCGAACCTCAATCTGGGCATGTACTCTGACCGGGAATCAAAACAGCGACCTTCCAGTGTACGGACAATGCTCAATCAACTAAGCCACACTTGCAAGGTCCACTTCCTAAATTTAGTAGGAATGAAAACTACTGAGCTATGTATGGGAAGGAGAAAATAAAAGTTCACTCATTTCTGCCCCATCTATAGCCAAACAAAAGGCATAGGAGTTAGTCAAAGCCCTACTCTCATCACCATACCAGTTGATTCCAGCTCTGTTTCAAAGCTATCTTGTTTTAATATCTGGATGTAAAGTAAAAATAAACGTAGCTAGTTTTTTATAGTAAGCTCAGGAAAAAGTTCTTACCCTGGCCTTGTTCTCTTTAATGTCAGCCCAATACTTGTGAAACTTAACAATGTTGAGATGTTCCAACTGAATCAGATTATCAAACACAGCTCGGACCTTTTCCTGGAGCAGGGGAGACAGTGGGATTATTGGGTTAGAAGTCATTGTAATCCTGAAAAACCATTCCTTATCCCTCCCCAAAATGATCTAACTCCAACATACTCTCCTTGGTCAGCTTTCAACACCAATTCCTCTTTAATATCAGCATTCTAACACCCCATAGACAGTCGTATCATTTCACCATTACCTACCTCCTGCAGCTTGTAGTTCTTTCGCTCAGAGAACTGTACCTCATTCCACACAACCTCTACGCCCTCCTCTGTATCCATGGCCAGGTATGCACTGTCAATACCGGGCACATTCCGCTGATTCACCTAAGAATTCAAATGAAAGGTAATTACAGTTACCTCAGGAGCCCCCATTTTAATACTCCACACGATCATCTTCACCGAGGCTCTGGCCTGTAGAGTCTGCCCCTCTGCTTCTCACCTCTTAGAACTCACTCTCCTACAAGTGACACTTCCATCACCTACCTCTTCTCGCCTCTTCTGCCAACGCCCACAGGGTGACTCTTCCAAGATCTCAGACTCATCTTCACTTTCTTCTTCTTCCTCTGGGGAAGCAGCTGAGGTCGTGGTGGAAGTCACGGGAGGTGACACTGACGTCAGGCCAGGAGCGGAGGATGAAGATTCTACCTTTGGGTCTGAGCCACTGCTGAGTACTGTCTGGGACTCCCCCTCCGACATGCTGGAACAGACACTCAGGCCTGCATTGGTTGGGGCGAGGATGGATAAAGAAGGCAGAAAGAGTCAGGATAGATCTATAAAGATTTTAGGAACAAATCCTAAAAAACATCATCTGGGATTAAAAAGAAAAAACACACCTTTGTTTCCTTAAAATCCAAATGCAGAAATAGTCCTGTCTGAACACTAAAGCCTTAACTACTCTCCTAATCTAGAGAAGAGAAGCTAATTTGGTTGAAGATGACCCATCAAAGGTGGCAAACACAAGATTTATGGCAATACTAGTATAAAGCACTCTTAGTAAAGTCCAAATGAATAGCAAAACCAGGGACCCCATTTTTTTCTCAGCAAATATTTGTTCAATAGCCTTCCCTTTGAATCCTCATCTGCCCTGTTTGCACTACGCTCAAGAACTAAGCTACATGGACAGTGTTCAGAACAGATTACTCCAAATCCCAAAATGTTCCACTTATCCAACCCAAAGGCTGGACCGTTGTGAACCCCTCAGCTGACTTATTCCACTACAACTAATCTTGGCATTCACTATCCATCCCTCCCACACTCACAAGGAGCCTGCCAGTCCATGGGGAGGCCACCCTTGGGCCAGGTGACAGGCAGTGGTTAGTGACTTCATCCCTGATGACTTCATCTTCCCGGTGATGTGAGTGTGGCAAATGGGTATTCAATAACAACATTTTTTTCTCATTCACTCATTCAACAAACATGTATTAAGTAAGCACTTATTATGGGCCAACCACTGGGCTAGGTGCTTGAGATACAATGAATAAAAGGAAATGATGTTTATACTCATGGAGTCACAAGTTTAAAGCAGATCTCAGACTTTAAGCTTCCAGCTTTCATTTCATTCACATGTCTCAAAGGCACCATCCCCTGGGGCACTGGATCTGACATATGTACCCCTTTCAAGTACAAATAACTCAAGATACTGTACATCATCCAGCCTTCCATGGCTCAAAGGCACCATCCCCTGGGGCACTGGATCCACCTTCTTGTACTACTTGCAATTATAAGTAGTTATAGGAACAAATACTAAAGTACTACACAGCATAACATTTTTTCAGGGGCATAGTTACTGGAAAAAAAAAGAATGCTCAAAAGCTAAAAGTCACTAATTGTCCAGATAGTCATAGAACAACCATAGCCTGTTATTCCATTTCTCCAACAACAAAAGGTGTGAAGAATTGGAACCTGTGTGTGCTGGTCTCAAGGGAGTGTTCTCCAGTACAAAAATGTTATCCTGGAAAGTAGAGTTGGTCCTCACAGTTAGTTCAGAATACAGATCTCTGATCAACACCAATCTTTTGAAAAAACCTCATTTCTTTTTAGAACTTGAGAATGCCCCTTCTGTCCATCTCTTCCCCCAACCTATACTATGTATTTTTTAAAAAATACATGTTTTATTGATTTCAGAGAAGAAGGGAGAGAAAGAGAAAGACAGAAACATCAATGATGAGAGAGAATCATTGATTGGCTGCCTCCTGCACACCCCCTGCTGGGGATCAACCCTGCAACCCAGCCATGTGCCCTGACTGGAATTGAACTCAGTCCGAACTCCGATGGGCTAACCTACATTACTTTAACTCAAGTCAGGAGATTTTTATTAGATGACACGCTATTAATACCAGGGAGCAACAAAGCATACATAGAAAAGCTGGCAAGATATTATTTCCCTATGGTATTTTCTAGGTTCTTGACTATCAAACATTTTATTCAACTAGCTAGGAAAGCTATAATGTGAATGTGTTAGTAATCCACCAGAATATGAGTTAATTTTGGTTACTTTCTAGAGCAGCTATTAATACAGAATATATCCGGAACCCAAACAGCTAAATGAAATTGCCAGCTAGATTACAATAGGAAATACGAGTGGAATTCCAATACTGGAAGCCTGTAGCCAATGGACCCTAAAGAATCCTCTGGGCCGAAACCGGTTTGGCTCAGTGGATAGATCTTCGGTCTGTGGACTGAAAGGTCCCAGGTTCGATTCGGGTCAAGGGCATGTACATTGGTTGCGGGCACATCCCCCCGGGTAGCGGGTATGCAGGAGGCAGCTGGTCGATGTTTCTCTCTCATCGATGTTTCTAGCTCTCTATTCCCCTCCTTCCTCTCTGAAAAATCAATTTATATATATATATATATATATATATATATATATATACACACACACACACACACTATATTTTTATATATATAAAAAGAACCCTCTGGACCCAGAACACAGACTATTAATCCACAGCAGGGCACCACAAGAAAAGCCAAACTTTCATCAATCATAGGATGCCCTTTGAACGTGTCCTCTCCCTCCCCAATCTTTCCCCAGCAGGCAAAATAAAGGCAATGCCAAGACCCCCGGCACTCCCCCTCCTGATGAAGAAATCTTTGCAATGCTGGGAGTTTTCCCCAAGGTTCGTTCAAAGGTTTGAATAAACCACGTAAGGAAAAGGCCATAGACGCCCCTAAAGGAATCTCCTCGCCGCCTCCAGCCACCCCGAGACGCACAGTGTGCTCATTTCTGAGCAATGCAGGCAGATCACCCCGCAAAGTTTCTCTCTGAGACTTCCATTTCTTGGGCCGCAGCCCCTCTGCATTGCAGCTCCTCAGCCAAAAGCTCGGCAGGCCACAAGCCTCGGCTGCGCTCACCCGGGTCGGACAGGAGGGCCTCCGAGATAGACCTACGGGGCGCTGCGGCCAGATGCACGGCAAGCTCGGGGAGGAATTTCACACTCCGACAGGTCGCCCCGCCAGGTGTGGGCAGGCAGGCCGGAGGCAGGCCGGGAGGCAGGCGGGGAGCGAGCGCGGCCAGCTCAGCACCCGAGGCCCGCGGCGCCGCCACCGGCGCAGGCCACGCCCCCGCGCAGCCGGCGCGCCGACCCCGAGCGGGCGCGGCCCCGCGGCAGCGCTTCCGCAGGAGGCCGCCCGCCCGCCCGCCCGGCCCGCGCCCGCCCCCGCCGCCAGCCCCGCCTCCCGCCAGCCCGAGTTGGACGGGAACGCCGGACCTCGCGCCCAGCGCCGGCGGGGATCCGGGCCGCCGTCCGCCGCCGCCGCCGCCGCCGCCACTCGGGGGAGGTGACGGAGGGCTCGGCTAGGACTGCGGGGCCCGGGCCCGGCCCCTCGGCTCCCGCGGGCCGGGCCTGGGCCGCGGAGTAAGCGGGGCCGCCTCCGGACACCCGCCTGCCGGGGTCCCCCCGCCCCGGGCCGCGGAGACCGACACTCCCATCGTCCCCCGTGACCCCATCCACCCACCCCCATCTCCCCCGGCGCTCACCTGCCGACTCGGCTTCCCGCAGCCTGCGCTTCAGCTCCCGCTCAGGTTCCGGGGCGGCCGATCCGAGAGCCTCCCTCACAGCTGCGCTCCGCGGCGCAACCCAACTGTGGGCCCCGCCCTCTGGGCGTCCCGACCAACAGATGGGCGGTGCCGCAGGGCCGCTGCGTTCCCATTGGACGAGGGCGCGGGAGGGGGCGGTGCCCCGGGTAGATGGTCGCCGGCCCGGATCGCTTTCAACCCGGTCTCCTCCCCTTGAGCCTGTCCGGCCGAGACCTCTCCGGGGCTTCGATCTTCTCGGTCTCAACTGGGGCTCGTCTCTGTCCGCTCCTCCGTCCATTCCAGGTGTCCCGGGAGGTTCCGCTGGGCGAAGGGAGGGCCTCCTCCCTCTCTTTGACGGCGCCATGACAGTTTTTGTCCGACTAAAAGACAAAAGGAGCCAGAGAAGTAGCTTCAGTTCTGGAGGAGCGCCCACCCACTTTCATTCTTTGGGGGAGACCTCGCAGAGCTCCAGTTATTCAGAAAACTTTAAAAAAAAATTACTGAACACATTAACTCTGAACGCTGTTGATGTTTTGTGATTGCATAGCACTGATATTTGCCAAAACTTTGTCAGAGATTTTCACAGATGTTTTATCTCATTTGCTCCTCATCAGAAATTGAAATTATCATTCAATGATGGTGGACGACTGCAAAAAAACTGAATCAGAGGCATTAAGCTATTTACCGAAAATTGGTCAGGGTCAAATCCAAAACAGTAAGACTCATCAAATAAGACTTCCTTGAAAAGAAGTTTGGGGGGGAAAGATTCTGGGAGACCCCGTAGATCTGCCAAAACCAAACCCAAAGCCTGAAGGATAGCAGTTCACTCTGCCCTTTTAGACACCTATTATGGAAGGAGGAGGATACGCCCATCATCAGAACTTGGGAATGTCATAATCACCAAATTTCATTGTCCTTAAAGGGAATTTCTAGGTCTACTTAACTGAGAGGGGAAAAAAGGAAACTGGCAAAAAAGCCTCTCCTTTTCTCATCTCTTCACTTCAAAATACTGATTTTACAAACCAACCTTTCATCCTTTATTATTTTACCATTGAAAGAGAAGGCTCTAACACTGTTAGACATCTGCTGAAAGTTATGGACCTTGTTTTGGATTTACCCACCAAAGTTAACATACAATTTCAGGTAGTTGACATTATAAATATTTGCCCTAATCTCAAAGAAAAGATATTTCTCCTCTCCTGGTTAACCTTTTCTTTCTGTGGGCTCCAAAGCAATTGGAACACCTAGGCTGTGGGTAAACACTCAGTAAATATCAGGTTTGGGTTTTTCTAAAAGGACTAGGAGCTTCCCTTTTTTGTAATGTATTTTTATTGATTTCAGAGAGGAAAGGAGAGGGACAGAGAAAAACATCAATAATGAGAGAGATTCATTGATTGGCTGCTTTCTGCATGCTCCACAATGGGAATCAAACCCACAACCCGGGGGCATGTGCTATGATGGGGAATAGACCGTGACCTCCTGGTTCATAGGTCAATGCTCAACCACTGAGCTATGTCAGTGTGTTCTTGTAGTTTCCCATTCCAATCTCTCTGGGCCATAGCATTTACAACCTTCCATTTTCAATTAGCTCCTTTCAGACATGCAGAAGACCCTTAGAGTTTAGCAGATACACACCTGTGGGGGAAGAAGAGGGGAAAGGGAAGGTGTAGGTGGTGCCAGAACAAAAGTTTTCAGTTATACTGTAGTCCATCTTATATTTTTTGTTATTGTTGTAATTCCTCACCAGAGGATTTTTTAAAATATATTTTCTTGACTTCTGAAGGGAGAGGGAGAGAAATATCAATGATGAGAACCATTGATAGGCTGTCTCCTGCATGCTCCCTACTGAGGATTTAGAACCCTGAGTATGTGCCCTTGCCTGGGATTGAACCCAGGACCCTTCTGTCCATAGGCTGACGCTATCCACTGAGCCAAACCAGCTAGGGCCATTTTCTTTATTGTTGAAAGTATTACAACTATCCCCCGTTCCCCTCCCATTGATCCCCACTTCCCACCAGAGGATATTTTCTCCATTGCTTTTCAGAGAGAGTGAAAGGGAGGGTGGGAGGGGGAGGAGAGAGAGCGAGAAACATCATGTGAGAGACACTGACTGGTTGCCTCCCCAATGAACGCACTGCAGGGGAAGGTAAAGAAACCGAAACCCAGTTAGTGCCCTTGGCCAGAAATCAAACCTGAGACCCTCTGTGCACTGCCGACATTTAAACTACTGAACCATACCTGCCAGGGCACAAGCTTATTTTTCTTTTATGATTTGTATCTTTGGTGTTGTATCTAAGACCGCCTGCCCTAGCCAGTTTGGATCAGTGCATGGTGTTGGCTTGTGGACTAAAGGATTCGATTCCAGTCAAGGGCACGTACCTAGGTTGCAGACTTGTGGACTAAAGGATTCAATTCCTGGTCAGGGTGTGTGTAGGAGGCAACCAATCGATGTGTTTCTCAAACACCGATATTTCGTTCTGTCTTTCCCTCTCTCTTCCACTCTCTAAAAAAAAAAAATCAATGGGAAATATCCTTAGGTGAGGAGTAAAAAAAACAAAACAAAACAAAAAATAGCATCACAGTAACAAAGATCATGAAGGTTTTCTCCCATGTTAAGTTCTAGGTTTTACAGTATTGCACTTTACATTTAGGTCTATGATCTGCTTTGAGTTAATTTTGTGAGGGGTGTAAGGTTTGTGCTTAGATTTAATTGGTTTTTTTTTAAATACATATTTTATTGATTTTTTACAGAGAGGAAGGGAGAGAGATAGAGAGTTAGAAACATCGATGAGAGAGAAACATCGATTAGCTGCCTCCTGCACACCCCCTACCGGATGTGCCCGCAACCAATGTACATTCCCTTGACCAGAATGGAACCCGAGACCTTTTAGTCTGCAGACCGACACTCTATCCACTGAGCCAAACCGGTTTCGGCGGTTTTATTTTTTTATAAAATGGTATTTTTGAGAGACAGAGAGGAAGGAGGGAGAGATAGAAACATCAATGAGAGAAACAGCAGTGACCAATCCGTTGTCTCCTGCTCACCTGGATAGAGCCCACAACCTGGGCATGGGCCCTGACCAGGAATCAGCTGATGACCTTTTGGCTCATGGGTCCATGATCAACTACTGAGCCCCACAAGTTAGGCTAGATTCATTTTTTACATGTGTGTGTCCAGTTGTTCCAGCACCATTGTTTTCATGTTTATTGCCCAGTTGCATTTCCTCTTCAGTTTGCCTTTCAAATTCTGGATTGATCATCTTTTTCATATTGGCTTCTAAGAGCTCTTTGAATATTAGGAAATTCCCATTGTCACTCCAATCTCCTACAATGTGAATCCCATCCTATATCACTACTAAAGCTTTCCTCATGTACTCCTACTTCTTTCACATGCCTCACTCTACAGGACCTCTTTATTAGGATTTGGGACTGAGCAGCACATTCTAAAAATTCTTTTACTATTTATAATACTGATTTATTTCATTTCTCAACTTGTCTTAATTTCACTTTGTATTTATTTTTATTTTATCTTATTTTTTTGTTAATCCTCATCTGAGGATATTTTTTTCCATCAATTTTTAGAGAGAGTGAAAAGGAGGGAGAGAGAGACAAAAACATTGATATCTTACATTAATTGTTGGCTCCCACACCCACCCAGCAGTGGATTGAACCTGCAACCCAGGCACCCTTGACCAGGAGAATCTTTGGTGTGAGGGCCAACTCTAACCAGTGAGCAACACCAGCCAAGGCTCTCCTCTACCTTTAATTTCTATTCTTTCCTCCTATTTCTCTCTTCACCATCCTTTAGAAAATATATCCATTGACAAGTTTCCAATATATCACCTGAATTATTATATTTATCTCTAGCACTTCATGCCCAAATGCCAAAATTATAGGGGATGCTCCATTATCACTTAAAAACTTAATTTAGCCGAAACCGGTTTGGCTCAGTGGTAGAGCGTCGGTCTGCGGACTGAAAGGTCCCGGGTTCGATTCCGGTCAAGGGCATGTACCTTGGTTTCGGGCACATCCCCGGTAGGGGGTGTGCAAGAGGCAGCTGGTCGATGTTTCTCTCTCATCGACATTTCTAGCTCTCTATCTCTCTCCCTTCCTCTCTGTAAAATATCAATAAAATATATTAAAAAAAAAAAACTTAATTTACCTAAAGATTTTCATTGCAAGTCAGTAATCCACAGCAAGAGCCAATTTATTGGGAATAAAAGCCAGATGGATGGGTGAAAGGGTGAAAGACTTCTTATATACCCATTTTTGCCTTTTGAATAATCTATTAAATGATTGTAAAGAAAGGCAATGCTTTGCCGAAACCTGTTTGGCTCAGTGGATAGAGCGTTGGCCTGAGGACTGAAAGGTCCCAGGTTCGATTCCAGTCAAGGGCATGTACCTTGGTTGCGGGCACATCCCCAGTAGGGGATCGATGGTTCTCTCTCATCAATGTTTCTCTCTATCCCTCTCTCTTCCTCTCTGTAAAAAAATCAATAAAATATATTTTTTTAAAAAGGCAATTCCTTAAGACTACCCATGTTTATTTGTCTAATTCTAAGCTTCCCAATTGACCTGCTGACCTCATCTTCCAAGTGGACTCTAGCTTTGCATTGTGATATCTATGAATATATAACTTTACTAAAAATCACTGAATTCACAGTGAGTGAATCTTATAGTGTGAAAATTATTCCTCAATAAAACTGTCCAGATCTTTCAAGATTTTGGTTTTCATAGATCGAGGCAACTGGCAAATCTGTTGGGTTTTTACTCTGAGCTTTTCTACTTCAATTTGAGACTCACTAATCATGCCTCTAATCTGATCATCCTTCTAGGGAAGTGATGCGGTTCCTTTCTTTTCAAAATGAGGGCATAATGAAAGGAAATGCTCGTTTGCCTCAAGCTTGACATTTACACTTCTGAAGAGCCTCCAACTAAGAGAATCCTAGATTTCTTGATAATGGTGAATTATCTGAGGTACTTAAAAACATACACATCCCCTAGATCTTCCTTGGATTAACTGGGGTGGGGTGGGGTAGGGTGTGGCAGGGAGGGGAGGTCTTGAGTACCTGTACATCTAAGAATCTTCCAAGGTGTCGCTGATGCAAATAGCCTGGTTTACAGCCATCACCCCACCTCATGCCTCACCCCTGTCTAGGAATGATACCTTGCGATACTGCCTCATAAGTTAGGCCTCTGAGCTTCATTATTTAAGTTATGAAATGGGAACATTATTTAGTTCTATATCTCTGTCATGTCATAAGAAATTGAGTCAACTTCTAAGATAAACATAATAAATAGGGCCATAGGGGAATAAAATAACAGTCCACCTAAATTAAGAATTCACCTGAGATTATCTGATTTCCACAATTGCATTCAATTATATTAAAATCAAATTTATTATGTATTTTGTTCTGTGTTTTACTGGGAGGGAACAACAGTCCAGGTGACTGAACTGTCCCTTTCTCTGACTCACCAGACCAGGAAGAAAGTCTTGGACCACCAATCTTGTGATTTTCCACTGCAGGTTATGTCACTTTTTAACAGTACGAGTTGAAGATTTCCAACATAGGTGTTATTTTTCTGTCCTTTAACCTCACCTCTGGCTTTTCAGTTTGAAACTTAATCTTCGTTTTTACAAAGTTTCTTACTTCCAGAAGAGAGTAAATGAGAAAACTAAAGAGAGAATCAGGTAAGAATACTTTTTTATTTTTGGGAGCAACCTTGGGAAGAGAGTGACAAAGCCTTCTCCAAAACAAGTAAAGGAACTTTTTGCCTGGTTTGTTTGGAACTAAGAGAAACAAAACAGTGAAATTAAAAAGTAACTCTAAACCAAGTATAATTGGAGACACAAGAATATATAGTATAGCCCTAAACGGTTTGGTTCAGTGGATAGAGCGTCGGCCTGCGGACTGAAGGGTCTCAGGTTGGATTCTGGTCAAGGGGATGAACCTTGGTTGCGGTCACATCCCCAATAGGGGTTGTGCAGGAGGCAGCTGATTGATGTTTCTCACTCATTGATGTTTCTAACTCTCTATCCCTCTTCCTTCCTCTCTGTAAAAAATCAATAAGATATATTAAGAAAAAAAGAATATATAATATATAGCTAGGAGAGAGGGACAATAGATTGAGAGCCCCAACATAGGAGAGTTGTGAAAGAAAATAAAGAAAATGATGATAAAACAGTTTGAAAACAGATGAGATTTTTAAAGTATTGATGAATGACATTAGTCCTCAAATATTAAAAGTAAGCTTTTAATACTAAAATAAGCGAATGCTAAGGCACATCATAGTGATATTTACATAACATCAAGGATAAAGACAACATTGTAAAAGATATCAGAGATGGGAGAAAAAAAGGTTACCTATGAAACAGCAGTCAGAATGATAAAAAGACTCCCCTGTAAATCTAGAATTCCATGAAGGCAAAATGCATTTGATATAGCAGAAATAATTAAGATATTTTTTTAAAAGTACCCACACAATCTCACTGAAAGACATATTTATAAATAACAATTTATAGCCGAAACAGGTTTGGCTCAGTGGTAGAGCGTCGGTCTGTGGACTGAAAGGTCCCAGGTTCGATTCCGGTCAAGGGCATGTACATTGGTTGCGGGCACATCCCCGGTAGGGGGTGTGCAAGAGGCAGCTGGTCGATGTTTCTCTCTCATTGATGTTTCTAGCTCTCTATTTCTCTCCCTTCCTCTCTGTAAAATATCAATAAAATGTATTTATAAATAACAATTTATAAAACTGATTGAGAAAATTTACACTCTGGCCATGATGATATAACAGGAATGAAATTTACCTTCCTGCCTTAATCATCCAGAAAACTGGATAAAATATAGTTATATAAAATAGTTTTATAGTTATATAAAATAGATATGAAATAGTTTTCAGACATTGAATAACAGGTAGCACTGGATGGTGATCCCTGAGAGAAGGGAAACAAGTGAAGTGTATCCTCAGAGTACTGTCTAGACTCTAGAAAGAGTTTTCAGGCCACTTGTAGAGAGAGGAAACCCAAGCAAAGCCTGACAACCTCACAGCATTGAGAAGAAGAGTTTGGAGTTGAAGGAGGCCAAGATGGCAAGCATTTTCAGGGCAGAGTGCCAGCAAGGATGGAGCTACACAGAGAGAGAACAATGGAGTTCTGCAGAAAGATTTGGAGATGTTGGCTGAGCACTGAGCTAAAACATACACGAGGAAACTATCATGTCATAGTTGAGGAAAGAACCATTTAAGAGTAGGCGGAACAGTGAGTGGAGAGAAAGCTATTCTGGTGGGCGAGGTGGCAGGCAGGATTCAATTGGCAGATTTCCTTTTTTTGCTCTTTTTGTTTAGCAAATTGTCGAGCCAAGTAATTACAAATGTGAAGTCATTTGATTCTTTGAACATGAGCCTCAGTTAAGAACGTTTGCCCTCCTGACAACTATAAGAAACAGCAGGAGTTTTCTAAGTACTATTATGGTTCTCTTGGGCCAATCTGGCAGACTGAACTTGTGTGTCCTCAGTTCTTAGCAGCCAGCATGGCAAAGGAGTTCTCTTACAAAGGGCTTGGAGGAATCTCTAAGGAATGATTAAGAGTGCCCACAGAATCTCTCTGGAAATCACAATTGCCTTTGCCAGCTGTCCTTGCTCCTAACCACTGGTACTCTTGTTGAACTTTGCCACCGCCTACTTCAGGCTTTGCACATGGCCCCATCCCAACGAACATAGATTTCCTCACTTTATTCTCCAAAGCTCAGCTTAGTCCAGGCTATTTATTTATTTATTTATTTATTTTAAATATATTTTATTGATTTTTTCAGAGAGGAAGAGAGAGGGATAGAGAGTTAGAAACATTGCTGAGAGAGAATCATCCATCAGCTGCCTCTTGCACACACACACACAACCCCCTTCCCCCACTGGGGATGTGCCCTCAACCAAGGTACATGCCCTTGACCAGAATCGAACCTGGGACCTTTCAGTTCACATGCCGACCTTTCTATCCACTGAGCCAAAAACGATTTTGGCAGTCCAGGCTATTTAACAGGGCAGAAAGGCACAGACTTTAAAAACGAAGAGTAGAGAACATCCAAGATGGCGGCCTAGGCAGTCTCCTAAGCTGCCGCCTCATCAACAATTTAATTAAAAAAACAACTAAAATCAAAAAGGACTTCACCAAAACGTCAGGAAAGCTGGCGGAGTGGAATAGCTACAACTAGAAAGAAAGAGAGAGGCTCACGGATCGGACTGGGAGCCGAAAAGCACTGAGGTAGGGAGACGCTCGCGCACGCGGCCGCCGAATACCTGCCTGGCGGTGGGAGGGGAGGAATCCCCGATTGCACGGAACCCTTTCCGACTGCACTGAACCCAGCCCCGGCTGAAATTCCGTGGTCCCAGGCTCATACGGGTGGAGTCTGGACTGCAGAGAAAGGCACCCAGAGACTCAGAGACTCAGAGACCGGGGACCGGGAGTCGCAGTCGCAGCCGGCAGGGTCTACAGACTCGCGCGCGTGAGCAAGTACGCGCTGAGGTCTGACCGCCGCCTCTCCGGAGCGGAAGGAGTCAGAAGCTCCGGGTCTGACCGAGAAGGCTGCCGCCGCCTCTCTGTACAAGGTGGCGGCCTCTCCGGAGCGGAAGGAGTCAGAAGCTCCAGGTCTGACCGCGGAGGCTGCCGCCGCCTCTCTGTACAAGGTGGCAGCCTCTCTGTAGCGGAAGGAGTCAGAAGCTCCATTCTGACCACGGAGGCTGCCGCTGCCTCTATGTACAAGATGGCGGCCTCTCTGTAGCGGAAGGAGTCAGAAGCTCCAGACTACAGAGACCAGCCCAAGTCCGGGTGAGCCCCTGCGGCACCCACGCTCTTGCTTGGGGAACCTGGGCCGGTCAGGCGGAAACTCAGGCGAGTGCACAAGGGCAGGGCAGAAGCCAAGACTGTCAGTTCAGCCCTGAGACTCCGCCCCATCCAAGCTGAGCAGAGGCTTCTGCAGTTTTTCAAGTCTGATCCTATAAGACTGTCTCCAATACAGAAGTTATCCCAGAGTAGACACAGCTGATACCCACATCCAATTGACCTGAAGGTCAATTCACAACAATAGAGACTTAGCTACAACAAAGCTGTGCACGCAGTCCACAAAGGGGATCACCAAGAGTGTCTACCTCAGGTAACTGAGGAGGCTGACTCACTGTGCTATATAGGACACCAAACACACAAAGCCATCCTACCAACTCTGAAAAATAGTGATAATGCCGAGACAAGGAAACAGATCTCAAACAAAAGAGATGGAGGATATAGAGTTCAGAACTACGGTTCTAAGGTTATGCAACAATATCCTAGAAAAGCTCGATAAACTCCATGAGACCCAACTAAAAAGTATAGATAAACTGACTAAATTGGAAAATATTATGCAGAGATCCAACAGCAGAATGGAAGAACACAAGAATCAGATCAAAGAGCCAAAAGACACTCCGCTAGAGAAGGAAGAAGAAAAGAGGATCCAGAAAGTTGAAGATAGTGTAAGGAGCCTCTGGGACAACTGCAAGCGCACCAACATCAGAATTATGGGGGTGCCAGAAGAAGAGGGAGTGCAAAATACTGAAAACATATTTGAAGAAATAATATCAGAAAACTTCCCTCACCTGGTGAAAGAAATAGACTTACAAGTACAGGAAGCCTACAGAACCCCAAACAAGAGGAATCCAAAGAAAAATTCTTCTCGACACATCATCATCAATATGCCAAGGGTAAAAGACAAAAAGAGGATCTTACAAGCAGCAAGAGAAAAGCAGTTGGTTACCTATAAGGGAGCACCCATACGACTATCAGCTGATTTCTCAACAGAAACCATGCAGGCCAGAAGGGAGTGGCAAGAAATATTCAAAGTGATGAATAGGGAGAACCTACAACCAAGATTACTGTATCCAGCAAAGTTATCATTCAGAATTGAAGGGCAGATAAAGAGCTTCACAGATAAGAAAAAGCTAAAGGAGTTCATCACCACCAAACCAGTATTATATGAAATGCTGAAAGGTATTACTTAAGAATAGAATTAGGGGCAAAGAAAGGGAGTGGATAGATAATTATCAGGGTGAAGGGGTGTGGGGTGCAGAAAGAGACTGGATTAAAATTGTACAACCTATGGATGAGGACAATGATGGGGGAGGGGGTAAGGGCAGAGGGTGGGGTGGGAATCGGGTGGAAGGGAGCTATGGGGGAGAAAAAGGAGAAACAATTGTAATAATCTGAGCAATAAAGATTTATTAAAAAAAAAAAAAAAAAAAAAAAAAAAAAAAAAACGAAGAGTAGTCCACAACTGCCACTAGACGTGGCCATACTTCAGCTTCCTGTTAAGGCAGAGCCAGCTCAGCCTGCCCACTTTCCTCAACAGGAATCTCTAGACTGCCACATCTTGGAATCCTAATGCTGGCATGGGACCAAAGGGACTCTTTTCCAGTTCAAGGCCTACCTATTTCTACTCTAGAGTATCTGACTGAGGGACTATCTTTTTCTTCCGGGGAAAAACTCACCTTCACTTTGGCCTGCTTGATGCAATCCCAGGAGTTACTGGTACTTTCCAGACTTGGGATAATTTGGCTTTTATATGACACCAGTTTGTGAGATACCAGTGATGTGGACTTATGTGAGGAGTGAAGATAAGGATGGCACTCACTCTTGAGGGTGGCTTCAATTTGGTGAACACCTGTGAGCAAACACTTGGATAAAAACATATATAGGTTTTTCAAAAAAACAAGGATTTTAAGAAACATTCCAGTCTTATATTCTCATTTAAGGGAAAGAAATGATCTCTCTTTTCCTTCAAGGCCACATTCCTGTGAAAGATATAATTTATATTACTAATACATAACTTAACTCCAGCAATTCAGTCTGAAACATCTGAATTTTGATTAATGGTCATTTCACAATTATCTTTAGGATAAAAGTGACTATTTCTTTTATGTTTGTCTAGACAGTCCATTCTGGGGATAACCTTCAGAAAAAGAAGACTGCTTAAAAATGAATTTATGTCTTGCCTTCTAGAAATACAAAACAGCAACTGATTTTTTTTAAAAGTTTCATTTATTGATGAAAACTTAAAATGTATATGGCCTAGTCCAGAATTTCAGAAATGGACTTTCTGCCCTTTCTCTTCTGGTAACTTCAAAATATCTGTATTCCTTTTCCCTTAACCCTAAGTCTTGTGCCCACAGTTTGCCCCCGCTCCCTGGACTGATTTTTCACCTTCAATCACACATAGGAAGGTATATAGCGTCAAAACTGCTGTGCTTCCAACGCAATATTTTATGACTAGTATGAAGCCATCAGAAACAGGATGTGAAGGAAATATATGAATGGTCACAAACAGAATTAGGAACCCTAATTCTGGAAAAGTCTGGGTTAGTGGGGGGAGTCTGGGAGGACCTACTTTCCAACTTCTCTCTCTTTTTTTTAAAATATATTTTATTGATTTTTCACAGAGAGGAAGGGAGAGGGATAGAGAGCTAGAAACATCGATGAGAGAGATACATCGACCAGCTGCCTCCTGCACACCCCCCACTGGGGATGTGCCCGCAACCAATGTACATGCCCTTGACCGGAATCGAACCTGGGACCTTTCAGTCCGCAGACTGACGCTCTATCCACTGAGCCAAACCGGTTTCGGCTCCAACTTCTCTTATTCTCTCCACTGAGTTTCTCAATCTGTGATCTGTTACCTTCTGGGGGGTCTTGTATTTTCAAGGCACTATGAGGCTTCTATGAGAATTTTAAAACTTTGTGCTTTAAGTCGTATAATATAAGCATATTAGCATATTTTAGATTATCTAGATTAGTACCTTATATTTTTGAGTGATCTTATATTTAAGTTTACAATTGAATGGGTGTCACATTATACTCTGAAGTTAGCCTGTAACTTTTAAGGCAATGTTCCCCCGGACTCTCATGAATCCCTTGGGACCAGCAGAGGTTCACAGTGGTTCACAGTTTCTCATGTTTGAAAAAAACACTGGCTTACACCACCTTCTCTTTTCTTTCTCATATGGAAGGTAACTGGAAAGAGGCTCATGAGCAGCTAATAGAAAAAGACAAAAAAAAAAAAAAAGGTTTTTAAAATGCCTAGTGTTTTTCGGTTTATCTTTAATGTTTGACCAGTTGAGAGACAATATAAGAAATCTAGTGATTTGTTTAAATATATAACAAATGCTCAGATTTAGTTACTATCACAACAAACTGATCCCATGCTTTTATAACCCTTGCTGTGGAATAAATGTGTTGTATATTTTACAGACCCTCTTTTTCATTCAAGGCAGCCCCTAAAGTATATGTTCGGGAGCTGCTTCTTTTACTATGTTCCATTAACCAGGAGCATCAATCTGTATGATGGTGTTTGTTTGTTTTTTTTAAAGAAAATTGGTTTTGCTTCCTACCAAAGCATGAAAACTGTGTCCTTGAAAGTGTACTGTAATGTTTTTTGGGGAGATGGGGATGGACTGAGGGTAATCTTCATATTCTTGTCTCTTTTCCCAGGTCTTTCCATGAGCCCCTTTAGTATTGTCCTTTTCATTCTTGGAAACACCACTATCCTCCAAGTACCTCACTTTTTCCTTCAGTCATATTTTCTTTTCCACCTTTTCCTTGTCTATTTTTCTTTCATTTTGTTTCAGGCAATCGCCCATTTTTGTGTGGACATAATTTAATGCTATTTCCCTTATTTACTACAGTATGTGTTTATGAATACTTAATACATGGCTGTTGAATAATAATACAATGCAAACTTTGCACTTTTTATTCCGTTCCTTTTACCCTTAAAGCAATCTGGAAGAGTAGATATTGTGTTTTATAGATGAGGAACTGAACCTGAGAATAAGTAACTTATGAAAGACCATATAGGTAATAGATGTCAAAACTCATGCTTTTTTCATTCTTAGAGAGAAAAAAAGCTGGTATTCTTTTTACACTGCCTTTGTCAGAGATCTCATGTAAGTCACTACAGGCCTAATTAACATCTTCCTCTACCCTCATAGTCTAACTTCAATCCAGTGTTTTCAATGTTTGTACATCCAGTTGTCACCTTAAAATGAACCCTCCTTTTTCTTCCCAAACTAGCACCCTCCCACCAACATTCTATTTTCAGTTAATGGCTCCACCAATTTTTGTTATATCCAGGGTCAAAACCTTACTGTTCATTCATTCAACTATTTAAACACGGTTGAGCACATAAAAGAAATGTGCTCGGGTGCTGAGGTATACAAGTTTGATGTTATTTCTGCCCTCATAAAGGCTTATTGTCTGCCAGGAAAGACAAGTGGAGACCCAGACTAGAGTGGGGAGATTGGAGACTTCCTGGAGTCCACAGGTGGGTGAGGGGGCTTGCTCTGTGGGTGAAAGCACAGAAAGAGAAAGCAGGGCTTCGGGAGGAACCCCGAGAGACACGGCTGAAGGACTGCGCTGCAGTGGAACTGGGAAGTGGAAGAGATGCTAGAATTGGTAACAGCATGAAGGGTCTGGTAAACCGTGTGAAGGAATTTGGAGGTCTCTGAAGAGGCAGGAGGGAGCCATTCATTTTCTCTTTTTTTAAAAAGAAGCAAACTGCTCATGGTTTGGAGAAAATGTTTCCCCTTCCCGGAATCCAACCTATTGCTAAATCCTGTCGATTTCTTATGGTCTAATTTGTTCCTTCATCTTTATTCCCACTGCCACCTCCCTGGTCCCAGCCCTTGTCACCTCGGGCTTAGAGGAAAGTCCCTTCACCAGTTAGTCTCCAGACTTTCTGCCCCGGACCTACACCGCACACAGAGAGAGACACAAACAGCCCTGAAACGCTATACCCGGTGACAGGGAAGTCCAAGTCACGCGCCTTGGCACCTGCAAGCTACCACCGCTAGCCTATCTAATATCATTCCTTAAAATCACTTTCTAACGGGGCTGGCCAGCTTCCTCAAACACCGTTCCAAGTACAGTTTACAATCTTTCCCGACCCCTGCGACCTCCTCCTCTCATCCCTTCCTCCCCCGGCATAACGCTCTCCCCGGCATAACGCTCTCCCGGGCATCCCGAGGGCGCCAGCCCCAGCGCGTGCTCCCCTCCTCGGGTTTCTTCTCTCCCAGCACAAAATGTGCCGACCGTTCCGGCACCGTATTAACTCGCTGCATGTCGAGGGTTAGGTCTTTATTTCCTTTTGGTCAGAAGAGCCTCTCTGACATGCTACTCACACAAACCTCCTAAAAGCCCGGCCAGGTGCTTTTCTGTGCTCAGAACTAGCAACTTGAAAACGGAACCGAGTCCGGCGGGGTTAGCGGGCCTGAGGGGCGCAGCGGGGAGAAAGGGGCCGACACACCACAGGGCGGCCTGGAAGCACCGGGCCCCGCACAAACGAGCGCCGGAGAAACCCGAGAAAGGCCGGGAGGGAGCGCCAAGAAGAGGGACGGCGGGGACCAGGTACGCGTGACGTCCCTCCCCACCCCACCCCGCTCCGGGGATCGCGGCCGTTGGTGGGCGTGGCCGCGTCAGTCTCGCGGGAGCGGCGGCGGTTGGGCGGGCGGTTGTCCTCGTGGGCGGGGCGAGTTGCTAAGGAAATGACCGTGGGCTGCGCCGAGCCCCGCCGCGCCGCGCCGGCCGGGCGGGGTCTGGAGCGGCGCCGTTTCCGCTTCCGCTCCCTCTCTCCGGCAGTCCCGTTACCGCCTCCTGGCCGGCCTCGCGCCTTTCACCGGCACCTTGCGTCGCCGCGCCGCCGGCCGCTCCTGCCACGCGCGCCCCGGGGGGCTCCCGGCTCCGGCGCGGCAGGGCTCGCGCTCCGTTCGCCTGCCGCTGGCCCGCCGCCGCCATGGGCGCCTACCTCTCCCAGCCCAACACGGTGAAGTGCTCCGGGGACGGGGCCGGCGCGCCGCGCCTGCCGCTGCCCTACGGCTTCTCCGCCATGCAGGGCTGGCGAGTCTCCATGGAGGTGAGGCCGGAGGGGCCCGGACACCGGTGGCTGGAGGGCGGGCACTCGATGGAGAAAAAGGGAGCGGGGCGGGGGGCGGGGGATGGGGTCGTCCCCGGGGACGGGTCTGAATCGAGAGCCTGACTCCCCAGCGTCCAGTTCTGGGGGGGCGGCATCGATCGGGAGCGGGAGGGAACTGCCGATGCCTGGGGGGCCGTGCGCCGGCGGCCGGCTCGGCGGCCAGGGCTCGGCCATGTGGGGAGAGGCACCTCCCGACGCCGACCGCCCTCTCCCCGAGCCTTCGCGCCTTCCCCTGGTGCCAGCGCAGCGCTCCGGGCTAGTAACCGGTGGGAGGGTTGGTGTGGGAGTGCAGGGGGAAAGAGCGACCATTCATTTACTTTTGCAAGGAAGAGGCAAATAGATGTGAATGACTGTACTTAATTTTTTTTTTAAATTTCATGTTAAATATGTGGGTGGCCTTTTTGGGCGAAGAATTTGACAGGGAAAGGAAGCCCCGGCAAATACTCTGTTTCGAGTTCTTAACCGCATGTTAATTTCAGAGGCTCGACCTGACCTCCAAGAATTGTCTGTGTTCTCTTCAAGGCCTTTGGAGAACTTGCATTATGTCAACCAGTAGTATTCCTTTTTAAACATTATGCTTGATTTTTTCCCCCCCAATTTGGTTTTTTTTCCCCGAAACTTAATAATTGTCATCTGCCTGTGCTTGTAGTTTATAGCCTCCTTGGCTTTCAGTAATTCCGTTAATTTTTTTTTTTTTGTCTTAACCTACAGAGAACTGACATTCTTTTCTAGAATGTCACTTCACTCTGGCTAAAAGGGGAAAAGTCTGGATGAAAAAAAGAGTATATATTATTGGGTAAAATGGATTTGAAACTACAAAAGAGAGCAGAGCTAGGAGAGGAAGAGAGAAAGTCCTGTGTAAAATGTGTCTTTGTGAGGAGTAGTGTGCGATCTAGGCAGAAGGGTTAGGGAAACTGTCTTAATTGTGTCTGGGTTTGAGGGTTTATCCACTTCCTAGGTGGGCTTCAGGGAACAGCAAACTACTGTTCTCTTGGGAATGTCTTCAAATCCCTCGCTCCTCCCTGTGGTTAGCTCTGGAATGACAGTATAAACTTCAAGGTTTGTTCTCGGACTCAAGTATACCCACAGTTGACTTGAATCAGTTCTGTCATTAGGTATAAATTTTAAGAATGGAGGGGATCCTATAGTTCATCTCATCTGGTTGGGCTCCCACCTTTTACCGCTCGGAAATCGAGGCCCAGAAAGGGGACAACACTTGTGCCTTGGTGGAAAGAATCTGTAGGATGAAATTGTTCGTGATAATGGATGTTTATCATCTGAAGTATAATGTTTATATTTCATTGTGGCGCAGAGTATTGAGCTTACAGAGTGCTTGGTAAATGCAATTGTCTGTTAGAAATCCCTGGATATAGTTTCAAAAGGAAAACATTTACATAATGGGCTTTGGATTAGTTGGTGACATTTTCGGTTAATATTTTAAGATTTGAGGTGACTGTCTCATCTCACAGTAAGACTTTTCCTCCAGGTTTCTCAGTCCATACTTTCCAGTTTACTCTCTGCTATGGTTTTTTCATTTAATACTATTCTCATTTTCTTTATGAGTTGGGTATTCAGTTTTCCAAGTAATTTGCTCAGTGATTCTGTCCTGTTTGCTTCCTCTCTCCAGGACGTTTCCCTTTAATTTTTGTTTCTCTGTTAACTAGAAATTACTTTTTTTTCCATCTGGGGCTGTTTGGTTTGTAGGAGATCTCATTAGACTATTACTTAGATCTTAATCTCCCTTTTAAGAGATAACTACTTAGGGTATTTTAAAACTTCCCAGGTAAACTGTTTCTGAATTTACCTTTTTTGAATAGTTAAGTATAGCTTATCAGTCTGGCTGGAGTGGCTCAGTGGTTGAGGGTACACCTATGAACCAGGAGGTCATAGTTTTATTCTTGGTCAGGGCACATGCCTGGGTTGCAGGTTCGATTCCAGGTATGGGGCATGCAGGAGGCAGCCAATTAATGATTCTCCCTTTCTCTCTGAAATCAATTTAAAAATATATATATATATATATATTTTAAAATATATTTTATTGATATTTTACAGAGAGGAAGGAAGAGAGATAAAGAGCTAGAAACGTCGATGAGAGAGAAACATCGACCAGCTGCCTCTTGCACACCCCCTACCAGGGATGTGCCCGCAACCAATGTATATGCCCTTGACCAGAATCGAACCCGGGACCTTTCAGTCCGCAGACCGATGCTCTACCACTGAGCCAAACCGGTTTTGGCAATAAAAATATATTTTAAAAAATAATAAATATAGCTAACCAAATCATCTTCAGATCCTGTTTGGGATCCTTTTCTGCCTCCTTGATACTTTCCCTTTGGCTTGGTTTTTCTTTTCTCTCCAAAGTACAACATAATTTCTTTGGTATGGCAAGAAAATAACTATTCATCTAGCTGCTTGAGTGAATCTTTTCATCAAGTATACTCCTGTTCCTCTTAACCTTTGAGTCTTAATTCCATCAGTTAAGTCCATTGACCTTATTTGCTTGGTTCTAATGATTCCATTGAGGTAAGTGTATCATGCCAATATGCATTACAAAATCCCAACTCATAGATTTAGCCTTAAGAGAATACTGTTTTACCCATTCTCTTAAGGGAAGGATGGCAACTACCAATAGTTGGCATTTTACACTTTCTGCCTCTCTCCAGCTCCTCTTTCTATGGCACCAGGTACTTTGAGGAGGGGTAATCAAAATACCACAGTTGATGTTCTCTTTCTTCCTTCTCCATGGTTTGGAGGGACCCTTAAGCTGGTTGAGGGGTGTATTTTGGGGTTAAGAGATAAGTAGTGAAAGGGTGCCTGAGAAATATATGTGGAAATCTCCAAGTTTCTGGTGGCTAATGAGAAGTCCAATCTGAAATGAAGTATTTAAAAAAAATACTTTTTATTGATTTCAGAGAGGAAGAGAGAGGGAAATAGAGATAGGAACATCAATGATGAAAGAGAATCACTGATCTGGTGCCTGCAGTACCCCCTCCCCTCCTATTGGGGACAGAGCCCACAACCGAGGCATGTGCCATTGACTGCAATGACTGTAATCAAACCTGGGACCCTTCAGTCCATAGGCTGATGCTCTATCCACTGAGCCAGACCCGCTAGGGCTGAAAAGAAGTCTTAAAAGCACTTGTGGTTTTTGGTTGTGAGGTTCTCTGAAAGCGATAAAATGCTTTTAATGGGGAGATAAGATTTTAAAAAAGTTTCTCTAAATTATATTTGCCCCTTTTTAAAGGGAGTATAATTTTGAATACACTGGTTGTTCACTGCTAGGTTATTAATGGTCAGAGAGGGTTGTCTAGAATTGAATGTAGACAGGGTTGAGTAGAAAATTCTTGAGATATCTGAATGACAGTTTCAATTATATTAATAGGCAAAAATATAAAATAAGCTACCTTAAGCATGTTGTGGGGTCCCACTTGAGAGAGGGCATCTGAGGCTGAAGAGCTTTTATGCCTGATCCTTAGATTAGTGTCTCATCTCTAGCGTAAAGCCCTTTTTTACTTACTGAACCAGGTCAGAATTCCATTGTCTGCCATACAGTTAAGCAATTCCTTTAAAAGGGCATTCTTTTCATTTGATGAACATTCAGTACCTCTTCTTCACAATTCAAAGCTAGTCTGAAATGATATCGAAAGTATGCCCATAAATATGGAGAAATTGTTTTCTATTATTTTTTATAAGTTCTTTATAAGTTCTCAAGTACAATCAGATTGGCTCAGGTACAATCAGAACTTATTCCTCAAGATTTTAAGAATATTTTACATTAATTATTTCTATTGCTCAATCTCCTAGCAGTTGTTACTACTGCTTCTCAGCTCCTGATCCTCTGTTGAGTTATCATTTTGGAATTATCCTTGAAAAGTAAGGTCTTGAATTTGAGTGTAGAAATTTAACAGATTTGATCAATAGCTCTGCTCATATTAGGCTGCTATTAAAATTACGAAATCTGTTTGGCTCAGTGGATAGAGCGTCGGTCTGCGGACTGAAAGGTCCCGGGTTCGATTCCGGTCAAGGGCATGTACATTGGTTGCGGGCACATCACTGGTGGGGGGTGTGCAGGAGGCAGCTGGTCGATGTATTTCTCTCATCAATGTTTCTAGCTCTCTATCTCTCTCCCTTCCTCTCTGTAAAAAATCAATAAAATATATATTTTTTAAAAATTATACTTTCTGGGAAGCACAAATCTTTAGAACTGAATTTAACTGAAATCAAAGATGGAGAATGACAACTTTTAATCTACAGTATTTGAAAATGTACCTACAGGTCATTTTTTAAAATAACTTTGAGCCTGGCTGGTGTGGCTCAGTAGTTGAACATATAGATCCATAAACCAGGAGGTCACTTACTGTTTGATTCCTGGTCAGGGCATATGCCGGGTTTGTGGACTCTATCCTCAGGTGGGAGAGTGCAGGAGGCAGCCGATCAATGATTCTCATTCATGTTTCTCCCTCCCCCCCCTCTGAAATCAATAAAAATATATTTTAAAAAGTCTAACTTTGAGACATAACTTACATACCATATATATCATTTAAAGTGTACATTTCAGTAATTATTCGGAATTCTTTAGCAATTGCCACTGTCAGTTTTTCTTTTTTGTTAATCCTCATCCGAGGATATTTTTCTTTTTCTTTTTAAAAAAATATATTTTATTGATTTTACAGAGAGGAAGGGAGAAGGATAGAGAGAAACATCAATGAAGGAGAAACACCACTCAGCTGCCTCCCACATGTCCCTCACTGGGCACGAGCCTACAACTAAGGTACATGCCCTCGACCAGAATTGAACTCGGGACCCACAGACGTTCTGTCCACTGAGCCAAATCAGTTAGGGCCCGAGGGTATTTTTCTTTTTTAAAAAAAATATATTTTATTGGTTTTTTACAGAGAGGAAGAGAGAGGGATAAAGAGTTAGAAACATCGAGAGAGTCACCGACCAGCTGCCTCCTGCACACCCCCTACTGGGGATGTGCCCGTAACCAAGATACATGCCCTTTGACTGGAATCGAATCCGGGACCTTTCAGTCCGCAGGCTTGATGCTCTGTCCGCTGAGCCAAACCGGTCTTGGCCCGAGGATATTTTTCTTTTGGTTTTTAGAGAGAGTGGAAGGGAAGGGGAAAGAAAGATAGGTGTGAGAGAGGCACATCTAACTGGTTGTCTCCTGCATGTGTTCCACCAGGGCCAGGGATTGAGCCTGCAACTGAGGTACAGGTATTGAACCTGGGATCCCTCAGTCCGAGGGCTGAACTATATTCACTAAGCCAAACTAGCTAGGACACCACTATCGGTTTTTGAATATTTTCATAACCTCCAAAAGAAACTTTATAACATTACCAAGTCACTCTGAGCATATTTTATAATAAAACCCTAATATGCAAATTGACCAACTGGCAGAACAACTGGTCACTATTACACACATTGACCACAGGGAGCAGGTGCTTAGTGTAGGAGCTGCCCCCTGCTGGTCAGTGCGCTTCCACGGGGAGAGAGCCTCGCACGCAGCCAGAAGCAGGGCTCATGGCTGGCGAGCGTAGCAGTGGTGGTGAGAGCCTCCCCCCAAGTGCACGGATTTTGTGCCTCTAGTTTTATGTAGATGGGATTATAAATATGTCACTTTTTATCTGGTTACTTTTACTAAACATATTATTAAAGGTTATCTATGTTGTATCATTAATCTGTCAGTATTTCATACCTTTTTATGGCTGAATACAATATTCCATTTTATCATTTTATTTATTCATTAGTTGATGGGCATTTAGATTTCTATATTTTGGCTTTTATGGATAATGATGCTATGAACATTAATGTACAAAATTTTGTGTGGAAAAAGTTTTTATTTCTCTTTGAGTGAAATTGCTGGGTCATGTAATAACTCCCTGTGTAACAGTGTGAGGAATTGCCTAACTACTTAAGGTTGTAACATTTTATATTCCTACCATCAGTGTCTGAGGGTGTCAGTTTTTCTACATCCTCTCTTCACTTGTTATTATCTGTCTTTTTTATTATAGTGTATGTGAAATGGCATCTCATTGTTGTTTTGATTGTATTTTCCTGGTGGCTAAGGCTGTTTAATCATCTCTTCTTGTGCTTATTGGCCATTTAAAAAAATATTTTTATTGATTTTTTACAGAGAGGAAGGGAGAGAGATAGAGAGCTAGAAACGTCAATGAGAGAGAAACATCGACCAGCTGCCTCTTGCACACCCCCTACCGGGGATGCGCCACAACCAATGTACATGCCCTTGATCGGAATCGAACCCGGGACCTTTCAGTCCGCAGACCGATGCTCTACCACTGAGCCAAACCAGTTTTGGCTTATTGGCCATTTTATATGTCTTTGGAGAAATGTCTGTTGAGATCCTTTGTCCATTTTTAAGTTGTCTTTTTTCTCTTTTTATTGAGATTAAGAGTTCTTTTTAGCTGAAACTGGTTTAGCTCAGTGGATAGAGCCGCAGCCTGCGGACTGAAAGGTCCCGGGTTCTATTCCAGTCAAGTGCATGTACTACCTTGGTTGCAGGCACATCCCCAGTGGGGGGCGTGCAGGAGGCAGCTGATGTTTTTTTCTCATCGATGTTTCTGACTATCTGCCCCTCTCCCTTCCTCTCTGTAAAAAATCAATAAAAAATATATATTTTAAAAAAGTTCTTTTTATAATCTGGGTACAAGTCCCTCATCAAGTAGGATTTGCAAGCTTTTTCTCCCTTTCTGCCTTTCTTCTTTCTTGTTGGTGTCCTTTGAAACACAAAAGTTTTAAATTTTGAAGTCCAGTTTATTGAGAGTTTTATAGTTTTAGCTTTACTTTTACGTCCGAGATTAATTTTGAGTTATTTTTTGTGTATAGTGTAAGGAAGGGATCCACCTTCATACTTTGGCATGTGGATATCTAGTTGTCTCAGCACCATTTGTTAAAAAAGCCTATTCTTTTCCCTCATTGAATTATCTTGGCATTATTGTTAGAGATCAGTTGACCATAAATATGAGGGTCTATTTATGGATTCTTAATGACATTCCATTGATCTACATACCTATTGCTATGCCAGTACCACATTGTCTTGGTTGCTATAGCTTTGTGGTAAGTTTTCAAATCAGGATGTGTATCTCCCAACTTTGTTCTTTTCCTTTTTTTTCCTTTTTTTCTGAGTTCCTTGCATTTCCATATGGACTTTAGGATCATCTTGTTAATTTCTGTACAGTAGGCATCTGGGATTTAATAGATCAGCTGAGGAGCATTACTACTTTAACATTATTAAGTCTGTAGTTTTGCTGTGGTATCTCTGGATAATACTGGTCTCATAGAATTAGTTGAGAAATGTTACTTCCTCTTCTATATATTGTTTTTGTTTCTTTTTCTTTAATACATTTTTATCGATTTTAGAGAGAGAAACATCAGTGATGAGAGAGAATCATCGATTGGTTAATCATCGATTAACCCCTTTGAAAAGCCTCTTGCATGCCCTACACTAGGGATAGACCCTGCAACCAGGCATGTGCCCTGACCAGAATCAAGCTGCAACCTCCTGGTTCATAGGTCGGTGCCCAACCAGTGAGCTATGCTGGCCGGACTTCTTCTGTAATTTGAAAGATTATCAAGAATTGGTATTAACCCCTTTGAAAAGCACTCATTGGGCCTTTTACTAATGACCCACTGAGCCGTCAAGAAAGGGCAAAGTAAAAACACCACTTGTGGGTGAAGCAGCAGCATGTTGTGTTGTTTTGCTTCAATCGGTGGTGTGACAAGGTGAAAAAAAAAAGAGAGAATTGGTATTAATTATTTTTTTAATTATTTTTTTATTGGTTTCAGAGAGGAAAGGAGAGGGGGAGAGAGAGAGAGACAGAAACATTAGTGATGAGAGAGAATCATCAACTGGCTGCATCCTACATGTCCCTCACTGGGAATCAAGTCCACAAATCCAGGCATGTACGCTGACAGGAATAAAATTGTGACCTCCTGGTTCCTAGGTCAATGCTCAACCACTGAACCACACCAGCTGGACTAATTCTTTAGCTCTTTGGTAGAATTTACCAGTGAAGCCATCTGAGATTGGGCTTTTCTTTGTGGGAAGTTTTTCCCCTTTTGTCTTTGTTGTTTGTTTGTTTGTTTTAAAAAATATATTTTATTGATATTTCACAAAGAGGAAGGGAGAGAGATAGAGAGCTAGAAACGTCGATGAGAGAGAAACATTGACCAGCCACCTCTTGCACACCCCCTACCGGGATGTGCTTGCAACCAAAGTACATGCCCTTGACCGGAATCGAACCTGGGACCTTTCAGTCCGCAGACCGATGCTCTACCACTGAGCCAAACCAGTTTTGGCTGTTGTTGTTTGTTTTTTAAAAATATTTTTATTGTGGTAAAATACACATAACATAAAATTGACCATCTTACTCGTTTTTAAAAAATGTACAATTATGTAGTGTTAAGTACTTTTACATTGTTGTACAACTAATCTGCTGAACTCTCTAAATTTTGCAAGTTTGAAACTGTACCCTTTAAACAACCTCTCATCCTCCTATCTCTCAAATCATTGGCAACCACCATTCTACTTTCTTTCTATGAAATTTGACTATTCTAAGTGGATGGGAAGAGAATTACATGTTGGTATTATTATCTGACTTTTAAAATTATATACATGTACCGGTGCATGAAATTTGTGCATGGGGTGGGAGATATCCCTCAGCCCAGCTTACACCCTCTCCAATCTGGGACTCCTCGAAGGATGTCCTACTGCCCCTAAAGGGGTCCCAGATTGGAGAGGGTGAAGGGTGCACATCCTTTGGACATCCCTCACAATCCAGGACTGCTGGCTCCCAACTGCTTGCCTACCTGCTTTCCTGATTGCCCCTAACTGCTTCTGCCTGCCAGCCTGATCACCCCCTAACCACTCCCCTGCCAGCCTGATTGATGCCTAACTGTTCCCCTGCCAGCCTATTTACCCCCAACTGCCCTTCTCTGCAGGCCCGGTCACCCCCAACTTCCCTCCTCTGTGTCCTGGTCACCCGTAACTGCCCTCCCCTGCAGGCTTGATCGCCCCCAACTGCCCTCCCTTGCAGGCCTGGTCCTTCGCAACTGCCTTTCCCTGATGGCCTGATTGCCCACAACTGCCCTCCCTTGCTGGCCTTCTTGTGGTGGCCATTTTGTGTCCACATGGGGTCAGTCATTTTGACCACATGGGACAACCATCTTGTGTGTTTGAGTGATGGTCAATTTCCATATTACTCTTTTATTAGATAGGATGGGGGGCCAGGTGGTTTGCCCTGAAGAGTGTCCCAAATCAGGGTAGAGGTTCCCTTGGGGCATAGGGCGGCCTAGGCGAGGGGCCTGTGGTGGTTTGCAGGCAACCAAGCGGAGGCCCTGGTATTTGGGATTTATCTATCTTCTACAATTGAAACTTTGTAGCCTTAAGTGGAGGCATGGGCC
Organism: Vespertilio murinus; assembly: GCA_963924515.1. Taxonomy (NCBI): domain Eukaryota; kingdom Metazoa; phylum Chordata; class Mammalia; order Chiroptera; family Vespertilionidae; genus Vespertilio; species Vespertilio murinus. The sequence continues at coordinate 55,064,723 of OZ004713.1, read as the reverse complement.
AGCCAGGGCAGGTGGAAAGCTTGGCTTCCAAAGACAGATTTGTCTTTTTGTAACTGGCTTATATCACTTAGCATAATGTCTTCAAGGTTCATCCATATTATAGCATTTGTCAGAATTTCCTTCTTTAAATCTGAATAATATTCTATTGAATGTATATACCACATTTTATCTATCTGTTGATGGACACTTGGATTTGTTTCTACCTTTTTCGGCTATTTGTAAATAGAGCTGCTATAAACATGGTGTACAAATTATCTTTTCTAGGCCCTAGTGGAACGTCCAAGATTAAGGTATATGATAAGGGCCCACTTCCTGGTTCATAGATGGCTGTCTTATAGCCATGTCCTCCATAAGCCAAGGGAGCTCTCTGGCATTTCTTTTATAATCTCATTCATGAGGTGGCCTCTTCCCTCAAGACCACTCCAAGGGCCCACCTCCAGATATATTACAATCTAGTTAGGACCTAGGACCCCCCCCCCCCAAATGTTGGATAACAATACCAGATAGCATATGCTGAGTGCCAAAATTATCGGTAGAGGCAATAAATATTAAATGTTTTGAGGGGGAAGTGATCATAGAATATTAGTGTGATTGAGAAAGATCTCTCGGAGGTGAGACTAATTGGACCTTAAGGAAAGAGTGTAACAGGCAAATGAGATGGAGAAAAGTAGAAGAAAAAAAGTATTAGAAGGGGTAAGAAGAAAGGCTCTGAGACAAGCATGCTTACTATGCTTGCTGGGGTAGTCAGTGTCAAGATTGTCTTTTGGGGAATAGTAATGAGAGGTAAGAGATTAGGTTATCAAGATGGATAGGAATGGTGTTGAGTGCTTTACATTTCCAGTAAGTTGTAGGGAATCAATCTTCTGTTCAGTAGAATCTGAAGTTTGTAGCAATAAAATGTTATATTAGGAAGATTAATTTGGCAGCTGGATGTATGTAGTAGGTTGGATTATAGGGGGCAGAGAGTAGAGATAGGAGTTATATTAAAAGTAATTTAGCTATCATCACCAAATCAAACAAGTGCTGGAGAGGATGTGGAGAAAAAGGAATCCTCCTGCACTGCTCGTGGGAATGCAGACTGGTGCAACCACTGTGGAGAACAGAATGGAGTTTCCTCAAAAAGTTAAAAATGGAACTCCCATTTGACCCAGTAATCCCACTTCTAGGACTATATCCCAAGAAACTAGAAACACCAGTTAGAAAAGATATATGCACCCCTATGTTCATAGCAGCACAATTCACCATAGCTAAGATTTGGAAACAGCCTAAGTGTGCCCATCAGCAGATGAGTGGATTAAAAAACTGGTACATCTACACAATGGAATACTACACCACTATAAAAAGAAGGAACTTTTACCATTTACAACAGCATGATGGGATTGGAGAGCATTATGCTAAGCGAAAGAAGCCAGGCGAGAAAGATAAATATCACATGATCTCACTTATATATGGGATATAATGATCAACATAATTTGATGAACAAGAATAAATCCAGAGCTCTGGCTGGTTTGGCTTAGTGGATGGAGCATTTGCCTGCGGACTGAAGGGCCCTGGGTTCAGTTCGGCCAAGGACGTGCCTGGGTTACGGGGCTCAGTCCCCCAGTGGGGGGCATGCAGGAGGCAACCAATTAATGATTCTCATCATTGATGTTTCTTCTCTCCCTTTCTGAAATCAATAAAGGTATATAAAAAATGGATTGAAGTTACAAAAAAAAAGAAAAAAAAGAATAGATCCAGAGGCAAATGGCAGGAGAGAGAGGAGGGTTAGAGAGCAACCAAAGGACTTGTAGTATGCATGCATATTAGCATGGATCCGGACACTGGGGCGGTGGGAGCTTGCCTGGGGTGGGAATGGCTGAGAGGGTCAATGAGGGGTGAGGAAGGAGACATATGTAAAACTTTAGACAATAAATAAAGAAGCGGGGGAAGTAATTCAGGAACAGAGTTACTAAGGAAAACTCAGCAGGACTCAGTTATGGAAAGTGGAAGATAACCAGGAAATCAAGGAGGACTTGTATTAGGTGTTGTCTGGGAGAGTTCAGATTTCATTTATGTGTAGGGGAAGCTCTAGACTTTTTGGAGATTTACATATATTTAATTCCGGTTTACATATGTGAAGTTTGTGGTGGAGAAAGGATATCTAATATTAACAGGAATTTGGAAGTATAGAACTATAGTTCTTTATAGAACCCAAGAGTACTTTCAAAAAAAGCTGATATGGTTTGTACTACTTACAAACAATGGCTGGCGTGAATGAAAACTGCAAGACAGCTCTTTGTTTCTTTTTTTTAAGAATGGAGTTCTTTTTTCTTTTCTTTTTTTTTAAAATATATTTTATTGATTTTTCACAGGGAGGAAGGGAGAGGGATAGAGAGTTAGGGAACAACGATGAGAGAGAATCATCGATCAGCTGCCTCCTGCACACCCCCCACTGGGGATGTGCCCGCAACCAAGGTACATGCCCTTGACCAGAATCGAACCCGGGACCTTTCAGTCCGCAGGCCGACGCTCTATCCACTGAGCCAAACCAGTTTAGGCAAAACAGCTCTTTGGATTGCTATTAAGGTTATTGTCTGCTCTGTGAAGTAAAATGTTGGAGGAGACAAGTTTGAAGATTAGGAGTTTAAGATGATGTTGATATAGAAAGACGAAAAATGCTGTTTTAGAGGCAAAAGCGAAGGAGAGATTAGATATAGCTGGAGAAGTTTTGAGATAGAATAGGGAAGATGTGATTAATATATTTTAGAGTCAATGGAGAATATAGAAAAAAAGATAAATGTAAGTAGTGATCACAATCAACATAATTCATGACATGACTACAATACCTGTTGCCTCTGATTTAAGGGTAAAGAAAGCAGTTGGTCAGGTTATACAAGGTTGGATGAGGTTTTCTAGCTTGCTAAGAGACAGTGTTGAAATACTTAGCTTAGCTCTGGCTCAGAAAGGGAGAGAGAGAAATAAAGGCAAGGGTAAAGAGAGAGAGAGAGAGGCTGTGATCAAAGGTGTAAAGGTGAAAATTGAAGTGCTTAGAAAAGGTGTAACAGTTGTAAGTGATAATATAGATCCAAGCCTCCGGGAAGTAGGGGAGAAGGTAATGTGGAGTAGTTCTAGGAACGGAGACCTCAAGCCGTAGATGAATCTTTGTGGTGTGCATTCCTTTTTGAGAATAAAAGAAAAGAAAAATGTGAGCCAGGTGCTAAATAATTCCAGTTTGTGATGATATGGGCAAGATAGATATTATTTCATTTTATAAACGATGAAAGTAAGGTAAGAGATAGCTGGCCAGAGATCATGTAGTATATCTGGTAGCATGGCTACTTAAGGCCAATTCATAGGGCTTGTGGTGTGTGTTTTGGTTTTTTGTGTTTTTTTTTGGGGGGGGGGGATCATTTTATTACGAATGGAATAATATGGCTTATTGTACAAAAATTGAAAATGTAGAAAATAATTATTATCCAAAGCATGCTCTTCCTAAGTTTGATATATCATCTTCCAGACTTTTAGCATATACATACAGGTACTTTCCCCCCTTTTTATTACTTAATGTATTGTGAACTCATTTCCACATTAACTCATATTCATCTCTGCATGCCCCTAGTGGGGATTGAGCCCGAAACCGGGGCATGTGCCCTTGGCCTGAATCAAACCCGGGACCCTTCGGTCTGCAGGCCAATGCTCTATCCACTGAGCCAAACAAGCTAGGGCCACAAAAAGATATTTTCTTAATTTTAATGTTCATGTCTTTTATTGCTATTGAGGTAAAATATTTTTTCATATGTTCACTGAGGCTAGAACTGCTTCATGATCACGTGTTCTTGTGAGGAACAGGTGAAGAAGTAAAATAGATGGTAAATAGAGGTGTGGATTTAAAAGAGATGGTATAGCTATGATCTGGAGTGGCATTACTAGACAAAAACCAGTTGATTCTCTTGTTCCTACTGGGGAAGAGTGGACAGGAAGAATGCTTCTCCTTCCCCTACCAAAAAATTGGAATTAGTTGGTCTAGTTCCTCAAATTTTAGTAATGCATTAAAAAAACATTTTTGAAAAAGCTTAACATTTCTGTGATTCATTCTCACTTCCATTCCTCTGTACCTTCACACCCTCCTATAATTAACTGCTTGTATTAGTTTTCTATGTATCTTATAGTTTTACACTATGGAAAGACATATTTTTATGCCTCCTCCTCTTTTTAAAAAAATATATATATTTTATTGATTTTTTTTACAGAGAGGAAAGGAGAGGGATAGAGAGTTAGAAACATCGATGAGAGAGAATCATCGACCAGCTGCCTCTTGCACACCTACTGGGGATGTGCCCACAACCCAGGTACATGCCCCTGACCGGAATTGAACCCGGGACCTTTCAGTCCACAGGCTGATGCTCTATCCACTGAGCCAAACCGGTTTGGGCCTTTTCTTTTCTTTCTTTTTAATCCTTATTGTTAAAAGTATGACATATGTCTCCTTTCCCTGCCACCATCGACTTCCTCTGGCCCACCTTCATCTCACCACCCCTCTGTCTGCGTCCATGGATTATCCTATGATTCCTCTTAGACAGAAAGCAGCTTACTAAATATATTGCTCTGCAGTTTGCTTTATTTAACAAAATATCTTGGAGATCCTTCATGGATTTTTTTTTTAAGGAAAGCAATACTTGTAGAACTCCAGTATTTTCTGAAATGATTTCAACTTAATGTTACAAATACAGAACTGGATATGAATTCCATGCTAACAAATCACACTACAAAATCAACATAATTAAATCAATGTTAATATGACACAATCAGTTTTGCTGAAGCTATTTTGACACAGTGTGACTTAGATAGTGACTGCCGAGATATAGTTTCTAATGCCTATACTATACCATGTCCCATGCTGATCAGTTCTCCCACTGTTTTTCTGTAATCCAAACCACTTCTCCTTACTTTATTGTACTTATTCTTTAAAAAAAAATAATATATATATATATATATATATATATATATATATATATATATATATAATTGATTTCAGAGAGGTAGAGATAGATAGAAACATCAGTGATAAGAGACAGTCATTGATTGGCTGTCTCTGCATGCCCCCTACTGGAGATGAAGTCCACAATATGGGCATGTGCCCTGATCAGGAATTGAACTGTGACCTCCTGGTTCATAGTTCAATGCTAAACTACTTAGCCGTATCACTACCGTCTTTCCATATGAGTCATACATCATTCTATATGGTTTACTTATTGTGTTTCTTCCTTACTAGAATATAATTTCTTTATGGAATGTGGGTGTTTCTTTGATTCACTGATTTATCCTAAGCACTCAGAACTCATCCTAGAACATAATGAATAAAATATCTGAATGAACGAGCAAAAGAATTCTTAAGTACAATTTGAGAATTCTTCTCAAATTCTTAAAAGTTTGAGAACTACTGGTAGAGAATGCTGGGGAAATAGACAATCATAAAAGCAGGCAATGAGGTACTGAAAATGGTGGTGAGAAGAGAGGAAGGCACAGTAAGGTAAAACCAGGCTTAGAGGGAAGGGAGAGACCATTACGGCTTTAAAAAATATATATTTTATTGATTTTTTACAGAGAGGAATAGAGAGGGATAGAGAGCTAGAAATGTCAATGAGAGAGAAACATCGACCAGCTGCCTCTTGCACACCTCCTACCGGGGATGTGCCCACCACCAAGGTACATATGCCCTTGACCGGAATCGAACCTGGGACCCTTCAGTCCGCAGACCGACGCTCTAACCACTGAGCCAAACCGGTTTCGGCCATTACGGCTTTTGGTAGAGTGTTTGGAAGAGGGAGAAGGTGACCTTTGGTCTATGGTGCTCTCTAGATTCTGGAGATGAGGCTAAGGAGCATTTGGTGGTGACCATAGATAGGCCATCAAGGACCATCCATAGCAGTTCATTAGCTTTTGGGACATTTTCTCCTGGAGACAGAAGGATATACTGAACTAGGTATTTTTCAATGCTCCCCTTCCCTATTTTAAAATACCTTTATTTCCTAGACTTGTATAGTGAAGGCATAGTCTTATTTCAAGGGTAACTTAAGAACTACTGCATTCAGACTTTCTAAATGAAATAAATAGAAATTTTTAATTAGTATAATTGGTAATTTTAAATTGTTGATGCCTGAAAGAGGAAGGAGAACTACCGTGTTTCCCCGAAAATAAGACATCCCCCGAAAATAAGACCCACTTCATGGAAACATACTACATCCCCTGAAAATAAGACCTAGCACATCTTTGGGGGCAAAAATTAATATAAGACACTGTCTTATTTTCAGGGAAACAGGGTATTAACTTACATAAGGATAATCAATCAAAATATAAAATTGTGTATTAAAACCTTGTTTGTAGAAAGCACCTGAAAGCAAGGTTGGGTGGTTTTTCAAGATGGGGCAGAGTAAACTGTGGTATACTTTTACCTAGGTCAGACAGTCTTGGTTGAACTATGGCTTAACATGGAATATTAGTTTGGGTGGCAGAGTTTTGTTATTAGAAGAATTTGATTAAGCCCAGCTTTCCAACTTGAAACGTTGGTATGGCAGGACTATTATAAACTTTTCTAGTGTGCTATACAGTCAGGGTTGAATAATATATCAATTTTGGCTGAGGGCAGAAGATGGGAAGGCTGATTATATGGAGCATTGTAAGTTCCAGGTAACACGTACTAAACACAGCATGGTTTGATAACATTATTTGTTAGAAAGATACCCTTTTTAAAAAAATACATTTTTAAATTGATTCTAGGGAGAGAGATATAGAAACATCAATGATCAGGATCATTGATTGGCTGGCCATTGGGGACTGAGCCTGCAACCCAGGCATGGGCCATGACTGGGAATCGAACAGTGACCTGGTTCATGCATGGGCTCAACCATAGCCACACCAGAGGGCAGGAAGATATTCTTTTGTAAATATATCCTCTGCCTAGCCTGAATGAGTTAAACTTTGAAGGAAGAAGGTGTTTACATAGTGTTTTGGTGGGTAGGGCAGAGTGTATATAGTTCTGCAACTTTCTGGTGCTTTCAATCAGGCTGTCGTAGGATTCTTTTAGAAACTTTCTAGGTTGGTAATGCTTTCTGGTCTCATTGTACTATTTTTCCTAGCGTTTTCTTCCTTGAAGTTCACAGGTTCATGGAATGGATCTGAAAGTGACTTAAAAGATTCTTTATTCTGGTTCTTCCTATAGTTTGCCACAAATCCAAAAAGGTCATGTGTAGAGTTCCAACAGCCAAGCATTCTGCCACCTGGATGACTGATATCTCCTAGGCTTGAGGCTGCTAGACTGCAGAGGTAGTGACCTGATTCATCTCTCTTCTTCCTTCCTTTCATGCCTTTCTCCATCTACTGTACTTCTTTTCTTAGTTTTTCATTCTGTCTTCCTTTCTTATTTCTAGGCCCTGTAGGTCAGCTAGGGAAGAGTTAGTAAAATTAAAGTGTGAACATGATTCTCATGACTTGAGGAAGAATATCCTTTGGCCTTGAGAAATCCTAATTATTCTCTTCTTTTTCCTAGGATGCTCACAATTGTATTCCTGAGCTGGACAGTGAGACAGCTATGTTTTCTGTCTATGATGGACACGGAGGTAACTTTTAACAGTTAATATTGATAACATTCTAACACATTAACTCCAGACTTTATAGAGCAAGAACAGGTCTTTTTTTTTTTTTTTTTTTAATATATTTTATTGATTTTTCACAAAGAGGAAGAGAGAGAGATAGAGAATTAGAAACATTGATGAGAGAGAATCATCGATCAGCTGCCTCCTGTACACCCCCCACTGGGGATGTGCCCGCAACCAATGTACATGCCCTTGACCGGAATCGAACCCGAGACCTTTCAGTCCGCAGACCGATGCTCTACCACTGAGCCAAACCGGTTTCTGCAAGAACAGGTCTTTTGTTCTTTTATTTTTCCAAAGTTCTGGTCCTTTTATATCAATTCCTGCCTCAAGCTGTTTTTCTCTATTCTGCCATTCTTCCGTCCTAATAGGATATTGTATTGGTTCATAATCTCACCAGGCCTTATTTTAATCCAGAAAAGAATCTTCTTACATTAGCTTTTTTCCTCCTTCATTGAAAACTGAGTATGTAAGTGAAAAAACAAGGGATATATTAATATATTCCTAAGAGAGGTGATCGTGAAGTCCATTTTCTGAGTCAAAACTTTTCAAACGTTGACTTTCAAATAGGTTTGAGTTGTGCTACGATAATTCATCTCCTCAACGCTTAGAGTTTATTCCAGTATAATATGTAGATACTATATTACTTTCTATGAGTGGGAAGCAGTGCTCTGGGTGACCTTACCTTTCTTCTAGGGGAGGAAGTCGCCTTGTATTGTGCCAAATATCTTCCCGATATCATCAAAGATCAGAAGGCTTACAAAGAAGGCAAGCTACAGAAGGTCTGTCTGCCCACAATGTTCATTCTCCCCTTCTACAGGCTTTTTCCTATTTCCTGATCCTTGGCTTTTCCTTTCTCATTGCCACCTAACTTCTTAAAGAATTCATCGCTTGAAACGAGCTTATTCCGTGCTCACTCTGGCAGTACATATACTAAAATTGGGATGATACAGAGAAGACTAGGATGGCCCTGCAAAAGGATGACACGTAAATTTATAAAGTGTTCCATATTTAAAAATAAAATAAACTTATTCCCATTTGAGCCTTTTTAGAGCTGCCTCATCATTGCCAGGTCTCTGAACTATGTTTCACTTATATACAAGTGTCTCTAGTGTGGTGGATCACATTCCAATTTGCACCCCATCCTTGTGACTAGGATTCAATCTAGGCAATTTATTTTATACCTGCTGTACTTTTTCCTACACTTGCCTCATACTGTTTTGCTTATATTTAGGCTTTGGAAGATGCCTTCTTGGCTATTGATGCCAAACTGACCACTGAGGAAGTCATTAAGGAGCTGGCACAGATTGCAGGGCGACCCACTGAGGATGAAGATGAAAAAGAAAAAGTAGCTGATGAAGATGATGGTAAGTGTGGCATCTCATGTTTGAGAGGAAATAAGCATTTTAAAATACTATTATTTAGTGTATGTTATTTCTGTATCAATTCTAAGAGAGGATGACTTCCTAGGCACTTAGAGAGTCCTCAAATTAAAGAACTCTAGGTTCTCCTGCATGGCATGTGGTTATGAAAAGGAGAAATAGAATTAACCTTTGTTGAGTGCCTTAGTGTCTTAGTTATAAGCATTTTTATGTGCATTATTTTTTGTCATTGTGAATGGGGTCCTTCTGGTTCCTGCTAATATTTATGTGACCTTTTTTCAAGACCAGAGCCGTCATTAGCCCCAGCAGCCAGTCATTAAGCCTTGGCCATAGGCCTAGACTGGCACAGTGGGCTTCCCGGGTCCTCGGCCAGAATAGGGTTTTCAACTTACTGATAAAAAATGAGGTGCTAAGGAAAATGTAACTAGTGATCCTTTGACTAAGAAGGGGGTGAAGGACAAAGACCAGAGGAAGGCTATGGAGGCAGATGTTACTTGAGAATGAAGCAAAAGGGCGTTTTTCTGAGACTTGATCAGTGAGAGGACCCTTAAGAGTAGGGAGTGGTGGGGAAGTTGGAACTCAGGCCAGTGGATGTAGTAAAGTGACCAATCCCATGAGGAATCTGGCATGGGGGCGCTGATTTAGCCTCTTACCTGCAGTGGACAATGAGGAGGCTGCACTGCTGCATGAAGAGGCTACCATGACTATTGAAGAGCTGCTGACACGCTACGGGCAGAACTGTCACAAGGGTGCTCCCCACAGCAAATCTGGAGCTGGGACAGGCGAGGAACCAGGGTCCCAGGGCCTCAATGGGGAGGCAGGATCTGAGGACCCATCTAGGGAATCTTCTTCAGAGGAAAATGGTCCCACAGCCAAGGTGCACACAGGCCTTTCCTCCAACTCGGAACGTACAGAGGCAGGCCAAGGTGGTGAGCCTGGCATTCCCACTGGTGAGGCTGGGCCTTCCTGCTCTTCAGCCTCCGACAAGCTGCCTCGAGTTGCTAAGTCCAAGTTCTTTGAGGACAGTGAGGATGAGTCAGATGAGGCGGAGGAGGAAGAGGAAGACAGCGAGGTAAGGGCCTGTAGGGGCTGATAGATGGTGAAATTGCAGAGGGGCCTGTTTGGTTGCCATTCATAGCTGTTTGACTCTTCTATTTTGACATCCCAAAAGACCCACTGTATGCTAAGCTGTTCTTGAATTCATTATCTCCACCCACACAGGTACCATTAACCCTCTTATCTCTCTCTTTGATGATATACTAACAAGTAGATTTAGTGTGGCCTTGAAAGAGTCTGTCTCCTAGAGGGAGAATAGGAAGATGATGGTGCTTACTTTGGATATTTGGGTATTTCCTTTTCTGGGCAACTTCCTTTCTGGTCATGTTGCCTACAAAGTGCTTTTGGCTGATTGCCTTGGCCTTCCCCAGGCTTCCTGCTAAAGACTGGTGAGTCCAGTTCAGGATATCATTTATTCCCATGCTAGCCCTCTCCCTTCCCCATATTTCTCACCGTGATCATATAGTTGCATCCTTGAGGGTTGTGAGGACCTGTGTTCACAGGGCCTCTTTGTTTTGAATAGGAGTTGGGGGAGTGGGGCAGGAGGTCATTCCAGTCTCAGTTGCCTGGGATCATCCCTCTGGCAGGAATGCAGTGAGGAAGAGGATGGCTACAGCAGTGAAGAGGCAGAGAACGAAGAAGATGAGGATGACACCGAGGAGGCTGAAGAGGATGAGGAAGAAGAGGAGGAGATGATGGTCCCTGGGATGGAAGGCAAAGAGGAGGTCTGTGGGGAGGGGGAGCAGGGGGTTTAGGAGAATCAAGAGGCAGTTGTGAAGCCCCTGATTTTGATTTTGGGAGAGGGGATCCCCTTGCTATTTTAGTTTTGAAGTCATGGTCATGGGGGGATTTTTTTCTGCAAAGGGAATGAGGGGTTTTGGGTAGAATTGCCTCAGGAAATAGGGAGCATACCGTAGTCTCTGGAAAGAATAAAATTCGTGATCCTCCTTTTTGTTAAAGCTCTCTTGGTGGTCCTAACGAGATGAGAAAGCATAGGTGAATGGTCAGGGGAGCACTGATGAGAAGTTCGTGTTCAGAAGCTCCCATGATGCTTTCTTTCTCCTCCTTAAGCCTGGCTCTGACAGTGGTACAACAGCTGTAGTGGCTCTGATACGAGGGAAGCAGTTGATTGTAGCCAATGCAGGAGACTCTCGCTGTGTGGTGTCTGAGGCGGGCAAAGCTTTAGACATGTCCTATGACCACAAGCCGGAGGATGAAGTGGAGCTAGCACGCATCAAGAATGCTGGCGGCAAGGTTACCATGGATGGTCGAGTCAACGGGGGCCTCAACCTCTCCAGGGCCATTGGTAAGAACTAGGGGACTACATAGGGAAAGACTTTTGGGGTCTTTTTCTCTGCTTCAGTCTATGTAGTAGCAAATTTTAATTTTCATAGCCCTTATATCTTTCCAAATATTTTTGTATCTACCACCTGTAACCTTAAATGTCTCTATGAGATAGGTAATATGGGTATCATTTCTGGATGATGGGAAAAAAAACAGGTTAGTGAATTACTTATGATTCAACCTAAAGTCAGGGTTGAAACTAGAAAGACTAGAACTCAGCTCTCCTGCCCATTAGATTATGGAAAGGAAGAAAATGAATGGCAAGGTTTCAAACACATGACTATGGGATGTACCCAAACTATTCGTTAACCAACTATTCCTTTACTTCAGGAGATCACTTTTATAAGAGAAACAAGAACTTGCCACCCGAGGAACAGATGATATCAGCCCTTCCTGACATCAAGATGTTGACTCTCACAGATGACCATGAATTCATGGTCATTGCCTGTGATGGCATCTGGTGAGCCTGGCAAAATGCCTTAAAATTCCTTCTTCTGCAGCATTCTTGTGTAGTGTTCTGAGCTGCTTTGGCTTTATTTTTATTATTTAAAAATATATATATATTTCTATTGATCTTATTTATTTACTAAATATATTTTTATTGATTTCAGAGAGAAAGGGAGAGTGAGGGAGAGAGAGAGACATCAATGATGAGAGAGGATCATTGGTTGGCTGCCTCTTGCATGCCCCCCTACTGGGGATTGAGACCACAACCCGGGCATGTGCCCTTGACTGGATTCGAACCTGGGACCCTTCAGTTTGATGCTCTATCCACAGAGCAGACAGGATACAGCCTGCTTCACTCAGCATATTTTCTCAAGCTGCTCTAGGATTAGAGTTAGGCAGATGACTTGGTATCAAGACCCCCAGGCCTATGGCAGAGCTTGAGGACAGTCTCTGTGTTTACATTGGCCAAGCTGTCACCTCTATCCATACTCCTCCTCTCTGCTTTGGGTGGGACTAAAGAAGATTCTGACTATTGTTTCTGATCCAGGAATGTGATGAGCAGCCAGGAAGTTATAGACTTTATTCAGTCAAAGATTAGCCAGCGTGATGAAAATGGGGAGCTTCGGTTATTGTCATCCATCGTGGAAGAGGTGAGTTCAGGTTGAAAGAGAATGTCTGGGCTGTAATAGCCAAGGTTTTCTCTAAGACCAGAGCATAGGAGTATCATTCATTAGTGACAGATGCCAAGCTCTGACTTAGAAAGTTCCACCATTGACTTGCCTAATAAAAAATAAAAGTTTAACTTTTATAAGAAAAAAAAAGAAAAAGAAAAAAGAAAGTTCCACCTTCCCTCATTTCCCTGACTTAACTTATGCCTCATGGACTAGCAAATGGGCTGTTTTGTAATACCTGTGATCCAGTTCTCTCCTTCTGCCACCTTGTCTGGCATGACCACCCCCCTCTAGTGTGACTTTAGCTTCCTGGAAAGATGTTCAAACCTTAAACCTGTTACCCTTCCATCTTGTAGCTGCTGGACCAGTGCCTGGCACCAGACACTTCTGGGGACGGTACAGGGTGTGACAACATGACCTGCATCATCATTTGCTTCAAGCCCCGAAACACAGCAGAGATTCAGCCGGAGAGTGGCAAGCGGAAACTGGAGGAGGCGCTTCCTACTGAGGAGGCTGAAGAAAACGGCAACAGTGACAAGAAGAAGAAGGCCAAGCGGGACTAGCGGACGTGGTTGTCCAGACTCCTGCCCCCGAGACTGTTTTCTGAGCCCTCCGGACCTGAGACTGAGTTTTGTCTTTTTCCTTTAGCCTTAGCAGTGGTTGTGAGGTGTGCAGGGGGAACTGGGTGGCTTTCCTCAGCCCATTCCAAAGAGGGCTCTCCCTCCACACAGCAGCCCGGGAGCCGCTGCTGCTCTCCCCAGCCTCCTCTCCGCTCCTTGGGGCTCATCACTGGTTCTGTGCCTGTGCTCTGTTGTGTTGGAGGGAAGGACTGGAGGTTCTGGTTTTTACTCTGTGAACTTTATTTAAGGACATTCTTTTTTATTGGCGGCTCTGTGGCCCCGGCCGCTTGCACCTGCTCTCTGTTGTACACTTTCAATCAAACACTTTTTCAGACTAAAGGCCAAAACCTAATGGAACCGATAGTGTCATTTTTTCTTTGCTGTTTTCCCATCCTGTCCTGGTCACTCAGGTTGCCTGGGCGCTTCAGACTTGACTATCAGTAGTAGCATATACCTAGCCATTTTGGGGGTGGTGTGTGTGTGTGTGGTGTGTGTGTGTGTCTGTCCGTCCCACGCGAGCCTGCATGTCCAGGAGAGGGGGGCCCAGGTATTTTAGCTCCACGAGTTACTGGCGGGCTGGACCTAACAACACTCCTCATCCTTACCCGCTGGTGGAGTCGGGAGTAATCTCCTCCTCCAGGGAGGGATCATGACTGCCAGCGGCCCATTGGAGGAAGCCGGGCCAGGGCTCAGCCCCGCCAGTCGTTCCTATCAGGTCTCTGATTGGCCTCCTCCCGTCCTTTCGTCACAATCACTTCCTGGTCACGCTGGGAAAGCCCTGCTGCTTCTGCTTCCCACGGGCCGACGGGACTACGCGTCCCGTGCGGCTGTGCGGCGGCGGAAGCGGAAGCGAGTACGGAGGTACCAGCTGGTCTCCGCAGGGGGGGCCGGGGGCTCCATGAATGGACGCGGCGGCGGCGGCGGGAGCGGCCTGAGCTGGGCGCCGGGGCCAGGGCCGGGGGCTGCCCCGGGCCGCGCCTCTGCATGGGGGCGGCCCGCGGGCCCTGAGAGGAAGGGCGGGCCGGCCGGGCCGGGAGGGGCGGGGCCGGGCGGCGGCGGGCCGGAGGCGCGTCGGGCTGGAGCCGGTCACGATGCCCCGAAGGAAGCAAAGCCACCCGCAGCCCGTGAAATGCGAGGGGGTCAAAGGTCAGGGGTCGCGATGGGGGGAGGGGGGGAGGGGTCAGCAGAGTGGGCTCGGGTCGTGGTGGAGGGGGACTCCTGAGGGAGGGATGGTGTGGGCGGTGTGGGCGCCCAGCTTCCCTCGGAGGAACTAAGGGAGCCGGGAGGGTCTCCGAGCCTGGGCAGTGCGGTCCGCGAGGTCCGGCCCCGGGGCGGAGGGTGGGCGCGGGCCTGAGGGAGGAGCCAGCAGCCCTCTCCCCTCTCCAGTGGATACCGAAGACTCCCTCGACGAAGGACCGGGGGCCCTGGTGCTGGAGAGTGATTTGCTGCTAGGCCAGGATCTGGAGTTTGAGGAGGAAGAGGAAGAGGAGGAAGGTGACGGCAGCAGCGACCAGCTCATGGGCTTCGAGAGAGACTCTGAAGGTGAGTTTTGGGGACTTCCCTGGCGCCCCAGAACTTCAGGGTATGGGTTAGGTGTAGTGCCAGTGGACAAAACTCCGCTTCCTGCCGCAGCCAGGGCGGTTCAGGTTAGATTTGAGCTACATTTCTTCACTTGCCTAACTGTCCAACCAGCTCCCTCACTTTGTTGAGGTGAAGTTCTGGGCCTGGGCCAAAGGTGGTAGAATAGGACAGTGGAGGAGTCACTGGTTAAAAGTAAATGTCCTTTTTATAACCTTGTCCCACTCCGTTGCCCATTCCTTCTGTGAGTTGACGTCTGAGAGGTTCAGGGAAGGAACTTCAAGCTAGTGCTTCACGTTTAATCTCCCTTTCACCTATAGCTTAAGCTCCTTTTGTATTGAGGTTTTAGCCTCTACCTAAAGTATCACTCCACATTTCCTCTCCCGCGTTATCTCAGCACCACCCCATCCTAAGTCCCCGCACCGCCTACTCAGGCACGCCCCTTCGGAAGGGTGTTTTTGAGTCACTGAGGGAACCCACCCGAATCTTCCTTTAGGCTTAAAGGTGGTATTACATGTGTTACTTCCTTTGTTTCCCCCACGCTTCACAATCAGATCCGTGTTAAAAGAGACCTTACTAATATAGAGATTAGAAAAGTTTCAGGACTCTTCCTTGTTTGTATCCTAAGAACCAGTCAATTATATTACTGATTCATTTCAGCCTGTGGCCCGTTGTGATCCTTGATCTTTTCTCATTAAGTGGAACTAGGCACTAGGCTAGTCCGGACACAGCAATAGACAATTCATATTTGATTTTCAGGATCACTGCAGGGTAGAGAAAGGTGGGGTCAACCACACAGGAAGACTATGAGTGAGAAAGGGTGTTTGGAGTCTAGACCTACCTAATGCTGATGTCTCTTCTCATGTCTGTCTCACCAGGAGACTCTCTGGGCGCCAGGCCTGGGCCTCCCTACGGGCTGAGTGACGACGAGTCTGGGGGTGGTCGGGCACTAAGTGCTGAGAGTGAAGTCGAGGAGCCAGCCGGGGGGCCCGGGGAGGCCAGGGGTGAGAGGCCAGGCCCAGCCTGCCAGCTGTGTGGGGGGCCCACAGGTGAGGGGCCGTGTTGTGGGGCCGGAGGGCCGGGTGGGGGGGCCCCGATGCCCCCACGGCTACTATACTCATGTCGCCTCTGCGCCTTCGTGTCCCACTACTCGAGCCATCTGAAGCGGCACATGCAGACACACAGCGGGGAGAAGCCGTTCCGCTGTGGCCGCTGCCCCTACGCCTCAGCCCAGCTCGTCAACCTGACACGACACACTCGCACCCACACTGGCGAGAAGCCCTACCGCTGTCCCCACTGCCCCTTTGCCTGCAGCAGCCTGGGCAACTTGAGGCGGCACCAGCGCACCCATGCAGGGCCCCCCACGCCTCCCTGCCCGACCTGTGGCTTCCGCTGCTGCGCTCCTCGTCCAGCCCGGCCTCCCAGTCCCGCAGAGCAGGAGGGGACGGTGCCCCGGCGACCTGAAGGTAAAGGGCCATGGACCGAAGAGCCTGGGACCAGGGGGGTGGCCCGGGGCACTGGGGTTCACCAGGTCTCACTGTCCCCACAGATGCTCTGCTGCTTCCCGATCTGAGCCTCCACGTGCCGCCAGGTGGTGCCAGTTTCCTGCCGGACTGCGGACAGCTGCGGGGCGAAGGGGAGGGCCTTTGTGGGACTGGACCAGAACCACTGCCAGAGCTGCTGTTCCCCTGGACCTGCCGGAACTGTGGACGAGAGCTGGAGGAGGGCGAGGGCAGCCGGCTGGGAGCCGCCATGTGTGGGCGCTGCGTGCGAGGAGAGGCTGGAGGTGCCAGTGGGGG
Organism: Vespertilio murinus; assembly: GCA_963924515.1. Lineage (NCBI taxonomy): Eukaryota > Metazoa > Chordata > Mammalia > Chiroptera > Vespertilionidae > Vespertilio > Vespertilio murinus. The sequence goes on along the minus strand of OZ004713.1, from coordinate 55,048,195 downwards.
GCCTCAGGGCCCCAGTGACAAGGGCTTCGCCTGTAGCCTCTGCCCCTTTGCCACCCACTACCCCAATCATCTGGCCCGGCACATGAAGACACACAGCGGTGAGAAGCCCTTCCGCTGTGCCCGCTGTCCCTACGCCTCCGCTCATCTGGACAACCTGAAGCGACACCAGCGCGTCCACACGGGAGAGAAGCCGTACAAGTGCCCCCTCTGCCCCTACGCCTGTGGCAACCTGGCCAACCTCAAGCGTCACGGTCGCATCCACTCTGGGGACAAGCCTTTTCGGTGTAGTCTTTGCAACTACAGCTGCAACCAGAGCATGAACCTCAAACGCCACATGCTGCGGCATACGGGCGAGAAACCCTTCCGCTGTGCCACCTGCGCCTACACCACGGGCCACTGGGACAACTACAAACGCCACCAGAAGGTGCACGGGCATGGTGGCCCAGGAGGACCTGGCCTCTCTGCCCCTGAGGGCTGGGCCCCGCCTCACAGCCCCACCTCCGTTTTGAGCTCTCGGGGTCCAACGGCCCTGAGCACCGCGGGTGGCCGGGCTCTCCATACAGACTCCCCCTGAACTAGGCCTTCTCCGGGGCTGTGGGGTTAGCCCTGACCCTCCTGCGATGGACCAGAAGCCGCCTTCTCTTTCCTCCCCCGCTGGCCAGGGGTTCCAACAGACTAACTTGGGCACTATATGGACCACGGGCCTTGCCTTGACTGGTGCACTTCCGTGAGCTCAGTGAGAAGGCCCTGCATTCACTCCACTGCTCCCAGGGGCTGTGGAGAAACTGGCTGGGGGACCGCCCAGCCTCCCACCTGTTTATTTAACTTATTTCAGTACTTTATAATAAAGGAAACACTAACAAAGCCATGTCTATGCTGAACTGGCAGTGGCAAGCACAGCTCAGCCTTCCTCTTGGCACAGCAGTCCATGCTGTGATGGGGGAAGCAGGGGCAGAGAGGGAACCGGAGATAGGCAGCAATCAGGCTGAGTTTAATGAGGGGAAAGTGGGCCGGACCATACACAGACCTCTGCCCATCCCCTTGGCCCATGGCCCTGAGCCAGAGCTGCTGGGAGGAACTGTGGTTCCTCCCCCAGGCAGGTAACCATGGTCCCATGGACTTTGTGCAAAATACTAAATGCTAATTTGGCATCGAGGGCCAGCTCTGAAAAGGGGGTGATCCTTTGTGCAGCCAGCCCAAGAGGGAAGGAGGTTAGGAGGCCCCTGGCCAAGAGGAGAAAAGGGAAAGGTAAGGAAAAGACCCCTGGGTTTGGGGGGATACAGGCACAGGGCAAGTTTTTGAACATTCCTCTGGGGTAGAGGGCAGACATCCTAGCACTGGAGATCACAGATCCTCATCTCCAATGCCCTCGAAGGCGAAATTGCCATGGACATCACTGGCACTGGCATCTGTGCTGGGGCTGCCAATTCCCCGCAAGCTCACGGCACTCAGCTTGCTCTGTAACAGAGGCAGGGCGGGGTCAGAGGGCTCGAGCCTCCCTGAAATCCCCCTACAAACACCCACTTCACCAACCCTCATGGGAAACTCACGGAGAGTTTGACCATGGACTCCCGGCTGGCATCAGGTGATTCCTGGGGAAAAGGCAGAGATGTCAGAAAAAGGCTGCTCATAGCTCCAGGATGGGGGCCGGGTGCTGGTATTGAACACTTACAAGCAGTGGTGGGGATTTCACTGCTTGCTGGCTGTCCGAGCGTCTCAGGGTGCCCCCCACCCGCCGGCGCAGCATCTGAGGATGGAGATACGAGGCACTGAGAAGGGCAGGACCACTCCCTTGGGGATCCCCAGCACCTCCCCCTCCCCCACGCCTGGTTAAAAGGCAAGGTAGAGCACAACTACTTAGCCACCTGGTCCCCATTCGCTACTAACCTTTCTGATACTGCCGCCGGATTTCTTCACCATCAGCTCATCTACCATGGACTGCAAACAGATGCTCATCATGATAGCCTGAGGGTGAAAGGAGAGCTCAGCCTGGAGTGGCCATCCTGAGCCCGGTACCCCTAAGACAAGCACTCCCACTCACATGCAGTCCTGGAAGCCCTAGACTTGGGTAGCTAATAGAGGCGGAGCAATGGGGTCCAGAGGCCCGAGGGTGTGCTCACACCTGGGGGCTGGTGATGGTGACCCACTGGAGCCGGTCCTTGCTCATGAGGTATTCAAAAGCCAGTTCCAGGCGCACCTCGCCCCGGCCCCGGCCCGGGCTGCCTGTGCCTCCGCTGGGCAATGGCACCTGCGAGACAAAGAGGGATTAGGCCAAGTTCATGCTGACCAATCTGCCGCGCTCTCTGACTCACTGCAGCCCGGCCCATTTCTGAAGCTGAAGGCTTGTCAGACCTCCACCCCGAAAGGCTTCTCCCCTCTACCCCAACTCACAGAGGAGGTGACCCGCCAGCACCGCATGCGGGTAACCCGGAAGGAGCCTTCGCGGAGTTGCTGGCCGGGCAGGCGGAGCTGGAGGCTGAGCTCGCTGTTGCCTGCGCTCACCACTACCGGACAGTCCTTCTCTGGGAAGTCGGCCACACAGGCATCGAAGCGCAAGTAGCCATAGTGCCGCAGCGTCTGAGCCAGCCGCAGGAACTGAAACCCAGGCACCACGTGGGCTGGTCAGGAGGGGAAGCGGGGCAGCTCGGAGGAAGCAGCCCCTTGAAGGGAGACCGGCGGAGCTCACCTCCTTCTTGGAGACCTTCTCTTGCAGGGATTTGAGCTGCCGGTGCTGCTCCTTGGTCACCAGGATCCACCCACGCTCAATGTCTGATACCGTCTACAGTGAAGACAGGGCTCTGAGTCAGAGGTACAAGAAGCGTCTACCTCTATCCGGCCTGACCCCTAGCCCCACGTTTGAAGGACCTCTTTGCAGCGAGTCCTTGACCACAACCAGATGTTGGGCCAGGTACCCTGCTAAGATTCTAGGAACTTGCCCCAGGGAGAAAAGTCATGAAAGGAGTTTTCCTGGCCGAGTGGAAGACCAGAGTTGTTTTCGGGAAGGGTTCGGAAGCACCTCCAGGCTCACCTGAGCATAAAGCAGGTTCAGGCCAACCCGGTTCTCCATGACATCATCATCGTAGGCAGAGTCCCAATAACTGTGAAGCCAAGGGGTGGAAAGGGGTGATGGTAATGGGACTGAGCGGGGGTAAGGCAGGAGGCAGAATGGAAAATAGGGGCAAAACAGGAACAACCTGGAACTATCAGGCTAATGGTGGCACGATGGGAGGAAGCTTGGTACAAACACCCAGTGCTACCCCCTTGTCCAGAGTATTCTGTCTCAATACATGGCCCAGAATTTCAATCTAGCACTTCCCCATTCTCCAAGCCCAGCCCTGACCTCTTTCTTAGCACAATCTTATACTCTTGACTCCGAAGACTGGTAACTGACACATAAGGCAGCTCGAACTCTTGCAACTTCCGTACAACTACAGGTTAAAAATAAAAAAGGAAAATGTCATGAGACTCAGGGTGGAGGGAAATCGAGAGGGAAGCCCTGAGGAAATGCCGGGGGGGGAGATGGAGGCAAATTCACTACTGGAAGCACAGGGGAAACTCGGAGACACTCACAAGAAAAGGCTCCATCCTCTTTTTCCCGAACTAGGAAGAGACTAAAGTATCCGATCAAGTCATCTGGAAGATCCAGCTTTGCAGCCACAGCCTGGGCGTGAAGAAGGAAGTAGTTCATTATACTGGCTGGTTCCAACCAACCCCCAAACCTGGGGTCCTGGGGTGCAGGGGTTACTGCAGAGCTAGCACCTCACCTCCAGGACATCTTCAGTCTGATCTGAAGTTAGCACATTAACCAGAACTTTCTGCCCGTTGCTGAGCAGCACTTCCAAGGAGACCTCTTCTGTGGGGACCTGCTGAGTCTCCTGGGAATGGAAGCCGACACTTGGTTAACCCCTGCCCAACTCCCTATGTCTAGGTCCCCCCGGTGTCTTTATTCTCAGCTGCTTAATTACATGTTTCCCTGATTTCATTGGTACAGCAGAAGCCCCATTCCATTAAAAAAAAAAAAAAATGGTGCTCTGTAGCCACGTCATTAAAGCGAGGTGGCCCCACAGGCAGGCCCCTCCCTGGAATCTTGACCCCACCCCCAGGCCTCACCTGTTGTGCTCGACGCAGGAAACCATTGAAGGTCTCACTGCTCCCAAGCAATGGGTCTTGCCGAACTGCAGGGGCAAGAAAACGGTGTTCCAGTAACTGAGGACTCTCCCTTGGCTCCTCCCAGTTATCTCGGTGAGTACCCCCCACCCCCAATCTCATTTCCTGAGCTGATGGTGGCCCATCACATTCCAAGCTGGCCTCGTCTCGTTCACTGTTTGCATAAATTCTTTACCTGCTCCACCCTTCACTGCCATCTAGTTGATCAGTCTATGGCAGGGGTGGGCAAACTTTTTAACTCGAGGGCCACAATGGGTTCTTAAACCGGACCGGAGGGCCGGAACAAAAGCATGGATGGAGTGTGTGTGCGCAAACTAATGTAAATTCAAAGTAAACATCATTACATAAAAGGGTACGGTCTTCTTCTTTTTTTTAAATTTCAATAGTTTAGAACAGCCATCCGGCCCGAGGGCCGTAGTTTGCCCGCGCCTGGTCTATGGACTAGGGAAATACAATGATGTCCATCGAAAGCACCTCAGATTTGAATTAAGTTCTCCCCGCCGATCTAAACTGCTCTAAGACTATTCAGTGTCATGTTAGTATTTCTCAGAGATGGTAGTGCCCAGGTTGCTTTGCTAGTATTTACAGCATCCTTGCATGCTACTTACTCTTGCTAATGATGCACAGATCACACAAGCAGCTTTCCACATCTAGAACTTAGGACCTTCTACAGAGCCAGCTATCAGATCTCCCCCCATCGTCCTCAGCACAGCCAGCCTGGAAGTTCCCTCCAACCACTCACCGGCTTGCATGTACTTCTCTAACTGCTCTCTCCTCTGCTCTACCTCGGCAGGTGTCAGAGAGAAGAGCTTCTTTGGGGGAAACGCAGGAAGCACGTTGGCCCCATACTCCTTCCGAAGCTATTTTAGAGAAAGATACAACCCTTCACATACATAGCAAACAAGAACAGGCAATCCACACTCAATGTTGTTTTGGGCTCCCTTCCCCTTCCCTCAGTCCCTGCTTCCCAACCTAACGTGGTCATCCACGAGGCAATCCCTTTGGCGGAAGCAGCATTCAAATAAAGCTGCCCCTCTGTCCTAGATATAAGTTGTTTTTTTTATCCGTGTACAAGTCAGCCCCTTCGCAATGTGGGGAGGGTTTGTATGGGACCCAGGGAGCCCCTTGATTATCTAGAGCAAGACTGTGTTCATTGGGTCCTCACAGGAAGCAAAGGAAAATTTCCTTTAAAAGAAAAACTCATGTACAGCATTGTGGGACGTATAGAGGCTTCACAGAGCAACAAGTCCATTTTTCAGTTGCAGAAACTGAGGCCCAAAGAAATTAGGTAACTTGCTCAGGGTTGCACAACTAGTTACCATTGGAACAGGACTTTCTTAAATACAGAGTTCACAATCTGGTGAGAATAGCAAAGAAACATTGCATCACAGATATACATAAAGATAACTGGAACAGTTACACTGGGATGAGATAACAGAACACAGAAGGAAGCTGGTTAACGGTTTGTACGAGCAGGGAACAGAATCTCAGATGACAGAAAAGAATGTGCTCTGGCAGCTGAAAGGGGGGTGGGCGGGAGGTGCTAGTTCATGCACAGGAAAAGCCTGGAGCAAGCCTGGGGCAGAGAAGCAGGAAGGAGAAGTGAGACTAGGCAGTAACAGAGGGCAGACATTCAGCTTCTTAGGGAGTTCCCCGGAAACGTCAAGCGATAAGATAAAGTCACAGGTCCACCCCTGAGCAGTGACTTCAGAGGAGCTACACAGCCTACAGGAAAGCAATGAGGGGAGAGAAATGGAGACGTGGACGACCAGAGGAGGGCTTGAAGCTGCCTCAAGCCAAGGGTGCTCGTCCCACCTGCTCGTGCAGCCCCAGGAGTTGGCTGTAGCGCACCCGACAGTGCAGGACTCCATTCACGTGAATGTTATAGGCCTGAGGACACAAAAGCAGGCAAGCATTTTAGGGTCGCGGTTCCGGGGGACCCCCTTGAAGAAGCCCGGTCGGAAGTGGTCTGGCTCAGCTCCACTTTAAGTAACGCGCCCAGACCTCCCGAGGGTTCGTCAGTCTGCATTCCCCAGGCCCAGGCCCCAAAGCAGCAGCGCCTGTCCCGGGGAACGGGGCGCTCGCGTCGCAGTCTCTATGCCCAGGAGGCCAGTGACGCCCACTACAGCGGCCGCGGCCCAACCAGGGTCCGACAGCAGCCGGGGCGACCTCTGGACAAATCTGGGACGTGGCATAAACTCCCAGCAAGGACGTCGGGAGTGGGCGGCCCGGGAAGAGACCCGAAGGCGGCGGCCAGGCCTCGGAGGCCGCTCGGAAAGGGCTCCGGCCCGTTATCCCCGCCCCTGCCCGGCCGGCTCCGGCCGCTCCTCACCACGTAGGCGGAGCCGCCGCTGTCCCCGCTGCGGGACTCGGTTTCAGGAATGGAAAAGTGCATGTTCCCCGGCGGCAGGGCCCGGCCAGGCGCCCGACTGGGAGGCCGCGGCGGCTGTGCACGCTCGCCTCCGCTGCTCAGCGCGTCCCCGCAGCCTCACTCGCCATTTTGGGGGCGGGGGTCTGAGATCGGATGCGGGAAGGGCGGTGGGGCGGCGCTCGCGGGCGCGGCGCGCGGGCATGCTGGGAATTGTAGTCCAAAGGGCGGGGAGAGACGGCCGGGACCGGAAGGCCCGGGTCGGGATGACTCTCGTCGCCACCCGTAGTCCGCGGCGCACCCGGTGCATGCCGGGGATGGTAGTCGGCGGGAGCTGAGCGCCGCGGGTGCCGGTCCGGGAGGCGCTGGAGTCCCTGGGACCGCGGGGAGGAGCCTAGGATCCAGGGAGATGGCTGCCGCGGCTGTGGCGGTGCGCAAGGGTGAGTGAAGGGTCGGCCGCGGCTGTGCCAGCCGACGGACTCCGGACGCTCCCGCTGGGCCCTGGGGCGCTCGGGGCGCTGTCACTCGGGGCTGGCGACGCTGGTCCGCCTTGCCTCGGGCGCCGTCCGGAGCGGCGGACCGCCGGTGCCCGGGAGAAGCGTGGGTGCCCCTTTTCCTTCCCCCGCCTACCCTTTGATCCCGCCGCGCACTGCGTCCCCACGCGAGCCCTTGGCTGGCCTCCCGCGTGCCGGCGGCGCCGGGGACATGCCGACCCACCGGCCAGCTGCGGGTCCCCTCAAACCCTCCCGGAGCCTCTCGGGCTCACTGTGTGCCCTGTTTTCGGATGCAGACTCGGCGTCTGGGATGAAGGCGGAGCTTTCTCCTCGGCCTGGGGTAAGTGAGGGGGCCCTCCCAAGCCGCCCGTCCAGCGCTGCTCAGGAGGCTGTATCGGCTTCATTCCGACCCAACTTCCACCCGAGTTTCACTTGACTTCTCCGTGAAGCCAGGAGATGTTAGAGCCCCTACCGGATGTGACTCTGCCCCTGGTTGTGGCTTTGGTCCGTGCGGGGTGAGAGTTTGGGAGGTCTGGAGACTTGCCTTCTGGGTATCTTGTGAGCGCCCCGCAGGTCTGCTTTCCCCGGGTCCAGGTCCCAAAGCAGAAGGGCCAGTCCTGGGGAACTGGGGCAACTGAGTGTTGATTTCCCTTTGGACGTGATGGGGGAAGAGCCGTATTGTCTGTGTCTCAGGCGGCAGGGAGGGAGATGACCCAAGAAGAGAAACTGCAGCTTCGGAAGGAAAAGAAACAGCAGAAGAAGAAACGGAAGGAGGAAAAGGGGGCAGAACCAGAAACTGGTTCTGCTGTGTCTGCAACCCAGTGTCAAGGTGTGGGGGCTTTTCCCACAGGGCTGGGTGTGGAGCTGGGAGAGGGAGGGATGTGTGGCCGAGGAGGGGGGAGAGACAGGCAGGACAGACTGGGTTTGAGTCCGTGAGGAAGGGAGAAGTTTAGATAGACAGAGAGAGCATATCTATGCTTTATGACTTTGCTGGTGACAAAGCATAGATATTACCAGCCTGGGGGTTGGGCATCTCTTCCTTCTTCTCTCGTTAGTAGGCCCAGCCAAGGAGCTGCCAGGACCTGGCAGTCAGTTGGGTGCTGCTGGAGAGAAAGTGCCAGCTGGTCGGAGTAAAGCGGAGCTTCGTGCGGAGCGGCGCGCCAAGCAGGAGGCTGAGCGGGCCCTGAAACAGGCCAGGAAAGGCGAACAGGGAGGGCCGCCTCCTCAGTCCGGCCCCACCGCCGCCGCCGAGAGCCCCTCAGGTACCCTCCTTTGTCCTAAGACCTGTTTGACCCTAATTCTTGTGTCAGCGCAGGCCGTCTCCATAGTAAAACAACTCTAGTCTCTTACTCTTTTTTAAAAAATATATTTTTTTTATTAATTGTTTTACAGAGAGGAAGGGAGAGGGATAGAAAGTTAGAAACATCGACCAGCTGCCTCCTGCACACCCCCCACTGGGGATGTGCCCGCAACTGAGATACATGCCCTTGACTGGAATCGAACCTGGGACCTTTCAGTCCGCAGGCTGACGCTCTATCCACTGAGCCAAACCGGTTTCGGTTAGTCTCCTATTCTTTGCCTAGGTTCTCAGAGTTCAAAATTCTCCCCTTAACCTCATCTTACCCTGATTTCTTCTATTTTTTTTACCCCCTCCTTATATCCAGTTTTTTGTGTTTTTTTTTTGGGGGGGGGGATGTCTCAAAAAAAAAAAAAGCTCTTAAAAAAAACCCCAAAAAACAAACAAACAAAAACAAGAAAAGAAAGAAAAAAAATTTCAATGTCACCTACAGAATGTTAAACACACGATCGTTATTTTTTAGGAGTGAAACATCTCCCTGAGCACACGCAGGCTGATGACGCCACACTCCTGAGGAGGCTCGTTAAAAAACCAGAGCGACAGCAGGTAGGACATGGTGTGTGGCTGGGAAGAGCCCAGGGAGATGGGAGAGAGGGAGGAAAGGTGCTTGGACAAAAGGAGACCCTGGAGGATGGGTACTTGGGACAGAGTAGTTTCACTGTTTACTTCCTTTCTAGCTTCGTCACATAAGTCTTAAACTCTCAGGCCATTGGTTTTATCCCCCTCTTTTGCCAAGGTTCCTACGCGAAAAGATTATGGATCCAAAGTCAGTCTCTTCTCCCACCTACCCCAGTACAGCAGACACAACTCCCTGACCCAGTGTATGAGGTAGGATCTTCTGCCATAACTCTTAAGTCTGAGGGGTTTTAGTATTATGTGTTGAAAGGGACTGGAAATTGGAGATTGGCTCTGTGGGGAGAGGCATGCACACAAGGCAGAGCTGTAGCGGAAACGGGGTGTTTGTGCTGGTGAAGGAAGTTCCTTTTCGTTAGGGGCAGGTGGGCAGTAAGTGCTCAAGCTCCTTGCACAGTGTGTGACACCGCCATCCCATCAGCATCCCATCCTCTGTGATCCACCCAGCCATGGTGCGACTCGGCCTGCAGTATTCCCAGGGCCTGGTCAGCGGCTCCAATGCCCGGTGTATTGCCCTGCTTCGTGCCTTGCAGCAGGTATGCCCAGTCCTGTCCCAGCCCCACCTTCTCTCACCCTCAGAACACTTCCTTCCGTGAAGCTTCCCCAATCCTCCCTTCAGAGACCTTTATTAGGGGGCGTTTTGTTGATCAGCTTGTGTACACTACAGGTGATTCAGGATTACACAACACCTCCAAATGAAGAGCTCTCCAGGGATCTGGTCAATAAACTAAAGCCCTATTTCAGGTAAGGGCGACCACTGCAAGCCCGCTCCCAGCTCACCTCGTCCTTTTCTTGTACCCTTTCTCTTGCTCTTCTATGTCTTTTTCATCTTTCTGTTCTCTGTCTTCTTCTTAATTTATTTTTTAAACATGGCAGCTTTGTAAATTGTGAAGAGTCGCACAAATACAAGGTGTTCTTGTTTTAGCTTCCTGAATCAGTGCCGCCCCCTGTCGGCAAGTATGTACAACGCCATCAAGTTCCTTAACAAGGAGATCACGGGTGTGAGCGGCTCCACGCGGGAAGAGGAGGTGATGAGTATGAGAAATGAGCAAGGCATGCACCTGGGGTGGAGCTGAGACACATATTCAGGACTCTTAGGGGGGAGAGCGTGGCCAATCTGCCCGGGTCAGGGGTTGAGGAAGTGGTTGGGCTATCTGAACTGTGCCATCTTTGGGTCCCCTTCAGGCAACCTCGTCCTCCTTGAGCCCATCATTATACACAGATTCAAGCACCTGGCATGGTCATCAGGAAGACATGTGTTCATTTCTTGTTCCCTAAGCATCTCACTCCATTTAGGCCAAGTCAGAACTTCGAGGAGCTATTGATCGGTATGTGCGAGAGAAGATTGTGCTTGCAGCTCAGGCAATCTCACGCTTTGCTTATAAGAAGATCAGTGATGGAGATGTGATCCTGGTATATGGATGGTATGGTTCAGTCGCTATGACTGAGAAAATTGGAGGGGCGGAGGGCGGGGGGAGGAGGAAGGGTGCTACCCTTTCTGCCCTTTAGAATGAGCTGGCCATCAGCCAGTGACGTTATAACTAAATCGTCCTGTCCGTTCACTCCAGCTCGTCTCTGGTATCACGAATTCTTCAGGAGGCTTGGGTTAAGGGCCGGCGGTTTCGGGTAGTAGTGGTGGACAGCCGGCCGCGGCTGGAGGGAAAGCACATGCTCCGCTCTCTGGTCCGTGCGGGAGTCCCTGCCTCCTACCTGCTGATTCCTGCGGCCTCCTATGTGCTCCCGGAGGTGAGGGCAGAGAAAGGGGACCCCATTGGAGTAAACCCTTTTGGGGTCCCCCCTTCCAAGGGTTACAATTATTTAGAAATATTAGAATTGGATAGCCCTGCTTCCTTTAATAAGGAAGACACTACAGCATGTTGTAACAGTCTAGTTACTGAAGAACATTATATTAAACGACCCTGTTTCCCTGAAAATAAGACAGTGTCTTATATTAATTTTTGCTCCCAAAGATGCGCTAGGTCTTATTTTCAGGGGCTGTATTATGCTTCCGTGAAGTAGGTCTTATTTTCGGAGGATGTCTTATTTTCGGGGAAACCCGGTAGCAACCACCGAGAGGGAACAGGACAAAAAGTAACTTCAAAGTCTCATTTTCTGTGGGAGGTGCAATGGGTCATTGGTCAGGTATTTTCCAAGAGCCATTATTAAGGTTTGTTAGTCATTGTCTTAATATTGTTGTCCTGGGCAGGAGTGGGGACCTTATTCTGCATTGATCACATGTGACATTTTCCCCCCTCCCCCCTCCAAAACAGGTTTCTAAGGTGCTATTGGGAGCTCATGCACTCCTGGCCAATGGATCCGTGATGTCACGGGTAGGGACAGCACAGCTGGCTCTGGTGGCGCGAGCCCATAATGTGCCAGTACTGGTCTGCTGTGAAACGTACAAGTTTTGTGAGCGTGTGCAGACGGATGCCTTTGTCTCTAATGAGCTAGGTAAGGAGGCTCAGGAGGGGAGGAAAAAAGGTTCCAGGGACTGAAATTTGGGAGAGGGGAGGTCGAACTGCAACTTATTTTCTAAAGGGACATAAATGGGTACGTACACCTCCCATTGCAGATGACCCTGATGACCTGCTGTGTGAGCGAGGAGAACATGTGGCACTAGCTAACTGGCAGAACCACAAGTCCCTACGGTTATTGAACCTGGTCTATGACGTGACTCCCCCAGAGCTCGTGGATCTGGTGATCACAGAGCTGGGGATGATCCCCTGCAGTTCTGTACCTGTTGTCCTACGAGTCAAGAGTAGTGACCAGTAAGTGGAGGGGCCCACGGTCAATAAAGGACATACCCTTCACTCAGCAACTCTGCTGCCTTTGTCTCTTTTTAGCATCGCCACCACTAGTTAGCAGTCCAGACTCCCCAACTCCTCTTGGCAGTTGCTACCAATCTCAGACTTTTACAGAGACCCTTTCAGGTGACTAGCTCCATGCCAGTGTTTTGGGGCCGAGGTGAAGGTCAGTATGGAGACTAAGCACTATTCCAAGTCTTCAGTTTTTTTTTTTTTTAAATCAATAAAATATATTTTTAAGAGTCCTAACTTTAGAATTATGAATTAATATATTAAATTAATAGTTTAATATGTATATTAAGTAATTACATATTAATAAGTAATATCAGTATTGAGTACTTACTGTGTGTCAGAAATGGTTCTAATTTCTTTTTCTTTTTTTTAAAAAAAATATAATTTATTGATATTTTACAGAGAGAAAGGGAGAGAGATAGAGAGCTAGAAATGTCGATGAGAGAGAAACATCGACCAGCTGCCTCTTACAAACCCCCAACTGGGGATGTGCCCGCAACCAATGTACATGCCCTTGACCGGAATCGAACCCGGGACCTTTTAGTCCGCAGACCGACGCTCTACCACTGAGCCAAACCAGCTTCGGCAAATTTCTTAATTATCCATTTATGCAGCTTTATCTAACTCTGTGAAGATATTTTAGAGATGAGAAAACGGGCACAGAGAGGTTATTTGCCAAGGCAACACAGCTAAGGCATAGAGAAGTTACTTCCCCAAGATAACAAGAACTAAACCAGCATGTGATCTCAGGCACTTTGAATCCAGAGACTGTGTCTTTAACTTTTTTTTTTAATTGATTTTTTACAGAGAGGAAGGGAAAGGGAGAGTTAGAAACATTGATGAGATAGAAACATTGATCAGCTGCCTCCTGCCCACCCCTTACTGGGGATGTGCCTGCATCAACCAAGGTAGATGCCCTTGACCGGAATCGAACCTGGCACCCTTGAGTCCGCAGGCCGATGCTCTATCCACTGAGCCAAACCGGTTAGGGATGTGCCTTTAACTTTTATCAAGGAACATTCATCATGGTTATCTCAAAATGGCTTTGTACAGTTGATTTATTTGAATCAGGGTCCAAACAAATCCATACATTATATTTGGTTACTGTCTTAATTTTCTTGTAACTGGAAGCAGTCTTCCCCACCCCTCTTATTTTCTCTTTACATTGACTTGTTCCAGAAACCAGGTTGACTGTTTTCATACTGCCTCACATCATGAGGCAAATAAAAATGGTTGCTTGTTCCATTTTCAGTGATGAGTGGGTCCAGGCATTTTGAAATTTCCCATCCATTGATGACTGTTGCTCAAATTATGTTATCAGGGAATGCAAAATGGTGATTCCACCCCCCCCCCCTAATTCTATCATTCTCCACATAACTGATAATCCTATATAATAAAGAGGTAATATGCAAATTGACCCTCACAAGATGGCTGCCTATGACGAGGCTAGCAGGGGGTTTACTGAGGGATGGCCAAACAACAGCAGGCTGTGTTTTGGGCCAGTAAGTGGGGGGAGGCAGGGGCAACCAGGCCAGCAGTGGGTCCAGTTAGGGGTGACTGGGCCAGGAGGGGGTGTAGTTGAGGGCGACCAGGCTGGCAGAGGGGCAGTTGGGGCGATTGGGGTGGTGGGGGAGGGCAGTGAGGGGTGAGTAGGCTGGCAGGGAAGGGGACAGGCAGTTAGGGATGACCAGGCAGGCAGATGTGCTATTAGGAGCCAGCGGTCCAGTATTGTGAGAGGGATGTCCTGCCAGTTTAGGCCTGATCCCGATCCTGAGGATTGGGCCTAAACCGCCAGTCAGACATCCCCCAAGGGGTCCCAGATTGGAGAGGGTGCAGGCTGGGCTTAGAGGACTCTCCCCTCCCCCATGAATAAATTACATGTACTGGGCCTCTAGTATTCTATAAAGAACTCCCTTTTTAAAAAAAAATTAAAATTATTTTATTTTATTTTTTTATTTCAGAGAAGAGAGAGGGATAGAGAGAGAAAACATCAATAATGAGAGAGAATCTGATTGGCTGCCCCCTTGCATGCTCCACACTGGGGATTGAGACAGCACCCTGGGCATATGCCTCCTTTATATGTTAATATTCAATCACCGAGCCACACTGGCCAGGTGAGAAATCGCAATTTTAATGATTGAGTGGTATGCTCAATATAAAAACAATGAGTTCATAACAATCTTTTAAAAAGATAAAAAGTAAAAAAATCAAGTTGTCATATACCACTGGAAGTATCTAGTGATCAGTTCCTGAAAACTGGCAAATAAGAGGTTGAAGCATTTTTACTGCCTTTCCAGTATGCACTATAATTCAGAATAATAGCTAATGAGGAAAGAAAAACGCTGATTAACAAGAAACTGCCTGTGTGGATGTGGTCTGGGAGGCTGGAGGCAGAGGTGGGAGTCTTCACTTTATACCTTCGCTTTGTATATTGAATTTTGAATCATGTGACTTATTACTAAAATAAGTACTGTTATTAATATAAAAGGACGTTGCAGTTGTTCAAGTCAAAGATAGCCTAATCTGAGGCAACAGGAATGAAGAGAAGACAGATCTGTTCATTTCAGAAGCATTTAAGATCTGATGTACTGGGGAACCACACCTCAAGTGCACCAACTCTGTGCCCTCATAAAGGATTGGTCCTAAGCCACAGAGGTAGTGGGAGGATGGGAGACTCGTTATTCCAGTTTATAAAAATCTTAGCCAGTTGACCTATGTATGAACCAGGAGGTCCTGGTTCGATTCCCAGTCGGGGTACATGACCAGGTTGTGATCTTGATTAATGATACTCTCATCATTGATGCTTTTACCTCTCTCCCTCTCTCAAATCAATAAAAATGTATTAAAAAAAAAATCTCAGCTAGTTCCTCCCAAACTTTCCTTAAATGTTTTCTGTAAGCAAGGTTTCAATAGGTGAGATTTGTTCATGTATAAGACATTTAAACCTGTGAAGAATTCTTGTGAGTTTGAGCCAAGCTCTCAACAGTTACAGGAAAGCAGGATCTCAACATATTGAGATAGTGCTCCAGAGAATGGCCGTCTTTCATCTTGTTTTATACACTACAATCAAAAGAGGAGATCCAAGTGGGTTACATCAAATCCACTGGTGACAGATTAGGGAGGCCGGAGAAAACAAAAGGGAACCTCTGAGATTGGATAAAAAGTGAAATGACAGACACGTGTTTCCTTTACACAGGTGGGTGCAGGGTCGTTAACATGATAACAATAACAATGAGGGAATTTGTGGTCTCTGCCCTGCACCTACTGTACTGGTGCATTGGCTGTGCCCTGGGGGTTCTGGAAAAAGGGAAGTTGCAAGTTACCCTGATATTCCAGTTTTGTTACCTTAGATGCAAAAATAAGCTGGCTCAGTCAAGATCAAAGTTGATCTTTGTTAAGAAACATGCTGGCCTAGGACAAGACTACCCACTAGAAACTTTGTAATTAAAGGTTTTAATTTCAGACCATCCTTTGTGGTTACTTTAAGTCTCTTGAGTTTGCAAGGTCGCCAAGCAGGCCTTCCCTGAGCTAGTCAGGTTAGCATGTGGCCTCTTTTCGGAAGAAAAAAATGTTTTGCCACACCCCTCCCACGTAGTTATAAATCCTAAACAGTTTCTCCTATTGTTTGTGGAGACGCGAGAAATTTTACGGCTTTTAAGTGCTTCAAGAAAGGGCAGGATTTATCACATTCTTTATTCCCCCACATCCCACCTCCCTAATGAGGGAGTGAGGCAAAGCCGGAGCCTCCCTGGAGCGCAGGTTTTTCAACGCCTTCCCTCTCCTTTTCATCCCGGACTTCACTAGCGGCTGCACCTGCAGGAGGGGGGCGGTGCCCCCCGGCGGAGCCCCCCGAGCCCTGGCGCCCGCTCCATGGATTCTTTTGTCTCCCAGTTTCTGTCTTGGGCTCCCACGTCGCAGGTAAATTCTCACATCCGCCCCGGCCCGGCCCAGCCCGCCGCAGACCCCGCAGTCCTGAAGAAAAGCCGGTGCAGCAGCACGCTCCAGGAGAGCGTCGAGGCCGCGTGGGAACCCTGGGGGCGCGGCGAGCGCCACCGCGCAGGCGCCAACCTCACCTTCCAGACACTGCAATTCCCATCAGGCCCCGCAGCAGCCCCGGCGCGGCCGGAGCCCGGGGCTTCTCCCGCTCCGAGAGGGCTCGGGAACCCCCGCCGCGTTGCATTGTGGAATACATAGTGCAACAGAAAACTCTCTGGCACACACTCGCCACCAAACTCACATGTTTACCTCGTGCACCGCCACCGGAGGTCCGGATGGGCCATCCCTGAAGAGGAGCTACAGGGTTACGTCATAAAGCCGCGACCAGACGGGCGGCGCCATCTTCGAACTTGGACTTCCGGAAGGACTTTGGTGAGGGTGAGTGTACAGCCGTGGGGTGTGCGGGGGGCCCCCCACGATTACTCCTCCTCCTTTTTCGGTGGCGCTAAAGTAGTGGCTCCGCTATTCCCACTCTGCACAAGCACCGCGACCTCCAGCCGCCGGGCTGCTACGGAAACAAACCATCACGCTCCCCACTTCCTTACCCGCCGTGGCAAGAATGCATCCCCCATTCTCTGCAAACCACCGTCTCGCCTTCTCCACGCACACGGTGCCCGTAACACAGCGTCCCGTGTCCCGGCCTAGGCGCTGCTTACATCACCTCCCTCGGCTCTGGGAACCTCAGCTTTGGAAAGCCCAGGGCTGGCCTCAGGCCCGGCGGGTGGTGAAAGGTGCTCCCATGCCCAGGGCCGAGGGAGGGCAGGCGGGCATCCTTAGAGTAGCTGCGGGTCAGCCCCTCATGCTGCTGTGTGGCAGCCTCCTTCTTCCTCCTCCTCCTCCTCCGTGAGGCCCTTCGAACCCTGGGGGTTGTGCCCCGCGCGCTGCAACCTCATTGGCCAGTTACGTTTCCTCTTCTGGCCCTTTTCTCCCCTGGCAAGCTGGCAGGGGAAGGCAGAGATGACGCCTTCCACCCCACCCAGCACTTGGTTAGAGCGCTGTGTGTGGGGTTGGCCAAGCCTCTTCCCCGCGCGGCGTATTGTAACACAAACTTAAGTCGTTCCTGTACCGTTAGCACTTTTGCCATCCATTCTTTCCAACTGTACTATTATGTTCTTAAGAGTTTTCTTTAAATTGATATTTTAAAGTTTAAGTGCTTTCGTCTCTATGCAATATAGATGAACCCATGAAGTTTCATGGGCTTGTTATAGTTTTTTTGTGTGTGTAAGTTAAAATAAAAACACAGTAAAATTGTTCATTTTTTATACTATTAAAATAATATTGCATACCACCAGTTGTACCAGACTTTGGGAAATAGTATGTTAGACCCAACAGTGAGTTTAAATTGTAAAAGACTGAGGAACTTCTGGAAGGTTACTGCACTTGAATTTCTTCTCAAGAAAAGACAATGTTTCAAGAAAGTAATGATAAGTAGCTTCCGTGCTGCTGAGAGGTCAAGTTAAGACTGAGAAGTGTCAATTGAATTAATTGGCAGCAATCACTGAGGACTTTCAGCTTCAGGGATGAGGTGGGGGCAATATCCTAGTTAGGAGGAAGCAGGATAATTAAAATCTAAGGGCAGACAACTCTTTTAAAAGTTTGTGAGATGGAGGAGGAACATATTAGTTGGAGGAGGAATATGGGTTGAAGGGTAATTGTGTGTGTGTTAAGATACGAATTGTAAACATTTAAACATGCTCTTTGGCTCTGGCTAGTGTTGCCCAGTAGTTAGAGAATTGGCCTGCTCACCGAAGGGTTTGATTCCTGGGTTACAGGTTTGATCCTTGGCACCAGTCAGGGCGTGTAGGGGAGGCAACCAATCGGTGTGTTTCTCTCACATTAATGTTTTTCTCTTTCTTCCTCCCCACCCCGCCTTAATCCCTTCCTCTGCCCATTCTACTCTCTCTCTCTCTCTCTCTCTCTCTCTCAAAAAAAAAAAATCAATGGAAAAAAAATTATCCTCAGGTGAGGATTAACACAACAACACACACACACACAAAGAGATCAGTGCTTTTTGGAAGATACCCATAGAGAAAAAAAGAATAAATGACTAGTTTCCTTAAGAAGGCAGAAAATGGGGCTTGAACGCTATGGAAGGTGAGGCTTTAGAAAGTGGATGAGGCCGAAACCGGTTTGGCTTATTGGATAGAGCGTCGGCCTGCGGACTGAAAGGTCCCAGGTTCGATTCCGGTCAAGGGCATGTACATTGGTTGCGGACATATCCCCGGTAGGAGGTGTGCAAGAGGCAGCTGATTGATGATTCTCTCATTAATGTTTCTAACTCTATATTCCTCTCTCTTCCTCTCTGTAAAAAATCAATTAAAAATATATTTTTTTTAAAAGAAAGTGGATGAGGGAGGAGTCTAGATGCACGGAGGATAAGGCTACTTTGCAAGAAATCCAAGTATTTTCCTCTAATGGCTTTAAATTTTGTTTCAAAAACCAGAAGCAAAGTTATCTGCTGAGAACCAGGGGATCAGACATTGGAGAGAGAGGGTGTGGAGTGACTAAGAGAGGAAGTGTGATTGAGTAGCTTAGATGCACACAATGAAGAAGGTGGATGATTGGTTCATCTAAGGCTGGAATTTTGCCAGACCAATGAAACAAAAGACAGACAGAAAGTTTATAATGTCAATAGAGTCTGATTAAAGAAATCTAAGCTGGATTGTCTGTGGCTGCTGCCCTAGGGAGAAATTGGAGAGATCAATGAATAGTGGCTAGATAGGATTGAAGAATTGATACAGTGATAGGAGTTGAGCTGGCTAGCTGTAATGATGGGAGGTTGTGATCAGATAGTAAATGTCTTAGTGATTTTGGAGGTTAAAAGGTGTTATGTGATGACAGGGTCCAGAGTGTAACAGCAGAGCGATTAGGGCTTTAGCTGAAGGTTACAAGCTTCAGAGGAACAAGGCTTTTGCAAGAGGGGAAGGACTACTTGTCAAGCAGTGGCATTGGAGAGGAACTGAGAAGACACTGATCCCACTTTCTAACCTGGGGTAAGTGGGATGTGAGAACATGAGCAACCTCCACTTGAGAGACTGGAAAGCTAGAGATGTCATTTCCTGGAAATTTACCATCCAAGATTCTGAATGTGATGGCCCTAGCTGGTTTGGTTTAATAGATAGAGTGTCAGCCTGTGGACTGAAGGGTCCCGGGTTTGATTCTGGTCAAGGGCATATGCCCAGGTTGTGGGCTCAGTCCCCAGTGGGGGGCATGCAGGAGGCAGCCAATCAATGATTCTCTTTCATCATTGATGTTTCTCTCTCTCTCTCTCTCTCTCTCTCTCTCTCTCTCTCTCCCTCTCCCTCCCTCCCTCCCCTTTCCTCTCTGAAGTCAATAAAAATATATATTTTTTAAAAAGAAAAGAAACATCAGTGATGAGAGAGAATCATTGGTCGGCTGCCTCCTGCATGCCCCCCACTGGGGACTGAGCCTGCAACCTGGGCATGTGCCCTGACCAGGAATCAAACTGTGACCTACAGGTCAGTGCTCAGTCACTGAGCCACACCAGCCAGGCTGTTTATAACTTTTAATGGAGTAGTTTTGTCAGGGCTTGCTATTTACCAGAGAACAATGCAGGTGGATTCTCACTGACCTTACTTTGGCATTGTTCTATTCTATCTTTAGCACATGATGTTATAGTGTGTCCTTAACACCTGAGTTAGAGAGTTGGCTGTTATCATTTACAATCCACTTAGACCAGGGTTGGGCAAACTTTTTGACTCGAGGGCCACAATGGGTTCTTAAACTGGACCGGAGGGCCGGAACAAAAGCATGGATGGAGTGTTTGTGTGAACTAATATAAATTCAAAGTAAACATCATTACATAAAAGGGTACGTTTTTTTTTTTCTCTCCCCCAATAGTTTTTTTCCAACAGCCATCTAGCCCGAGGGCCGTAGTTTGCCCATGCCTGACTTAGATGGTTGTGAACTTTTAATTTGTATGATATTTCGTATGGTGTTTTCATCAACCTTTTCTATAAGACTGATCATTTCTTTATCCTGAAGATACATACAGACCTATAGGGAATTCCCTCCTCAAATTTGAACTATTTCTCCCTCTTTGACCCAGACAAGCAGGTTTTTCTGGCTGAAAACTGTGCCCTGGCAGAGTTCTTTGTTGCTCAGGTTTTAGGTTGGTATCAATGTTTTGTTTATCTCCTGTTGACTTCGGTCTGTGATTGTACACCTGATTTCCTGGGTTTGAAGAAAATGAAGATTCATGACCGTTTTAAAATCCATTCTTCAATGTGGGGAAAGCCTCTCTTTTTTTCTTAAAAATTTTAATATGTTGCCGAAACCGGTTTGGTTCAGTGGTAGAGCGTCGGTCTGCGGACTGAGGAGTCCCAGGTTCGATTCTGGTCAGGGGCATGTACCTTGGTTGCGGGCACATCCCCAGTAGGGAGTGTGCAGGAGGCAGCTGGTCGATGTTTCTCTCTCATCGACGTTTCTAGCTCTCTATCTCTCTCCCTTTCTCTCTGTAAAATATCAATAAAATATATTTTTAAAAAATTTTAATATGTTGCCGAAACCGGTTTGGCTCAGTGGATAAAGCGTCGGCCTGCGGACTGAAAGGTCCCAGATTTGATTCCGGTCAAGGGCATGTACCTTGGTTACGGGCACATCCCCAGTGTGGGGTGTGCAAGAGGCAGCTGATCGATGATTCTCTCTCATTGAAGTTTCTAACTCTATTCCTCTCTCTTCCTCTCTGTAAAAAATCAATAAAATATATTTTAAAAAATTAATATGTTGATTTGAGAGAGACATTGATGTGTTGTTCCACTTATTTACGCATTAATTGGTTGGTTCTTGTATGTGTCCTGACTTCGGGTAATGAACCGAACCCACAAACTTATTATCTCAGAATGATACCAACCAACTGAGCTCCTGACCAGGGCAGGGAAAAGTCTCTTAATGTAGTAGGACGCTCCTTAATTGTCTCAAAGCCTACTGCCTCCCCAACCCAGGTGAAAGACTGATGGCTGGGCACCAGAGAACGGTTTTGCTTATTTTTATTTGTTTTTTTATTAAAAAACTATATTGTATTAATTTTTTACAGAGAGGATGGGAGTAGGGTAGAGAGTTAGGAACATCGATCAGCTGCTTCCTGCACACCCTCTACTGGGGATGTGCCCGCAACCAAGGTACATGCCCTTGACCGGAATGGAACCCAGGACCTTTCCGTCCAGAGGCTGACACTCAATCCCCTGAGCCAAACCAGTTAGGGCTGATTTACTTATTTTTAAATAAATCTGTTCCTTGACTAATACTTATAAAGATGGCTTTTAGCTCTAGGCATTTGCTGCAGTATCATTACAAGAAATGTTATGAGCTTTAAATTATATAATGTAAATACAGTACTTACTACAGTGCTTGCACATAGCAAGTGTTTTAAAAAATGGTGGCTGTATTAGCATGTAAGTTCCATGAGGACTGTCTTGCTTATTGTCATAATACCTGACATAGAAGATGTTTAGTAATACAAGATCAGGGAGCTTAGATTTCTGGTTTTGGGAGGGGCAGTGAGGGGAGGAAAATAGAAAAATCGGAGTCAGTACAAATAGCTTTACCTTCTTTTCATTTGTATGCCTGTGCAGGGGCAACCATTTTAGGGGGTGCTGATGGATACCTGCGGGGTCGGCTATGTCGCCCTGGGGGAGGCCGGCCCCGTGGGGAACGTGACTGTGGTAGACCCTCCGGGACAAGAGGTGCTAAATCAGCTTGATGTCAGGACCACTTCAGAAACAGCCAGTACCGAGGCCTCCATGGAGATGTCTTTGCCTACCTCTTTGGCTGGATTTGAGGGTTCTCTTGATGAGAAAAAGCTCCTTCCAGAACAGGAAAGCCTGTTCAGACTGGAACAGCAAGGTATGTACCTTGTCTTTTCATCTTTCTCTCTCCCTGTGCTTAGTTTCAGATGAGAGAGAACAGGTTGAGTTCATAGGTTTGACAAACCTGGGTATGTTGTAGTCTCTTCTAAAGAGGGTTGAGCTCTGGTCCCATCTCTTCTCTACAGATCTTTCTTCAGAGACGGCAAAGGTCTCGAAGCCTAGGGGCTCAAAGCCCGGCCGGAAGAGAGGTGGAAGGCCCCGGAAAGGCCCCAAAAGGCCCCAACAACCTAATCCTCCTCCAGCCCCTCTGGCTCCTGGTCACCTAGATCCATCCAACCCTCTGTCCACCCCCATGCCTAAGAAACGAGGCCGGAAGACCAAGGCAGAGCTGCTGCTGCTGAAGCTGTCAAAAGGCCTGGATCAGCCAGAGACCCCAGCCCCAAAGAGGCCCCCTGAGGACTTTGAGACTCCCCCTGGGCAGCGACCCCGCCGAAGGGCTGCCCAAGTGTAAGGAACGGGGCACATCTTGGTGCGGGGTTGGGGTGAAGGAATCGGGGTGGGTCAGATGTTGGGGAGATGAAAAGACTATGATGAGGTAAGCGGGCGTGGTGTCGGGTTCTGGGGACTTGAGCCATCTTCTGGCTTTTACCGCAGCAGCTTCAATCTGTTGTTCACTTTGCCTGTCTAGGATCTTCTTTCTGCAAATTCTTTGTATCTTATCCATTTTTCACAATTTCCCCCCAGGTCTTCATTACAATTTTACCATTCAGATATATATCAGTATATGTGCACCTTTCTATTATTTTCTTTTTAAAAAAAATGTATTTTATTGATTTTATTACAGAGAGGAAGGGAGAGAGAGATAGAGAGCTAGAAACGTCGATGAGAGAGAAACATCGATCAGCCGCCTCCTGCACGCCCCCTACCGGGGATGTGCCCGCAACCAATGTACATGCCCTTGACCCGAATGGAACCCGGGACCTTCCAGTCCGCAGACCGATGCTCTACCACTGAGCCAAACCAGTTTCGGCTCTATTATTTTCTGTTGCCATCAGTGGTTGTTTACTGTGGTAGAGTGAAAAGTGCTTGGGACTTGAAGTCAGAAGACCTGGTTTAGATCCCACATATGTTATCTGAATCATTTTGACCAAGTCAGTTTACTTTCCTGGACTTCTGTTTCCTTATCTATCAGAAGGGAAGGGGAAATAAATAGCTGCTTCTCAGGATCACTGTGAGCGTCCGGTGCAGTAAGAATCAGCCCAGGGTCTGGAAAAGTGGACTCTAAATAAATAAATAAATAAATAGTAAGTGGGCTCTTGTTAAGTGTTTGTGAGTATGTGTCTGACTCTGCCCTCCCCCACAGGGCCCTTCTGTATCTTCAGGAACTGGCGGAAGAGCTCTCAACAGCCCTGCCTGCTCCAGTGTCCTGTCCTGAGGGCCCCAAGGTGAGCAGCCCCATCAAACCAAAGAAGATCCGGCAGCAGCCAGTCTGCCAAGGCGGAGAAGAAGAGGATGACACCACCCGAGATGAAGACTTTGTTCTCAAGGTTGAGGCTGAAGATGGAGAAGAAAGTGAGGTTCCAAGTGAGAGCTCATCTGACCCTGAGCCTGCTGTGCCCCGAAGCACCCCACGAGGACCCACTTCCGGGGTAAGAGGATCCACTGAATGGGCAAGAAAGTGATTGAAGGAACTAATAGGATTATTAGGGGGTCAAGAGGGTACTCAGAAGGAAGGCCTTGACCTAGTAACTATGATGACCAAAAGAGGTAAAAGAAGAAAGAGACAACTTTATCTATCTATCTATCTATTAATTATTTATTTTAAATGTGTCTATGGGAAAGGAGAGGGAGCAGGAAAAACTGTTTTCCAGCGTGAAAAGTGCTTCTAGGACCTTCTCTTACTTCCTCTATACCTTTCTTTCTTTCTTTCTTTCTTTTTTTGTAATATGTTCTATTGATTTTTTTACAGAGAGGAAGAGAGAGGGATAGAGAGTTAGAAACATTGATGAGAGAGAAGCACCGACCAGCTGCCTCTTGCACACCCCCTACTGGGGATGTGCTCGCAACCAATGTACATGCCCTTGACTGGAATCGAACCTGGGACCTTCCAGTCCACAGGCCAACGCTCTATCCACTGAGCCAAACCGGTTTTGGCTACTTCCTCTATTTCTGAAACAAAGTCTGGTTAATTGTTAATGAATCAGTATGTATGGAGGCTGGAAAAGATGTCAGGACGTCTCTGGGAAGTACCATCATGGACCAAATCTATCAGAGGAGGGAGATCCAGCAGAGGAATATTAGAAAGATGGGAGGAATAAGGAAAGACTCCTCCATAGGCAAGAGTTTTAAGAAGTAAATGGAAATCCCCTAAATCCAGCGTGTGGAGACATCAAGGAAAATGTTCAAAAAACATGTAACAGATTTTCCAGTTTTAAAAAAATATGTTTTTTTACTTATTTCAGAGAGAAAGGGAGAGACAGATAGAAACATCAATGATGAGAATCATCAATCAGCTACTCCTGCACGCCCCACACTAGTGATGGAGCCTGCAACCCAGGCATGTGCCCTGACCAGGAATCGAACCGTGACCTCCTGGTTCATAGGTCGATGCTCAACCACTGAGCCATACCAGCCGGGCAGATTTTGCAGTTTTGATGGAGGAGTAGGAGCAGAAGGTGGAGAAGTCATTGTAATGGTTATAACATAAATCTTTTGAGATTCTGATATGGCAAAGGTTAGAGGGGAAGTTGTGCGGAGAAAAGTAAAAGGTGAGAAAGCTGTGTCCTGGGAACTTTCTCTGGCTATAAAATTCTCCTTGACGCTTTCTTCATTCGATCCCAGAAGCAGAAGCTGCACTGCCGGGGCATGGCTCCCAATGGCCTATCCAATCACATCATGGCTCCTGTCTGGAAGTGCCTCCATCTCACCAAGGACCTGTGAGACTTGGGAATGGGCCTGGGAATGAAAGGGTGGTGGTGGAGTGCACAGAATGATCTAGAATGGGGCTGTGAGAAAGAGGGCAGGCACTCAAGGGGAGAACACTAAAGACATTCATAAATAAACGACACTGCTCCAAAGGCAAAAGTTTTAGTGCTGTGCTGTCTGTTATGCAAGGCAGTAGCTGCATGTAGCCATTTAAAAGTAAAATTCAGTTTCTCCTTTGCAATAGCCCCATTTCAAGTGCCTAGCTAGCAGCGCATGTATTAGATAATAGGTCACTTACATCATCACAGAAAGCTTTTTCTTTTAATTTTTTAATCGTAATTTTATTTTTTAGAGAGAAAGGAAGGGAGAGAGAAAAAAACTGATATGAGAGCAAAACACCAATTGGCTGCCTCCTGCATGCCCCCTCCCATGGGTCAAACCTGCAACCGGGTCATGTGCCCTGAGCAGGAATCGAACTGGTAACCTTTTTTTAAAAAAAAATCTTAAAAAAAAATTTTTTTTTATTGATATTTTACAGAGAGGAAGGGAGAGATAGAGAGCTAGAAACGCCGATGAAAGAGAAACATCGACCAGCTGCCTCTTGCACACCCCCTACTGGGGATGTGCCCGCAACCAATGTACATGCCCCTGACCGGAATCGAACCCAGGACCTTTCAGTCCGCTGACCGACGCTCTACCACTGAGCCAAACTGGTTTCGGCTTGAATATCTTTTTATTTATTTCAGAGAGGAAGGTGGAGAGAGAGAAACACCAGTGATGAGAGAGATTCATTGATTGGCTGCCTCTCGCACACCCCACACTAGGGGTCATGTGCCCTGACAGGGAATTGAACTGTGACCTCCTGGTTCATAGGTTGACACTCAACCACTGAGCCAATCTGGCCAGGTCCATTATCACAGAAAGTTTTGGGGACCAGAAGTGCTTAGAATTGATCTCTTCCTTCGTTAATGCTTCTCCATCCCTCTAGCCGAGAACAGAAGCATTCCTACTGGGAGTTTGCAGAATGGATTCCTTTAGCGTGGAAGTGGCACTTGTTGTCTGAACTGTAAGTTGAAGAGCCATCTTTGAAGCCCTGAGGGGGCGGTGGGGGTGGTGATGCCACTGGAGACGCAGGGTGACAGAGGATCTAGATTCATGACGGGGATCCTGGAAAAGGAGGAACTTCCAGGTCCAGGCTGTTGTCCCTTTGCCTTCCCTAGCGAGGCAGCTCCCTACCTGCCCCAGGAGGAGAAGTCTCCACTGTTCTCTGTGCAGCGCGAGGGGCTTCCTGAGGATGGCACGCTCTACCGCATAAACAGGTGAAGATTACATCTCTTCTGATTCTCAGAGAGAAGTAGGAAAAATGAATGTTGGAAGGGAAGACAGATTGGCCCAGTGCTTTCCCTGATGCTAATCCAGTTGATCCAAGGGTCGGAGTCCTGGGTGGAGCTGGTCAGTCCCCTCTAGTGTGCAGCGCTCGTTGCCGCTGGCCAGACTGAAGGACACTGTGGAGGTTGAGGGTCAAACCTGTTTACAAGCTCATCTATACTCAGGTAGTCCCTGACAGACTGGCCCCGGAGAGAACACTGTAGTAACCAGGACGCACAGCCCGACGTCTTTGAAGGTGAACTAGAACAGAACGACCAGGGGGGAAGGAGGAAGACACAAACGAGAGCTAGGGCCGTTCTCACCTGTAGACTGGCCTTGATACTCTGGCCCTTGCTGAAGCCAGTTCATTCTAACTCCGGCGGAATTCCCATTCTGTCCTCATTACCTTTTTACTAACTAAAATTTTTAGAACAATTTAACTTCACAGGTAAATTGAGAGGAAGAGATAGAGATTTCTGATATACCTCCTGTCCCCACGCATGCATAACCTCTCCCACTATCAACATTCCCCACCAGAATTGATGACCTACATTGGTATAGCATAGTCACTCGAAGTCCATAGTTTACATTAGGGTTCACTTTTGGTGTGTACATTCTATGGGTTTGGACAAATACTTCATTTGTTTGGATGTATCACTGTTTATTTATCCATTCACCTATGAATTTTTCATGACCTTTTATTAACTCCTTTCTTCATTCTATCTTTGACTTGTCTCCAGATTTAGCTCGATCTCGGCACACCCGGAGCGCTGGGATGTGTCCTTCTTCACAGGGGGCCCTCTCTGGGCACTGGACTGGTGCCCGGTGCCCGAGGGGGCAGCAGCCTCGCAGTATGTGGCCCTTTTCTCCAGCCCTGACATGAACGAGACACATTCACTGAGCCAGCTCCATTCGGGCCCTGGGCTCCTGCAGCTCTGGGGCCTTGGGACCTTGCAGCAAGAAAGCTGGTGAGGTGGGGCTGGGACACTGCTGTGGGAGGGTGTCTGAGGAGGAGAGACGGAGGGGGCTGGGCAGGATCCGGCTTTGGGTTGGGCGGGGGGAGGGTTGGATTAGTTTGAAATAAGGGGAGCACACAGGCTCTGGCAGCCCTAGCCCCCCCCCCCCCCCCTTCCTACTCATTCTCCCCATATGGCTTCTCTCCTCAGTCCTGGCAACAGGGCCCACTTTGTCTATGGGATTGCTTGTGACCACGGCT
Source organism: Vespertilio murinus (assembly GCA_963924515.1). Taxonomy (NCBI): domain Eukaryota; kingdom Metazoa; phylum Chordata; class Mammalia; order Chiroptera; family Vespertilionidae; genus Vespertilio; species Vespertilio murinus. Next base: position 55,021,027 of record OZ004713.1, on the reverse strand, counting down.
GCATTTGGGACCTCAAGTTCTGCCCCAGTGGAGCATGGGAACTTCCAGGCACCCCTCGGAAGGTACCTACCTCCCAGCTGATTGTGTGATGGCCTTTGGACTCAGAGCCAGAACCAAGGCTCTGGGTGTTCCCAGACTGGGAGGAACAGAGTTTGGAGAGTGGTAGATGGCATTTTTCTCTAGCAACCTCAGGTCATATTTCCACAAACGAAAACCTCGGAAGATTTCTGAGAGGCTCCTAGGGCAGCCATCCTCAGCACGGGTCTGGTCTTGCCCTCTAGGCTCCTCTCCTGCCCCGGCTGGGTCTCTTGGCTCTGGCTTGCTCAGATGGGAAGGTGCTGCTGTTCAGTCTGCCCCATCCCGACGCCCTGCTGGCACAGCAGCCCCCAGGTGAGTAGCCCAGCAAGGAGAGTGAGGCTGCTGCAGCCATGGCCAGATCTCTGTAGGCCTGTCCATCTCCCCTGAAACTCTTCTAGGCCCCGTCTCTATAGCACAAAGCCTGGCACAGCCACACCTTCCGTTCTGGCTTCACACGTTCTGTACTTGACCTCTCTTCAGCAGCCCACAAGTAGTACTCTTTTGCAGACTTAAAACTGCACTTTTTTTTTTAAATCACATTGCCTTCCTCTCCCTCTCTTCCCTGTCCTCCCTGCTCTCAGGCCTCTTCCTCTGCGGCCACAGTGAATGGCTGTGTAAAGGACTGCCAATGGCTGAGGCTGGCAGATGGGGCCAGTTGTCCCTGCCACACTCTTGTTCTCCTAATCTTGTCCTCAGCCTCTCCTGCCCTCACCACCACACATACATAGAAACACTCTCTCTGTTGCAAACGGAGGGGGAGAAGATAGAGCTGAAGATGAGCAAGAAGAGCAGGTTCAGGGAAAGGTAGCTCCTGTTGGTTGAATTTACTTGTTTTTCAACTGCACTGAGTTGGAAGAGGGCTCCGTGGTTTGAACGCTGAGAAGGCCCCTATTTGGCGAGCAGGAGGAGGAGTGGCTTGAGGAGCGATTGGGAGGTGAAGATAGAATGGGTAGACAGTGTTTTTCAGAAAGTCTGGCTGTGAAGGGGAACCCGTAACGGGGTAGTGGATGGAGGTGAGAGCTTTGTTTGGCTGGTTTGCACAGGAGACAGTAGTGTGAATGTGAGAATGGCCCAGGACGGGGGAGAAGGTGAATGATGCAGGTGATAGGATGGGTAACCAGAGAGCAGAGTCCTTTGGGAAGTGGAGAGAAGAGAGCAGAGTGGAGGGATTCGCCGTTCTGATAGGATACTGTCAGGTATAACAGGAGGAAAGAAGGAGATGGGGCAGAGAAAGGTGGGCTCGTACATTTGACGGTGGAAGATAAGAGTGTAAGGGAACGTCACTGTTGAAAGGGTGGGGTGCTGATCTAAGAGCAAGGCTGATTAGGACCTCGGCCTTCTGGATCCAGAGAATCAGTTCTGCTCTTTTTCCCTCACAGATGCAATGAAGCCCGCCATCTACAAGGTGAGTGAGGAACCTGCAGCCTTGCCCGAGGCTCCATCTTCTGGAGCCTCCCTCACTGAGCCTTAGAGTCTTTCCTAGTGAGAGATCTTCCTCTCCTGCTGGATTCAACACCAATCTGAGTCTTCGTTCCAAACAATAGGTATTCCTAACCCTAGTCCCATCTCTCTGTCCCTGCAGGTTCAATGTGTGGCAACCCTTCAGGTGGGGTCTGTGCAGGTGTCAGACGCCTCTGAGTGCGGTCAGTGCCTTAGCCTGGCCTGGATGCCCACCCGGCCCCATCACCACCTGGCTGCTGGATACTATAACGGTAAAAACAAAACCAAACTAAGGAGCTATTGCTCTTTAAGCTTGCTTTGGCTTGTTGTTTCCTTTTTGGTTGAGTGTTGGGCATTACATAGTTATAAATATTCAGGCAATGTAAAAAAAAAAAATACAAAGAAGTTATTGGAATGTTTCTTCTTAGAAAAGTAATTGAGTAGAGGAACATAATTTCATGTAGTTCTCTGTGCATATGTAAAGATGAAAAGAAATGGGATCAGCTGAAACCGGTTTGGCTCAGTCAGCCTGCGGACTGAAAGGTCCCAGGTTCGATTCCGGTCAAGGGGATGTACCTTGGTTGTGGGCACATCTCAGTAGGGGGTGTGCAGGAGGCAGCTGATCGATGTTTCTTCTCATTGATGCTTCTAACTCTATCCCTCTCCTTTCCTCTCTGTAAAAAAATCAATAAAATATATTTTTAAAAATAAAAGAAATGGGATTATGTACTATAGCAATTTTAAATGAAAAGGTATTAAACGTAATTATACTTTGATTTTATGGTAGAAAAGACAAGTGAAGCTGAAAGATGAGCTAAACTCCCAGTAGATGTTCCTTTACCACAGAGACCTTAGTCCATTAAAGATACTTTTAAGATTAAAAAGGAAAAATAAAAATTATAAATAACATTAAGTAGTTGGAGGTGTTAGGTTGTCGTTTTTGTTTTGTTTTTTTTAAATATATTTTATTGATTTTTCACAGAGAGGAAGGTAGAGGGACAGAGAGTTAGAAACATCGATGAGAGAGAAACATCGACCAGCTGCCTCCTGCACACCCTCCACTGGGGATGTGCCCGCAACCAATGTACATGCCCTTGATCGGAATCGAACCCGGGACCTTTCAGTCCACAGACCGACGCTCTACCACTGAGCCAAACCGGTTTCGGCCAAAGTTATATTTTTTATTATCCCCTGCTCTGCCAGCCTGGTTGGGGTCAACTTGTTCTGGGTCAGCCAAGTTAGTTTTTGTTTGTCCATTTGTTTTTTGTTCTCTGCATTTTGTTGCTTTTGGCTCCTTGCCTATTCTCCTTGTCTTAGAGCAGAGCTGACAAACATTTCGGTAAAGGTCCTGATAGTGAATATTTTATGCTATATGGACTATTTGGCCATTGTTGGAAGTATTCACCTCCACCATTGTAAAGCAAGAGCAGCCTTAGACATTAGGTAAATGAATGAGTGGGCTGTGTTCCAGTCAAACTTTATTTACCAAATTAGCTGGCAGGCTATACTTGGCCCATGGGCTATAGGTTGCCCGCCCTCTCTTAGACAGTTTATGTTCTTTCAAAATCCCTTTACTTAGATTTAGTAGGAAGTAGAGGCTACTGAGTGCATTCAACCAAACTTTTAAACTTCAGGTCTCAGACTAAGATACTTTTTTGTTGCTTAGAATTGGAACTAAAAATAACAGGTTGGGTCTTTAAAATATGAGGGAATGAATGGACTAGCTGTTCATTATCCCTATGTCATTTCACAGAGGATCAGATCTGAGGATAGAAGATAGAGAATGTAATTAGAGTAAGGAAGAGAGAGCCTGCCTTAATACCTACGTGTTCTGTCCCTACCGCAGGCATGGTGGTTTTCTGGAACCTTCCCACCAACTCGCCCTTGCAGCGGATACGGCTCTCCGATGGCTCTTTGAAGCTCTACCCCTTCCAGGGTTTCCTAGCCCATGACCAGGCTGTGCGTACCCTTCAGTGGTGCAAAGCCAACAGGTCGGAATAGGAGAGTTGTGGAGGTGGGAGGTGAAGCTGGGTTAAGCTGACTCTTCCAGACTTGTTCAGATTTTAACTTCTCCTTCATCTTTCATCTTTCCACAGTCATTTCATAGTGTCTGCAGGGAGCGACCGGAAAATCAAATTCTGGGACCTTCGACGACCTTATGAACCAATAAACTCTATCAAGCGCTTCTTGAGTACAGAGCTGGCCTGGCTGCTGCCCTACAATGGTGTCACCGTGGCTCAGGACAACTGCTATGCCTCGTATGGCAGGCTGGAGACAGGAGAAGCTCAGGGGACAGACCTTAGGGGTTGGGGTGCCAGAGTTCCAGATTATTGTGTGGGGAGAGGAGGGTTGGGGATGGTTTCAGTGAGGTAGTTTGACTTCTGGAAGGATATGGGGAGAAGAAATTAATCTTAGAAAATGGGAGGTTTCATTTTCTCTTTCTCTTATAGTTATGGACTCTGTGGAATTCATTATATTGATGCTGGTTACCTTGGTTTCAAGGCCTACTTCACTGCTCCTCGAAAAGGCACTGTCTGGGTGAGCCCCTCTCTTCATTACACAGGAAAATGATTCATTTACTCATCTCGTGGTGGTGGGGAAGAGGTAGTAGTCTTTTTTTATAGAAGATAGGTGTGTGGTAACTGTATCATCAGGGATATGGGTTATGATAAACTCATTTGTGTGTGTGTGTGTTTCTCCCCCCTGAGAATCACTGAGACTGCAATTATTACCAGCTCACAGAACTGAATGAATCTGTCTTTTCTTACTAGAGTCTTTCAGGATCCGACTGGCTTGGGACAATAGCTGCAGGAGATACATCCGGGGAGCTCATTGCAGCTATATTGCCTGATATGGCACTGAACCCAATAACTGTCAAGCGACCTGTAGAGCGAAGATTTGTACGTATATGAATATTTAATGGTAGCATCATTTATTAGTTCCTAATCCACGTGACCTCCCAAATTAGTACTACAGGTTAGTTCAGGTATTATCCCGGGAGTCTTGTCACACAATATTGTCTACCCTAGTTCGTCTGAACATATGTTTGAACATACTGCTTTCTCCATCTTTAAGTTCTCCTGCCCAAAGTCAATTTTCTCTCTTTTTTTTTTAAAAAAAAATATTTTATTGATTTTATTACAGAGAGGAAGGGAAAAGGATAGAGAGCTAGAAACATCGATGAGAGAGAAACATCGACCAGCTGCCTCCTGCATACCCCCACTGGAGATGTGCCCACAACCAAAGTACATGACCTTGACCAGAATTGAACCTGGGACCCTTCAGTCCTCAGACTGATGCTCTATCCACTGAGCCAAACTGGTTTCGGCAATTTTCTCTCTTTTACTTTCATTTTGTCTTCAGTCTCATGAGATTTAATCTTATGGTCTCCTTTCTAGCCTATATATAAAGCAGATCTGATGCCGTATCAGGATAGTCCTGAAGGTCAAGACCACTCTTCTGCATCTGGAGCCCTCAACCCACCCAAGGCTCGAACTTATGCTGAAACCGTCAACCATCACTACTTGCTCTTTCAAGACACAGATTTGGTAAATTGGCCCAGGAGAAGGGGTGTGGCACCAGGAAAAGTAGGGAACTTTAGTCCTTATATAATAGGGAGCCCTAAGGAGTTCCAGCACCAAGGTGCAAACCTAAGAAGCTGCTCATTGTCTCTCATTACACTTCCCCTCCCCAGGGTTCCTTCCATGATCTGCTCCGTAGAGAACCGGTGCTGCGTATGCAGGAGGGAGAGGGGCAGGCTCAGCTCTGTCTGGACAGGCTGCAGCTGGAGGCTATTCATAAAGTAAGAACCTTGCCTCTTATCCTCTCCACCCTTCACTCTCGTCTCCTCCCAACTCTGGACCCGGGATCAATGAAATGGGAGATGAAAAGCAACCGAGAGGGCTTAGGAGGGGAAACAGCTCTGGAGAACTCATCTTCAAGAGCTTACTTTGTTCACTGTCTTCTCACCCTCTCACGGTCCTATCCTGCCAGATTGTGGCCAGGTTTTTTGCTCTCACAACTGGCACTCGCCCTAAAGCACCAACTATGAGCACCTCTCTCTCGTTTTCTATTCTCTTCACAGGTGCGTTTCAGCCCAAACCTGGACTCCTATGGATGGCTCGTGTCTGGGGGGCAGTCAGGGCTGGTTCGGATCCATTTTGTTCGTGGACTCACCTCCCCATTGGGCCACCGTATGCAGCTTGAAAGCCGAGCCCACTTCAATGCTGTGTTCCAGTCGTCCCCTTCTGCTAAAGGGCCTGGCTTCTCTTCAACCACCCATCGCCTTCTGCCCAATCCCTAGTCATGGTCCACGCAAGACCCTTGGATGAAGTCTGCCAAGAACAAATGGCCCCATGCATAGACCACAGAAACGGGGGCCTTCTTGGACAGTGATGCCGCCAGGCCTGGACCTTTAGATCTGCCTCCCAGGATTCCTTAGATACCTCTCCTTCCATGGATTTCAGCTGTCATCACGGCCCCCTGTGGGCAGGGAGGCTTGCCTTCCACAAACTCTCAAGGCTCCTCAGCCTAAACTGGCTCACAAGAAACACTCAGGCCTGCTCTAGGCTTGGGAGTCAAATTGCTCATATTGAGCATATTGTGAAGTGGGTAAAGCTAAGTAAAGGTACTGGGTGTTTTTGAGACCACATGTGAGTGGGTGTTTGGAAAACTGGAAAGAGTATCTGCATGAAGGCTTCTGACTATATCCCAGGATCCAGTGTTACTGCCTTCCAGCTTCCTGTTTAGAGGAACCAACATGCAGGCCCATGGGGTGGGGGTGGTAAGTTGTTGGACTGAAGCTGCTTATAGTAGTTCTTTAACTGAGGAACACCACAGACACACTACCGATAGAACAGTGGTGCAGATCGTACTTGTTCCTGCTTAGGAAATACTCCTGATCACTGGTCATCTGACCCTACTTGAACACTCCTAGACAGTCCTGTTTTAAAAATCTTTATATCCAGTCAGAGTATACCTCTAGATTTTACCGTTGGTATTAGGAATTCTAGTAATTCTCACCTGTGATTGCCCTTTTAAGTGTTTAAAATAGCTATCATGTGTTTCCCAAGTCTTCTCTAGATTAAATATCTTCAGTTACCTTAACCATTCTTTTACACGTTATGATTTTTGATCCTTCATGATACTATCACATTAAACATGTTTAGCTACTTTATTTCAGCCCTATATGTAGATTTTAGAAGCCAAGTATAGTAAGTCCACACTTACTATCAATAGCTTGTGTGACATTTTAAAACTTTTTTAATGTCTTGATTTTTAGAGATAGGGAGGGAGAGAGAAAGAATGGATTTTTGTTGTTGTTGTTCCATTTATTCATTCATTGGTTGCTTTTATGTGCCCTGGCTAGAGACCAAACCGGCAACCTTGGTGTATTGGGTCAATGCTCTGACCAACTGAGCTACCCAACCAGGGCAAGGTTCTGTGACTTTATTTATTTAAAAATATATTTTATTGATATTTTACAGAGAGAGATAGCTAGAAACGTCGATGAGAGAGAAACATCAACCAGCTGCCTCTTGCACACCTCCTACTGGGGATGTGCCCGCAACCAATGTACATGCCCTTGACCGGAATCAAACCCGGGACCCTTCAGTCCACAGACCGACGCTCTACCACTGAGCCAAACGGGTCTCGGCAGGTTCTGTGACTTTAAACAACATATAAGGAAACCAATTCTATTATAGGTAAGTTGATATAAACAAGATTTAAGTTCATTTGGCATTTCATTAAATGAGGTTATCTGAGGACCTGCTGTATTGTTAGAGCTCATCTTGCTAAATTCCTGTTGTGGGGTGCTGCAGACTCAGGACTGCGGTATTGCTTCCTGAGCTGGGACTTACCCAGCGATGACAAAGAGGCAAATCATAGTCTTGGAATGTATAAGAGTACAATCGGAGTTTTGGGGTAAGTAGATGACTGCAACTATTCTAGAGAAAAATACACAGCCAGCTGCTATTTGAAGGGAGTAGAAATTAGTTTAGTGCCTACCTGGAACAACGCCCTCTGGCACTCTAGACTGATTGGCTAGATATCTGGGAATAGCTTTCTGCCTCTTAAGTGTAAGGAATTTATCATATGTCAGAAAACCTTTAAGAAAGGAATGAAGCACTTCAATTTCCTTCCTGTACAGAAAAGGAAACAGACCTGGAGGCTCCCCAGACCATTAGTAGCAGAGGAACCACAGCCCACGTCAGTGCAAAGGAGCCAAGGATTGCACCATCCTATTGTGATCCAACTCAGGTTGTGCCAGTTCGTTTTTTGAGCTGATTGAGGAGGAACTGCCTTCCGTTGCAGAGAAATCTGCCCATCCTACACAGCAGTCCCTGACACTGCATTATTGAAACCCCCCTGTCAAGTAAAAAGGATGGGACCTGGGGCTGTTGAGGCTGTAGGTGGTGCTGGCAGCCCTGCTGCTGCGTGTCAGCCTGGTCTTGACCTCCGAAAGAATCGGGAAGATGTTTTCAGCCCTTGCTCTTTCTCTAAACCCTTTCTCTCCAGGCCACTCCCTTTCTAACCTTCCCTCCCAATATATCCACTTGGTATTATTCATAGGTTTCTGCACTTCTCTGGCTATTCTCACACTTGTCCCTCCTCTGGGAGTGTCCTTTTCTGGCCTCTCCACCTAAGCACTCTTCTTCAAGATCCCAGCTCAGATTCCAGCTTCACTAAGGGGCTTCCCGGATTTCTCCAGTAAAAATTATTCTATGTGTTCCCAAGAGGGAAGAAAGGAAGGAGGTTAAACAAGTGTTTATTAAGCACTTGGTCTATTTTGGGTACTTTGCATCATATGATGCAGGTATTACTCCATTTTACTCGATAAACGTCAGATTCAGAGCAGTTAACCGGTCTGAATAAAGTCATAGAACTAAGTGATGGTACTGGGATTTTAAATATATTTTTTATTGATATTTTACAGAGAGGAAGGGAGAGAGATAGAGAGCCAGAAACGTCGGTGAGAGAGAAACATCGACCAGCTGCCTCTTGCACACCCCCCACTGGGGATGTGCCCGCAACCAATGTACATGCCCTTGACCGGAATTGAACCTGGGACCTTTCAGTCCGCAGACCGATGCTCTACCACTGAGCCAAACCAGCTTCGGCTGGTACTAGGATTTTAACCTGGATACAACTTTCTAACCTGTCACATTTGGCCTATTTACTAGTGTAAATTATTCTATTACAGTATTTTGCTTGTAAAAAGTTAAAGGTTTGTGACATTTAATTCTCTTGCTTCCTTACTCCAGTATCTGAGACAGGATTCTCCCTGCCTTAATCATATAGGAATTGAGTATATTGGGGCTGCAGTTAGCCAGGTAGAGAGCCTGGAAAACAATCAGATATGGCTGCCTCCTGAATTAGCAAAGGCTAACAAATCCATTGTCAAGGATCTTGTAAGAGTTTCTACATCCCTAAGGAGGATGTTGCACTATATCACAAAGTTTTAGAATGTTAGAGCAGTAAAGGGTAATTAGGAAATCACCGAATCCCCAACATTTTTAGTTGTGGGCCCTTTTGTTTAAAAGTGGCTCTTTCTATAAGTATATATATTTTTAACAAGTTGAGATAAAGAAGAATTTGTACCCATCCTCACAAACGTCTGTAAAACTGGAGCCCAGTTTGTTAAAGCCCAACCCCTTATTTCACAGATAAGGAGCCTTTAAGTTCAAGTCTAGTGATAACCAAAGCTGCCCAGCCAGTGTGGCTCAATGGGTTGGGCGTCCTCCCCTGCCCTGAAAGGTTGCCGGTTGATTCCCAGTCAGAGCACATGACTGGATTGCCTGCTCCATCCCAGGAGGGGGCGCGCACGAGGCAGCTGATGGATGTTTCTCTCTCATCGATATTTCTCCCTTACTCTATAAAAATCATTAAGAACCTTTTTTAAAAAAAAATAAACCAGTACCTCAACTTCGTAATCTAATCCCAGTGCAGGAGTCACCTTGATGCAGCATTCTAAAAGGTTATTGTGGCCAAAGCACTGAACTAGTAGTTGCTATGAGGAAGACAGCTATGGACAAGCCCCAATCCCACCTACTCAGGAACTCACAAATTGAGGCTAAAGAAGAACCTGGAGACAAATAACATACACTTAACCAACTTATAGCTTCCAAACTGAGACGGAGGCCGAAGTCAGGACCTTGGCCAGTTCCGGGGGGGGGGCAGGAGCGGCGGGGGCGGGAAGGGGCAGGAGGAGACCCGGCCGGACCGAGGTGGGAGTACGACAGGCGGGGCCCCACCAAGACCGGCTCAGGGCTGGGACAACCTGGAAAACCAGCTGCTCCGACCGAGCAGAGCCGCTCTCCGCGAGCAGTGGCGAGGAACCGGTCCGCCCCCATTCCCGCGCCGGCGGCCGCAGCCGGGGAAAGCCTCCGCCCAGCCAGGCGGAAGGGGCGGGGCTCGCGGCGGAAGTCCCGCCGCCCGCCCAGGTCACGTGGAGGGGCTGAGCTCGCGCCCAGGTGAGTGGCCGGGGTCCGCTCCACCACCGCCCAGGGCACACGTACCAGTTCCAAGCCCCGGAGGGACCAGCCCTAGTTCCCGTGTGGAGTTGGACCCCGGAACGATGCGGGCTTGTTCGCACTGAGAGTCTGGATGTGGGGGCCGGCCGGTGCCCAGCAGGGCCTCGTGGGGCGGAGGCCCGGAGTTGGCCCTGCTCCCGGGCCGGGATACGGTGGCGGGAGGCTGCCCCCGGGATTTCATAGTCACCCACTGCCTTCCGGTTTTACCCGATGGCCCCGGGCGGCCCTCTGACGGGGAGCTGTCCTGGAGGCATCCCTCCCGAGGCCCTTGAGGATGGGCTAATGAAAGCGGGACGGGGAGAGGGGAATAGGCACTAGGGAAAGTCCAGGGTCTCTTTACTTGTGGGGCGGGGCAGTGGGCCTGAACCCCTCTCCTCTCGGCTTGACAGGAAGCATGGCACTCTGGCGGGCATACCAGCGGGCTCTGAATGCTCACCCGTGGAAAGTGCAGGTCCTGACAGCCGGTGAGTGCCCCTCTGGGACCTGAGTGGGACCGGAGTCGGCTAATTGGGAAGCCAGAAGCTTGCCCCCCCCCCCCCCCCCTTTTTCCCTTCTAGTCAGCGCCCTTGCAGAGTTGGCTGTCTGTCGTCCCAAGCTGTCTCCACTCTGTTTTGGAGGGCGAGTCACCTTAAGAGAAGGAATATGCATAGTTGGTCTAGCTGAAAATAGGATCTGAGGAGTCATCCCTCGTGATAAAGGCATTGGCCTATACTACCCTTTACCTCTTTGCTCACGATATGCCAGAATTGCCTAATCCTCACAGCTCCCGACTACACGGTAACAGTCTAGAGGCCTTAACTTAGAAAACTAACCGAAACAAACGTTCCTCTAACATTTTACAGAGTGCAGGTCACGTTCACACACAGTGTCTTGTAGGGTCCCCACAGAGCTCTGTGAGTGTCCTCATTAGGTTACAGAGGTGATAAATGTTGGGGTCAGGATTCATATCCCACTTTGTTTTTCTTAGTATTTTTTTATTGTGAAATACATCTTAACATCCAAAAGAATGATTAAGACGTGTATATACACTTTCAGTGGTATAAAAACGGAACACTCCTGAATGAGTACCCAACTTTGAGATCCCTTGTGCACTTCTCCCTAATTCAGATTCCCAAGAGATAACTACTTTCCTGAGTTTTGTTTACACCATTCTTTTGCTTTCCTTATGGTTTTACTACCTATGTACGTATCCCCCCAAAAATATACTAACCAAGCATTTAGTTTTACTCCAAATCCAGTGATTAAGTAACAACTTCACAAAGGTAACCCAGCCTGCATTTGTTATTGTTATCATTTTCGTTTTGTATATTAGTTAATGTAAGGGATGGCAAGGAGATAAGTTATTATAGGGGGAAGAATCACAAGGAATGTGACTATTGGGGCAGTACAAGAGTGATCAGGTTAAGCTCTAACCGGTTTGGCTCAGTGGATAGAGCATCAGCCTGTGGACTGAAGGGTCCTGGGTTCGATTCTGGTCAAGGGCATTTACCTGGGTTGTGGGGACATCCCCAGAGTAGGGGGATATGTGTGAGGCAGCTGATTGATGTTTCTCTCTCATCGATGTTTCTAGCTTTCTATCCCTCTCCCTTTCTCTCTATAAAAAATCAATAAAATATCTTTAAAAAAGAGTGATCAGGTTAAGATGGGGCTTACCTATGTTTAGAGTAAGGGAACGGGATTCTATGAGGACCATGGGCATCTGAGAGGAAGACTGTTGAAAGGGGGAGCGGGGGGGTATACTGAACACCAGGATGGAACAGCGATCCTGTTACTAGAATAGCTTCACGTCGGCACTAGAAACCTCACTGGGGGACTGTCCAAAAGGTGGATTCTTTTGCCCTCCAGCCCCGTTCCAGCCCCCTGCGCCCAGCCGCCCTATGTCCTGTCCTCAGAATGTCCGTCAGCCTGTATGACTCACCTGGCTGCGTGTGTGGTGACTCATGCTGGACTGTGTGGCTGTGATGGGAACTGACACTCTGGGCCCTTTGCCCAGCCTCAGATTCCCTCAGGGCCCCTAACTGCCGGAAGGAAGGTTCCCCTCTTGGCCATTGAGAATAGGGAGGGAAAGAAAGAAAGGGGGAAAAAAGAATAAGGAGGGAAGAATAGTCCCTACTCAAGGCACCTGCAGCTGCCGAGGGCAGGAATTGGAGCTCCAAGGGCCCAAGAGCAGACAGGTAGCTGACTTGGGGGCTTGTCTGTCAGTGTGACAGCCCTGTGGCTCCGTACCCGCCGTCTTTCTGAGGCAGTGCCAACAGCTCAGCCCTGCAGCAACCTCTGGGTAGCACTTCTCTCGGGCTTTCCCAAACCTTTCAGACGTCTCTTCCTGCTGCTCGGTGTAAATTGCTCACCGAGTTGTCTTTAGATCCCGGCCCAGTAGTTCCTAAAGGTCCACGCGGTAGCTCATCACATTAGAAGACAGCAGAGATTTCAGACTTGGAGTTAGAAGACCGTGATTTGAATCTTAGAGCCATAGCAGTTAGTAGTAACTGCATGAATAAGTCTTTGAGCCTCAATTTCCTCATTTAGAACTTGAGTCTACTTATTTGACCTCACAGAGTAAGTGTAGGGATTACCTAAAGTGAAGAGGCTTTAGAGACTTAATACACTTCAAGGCCAAGGAGTTGGTCTGGAGTGTTCTATGAGTGTTGGCAACCCAGGCACAGCAAGCTAGTCTTTTTTTAAAAAAATACATATTTTTCTTCATTTCAGAGAGGAAGAGAGAGAGAGAGAGAAACATCAATAATGGGAGAGAATCATCAATCGCTGCCTCCTGCACACCCTCTACTGTTGATGGAGCCCACAACCTAGAAATGTGCCCTGATGGGGAATCAAACCGTGACCTTCTGGTTCATAGGTGTACACACACTCAACCTATGAGCCATACCAGCTGGCAAGCTGTTGCTTTTATAGTGGTATTTAGGTTGGGTTTGTTCCACTTGCCAGAAATCTGAACATGAGCCTTGGCCGGGTTACTCAGTTGGTTAGAGCGTTGTCCTGATATGCCAAGGTGGTGGGTTTGATCTCTGGTCAGGGCACATATAAGAAGCAACCAATGAATGCATCAATAAGTGGAACAGTGAATTGATGTTTCTCCATCTATTTCCCTTCATCTCTCTAAAAATCAATTTTAAAAAATCTGAACATGGACCACTATCTTAGCCTTGGTTCTCCAAAAAGCAGAGCTTGAAGCTTCTGTGCAAGTACTTTATAAGGGCCCAAGGGGGAAGGACACATTGTTAAATCGGACACTGCTTAAGGCACCTAGCTGCTCAGTCCCTTAAAACTGACTGAGAAGTTCTCTGAAATGCCTCTTAGGACTAGACAGGCGAGTTGCCTTTTTTGGAGAAACCTTTCCCCACTAGCTGCCAACTCACATGCATGGCCCCCAAGTAGAGCATCAACAGGCAAGAATCTATCAGGTTGCATTGCTGTCGTGGCTGGAGTAAGAGATAAGTGAATCAAGAGGATCTGAAATGGTTCAAAAGAAGTGTCTGATACATTCAGTTTGGACCAAGCCAGAGTCAGGAACAGGGCGGCCTGGGCAAAGGTCGGCTGTGTTTTGCAGAATTTGAGCCGGCCCCTCCCATCCTTTCTTCAGAGGACCCAAAGCCCGCCTCCATGCATCTTCGCCAACCAGGTCCTGCTGTGGAAGCAGCTGAGCTTCTGCAGACACTGGTTTCCCTGGAGTCTGAACTAAACCAGGATGTAAGAGCTCATCCAGTCCAGCCCCTGATGTTATAGAAAAGGAAACTGAGGCAAGGAGGGGGGCATGCTCTGAGGTCTCACCTCATCAGTGGTAGAGCTGGCATTAGAACCTATGGCGCTTGCCAATGCACTGCCCCGCACTAGAGGCTCCTGGGGGCTCAGGATGCTGAGTGCAGCCCCAGCTGGTCTGGGCTTAGACACCCAACACGCTACCGAACCCTCTGGTCTCGTTTTCTAGCTGTAGGATTGGTAGGTCCAGGTCAGGAATGGGGAGGACATTCAGGCCAAGCCCAGAGAATGCACCCCCCCCCCCCTTTCTGCCGGGCTCCAGCTCCCTGTGGGCTCTGCCAGACCAAGCCCCTGTGCCAGGCAGCCATTGAATGGCCGGAGGCTTCCGGGGAGGAATGAGTCAACAGCACCACTGGCCCCACACCAGCAGCTCTACCTGACGGCTCGGGTCTCCTGTATGCGAGGACACGCTTCCTGCCCTTCACGCCAACTTTCTGCCCCCAGCCTGTTCTCTTCCATTAACACTTTTTTTTCTTGCCCCTAAGACTCCATGCACAAAAGCCAGGAGAGGAGCAGAATAGAGAACTTACTCCTACCTGTACCTAGGAAGAGGGGATGGATGTTGGGGCTTTTCCATAGTGGACAGAGGAGTGGTCCCAATGACCTCTGTGCTCAGAGGCAGTCTCCCCCCCCCCCCCCCCCCCGCGCCACCCAACCCGCCCCCACTTTGCTGAATCCGGTCTCGAGTGACGGCATGAGAACTGGCACCTACCCAGGGGTATGACGTCACGCCGGTGCCAACGTCTGCCTGCTGGGCTCTGTGCCCAGCCTCGCTCTGGGGCATCACTGGCCAGCAGCCCCTCACCCTGCCCCATCAGGGCTCAGGCAGGATGTCTCTGCAGGCCTCCAGCCCCAAACCCCGGGAACAAGCCCAAAGAAAGGAGGGCCAGACCAACCAAGTACGCCTGCAAGGGCTCCGGGACTGGGCTTGGGGGAGTGGAATACGGAATCTGACTGTCAGCCTCTCCTGCCCAGTCACTTGGACCAGAAATGTAGGCCTTGCTCTGTGCTGGGAGCGAAGCCATAGGCCACCCTGCAGTGGCCGAGGCCCAGGGGCCCAATGATCTGTGGGCGGAAGGGAACCTCGGTCCTGTCCTGTCTGAAATGGACCGAACTGGTGGGGCCCCTGAGCTACACCCCGCCTCTCCTGCGGCTGTCCTGTCACTCGGTGTCTCTGGGGCTTGGTGTGCATGGTTAGGGGCCTGGGATCTACCTTTCTCAGAGGCTGCGGGACTACGGGGCTGGGATTGGGACTTTGGCTTTCACTCCTGCTCTGCCTTGAGCTTGCCGTTGACAGCTGGCAAGCGTGACGAGTGGAAACACACAGCTGTCTGTGTGACCGTTTCTTCCCCAGGAATCTTGCTGCTTCCCTCCCCACAGGTGACAAGGAACAGAGATGGTGTCACATTCTGGGGAGTAAAAAAACAGAGAAGTACCGTTGAGATGTAGGCCTCTGGGGTCTGGTTCTGGCAGGGGGCAGGAAACCCCTGTGAGTAGCAGCCACAGGAGCCTCTTGGCGCCCCCCCCCCCTGACCCCTGTGGCCAAGCCCCAGCCTTCTCTGGGAATTCCCTCTTCTTCCTTGAGAGAAGCTCTGGGTTCAGGCCCCCAGCTCCTCTAGATACCTTGCTAAAGTCGAATGTCAAGCTGTTGGTCTTTTTCACAAGTGCCCGCCTCTGGTTCCTCCTCCTGGGACTTCTCAGGGTCCCCCTTCCCTTTAAGCATGGCCACAACGGCTCCCTCCCCGGCCTGGGAGTGCAGCTGGTGACCCCGAGTTGTCAGGGAGGGGCATGGGGAGTTACGTGCTAACCAGGGGAGCAAGCTTTCGGTGCCACTGGTCCTCATACCGTGAGCCTGACATGGTCCTTGGGGGTAGACCCGGAGTTGTTTAATGCCCTTTCCCAGGGCAGGCCTGTCGTTTGGGGCAGCACATTTGACACTTCTTTCTTTTCTGAGCACCTGCCGGGGGCTCGGTTACGCATGGCTGAGGGTGAGAGGACAAAGCTGCCTGGGATCCGGTCAATAGGTATCATTGGCAGGTGGCGACTAGTCGTGTTGTGGGGAGGACCTCCCCACCATGGGAGTTTCAGGGAGAGGAGAGGCAGGGCTGTCCTAATGGCTGTGCTGAGCCAAGCAGCCTCGGTCACCTACAGGTGCCCCAGCTCAAGCCCTCAGCCTTGCTCCGCGGCCTCTGACGAGGCTGCTCAGGGGCAGGGCTGCGCGGAGGATGCGGGGGAAGAGCAGTGAGTGTGCAGCCAGCACGGACGTCAGAGCCAGCTCCCGGCCAAGGGAAGGGTGGAAGGATGTGTTTGCCCAGTGCTAATTGAGGGCACAAGGACAGTGGTGGCTACCGGGCTGGAGGGGGACTCATTACTCCGTGAGATGGACAAGCGAGCTGGGGATCATGCGGTCACTCCCGAGCAGCCCTCTCTATATAAGTGTATTTGCTAGAAGCCATCACGCCACCATAGCTGAAGGGGGGCTCTGTAAATAGTCTTGTTTCCTGGTACGGGCATCTGACAAGGGCTGCTTAGAGCTGGGTATCCGTGCAGGCGAAGCGGGGTGGGGAGGGGGAAGCAGGTATAGAAGCTTGGGGGAGAAATGGCTATAATACCATTGCCAGCTCAATCTGAGCTTGTGAGTGAGGAAATGGGTTTGCCTGATTGTGTTAAGAGGCGGCCAGGAGTCCTCCCTATGGGGACTCTTGTCACCTCAGCCAGTCATCTTCCTAACTAGGACCATTTGAACAATCATGTTTTAAAAAAGAGTTATTCTTGCTGTTATCCACAACTAGAGACCCCAAGACCAAGATGAAGGACATTGACCAGGGTCTTGCCTTGGGCTTTGGGGATAAAAGCAGGGTTCCTTAGCATTCTCCACATGACCTACTCCCAGTGTGGTGTCCTGGGAAGAAGACTGTCTAGTAAACCAAACCACCTGGCTTTGCCTTGGCTCTGTCACTCCCTGGTTATGTGAGGTTGCAGACCTCTATTCCCATACCTCTGAGTTACGCGGAAGGCCCTTCTGGTTCTGACGGTGTGGTTCTCAGCCCCTGGCGCCTTAGATCATCCTTCCTCTAGCTTCAGTTTTTTACTCCGACTTCACTTGATTGCTCAGTGCAGAGTTCTCAGGCCTGACCGGCTCAGGGCTGCTCCTCACAGTTTCTAGCAGGTCCCACACGATGGGTCACCATCCTTGGGAGAGGAGAACTTGGCAGCAAGGGACCGGCCATTTGTCCCAGAATTAAGCCCTTGGGCCCAGAGCGCCAGAGCCCCATCCAGTCAGCAGGCTTATCCACCTCCTCGGAGCGGCAGCCCGTCCGGGAGGTGTCCTGACAACACCCGTGTACCCTGCACAGGGTCCCTGATGGGCCTGGGTGACATTATCTCACAGCAGCTGGTGGAGAGGCGAGGTATGCGGAAACACCAGATTAGCCGGACCCTGACCATGGCCTCTCTGGGCTGTGGCTTTGTGGTAAGTCCGCCCACCGCAGGGCTGCTAGTGGATCGGACAGTGGTCTGCTTCCCTTGGCTTCTCACACATCTACGCTAACCTGAGTGTATGCTTGCCCTGGGGTTTGGTTTCTGATGCTTGGGGGAGGAGCTGTGTGATGTAAAAGCCAACCGCTCCCCTCACTGCCCCCCCTCCCTGGGGCTTGCTTTCAGGGCCCTGCAATAGGAGGCTGGTACAAGGTTTTGGACCGGCTCATCCCTGGCACCACCAAGGCGGATGCTCTAAAGAAGATGTTGTTGGATCAGGTGGGCAGAAGGGAAGGGGGGTTGAGAAGGGTGATCTGCTTTGGGACAGGGGTTCAGGTGCTCACAGCGTTTTCATTTCTCTTCCCCAGGGGTGCTTTGCCCCATGTTTTCTAGGCAGTTTCCTCTCGCTGATAGGGGCGCTCAATGGACTGTCAGCCCAGGACAACTGGGCCAAACTCCAGCGGGTGAGTTGGGCAGGTGTGGGGAGGTCTCTGGCTGCCCAGCTGCATGCCAGGGCAATGAGTGCAATGCTTCATGGGGGCGAGACAGGTGGACGTGCAGGTAGAGTCCCGCTCTGCAGGAGAGGGGTGAGGGAGGTGGTGCAGATATGTGTTCTCTGAACAGAGGTCTGTGTGTGATAGGTCTGGGAGGCGGGAGCTGCATGGAAGTGCACGTAATTTCTTCCTTCTTTGTCTCCTTAGGATTATCCTGATGCCCTCATCGCCAACTACTATGTAAGAGCTGACACCTTCTCCTGCTTCCTTGAGTCCAGAAGTACCCAGGGATTGGGGGTGCTCCTGACATAGAAACCCCTTGATTGGGATTACTCTCTCATTCCCAGTGTGGGAGGCACACTCGGAAGCAGTCACCCCCTTGTTCAGCTTGTGTTTGTTTTTTTTAAACATATTATTGATTTTTTCACAGAGAGGAAGAGAGAGGGATAGAGAGTTAGAAACATCCATGAGAGAGAATCATCCATCAGCTGCCTCTTGCACACCCCCTACTGGGACCAAGGTACATGCCCTTGACTGGAATCGAACCTGGGACCTTTCAGTCCACTGGCCGACGCTCTATCCACTGAGCCAAACCGGTCTTGACTGTTCAGCTTGTTTTTGTTTACAACTTAACATGGGCCAGTTTTCTGGGGTTTGGTTGCTGGTCAGAACTTAATAGGGTCAGCACTATGAAATGGCCCATTTCACTCTGGATGGGGGGGGGGTAATGGAGGCAGCCCCCCAACATTTACCTTCTCTCTCTTGTAGCTCTGGCCTGCTGTGCAGCTAGCCAACTTCTACCTGGTTCCCCTTTATTACAGGTATGCCATTTCCCTACCCCACTCTTCAAGGGAGAGCCACATTATGCATAGTTTTAGATAGAGCGATTTTTATTCAACCTTGAGCTACTTTATTTTTTCTAATTTGTTTTTTTGTTAATCCTCACCTGAGGGTATTTTTTTCCCATTGATATTTAGAGAGAGTGGAAGAGAGGGGGAGAGACATAGAGATACATGATGTGAGAGAGACACATGGATTGGTTGCGTCCACGTACGCCCTGACTGAGGCTGGGGATGGAGCCTGTAACCAAACTACATGCCCTTGACCAGAATCAAACCTGGCACCCTTCAGTCCAAGGGCCGATAGGGGCAAGCTGGCTGGGGCTTGAGCTACTTTAGACACCCCCCAGAACACTCTGCCTGATCAGAGCTCCTAGACTCCTGAACATTTTACTCAGAACCTGTCCCCGAGTATCTGCCCACCGACCTTCTTCATCTTCCCAGGGAGGGTCCTGCTCCACAGCCATCGGCTCACCCCACCTGAGCTCTCCACCCTTGCTGTAGGGACAGTTCCTCAGGGCTGCAGCCTAGATTAGACAGAAAGGTTGACCAAAGAGCCACACAGGTGAGGTTAGTCCACAGGGCAGGTTAGCACAGTGGTCGGCAGACTCATTAGTCAACAGAACCAAATATCAACGACACAACGATTGAATTTCCTTTTGAGAGCCAACTTTTTTAAACTTAAACTTCTTCTAACGCCACTTATTCAAAATAGACTTGCCCAGGCCGTGGTATTTTGTGGAAGAGCCACACTCAGGGGGCCAAACAGCCACTTGCGGCTCGTGAGCCTCAGTTTGCCGACCACTGGGTTAGCTCACTGCAAAGTATTATTTTATCCTAATCATAAAAGTAGTTACTGAAACTACAATTTAAAAAAAGTCAAATTCAAGATGACTAGTTAAAATTATTGTAAGTGAGGGGGCTTTTGGAACAGGGCAAAATACAAAACTCTTCAGAGAGGACATGGTCAAAATGAGCATGAATAGTATAGCTAAAAGGAATATAGACTTATGAGGGTCCTTGCAACAGTCTTTGAAACTAAAACAATGTAAAATAAAGAGAAGAAGGCATTGTTTTCAACGGCAGAGAGTACATTTTGAAGATGAGATCTCAGCTGGTATAAGGTGCATAGGTGCGTGTGTTCAGAAGGAGCCTGCACAGGGGCATGAACAACAGAGCCACACAAGGCAAGATGGCTGTGCAGGAGACAGAGCTCTGGGACAGCACCTGAGCTGGTCGTCTTCTGGTCTGAACCACATGTCCCTCCGTAGAGGGCTGGAGGGAGGAGATCTGAATATGGATGTTCTCAGAGATAACACCCCCTCTTCCATCACACTCTCCCTGCCTCTCCCCCTTTGCTCTCTCCTTATCCATCCTCTTCACGATGCCATTTCTGTTCCTTAGGTTGGCTGTCGTCCAGTGTGTCGCTATTATCTGGA
This sequence comes from Vespertilio murinus, assembly GCA_963924515.1. Lineage (NCBI taxonomy): Eukaryota > Metazoa > Chordata > Mammalia > Chiroptera > Vespertilionidae > Vespertilio > Vespertilio murinus. The sequence goes on along the minus strand of OZ004713.1, from coordinate 55,000,952 downwards.
ACTCCTACCTGTCCTGGAAGGCACATCGGTTCTAAGCTTGGCTTGCAGTGATGCAGCTTGACCCTGGAATGGTCAGATGGCCTCTTCCAAGTGGGCACACCAGTTTGCATGGGGTTTGGTTGCTGATCAGAACTTAATAGGGTCAGCACTATGAAATGGCCTATTTCACTCTAAAATGTAAACTGACTCTCTTTGAATTCACTAAAATCTTCATTGTGGTCTTATGCCCACCACACAATAGACAGTCCATAAGTATTTGTTGGACCATATGATCTTGGCAACTTTAGTTTATGCCCATATCCTGGGCATAAATGCCATCTATCCCCACTCTTCATTGATATTGTCGTTTATCCAACCATGTCCAGCCCCAGTGTAGCTCCAGTTCTTTGGGGATTCCCTCAAACTCTTTCTGTGGTACTGCCATAAACATGGAATCAGGTACCTCTATACAAATGTAATCTGGAACCTGCAGAGGCGATGAGTAAGACCCAACAGAAAAATACTAGGGAGTCAAAATGTCTAGAGATGGAAAGAAAAGCCTAGAGACCACCAAGCCCAGTCTTTACAGATGAAGACAACGAGGTCCACAGAAGTGAGGACCTGTCCACACCACAAGTCAGTGGCAGAACAGAAATTTGTGCCCATGTCCTAGAGATGGCATTTTTTTGTATAACCCCAAATTCATATGGAAAACCCAGTGTCCAAGGTGATGGTATTAGAAGGTGGGACCTTTGAGAGGTGAAAAGGTCATGAGGGCAGAGCCCTCATGGGGATAGTACCTTTATAAAAAGCTGCCAGTGAGGACACAGCAAGAAAGTGCCATCTGTGAACCATTAAGCAGGTCCTCAGCAGACACCAAATTCATTGGCACCATGATCTGGGACTTTCCAGTCTCCAGAACTGTGAGAAATAAATGCTCGTTTATAAGCCACCCGGGTTTTTGTTTGTTTGTTGTTACAACACCTCCAATGGACTAAGACACCATGTTTCCTTACTTTCTACCAAGGGATCTTAACCAGGAAGTCTAAGATTCAGGAATGGTGCTGCTGTGATTCCCAGGAGAAAAAATTGCCGTGACTAAACTACCGTTCTGGGGTAAAATCAGAAGAGATGGGTCAGCTTTTTATGCTCTAAAAGTATTCCGAGGCCAAAAATCTTTTTTTATGGTGCCCAGTCAGCCCTAGGATTTAGATCCTGGGGCTGGAGTAAGATCAAGAATCCTGGCCAACTCAGTCTGCCTCCGCTGCCTCTTGGGTGGGTACCATGGTGATGGCCGAGCGCCAGCTGTGCTATCCTGGTTGCCTCAGTTTACAAAACTGGGTCCGTGCAGCACACAGCATTCTCCCATGCCACTGACCCCCTCGGGGCAGAGGGCAGGGTCAGCACCACGGACAGCCCCACGACCCAGCCACCCCGGTCTGGGGACCGGCCTACTCACTGCAGACTTCTCGGTGGTGGTGAATGACTCTCACTGGCTTCCAGAACAGTCCTTCCGCCCAGCCAGCAGCGTCTTGCTCACCGGAGTCCGCTGTCGCTTCCAGCGCAAGCCCCAGAGACCTGCCCCTCGGGGGACCCGCTGGACTCTACGACCAGTGCATGCTCCCGGCTGACGTCAGCTGGCGCTGCCCAGGAGCTATATAAGCTGGATGGCGGCGGTCCGGGGACGGACCCCGTGTTTCCCCAGGCGCCCTCCGCTCGCCCCGGGACCGCCGGAGCCCCGTCCTGCCCTGCGCACCGCCCTCCCGCACCTGTGAGTGGCCCTCGGAGCTGCACCAGGACTCGGCACCCCGCGCATTTACCGGGGGAGGGGGTCGGGGAGAGGAGAGGAAAGGGTGGCACAGGACTGGGCAGCGGCTGGGGCTGCAGGGAAGGCTGTGGGCACCGGGCAGCAGCCGAAGGGGACCTGCGGGGACGCTGGACGTGCGCGGGAAGGGGAGCGGTGCCACCTGCGACTGCTCCGAGTGCACCTCACCCCGCGCCGCTCCTGTGTGTCCAGGGCCGGCGGCGGCGGCGGCACCATGAGGCTGGCCGGGCGAGAGGCGCTGCTGGCGGCGCTGCTGCTGCTGCTGCTGCTGGCACAGCTGCGCCCGGGGAGCAGCCAGCGGAGCCCGGAGGCGGCGGCGGAGGCGGCGGCGGCGGCGGCCGGTGTCCGGGACCCGAGTCTGCGCTGGAGCCCCGGAGCTCGGACCCAGGGCGGCGGGGCCCGCGCGCTGCTCCTGCTGCTGGCGGAGCGCTTCCCGCACCGCGCGGCGCCCGGCGGGTGGGGAGCCGCGGCCCCGGGGCAGCGGCCGCGCCGGGAGGACCCCCCGCTGTCCATCGACCTCACCTTCCACCTCCTGCGGACGCTGCTGGAGCTGGCGCGGACGCAGAGCCAGCGGGAGCGCGCCGAGCAGAACCGCATCCTGTTCGACTCGGTGGGCAAGTGACCCGCGGCGGGGCCTGGGGTCCCCCCCCCCGAAAACCTCGACCCCACCCTCCACCCCCGGGCTGGCACCTGCGCGACCGACCGACCGGCACGGACCAGTCCCGCGGGGCCGGAGCGGCGGGGACGCCCGAACACTCTCCGCGTTTCGAGTTTTTAATAAAAGCGCTCAAGAGCCGGTGGCCTCTGTTGTGGGGCGCGGGGACCCTCCTCGGCGGGGCGGGGCCCGCAGAGAAGTGGGGGGACAGTGCCGCCAGAGGAGCACTCAGGGGAACGGTCCAGGTCTCCATCGCCCCTAAAACCCCCCAGGGGCTCGCCCCCACCCCTCCCTCCACCCTCCGCCCCTGCGCTCTGCCCGCCGCGCTGGGCGGGGGATCCGTGCCTCCAGCGGAGGAGCGCCCAAAGAGGGTTCATTCACTTCCACCTCCCCTACCCCCCCGCTGGCCCCGGGTCCGAGAGGGAGGGGCGGGACGGCCGCCCGGGCCGGGCGGAGAGAGCGGAGCCGGGAGTGCGGTCGGGACGCCTCAGCCTTTATTGAGCTTCCCCGGCGGCGGCGCGCGTGGTCTCCGCGCGGATCCTCATCCCGGCGCCGGCCCGGAGCGCGGGTCCCCGCGGGCGGGTCAGTGCAGGCCTGTCCCGGAGAGGAAGCGCGGTCAGCGGGTCCAGGGCGCGCGGCTCGCCCCTTCCCGCAGCCACGTGGGTGCCCTCCGCTTCCCCGCCCACGGCTCTCCCGAGGCGCGGAGAAAGCGCCGGGGGGCCGGGGTGGGGGGGGAGGGCAAAGGGGGGAAATGGTGAAGGGAATGGAATTTAATTGAAAAGAAAAGAAAGGGGCGGGTCCCTCGGCCCCGCGCCAGGGGCGCCCCCTCCTGCGGGCGGCGGGGCGCACGGAGGGGGGGACCGGCCGCTCACCTTCCGGCCGCTCCTCCTCGGGCCCCAGGCTGCCCTCGTCTCCGTCCAGCGCCACCTCCTCGTCCTCTTCCTCCCCGGCCGCGCCTGGGCCGGAGGAAGAGCCGTGAGGGGGGGTCCCCGCGCCCCGGCCCGCCGCCCGCCGCCCCCTCCGGGGGTCGGACACACCGCCCGGCCCTCCCGGCCCGGCCCCGCCCTCCCCCGGCCCGGCCCCCGCCCTCCCCCGGCCCGGTCCCCGGCCGGGCCCCCGCCCTCACCCGGCCCCGCCCTCCCCCGGCCCGGCCCCCGCCCTCCCCCGGCCCGGCCCTCCCGGCCCCCGGCCTCCCCCGGCCCGGCCCTCCCCCGGCCCCCGCCCTCCCCCGGCCCGGCCCCCGCCCTCCCCCGGCCCCCGGCCCTCCCCCGGCCCCCGCCCTCCCCCGGCCCCCCGGCCTCACCCGGCTGGAAGTCGATGGTCCGCAGCATCTCGGCCACGTGCTCCACGCTCACGGCGAACTGCTCCATGCTCTCGTAGCCCGGCTCCGGCCGCCCCGCCAGCTCCACCTTGGACATCGCCCCGACCCTGCCGCGGGGGCGCGGCGGCGCTCAGCACCCCAACCCTCCCCCTCTCCTCCCCCCTTCCCGGGGCAGCGAAGCCCCCCAGCCCCCCCTCTGCCTCCGGGCCCGCCACTCACTTATTGATCAGCTCCTTGGCCTGCTGTGAGGAGGAAACGGGGCGAGGGTCAGCCTGGGCCAGCCGCTGGCCGCGGCCCACCTCTGGTGCCCACCGCGGCCCCGGGGGGCCGGTAGGCAGGGGGACCACATCCCGATCCCGAGGCACAAAGCGCCCTCAGAGGGGGCGGCTGGGGGGGCATGTGGGTGCCAGAGATAGGCCTTGAACCCGGGTCTGCGGGGGTGGGGTGGGGTGGAGGGGGATGGTGCTCTAGCCACCGTGCAGCCTGCCCGCCAGCCTCCCGGGGCCCACCTGCAGGTAGAGCGCCATCTGCGGCTCCTCCATGGACTGGATGGCGGACTCCACGAGCTTGGAGGAGGCCTCCAGGTGGTCCCCGTACTGGCGGATGAGGCCCCGGACGCGCTGCAGCTTCTGCTCCTGCTCGCGGGCCAGCGCCTGCAGCAGCTCGCCCTTGCGCTCCTCCAGCACGGCGCACAGGGTCTCGAACCTCTGGTTCAGCAGCTGCTTCTGCCGCCGGCTGTTGTCCTGAAGGAGGGGGGCGGTGGGTGGCCTGCGGACTTCTCCACGCCGCCCCACGCCCCGCTCAGTGCAAAGCGCGGAGGCCCCCCAAGAAAAGTGGCCCGTCAGCTGCACCCCAGATTAGTGGCAGAGCCGGAACTCCAGCCAAGGGCTGCTGACGCTCAGATCTTTTCAGAAAGAACAGCGCGATACTTGTCTGAGATATAATGGACATGTAGTATCACATAAGTTTCAGGTGTATAATGCAATGACTCCACATTTGTATATAATGGTGAAATGATCACCACAAGATGTCTAGTTAATGTCTGTCATCCTACACAGTTACACGTTTGTTTGTTTTTTTAAGATATGATGAGAACTTTCAAATCTACTCTCAGCAAATAATACTTTAGTCTCATGGGTGCTGTCTATGTCTCTGGTTTTCACTTGTTTATTTAGAAGGAACTTATCACATTTAGTTCTCAGAAAGATCCATTGAGGTAGGCGCCCTACCATTCTCATTATTGTTGTTATGTAGGCAAAACCCAAACAAAACCAAAGCACAGAGAAGTTAAGTAACCGGACCAACGTCACGGAGCTAGTGAGAGGCAGAGCTGAGACTCAAATCTAGAAGCCCGGCTAAGCTCATGCCATCACTGCGATCCACCTCCGGGGGCCCGGAAGGTCTCCCTGCCTCCCTTCCCAGGCTTACCTCGATGGTCTGGCACACCTCCTCCATCTGCGTGATCACGGCTTGCACACGGTCATTGCCCGCCACCAGCATCGCGATGCCGTCACTGAGCTCACTCTGCCACACACACAGGCCAGCACTTAGGGCTGGAGGGCCTGGGCCAGCACGGTACCCCTCCCACTGTAGCCGGGGCTGCCTAGGAGAGAACTGCCCCTCACCCCACCGTTAGGGCATCTTCGGGGCAGCTATTCCAGAGACTGAGAGGGTGGGCATCTTTGGGGCAGCTATTCCAGAGACCGAGAGGGTGGGCATCTTTGGGGCAGCTATTCCAGAGACCGAGAGGGTGCAGAACCACCCAAGAAGTGTGGAAGGCCTGTGGCCTCTGGAAGGTTGAGAGAGGAAGTCCTCTACCACCAAGTGAGACATTCACCAAATGCCCATCAAGTGCCAGGCACTGGGCTACATGCTTTATCTGTAGACTCATGCCTTCCATCAATTCTGAAAAATTCTTCATAATGGTCTGTTAGGATAACATTGATTCTTCTCCATTCTCTTTATTTTCTCACTGTGTGACTCTGATTAGATATGTGTTAGACCTTCCTACTCTCAACCTGCTCATCTCCCAGTGTTGCATTCTAGGCTTCCTGCCTCACACCCCACCCCCGCACCCCCAGCCTAACCTTGCTATTTACAAATTCTCTCTTCAGAGAAATCTCTCACTTAATTCATTCTTTAAATGTTTTATTTCAACAATTGTATTTTTATTTCTAAAAACTCTATTTGGGTCTTTGTGATATCTGCATTTTTGATAGTCTAGTAATTTTTTTTGTATTGCTTATTTTTTAATCCCATCTTTTTTTTTTTTTTTTAGAGCATTTCATACCCAGTGCCTTTCTAGTCTTTAACAATTCCAATATCCGAATTTCCTGGAGGTATAAGTCTATTAATGTTTGTTCCGGCTGATGCCAGTAATGGGGTACATTTCTTTGTGTATCAATTGTGAGCTAATCATTGTTGTTCTTAATCTAAGAAAACCCTAAGGGCTTAAACTGAGCTCTTTTTTCCCTCCAGACAGAGTTTGTATTTGCTTTTGCCAAAGCCAGGTGGTGAAACGGACCACTTCAGTTCCCAGGATTCCAATTTAACCCGGGGTTCTTTGGGGGGTCTTCATTGCAGTTCCCCATCTTCTAGGTGTTCGGAGACACAGTCTCATCTTTCTAGCTCAGCAATACTGCCAGCATTTGCCCTCTGGGAAATCCTGCCTTTTCTGTGCTCAGTTCACTCCGCCTTCCTCTCCCCCCACCCCCGCCCCCACTTGGAGATTTCCTTTACTTCCTATGTGCCTACCAATATAATTTTAAATTACATTTTATGTGGAATCTAGTTGTGTGATGGCGAGAGGGCCTTGGGAGTATCTAGTCCACCACACTGAAGTATCTGCTTACAGCCATTACCCTATTTTACCCAGAAATAACTCTCAGAAGTAAGCATTTCCATCCCCAGTGAACAGGCGAGGAGAGTGAGTGCCCGAGTGGTCATGTGACTCACCCACGGTCATCCTTAGAGCTGGGACCTTAAAACCAACTGGAGGAAGAGGCTGAAGTCAGAGACCCTGCTTATGCCCTCACCCCCGCATGCTTGCTCCCTCTGCTGCTCGGTACCTTCTGGCGTTTGTAAATGGTGGGCAGCGGGGCCACCTCACAGTCCTTGTGGGCACCAAAGACCTTGCAGAGAGAGCAGGTGGGCACCTCACAGCTCAGGCAGTAGATATTGATCTTCTCCTCTTCATGCTCCTCGCACATGAGGTGCTGCTCAGCCTTGGAGTGCAGTGGCCTGAGGGGAGTGGGCGGGGTGGCAGGAGGGTCAGGGGCCAGGCCGGGGAGGGGGGGGGGGGCTGAGAGTGTGAGGCCCCATGAACACCTTTCCTTCCGTCTCTACCAGCCATCACCACCTTTTCTGCCCCTGCAGCTGGTGCTGCGGCTGGGCAGGTGACTTCCACAGTGCTCTTCCTTTGGGGAATAGAAGATGCTAAAGCAGGCCTGGGCAAACTACGGCCCGCGGGCCGGATCCGGCCCGTTCGGCTGTTCTATCCGGCTCGCGGAGCCGAAAGAGCGGAGGGTTCTCTTGCTCTCCCCTCCGCTCCTTCACCAGCAGCCCAAGATGAGAGTGCCAGCATGGTCAGGTTGCTTTTGTTCCGGCCCTCTGGTCCAGTTTAAGAACCCACTGTGGCCCTCGAGTCAAAAAGTTTGCCCACCCCTGTGCTAAAGGGTAGAGGAGGCTTGGATCCAAGAATAGCCTCCATTCCAGGAGACAGAGAGGTCCCTCGGGGTAGGAGGTAACGGAGGGCTGGCAAGGACCTTGCGAGTGGACTGCCAGCCCTCCCCAGGGGGAGAGTGAAGGCGAAGCGGTGACCAGGAACCAGAGGCCACCGACCCGGGACAAGTCCTTCTCCTTCTCTGCTCCCCTCTCAACTCTCAGCTGAAGGGGCGGGTTGCGTGGTGCCTCCCCCTTCAGCCCTGAGGGGTTCCCAGGCTGCGTGCGCCCCAGGCCCTGCGCTCTCACCGGGAAGACTCCTGCTTGTAAATGTCGATAATGTTCTCTACCAGCAGGTTGCGTTGCAGGCCGTAGACGCCATGCCGGTCCAGGACAACCTCATGCCTGCAGGATGGGCAGCGGAAACGGCCTCCCGAAGACACGGTGGTGGAGCCCCGGGATTGCCACAGAGGGTTCGAGGCCTGTGGAGGCAGAGAGTGGGAGAGAGCAGGCGCCATGAGGCCCGAGGGACTGGGAAGCAGGCGGGGGGGGGGGGGGGGAGAGGGAGAGGATGGGCATCCGCTCTTTTCTACGGCTGGGCCCTCCTCTGGGAGCAGCTCAGGGTGGGTGGCCATTTCGATTTCATTTCCCACATTTTATTTTGTTACCCAGCCCACCTTGGCGAGTGTCCCTGCGTCCGGAGCCTCGCTCCGGCCAAGGCCTAGTCAGAATGGGATCTCCCCAAAGGGGCCCGGGTGGAGCCGTGAGGTGACATTGACCTTGGCAGGGAGGCTCAGCAGGAAATGGACTTTAAGTGATGCAGTCAATGTCCTCCAGCGTGGGCTCTCCTGGGCTGCTTCTGGGAGAGATGCCCTGCGGCTTTGGGCAGGGGCTCAAGCAGAGACAAGTGCTGGGGGATTCTGGGAAATCACTCCAGGGACTGGGAGCCAGCAGTCCTGGGTTCTTTTGCTGCCCTTTGCACTGTTCTACGTTGTCCATTTGGACAAGGATGCCACAGGCCACAGGCAATTGGCTCAGAATTGAGGAGGTGATTGCCTGACTAAGCTAGACATATCAAACCTTCTCTGTAGGCACTTGGAATGGAGACATGGAATCTGAGGTGGCTAGACCACGTGCGGCCTTGGAAGTGAAAAGACCTGTGTGTTGGGCTGTGAGTTGACATCGTGGCCACCCAAAACCTTGTGCAAGCAGAAATAGCAAGTGCGGGGGCTCAGAAACTCTGAACAATGAAGGCTGGTCTTAGAGAAGAACAGAGTCCATTTGTAGAGAGCAGCAGAGACGAAACAACGGCAGAGGCTGCTTGTTGTTCCTCGACATTCACCTCTTCTTAAATAATAGAATCCCTGAGATTTTGGCAAGGCACATGGAATAAAGAACTTGTGACTGCCCAGCTGGTGTGGCTTCGACCTATGAACCAGGAGGTCACGGTTCAATTCCCGATCAGGGCACATGCCCAGGTTGTGGGTTCAATCTCCAATAGGGAACATGCAGCAGGTGGCCAGTCAATGATTCTCTCTCTTCATTGATGTTTTCATCTTTCCCTCTTCCTTTCTCTCTGAAATCAATTTAAAAAAGAACATGTGTCCAAGCCTCCCTTCCAGCTGGGTGTGGCCAAGAGACTGTGTTCTGGCCAATGGGGTGTAGATAGAAGTGTTTTGTGCCATTTTTATGGAGTGTGCACACTGATGAGATGTCACAGGGCCTTGACTCTTGTCCATGTCAATAAGCCTATCATAAAATTGGTTTCAGTACCTGTCATTTCATTTAACGTTTCAGAACCTATCCACAACGTTAAGTGAAGAGTTACTGTGTCTTTGATGGGAGAGGCATGCCCTGTTCCTCCTTCCTCCTTCCTCCTCCTTCCTCCTTCCTGCTGGTTGAAATGAAGATAGAATGGCTCATGTTGAAGCAGCGTCTTGAGCCACGAGGCTGCCCCATGTTGAGAACGGCACCAAGATAAAGGGAGTGTCTCTGATGAGGCAGTCCAGGACAAGGCAAATGGAAGGTTAAGTAAAGAATTCACAACCCATACTTTCACTTGAGAGAAAACACAAATCTTTACCTTCTTGAAATTATTGTTATTTTGGGTTTTCTGTCACTTACAGCAGAATCTAATCCTAATCAGTTGGGAAACCACACACTCCTGGAGAGGAATGGAGAGACTAGTCGCCTGTGACTTGGTGCATTTCCTGCAGCTGGGATCTGTCAGACTCCAAATCCTCAGGTCCCTTCTGTGGGTGCAGCAGCAGCCTGTGACACCTAGAGGGCACCCAAGCCCAGAGTCCTGGTGGATCCTCTGGTAGCAAGAGACGGGCCAGGTAGGAAACGTGGCCCTGTGGCCAAGTGGGCAGCCTATCTTGGGGAGAGTGACTGGCATGTTACAGATATCACATTTTTGGGGGGATTTCTTGAGCATTCTAAGAAGATAATGATCATAAAGTTGGAACAAATTAGTTTGAGATTATCCAAGGCTGCGTTTGTCTTTCTCAGGGACTAGATTATATGGATATTGTTTAGTTTAGTTTAGTTTAGTTTAGTTTAGTTTAGTTGTGGGTTAAAGTATAAAATCACTGGGCTTTTTAAAATATATATATATTTTATTGATTTTTTACAGAGAGGAAGGGAGAAGGCTAGAGAGCTAGAAACATCGATGAGAGAGAATCATTGACCAGCTGCCTCCTGCACACCTCCCCCCGCCCCGACTGGGGACGTGCCCACAACCAATGTACATGCCCCCGATGGGAATCGAACCTGGGACCCTTCAGTCCGCAGACCGATGCTCTATCCACTGAGCCAAACCAGTTTCAGCTCACTGGGCTTTTAATATTAGAATCTAAGTGTGTAAGGATGACTCTAAGCTTGTAAGCTCCTGCAGGGATCTTACTTCACTTTTGTGGATGAAAAAAAGGGGTTCTGCTGAAACTGGTTTGGTTCATAAAGATGTTTAGTAAATGTCTGAATGGTAAAAAAAAAATAATAATAATACTAAAATAAAAATAAGAGTCATATTCTAAAGCCTTAGCCTAGAGCAAAGACAAAGTCATAGGTCCCCTCTCTCCGCCTCCTCCCTCCCTCACTGTGCCTTCCTCTGTACTCATTATTCCACAGTCCACACGTGTTTTGAGGGTCTATTAAGTATCGAGCACTGTGCTGTGGGCTTTCCAGACATTATTGAATTTAATCCTCAAGACTTCCTTGTCCAGATGAACATGCACCCCCTAATTTGGACTACAAGAATTAGGATGATAGGGGCTAACACTTCCTTTATGCCAGTCTTTGCTCTAAGTCCTTCTATTTGCATGAACTCATGTAATCCTCATGTCAACCCTATGAAGTAGGTTCCACTCAGCCCCGTTTCAAAGAGAGGAAATTGTAGCCCAGGCAAGTTAAGTAAATTGCACATGGCCAATAGATGGCAGAGCCAGTACTTGAACTCAGGGCCCTCTGCCTCCGGAGTCCGTCCCAGTAATCAACATACCACACTTTACATTCCAACATTCGTCTCTATGAGTTTCAGGTAACACAGATCTTAGGAAAGTCCCCGAAAGGCCAAACACCAGCCTTTCACCAATGACAGAAACAGCAGCCTAGAATCCAGCGGCAGCTTAAGGTTATCTGGGCAGAGATAAACAAACGATGGCCCATCAAATCAAAACCTCTGTGCTGCGGAGCATGGTAAGGGCCCAGCTTGTCAGTGAAAAGGGGAGGCAATAGCTCAGATCTCAGGGCGACCTCCTCCCAGGGATGTACGCATGCCCCCAGGGAGAATAATTCATCGGGTTTGGTGTGAAAAATGCAGCATCACCACACCGAGGCTCTCACTGTCCACTGATCCTAGGTATACCCCCTCTGTTCACCAGAGAAGCCAAAGGACTCAACCGAGACTGCAGCCCAGTGATGGCCCCCAGCTCGCCAGTTTACCGTTCAGAGAAGCGTGGAAGAAAGCCAAGGCGAATGGAAGGTTAAGTAAAGAATTCACTTTCAGCATCAGATAAAACTACCCCAGTTCCGAGAGGAGCGATAAGCCCAAGGGATCTAACAGGAGATGCAAGCCCGGATAGTCCAAAAAGAATGGGGGAGAGGAAGCGTGACACGCAAAGGACAGATGAAGACTACACGTTGGAAGAAGAATTGCTCCAAGAAATGTTACAATTTCAATATAACATTTTGAAGGCAATAAAGAAAACAGTCCCTTTGATAAAAAGAAGAGATATAAGTGATCGGCATTGGAGAACAGTAAGTTGGCAGAATTAAGGAAATAAATCGAGTAAAATATTTTAGCAACATAGGAACAAAATGCACATTTGACACGGAAGGAACTAGAGTTCATGATGCTGATCCAAGTTGCATAGATTGTATAAAACAGCAGAGACGGAGTCATCGGGACTCATGATACAGTGTAGATGAACCTTGAAGACATTATATGCTAAATGAAATGTCTGGCACCAAAGGGCAAATATTGTATGATCCTTCTCAGACGAGGCACCTGGAACAGTCTGATGCATAGAGATGAAAAGCAGAAGGGTGCCTGCCAGGGGCTGGGGGTGGGGAGGGGATGGAGAGTTACTGTTGAATGGGAACAGAGTTTCTGTTTGGGAAAGTGAAAAGTTCTGGAGATGGATGGATAGTGGTGATGTTTGTGAACAATGTGAATATTATTTTATTTTTTTATCCTCACCTGAGGATATTTTCCCATTGATTTTTAGAGAGAGTGGAAGGAAGGGAGGGAGACAGAGAGAGAAAAACACCCGTGTGAGAGAGACACATGGATTGGTTGCCTTACACATGTCCCCTGATGGGGGTGGGTGGCGGGGGGAGGGGGACTGGGAGGGAACCCACAACCCCAGCCCGGGTACATGCCCTGGACCAGGAATCAAACCGGAGGAGACCTTTCCGTGTGCATTTGATGCTCTAACCACTGAACATGCTGCCTTCTTTAATTTTTTTTTAAACTATAATTTCCAAATTTTGTACAAGCACTTCAGGGTTTGGGGAAAAAAACAAAAAACCTTTATTTTTAAAAATGCAATGACCAGGGCTGACTTGAGAGAAAAGGGGGCGCTAAAGTGCCATAAGAACCAACAAGAGAAAACCTACTTAGTACAGAACTGTTAGTTCAAGGGGGAGGGTGTCTAAGACATAGCATTTGAAGACTGGGAAGACAGGTAACAGAAGATGGGAGTTAGGAAAAAGCTTGAGGAGAGCGGAGAGACCGCCGGAGGTTGGTTACAAACAGGGACGGGAGAGAGGGTAAGCACAGCCCAGCTGGGAGGCAAGTGCCGCAGCCAATGTGAGTCTCTGCCTGCCCCGAGATGGTGCCGGCCGTTATGGGCGCGGCATCAGCAGGACAGGCCGATCCCTTGGATGTGGGTGGGCTGTGGGGAGAGGAGGGAGTCACAGATAATCCTGGCATCCCAAGCCTGGATGCCTGGGTACTTAACCTGGGACAATGGCCCCCAAAAGATCCATGGCTAGAATTCAAGTGGCCAGCGAACCAAATGGGAAAATGAAATTGCATCTATTTCCACTAACCTCCGGCAGAGCTCGGGCACTTTCCTCAGTTGTGAAGGCAGGCGACAAACCACAGTAACAGCATTTTAGCAACAGAAATCATAGGTATTGTCATATCACATTTCAGGTGTTGGTCAAGTCTCCAAAAATAATTTACGATCATCACTACTTCTAAACTAGTAGTTATTAGGCCCACTGCTCCATCTCATTATTTATTTATTTATTACTTTAAAAATATTTTTATTGATTTTTTTTCAGAGAGGAAGGGAGAGGGATAGAGAGCTAGAAACATTGATCAGCCGCCTCCTGCACACCCTCATAGGGGATGTGCCCGCAACCAATGTACATGCCCTTGAAAGGACCCAGGACCTTTCAGCCCGCAGACCGACGCTCTACCACTGAGCCAAACCGGTTTTGGCAAAATATATATTTTTTAAAAATAAGATCACAATAAAAAAAGTTTCAATACCACAGATGTACTTGGAGCAACATCTCCCCCATTGAGAATGTGTGAGAGTGCATGCTGAGTTCCAACAATTGGTTTTCTTTATAGGTATTATGTTTTATGCATTTAAAAGACACTTATTTTTTCAAAACCACACACATTTTGTTTTTGAAAAGGGTCCCTCACAATAAACAAAATAAATAACAGAAAAGGGTCCCGAAGCTTCACAAACTGACCACGCAGTGCTGGCACTAAAAGAGGTTACTTCCTGCCCTGAGAGGAAGTCCCAGGACGGCCTCAGCGCAAACAGGAATCTGTGCCGGGAGGTTTACGTGGCAACCTCCTGCATACACTCCCACAGCCGGCTGTCTCACGCGGGGCTAAAGAGCCGTCAGCTAACACCCGGTGAGCAAAACCCTACTTTTTGCTTCTGTTTATCTGATTAAGAAATAATTGATGGGCTCTGTTGTGCACACCGATGTCTTCGTTCTTTCCCTTTATCGCACGTTGTGAGATGGCTTAAACATGAGAGCCGGCACCACGGGAAATTTTCACGAGCCAGCGAGGTGATGGATAAAGGAAATTCCATCACTCCAGGAAACGGAGCGCCTGGATTTATGTCCCTCCCCTGTTCTTTTGTGTGTGGCTGTAGCCTATTTCCTGTGTTCTCCCCATAAAATGGCAACGGCACCCATTCTGCCTAACTCAGATGGAATCACGCGTGTGATTACAAAGCACTGCTCTAGACCTTAACAATATATGGCCACACAGAAGCATAGGGCCCAAAATAACGGTTCCTTCTTCACTGTGAAGAATAGCATGAAGCAAAACGAATAGTAAATGGAATGTAATTCTAGGCTACGTTCAAGGCTCCTATGTAGCATACATGCCACGCGTTGTCACTCTTTTAGACTCGATGGTGCCTTCTATTTCGTCGGCCGAATTTCATGGCACCAAATAGAAATGTTCCAACTAGAAAGGTGCTTTGTGAATGCAGTACTCTAGCAAGTCTATACTTATGTCCGAATGTTTTCCTTCTCCCCTCGCTGCCCAGAATGAGCGGATGTGGGAGACTGGCCCACCATGCAAGGTGGGGAGGGGAACGTTGGAGGTGTCAGAGGCATTCTCCCCCCAATAACCAACAGTGGGCCCTCCTTGGGTACAGCGCTGGTCCTCCGAGCCCCCCTTGGGTACACGGAAGAAACCAGGCATTTGGAGACAAGCCGAAGAGCCTTAGAAGAACCCAGGTGTTGACAAATGCCAAGTTGCAGGTGGGAGAGTGATTCGGAGCCGAGGGCTGGCTCTGTCGGATGGAACCTAGCAAAGAGCCCAGCGCGAGGGTTCTGCGAAGGGAGGCTGGCTGAAGGGGAGGTGGGTAAGCAGAAGAGGGACTCAAGGTAAGACACCAGCAATGGGATGGAAAGCCTTAAAAAGGAAGTCCGTATGAATTCTGGAACTTGTAAAGTCAGATTGTTAGAATTATAAGGATGTTAAAGATCCATCTAATCATCCTTTTCCTCTCTTTCTCACGTGTGTGTGAAAAGAGGTGTGGAGGGGTGAACTAGCCTGATTTACCTCCCGTGGCAGGTGAAGGAAGACACTGGTGTGAGGAGATCCCAGGAATGCTACCCTCCAGTCTAGGATTTTGTTTCCCTAAGTCACGTCTCTTCCCTGAAGTCAGTAAGATCTGCTTCGAGGTCAGTGCAACTCACAACATTTCAACAAACGCATTTCTCACAAGGGAGAGGGGCCCAGGGCTGGGCCAGTGCCCTCCGTAGCAGGTGGAAGTCGTGGAGGAGGCTGGTTGTGCAGGGTTCCACTGCAGGCCTGTGCCTGATAACCACAGGTCTTAACAGTTAACCCGTAAAGAGCTGGAATTTGGCCGAAACCTGTTTTACTCAGTGGATAGAGCGTCAGCCTGCAGACTGAAAGGAATCAGGTTTGATTCTGGTCAAGGGCATGTATCTTAGTTGAGGGCACATCCCCAGTGGGGTGTGCGCAGGAAGCAACTGATAGATGTTTCTAACTCTCTATCCCTCTCCCTTCCTCTCTGTAAAAAATCAACTATATATATATATATATATAAAAAACTAATTTGGGGAGGAGTGTCAAAACACAGAGGCCATCTCTTTCCCTGACCGCCCTGCATGAGAGAAGGAGGCTCCTGTCTTGATATTCGCATCGCGGTAAATCTCTCCCTAGATGGACATCCTCCAGAAAAGCTGTTCCTGAACCATCTTCTCACAAGGCTTTCTGGTTGTTCAGTTACAACAGGTTGCAGCTCACACACAAGTGCCCACAGCGAGGAGGGGGCAAGAATAAAAATAAATGGAAGGCTTGCTTTAAAGTAGCTCAGGAGCGGATGGAGTTTACAAATACAGAAACACATGGGAGATGTTTGTGTAAAACTCCCACACCACAGCTTTCTTCTAGTCAAAATGCTTGGGAGCTGAGTGGGTGCAGGGTGAGGAGAGAGGGAGGGACAAATTAAAGGGGGCAATGTTTAAATTGAGAGAGAAAGAGAAAAAGAGAGAGAGAGAGAGAGAGAGATATTACAGCTCTAATGAAAACTAGTTAAACCAGGATGAAATAATGTAAAAATATGAGTCAAGGGCTTGAAAGTAATAGACAAACAAAAATAATTGTGTTGGGAGGTAGGATTATGGATGATTCCCTCACAAACCCTCATATTATCGCACATTTTCAATTAAACCTTTTAACTTTTCAAATATTTCTCCTGGCTTTAGTTTTACTTGCCATTATAAAATCATAATTCTCTAAAATTCTTGTTTGTTGTCCATCACAGCAGTTTTTAGAACAGCAAAAACACTGAACCGCATCTAAATGTTTTAGAGGACTGATTAAATTCAGGTTGTCCCCAGAAATGTATATACACTTTGAACAATTATTAATTTTAATGAGTTAAATCTGATGCTTCTTTCATTAAAAGCATCAATTGAACTATCAACTGTTACGTGAATATACATCTTATTTATTTTTTTAAAATTGATTTCAGAGAGAAAGGGAGAGGGAGAGATAGAAACATCAATGATGAGAGGGAATCATTTATTGGCTAGCTCCTGCATGCCCCCTTCTGGGGATTGAGCTCTCAACCCAGGCATGTGCCCCTGACCAGAATAAAACCCTGGACTCTTCAGTCTGCAGGCTGATGCTCTATCCACTGAGCCAAACCTGCTAGGGCTCAATATACATTTTGGGGGGACACCTTGTAGACTATGGCCCAGTCATAATGATGGAACAACATCATACAGCCATTTGAAAAGGGGGTGGGGGAAGAAAAACATGGATCTGAATGTGTGGATATGGACTAACTGCCAAGAAAGAGTAAGTGAACAAAGGCAGGTGGAGGACAATGATCTAGTTTAAATATTGTGCCTGGGTGGGGTCCCTCTGCCTAGCCAGTGATTGGTGCCGGTAAGGGTCATCTCATCCAGTCCTGATTGGGGCCATTGGGGCTGGTGGCCGTGGAGGGACTGTGGGAGGGCTCCAGGGTGTGTCTGGCCCTGCCTCACCCAGTCCCAACCAGCCGGACCCCAGCAGCAAGCTAACCTACCAATCGGAGCATCTGCCGCCCCCCCCACCCCTCCCGTGGTGTCAGTGCACATCATAGCGACCGGTTGGTCGACTGCTCAGTTGGACACTTAGCAATATATATATATATATATATATATATATATATATATATATATATCACACTTGTGCCTATCCATGGAAATTTTCTGGAAGACCATCAAGAACACTGCTAATGGCTACCTCCATCTGGAGCAGGGAACTGAGCACTGAGGTGGAGATTCACTTTTCATGATGTAAATTCCCACACTGTTTAAAAAATGTGTGTGTGTGTGTGTGTGTGTGTGTGTGTGTGTGTGTAACATTATATACCGGTATCACCTTTATAAGTTCTACTGACTTTCTAGGCAACGTTCTAAGGGTATTTTTCCTAAGTGGCTTGAAGACAGAGAAATCTAAAGTCCTATTCTTGTCCCTATACTTAGAAAACAGACGATCTGATTATGCCCAGAGTTGTCAAAATGTGGAGGCAATGTGTGAAGAAACTAAATATGCTCATCTTTCAGAGGGAGATCTACCGAGAGGAACACGCAGAAGTGTAGCCAAAAAACTGGGTCAGCCTCCCACCAGGCCGGCCCAAATAAAGCAGCGAGAAACAAGCTGTTCGGTCTCCTCTGCTTGGAGGCGGGGTGGGGGGTGGGACGGGCTCTGCACTTGGAAAGATCCACAGAACCACCCGAAGCCCTAAGCACCACGCCGTCCCACAAGTACCCGCATCCCACAAGTACCCCAAAGCATCCCCAGGTCTCTCGGGGCCCAGGTCAGTACCCCCGAGCGTCAAGGAATCAAGGCAGGAACGCCTGGATGCGGAGGGCTGCCTTGAACAGGGAGGTCATGCCAACATCTCCTGGCCTCCTGTGCCTGCGTCCCGCCGCCCGACTATACACATATAACTGTGTCTATAGTTTCAATATTTGTACCACTTTTTACAGACAACATGGGCTTCACTCTGCAAGCACCCATTGGCTTCCCCACATTTCAGGTTCTCATGAAATCCCAAGTTCATGAGAAGGGAAGGCGAAATCTTTTGGGCGTTCCGTCTGGGGCATCTCAGTCTGAAAGGTGTTCAGAGACGTCCTCAGACCAAGGCAAAGACCTAGACGTGCAAGGCAGAGCCTCTCGTACGTGACTTGGCCGTACGTGACTCGCCCGGGGTAGGGCGGCCTTGCGGTCAGTCTAGGCCAGTGGTCGGCAAAACTGTGGCTCTCGAGCCACATGCGGCTCTTTGGCCCCTTGAGTGTGGCTCTTCCACAAAATGCTACCACGTGGGAGCGTACACATAGAGTGTGATTGAAACTTCGTGGTCCATGCGTGGAAGTCGGGTTTTGGCTCTCCAAAGAAATTTCAATCGTTGTACTGATGATATTTGGCTCTGTAGACTAATGCGTTTGCCGACCACTGATCTGGGCCCCCCGCGAGGGAAAATCACTGGCTCTGAGATCCTCCGGAGCCACAAAGACTGACAGAGGACTAGGAGATGGGCATGGGGCTCGAGGGGAAGATGGCAGGAGGGGCTATGGGGCCGGGCATCAGTGAAGATGGCAGACAACGGACAAAGGGTGGGTCCCCGGCCCCCCTGAGGACGGCCTGGCTTAGGGAGCCCGTTACCTCCCCTCCACACATGCTGCCCCAAAGAGCTTAAAGGGGAGCATTTTCTGGGTTAAGTTCAAAATCACTGTTCAACACACTTCCTCATCATTTCTTTTTCTTTTTTTTTTTTTTTTTTTTTTTACTATATTTTATTGATCTTTCACAGAGAGGAAGGGAGAGGAGAGAGATAGAGAGCTAAAAACATCGATGAGAGAGAAACATCGACCAGCTGCCTCTTGCACACCCCCTACTGGGGATGTGCCCACAACCAATGTACATGCCCTTGACTGGAATCGAACCTGGGACCTTTCAATCCGCTGAGCCAAACCGGTTTCGGCTTCCTCATAATTTCTGATAGCGATGAAGAATGTGTGTTCATGAGGCCTCCTAACACTGCCCATGCCTACGAAGCAGGCCCGCTGGGGTCCATTCAGAGCTTCATTTCATTAGCAAGTGTGTGTGTGTGTGTGTGTGTGTGTGTGTGTGTGTGTGTGTGTGTGTCTTCCCCCTCACTCTTTCTGAACTTTGCCCCATTCTGTAGATTACCGAACCTCTACCAGTGACAGGGCAAGAAAGAAAGCCCGTTTATAAGCCATTCTGGTGGACGCCGCTCTTCTTGTTAAAACCGGTAGCTGAAACGGTATCTGCGGATCGGATTAGGTCTGCTTTGCCTCGTGGCCACATGCAAACCCGCACTGGCTGCGTTTCTGGGAAGTAGAGTTTATTCTCTGCCTTCTCTCGAAGGCACCTCAACCCTTTGTAACCAGTGGGCCCCTTGGTGACTCGTCAGGGGTGGGGCACGGGCCTGGCTCTTTCAAGTGGGGAGCATCCGAGGTCCCCTGCCCACTGTCTAATTCTGCCTCCCAAACACGGATGCGCTGAGCTCTGCAGAGTTCCCCTGTCATCACGACCTTGTAGTAATTCATGATCTCAACGCCCTTTCTCCAGGTTGTCCACAATGTTCTTAAATCTGAACCTCCAAGCTGGAATGCAGAGCCCAGTCCAGACTCTTCCACAGCCTGGGGCAGGACCGCCTCCCTCCTGCTCCCTATGGGGTCTTCCTTCCCCTGTAGATACCACCTTCCCAGCGGCTGTCCCGGCACCAGCTGGCCTCGCAGCCTGCAGCGCAGCTGCTGACTCATGCTTATTCTGGGACCTCCTAGAACCCCGGCTCTCCGTGGGCCCTTCAGCCAGGACAGCCGCCGCCCGTCCCATTGAGCACTCTCCCCATCACCGGCAGGGGGTGGGGAGGGGGTCTCAGCTCTGATGAGAAGCCTCCCAAGTCCGCACTGCTCCACCCGGCCCCGCCCCCAACCGCGCCCGGGCCCACCTGGAAGACGTCGTTGGCACACTTCCGGCACAGGTTGTGCTGGCAGGGCAGGATCACCACCGGCTTGGAGAACATCTCCAGGCAGATGGGGCAGATGAGCTGCTTCTCCAGGTTGTCCATGCTGTGTGCATCCCCTAGCAGCGGCTTGAAACCCACTGCGAAGTTCATCCCCTCAGTGGTGGTGCCGACCTCGGCCGGGGCCCGGATCTGGCCTTGCCTCGCTGCCTCTGGACCCCTCCTCCCTCCCTCCCTCAGTCTCTGGATTCTTCTGCTCCCTGTTGCCGCTCTCTCTCGAACCAGCTTCTCGCTCTCTCCTGTCCCTTCCTCTAACGAGTGGCCGCGTCTTTAGCTGTTTTCAGACACCTGTCTCTCTCCTCTCCGCTCTGCCACGCACAGGGCAGCTTTCTCGAGCCCTCGATCCCTGAGCAATTGTCCCTGGAAATGTCTCCTTTTGTTCCCCCAACCACTCTCGTCCTCTCTGCAGGCGGCACTGTTTGTCCCTCACTCCCCAGAGAGCAGATTAACTTGCAGGTGGGGGTGGGGAGCAAGGGGCCTCCGTGTGACATTCCGACTCCCGATTTAGCTCCTGTAAGGCGAGCCACAGCTGTCATGACCCTGACTCACTCGGGAATGGGTGACTCTTGGGCAAGGGCAGGGGTGAGCTGAGCCGCTTTGGCGACAGGTGGGCCGGCAGAGGTACCGAGCGCGAACTTGTTCTCACTCAGAAGCTCCTGGGGGCCCCTGAGCCCCGCTCTGGCGCGGGCCCGGCTCCCGGGGCAGTGCCCGGGGGCAGGACACAGGCTAAGTCGCCTGCTGGAGAGGGACCACGCATGGCTCAGGGAGGGAGGCTCCTCAACCTCTCGATTGAGAGAGATTTTCTCACCGATCTGGTAGACCTCCTGATAGGCAGCGAGGCTTAGCCAGCGACCTGGCCCGCTTCCTGAGCCCCACGGGGCAGAACCGCAGCCCCTGAGACTGGACGGGCTCTGGTCCAACATTCCTGGGCCACTTTGTAGTTGTTTTTTTTTTCAATCTTTGCCCGAGGATATGTTTCCCCCCAGTGACTTTTAGAGAGAGTGGAAGGGAAGGAGACAGAGACAGAGAGAGAGAGAAACATTGATTGATGTAAGAGAGACCCATCGATTGGTTGCCTCCAGAACACGCCCTGACCGGGACCAGGGACCGGAATTGAACCCGGGATCCTTCAGACCATGTGCCGATGCTCTAACCACTGAGCAAGTCGGCCTGGGCTGGTCCACTTTTGCTCTTGCCCGGAACGTTCGTACACGGCCCTAGGAAAAGCAGCTCTGGAGGCCAGAGCCGGCAGTGATGCCGGGGCCTGGGACGGCCTCAGGAGCTTGCCCCCGAGGAAGCATGGCATTCCGACCCACGAACACATCACTGGAGCCGCTCCAGGGACTTTCGATTTGTTGGGAAACTGAGAGAAGCTGAGCTGGGCAGAAGGGACCCGCGTGCCAGGGACCTATTTTGAGCACCAGGGGACTCGGCCTCCGGGGAAACTTTAGAGCGCTGACTAAGTCGTCATCACACGGCTCCCGGAGGCCTCAGCCCTGGGCGGCCTCGGCCCCAGCCCCGCAGAGTCCGGGGCGCCCCCTCTCCAAGGCGACGGCTCTCCACTGTGAGCACCGGTCCTCACGGGCCTTCTTCTCTACCCACAGTTGGTGCTTTGGGGGGCCCCACATACACACTGGAAGTGGACAAAAGCTCTTTTATTTTCTGACATTCTTCAGCCCTTCTCCCAAGTCAGGAGAGAGACAAGTGTGAGGAATCACCAAACTCTGACCCTGGCGGACGGGAAATCAGTGGTGGGTGGAGGACACCGAACAGGTTGTGTGAAGAGGCCCGAGTGGGAAAAGGGTCTGTAAACGTACCGTCGCTTCCCCATCACGGGCCTCATGCCTGTTTGGAAAACCGCCTGCATCAGATGTGGTGAAAGAGAAGCCTCAGAGGCATCCGTCCATTTCCTCAGCGGACGCGTGGCGGCCCGGAGCGTGTGCCGATTGTGTGGGCACCGGGCTGGTGGTGCTGAGTGTGTGGGCACCGGGAGAAGGGGGCACCACAGCTCTGGGCCAGGATCCCACGCTGCTCAGCTCCCAGGATCCGGGTGGAGACATCCCCAAGTGGCTCAGGGACCCTACCCGGCTGACACTGGCTCCAATCCCTAAAAAGGATGCTTGGGAAAAGTCTGTCACCAGCGCCTGAGATGTCTTCAGGGTAGGGATGGGGGTGGTGGTGGTGGTGGTGGCGGTGGCGTGTCTGCTCTCTGACATTGAAATTGGGACCGGAGCTAAAGAACAAGAGTAGCTGGGCGACCTGCATGGCCAGGGTCAGTGGCGCCGGCGGGGACAGAGACTGCATCCTCGCTGGGAAGGACGCCGTTAGTGCTTCTAGAGTCGGGATTCTTACAAGAGGAGGGGCAAATCAGGGTCAATGTCAGGACGGGGCTACTTGCTCCACTCTTCAATGCGTCCAGTGGACTGGGCAGCAGGAGTCACCTTCACTGGGTCAGCACCTGGGGAGAGAAGTTGACGTCTTATTAACTAGAAGGCACGAGCGCCCAGATTGCAAAGAAAGCCCCCATAGGTAAAGCTATGAACACTTACAGTTATGCTATAGGGCGATAAACTTTCCATTAAAGACTCATCTGAAATTAGTGTATAGTCTTTTCTTTTCTTTTTTTTTTAATTTTAAAATATATTTTATTGATATTTTACAGAGAGGAAGGGAGAGAGATAGAGAGCTAGAAACGTCGATGAGAGAGAAACATTGACCAGCCGCCTCTTGCACACCCCCTACCGGGGATGTGCCCCGCAACCAATGGACATGCCCTTAACTGGAATCGAACCCGGGACCTTTCAGTCCACAGACCGACGCTCTACCACTGAGCCAAACCAGTTTCGGCAGTCTTTTCTTTTTAAAAATCTATTTTTTATTGATCTCAGAGAGGAAGGGAGAGGGAGAAAGACATATAGAAACATCAATGATGAGAGAGAATCATTGATCGGCTGCCTCCTGCACACCCCCCCCCCCACTGGAAATCGAGCCTGCAACCCGGGCATGTGACTTGACCAGGAATCGAACCGCGACCTCCTGGTTCATAGGTTGACGCTCAACCACAGAGCCACACCAGCCAGGCTGTATGTTCTTTTCTTATCCTTTAGTTATTGCTGCATTTCAGTTTTCATACCCCACTCTTCATCTTTTAATGATCTTCATCATCATTTTCTTCCCCTTTTCTAAAACGCTCTTTGTTTCCTAAGATGGAATTTGAAAAACACGTATGTATTAACAGTAACATTTTGTTTGGCCCAGGGGTGAGAAAAACGTTGCCTTGCAGTTACACATTAGCATCATTAGGTGGCGCTAGTGTGGATTCCAGTCACCTCACACTTGGAAGTTTAGCTGGAGTGGGCATGCTCTCAGACACTTCATCTCCCTTTTGAATAAACGACATCCTCTAACTGGTCTTCAACGACTACCTTTTCTGGGCACACTCTCCCACCCATTCCTCAGCTTAACTGCCCAGAGGCCAGCATGACAGCCAAACTGTCGGTGTGTAGCATAAACCCTTCAGAAAACAGGTGTCTCCCCTCTCTCTCTCTTCGCTTTGCCCCAAATACTGACTCGAGGCTCTCCTATTTGTGGTTCACAGTTTCATCCCAACCACCTTTTCCGTTCCTAGTCCAGCTCTTACCCTGGCGCCTGCCAGTGGTTCTCACCTGATCTCCCAGGCTGAGTCTGGACGTTCTCCTGGTATTTTCTCCTCGATAACTCCTCGGGGGTCGGCGGCTTAAGTGCGCCGCAGCAGAAGCAGCAGCAACAGCAGCAGCAGCAGCAGGTGAGCAGAACACACAGGATGACAAGGGTCTGAAAGGTGGGGAAGGGTGGCCTCGGTCCACGTATCCATTCCAGCTCCCCGCCCACACCCTCCTCGCACCCGGAAAGTGGAGACAAAGAGCATCTGCCCTCAGAGAGGAGGGGAAGGTGCCCTTGGTGAGGAGGGCCACCCTTTCCTTCTTATCCTTAAAGGACTAGGAAGACGTGCGTACCTTGAACCAACAACTATTCATCGTAAAATAGTAGTTGACGCCGTCTTCACCATAATGATCGTACAGGTAGATTCCCAACGAGCCATGCCGGTCGTAGATTTTCCGCTTCTTTTCATCGCTCAGGATAGCGTGCGCTGTGTTGATCTCTTTGAATATTTCTGCGGATTGAGCGTCTCCGGGATTCTTATCTGGGTGATACTTCAAGGCCAGTCTCCTACCAAGGCAATATCCAAAAGCGGGAGAGAATAGGGAGCCGCTGGGGAGGGAAGGTTGGGATGAAAGACAAGGGGAGGTTTCCAGATGGTGAGGGAGGAACACCTCAAATTTCCCGTGTTACCCGCGTTTCCCCGAAAATAAGACCCACTTCATGGAAACCTAAGGCGTCCCCTGAAAATAAGACCTAGCGCATCTTTGGGAGAGAGAAAAAAAAATTAATAGAAGACGCTGTCTTATTTTCGGGGAAACAGGGTAGATGTGGTTCAAAGAACGGAGGCAAAGCGTCCAAAGTCCAAAAGTCCTTCCCACGCCGCCCTGAAGAGGATGGTGGCCCCACCCAGCCCCACGGTGGGCTTTCTAGATGGGCCGGAGAGCAAAGTAGAGAGACATGGATTACAGGGGGCTGCGGGGCTCCCTAAGAGGCGGAGAGGTCTGAACCTGTAGGCCTTTTTTATTTCGTCGGGGGAGGCCCCCTTCTTGAGCTCCAGCACTGCGTACAGGCTTGTCCCGGTCTGGGACAGGCGGCGGGCTGCCTCGTCCACGTGCGTCATGATCCGGTCAGGTGAGCGCTGCCACAGGGGAGGCTGCAGAGACGGGGACGCCCAGGGACGGGAAGCGCATTGCCTTCAGGGGCTAGGCGGGCAAATGGCCACATAAGACAGCGGTGAGTGGGGTCTGTGACTAGCAGGAGAGTGCCGGTTCCCAGAGAAGACATTCAGATTCAATTTTTAAATATATATATTTTTAAAATATTAATTGGAGAGCCAGAGGGGGTAGACAGATTGAGATGTGTTGTTGCACTTCTTTATGCACTCACTGATTACTTCTCGCCTGTGCCCTAACTGGGGATTGAACCCACAACCCTGGCATATCCGGAAGGCGCTCTAGCTGACTGGGCGGCCCGGCCGGGGCCAAATTCAAGCTTTAAAGAGGAACCGTCTCACATTACCCAGGGCCCTTCAGCCATGCAGACCTCCAGACACCTCCCCACATCCTAGAGAGCTGTAAACAGGAGGAGGCCTCAACCTGGGAAGAGATGGATTTTTCCCAGAGCGACTAGCGCCTTCAGTCAACAGCCCTGCTGGTCTTGTCCAAACTCATTGCTGGGCTTGAGAGGCCAGGGCAGCCTCAGGCCCTGAGCAGAACGGGGGGCCTGGGATCTGGGAGAGCTACAGTGTCTTCGGGGGAAACAATTCAGATCACACCCTGAACACCTAAGAGAGGCCCGGGGTCCAAAGCCCGGCCCAGGGCAGCGCTTACAGCCAGGCCAGAGACTTTATTCCTCCCTGGGCCTCCCCTCCCAACTCACCCCACCCCTGCCCCTCAGAGGCAGGGCAGTGAAACCACTGGAGGGGAGTGAACAGGGGCTATAGCTGTAGGGCCCGGCTAGCTACCATTGAAGGGTCAGTGAGTAAGACCCCCCAGAATGGGGAGAGCCTGGGGGGGATGTGGCCCAGGAGAACCAAGGCGACGAGCTGGGAAAGGGACTGCTCTGGCTCCCCGGGTCCCCTCTGCTGTGTGGACTCCCTGCCGGACCTGGCCTCTACCTCCTTTCAGCCAGCTGGGCAGGCCTTTCACCCTCCGCCTGGGCGTGAGACTTCACACCGCTGGTCCAGTTGCCCACTGCGCCTGCGCACTGTGTTAACTCTCGGGGTCGTTTTTTGGCGCCACCGGAAGGTCTGGGAGGCGAGGCTGAGCGAGCCCTGGGACTTATTTCGCTCGCCCGGAAACCTGAGCGTAGGGATACGCCAGGCGCCCTGCAGGCGAGGGCAGCGTGGCATCCTTTGTAGCATCTCTTCTCCCCTGGAAGGGAACCACCCATCGGGTCTCCGTTCTGGTTCGTTGACTCACTTAAGGAAAGATAATGGGCTTGCAGGACGCGGCCGTGTGAGAAGTATGGCTGCTGCACGCCTTCCTTAAGACGTGCATGACCTTCCCAGTCTTCACGTTCACCTTCTGTTTCTCTTCCACCTGGAAACTGGTGCAGGCCCTTTAAGACTCACCTCAAATGCCAGTGTTCCTGGGACTCCTTCCTTCATTCCCCCAGTCATTCCCACCTTGCCCGGTCAAAGCATGTATCCTGTTGTATTGTTGTCATTAGTTCGCACATTCCTTTTTAAGACAATATCTTGAACATTTCCAGAAGTTACGACTGTTCTTCAAAAACTTCCTTTAAATACTATGACATCATGAGTATGTACCATAATGCAAATGTATGATCCAGATTGGATAATGAAATCGTTTCTAATCATGCAATGGTGTTGTAACCTTATGATGAAAATTCCTATCTTACCTCTCAATCTTTAAACAAATTTCCCTTTTTCCCCCTTGGAGTAGAAAGTGAAATTCTTTGAGGACCTTGACCCGTATTACTAACTCTCTTCCCAGGAAGGTACCAAAAGTACCAATTTACATCCCTACTAGAGGACGTGAGAGCAGCCATCTTTTCCTGGCCTTATTTCGGTGATCCCCTACAGGAAGTAGTGTTTGCAGCACTAATAATTTACCACGTCATGATAGTGGAGAGGCAAACTCAATGGTTCCTATAATATGTAATTCAAAGAGCTTTATTAATTCAATTATATATCTCTGTTACCCCCCTCTTGTGGTTTTCACCATTCTCTTTTCTTTAATACAGTTATATATGCACATCTATCTTCCCTTCTAGTTTTTTTTTGTTTGTTGCTTTGTTTATTTTTTTACAGAGTGGAAGGAAAGGGGATAGAGAGTTAGAAACATCGATAAGAGAGAATCATTGACCAGCTGCCTCCTGCACACCCCCTACCGGGGATGTGCCCGCAACCAATGTACATGCCCTTGACTGGAATCAAACCTGGGACCTTTCAGTCCGAAGGCGGATGCTCTAGTCGCTGAGCCAAACCGGTTTCAGCTATTTTATTGACTTTTTACAGAGAGGAAGAGAAAGGGATAGAGAGTTAGAAACATCATGAGAGAGAATCATCGATCAACTGCCTCTTGCACATCCCCTTACTGGGGATGTGCTTGCAACCAAGGTACATGCCCTTGACTAGAATTGAACCCGGGATCTTTCAGTCCGCAGGCCGACGCTCTATCCACTGAGCCAAACCAGTCTCAGTCCTTCTAAGTTTTAAGTGATAAATCAACACTCCACCCCAAGAGATATGAGCCATCTGAGCAAACTAACTAAGGAGTCCATATGTTATAGGCACAATGACTGTTGAACTAACGAATTTATTTCTGAAGGTTTCTGATCAGGATGGGGGTAGATATCTGTACGTCTATAAACAGGATGAGGCTTGAAATATTTGGCATCACCCACCCACTTCTTAGGTTCTGGGTCAGATGGATTTAGAGGGTAGTGACCTAGGGGGAAGGAACTAAAGCTAACAAATTTTTTGGTGGGTGGTACTATGCCAGATTTCTCTAACCTCCAACCTTTGATCACCATCACGGGAAGTCAGAAATAGCAGAACAATATCAATCATTTCTTCACTAGCACTGGGAGCAGGGCAGAAGGCATCAGAAGTGCAGTGCACTCTGCAAGTTCCTCACCTCGGTCTACAGGCCCAGCGTGGTCCTGCCCCTGCCCCTCAGTCCCACACTTTTTCTGTCAGAGCTTTGGAGACACCCGGTTCCCTTCCATTCCAAGGGCCGTTGGCTATGCTGCTCCCTCTGCCTGGAGGACTCCTCTCCGAACCGTGTGCCATGCCAACTTTTCATCCTTTGTGGATCTCAGCTTCCTGCCTCCTCAGAGAGGCCTTCTAAATGGAATTCCACTCTTCTCTCCCACTTCGTAATGTCCTCACCATTTGTGCATAGATGCTTATTTGCATGTTGATTTGTTTAACATCTGTCTTTCCCAGTAGGCAGTGAACTCCCTGAGGACAGACACCTTGCCTATTTGTTCCCCAGCACCTAGAACAGGGGTGGGCAAACTTTTTGACTCGAGGGCCACAATGGGTTCTTAAACTGGACCGGAGGGCCGGAACAAAAGCAACCTGACCATGCTGGCACTCTCATCTTGGGCTGCTGGTGAAGGAGCAGAGGGGTGAGCAAGAGAACCTCCGCTCTTTCAGTTCCGAGAGCCGGATAGATCAGCCGAACGGGCCAAATCCGGCCCGCGGGCCATAGTTTGCCCACGGCTGACCTAGAACCAGGCCTGGCTCCCGTAAGTTAATTCATGATTTGTTGAATGAGCTACAGCAGAGGGAGCCCTCTGCTGGTCCAGTGTAGACTCAGAGGTCAGCCCATAGCGAGGAGCAAAGAGAAAAGGGCAGCAGGGGAGATGGTAATGGTGATTCTGAGCTTCTTGTTTGTGTTAGTCTCCGCCTAGTTCCTAACACAGTTCCTAGGACGTTGTAGGTGCTCGGTAAATGCTGGTTGGTTGAATGAACCAGCAAACTTTGGTGTGTGCCTTTTCAGAGGTACTTTTACCCAATTACCTCCGATTCTCACAACCACCTTATATGATCAGGCCCCTGCTTTATAGAGGTAAGTGCCGGGAAGGAGGGCACATTAGGTGCTGGAAAGAAGTAGTGAATATCTTTCACATCTTGCCAGAGGCTCCAGAAGGTTATCGCTTCTCATCATTGCCCTCTGAAATTCTAATTAATTCTAATTATATAGTTCGTGGCTCTTGAAATAGCCGCCATCTTTGAGTTTCTGAGCCTCTGTTCTGACTGAAATGACACTACAGCCAGCAGACTGCAGCGAGAGGGATAGAGAAGGCAAGTCATCCTGGCACTCTTTGGCTCTCTGACATCCCCCAAAGGGTCCCAGATTTCGAGAGGGCACAGGCCAGGCCAAGGGACCTCACCGGTGCACGATTGGGGCCAGAGAGGGACGCAGGAGGTTGGCCAGCTGGGGAGAGACAGCCGGAGGGCTTCAGGGCATTTGGGGGAGGGGGGCTAGCTCGGTTCTGATTGGACAGACTCCAGCAGCAAGCTAACCTACCTGTTGGAGCATCTGCCCCCTGGTGGCCAGTGCATGTCGTAGTGAGCAATTGAGAGGCCTTAGCATATTACGCTTTGATTGGTTGAACGACTGACCAGACAACTGGACACTTAGCATATTAGACTTTTATTATATAGGACTAGAGGCCCGATCCATGAAATTCGTGCATGGGTAGGGTCCCCAGGCCTGGCTGGTGATTAGGGCCAATCTGTGGGGCAACAGACCAGGCAATCAATGGGGCAATTAGGGGTCCCCTGATGGCACTTGCCTTGGCTGGCCTGGGGCCTACAGCCTGGGAGCAGCTCATACATTGAGTGTCTGCCACCTGGTGGTCAGTGTGTATCATAGTGACCGGCTGTTCTCCCATTTGGCTGATTTGCATCTTAGGTTTTTATTATATTGGGTTATTTTAAAATATATTTTAATTTATTTCAGAGAGGAAGGAAGAGAGAGAGAGAGGAGAGACAGAGAGAGAGAGAGAGAGAGAGGAGAGAGAGATAGAGAGAGAGAGAGATCAATGATGAGAGAGAATCATCAATCGGCAGCTTCCGGCATGCCCCCTACTGGGGATCAAGGCACTTGCCCTTGACGGGAATCAAACCTGGGACCCCTCAGTCTTCAGGTCAACACTCTACCCACTGACCAAACCTGCCAGGGCTCATTTTCCTCTTTATATAAATCTGCATCATTTCCAAGGTTGCTGTCAATACTAAATTACATTTGGAGTAAAAAAAAGATGGAAAAATGAAAATAATTATGCTGAAGAATGAGAACAGACTAATATCTTTTCTGGGGTTATTTGCTCTCTTACCATACCTTGAATCAGGAATCTTCGAGTTTACTACCTCACCGAGCCATTTGGTCTCTTCTGGAGAAGACCAAGAAACATCCTTTATTTACCCACAAACAACGTTTTAGTCATATAGCTGGAATGTACACATACAGACAGCAGACATTGACACATTCATAACCAAAATATCATGCTCTCAAACATATGCAGTTGGAGAGAGAGACCATAATTTGTCATACCCAAGCACCAGGTTCTAGAATTGTGCAATTTTTAGAGACTTAATTCTTATCCAATACCTTTATTTTTAAGTTGAGGAAAGTATGTCCCTGAGATAGGGATTGACCTGCTCAAGGTCAACCAGTGAGGTCCAGATCTAAGTCTTCTGACTTCAAGTTCAGTGTCTATATGGTAACTTCTCCTTTTTAAAAATTTTTATATATTTTATTCATTTCTTACAGAGAGGAAGAGAGAGGGATAGAGAGTTAGAAACATCGATGAAAGAGAATCATCGATCAGCTGCCTCTTGCACATCCCTTGTTTGATGTGCCCACAAATAAGGTACATGCCCTTGACCGGAATCGAACCCGGGACCTTTCAGTCCCCAGACCGATGTTCTATCCATTGAGCCAAACCGGTTTCGGCTGGTGACTTCTCCTTATACACACCAGCTCTCTCTCTCTCTCTCTCTCTCATTTCAGAAAGGAAGGGAGAGGGAGAGAGAAATATCAGTGATGAGAGAGAATCATTGATTGGTTACCTGCTGTATTGACTCCGAAACCCAGGATGTGTTCCCACTGGAACCAAACCATGATGCTCAACCACTGAGCGACAATGGCCAGGCCACACCAGCTCTCTTTAAATCTAGGTTAGAGACAGACCAAAGCTGTAGTTGATGTTTATGGATGATATCAGGAAATGTCCCTCTTCCCCTCCCCACAGGCATCTCAGGGTGGGAGATGGAGGGCTTCCAGCTAGAAAGCTGTCTCTTACCCCTGTCCTCTCTGCCCTGTAACCCCAGACTCTGCAGACCTAAGGGCAGGCTGACAGGGCACACCTGCCTCACCTGGAGATGGTAATGTCTGCCTCTTTTTTATTTTTTTAATATATTTTATTGATTTTTTTTACAGAGAGGAAGGGAGAGGGGTAGAGAGTTAGAAACATCGATGAGAGAGAAACATTGATCAGCGCCTCCTGCACACCCCCTACTGGGGATGTGCCCTCAACCAAGGTACATGCTCTCGACCAGAATCGAACCTGGGACCCTTGAGTCCGCAGGCCAACGCTCTATCCACTGAGCCAAGCCGGTTAGGGCAATGTCTGCCTCTTAAGGTTGTTAGGAAGCTTCAGTATTTCATTTGAACAGTGCTTGGCACCTGGTAAAAGCTCTCTCATTTGTCATCATCATCGTTTCTAGTCCATCTCCTCTCAATGTTGTAAAGAGAGAAGTTACTTTTACATTGTCTCTGGGAAGAAAGGAAAAACCAGGCTGCTTGCCTTAAGATTCGCAAATTGTAGTTAGCACCCTTCCATCCCCATTTCTGCACCCTTCTCAGCTTTGTAGAACCCCATTTTCTTGTTCCTCTGACCAGTATCCACCTGCTGCTTTCTGGTTATTCCAAATATCTCCGACAGTCCTCCCCCCAGCAGTCAGAACTCCAAAATTACCTCTCTGCATGTCTAATAAAAACAAATACCTTCATAAATTGGCCTCGTCCTCAAGGGTTAGGTGGAAAGCAATCTGATTAAAATACTGTTCATTCAGCTTACAGTGAGGAAGAGTATAATACCTCACTCACTTCTTACTAGTGCAAAAAAGGAACAACTGAAATTTCTGGCTATGTTTTGAGAAGAGACTTTGGGCCTTCAATCACTTCTCTTCTTTGAGTCCAGCTCCACCAGCCTCACATCTTTCCCTCCCTGCCGCTCTGCATTATTCGGATTCTCCTTCTCCGTCTCCAGTGAAGTTCCGCTCCCCCTGCCGGGCCCTCGCCCTTCTTTCACCCCCTGGCCATGGGTATTCTACACGGTTTTGTCTTAAAGCCCCTGCTGTGCTCTCTCCTCTGGTCTCCAGGGAGCCCATCGGTACCCGTGGCGTCAGCTGTCACAGTGATGCTTTGGTGTCAGTGTGGTGTCATTCACATGCCAGTTTCCCATGGTTTCAAAACCACACTCTGAAATCTGAACTCACTCACCATCTCGCCCCCGACCTGGTTGCTTTTCTTGGCTTCTCTATTTGTTAATGCTATGACTTTCCAAGATAATGATGCTCAAAACCCAAACATCTTTGGGCTGTGGACTCATTATTTCCTCCAAATTCAGTTCAGAAAAGTCTTACTTTTTAAGTGGCTCTTTCAGCCGAAACCAGTTTGGCTCGGTGGATAGAGCGTCGGCCTGGGGACTGAAGGGTCACCGGTTCGATTCCGGTCAAGGGCATGTACCTTGGTTGCGTGCACATCCCCAGTAGGGGGCTGGCAAGAGGCAGCTGATTGATGATTCTCTCTCATCGATGTTTCTGTCTCTCTCCCTTCCTCTCTGTAAAAAATCAATAAAATATATTTTAAAAAAATAAAATAAATGGCTCTTTCGTTTGTCCCTTCTTTTCAGCTCCCACCACCTTGAAGCTCCCACCCCAGATAAAGGATTGCCATGTCACACTGACTGCTGTCCTAGTGTCCTAACTGTTCTCCCTACTGCCAGTTTCATCCTGGATCTGATGACCACTCTTTTGGTCTTAGCCTACAGATACAAAACAACCATTCAAATCTGGCTGCTTTCTGGCTATTCAACCAGATTCCAACTTGATTCCAACTTACCCCTCCAAATTAGTGTCTACTATTGCCCTCAAGTGAACCTCCCGGAACACTCAGACGAACGTTCCTACACCACCACTCTCACACCATTTCCCCCCGTGAATGGTCCTTTTCATTAACCAGTTCACTTACTCTTCAAATGTCTGTTAAGCACTGCCATATGCCTCGTGCCTTGGCTATGCCAATTGGCCAAACTCGTTTCTGTTCTCATAGATTACAGCCTTGTGTGGAAGACAGATACCCATCAATATGCTCAGCAAGTATTTGTTGGGCACTGTCACGTGCCAGACACGGTTCTAGATGCTGGGACTGCAGCAGTTTACCAAACAGACAAAACTTTCTGTCACCATGGAGCTTACATTCTGGTGGGAGGAGGTAGCCAGGGAATTTAAATATAGCACGTTAGGTGGTAACAATGACTCTGGAGAAACATACAGCAAGGGATGGAGACAGAATCTTTTAGGGATTGCAGTTTTTAAAAGGATAAGCAGAGAACTCTGCCCAGTGTGGCTCAGTTGGTTGGGGTTGTGGGTTCAATTCCAGGTCAGGCACATACCCAGGTTTTGGGTTCGATTCCAGGTCGGGGTGTATACAGGATCGATGTTTTCTCTCTCACGTTGATGTTTCTCTCTCTCTCCCTCTCCCTTCCTCTCTCTCTCTAGAATCAATGGAGAACATATCCTCAAGTGAAAAACAGAAGAAGAACAAGCAGACAGGTCTGAGCAGGTGATGTCTGCATGAACATCCCAAGCAGGTCCTCAGGCGAGTAGTGAAGACCTCTGGCAAATGGCAGGCATGCAGGTGAGTAAGCGCATAGGCCCTGGGGTGGACACGTGCCCGGGGTGTTGTAGGTCCCGCGCAAAGGCCAGACTGGCTGGGGAGTGAGGTAGGGAAGTATGAAATGGTCTCCGAGGGGGCTAGATTGTGTAGGGTCTTGCAGACAAATGGAAGGCCTGTGGCTGACCGTGAGGGAGATGGGGCGTGATGAAATCTGTCCTATGTGGTCTAGCTGCTGGATTAAGAAGAAAAAAAGAAAAAAGAATGCACTAGAGGGCAATAGGGTAGAAAAAGGAAGACAACGTAGGAGGCTCCTATAATAGTCAGTACAGATGGTGGTGGTTTGGACAAGAGTGGGAGCAGGGTTTGCTAACAGGCTGAATGCGGAGTGAAAATGGAGGAGTCAGGGATGACTCTAAGGTTACTGGCCTGAGCAAATGGAAGGAGGGAGTTACCGTGTCTGACATGTAAGGACTGCCGAGGGAGGAGTTTGGAGACGGGTGATGACCAGTTTTAGACGCATGAAGCTTGAGATGCCTATTAGCCACCAGGGAGGAGAGGCCAGCTGAAACCGGTTTGGCTCAGTGGATAGAGCGTCGGTCTGTGGCCTGGGGGGTCCCAGGTTTGATTCCGGTCAAGGGCACGTACATTGGTTGCGGGCACATCCCTGGTGGGGGGTGTGCAGGAGGCAGCTGGTATGTGTTTCTCTCTTCAGTGTTTCTGGCTCTCTTACCCCTGTCCTTTCCTCTCTGTAAAAAAAAAATCAATAAAATATATTTTAAAAATAAAATAAAAAAGGGGGAGAGGCCAAGCGACATTTGGGTATTTTTTTTTTTTTTGGAGTTCAAATGAGAGATCTGAGAATCATCACACAGATGCCTTTTTGTAAAAAAAAAAAAAGTTTTTTAATAGAGAATTTCAAACACATACAAAAATAGAATAGTACCATTCCCCAGTATCCATTACTTAGCTTCAACAACTGTTGCTTCTTGCTGTTTCTAGATAGCACGTAAAGCCTTGAGACTGGATGATATTGCCAAGGGGGTGAGGGGGTAGGAGAAGAGGGGGCCAGGTTCTGGGTTACCCCAACACTGAAAGGCTGAGCAGCTGAGGAGGAACCAGCAGAGGAAGCTGAAAACAAGCAGTCAGCGAAGTAGGAGGAAAACCAGATGACAGCACCTGGAAGCCAAGGGAGGAAACAATTCCCAGATGACAGTTTTATAAATTGTTGTTCACCCTCCCCCGAGGACAGCTTCCCACTGGTTTTTAGGGAGAGTGGAAGGGAGAGGGAGAGAGAGAGAGAAACACGGATGTGTGAGAAGCACATCGATTGGTGCCTCCTGCCTGAGCCCCAACCAGGGCCTGAGCCAGGGAGGAGCCTGCGACCGAGGTAGGTGCCCTTGACTGGAATCGAACCTGGGGCCGTTCGGTCTGCAATAAGGGGCCGACGCTCTACCCAAATAACAACTTAATCACAGTCTAAGTGCTAAGGAAGACGAAGTTGGCGATCAGTGTAGCATGAGAACTAGCGTGGTTTGGGGTCAGGAGAGGCCTCCCTGGGGAAGTGACGTTGAAGCTGCAGTTGTCCCTCATCCTGTCTCCAACTACAGCCCTGCTTCCTTCATCTGCTTCCACTCTCCTTTCTGGGATGCCGGGGCTTTTTCAAGGACGTGTCAGCCAGTAGGGGGCACTGGGGACACAGTGATGAGAAAGACAAGTTCTGCCTTCAGGCGGCTTGACCTCTAGTGAGGAGACAGAGGTGCAAAGGATTTCTTTAGAAGGGGTGAGTGCTACCATTACATCTGCAGAGTGGATCTTGGAAGCACCAGGTGGGAGCACATAACCCAGCGGGGAGAGGGGAGGGGGGGGGAGAGTCAGGAAAGGCTGCCTGGAAGGAACTCCTGAGCAGAGAATGGAGGACACAGGTTGCAACCTCTGTGCATACCCTGCCACCTGGCTTGGAGCTTTCAATGGTTAACCCTTCCCCTCATGCTTGGATTCCAAGTCTGCCTGAGATCTCTACTCAAGCCTGAATCCTGACCTCTCCGCCAGGCTTTCCTCTTCCGAACAGGTCTAGCCGGGTATGCCCCCAGGGTCCCCTTTGCCCCGCTCCTCCACCCTCTGGAAACCGCCATTGGCCCCTGTTCCTGGACACATGCAGGGGGGCGGGCTTCCATCGTGCTTTTGGGACTGCGTGGCCTAAGGACTCACTCTAAAGAAGATAGCTATCGGAGGACAGGCATGAGAGCGTGCGGGGAAAATCAGTAACAAAAAACGCTGCAGCCGAAACCGGTTTGGTTCAGTGGATAGAGCGTCGGCCTGCGGACTGAAAGGTCCCAGGTTCAATTCCGGTCAAGGGCATGTACCTTGGTTGCAGGCACATCCCCAGTGGGGGGTGTGCAAGAGGCAGCTGATCGATGTTTCTCTCTCATTGATGTTTCTAAATCTCTATCTCTCTCGCTTTCTCTCTGTAAAAAAATCAATAAAAATTAAAACAACAACAACAACAACAAAAACGCTGCAGACACCGAAATCCCCTGCCATCAAGTTAAAGCCAGGAGGAGCGGGAACACGCTTATGCTGTTCACCAGGGATTCCCAGCTTGGTTAGCAAGGTGCGTGGCAGGAAGTGTGTTCGATAGATGTTAAATGGATAGTTTTTTTTACAAGACTACAGTTCGATTCAGGGCACAAGCCCAAAGCCGTGCTCCTGACTGCTGCATCATCTTCCCAGCCCTGGGGCGCAGAACGCCTTCCTCAGACCCGGCAATCAGGAGGGGACGCTTTGCAAAGATTTGCACGCGGCCACTTGATGGCTCTCTGAGAAACAGGTGCGGGCGGTCTGTTTCGCAGCCAGGCTTTTTTTTTTTTTTTTTTTTTTTGCATAAATTTCCAATCAGAGGCAACTGTCGGAATTCACGCTCCGCTATCCAGGCTTCCTCCGGAGGCGGCACGTTCCAAGGCCCGACACCCCGGGGAGTGGTAGGGGGCAGCCCAGTGATCCATCTGCTCCAGCGCCCCTTTTCCCCCCTTCCCGCCGGCCCGGCCGCCGCCCGGTGGCGGGGCGGGCACCTGCCAGCGTCTGCGCACTCTCCGCCCCAACCCTCCGGGTACCGGGGCCGCCGCCGGAGCAGGGAAACCCCGGAGGAAGCCATCGTCGTACCGCCGCGTCCCCTGCTGGCGTCACCGGCGGAGGCGTGCCGAGCTGCCCCTTCTCCCGGGGAGGGCCCGGCGGATCCTTCCGATTCTCGGGCTCGCCGGTCCCAGCGCCTTGGGGCGGGGCTGCCGCCTCGGAGCCCGGCCGGGGCGCGGTGGCCCCGCTCTCCGCGCCCGCGGAGCCCCCAGGCCGGTGCGGAGCCTGGAGCACCGACGGGGCGCCGGGCGGGGCCCTGGGAAAGGCGGGCGGGAGCAGGACTCGCTCGCCGCCGGCTCTGACGCGAACCAGCAAGGTGACCTTAGCTGGGGACTCTGTTCCCGCGGCATCAGGGTGGCGCCCCCCCCCCCCCGCCCCCCGAACTCCGGGCAGGGGAGGCTGGAAGGAGAGCGCCGCCCCCTCGGTTGCCCCCTAGCGGCGGCGCGTGGGCTTCGGGCGGGGAGTGGGGTCCGGGCGCCCCCGGGGGTGGAGGTGGAGTGCGGAGGCTCTCAGAGACCCTCTCGGTCTCCCGTTTCGCGGGGTCCCCGGCACAGGACGATGCCCACGCACACGCCGCCCCGAGAACCTTGGCGCCGGCCGCACGCGCCCCCGCAGGAACCGCCCGCCAGCCCGCCGCCCGGCTGGTCTGCCGAACCTCCTCCGCGGAGCCCTCCCGGATCGACCCCGCCACTCCCAGCCACTCTTTCTGGCACATGCTCCGTTGTGGGGTTTTTGTTTGTCTGTTTGTTTGTTTTGTTTTGTTGTTGTTCTTGGAAGTGCACACGCGGTCGCATTGTTTGGAATAATGAAGCCCCCCAAAATTCAGGGCGCCCAGGGGGTTCTGAAGGGTGAGGTTGACGGGTGTCTGGCCACTCCCGCCCTCCGCGTTTCCCCACGCGTGCCTCTCTCTCTCCCCTCCGCTTCGGACTGGACCCTCCGCTTCCACAGGGAGCCGCGGCTTGGGGTGCACGATCCCATCACCACCCCCTTTTCAGTCTGCACGACCGCAGGAGTGAGCGGCAGAGAGCATGGAGCTCCCGGTGTGTGTGTGTGGGGGGGGGGGGGCACGGCCTTTGCTGTCAGCCCGCCTCTCCCCGGGTTCAGCTAAAGCGGGGCGATGCCCCGGAGCTCAGGCAGGTTTGAGGAAAGGGATCCCCTGCTGGCAAGCCGACAAGCCGACAGCAGCCTCCCTCCAGGAGCCGCGTCCGTGACCCCACGGAGAGGGCGCACCGCTGCCCCTCCTCCTCCTCCTCCTCCTCTGGCTGCTCGGGAATCTGAGCGGCGAGGCCGGCGGCGTTCTCTCCTGTCCCCGGTGTAGCGCCCCAGCCCCAGCCCCTTTCTTCACCGGCTGGGACTCAGTTTACTCACCCGGAAAATAGGGATAAGAACAGATGGAAGGAGGGCAGGAAGCTTTTTGTCACCCCAAGTTTCTGCGTGAAAACAACTGACAACGAGCGGTACAGTGCGTGGCGGCAGAGTTAGCTCACCACGCCTGACCCCGCTTCCTCCGCGGGTGGTTTCTGGCTGGAGTCCTCGGACTTCTCCCCGGTGTTCCACACGGCTCCCCCCACTCCTCCTGGTCCTCCGGAGACAGGTAATGGACGCACACCCGTTCCTGCCTCCGCCTAGGGGGCTGGGGTCACCAGACGACGGGGGTGCTACCCGGGCGAAGGCTGGTCCGGGAGGCCCCCGGGGCTGGAATTGATGGGCGGGGCTAAACCACATGGGGCGGGGCTAAGCCACAGAGGGGCGGGCCATGCAAATTAGGTGTCTCGGAACCCGTTGGGGGCGCCCCCCCACCCCCCACCCCGGCTCCGGCGCGGGGCAGCGGGGCTCCGCACCGGGGGTGGGGCCGCGGGGCGGGGCTCAGGCGTGGGGAGACCGGCGGGGAGCCTGGGGGCGGGGCTTGGGGAGCTCGCCCCACGCGGGGCGGGGCTGCCGCGGCCGCGGGAGCCGCAGTTCGGACTCCGCGCGCCGCGGTCGCCGCAGACGCCTGCGCTCCGGTGGGGGGCCCGCTGCCCCGCAGAGCCCGGAGAGCCCGGAGAGCCCGGAGAGCCCGGGGTCGGCGGCCGCTGGGACCAGGCGCGGCGCCGGCGCCGCCTCCCCTCCCTCGGCGGGGCTGGACGGTCGCGGCGGCGGCGGGGCCATGGAGCCGGCTCCCGCCGCGGGGGGCTCGGAGACCACCCGCCTGGTGAGCCCGCGGGACCGCGACGCCGCGGGGGGCGGCCTGCGCTTGAAGAGGTAGGACGGCCCGGGCCAGCCCGCCTGCCCCCCGATCCCTTCCCCCGGCCCCTCGATCCCCTGCCCCCGATCTCCTGCCGCCCCGTCCCCTTCGTTGTCTCCCTCGGCGCAGCGGGCCCCGGCGCACCCACCTGGGCTTCGCGGCGCGAGCTCGCTCCTCCGCGGCCCCAGGGACCCAGGCGCCCCGCGGGTAGCCCGGACCCGCCGCCCGGACCCAGCCGCCTGGACCCCGCTGCCCAGACCCCGCCGCCCGGACCCCGCCGCCCGGACCCCGCCGCCCGGACCCCGCCGCCCGGCAGCCCCCCTCTCCCTCCCGGTCCCGCGCAGCGGCTGCCCGGCCCGCCCCCCACGCCCCGGACCTCCGCCGCCCGGACCCACCGCGCCGGGCTTCCCCGCGAGCCGCTGCCCCGTCGGACCGGAGTCCGCGCCCCGATGTCCGTATTGCCCCGCGGCCCTGGGGCGGGAGCGCCCCTCCGCCCGGCTTCGGAGCCCCGGCTGCAGGCCCGGCCCCTATGGGCGCGGGGGCTCCGGGCGGCCGCGGGCTCGGGGCCGGGCGGGCCGGCTCCCGGCGGGGCTCCCGGGCCCGGAGGCAGGCGGGCCCCGGAGGCAGGCGGGCCCCGGAGGCAGGCGGGCCCCGGAGGCAGGAGCAGGTGCGCCGGGCGGCGGGGTGTTCCCGGCTCCGCGCAGACGGGCCGGGGGCGGCGAGGTGTGAAATGAGGCGCCGGGCGGGCGGCCGGGACAGCGGGCCGGGGGCGGCAGAACCGCCTCCGCGAACCGCCGTGTCTCCCGGAGCCGCCGGGCCGGGCCCTCCGTGGTCACCTCCGCTGGCCATTTTGTCTGCTGGCCGACCGTCCGTTTGTCGCCTCTCTCATCTTCCCCGTCTCTCCGCTCCCCTCCCGGCCCCTCTCCCTTTGTCTCTGTGCGGTGCCTCCTGGTGTTTCTGGATCCTTCTCTGTGGCAGGGCTGCAGACCTGGGCGGGCGGGGGCTCCGGCCCCGCACCTCTTCCCTCATCCCTGCTGCAGGCCGTCTCCCCTCCCTCTGTCTCTCCCCCCCACGCAGGGTTATTTGTTGTCTGTTGAGGGTTTCAGAGGGTGAGGGAGAGAAAACCGCCTTCCCTTCTCTCTAAACAGCGTGCGGCCCTACATACACCCACACCCACACCCACCCCAGCAATGAGGGCTCTGGGGCCCCATTCCGGCAGAACAAAAGGGAGCAGCGGCCTGTTGATGGGTGGCTGCCCTGCCTGGGCCTTACAGGACCTGGAACGGCATCAACCGCCTCTCTCTGCTCTGCAGACCCACACCTCCGACACCCACACCTACCTCCGGCTCCCTGCTCCTCTTCCTTCTCATTTGACCATTAGTCACCAAATCCTGCAGTGTTTTCTGAAAGAGGCGCTGCCCTCCCCACCCGCCCCTCCTCTGAAATGCTGCACTGGTCTGGTCTGGTCTGGATCGTCTCCTCTCCTCTCCTCTCCTCCTGCCAAATGGCCCGTCAGCCGGGGCATCTCCCGGCTCAGGAAAGATACGCTCCATCAATCAGGGTCTCTCTCCCCTTTTATGTTCCTTAGAGCTCCCCACTGTCCCCCTCTTCCTTCCCCTGGCTCCTCACACTTCAACTCCAAGCGGAATATCTTGTTGCCATTCCATGCATCTGGCCCCCCCTTCTCCACCTCGGCCTCGTCGCCTACACCTCTCCCTCATCGCCTACACCTCTCCCCCGGTGGGGCTCTCCCTCCCCTGCGCTCCACAGTCCTTTGTTCCCGGTCCTCCCGGCCCCAGCCTCTCCTTGCAAACCCACCACTGGACTAGACTAAATGCTACCGGGTAGTCGGAAGCGGTGAGGATTAGGCAGTTCTGGCGTATTGTGTGCAAAGGGGTAAAGGGTCGTAGATGACAGTGGTCGGCAAACTCATTAGTCAGCAGAGCGGCAAACCGCTGGCTTAGTCCGTCCTTGGCGACACACCTGTCTGTCCCGCTAGACCCGGCTTCAGCATGTGACCGCTGCCTGGCGCACCTCACTGACTGAGGATGGACTTGGAAGCCACCCCCCTCTCCCCTCTCCCCTCTCCCCTTTCCCCTCTCCCCCTCTCCTCTGGAAGCACACCTAGGCTCCTACACATCCAGGTTCTCAGTCTCGGAAGGAAATGCCAACTAATCAACCTACCTACCTACCAGCGCTTGGGTTTTCCCTGCAAACACCAAAGGTCTCCCTCTTCCCTCACACCTCGATCCAGTGGCTCGGCAGAGCTTTCCTCGGCCGGAAGGCTCCACACACCCCTCGCCACCGTGCTGCTGTGATCATGTTTCTGTCTGGAGCGTTCTGTCACTCAGGCTTTCTTGTCACACTTCCGGGAGTGTTTCTATACCTGTATGTAGGTCCTTTATTCTGTGGAAGGTTCAATGCTCACTGGGGTTCAGGTTGGTAGATAGCAGTGAGGGGTGAGAACTGGGCTCGAATGGACTTAAAACTCAGCCTGAGCTCAGCCCGTGGCACCCCCAGATGAGGCCCTGAGCTCAGCCCGTGGCACCCCCAGATGAGGCCCTGAGCTCAGCCCGTGGCACCCCCAGACGAGGCCCTCAGCCCGTTCACTTGCCAAGGGGGGCCTGGGCGCTGTGCAGTGTGAGTGGCCTCTGCTGGGTGCTTATGGTCAGACTCAAGTCCAGCGAACGTGTGGCAGACTCCAAGGCCGGTGCCCCTACCCTACCGTGGCCAGCCACAGCAGTCTGCACCCACCCTCCCCACGGCGACCCAGCTCTGGAATCTGGCCCTCAGTTCTCTGTGCCAGGAACCTCGGACTTTGTGGGTCCCAACATTCCACTGCCCCCTTAAAGGGCCACCCTCGGGCCGCATGTCTGGAGAGGAAAGGTGAAGGGTCTGGGAGGGAGGCAGTAAGGCCGGGATCGGGTGCCGAGTCCCACCACACACGTTCACGCCGCCTTCCCTCCACGTTTCCTCTGCCTGGTGAGCGCTGCGTCTCCATCCCGAGCCTCCCCGTCCTTCAAGGCCCCTCTCGGGGCGCCTGCTCCAGTGTGAACCTGATTTCCCTATTGGAATCTACGCATCTCTCTGTCTGAGCCCTGATAGCACTTCGCCTGCTCTAGGGGCTGCCGCTGCCTCCTGTGTAGACATTGGTCTGATCCACCCAAAGCTCCCAGAGACCAGGCAGGGCTACGTGGGATGGTTTGCTCATTTTGTGTTTCTTATGTGCCTCTCATGGTGAAATGGTGTATGTCTCAGCCCTGCCACTAACTGTGTGGCCCCATAAGTCCTCTCGATCTCCTAAATCTTTTATATATATATATATATTTTTTTTGTTTTTAAAATATTTTTATTGATATTTTACAGAGAGGAAGGGAGAGAGATAGAGAGCTAGAAACGTCGATGAGAGAGAAACATCGACCATCTGCCTCTTGCACACCCCCTACCGGGGATGTGCCCACAGCCAAGGTACATGCCCTTGACCGGAATCGAACCTGGGACCTTTCAGTCCACAGACCGATGCTCTACCACTGAGCCAAACAGGTTTTGGCAATCTTTTATATTTTTAAAATTTTTTATTTTTAAATCCATTGGTTCTTAGAGAGAGTGGGAACGAGAGCGGGAAAGACAGAGAGGAATATCGGTGTGAGAGAAACACACCAGTTGGTGGCCTTCTGCACTCTGCACATGCTCTGACCAGGGCCTGGGTGGCAGGATCCTGCAACCGAGGTACTACGTGCCCTTAACCAGCGTCAACCTGGGACCCTTTGGTCTGTAGTCCGACGCTCTATCCACTGAGCTAAACTGGCCAGGGCAAGCTTTTATTATTATTTTTTTAAATTGATTTTAGAGAGAGAGAGAAAAACATCAATTTGTTGTTTTACTTATTTATACATTCATTGGTTGATTTTTGTATGTGCCCTGGCTGACCCGAAATTGAACCTGAAACCTTGGCCTATCAGACTGATGCTCTAACCAGCGACCTACCCAGCCAGGGCCGAAAGCTTTTAAAAGTGGAATTAGAAGGCAAGGGTAGCCGAAGCCGGTTTGGCTCAGTGGATAGAGCGTCGGCCTGCAACAGAAAGGTCCCGGGTTTGATTCTGGTCAAGGGCATTTACCTTGGTTGCGGGCACATCCCCAGTAGGGGGTGTGCAAGAGGCAGCTGATCGATGATTCTCTCTCATCGCTGTTTCTAACTCTCTATCCCTCTCTCTTCCTCTCTGTAAAAAATCAATAAGATATATTTTTTTTTAAAAGAAGAAGAAGGCAAGGGTATAGGGGAATAACTTTCCAACACTTCTCTTGTAAACTCATATTTTAGATTCTTCTTTGGAATAAAACAGGCTCCACCGTTTACGAGGTAACTTCTGAGTTGTAAAAACTCTGTTTTTCACTGCGTCCCCATTCAATCTCGGCTGCCGTTATCAGACAGAGAGCACCGGGACCCTTTTCTTCCTGCATCTGCACGGGAACCTTAGAGCAGACAGTGGCTGCTCCCGATCAGTCAAATAGATGCCTGCCTCACGCTTCCACTTGCTTGACTAAGGTGTCAGAGTAGCCTCGTGGTCGGCGAGCTCATCCGTCCACAGAGCTACATACCAACAGGACAACGATTGAAATTTCTTTGGAGAGCCGAATTTTTTTAAACTGAAACTTCTTCTAACGCCACTTATGCAACATAGACACGCCCAGGCCGTGGTGTTTTGTAGAAGAGCCACACTCCGGGGGCCAAAGAGCCGCATGTGACCTGCGAGCCGCGGTTTGCCGACCACGGGACTTAGACCATCCCTAAGGTGCTTTCCAGCTGGGAAATGCGTCTGAAAAGGAAGGCTGGGCTCTGAGTGTTCATTTAGGCACCATCTCCCGGGTGGCCCTCCGCCCACGAGGCCCCGGGGGAGGCCGGGCCTTGGGCAGGAGTGAGGGATGGGCCACCGCTGACGGGGCCAGGCTGCGGGGCCCGGGGACTGAGAGCGAGGAGCAGGTCAGCCCGGGCCAGGCCCCCGCTGAGCCACGTGGCCCGCCCCAGTCTCTTCACAGAGCCCATGGAGTCCACGTCCGAGGAGACAGCTTTCCACTGCCACCGGGACCCCCTGCCGCCGCCCGGCCTCACCCCCGAGAGGCTGCGGGCGCAGAGGCAGCTCTGTGTGGCCTGCGCCGTGTGCTGCGTCTTCATGGCCGGCGAGGTGGTTGGTAAGTCGGGGACCCGCCCCTCCGGCCCCATCATCCCCACCCCTGCCTACGCCACGCTCCACGCCCAGTCCCGGGGTGTGCGCTGGGGCGGGGGGGTGGCTAGCACCAGGGAGGTGGGTGCCTGGGGGTCCAGAAATGGGAGAGAGTGAAGGACAGCAGCAGGGAGATTCCAGGCGAGGAATCTGTGATAACGGCTCTTTTCAAAGCCCGGTTTTCTTGTGATTAGACGCCATGGTAGCCGAAACCGGTTTGGCTCAGTGGATAGAGCGTTGGCCTGCGGACTGAAAGGTCCCGGGTTCGATTCCGGTCAAGGGCATGGACCTTGGTTGCGGGCACATCCCCAGTGGGGGGTGTGCAGGAGGTGGCTGATCGATGTTTCTCTCTCATCGACGTTTCTAGCTCTCTATCCCTCTCCCTTCTTCTCTGTGGAAAAATCAATAAAATATATTTTTTAAAAAAAAAGATGCCATGGTAGAAAAACTAGAAAAGGTGGACGAGTGAAAAGAAGAAAATGGAAGCGACCTGGAATCCCACCGCCGGGGAGAAATGGCAGCGCACGTTCTGGGGCGTCCCTGCTCCGGTGTGCGTGCCTCCGCGGAAAACGCGCCGGCTTTCCCCCTGCAGGCGGGTACCTGGCGCACAGCCTGGCCATCATGACGGACGCAGCCCACCTGCTGGCGGATGTGGGCAGCATGATAG
This sequence comes from Vespertilio murinus, assembly GCA_963924515.1. Lineage (NCBI taxonomy): Eukaryota > Metazoa > Chordata > Mammalia > Chiroptera > Vespertilionidae > Vespertilio > Vespertilio murinus. Next base: position 54,956,181 of record OZ004713.1, on the reverse strand, counting down.
GCAGCCTCTTCTCCCTCTGGCTCTCCACCCGCCCCGCCACCCGCACCATGACCTTCGGCTGGCACCGCTCAGGTACGGCTCCCGCGGGCGTGCGTCCTGCCGGAGGGGCACCTGACCGCAGCCAGGGCGCCGGGCGGGTCTCTGACCGGCTTGTCTCCGCCCGCAGAGACGCTGGGGGCTCTGGCCTCTGTGATCTCCCTGTGGATGGTCACGGGCGTCCTCCTGTACCTGGCCTTCGTCCGCCTGCTGCACAGCGACTACCACATCGAGGGGGGCGCCATGCTGGTGACCGCGGGCATCGCAGTCTGTGCCAATCTGCTGTACGGGCCCAGGACGGAGCAGGCACCCCGTGGGGTCCAGGGCCAGGGGCCAGCAGGTCCTCCCCCTCCCAGGCAGACACTGCCTCTCAGCAGTCTGCCCTGGGCATGCCCCGGAGGCAACTGGGAGAGACCGAACATTCAGAGCCAACAGGCCCTCGTTCGAGGCCTGCTGGGTAGCAGCCACGCTAGCTGGGGCCTGTCATCAGTTCGTAGCATTGAAAGCTCACAGCCACGCGGGCCACACAGCTGTTGAGGTGGCAGGGCCAGCATCTGAATTCAAACCTCTGGCTCTTGTCCCCAGGCTGCGCTGTTTTTCTCTCTCGGACAATGTTGCCTTCTTCCCGGGGCTGGGAACCCGGGGAGAACATAGGTGGAGAGGGAGCTTGTGGGGAGGAGAAAGGGGGAGGAGAGAGGAGAAGGAGAGGGAGGTAAGAGGGGAAGGAGAGGGGGGGAAGTGAGAGAGGGAGGAGAGACGGGGAGGAGAGGAGGCTGGGAGCAGGCCCCCTGGGCTGAGCCGCTCTGCCCCCCCTCAGAATGGCCGTTGTGCTGCACCAGGCTGGGCCCCAGCACAGCCATGGGTCCCGGGGGGCTGAGTATGCGCCGCTGGAGGAGGGCTCCGGGGACCACCTGCCCCTGGTGAACACCAGCGTCCGGGCGGCCTTTGTGCATGTGCTGGGGGACCTCCTGCAGAGCCTCGGGGTGCTGGCTGCCTCCATCCTCATCTACTTCAAGGTATTGTCCTCCAGGCCTGTCCCAGCCTTCCTCCCCCAGCTCCCCCCGCCCCCCTTCCCGGGCCCACAGCCTCCTTTCCCCACTCTGGCTCCTGGCTCCCCAGGGTCCCTGCCTGGGGTCCCGGCGCCTTTCCCCTGAGCAGCGTTCTCGGGGGCCTCTTGGGTCCCGTTTGTCTAGGACACCCCCAGATCTTCCTCCGAGAGGTCCCGTGTTTCCAGGCTTAGGGCTCTCTCTCTTTGTCTCAGCCTCAGTGCAAGGCAGCTGACCCCATCAGCACCTTCCTCTTCTCTATCTGCGCCCTTGGGTCCACGGCTCCCACCCTCCGAGACGTCCTCCGTGTCCTCATGGAAGGTGACTCAGACCCCACTGTTCCCCGTCCCTTGGGCCCGCTCTGACCTCCCTCCAGCGCGGGGCGCCTCTCTTTTCCCTGATGCGTGTGGGGAGAGGGCCGGGGCCATGGGGCCTCTTGCTGGGAGGAAGGAGGGTTCAGGCACAGGCCTAGTTGTGGGGTCACAGGCGGAGGGGTACAGAACGGGGGGGAGGGGGAGCCTGGTGGGAGTTGTCCCCGGGCAGGAATAGCCCCCGTAGTGAGGCTTGGCGGATGCTGCTTGCAGGTGCCCCCCAAAATGTGGGCTTTGAGCCGGTGAGGGACACACTGCTGTCGGTGCCAGGAGTCCAGGCAACTCACGAGCTGCACATGTGGTCCCTGACGCTCACCTACCATATTGCCTCTGCACATCTGGCCATCGGTGAGTCCACGCCGGCCCCCGCCAGTCATTCCTAGAAGCATCCCCCCCCCCCCCCCGGCAAAACAGAGGTAGAGAGCCTGAATTACTGAGATGGTTTCAGTCTCTCTCTCTCTCTCTTTCTCCTCTTCTCTCTCTCTCTCTCTCTCTCTCTCTCTCTCTCTCTATCTCTCCTCTTCTCTCTCTCTCTCTCTCTCCTCTTCTCTCTCTCTCTCTCCTCTTCTCTCTCTCTCTCTCTCTCTCTCTCTCTCTCTCTCTCTGTCTCTGTCTCTTTATCTCTCTGACCCTCTCCAAAGTAGTGCAAAGAACTAGTAACCCTTTACAAGATCACTAGTACCTGCCTGGGTAGGTGCTAGTGAAGAAGCACAGTTAGGCAAGTCCAGTGATACCTACTAAAAATGACAACTGAATACTGTGTGGCAACTAGGGAAACTGTTTATGGCATAATGCTAAGAGGAAAGGCTGAATATAAAATTATCTCTACATTATGATTCAACTATTAAAAATACATATGGTGACTCACAAGCTGACAAAGGATTTTTGAGTTCCTTCCAGATGCAAGAAGCAATCAGAGACATGCAATCTGGATGCCAAAAATACGATCCTCGGTGGGATACTTGACGATGGCTCTAGGGGGGCGATGGGACAGAATATTTAACCTCTGGGTCGTCCCGGAGATCCCGGTGGCCTGGCTGTTGAAATACAGCGGTATGCCGGCTCTCCGGGGGCAGAAGAGGATGGAAAAATAACAGTTTGGGGGGTTAGCCTGGCCGATTTGAGATGAGTCTCCCCAGCCTTTTCCTCGGCGTGTTTATGCTTTTCGTGCCGCATGGAAAGCAAATGAAGCTCCCCCTGAATCCCGGCCGGAATGCAGCGCACGCGCCCGGTCCCCCGTCACCGGCCCTTATCTCGGCCCGGCCTGGCTCCCGGCTCCCCCGGGACCCGCCGTCTCTTATCTCTGTCCCACAGACTCCACGGCGGACCCAGATGCCGTCCTGGCCGAAGCCACCTCCCGGCTCTGCTCCCGGTTTGGCTTCTCCAGCTGCACCCTGCAGCTCGAGCGGTACCATCCCGAGATGGACCAGTGCCTGCGCTGCCGGGAGCCCCAGGCCTGACGGGCCCTGCCCTCTCCCACTGCCAGGCCCGGCTCAGCCCTGGGCTCAGAAAAGAGACCGAGCCGGACCCGTACCCCTTCTTCCCTCCCTCCTGCCGCCGGCTCCCCGGCCCCACGCCCCGGTGGGCAAGACCAAAGTAAAGGGGGTGGGGTGGGAGTTGGGCTGAGCAGGGAGCCGGTGCAGGGGGGGTTGGGGGTCCCAGCTCCCCCGCCGTCTGGGGAGCCGCACGCATCCTTTTCCTGCAGTTCACGTGTGTGTGTGGCAGGCGGCCTGCCTGTCTGTGTGCTCTTGGTGTGCCTAGGCCCGGGGGAGGTCAGCAGGGGCCCCTCCCCACGTGGCCCTCGCTCTGTCTATGCAGGAGCCCCAAAACTTGCACTTTGTCCGTGTGTTCTGGCCCTGTGGTGTGTTGTCGTCTGTGCGTGTGTATGTGTGTGTGTGTTCCTTGGTGCTGTGGCCTGTGTCGCTCTGTGCCTGTGTGGCTGGCTGCGCTACCGTCTCTGTGAGTCTGCACCGCCCACGTGTCCCTCTGGGGGGTCCGCCTGTCCGTCCCTCTGTTGGTGCTGTGCCCTGGGCGTTCCCAGAGAGAGGGAGGACCCGCTGCAGCTCCACAATAAACGTGTGTCTCACTGCTTCCTCCGGCCGTGCTCCCGTGCTGACTCCTCGGGACGGGAGATGCTGACAGAGTCCCACAGTCCAAGTGATCGCCACAGCCCTCGGGCCCTCCCCAGCCCCCCACTCCCACCATCAAACGCACCCCCACCATCAATTGCACCCCCCGGTGATACAGGTTGGAACCCACGGGCGGGCGGGCTCGTCCCACCTCTCCCCCCTCAGCCTGTGCCAGCCTGGGCTGGAGGCAGGGAGCCAAGGGCTCCTGGGAGTCCCTCCTACAGGCTCCCCCAGGGCCGGTCGTGGGGAGCTGCCTCCTGCTGGGGGGGCGTGGTTGGACCCCACGGTTCTCAGCTGCATGGGGCCAGCCGGGGGAGGGGCCTGCAGCCCTGGCTGCCCACCCTGCGGTCCGGGTTTGGGCTGCGGACGCCAAGGGCCTCTTTACAGTCAGGGACAAGGGCAGGAGCAGAGCTGGTTCTCACTGCCGCCTCCAGAATCAGAGTTGGACAGGCTTGATCGGACAAACCAGACTCATCGAGGGATTGATTTCTGCGTTAAAAAAAAAACCCACACTGTTTGTGCTCTGACGTTGGATCTGGTGCTTCGGGTCGGCAGGAGTTCTGGCCTCCCCCCACGGCTGGTCGAGTCCCAGCTCCAAGCGGCGTTCTTTGTTAGCCTGTGTGTGCTCTGCCCGGCTCCCCCACCGCCCAGCCACGGAAGGCATTTCATTGAAAAACCACCTCCTTTTTGTTACTGAGGCGTATATTATACACACATGCTTGTGTTAAGAGTTCAGCAGAGGAAATGTGTATGCAGTTGAATGTGAATGTTCCCCCCCGGGAAGCTACTCCCAGAGGTAGCTGCTGTCCCCGGAGTGGCGTCTCCCCGCTCGCTGGCTCGCATTTACATTTACGCAAACACTTCTATTAATAGCCTAACGGGGATCGCTTTATTGTTCGACCTGCTTTCGTGGCTCAGACACCCTGGCTGCACCTTTTCACGTCCGCGCACACGGATTCCATTACTCTCTCCCACGCCAGGCCCGTGGGCCGGTGGGAAACCGGCCTCCCCACGCCAGCCCTCAGCTGGGGGCCGGGCGCTGACTCACTGGCGGCCGAGGAGGACGGACAGACGTGGACAGACGTGGGAGGCCGGGCCCGGGTGACAGGCTGGCAGCCCGGCCCACTGGGAGCCCCGCCACCCCGGCCCCAGCTGCTCTCCACGCTTTGCTAGTTCCTGATACTTTCCCATTTTACGGCTCATTGATTACCGGCCCCGAACGCGCGGGGGTGGGGAGAGAGGAGATGGAGATGGAGGCTGGGGGAAGCGAGGACTAGATGCTCGCCTTAGGAACAGCCCCAAGCTGCAGGCGCGCCGTAAACACAGCGCTGGGCCCTCTGCGGGGGAGGGAACAGGCTGTCCAGGCGGGAAGGCCTCGCCGAGCTCGCAGTCCCTCCGCCCCGCCTCTGCGCGATGAGGAAGAGGAGGCCGAGGCTCCGAACAGGGCTTCCCCCGAGGTCATCCAGGAAGCGACAGGGGCGGGAGCAGAGCTGGTTCTCACTCCCACCAGGCCTCCCCCCCCTTTTTTTTAGGGGGGTGGGGGGCGTGCTATAAAAGCTCTATTGTTTCCATGTGGTCCAAACCTGGGAGAGGGCTCAGGGTGGTTAAAAGGATGGCTGGTTGCTTCAGGGAGAAAGAGGCTCAGGCAGAAGCCAGACAGCAGGGGGTGCAGAGGGGGCCCCTCACAGGCCTCGGGGCTCCACGGGCTCCTGGAAGAGCTACAGGTGGGCCGCAGCCTGTGGAGGTGGGTCAGGTGTCCCCCATCTTCCTCATGAGCTTCACCTCCTCACCCCGGAAGTGGTTCTCCCGGAAGTCGCAGAGCTGAGGGTCTGCGGGTGGAGCCGGTCAGGCAGGTCCACAAGGGCCTGGTGCAGGCTCCTCTCCAAGGCCGTGGCGGCTGCCATGCGCCCCGAGTTTTGCCCACTCATCCTGGGGGCGCTCCAGCGCGTCCCGGGGAGAGCGTGGCCACCGCGCTGGCTTTGCATCTTTGAGAGACTCTCAGTGCCCTGCCCTCCTCTTCCTCCAACTCACCAAAGAAGTGGCCCACGCCCTCGGCCCGAATGGAAGCCCAGAGAGAGGTAAGTGTAGGTACAGGTCGGCCAGGCGGTTGACGGGCCCTCACCTCGGTGGGATAACTGAGTTTGGGAGCGCGTGGTTGTTAGGCAACAGGGAGTTAAGAGCAAACACAGGTGTCTCTGGTCTGGGAGGCTGAGATGGCTGAGGCCCCTCCCAAGGTGGTGAGTGGAGAAGGACTGGAGGGTGGTCGGAGGCCAGAAGAAGGGGTGCTCTTGGGTCTGTTCTGTGCAAACACTGCTGCAGCGAGAGGCAGAGCCTGGGACGCTGGGGGCACTGCCCCCCGCAGGCCCCTTGGAACTGGGCAGCTGAGTCTCCGGGCCGCCTCCGCAGCAGCCGGCACATGGGCTTGGGCTCTGGGCTCTGGCCCCGGGGTTGTGCCACCGCTCTCGCCTGTCCTCCCTCCACGGTAACCTCTCTGCGTCCGCTTCCTGACTGTGAGAGGCGGGACTGCACGTGGGAGGGGCTGCATGTAGTGTGAGCGGGCCTGGTGCAGAAGGCCCGAAGGGAAGGGCTAGCGTTGGTGGAATCCCGGATGCAGGGGAGAGATTTCCCGGGAACAGGGGGGGCCAGCACCCCGACAGCAGAGACAGGAGCCAACACTCACTGAGCTAGCTAACCCTGATCGCAAGGCGCCGAGGTCCGTAGTGCCTGCACCTCACGTAGGGAGAAGCTGAGGCTTACCTGCCCGGGGCCTGATGCTGAGAACGGTCAGAGCTGAGATTCAAACTGGGTTCTGCCTGCTCCAAGGCCCCAGCCGTCTCCATGCCCCTGCCTCTCCTCTCCCTCCCCGCCCTCCACCCCCAGTCCGGGACCAGGAGTGTCCCCCTTCAGCGTACAGCGTTCCCAGGGGGCCGGGAAACCTCATCTGCAGGAGCTGCCCTGTTATCTCCCCAGCCCACCTGTCCACAGCGTACCAGCGGCCTTTCCCCCGGAGCCGTCCCTGGTGAGAGAGTGTATGGCCGAGGGAGAGGCGAGGAGAGGCCTGGGAAGGGGGGAGGGAAGGGGAGGTGGAGGGAGAGGGGAGTGGGGAAGGCCTGCCATCCATCAGCCCTGGCAGCGCGTTTCACAGCTGGTTAGCCAGGGGCAGAGGCACGGGGAGCGCAGGAGGAGGGGGTCAGGAGGAAGGGAGAGAGGCTGTCATCCTGCGAGCACAGTTGTCGCTGTGGTCACAGGAGGCAGGAGACCAGGAGCCAGACCGAGCAGCCAGCGTGGGAGGCTGCAGGGGGGCCCGGGGACATCCGGGCGGGTGGACGGCCCCGCCCTCCTCCCCCCGCTGCTGACCTGGGCTCTGCTGGCCAGCTGGCCGGAGACAGGCACACCTTTCTGTCCAAGCGTGAGGACCGAGGACCGCCAGGCTAGGGGGACAGTCTGCCTGGGGTCAAGAGGAAGAGCAGGGTGCCCTGCCAGCGTGGCTCAGTGCTGAGCATGGACCCATGAACCAGGAGGTCAGGGTTCGATTCCCAGTCAGGGCACATGCCCAGGTGCAGGCTTAGTCCCCAGTGTGGGGTGTGCAGGAGGCAGCCAATCAGTGATTTTTCTCTCATCATTGATGTTTTCTCTCATCATTGATGTTTCTCTCTCTCTCTCCCTTCCTCTCTGAAATATTATAGTGTGTGTGTGTGTGTGTGTGTGTGTATATATATATATATATATATATATATATATATGATTTTTTTAAGAGGAAGAGCAGTGATAACGCTGTGTCCTCCTCCCTCCTGTGACCCTGCTGCCCCTTCAGGGCCTTCAGAGCAGGCCGGTCTAAAGGCCTGGCCCGTCCTGCTGCCGTGAGGAGACTGACTGTCCGAGGGGGAGCAGCGCCCCCGTCCCACCTGGCCGGGCCGGGCCGGGCCGGGGCAGAGCAGAGGCAGGCAGAAGGCTCGGAGGGGTCTCGGGGCCTGAGTCAGGATGGGAACCCCCTGGCCCTCTTCCTGGCCGATCCCCCACCTCCCTGGAGCGCTACATGTAGGGAGTTTCCTTTATGGTTGAAGGACTCTTCCCCCCCAGCTCTGGGGGTTCCCAGGGCCACCCACCCGGTCTCTGCCAGGAGCTCCAGGGCCATCCCACCAGAGCTGGCCATACCTTCAGGGGGAGGGGGGCGCTGGGCAGTTCCCAGGCTTCTGTGGGTTGTGGATGGAACTGCGATCACAGATGATCCCCCAGACAAAGCCCCGATCTCCAGGACGGGAGAGAGAGAGTGTGAGGAGAATGAGTAGGAGGGAGGGCCGGGGCTGGCCAGAGCTCGTGCCTCTCTCCTTCAGCTTCGCTCCCGGGGCAGCGCCCTGCAGGCCAGGAAGCAGTCCCCCCAGGCCTGGCAGAGCTGGCTCAGAGGACAGACAGGTCTCTGGGCAGAGCTGAGCCTCTGCACTGGGCACCGGCTGGAGGCCATGGTGGCCCCTGGGAAGGCACATCTCGTGGCCGCCTCCCCTGCAGCACCAGGACCCCGTGCCCTCCGGAGGCTGTGTGGTGGGTTTCTAAGTGGGTGTCTCACCGCGGGGGGGAAGGGAAGCCCCGCCACCGGCACCCGCCCTACCCTCGAGGAGAGCAGGCTCTCGTACAGAACAATTTCCATCCTTAAAACATAAAACCTCCAGCCAAAACTGGTTTGGCTCAGTGGATAGAGCGTCAGTCTGCGGACTGAAAGGTCCCGGGTTCGATTCCGGTCAAGGGCATGTACCTTGGTTGCGGGCACATCCTCAGTAGCAGGTGTGCAAGAGGCAGCTGATCGGTGATTCTCTCTCATCGATGTTTCTAACTCTCTATCCCTCTCTTTTCCTTTCTGTAAAAAATCAATAAAATATATATTTTTTAAAAACGAAAAAACATAAAACCTCCGAACAGAAGAGGAGAGCACGGTGTGGGTGGGTCTCCAGGTGCAACCGGTCAGAGCTCTCCTCTCCGTTTGGTCCTGTGCCCACGCACCTGCGCCAGCGTCTGCTGCCTGACCTTCTCTCTGACCCAAACCGTCTGCACATTCAATTCCAGCCTCTTGTTTCCTTTGGCTCGGCTGAGGTGGGCTATGCATTTCAAAAGGACGTAGCCAGAAACCTGGGGAGAAACGAGGGGACCAAACACCATAACCAGGAAGTAAGACAGTTAACGTTCACCAAAATGAGTAGGCTTGAGACCCTACAATAGCAAACTCGCTTTCCCCTGACCTCCTCGCTCCCCTCCCTCCAGCCCCCCTGCCGCACCAGAGCAGGGTTCAGGGTTCAGGGTTCGGACCAGGACTCCCAGGACTGCTGGGCGGCCCAGTGATGCGGGGGTGGGGGGAGAGTATGTCCGGCGGGTGCTGATCTGCAGATTGCCCCGAGGGAAGACACTGCTCTCCCGGTGTGTGCCTCCCCAGCACCCAGCTCGCAGCCTGGCACTGAGAACGGACTGTTGGTAAAGGAATGGAGGAGGGAGAGATGGTGAACAAATGAAGGAGGGCTCAGTGCAAAGCCCATCACCTGTTCTCAGCCCCCAGGCTCCCCCCAAGCGCCTTGCACACTGACTCCCCGGGGCGAATCTGCGGCAGCCTTTGGTGGCAACTACCCAGGGGCCTCTCAAGGGGGGGATTTATTTTCTAGGGGTTCTCAGGGTGGGTGACATGCCTGCCCGATACCCTGCTGTGGACCTTGTCTCCCCAAAACCACCACAAAGTCACCGTGTCTACCTTCCCCGGAGCCCAACGTGGTGACCCTTTCATTAATCTCCTGTGGGTTCACCAGCTTTCCCAGACTTTTCTACACTCTTCCCGTCCCATCCCAACACCTCTTTTCCCTGCCTCTTGGGACCCCAGCCTCTAAACCAGTCCCTCCCTCACTAAGCCCATAAAATTTGGTGCTCACCTTACCACCACAAAGCTGCTTGCGTTGATTCAGTGGACAAATGTTTATTGAACATCTATTACGTGCTCAGTACTGTTCTAGATGCTCGGGGTACTCTGGTGAATCAAGTTCCCGTTCTATGGCACTGTGTTATCACATACTAGAGGCCCAGTGCACGAATTTGTGCACGGGTGGGGTCCCTCAGCTTGGCTGACCATTGGGGTCCGTCTCACCCAGTCCTGATCCGGCGATCAGCTAGCCAGCTTGGGGGAGGGACCATGGGAGGCTGGCCAGCTGAGGGAGGTTGACTGGGAGTGCACTGACCACCAGGGGGAAGGCAGCTCCTGCACTGAGCATTGGTTGGTCACAATGGTCACTTAGGCTTTTATATATATAGATAGTGTCACATATTTTTCTCTGTTGTACCTTTCCCCAGTTCCCCAGCTTCATTATCCATATGACATATCCACATAGATGCCCCATAGCAACCGGCCATATAATGCCCAAATAGACTCCATCCTTCCCTACCCCACACTGGCTCTCAGCTCTATGCAGGCCTCGTTCTCCCAATCTCAAAGTCCCCGCACCATGGAGTCCTTTTCCATTCTTTCCTATCTTCATATTTTATTTATTTAATATGTGTTTTTATTGATTTCAGAGAGAGGAAGGGAGAGGGAGAGGTAGACACACCAGGGATGAGAATCATCGATTGGCTGCCTCCTTCACGCCTCCTGCTGGGAAGTGAGCCTGAAACCTGGGCATGTACCCTAACCTGGGATTGAACTGCGACTTCCTGGTTTATGGGTCAGTGCTCAATCACTAGGCCACACCGGCCTTAGCATTTTATAACACCCATTCCTGTTAGTCCAGATCCTCTTCGCCCACCGTCCGCATTTAGTGCAACATCCTAGCTGGTGGTGGGATGGCTCTTGACCCCCATCGCTTCCGGATGCTGCTCTGAGACTGTCTTCCCTCCGCACTCACTTCACCTGGTGTGCCCATTCTCTGCTCCAGGCCTCCCCACAGTCTGTGGGACATTGTCACAGAATCAGAGGTGCCTGCCAGTGTTACCTCGGGAGCCCCCAACTCTGCCCTTTCAACTCAAAGCCCCGAGGTGCACCGGTTGCCGTTCATTAGTGACGAGGCAGGAATGGGACGGAGGTGACAGCTCCAAGTGGGATGCCTGTCTGGAGGTGGATAGCTGGGGGAAATGACTTTGCAGTGATAAATGAACGACCTCTTTTCACAAGAGTTGGGGGGAATGAGGGCTCATCCAAAAGTCAAAGTAAGAAAGGACGTGAATATTTGCGAAGCACCAGGACAGTCCTTGGCACCTGAGGAGAGCTACGTTAACTTAAAAAAAAAAAATCAAATCTCTTAAGCAACTCAGGAGGAAAGGAGACCAGGAAACTTTCTATGGTTAATAATTAGCTGGGGCCTATGACCTTCTCAATAAATGTAGACAGGCTCAGAGATGGGTATTTTGTTTAAAGGACACAGTGTTTATGCCTTCTTTTTTTAAAAAAAAAAAGTTTGATTTTTTTTTAGTGAAAGAGATAGAAACATCAGTGGGACAGAATCAGCTGTAGGCTGTGATTGAGCCCGCAACCGGGCATGTGCCCTGACAGGGAATGGAACCAGTGACCTTCTGGTTCATGGGTTAATGCCCTACCACTGAGCCACACCGGCCAGGCTGTTTTGGTGTCTTGCTGCTAGCTCCTTTTATTTCCCAGTGTAGTAAGATCTCATTTCTGGCTGGAAGGGGGAAGAGTTTAGTCAACTGAGAGCTGTGTTATGATGAGGAGCGCCAAAGAAAGGATCGGGGCAGAAACACCGCCCACCACTTAGCAACTGAGGACGCTGTGCCTGCCGCTTGGCAGCAAGCACCGCTCCCACTCGAGGACGAGGCTCTCCGAGTTCCGTGGGAATCTGTGCGTGACAGGTTCCCAAGTTCGTGGGAAAATAATCTCCGACTTGTTTGAATTGCCCAAGAAACAGGAGCTCTGGGAGGACTGGCAGGTCTTTATTAATTAAAAAAAAAAAAAAAAAATTGATTTTTTTACAGAGAGGAAGGGAGAGGGAGAGTAAGAAACATCGATGAGAGAGAATCATCAATCAGCTGCCTCCTGAACAGTCCCTACTGGGGATGTGCCTGTAACCAAGGTACATGCCCTTGACCGGAATCGAACCTGGAACTTTTCAGTCCACAGGCCGACGCTCTATCCACTGAGCCAAACCGGCTAGGGCGGACCAGCAGGTCTTTAAATGATAACTCTCTCTTCCAACCAACCAAGTCCCCCAAGCACGTGAGGAAGAACCGGTCAAGTCCAGGGTTTGGAAAGCCTGGGAAGGGACAGGTCTCAGCTCCCCTGATGGCCCTATGGCGCACCCTCCCTGTGGGCATGAATTCCTATTTGTTGGAACCTACACCCAGACCCCTTGGTCAGGTCCACCAGGCTCAACCCTAACCAGACAGAGCAGAAGCGCCTGCTGGGTGTCCTCGCTGTGCTGCAGACACGGAACTGCCATTCAAGTTGTGCTAGAAGTGTCTTTGTCTTCCTCCCACCTGCCCGCCCACCAAAGTTTGCCCTTCCTCGGGAGCCAGCCCGAACCGCGCCCCAGCTCCGTGGGCCTTCCTGACTCCAGATCTGTGCTGCCCGCTCTTTTCTGAGAACTGGCTCCCCATGGGTGCGCTAGACTTATTCTCTCGGAGGTCCATTTGCGTGGCTTGTCTCTCCCGCTGCTTCTGGATGCCCTGAGAGCAGGAAAGGACTGTGTTCTTTTTGTTTAATAGGAAGATGGGTTTGAAGCAATCCTGCTGTGAACTCTATAGCTATATGACCGGTAAGCCACGCAATGCCAATTTCTGCGTCTGCAAAAACAGTTGGAAAGCTGGCATGAGATTAAACAATGGGTTGCCCCTGTCAGTTGCTCAGTGGTTAGAGCCCGCAGACGGAAGGGTCGTGCGTGGGTTAGATTCCCGGCGCTGGTCGGGGCACGTGCGGGAGGCAACCACTCGATGTGTATCTCTTACATCGATGTTTCTCTATCTCCTCCTCCGTTCCACTCTATAAAAAACAATGGAAAAAATATCCTTGGGTGAGGATTAACCAAAAAACAAACAAAAAAAAGTGTTAAGTTCTTGTTCACTCTTTAAAAAAAAAAAAAAAAAGACACTGTCTTATTTTCGGGGAAACAGGGTAGCTCTTTGCATGAAGCAGGTTCTTCCTGGGCGATGCTGGAGCCATCCCCGAGTGTGTCTGGGTCACCTCGTGCAAACGTGTTCAGCCGACACGTCCCTGATGCCGCAGCACCCGAAGCTTCAAGATGGAGGGCAGACCATCGTGTTCATCCTGGACTCCCATTGTGCTGGTGCTTTGTACCCGGCAGGCGCGCAGTGCGTCTGTGGGATCAAGAGATGTCCCTAATGCTCCGGAAGCTCATGGAGTGAACAGCTCACACACCTTGAAAGATCCACAGAAGCCCTAACCCGCAGGCGCATGAGCTACTGCACCCGCCCCCCCCCACCCCAGGGCTTCCCAGCCAAAGCGCCCCGCAGCCCGCCGGGGCATCTGTCCCTCTGCCCCCGTCCGGTCTGGGAAGCCCCAGGTCAGCAGAGGCTCCCGTGGGTGACGGGCAGGAGGGGCTCCCGGCAGGGGCTGCAGCTGGCGAACGCCAAGGCCAGGTTTGCGGGCCAGCGGCCGCCTCGGCTGCGGAAGGACCGCCCAGGCAGAGGCGAGCGAAGGCCTGCGGGATCGCGGACCTCACCGGCCAGCTGCTCGGCCTTCCTTCACCGGGACTCGTGTCAGGACTCGGAGTGCACCTTAATTGAGGAAGGAGGCTGCACATGCACCCGTGTGGCTGAGGTCTCCTGCAGAACAGCGTGTTCCTGCCCAGACCCCAGAGAGCCGCGTCTCCGATAACGCCGAGCTTGGCTGCTCAGCCCTGGCTGGCGCAGGGGCCTGCCAGTTCTCATTAGCTGGAGGAAGCTCTGCTTATTGCACTTGGCACCCTATGCCGAAGCCAGAAGACATGCAGGGAAGCAGGACTAGAGGCAGCTGAGCTATTTATTTAGTCGGTAGAAAAACTGTACAGAATTGAGGTGCGAGAGGGAGACAGGTTTGGTCCCTGTGCCGGAGAGCTCAGTCCAGTCCAGTCCCAGGAGTGTGGTCTGCACGAGTGTGTGCACGTGAGCACGTGAGCTACCTGGACACCCCAGGGCATCGACGTGTGCGGCCCCCGTGGGGGGCACCGGGTTCCGTGCCCAGCCTTCGGGCCAGAGGCGGAGGAGGGGCCCTAGAAGCGGCCCAGCACGGTGGCTAGCAGGGCCATGCGGATGTACATGCCGTTCTCGGCCTGGCGGAAGTAGGCCGCCCGGGGGTCCGAGTCCACCTCCACGCTGCGAGAGAAGGCGAGAGTCAGCATGCGGCCCGCGAAGGGAGCGCCCTCCCGCCGGCCCCCGGGAGCCTCGGCGCGGGCGGCACGTCACCTGATCTCGTTGACGCGGGGCAGGGGGTGCATCACCACCATCTTCTTCTTGGCCCGGGTCATGATGTGGGGCGTGAGGATGAACTGGCCAAAGCACTGAGACGGACAGGGGCCCGGTCAGCACCGGAGGGCAGGAGGCTGTGCGGCCACAGCCTCGGCCCCCCCGGTCCTCTCCACACCCACACCCACGGGGCGCCGACCACGCCCCGGAGCCCGGCCTCCCCGGTCTCTGGTCTGGGTGCCCGCTCGCCAGCCCGGCACTCACAGCCTCATACTCCTGGGTGGAGCCGAAGCGCTCCTTCTGGATCCGCGTCATGTAGAGCACGTCCGTGTCGGGCAGCGCCGCCTCGATGCTCTCAAACTCCTCCTGGAGGGCGAGGGCGAGTGGGGTGAGTGCAGGGGCGGTCCTGCCTGCCTGACCCACGCCCCCCACGCCTCCCGGGGCCTCACCTGCTTGGTGCCACGGGAGGCCACGAAGGCCCACACGTCGGGGGGCATGCGCAGGCTGGGAGGCGCCACGTAGCGCAGGCTGACTCGGTACTGGGTGAGCAGGCAAGCCAGGGAATGCACCGTGCGCCCATGCTTCAGGTCCCCCACCATGGTGATCTGGGGGGGGGGGGGGGAACCCCGTCACAAGAGGGCCCCAGACTGAGCGCCCCTTCCCGTTCCAAAGCTTCGGCCTCGGGCCTCCTTGATGCAGCATGCCCGGGATACAGGAGCGACTCCCCCCACCTCCCCCTGCCCGGCCGCCCCGCCAGGCCGCCCCCGGGCAGGCCCCCCTCACCGTCATGCCGTTGACAGTGCCCAGCTCCTCCCGGATGGTGAAGATGTCCAGCAGGGCCTGGGTGGGGTGCTCTCCAACGCCGTCCCCAGCGTTGATCACCGGCCTCCGGCAGTGCTTGGCTGCCAGCTGCAGGGCGAGCGGCACGAGGGTGGGGGGGTCCCGCTCTCCGCGTCTCCCTGGCCCCGGCCCGCCCTCCCCGGCCCCCCGCCCCGGCCTCACCTCCACGGCTCCGGGCTGCGGGTGCCGAAGCACCACCACGTCCGCGTAGCAGCTCATGGTCTGCACGGAGTCGGCCAGGGACTCGCCCTTCTGCACGGAGGACGTGGCCTCGGAGAAGCTGAGCACCGCGCCCCCCAGCCGGGCCATGGCGGCCGCAAAGGAGCTGCTGGTCCTCGTGCTCACCTCGTAGAACATGGAGGCCATCACCTTGCCCTGGGCAGAGGGACGGGCACGCGTGTTCCTCTCGGGGACACACAGGCCGCCTCTCCCCCCAGCTTACACAAGAGGGGTGCCGAGAGGATTCCCCCCGCAAACCTCCCCACCAATCCCACCGCCTGTGTCATGCTGAGCCGAAGGCTGTGCCTCCAGAAAGGCCTTGCTGGGGATCTGAGTGACACGTTCTCCGGGAGAGAAGCACACAGCCCCGCTCTCCCCCACGAGCCCGTCGCACAGGCCAGGGGACCAGTGCTCAGGGCGTCTCGAGCCAGCTGCACGCGGACAGGACAGACCAGGCCCTCCCAGCAGAGGGAGCTGAGGGAGTGGGGGGTCTGGACTCACACGAGGGCTCAGGGCAGGGGAGGGAGGGCCCCTGACCGGGGCCGGGACCCTCACCTTGAGGATGTCGAGGCTCCGCTCCTTCTGCACCATCATGCGCAGCGTGTGGGCCACGTTGAACAGGTGCGACATCTACGGGAGAGCGGGGTCAGCGGGAGGGCGGCGCCCGGAGGTCCCGGCCCCGAGCTGCCAGATCCTTCCGCTCCGGTGTCCCGGCCCCGCCCCAGGCACCTGGTCCTTGGTGAACTGCTGGACGGACAGGATATGTTGGCCCACTAGTGAGTGTAGCAGGGGTGAGGTCGGGGGGTGCAGCAGGCCAGGGGCCCCCAGGTTCTGGGGTGACGCCTGTCTAGGCACTGGTGGTGGAGGGTAGCAGGTGCCATCAAGGCCTCCCATCAGCTCTGCTGTGAGGGGCGGGGCAGAAGAGGCTGGTCAGAGTGTCCCTCCTGGCGGCCGGATCAGAGGTCCCCAAGGCGAGTGTGTCGGGGGGCCTCTCACCTGGCTCAGCTGACTTCCGGGACGGCTTTTCCTTTGGCTCCTCGGCTGCAAACGGGCAACAGCACAATGTGAGCCAGGGGCCGAGCGCTGAGCAAAGCCCCCAGCCCCCCTGGCAGAGTCTGTGTGGCACCGGCTCACGCCACAGCAGCTCCGGCAGGTTAGGGAGGCGAAGGACTCGCAGCGCTGGGGCCACACGTGATCTCCCACGGGGCTGCTGTAGTCAGCAGTGGCCCCCAACCCCCCCGGGCCTCCCAGGTGGCAAAGGGACCCTGGGGAAGGGGAACGGCCAGGCTCACATCGCCGGCCCCCGGATTCACCCCACGCTGCCCCATAGGAGCCCAGCTCCCAGGCGAGGGGATGCAGCTGCCAGGACAAAAGGGCGGTGAGAAGCTGGGCAGACTGGTCAGGCAAAGGCTGGGACAGGGGCTCAGACAGGATGGGGGTGGCAGGAAGGACGGGGGAAGGAGGTGCCGAGGAGGTGCTGGGAGGGGAGGGCCTGGATCAGCTCCCAGGCCACCGGTCGCCCTGGGACACTTGGGGTGCAGGGGAGAGAGGCTGCCCACACATCCCCACGTCCAGGTGGCACACCCGGACATAGCAGGGCCTCTTACCGGGCAGACCGGGGTCCGAGGCGCGGTGGATTCGGGGCGGCAGGTGGAAGCGGCCGTCAGGAAGCCCCCTGCGGGGCCTTTCCGGCGTCTGCAGGGCACACACTGGTCTTGTGTTTGGAAAACCAGACCCAACCCCTTCTCAGGGTCACCCCGTCATGAAAGCCAGCTGCTCAGAGCCCACACAGACCCCGTTCTCCAGCGCCTCCCCGCGCACGGAGCTGTCCGCGGCGGGCAGGCCCTCTGCCTTCTGGAGGCGCCTGCTGGCCCCACCACCGGCCCCGAGATCTCTGCTCAGGGGCCGTGTTTCCCCCGGGCAACCTCCTCAATGACAGCTAACTCTGGTCCGCAGCAGACAGAGCAGGAGGTGGGGGTTTGAACTGTCAGGCACAGAGCCTTCCGCCCCGAAACCCCAGCCCTGGCCGCCGCTCCCAGACGCCCCCACCCAGCGGCGTGCATACCGTGGTGACCTCGCTGGCGGCGGGGACGGCGGGCGGGAGCTGGGGGACGGCTCCCTGCGGCCACTTGCGGACGTCCTGTCCGTAGCCCGGGGGCACCAGAACCTGCAGGCGGGGGGCAGGGGCGGGGAGTGAGGGGAGAGCCGACCGGGATGGAAGGGATGAAGCCAGCCAGGAGGAAGGGTGCGCTGGGGACTGAGCCGGGGCGGCGGGAGGGGCAGTGGGGCAGCACAGGGGTGCGGGGTGGGAGGGAAAGGACACACTGGGACCCTGCCCCGGCCACTCACGTACCTGCCCGTCGATGTAGGCGACCTCTCCTCGCAGGACCACGCGCCGAACGGTGCCCTTCACCTTCTGGCCCTCAAAGGGTGTCCAGTGGGCCTTGGAGAAGGGCATGTGGCTGGGGACTGTCCACTCGTGCTCCAGGTCCACCTGCCAGAGTCAAGAGTGGAGCGAGGGAAAGACGGCGCGTGGGGCCTGGGAGAGGCCCGGGGCTGCGCCCCCCCCCCCCCCGAGGCGGCCCCACCCGCCCCACCTCCACGTAGGTGTCCTCCTGCGGGGGCAGGTGGAAGATCCGCCGCGGGTTGTGGTGCAGGCGCTGCAGGAGGTCGTCCAGGCTGAGCCGGCCCTCGCTCACGGCCGTCAGCAGCAGCGGCAGCATGGTCTCCAGCCCGGGGAAGCCGGGGGGCGGCCGGGACCCACACTTCTCCTCCAAGGTGTGGGGGGCTGGGAGGAAGAGCAGACCCTGAGCACCGTCACCCCACCTCTGGGAGCCACACCATCCCTCCCTCCCGGCACTCCTTTTCCCTGGGGATCGGAAAACGGGGAGACGGGACCACTCCGTCTCCTGGGCCCCACCCTACCCATGGTCTTTGCACCCTTTTATCCGCTCGTCCACCCTTTCACCGACATTTACCAAGCGCCTGCCGCGCACAGGCACTGCTGGGCCCGAGGTGCCCGGTGGCCCTCTCACCGTGGTCCGAGGCGAAGCAGTCGATGACGGCCATGTTCTCCCACAGGGCCTCCACGTCCTGCCGGGAGGCCAGCGCCGGCCGGACCTCCGCCTTCCCGGGCCCCAGGCGCTCCAGGTCATCCCGGCTCAGGAACAGGTGGTGGGGCGCCACCTCGCAGGTCACGGGCAGCCCCCGCGCCTTGGCGGCTTTAATCAGCAGGATCTGGGGGGGAACAGAGGGGGGGGAGCGCGGAAATGCAGGGGAGGCCTCTCCCTGTGCCCTGCCCTACAAGCCCCGCGGCCAGCACCCCTTCCTGGAAAGTTATGGGCGGACAAGCTGAGGTCCAGCTCCAGGCTCCTCGGACCCTCCACTGCCCCAAGGACTCCCGGACCGCCTGCTGTCGCTGGGCAGCACAGGGCGCCGGGGCCCCGGAGCTGCTCACCTCCTCCTTCCGAGCCACGTGGCAGATGTGCACCGAGCGCTGGGTCAGCTGAGCCACCATGAGGACGGCGGCCACACTCTGCCGCTCCGCGTGGGCCACGATAGGGAGGTGCGAGGGCCACGTCTCGAAATGCTGGGGGCAGGAAGAGTTTTCTGGGAGGGCCTGGCGCCCTCAGCGCTCTTGGCTCCTCGCTGCTGCCGTCGGTCCACTGCGGGGGGCCCCTCCAGCCGCCCCCCTCCACCGCCAGCTCCCTACCTCCATCCACTGGTCCACGCTGTCCAGCCGCAGCTCGGAGAAGGTCTCGTTGAGGTAGAGCTTCAGGCCGGCAGCAGACCCAGCCACCGGACCCAGCGTCCCCGCGTTTTCCGACGAGGCTCCGAGGAACAGGGCAAAGTCGCAGCGGGCTCCAGCCTCCGCCAGCTGGGAGGACGGTGTGAGGTGAGGGCCCAGTGCCCCCGTGCCAGTCGGGCACCAGGGGCCTGGGCCTTGGGGCGAGGGCAGGGGAGGCTGGTGGGGCCCGTGGGGCACCGTGAAGCAGGGCTGCGAGAGCTCACCTTCTGGGCCAGGGCCAGAGCAGGGGCATCGATGATGGGGGGCCGGGTGTTAGGCATGGCACACACCATGGTGACGCCGCCAGCCAGGGCAGCAGCTGTGCCCGAGGCAAAATCCTCCTTGTGCGTGCCACCGGGTTCCCGCAGGTGCACGTGGACGTCGATCAGTCCTGGGGGGGGGGGGGGGGGAGGCGGTAAGATCAGAGGAAGATTCGTACACGAAGGGCATCCAGGAGGTGACTGGGCGGCAGGAAAATGAAAGCAAGCGGTGGGGAGGTGACTCAGCCAAGGGCACTGTGCTCTGGGGGGTGAAGGAGCCGAGTGACCAAGAGTCTGGGCATCCGCTCTGTGCGGTCCAGGGCAGGGAGGGGAGGGGCCCATGGCCATCCCCCGCCACAGCAGGGTCTGACAGCTGTTCCCGCGGCCAGGGGCCGGTCCTGCTGAGCTGCACCTACCCGGTAGCCGCACGAGCTTTTGGGAGGTCATGCAGTCCACGTGCACCTTCATGGGGGGGACGGGCCCGATCTGGCCCAGGGCCTGCGGGTGGAAACCTCGGTCAGCCTGATTTGAGGGCGTCCTGAGAGGTGTGGGTAGGAACTGGGTTTCCCGTAAGCCAGGATCCTGCCTCTCTACCTTCACCTTCTCTCTCTGCAGCCACGGAGTTGGATTGTTCACATGGCTGCTTCATTCTGCGATTTCCCTTCTCCCTCCTCTGGCTGTCTCCCTCCCCGCACCCCGGTCTCAGTTACCTCCACAAAGAGTTTGGTGCATTTGATGTCAATGATGAGGGGCACAGAGAAGTCAGCGGCCAGACGCCGGGTACGGTAGCCCTTGGTGACGAAGGAGGAGAGACGGCGGCCCCCCGCTCCGCGCATGGACAGGTTAATCACCAGCTCAAAGTGATTCTCTGCCAGCTGCTCCAAGATGCTTCGCTGTGGTGGGCACTCACCATCGACTGCCTCCTCAAAGTGCCAGTCCACAGCTGTCACCTGGGGCGCAGAGACAAGGGCAGGGCCAATCTGAGCCTGGCAAGGGTCAGGAAGGCCAGCCTGAAGGGAGGGGAGGAGGCCCGGGAGCCCATGAGAAGACTGGCTGGGGACCAGGGCCAATCTGGGCCAGCCAGCCATAGGGAGGGACCATGGGAGGTTGGCCAGCCAGGGGGAGGTTGGCTGTGGGAGCACACTGACCAATAGGGGCAGCTCTTGCATTGAGTATCTGCCCCCTGGTGGTCATTGTGCATATCAGCTACTGGCAGGTTGTCCTGCCTTAATAGTTGCTTAGGCTTTTATATATACGTGGATATATAGATGTTAACAGTGTTAGAGAAACCTCAGGGCTCTTTTTCTTTGCTTTTCTGCACATTCTACTTTCGCTGAATGGAATATATGTGCTTTTCACCAAACAATACCAGCAGGGGAAGAGGGAGAGAATTCTTTGGCGCTTTCGAACCCTTGCAGGGCAGTGTGGGGAGGCCGTGGAGCCGGTACCTTGACGCCGTGCTCGGTGTAGAAGTCGGCGGTGCCCAGACTGGCATACAGCCTGTAGCCCAGGCTCTCCAGCAGCCGCACCGTCGGGAGCAGCTCACTCTTGTTCTGACCAAGCAGAGGAAGAGGAGGTTGCTTCTCCAGCCCCCCACTTCAAGGCCAAGCCGTCCGCCCCCATCTCCCCGAGTGCCCCCACCCCAATCCCGTACCTTATAGCTGCCAATGGTCAGCAAGATGTTCTTCTTGGGGATCTTAAAGCCAGTGCTGAGCATGGCCTTGAGGTAGGCCTCACAGCGGCTCTCCCCAAAGCCGGCCACCTCCCCGGTGCTGGTCATTTCCACCCCCAGCACCACGTCAGCGCCCGCCAGGCGGGAGAAGGAAAACTGGGGCACCTGAGGGAGCAGGAGGGGAGAGAGCAGGAGGTGAGGCAGCCACAGACCCTCTCCTGGGTCCCATCCAAACGGCAGGTTAGCCTGCCTGTTGCTGCTCTGCGCGTGCCCTACACCAGCCACCAGCTGCCTCCCAGCTCACCTGGGCCGCCCCTCAGCTGCCCCCTGGCTTGGGACACTTCCTCACCAAGCCCTGCCAGTCAAACACCCGACCGTCCTCCCAGGCCCAGGTCAAGTGCCTCCGTGTCTCTGAAGCTGTCCCAGGTCACCCTTTTTAGAAGGTGTACCTGCTGTCTGCAAACTCCTCTAGCATTTTTCATCTCTCTGTTCTATTATGCGGGTCTATTAGAAACTGTTCTCTAAACAAGCTGTTTTGGACCCAACTTCTCTCGCCTCCCATTACAGAGGGTAAGGCCACCTCCTCACTCCGTGGCCGAGCAACGCTACCCACAGCAGGTGCCGGGCATACATGCTGACTGACAACGTGTACATGAAGGAACTCTCTCCTGCCTCCCGGCTGCTGCCTGCGAACCTCGGGGTGCTGATCCTCCTTACCTTGACCCCCACGACTCCAGAGCCAGTCATGAGCCCCACAGGCTCCACTTCTTCCCCCATGATGACCCGCGTGGCTAAGGCTACCAGGTCCACGCCCAGTGTCTTGGAGACGAAGGGAAAGGAGCGAGAGACACGCACGTTGCATTCGATGACTTTCAGCTGGTCATCCTGGGCAGAGAAGAACTGGTCAGGCCTTCCCAGGCTGGGCTTGCTGACATACCTCCCTGATCCCGACTCATCCCCGAACTCATTTCTGTGGGGAATCAATCAGGTCGGAAACCCGGACACTGCGGGTCCTACCCACCACCCGTCCCTCCAGCCTTCGTGCCTACTTTCACGAGGGCCGGAGAGCGTGCCGAGCTCCCTGGCACTGGGGCCAGCACGGAACGAGGAGGCACCGTGGCCCTTTAGTCCCTACCTTTCACCCCTTCTCCCTACCTTGGCGATCAGCTGCAGATTGAAGGGTCCCGTGACCTGCAGCTCCTGGCCCACGGCATGCACGATGGCCTGGATCCGCTCCAGGGTTTTGGCAGTGATGTCTTGGGGTGGGGTCACCAGCGTGGCATCCCCGGAGTGCACGCCTGCATTCTCCACGTGCTCCGAGATGGCGATGGCTGCCACCACACCGTCGCAGGCCACGGCGTCCACGTCAATCTCCTGGGAGTAGGGGATGCGTGTGCGCGCAGGGCAATGTGATGTAGAGCAAGGACCACTGTCTTCTCCCACTTGCCCCAGATGCTCCCTTGCTTTAAGAGCCTTGGTGAACCCAGCCTTCCCGGCCTGCTGTGCCATGAATGTCTATGGGACCTTCTTTGTCTGCAGCCTACCTTGGCCTCCTGGATGAACTTGGAGATGACCACAGGGTACTCCTTGGAGACGGCTGCTGCGCTGCTCAGGAAGCGCTCCAGGTCCCCGTCCGTGTAGGCCACGTTCATGGCGGCGCCACTCAGCACGTAGGAGGGGCGCACCACGCAGGGGTACCCCACAGTCTGGCAGAACTGGCGAGCAGACTAAGGGTGCAGGGAAAAGCTTAGCTAGATGGGTCGCACTCAATCCAGGACACCCTACCGCCTCCCACGAGGTCCCAGCCCACCTCGAGGTCGCTCAGCTCCCTCCACTGAGGCTGGCTGATGCCAATGGTGTCGAGGAGCCGGGAGAACTTGAACCGGTTCTCAGCCGAGTCGATGGCTTCAGGGGAGGTTCCCAGCACGCGGCACTGCTGCCGGTGCAAAGCCATGGCCATGTTGTTGGGCAGCTGCCCGCCCATGGACAGGATCACGCCTTCCGGGTTCTCCAGCTCATAGATGTCCATCACCACCTACAGGGCAGGGGGAGAAACAGCGGGGGGACAAGTGGGGCCAGGGCCTCAGCCTCCATCCACCACATCCCTTCACATCCCACAGCTTCCAAAGGATCTTAGGCTGGCCGGCCTCTCCTACTCGATCCCGGCCCCTCGGGCGAAGAGAGCCTGCATCCCTCTCACCTCGAAAGAGATCTCATCAAAGTAGAGTCGGTCACACATGTCATAGTCGGTGCTGACTGTCTCCGGGTTGTAGTTCACCATGATGGTCTTATACCCCATCTGCAATGGGGAGGGCCTGAGGTTAGCCGTCAGGTGAGAGGAAGGGATGGAGAAACCAAGCCAAAGCCCCTCCTCTGGAGAGCACCGCGTCAGCTTCCTCATCACTGCGCAGCGCACCCCGCCGCCGGGGAGGGAGTGGGGCCAGCACCGCAGGTATTGAGAAGTGGCACCAAGTGCCGGAAAGGAGACACATGCCTGTGAGGGGCACAAGATCGGCTAAGGGGACCCTTGCCCCAACCCAAAGCCCTACAATAGATGCAAAGAGGAGCAATTAACAGAAGAGGCCAGGGCGGAGCATGGGTGGAAGGCAGGCTAGAGCTGAACAGAGCAGCAGGGAAAACAGAATGAGAGACCAGCTCCCGGACCTTTCGGAGCTGCTGGATGCAGCCCACGGCACACCAGTCGAACTCGACGCTGGAGCCGATGCGGTAGACGCCGGAGCCAAGGACCAGGACGTGAGGCGTCCGAAAGGTGAGGTCATGGGTGGTGCTCCAGTATGTCAGGTACAAGTAGTTCGTCTGAGCCGGCCACTCGGCTGCAACTGTGTCGATCTGTTTCACCGCTGGGCAGATCCCCAGTTCCTGACGCAGCTTGCGGACAGCCAGCTCTGTGCTGAAGGAAGGAGGACAGAGACATGGGCCCTGGGAGAGGGGTACGAACTGAGCAGCGGGGGAAGATCCCAGGACCAGGGTCACAGAGGAAAATACCTCGGGGAAGGTCAGAGGCCACCAAAGCCCCCACTCTTCCTTTCTGAGGGCCTCGCACTAGCGACCAAGGGTCACTGCCCCACGTTTCTCAGCCTAAGGCCCTCGCCGCCATCCCTCACCTGAGAACCGCGAGGGCGATCTGCTTGTCGGAGAAACCAAGGCGCTTGGCCTGGTGCAGCAGGTGCGCGGGCAGAGGCTGCCCTCGGTGCTGCTCCAGCAGCTGGGCGTGTGCAACGATGCGCTTCATGCGGTGCAGGAACCAGCGGTCGATGCGCGTGAGCTCATACAGGCGCTCCACCGAGTAGCCAGCCCACAGAGCAGCTGCCACCACAAAGATCCGCTTATCTGTTGGCGTCTCCAGCTCCTAATGGGAGAGGGCAGACAGATGGAGACGGAGCGTTGTGCAGAGGCAGGGGATGGCAGAATGTTAAGCAAAATGTTCCCGATCTTCTGTCAGCACCTCAGACAGCCTGGAGCACGGCTGTCATCGTCTTAGAAGAGGGAACTGCAGACCGGCGCGGAGGCTCTGGACGTGGATCCTGGCTCTGCCTCTGAATGCCTACGCGGCGCCGAGCAAGTCCAACAGCCTCCCTAAGCCTCAGTTTCTTCATCTATAAGCCAGGTCTAATACGTCCTCATAACAAATGAGGCGACATCCCCAAATTCTCAGCAAAGTGAACACACAGCCAGGCGCCCACTAATGACTGCGGCTGCTATTGCTGGGAAGGGGCCCCCCGGGCTGGGCACAGAGCAGCAGCGTCCACGTCAGGGGGGTCCCCAGGGGGCGTGGTGGCCACTTACCACGTCACTGACTGGCTTTACTGTGTGATCAAAGCCCACACAGTTCTCGTCCACCATGCGCAGAGCCTTCTGGAAGGCCTCCTCGAAGGAACGGCCAATGCCCATGACTTCCCCTGGAGACACAGGAAGTGAAGACTGAGGGAGGGCCTGGTGCTCGGGAGCTGCCCGGGGTGCCTGTGGTTCGCAGTCAGGTAAACCTCCGCTCCGGGAGGTCCTCGGGTCCCGTGGTGGTGAGACTTATGGTGTTTCATTATGGAAAAATCTTACACTTTCAGCTCTGCCCTCTACGGTTTTCATGTTTTATTCGTGAATATGGAATTCAAATGCCTAAAATGGGCCCCGGCCAGTGTAGCTCGGTTGGTTGAGCAGCATCCTATTCAACTAAAAGGTTGCCGGTTCAATTCCTGGTCAGGGCACATGCCAGGTTTGCGGGCTCAATCTCGGGTAGGAGACGTATAAGAGGTGGACAGTCACTGTTTCTCTTTCAAACTGATGTTCCACTTAGGCACTCACTGGCTGATTTTTGTATGTGTCCTGACCAGGGATCAAGCCTGCAACCTTGGTGCATTAGGATGATGCTCTAACCAACTGGAGCACCCAGCCAGGGCCGTCTTCTAGGCTTTGGGTTAGCCCTTAGGATAAACTTCAGAAGTGCAGGGGAAACAGGTAAGACACATTTTCTGGCTCTTGGGATCAATGGGAAAATACCCTCAGATGGATGAACAACAATAAAAAAATCTTTTGTTAAGCAATTATCTCATTTAACTAGATTTCTATTTAAATCCTCACCCAAGGATGATGCTTCTATTTATTTATTTCAATCCTCAGCAGAGGACATGCTTTTATTGATTTAGAGAAAGAGGAAGGAAGGGAGGAAGGAAGAGGGAGAGACAGAGAGGAAAACTGAAGTGAGAGAGAAACATTGATCAGTTACCTCCTGCACACATCCTGACTAGGGATTGAACCCAAAATCTCTTTAGTCTATGGGATGACACTCCAACCAACTGAACCACGTGGCCAGGGCTAGATTTCTATTTTATTACTAAGAGGGAGCTTCCTCCCTCCCCCGTTTGTTTACCGATTTCCTGTTCTGTAAAGTTTTGTTCATGTCCTCTGAAAATTTACTCCATGGTTTTCAAGTATTTCTTGCCAACTGTATTTATTTATAATCCTAATTATTTGTTTGTTTAGAAAAAAATTTAAAACACCAAGATATTAATAGCAGTGTTAAGGAACTGGGTTATATATGGTTTTAATTCCTTTGTAATGTGTTTATATCATCAAAGTTTTATCTTGGGTAAAAAAAATTAAAAAAAATAAAAAGCCCAACACTCATACTTGCATGCCTAGAAAAACCCTGGACTCATATACATGCCCAAATTAATCTCCGTGTGACAATATTACAAGTGATTATTCTTTGGCTAAACTGTCCTTCCTAATTTCTCAATGATAGGTGTATTTTACTTGTAAAATAAAAGTTATCAAAGATCACATTCCAAGAATACTTGAATAGATGTAAAACTCTGAAATGTCTCATCTAGGAATCAGTCTTTGATTGTCCTATTTTCAATCCACTTCTTTTAGCCACAATTTAATTATGGCTTCGTTCCCATGTTTACTATAATTTTCATATAACAAATTCATCTCCAGAAGGAACAACTTGGCAGTCTTATAAGATTTCTAAACATTCCGAAATAATATCCGGGCTTAGACTTAACTTGCGTGAAGGCTACTATTGCTCTCAGTGGGGAGGTGAACACAATAAAGTGCTCTGGTCCTCGGCAGGTAGCACTCTGGTTCGGGCACACGCGTGGTGGGCTGAAATGTCTTAGAGGACAGCCTGAGGCGACTTAAATAAGGAAGTATATTAACGCAATCCCAGCACGCCCTATACTGCTCGGAGGCCGACCACTCCCTGGTCACCACTAAATTTCCTTCTTTTTTGAAAAAGGTCTCTGAGCCCGGCCGGCCGGTGTGGCCCTGTGGTTGGACATCAACCCATGAGTCAGGAGGTAACAGCTCAATTCCTGGTCAGGGATCTCCAGTGAGGGGCATGCTGGAGGCAGCTGATCAATGATTCTCTCTCATCATTGATGTTTCTATCTCTCTCTCTCTCCCTCTCCCTTCCTCTCTGGAAAAAAGAGAGAGAGAAAGAGAGAGAGAGAGAGAGAGAGAGAGAGAGAGAGAGAGAGAATGGCTACCACTGTGCTGACTTGGATTTAGAGGGTTCACAGAAAAACAACAGCCATTGTTTGCCCCAAGCATCAGTTTTAAACTAGCACAGTCACTTCCATTAACAGCCTAAAGGCCGTGGCAAAATGCCACGAAATGCTGTGGGTGGTTTCACGGAACCGGCCTGGCTGTCGGAGGAGCACCAGCCAGCAGGTCGTTTTCCGTTCTTGGCGCGGCCCTCTACTTGGCCACAGCACTTTCCTTTCGTGGCCCCGGCAGTTACTCAGAGGTAAGATGAGAGAGATGGGATTCTCTGATGGCTGTCACCCCTCCCAGAGTCTGACCTGCGTCTGGGAGGGAGGGGGCATGCGTATTCTGGCATAGATTTCCAGATGCCGTCGAGCCCCACTCCTGGTAATAAGACCTCCTCTTTCTCCGTTTGAAATGTCCCTATTAGCTCGGAGGAACTGGATTCCCAAGAAGCTGCTAACACAGATGCTGAAAGGCCATGCCAGGCTACCAAAGGCTCTCTCTGACATTCGATTCCTGGGACAGGTGGGACCCGGGGGTGACCTGGGGAGGGGTCTCCGGACGTGTCTCACCAACGCTCTTCATGCAGCTTCCGATCTTTGTGCTGACGCGCAGGAACTTGCTGAGGTCCCAGCGGGGAATCTTCACCACACAGTAATCCAGGCTGGGTTCAAAGGCTGCTGTCCCCCCGGTCACCGAGTTCCTGGAGCCATCAGGTGGGGGAGCCAGAAGGACAGAGAGGGAGATACATACGTTGAGCCTCCAGATAGCTCTCTCTATCATCCCATACATCCAGACCAATGTGCTTTTCCTGTTCCCTGTCCATGCAAGTTTTCCTCTCCTCCCTGACCTCGCCCCACCCTGTACCTGAGCTCGGGCAGAGGGATGCCCAAAGCCAGCTTGGCTGCTACGTAGGCCAGTGGGTAGCCTGTGGCCTTACTGGCCAGAGCAGAGCTTCGAGAGAGCCTGGCGTTCACTTCGATGATATAATACTGCAAAGAGAGAGAACAGAGTCACCAGGTAACTGGCCTAGAAGGCGCACCTAGGAGAGATCTCAGAAAAGCAAGCAAATAAAGCCCTCCCCAAAGGGATGGCTAGCAACAGCCCCCTCCCACCAAGGCCAACCCTACCAAGGCAATCCCAGTTTCTACTCTGGGGTCTGTAGGGCCAAAAGGCCTCTGGGCCTTGAGGCCTCAAAATTTTGGAAGGAGGGCCCGGCAATCATGGCTCAGTGGTTGAGCGTCGACCTACAAACCAGGAGGTCACGGTTCGATTCCTGATCAGGTCACATGCCTGAGTTGCGGGCCTGATCTCCAGTGTGGAGTGTGCAGGAGGCAGCCGATCAATGATTCTCTCTCATCACTAATGTTTCTCTCTCTCTCTCTCTCTCTCTCTCTCTCTCTCTCTCCCTCCCCCTCCCCTTTCCTCCCTCCCTCCCTCCCTCTCCCTTTCCCTTTCCAAAATCAATAAAAACATATTTCAATAAAAACATATTTTTTAAAAATTTGGGGGGGGGGGAGAGATCCCATAGCTAGAATATCGGCTCCAGGACCTAGTCTCACCTGCTCAGATTCAGGGTTCAAGGCATACTGCACATTGCACTCCCCGACGATGCCGAGGTGCTGGGTCACTTTGATGGCCGTCTGCCGCAGGAGCTGGTACTCCCGGTCATTCAGCGTCTGGCTCGGAGCCACCACTATGGACTCACCAGTGTGGATGCCCAGCGGGTCCAAGTTCTCCATGTTACACACCTGCGAAGAGAGGGCCCCATGGAGGTCACTGCCAAAGGGGGTCAGGAAAGACAGGTGGCGGTACCCGTCCTGGAGCTGAGACCTGAGCCCTGGCCGATGCCCTCCCAAGAGCGCGTACCGCCCAGCCCGGCTCCCGCCCCGTCTCCATCGACTCACCGTGACACAGTTGCCATAGGCGTCTCTCACCACCTCATACTCAATCTCCTTCCATCCCTTCAGGGACTTGTCTACCAGGACTTGGCTGGTATGGGCAAAAGCTGGGGCCACGAGAGCACAGAGCTCCTCCCTGTTGGATGCAAAGCCAGAGCCCAGGCCACCCAGGGCAAAGGCTGCCCGCACCAGCACAGGGTACCCCAGTCGCTCGGCGGCTGCCTGGGCCTGCAGGGAGCAGAAGAGATAAACCAACAGGTCAGGTCTTGCCTGCGGGCTGCACAGAGCGTGCCTGGCCACAGAGGAGATAAGATATAAAGAAAAGGACACCGTTCTACCTCCCTCCGGCCACCTCTCAAACCTGTTCAAGAGAATTTGCTGCCTCGCTGGGGGCCACGTGCTCGCCAATCTCCGCCATCCGGGAGGCGAAGGCGCGCCGGTCCTCCGTCAGCTCGATGGTCTCCACGGGTGTGCCCAGGACCCGGACCCCGTACCGAGCTAGCACTCCAGCCTTGGTGAGCTCCACTCCGCAGTTCAGAGCTGTCTGGCCCCCGAAAGTCAGTAATATGCCATCTGGACGCTCGTTACGGATCACCTGGGGAAGGAGAGAGGCAGCAGGACCTTGCAGTTAGGAAATGGATCAGAGGAGTTTAGAAGCCCAGTGTGCCTGCCTGGGTCCCCTCCTCGTCCAGCCTTCCCCCCGTCGTACCTGGGTGACGTAGTGAGGAGTTATGGGAAGGAAATAGACCTTGTCGGCCAGCCCCTGGGAGGTCTGCACTGTGGCGATGTTGGGGTTGATCAGCAACGACTGGATGTTTTCCTCCTTCAGGGCCTTGATTGCCTAGGGAGACAAAATGGCACGTCCACCTCGACAGAAGCAAGACTGTAAGCAGTCTCCGTCCCCTTTCCTCCGTGTATTCTTAGTCCCTGACGGCCACTCCTCCTCAGCACCTCACCTCTGGGCACATCCCCACTTCCTCCTTCCTTTCCTCCCCACAACCAAGGTTCCAGCCTCCGTCCCTGAGGCTCACACGCCCAGAGGGGGGGATGGACACGACTTACCTGAGAGCCTGAGTAGTCAAACTCGCCAGCCTGGCCAATGGAGAGGCCGCCCGAGCCCAGGATCAGGACCTTGCGTGGTGGGGGGAGCCCGGAGCCTGGGCTGGGAGCCGCGGGCAGACACAGGCGCTCGGCCAGCCGCGCCCGAACTGTGGAAACAAAGCGAGTCGTGGACAGAGCTAAGTGAGACCTGAGAGGGATCATCTGGGTTAACCCCCTCGTTTCACAGAAGAATCCAGAACAAAAAGTAATGACTCTAATGCAGTGGTTCCCAACATGGCACACATGCCCCACAGGGGGGCCATCGGATTTTTAAGGGGGGCAATTCGAGAATGAGTTATTAACAGTGATTTTTTTTTTTTTGGGCATTTCTTATGGTTCTAGGAGCCTCACGTACAGTATATAAATATGTATTGTAACATTTATGCATTTCAATTCTCTATTATATGTCTTGGAACTTTGCCATTTGAAAAATATTTTAAATATATTTTATTGATATTTTACAGAGAGAAAGGGAGAGGGATAGAGAGTTAGAAACATGGATGAGAGGAGCATCGATCAGCTGCCTCCTGCACACCCCCTACTGGGGATGTGCCCGCAACCAAGGCACATGCCCTTGACCGGAATTGAACCTGAGACCCAAACTGGCTAGGGCTATTTGCCATTTTTTCACATCACTTCACATTTTTATTATTTTTAAACAATTTCTTAGTGATTTCTTCCTCGGTACTTCAACTGTCCTTTCATTCTTTTATTTTTCTCTCTCATGGATGCCTGGTCAGGGCACATGCCCGGGTTGCAGGCTTGATCCCCAGTGGGTGGTGTGCAGGAGGCAGCCATTGATGTTCTGCTCTCTCATCATATCAATGTTTCCATCTCTCTATCCCTCTCCCCTCTACTCTCTAAAATCAATTGAGAGAGAGAGAGAGAGAGAGAGAGAGAGAGAGACCCGAAACCCAGGACTCATGAGTCAGGAGCTGCCTCAATAGAAGTATTGGTGTGGGTGCTTTCCCCCCCACCTCCTTAACCTCCCAAACATGCGTCAGTTTCCTGGGGCACGTCCATCCTAGAGCCAGCCCCGTTCTTGATTCCACAACCCAGTTCTTCTCAGGCGCTTACCTGTCTGGCCCCCGGGGTTTCCAGCGACGGCTTCTTTCACAGTTTCCAGAAAGATATCAAAAAGAAGCTCCATATCTGAAGGGCCAGCTTGGTGCTCTGGGTGAAACTGGACACTGTTGACGAGATTGGACCAGGAGCCTGTCACCATCACTGGCCTGGGCAGTGACCGCCTCGGAGGTGGGGAGTGGGGTGGGTGACTGGGGCCCACGACCACTCTGTACTTTTGGAACCTTCAAGTCCCAGGGGGCTTCAAGGCTGCACACACCCGGCCCCCGTGCCAGGATCACCCAGGCTCACCTGAAGAAGGGCAGGCTGTCGTGGACAATGCCCTCGTTGGAGTGGTCATTGGCGTTGGTGAAGAGAGGAAGCCAGCCTGCCGGCAGGGAGTCGGTTTCCACAGCAAACCCATGGTTCTGGGACGTCAGGAAGCAGCGCCCAGAGTCCACCAGCAAGCAAGGCTGGTTGTGGCCCCGGTTCCCGTACCTGCGGACGGAAGCCGCTGAGGCACAGGCCCCTTTCACCTCCTTCTCCCCCCGACCAAGCCCAGCTCTCAGGACTCTCAGCAGCTCCCCCTCTGTTTCCACACTAATAAACACCAACTCCATGCCCTTCCCAGAGACTCCCCACCGCTCTTGTCAGTAGTGCAGGCTCTTCCTCTCCCATAAACCCCACCTCATCTTGTAAGTCTTGGCCCCAATGGCCAAGGCCAGCAGCTGGTGTCCCAGGCAGATCCCGAAGACAGGCCGGGGGTTAGGCTCAGACAGGACCCGGCTCAGCGCAGATATCACACTGGGATAGGAGGCAGGATCACCAGGGCCGTTACTCAGGAAGAGGCCCTCATATTCTGGAAGGGGCAGAAGAGATGACGTCATCACCAGTATTCAACTACGGACGCACGCACAGCCCTTACCATTAGAGCAAAAGCCCCGATCTCCATCGTCTTCCCTGCAACTGGTGTTGGCTTTAGCGATCAGACCCGGGGACAGATCTTCCACACATGCTGTTTGCCTGTGGTCCTACAGAGACCCCAGCTACTCACCCTGGCTGTCCAGTGCATGGTCCCAGGGCGCCACCGTGACCTCGGCCCCACGCTGGCACAAGCATCGGATCTGATTATACTTCAGGCCACAATCCAAAGCGAGAATGCGAGGGGTGCCCCCTGCATTGAACACCCGTGGAGTCTGCAAAGAAAGGGTAATGGCTGGCAGCTGTGATCAGTGGGTACAGATAGGCAACACACCTAACCCCTCACGTGGGGGCCTCTTCTGATTCTGCCTCGATGCTCTCCACAGTTATGGACAGACTGTAATTACTGTGCGATAGCTTACAACACTCTCCCACTCGCCCACTGTACCTTAACGGAGACCTCGGGCACCAGGGGGCGGGCATTGGGGTCCGAGAACGGCAGGGCTGAAGGATCTGTCCCATCCTGGACCAGCTTTCCCAGTAGAGACCCTTGTTCTCGCAACTTCTTAGTCAGCTCCCGAGTGTCCACTCCTGTCAAAGTAGCCCACTCTGAGAGACCCCACTCCCCCCATTCAGTCATGCGTGAGGTTAAGACTTCAGGAGAACTTCCATTCCCCAGCCGTGTCACGCACAGCTGGTCTATGGGCATCAAATCCCTAAGCCATCCAGCCGAAGCCGGTTTGGCTCGGTGGATAGAGCGTCGGCCTTTAGACTGAAAGGCCCCAGGTTCAATTCCGGTCAAGGGCATTGGTTGCGGGCACATCCCCAGTAGGGAGTGTGCAAAAGGCAGCTGATGGATGATTCTCTCTCATCGATGTTTCTAGCTCTCTATCCCTCTCTCTTCCTCTCTGTAAAAAAACCAATAAAATATACTAAAAAACAAACAAACAAAAAAACGCCTAAGCCATCCTGACAGAAACTCACTACCAAGCAGGATTCTCGCCAAGAATCTCACATCTGAATTGTACCATAATTCCAGATCTGTTTTGTTTACAGAAAATAATATCAAGATTTATCTGTTTATAGGAAAAGCACATGCTTAATGATTCAATAGGAATGTAATCAACAAAATGCAGACTGGGACATTCCAAAGGAAAAACTGACCTGTTTCTGTCAACAGGTTACAAGGCCCATAGATTAAAAAGATATCATCAAATACAATGTACCAATCTTGTTTAGATACAAAGACACAAGCCCGTGAAAAAATAACTTAGGTAGCTGGGAAAACTTAAAACCTTGACTGGATATTTGATGTTAAGGAATTACTGTTACTTCTTAAAATGCATGATGTTAAGGAATTACTGTTACTTTTTAAAATATAAGATGTTATTGTTGTGGTCATGCTTTAAAAGGATTCCTTTTTCAGGGATACTTAAGTATTTATGGATAAATGACACAATGTCTGAGATAAGCTTTGAAAACCCCGGGGTGACGCTCCCATCAGGGACCCCTTTCCTACCGGGGCTCCCTGTGGGCTTTGGCAGCTGTTTGCAGCCAGAACTTGGCACAGTCCTTCTCAGGGCTCTGCCATCTCCCGCTTAGTTTCATGAGCCTGCCTCTCCTTGGAGTAGTTAGTCCCTTCACTAAACTTCTCAGTGAGGCTTTTGAGTTGCATGTGCTTCCTGCCCCAATTATGACCTGACTTATCTGTATGGAGACCCTAATAAAACTCTCAAGTTAAACAAAAAATAAATATAAAAATCCAGGGGTACCCAGCTGGCTTGCCTCAGTGATTGAACCAGGAGGCCACGGTTTGATTCCTGGTCAGGGCATATGCCCGGGTTGCAGGCTGCACCTGCACTGGGGAGTGTGAAAGAGCCAGCCAACCAAGAATTCTCTCTCCTCATTGATGTTTCTATCTCACCCTCTCCTTTCCTCTCTGAAATCAAAAATATTAATAATAATAATAATAATCCAGGGGTTTCAGTAATGGTAATGAAATGCGTTTAGCCCTGAGTTGGTGGGGGTTAATTATATGCTCTTCTTTCCTTTTATACGTTTGAAATTTTCCATGTGAGCAAGAGCTCAGTTCCTTGCTCCAGACCCCAATCTAACATGCAAATCAGATTCTATCACAACCTTGAACTCAAGTCCCAATAGTGCACAGAGATCTTCTCCCGATTCTTCCCATCGAGGCACCAGTCCTCTGCCCAACCACACGTGTGCTCGCACCATACCTTGCAGGCCGGGTATGCCATGCTGCTGCAGCCACTCGTGAAGGGTGCGGACGGAACTCCAGTGGCTAGGGGTGGGGCAGCACTCTCCCACCACCAGCCCCGCCACATGGATCCCCGAGGACTCAAACCACTGTTGATGGAAGGAAGAGATCATGAGAGCCCAGGGCCTTACACCTTGCGATGCCGTCTTTTCCTGTGGTATGGCACGAACCCTGTGCTTCAGCCACACTGAATGACCCATCATTCCCTCATGCGTTTGCCCTTCACCAGCAGTGCTATCCCCCATACAAAACACTGAACACATGGGCCCCGGGTGCCTGATTAATCATTGAAAATGAGCCCTAGCTGGTTTGGCTCAGTGGATAGAGCATCCGCCTGTGTTAATAGAGCACATGCCCGTGTTGCGGGCTGGATCCCCAATAGGGGGCATGCAGGAGGCAGCCAATCAATGACTGTCTCTCATCATTGAAGTTTCTCTCTCCCGACCCCCCTGCTTCTTCTCTGAAAGCAATACTTTTTAAAAAAAATTTTTTATTGAAAATGAGCCCTAACCAGTTTGGCTCAGTGGATAGAGCATTGGCCTGCAGACTGAAGGGTCCCAGGTTCGATTCTGATCAAGGGCATGTACCTTGGTTGCGGGCACATCCCCAGTAGGGAGTGTGCAAGAGGCAGCTGAATTGATGTTTCTCTCTCATTGATCTTTCTAACTCTATGTCCCTCTCCTTTCCTCTCTATAAAAAAATCAATAAAAATATATATTTTTAAAAATTGAAAATGACATTCTCCTTCCTTTTCCTTTACCCAAAATTGAGATCCCAAATCCCCTTTTCTGTGAAGCCACCCTAGTCACCCACTGCAGCTTGTGCTCCTCCTTAGAGCTCACCTAAGCTCACTTCGTTTCCACTGTTCTTGCTTTTTACATAAAACCTCAATTTTGCAGGTTTATAAAATCAATTTTGTCAGTGTGTTTACAGTTGACAAAGCTGGAGCTTGACATGTTAGTGAAAACACTGCATTATGAAGTAGAATGCAGTGTATTCGTAGGTTTGTGATGAGACATGGTCCTTAGGAGGAATACCATGTCCCTTACCTAGAATTCCCCCTCCCAAGTGGAGGGCAAATTAAGAACTAAGGCTCAGTAAGCCTGGAATCAGGACAAAACAAGTGTGTGTCCTTTTCACAGAACTGTGAACTCAAGAGCAAGGTGACTGATACATGATAGTAGCCAACAATCATTTCCTGAGCGCTGGGGGTGGGGCAGTGAGCATGGTCCCTGTGGTTACAATGTTAATTTGTTACTCGGGGAGCATGAAAATTAACAAGGTAACATGTAAAAAAAAACATGATTACAGATTGTGATAAAAATAGTGTGCCTCACTAAATAAAGATAAAGGCTGGGGAGGGCGGGGGAATACACCTAGGCAGGATTATACCCTCCTCCTTCACAGGGGATTATAGACATAAAAAGATAACAAATTTGTTATCTAATAGATAAGCTTTCAATAAATAGAGAAACAGATCATTTATGTGGGAGGGAGTTGCATATTCAAATTATCAACTGCTTAGGGGGAGATTTAAGGAAAGATGGAAATGGAGCTTTGTTACTTAGGGATTTGAAGGACAGTCTGGCAGAACCCTCAGATCCAGGAAGTCTAGTCTGCACGTGTGTTTACAACACGTGACAGAAAAGCATCCCTGGTGATCTGGTGGCTCTCGGAGGCCTTACCCTGGTTCTGTCGGGGCCTCAATTTTGCAGGTTTATAAAATCAATTCTATCAGTGTGTTTTACGGTTGACAAAACTGGAAACTGACATGTTAATGAAGATACTGCATCACAGACTAGAAAAATGCAGTGCATTCGTAGGTTTGTGATGAGACATGGTCCTTACCTAGAGTTCCCTCCCCCGAGTGGAAGGCAAATTAAAAACTAAGGCTCGGTGAACCTGGAGTCAAGACAAAACAAGTTGGGGAAATACTGCACCTAGGCATTGGGTGTGGCTACCTTGCTGAGACCGAACTCATCCACTTCATCTGGGGGGATGCCGTAGTTGCCGATCAGAGGGTAGGTCAGCACTAAGATCTGTGCTTTGTAGGATGGGTCGGTGAGCGCTTCGGGGTAGCCGACCATGCCGGTTTGAAACACTGCAAGAAAGAGGCAGGGCTGGGGCTCAGGGAGGCCCCCCTGGGGACGCTGCCCCACTCCACGAGAACGCCCTAGAGTGGAGGCTGCCCGGACCATGAGATGAGCGGGGCTGGGCTGGGGACTTGGGCGCCGAAAGAGGGGAGTGGGGAGTGGGGGTGGAGTTGTGTAGGCGGGAAAATGGCGGGGTCTGGCGAGGGCAGTCGGGGCAGAGAAGGGCCGGAGAGAGTGTGGGACGAGAGCGGCGGCCGGGCCGGGCTTGCTTACCCACTTCTCCCGCAGTCGACACAGCGGCCCCAAAGGGCTGGCCCCGCAGGACCAACCCATCCTCCAACACCAGGGTCGCCATGGGAACGGAGCTCCGCGCTTCGGGCACGCCGGGCTGGAAGCGCCGCAAGTTTCCGCCAAAGCTGGGACCACGTGAGGACCGGGAGCCCGGAGTCGGTACACGTGGCCAGCGGCGCGCCCGGCCGGGGTGGTGCGCGGCGGCGAGCAGAAGCCCCAGGAGTGCCGGGAAGCGGGACTGCGGCGGCGCGAGCAGAGGGCGGCGTGAGGGGCGGGGCCGGCACGTAAGGGGCGGGGCCGGGGCGGAGGCGCGGTCCGAGGCGTGGGTCCACCTAGCGCAAAGCCCGGAGAGACGTGCGGAAGAACACCCACTTCCACCCCAACCAAGAAACACACAAAGCCGGGCTACCTTCCTCTAAAATAAAAAAAATAAAAAAGTTTATTATCGTTAACAGCACAAATGGGAACTGGGACTAGACCACGCCTCCATTGGAGTGAGACACTCCAGCATTGCGCAATGTGCCATCTTCCTTCCAACAGTGGCCTTCTCCTTGAGGAGGCTCCTCGGACCAGCCTGTCCAGGAAGAAAGTCTCCCCGGCTGGGCTAAGATCGTGGGATGATCTTTAGGTCAGTAGGAGATCTAGGTAGTTCATGAAGCCTTGGCTTTTCGGCGTTGGGTACCCCAAAGAAGGATGGAGATGAATAATGTGGTGGATCCCAAAATCCCAAAGAATGTAAGCAGCGAGAATGAACCCTGTGAATAAAAGATATAAAAAACAAAACAAAACCACACACCTCATACACCTCATATTGTGTTATTCCAAGGGTTACATCCTAACACCCAGTTTTTCCCTAGTATGTACATATCCCCTCATCCCAGGGCAATTCTTTCAGAGTTTCCTTCACTAGGTGATTTGCATCAATTCCTGGTCTTATGGCTCTTCTTTCTGAGAGGTGTTTGCTCTATGCATTTCTCTTATCCCTAATTAGAAGAATTAATTCCTCACCTGGCGCATACACTTGTAGCCATGGAAGCCATCAGTACAAACACATTGCAAAAGACCTGGACCATCAGGCACACAAGATCCATTCTCAGGGCATATTTCTGGAAGTCAGAGAGAAACAGAGAACATCACTGGATCTCATTATATTTCTCAAATATCTACTTCAATTTAGATTCAATTATTTCCATGTCAAAGGAGAAGAAAGATTATAGATAATCAGAACACAATCATATAAATATATTTCAAGATCCTTTCTTTCCAAGGGATTACGGCCTCAGAAGCCTGAACAAGAAGGCACATAAGCAATTCTCCTATCTTTCTGATCTAAGGGGGGGGGTGCCCAAAGGAGAAAAGTCAGGTCCCCAAAAGGGTAGAGATGAGACAGTGTACCTGTGTCCCCAGTGCTATTGCAAAGGTTCCTCTGTCCTTCACAGGTTTGGTTGTTTGGGTAAAATGTGACAGTATTCCAGGCGTTAATACCTCCAGGACAGCTGACATCTGGTGGTAGTATCCTGAACACCATGCAAGCAGTCTTAACATGCAGCCCAAGTTGCTGAGCTCACAGCACTGTCCCTCTTTGATTCTCCCCACAACCCCATACCTTACTCACAGAGTCTGGAGCTGAATAAAGCCGTGGAAGGAGTTGGCCAAGTCATCCTTGAGGGGGTTTGTGTGCAGGTCTCTGAAAAGCACCCACTGTTAGTGCTGTGCTTTAGAAAAACACTCTGTTAACACAGCTCCCTGGACTGGTTCTCATTCTGAGCTGTCCCAAGTTTAGATATCAGTATTCAAGCATTTTTTGAGGGGTATATCCTCAAAAACTTTCCCATCAACCCTTTGTCATAGTCACTTTTTGGTAAGGAGGATAACTAACCACTTACATGATGACAGCAGTATGTGCTTGAGGGAAGTTTGGACCCAGGTCCTTCAGAGAACAGTTCTGGAGATCCAGCCTGAGGAAATAAGGTAATCAGTATAACCACGTGTCTCTCTTTATCCATTAGAGGCCAACACATCCCTTTTCTGCTAAGTGTTAGTTGAACACAGATGTGTTCAGGGCTACGAACTAGGTGCTGTGGTAGATGTTTTTAAGGCTGCACTGTCCAATCTAGTCACTACTAACTTAGCTACATGTAGCTACTGAAATAAATTCAGCCCCTCATTTGCACTAGTAGCCAAATTTCAGTGTTCAGTTAACCATTAACGTGGGTAACAGCTACCATATTGAATGGTATAGATATGGAATATTTCCATCATGGCAGAAAATTCTTTGTATCTATGCATATATTGGAAGAAATTTGTTTCTTGTCTAGATTAGTGAACCTCATATTATGATATGACCTCAGATCCACAAAGGACCTTCAAATGGGAAAAAAAAATTCAAAAAAAAATATATAATCGAAAGTTTTTTTTCCAAGTGCATTTTCTACCACAGATTGGATGTAAAACACTGGATATTAAGGAGCATGCAACATTATTTTCTTCAGTATCTATTGCTATCTGTTCCTCTAGTCTACAAATATTTATGGAGCACCTACTAGCTGCAGAAATTTGGAATTTGAAAATAAAATCCTCAATATCTTAGCTTTCTTTTCTTTTCTTTTTTAGCTTTCAAATGGTTTACAATGTAGTAGGAGAACAAGGTCAAAAATAGGATCAATATAAATAAACATCAAAAGCACTGGGCCTCTAGTATGAAATAAATCACAGGGCAGTTTATAAATAAAATTGATTAGTACAAACATTAAGGATTAGTGGAAGTAAAAAAAAATACTACATTGGTATTTAGTAGTAAGGAGAATTCACAAAAGATGCTGGAATTAAAGAATGGAGCCCAGTTGGTATGGCTCAGTGGTTGAAAATGACCCATGAGGCAGGTCACTGTTGCAATCCGATCCACTGTTGAGATGCCTCCAAAATAGACACCAATATTTATCCCAAAAGCCAATCAGGCAAGCCTCGACGAATCAGGGCTTGGAACTCTTTTCCACTATCCATCGAAGCCGTCTCCCTCACCCCAGGATGGTGCCATTCTGATTCAGGCAGCAGCGGGCGTGCAACATTAGCTCTGGCGTCTGCTTACAATAAAGGGCCACTTTTGACCAATTCTGCACACTCCCTGGGCACTGGATGCATATCTGTGGAAAAGAGAAAAACCATTAGGACCCAGAAAAGAAAAGAAAAAAAGGCAAGAAAGAACAAACAAGGACCAAAAGTTACATGCCAGTACACCTCTCCAGAATTCCTCGAACCGAGGGACGTGTTCTATCTTTGTATCAGGTGTCACCAGACACCTGTCTCCCCAGGCGCCAAATCAGCACACCAGAGCCTTTCAGCACCAGACCACGCCCGGGGAAAGCTCTCGTTCTTGAAGAACGACATATTTATTATGTCCTCACAACCTGACGGCGGGGCTTGGCGGGGTGTACAAGGCCGGCAGGTCCACACTCATCGAGCATTACAGAAAGTACAGTCCTGCCACCGCACGACACACAGCGGCATTCGTGCGTGGAGAGCCTGCAGGGGCAGCCGAGGGGCTCGTCCGCAGAAAGAACTTAAGTTATTCAAAGACCCAGGCGCGAGGAGGTCAAAGTTGAAAGGTCTTGGGATGTCGGCAGGGGTGGGAAACCTGCGCGGGGTGAGTCATCTGGAGCCGGAGCCCGCGGGGCTGGGGCTGGGGCTGGGGCTGAGGCTGAGGCTGGGGCTGGGAAGGCCTCAAGGGCAAAATCGGAGCTGCGGGCCGGCCGGGGAGGGCCGAGTTCGGCGGGCGCGACACCACGCCGGCGCAGCGCCTCAGCTTCCGGCGGACCTCGGACCCGCTGCGGTACCTCGGGGAGCGCCAGGGCCCTTCCCACGCGCAGAGCGAGGAGCAGGGCCGCGGCCCAGGGCAGCGGGATCGGAGGGCTGCCCGCACCGCGAGGGGACATTTTTCCGGCCCTCGGTGTGTCCTTTCTCAGCTCTCGCGAGACTTGCGCTGTGGCCCCGCCCCCGGGGGGCGGGGACTAGGAAGGTGCTGGCCGGTTGGCCCTACTGGGTTTGGGGGTGCCGCCGCCCGCCGCGGTCCACTTTCTTCTCCGTGCGCCCCAGTCCTCGTTTGGGGGAACCTGGCCGGCCCCTCTCCCGCTCCCCCTTCCGCCTCCGAGGGCCTGGCGCCGAGGGCGCGTCCCCGCCGGGTCTCTGGGCTACACCGCCAACCCCCAGGCGACATGGCGGGGCGGGCAGGGGCGGGGCCCGGCGCACAGCCGGCGCGCGTGCCGAGAGCCTGCCCTCGGCGGGCGGCCAGACCCCGGCGTGGAGGCCCGGCAGGTGGGCCGGCCGGGGGCGGCGGAAGGCTGCGGAGCGCCGCGCCGGAGCGGGGGGGGCGGGGCCTAGGGCGAGGGGGCGGGGTGCCCGGCGCCCAGTGCCCCGCGCCCGGCGTGGGTCCCAGGGAAATCGTAGGTGCGGGCGGCGGAGTGGTCGGCAGCCCTTGCCACCTGGCCCGCGGAGGGGAGGTGGGGCGCGGGAAACAACGAGAGGCTCGGAGTGTGGGCGGAGGAACGGAGGGCGAAGGGCAAGCCCTGGCGGGAGGAGGCGCTTGGGGCACCCTTGTCCCCTTCACCTCCGCCCCGAGGGCACGCGGTGGCAGGCGCCCTGGCACGGAGGCGGGGGCGGGAGAGATGCTCCCCTCCAGCCCCGTCTGCTTTCCCCTTCCCAGAAAAGGGGAGCGATGCCGATCTCAGGTAGAACGACGGGACCGCCTAGCGCCGTCTGAGCCACGAGGTAAGCCGAGGGGAGCGCGGTCCTGAGGCGCCTGGGGCTCTGGCCAAAGGGGCGGGGCGGGGCCCTAACCGGTTTGGCTCCGTGGATAGAGCGTCGGCCTGCGGACTGAAGGGGTCCCAGGTTCGATTC
The DNA here is from genome assembly GCA_963924515.1 of Vespertilio murinus. NCBI lineage: Eukaryota > Metazoa > Chordata > Mammalia > Chiroptera > Vespertilionidae > Vespertilio > Vespertilio murinus. The sequence continues at coordinate 54,914,898 of OZ004713.1, read as the reverse complement.
CGGTCAAGGGCACGTACCTTGGCTGCGGGCACATCCCCAGTCGGAGGTGTGCAAGAGGCAGCTGATGGATGTTGCTAGCTCTCTATCCTTTTCCCTTCCTCTCTCTAAAAGGAAAAAAAAAATCAATAAAATATTTTCTTTTAAAAAAAGGTGTGGGGTGGCAATGCTGAGGCCGAGCATTGAGGCCTTAGAAAATAAAATTAGCATTAAATTGTAAATTAAAAATTAACATTTTGGTGAGGGCCCCCCTAAAGTCTTGCAGACCTTGAGGAATTCTAGGCACAAGATTTTGAAGGAATCTTTTTGGGACGCTTGGTCCCGCTGTGGCCCCGTTTCCTTTGCAGGGGTCCAAGCAATCCAATGTAGTCTGTGACTGAAGTGTGAGGGTAGGGAGGGGTAGGGTGGTGGGAAAGATTATCTTCCTTGTCTTCAGCATTTTAAAGGGGGCCCACAGCCAACTATCTGTGCTCTGTGTATTACAATTTTAATGAAACAACTCAGTTCATACTTTTGACTCACAGTCTTTCAGAGAGATCAAGCCATCGGGTTTGGATCAGTGTAGAATTGTTAGCCACGGCCCTGTTCTTAGAATCATGTCTCGTGAAGACTTTCCGTCTTGTCTAGATGGCCATCTAGGAGGGTTCCCCACGCTTATCAGGAAGCCCTGTCAGTTTTCTCCAGCTGTCTCCTTTTCTGTATGCCTCTGTCCTAGTTTATACTAGAATCTTCCTTTTTCCAACTACCTGCCTATCCATGTCACTTACCCCTTTACCACTACACCTTCTATTTGCACACAGCGCCCGATCTCTTACTTTCCAGGAGTTCCCGCCGCCTCTATCACAGCAGTAAAAGATTTGCTAGAGGAGTGAGAAAACTCCTGATGTTGCAATCTACAAAGACCCAGGGCATCTTTAGGTTAAACTGCAGTGGCCTACTGGGAACATTGTTCCGATTACTGACATTTGTAACATGTGATCCAAGAGTTGCCAGCTCTGATTTCCTCTCTCATTGGCCCCAGGAGTTTCAGAGTTCAGGTTTCATTGGTGTGAGGCCCTATCTATCAGCCCAGCAGGCAACATCTGCCCACGAGCACAGTGTGGGAGAGCCAGAGACAGCCAGGCTCTCTCCTACTGGGCAAGAACAGAAGACCTGTGTGATCTGTGTCTATTTTAAAAAAAAAAAAAATTTTATTGATTTCAGAGAGGAAAGGAGAGATAGAAACCTCAATGAGAGAGAATCACTGACTGGCTGCCTCCTGTGTGTGCCCCACTGGGGATCAAGTCCGCAGCGTGGGTGTGTGTACTGACCGGGAATTGAACTGTGACTTCCAGGTTCATAAGTCGGTGCCACTGAACCATGCCGATCAGGCATGATATGTGTCTAGACTAGTTGAAGTCTAAACTTTGTTCCACAAATGACTGACTACAATGAACATTCTCTTTCTGTCCTAGTTAGTAAGGATTGGGCCACTGGTGAGATTTTAATAATTAGGTTTTGTGTGCTATGAGATGAAAAAGGTTGAAAAGGTAGGAAAGTCTCTGTGGTGTAAATGGAGAGTGGACGGGTGGGGAACTCATGACCTGGGTTCTAATCTAGCCTCTGGCGACAATCAGCTCTGTAGTTTGAAAAGATCAGAGTCATCTCAGCCTGGTGTCTTTGTAAATGAGGGTGTTACTGAGTGATCTCTTAAGAACCCTTTAAGTTTTTAAATACTATGATCCTGTCCTTGTTCTAAGCACAAGGACATATTCTTTGAGGATTAGTAGTATTTCTCTGGTTCGGGAGTCGGAAAGGTAACTTCCCCTCTTTCAGCCCATCCTTTCCACTCCCTCTAGGACCCAGTGCCCAGTGTGACTTAGAGAGAAAGCCTAATCCATCTAGGAATGTTGTGCCTGTGAGCTAGCTCCCTGCTACCCACTCTAGAGCTAGAGTTTGGGGGACGTCGGGAAATAGGGCCGTTTGGATCACGGTGATTGGTTCCCTGTGGGAGCCAGAACAAACAGCTGCTGAGTTTCCCTTCGTCTTCCAATTCCTGATCTCAGCAATAGCTGCTAATATAGAGCCAGATCTTCAGTCTGCCTAGCTTCAGACACACAGCTCCCCCAGGCAGCTCTGCTTCCGCCCGGGACTGCTTCTCTAGGTAAGTTGTCTGCCCCGGCAGGGTAAGACCACTCTCCCCGGCTGTTCCCTGGGCCCAGCTCCTTGGCTGGTTTGCTTCTCCCCAAAGTGTTCTATGACCCTAACTCTGAACTGCTGGACCCGGCACATTGCCCTCTCACTGTTTTTTTCAAGAAGCCATAACTTGCCGAAACCGGTTTGGCTCAGTGGATAGAGTGTCAGCCTGCGGACTGAAGGGTCCCAGGTTCAATTCCGGTCAAAAGCATGTACCTTAGTTGCGGGCACATTCCCGGTGGGGGACAGGGGGTTTGCAGGAGGCAGCTGATCAATGTCTCTCTCTCATCAGTTTCTATCTCTCCCTTCCTCTCTGTAAAAAAAAGATCAATAAAACATACATATTTTTTAAAAATAATGTCCCAGGGTTTCATTACAGCAGCTCTTAAAAAAAAAAAAAAGCTATAACTTCATTAATGATAGAAACAGGACAAATTTCAAACCAAGCTGCAGTTGTTACTCTTTTGAAACTCAAAAAAAGTCCTCATTTTTATTTTTTAAAGAGTATTTATTTATTTATTATGTATTTTTGCCAGAGGCCTGATGCCCGAAATTCATGTAAGAGTAGGTTCTCCCAGATGCCGGCACCAGCTTCCCTGCTGGCACCTGGGACCCGGGCTTCCTCTGGCCCCTGCTTCATCTAGAATGATACCTGGTCTAATTAGCATGTTACACTTTTATTATTATAGACTGATTTCAGAGAGGAAAGGAGAATGAGAAAGAGCCAGAAACATCCATGATGAGAGACAATCATTGATTGGCTGCCTCCTGCATGCCCCACACTGGGGATGGAGCCTGCAACCCCGGCATGTGTCTTGACCAAGAATCAAACCGTGACCTCCTAGTTCATAGATTGACTCTCAACCACTGAGCCACACCAGGTCGGGCAATCTTGTTTTAATTTTATGTTCTTAACTGCCACACGTGTTTCACCAACCTCTTCCTCTTCACTTTTGTACAGTTGGGGTCTTTTTTTTTTTTTTAAATATATATTTTATTGATATTTTACAGAGAGGAAGGGAGAGAGATAGAGAACCAGAAACGTCGATGAGAGAGAAACATTGACCAGCTGCCTCTTGCACACCCCCTACCGGGGATGTGCCCGCAACCAATGTACATGCCCTTGACCGGAATCGAACCTGGGACCTTTCAGTCCGCAGACCGATGCTCTACCACTGAGCCAAACCGACCTCAGCAAGGGGTCTGTTTTATTTAATGTTTGAAACAGCTTCACCTTAAGCTTGAATTTCTCAGCAGCTGCCAGTGGTGCTTGTGGAGACAAATCCTGATCTTGGCTTCCCCAGAAACTATGTAGATATCTAAAGCTAGGCTCTTGTAGGCATCTGGTTTTATGATGACAAAGAGGATATTCTTAGATTCCCAGACAGTGAACCCAGGAACCCCGTAACCTGTGGAAGACCCGGTTTGGACATAGCCTTCCGTGCCTTTTCATTGACTTCAGCTGCCGCTGCCAACTGGGCTTGGGTGGCCTGTGTGGACTCTGTTCCCCGGGCTCTGCCACGGATCCGTCACGGTCAGATTCTGTTCCAGAGCCGGTCTCAGCCGGGGCCGGGGCCGCTCCTGCTGTGCAGTAGGGATGCTTTCCGTGGCTTCACCCCGCGTTTTGTGCAGGGAACCCCTCTCACTTTTGAATCCCACTTCTCTTCCATGATCTGCTGTTGATAGTGGTGTTACAGGTAGTGTTGGGGAGAATGGAGTGGTTGGCCTGGCGATGCCTGGAATGGAGTTTGGGGCTGCCATGGAGATGATCTCATTGGGGTGGGAATCAGTGCTGAGAAGGGGTGCTGTCAGCATGATGAAACTGGGAATCGTGGGAAGAGGGAGTTGAGGTCAGGGGAGTGGAGGAAACCATGCTGTTATTGGTCTCCATTTCTTCTCCCCCACTGGGCTGTGGCGCCAGGTTGGGCTCTGCTGGCTTCGTATATTGTAGTGACTGGGTCTGTGCCTACAAGTGGGGGTGGGGCAGAGAAATCTGATAAGAAACAGGGGCTAGAGTTTTATTTTTCTTTTATTATGGGGTGGAGACCTAAGAAGATTCTTATATTTCACAGCTGCGCATGCTCAGAAAGGTGTTGGCCACATAGTTATCTCCTGGTGGTATTGGGGAGAGGAGTTGACCTCGACTCGTATCTTGAAGGAAAAATTTCAATCAAGAGACAAAATGTTGCCCTGACCAGTTTGGCTCAGTAGATAGAACGTCAGCCTGTGGACTGAAAGGTCCCAGGTTCAATTCCGGTCAAGGGCATGTACCTTGGTTGTGGGCACATCCCCAGTAGGAGGTATGCAGGAGGCAGCCGATCAATGTTTCTCGATCATCGATATTTCTAACTCTTTATACTTCTCCCTTCCTCTCTGTAAAAAAACAATAAAGTATATTTTAAGTAAAAGAGACAAAATATAGAGAAGCAAGCAAGAATTTGTTGATCACGGTGAAAACATGCGTAGGGCAGTGAAACACGGAAGGGCGTGGAAGCGGCAGCAGGAGAGCCGAGGCCGGGCTGCTTTGGCTCACTGGGCCGTCAGGAAAGAGCGCCTTGGAGTCGGGTTTGAGGGGTGATCCTAGGGCGAGTTTCTGCTGCCCTCTGCTCCCCTGATTGCAAGTCTCATGGGGTCCCTTAGAGGTCAGGGGAGACGTGCCTGTGGGGGAAAGAGAGGAGAAGGGAATGGCACAGGCATGCTCGCTGAAGGGAGAGCACACTGGGACCTTCTCTCCCAATTCCCTATTCCATTGTCCTGGGATTGCCCTAGCTTCTTACTGTTCTGTAACCTTGGCTCTCTCACTCTGCTGCTTCCTCCCTACTTCTTTCTACCTGAGACCTCCAGACCTTCAAGGTCTGCCACCGAAGCGGCTGGTCCGAGTTTGGTGGCTTTGGGACTCACAGGCCTGGCAGTGGAGGGCCACGAAGGCACGACAGGCCTGACTAGCAGCTGGTTCCTTTGCAGGTCACCCTGGACTGTGTCACTTGGTGGAGAAGGAAGACTGAAGCCTGCTTGAGAGCCAGGTGGTAGCCACTGGCTTGCCACTGCCCAGCCAGGTGGCAGCCCAGAGCCCCGGAGCAGCAAGTGGGTGCAGGTCATAGACTGAGAACATGAGAGTGGAGGTGACCACCTTCGCTCCTCTCTCCCCTCCCTCAAACACAAGCACGGTAACATCCGTCACCTTTTCCCCTGTGGACTATGCGGTCTTCATCCTGCTGCTGCTTCTCTCCCTTGCCATTGGGCTCTACCATGCCTGTCGTGGCTGGGGCCGGCATACCATTGCTCAGCTGCAGATGGCGGACCGCAAAATGGGCTGCCTCCCCGTAGCGCTGTCCCTGCTGGCCACCTTCCAGTCAGCTGTGGCCATCCTGGGTGTGCCGTCCGAGATCTACCGATTTGGGACCCAGTATTGGTTCCTGGGCTGCTCCTATTTCCTGGGGCTGCTGATCCCGGCACACATCTTCATCCCTGTCTTCTACCGTCTGCATCTCACCAGTGCCTATGAGGTGAGCAGAGAGGAAGGGGGGAGCACATTGCGTCCTCGGGTTCTCGGGTTCTCGGGGAAGGAGAGGAGGAACAGGGCACAGATGAGGGATCTGGGTCCCCAGATTGCCTAATGAGAGCGACAGCACCATGTCCTGTGTTCATAGATTCTTTCTGGCGAGGTCAGATGGGGGGAGGAGTGTGCTGTACTGAGCGGGGCCAAGAGTGGATGTGAATTGGATATTCCCTTCTGTTTCCAGACCTCTTGGGGGAAATTGGGGGGGAAATAAGGACGAATACCTTCTTATTTTTTTATACTGCCTAGTACCTGGAGCTCCGATTCAATAAGACGGTGCGGGTTTGCGGGACCATCACCTTCATCTTCCAGATGGTAAGTGGAATGAGGCTAGAACTGAGCCCGGGGCGTGGGGAGGGGACCTGAACTCAGGCATGCCCAGGCAGTTGGAGCGCCCCGCTCGCACACCGGCACCTTTAAAATTCCTGCTCAGGCTCAGTGACCGAAGCCCAGCGGCACCTCCTTTCTGTCCCTTCCAGTTCCGGCACGGCGAGCAGGGGGGCAGCGAGCCACGCTTTGGCAGAGGGAGAGGGTAGTGAGCTAGGGGAGGGGAGGCCGCTGGGATATTGGAGCTGAGGTCCATCCTTCCTCCGCTGCGCACCCTCCTCTCCTCTCCTCTCCCCCTCACGTCCTCCTTTTCATGCCCAACAGGTGATCTACATGGGCGTTGTGCTCTATGCACCGTCACTGGCGCTCAATGCAGGTGAGGAGGCCGAGCCCCCTGGCTTCCGGGCTGGGGGTGTTCCTGGGGGAGGGCAGGTGACCAGATGCTTCCTGTCTTACCTGGGCTTCCTTGGCTTCCCCTCCTGGCAATCCTCTTCCAGAGACAGAAGGGTGACTTTTATCTCTTTCCAGTGACTGGCTTTGATATCTGGCTGTCAGTGCTGACCCTGGGCATTGTCTGTACTGTCTACACTGCTCTGGTAAGTGCAGGAAGTCTTAGGGGAGGGAGGAGAGAGAACGTAAAGAGGGATTGGGAAGAAAAGGGAAGAAGGGCTGGGTGAGATAAGAAGGTGGGAGGTGAGATAAGAACATAGTTGAGCCTGCAGACCAAAGAGTCCCAGATTCGATCCCGGTCAAGGGCAGGGGCCTTGGTTGCAGGCTCCTTCCAGCCCAGGCCCTAGTCTTAGCTCATTCAGAAGGCAACCAATTGATGTGTTTCTCTCACATCGATGTTCCTCTCTATCTTTCCCTCTGTCTTCCACTCTCCCTAAAAATGAATGGAAAAATATCCTTGAGTGAGGATTAACACACACACACAAAGAATATAGGTGAAAAGGCAGAATGAAATGAGATGCAGGGGATGGGATGGGATTATGGGGGGTGGGGCGTAGTAGAGGGGGTGGCAGGTGAAGGTAGGGAGGGGATGGGGCCAAATGATGTCAGCGGGTCTCGGTGGTTGTGCCCCTGGCAGCACTGCAGAGCCCTTGCCGGGGGCAGGGTGTCCTTGGGTGTGTGGTTTGAAGACATTGGTGTCAGGCGGCGCTTTTCCTTACAGGGTGGGCTGAAGGCAGTCATCTGGACAGATGTGTTCCAGACACTGGTCATGTTCCTGGGGCAGCTGGCGGTTATCATCGTGGGGTCGGCCAAGGTGGGCGGCTTGAAGCGTGTGTGGGATGTGGCTTCTCAGCATGGCCATATCTCTGGGATCGAGTAAGTACACCCCTCGTGCCTGCGGGTCTCGCGCCTTGGAGCTTCACCTATCCTAGAGTCTAAGCTTAGGTTTGTAAGCAGAGGGCAAGCTGTGGAAACCTTAAGTGCGGCACTGAGACAGGTGGGAAGCCAGCGCGGCAGATGTGGGGGCTGATCTCGGGTGAGGCTGGTGGTTAAGGGGGATCAGGATGTTTTTAGTACCTGAGATGAGGCCATAGGTTGGAGAAATGGATCCTTCCCTCTAACTTGCTACCCTCTCTTGGGTCCCTCCAGTGCTTGCCTTCAGCAGCTCCTTAGCCTCACAGTGGTGTCTGCTCCCCGCTGAGCGCCGCTGAAGGAGAGTGAGGGAGGCCGGTCTCTCTGCGGCTGTGGCCGTGACCGGTGGCGTTCATTGCAGGCTAGATCCGGACCCTTTTGTGCGGCACACTTTCTGGACCTTGGCCTTCGGGGGCGTCTTCATGATGCTCTCCTTGTATGGGGTGAACCAGGCGCAGGTGCAGCGCTACCTCAGCTCCCACACGGAGAAGGCTGCCATACTGTGAGTGCGCGGACAGGAGGGCGGGAGGGAGAGAGCGGGCCCTGCGTCCATGGAGGCAGCCTGGTGGGCACAGGATATCAGAGCCACAGCTCCCCACTGGGGTCAGGACGTGAGTCTGCTTTTTGGGGCTCAGGAACTTGTATCTGTTAAGCCTCCCCCCCCCCCCCCCCCCCCCCGGCCTCTTGCAGCTCCTGCTATGCGGTCTTCCCTTGCCAGCAGCTGGTCCTCTGCATGAGCTGCCTCATCGGCCTGGTCATGTTCACCTACTACAAGGAGTACCCCATGAGCACCCAGCAGTCTGCGGCGGCGCCCGACCAGGTGAGAGGCCTTCCTGGCCGCCGTCCGTGCCGGGAAGAGTCAGCCGGGCCCCTGAGGAGGAGTGTGGGCGGCCGCCGAAAGGACCCCCACCCTCGGCAGCAATGGATTTGCGTTCTTTTCCACTCGGGACTCTCTCCGTTTGGTGAGGACCCCAGCATCACTCATCACGTTGCTCGCCTGCTGGGTGGCTCACCACGGGGCACATATGCCTCGCTGGGAGCTGCCACCACCTGGTCTCATGTAACCCTCCCAGCAGCCTCCTTTCCTAGAGAAGAGAGGCTCCACAAGGCAGCCAGTGTTGGGGTGCGAACTGCGTCCTCTTTCCAGAGTCCCTTTTCTCTCTTACTGTGGGGTCACCCTCAGTGCCTGGCCCTCTTCCTGAAGATCCAGGCTGGCGGGGGCCGTACAGGGGGCTTCCTGTGCCTCCTGCCCTGGGGGAGGGCTCCCCTCAGAGCTGTGCACTGTGTTCTGCCCACAGTTCGTGCTGTACTTCGTGATGGATCTCCTGCGGGGCCTGCCTGGCCTGCCGGGGCTCTTCGTCGCCTGCCTCTTCAGTGGCTCCCTCAGGTATCGCTGACCCTCTCCCCGGCCCGCGCAGCTGGCCCTGCTTAGTACGGAGTGACGGCAGAGGGGACGAGCCCTTGTTATGCCATCCATCTGGGGGCGAGGGGCAGCTCATCTGTGTAGGACGGAGCATGTCCTCTCTGGAGATGCTCCCTTCTTTGATAAAAGTCTTCTTTTATTTTATAATAGCAGTTGATCTACAGAATAAAACCTGTGCCCAATTCAGAAAAGGTCACGTGTCCTTACCTTCCGGGCCTCTTCCTCGGCTGCCACGTGGGAGGAGGTTGTTGGCTGCACCGTCCTCTGCCTCCAGGGCGCGTTCCTCAATAGCCTCCCTTGTTCATTCCTCTCAGTGCGCCTTGTCTTTCTCCTCCTCCTCCCAGCACCATCTCCTCTGCTTTTAACTCCCTGGCAACCGTTACGATGGAAGACCTGGTGCGCCCCAGGTTCCCTCAGTTCTCAGAAGCCCGGGCCACCATGCTTTCCAGAATCCTTGGTGAGATGATGCTTCCTCCTCTCGGTCACGTCCTGCTCGGGTTTGCCCTGAGCACTGTCACCGGTGCCTTAAAGCGCCAGCCGTGGCGGGCTCAGCATTGGCTGCTTGCCGCGGGAAGCACACAGCCTCAGGGCGCTTCCCGGGTCTGAGGCAGGTGTGAGGACAGGCTGGGAGGGACCTGGGTTCGGGACATGGAGTGTGTGCCCTGTTTCCAACGACCCAGAGGTAGTGGTTCGTCTGGGAAGGAGCTTTCTCTACTCCCCTCCCCTTTGTAGCGTGCCAACTCACCTGCTCCCTCCCTTCTTTCCCCAGCCTGCAGCTATGGGCTGCTGTGTCTGGGAATGGCCTATGTCTCCTCGCAGATGGGACCAGTGCTGCAGGTAATGTCTGTGGGGGGAGAGAGCCATTTGGGGGGAGAAAGGGAGCAGATTGAAAGGGGAAATTGAGGAAGTAGCTGTTGTGAAGGGAATGACATGGGGGCAGGCATCAGAAATTCTGCTTTGATGGGTTGCCTTTAGCTGTAAACCGACAGATTCAAGTCGCCAAAAGCCCCGGGGTCATTCTCGATGGCTCTGAGGATCAACTTCAGAGGAGAGCCCAGAGCACTTTCCCTTTTCCCTTCCAGACGTCTGGAATCCTTCACGGGCTCGGCTCCCGGGCGGATCCGGCCAGAGGGCTTTGAGACCACGCTGGTGAGGCTGGGGTCTCTGAGCCTGTGTGTTTTTTCCCAACCCTGTCCCCACAGGCCGCCATCAGCATCTTTGGCATGGTTGGGGGGCCGCTGCTCGGACTCTTCTGCCTCGGGATGTTCTTTCCCTGTGCCAACCCTCCTGTGAGTGACCCGTCTGGTTCCCCTGTCACGTGCAGGGATGGATCTGGGAGTGCTGGGCACATGTGGAGGTTGGTAGGGCTGGCGTTGTGACGAGAGTGTGCCATCTTTGGCAGGGTGCCGTTGTGGGCCTGTTGACTGGACTCATCATGGCCTTCTGGATCGGCATTGGGAGCATAGTGACCAGAATGGGCTCTGGCACGGCACCCTCGCCCTTGAATGGGTCCCACTTTTCCCTGCCCAGCAATCTGTCCACCATTGCCATGACCACGCCGATGCCCTTGACCACCCTCTCCAGGTGAGTTGGGCCTCAATAGCTTTCTCCTTGGGGAGCCTTAGGGAAGAATAGCTCATTTTTTAGGGGTTTCCCAGGGGCCCTGGTAAGGAATGGGCCACCAGAAACCCCAGGGAAATGTTGGAGCCCCTGGACCTAGGACCTGCAGGTGAGTGGAGCCGGGTAGCCAAGGAGTGCCCTGCCACGGAGTTGTCCTCCCCTCCGTCCCTCAGGCCCACCGGGCTGCAGCGGCTCTACTCCCTGTCATACCTGTGGTACAGCGCCCACAACTCCACCACGGTCATCGTGGTGGGCCTGCTCGTCAGCTTCCTCACTGGTGAGAAGGAGTGGGAAGGGTCACCCCGGAGAGGATGGACAGGGAGGGCACTCAGGGGGTCTGGACTTTGGGGGGAGGATTGACCCCACCTTCTGGGCTCCGGGTATCTTTAACCGTCGGGTTTCTTGGCTGAGCTCCAGCCAAGGTGGGTAGGGCTGGAACTGGGAGCCCTGAGAGCAGAGGGCTTTCTGGGTGTGTACACTGGTTACCTGGTAAAACTCAAGCACCTTAACCCTCAGGGGGAATGCGGGGCCGGACCTTGGACCCTCGGACTATTTACCCGGTGTTGCCAAGACTCCTTGCCCTCCTGCCCATGTCTTGGCAGAAGCGACTTCACTGCAAAAGCCACAGCCAGGTAGTGCCCTGTCCAGATTGCTCCCCTCCTTCTCTCTCCAGACCACCACCGGACCTTCCGGGTTCCCTTCCATCCCTTTGCTTCCTGCCCCCTCCCAGCGCCCCTTTTTCTGGTATTTGGCTCAGGAGAGCTCTGGCCTGGTGGGCAGAGGGGTCTGCTCGGAGAGAGCCCCGGGCGCTGGCCTCTCCTCCCCTCCCCTCGCCCCTCACGCTGCTCTCCCTTCCTGCTGGGCTCAGAGCAGGGTCTCACCTTTTCTGCTGGAGTCACTTCCCCAGCCCTTTGTCTGCTGCTCCATGTTTCACTCGCTTTGCTCTGTGTCAGCAGGACTTCTTTGGGGACCCCACAGGGTTCCCCGAGAAGATGAGTAATGGGATGCTGAAGGGCATCAGAGATGAGGCCGTGGCAGAGCCCGAGGAAGGCCCAGTCCACCCAGGGAGCAGCCCCACCTTCGTCGTCCAGGAGACCTCACTGTGATCTGGACTCGGGCACCAGCCTCAGTCTACCCTGTGGTACAGGGTGCACCCTTGATGTGTACTGCAGGGGGCTGGATGACCAAAGGACTCTGTAATCTGGAGGCTGTCAGGCCTTGGAGGTGTGAGGATGGGACAGGGTGTTGCTGGAAAAGAAGATACCAGGAAATCCTCTGGGGAAAGGATCAAGTTCCTTTGAAGTGGGTGCAGCCTACAGTGCAGGTTGCAACTGCCCTGGGCCTGTTCTGGGAAGGTCGACCACCTCCACCACAGATGCTGTTACTTCCCATGTGCCCCAGCGAAGCCACAGGGCCCTGTGACTGCTTTCAGGTTATCGGTGACACACAGGCCCCTCTATTCTTATCTGTCTACCTCCGTTCTTGAGAGGGAGGTTTGGTGTTCCTGGGAGGTCTCTCAGAACAGACAGGTGCATTCATCTCCTTTGTGTAGAGTAGGGGAAGCGTCCTGCCATGGCCTCCAGCCCCGCGTCCAGTGGGGGCTTGGGAATGGCGTAGATGTAATCTAAGGAACCAGAGCATGACCAGCTCCCCTGTGGAGTGTCCATCTTGACTCCTGAGCCACACCACCCTAGTGTCATTTTGTTACTCATGCTCCTATTTCCTTTTGGAGTTCCTTTCCCACATATCTTTGTTCCTAGGGAATAAAAATTGCCTTTGGATCTAGAACCTGGGCTCCTGTTCTTTCTGCAGCTGCTCTTGTCCACCCCAATCTCATCACTGGGGAGGATAAGAGTCTTCATTTCCCATGCACACGTGTAAGGAGAAACAGGAAACTCAGTCTCTGTGAGATTTCAAGTCATGTATGTCCCTGGCCTGTCTGCAGGTGGCAGCATTGTGCTCATGCTCGTCAGGGTGGGAGACATCCTCTCTCCCTGCTGCTTCTCATCCTTGTGGCTCAGTCTCTCCCTAGTCCAGCCCCAGGGACAAGAAGCAGCAAAGAGACCTGTGCGTCTCTCTCCCTACTGCTCTGAGACTTACTTTGGGGGCTAGAGGAAGAATGCTGCTATTTGACTTTAGAAATAGAACATTCAAGATGGACTTTTATGGTCTGTGAAGAATACTGCTCATCCCTACACCTGCTCTCTACCCTTGCTTGGCCCTGTCCAGCTGCCCAGAAACAAGTCAGCATAAGCTCTCGGCCCCTCAAGAGAGACTTGGTCCCAGGCAGGTCAGTGGACAGTTCCAGAAAGCCAGGTTGGCTCTCCTGAGGTCTGCCTTCCTCTTGGCAGCCCCTCCACCTGAAGGCTGAGGGGACATTGCTCCTGGCCAACTGCGCCACCCCAGAGCTGCCTGCAGTGTTCTAGGCCCAACTGGACTCTCATGTGTTTATTCTTCAATATATTTATCACTGTATGTAAACCAGCTCTCGTGGATTTGCAGTCCAATTTTACATTGCTCAACAGGAGTAATAAATCTCAACTCGGGCAAAAGATGGTCAAGGAAAAAGAAAAGGCACAAATAGAAATAAGGATACATAGCTCCAGCCGGTTTGGCTCAGTAGATAGTGTCACAGCCCCTCAACTGAAGGGTCTTGGATTCCATTCTGTTCTAGGGCAGGTACCTCGGTTGCAGGCTTGATCCCAGCCCTGCTCAAGGCACATGCAAGAGGCAACCAACCTTTGATGTTTCTCTGTCTCCCCCTCCTTTCTGCTAAAAACCAATGGAAAAATATCCTTGGGTGAGGATTAACAAAACAAAAAGTGACAGCACAGATGCCATTGATGCTAATGATGTCTCAGGATCACCATCCTCAACTTCTGAACTAAAGGTCGCCATTCTCACATCCACAATTGTGAAATAGCATCCATCTGTTCATAAAGTTGGCCTGCCTAGCACTTCAGTTCAGATCTCTGAAGCTGTTAGTAACAGGGAACATAGAGGACTATTAATAAAAACTATCCCATCCTAGGAAGCAAGACTGTCTCCCATCCATCCATCCCCCACCAAAAATCTGTGGGAAACTTTCTGTGATTCTTTCGTGACAAATTGAGAAAAACCCATACAATACTACTAGGCCAGAGATATAATAATAAAATAATTTTACCTGGGTAGGATAAGCCTCTTTAGCTGAGACTGGGTCTATTAAAACCTGCTGGGTGAGATACAAAATACATTCAGCTGAGTCATTTAGGATGCTTCCAGCAACATAAATAGAATACCCACCTAAAAGAGTCTCAAACAGGACATTCAAAACAAGAAGACCTCTATTTGTGATGGGTATGCACCATGAAAAACGTGACTTCCTCAATATTGTCAGCAATGCCTCGTGCACCAACTGCCTGGCTCCCCCGGTCAAGGTCACCCATGACAACTTGGGCATGACTAAGTGACAGGGCCATAGCCCATGCCATCACTGCCACCAGAATATTCTGATGGCCCCTCTGAGAAGCGGTGGCATGATGGCCGAGGGGCTGCCCAGAACATCATTCTTGCTTCTGGTACTGACAGTGCTGTGGGCAAGGTCAGCCCTGAGCTGAATGGGAAACACATGGGCATAACATTCTGTGTCCCCACCCACAATGTGCTGGTCATGGATTTGAACTGTCATCTGGAGAAAACTCAGATATGACATCAAGGTGGAAAAGCAGCATCCAAGTGTTCCCTAAAGGGCCTCTGGGCTTGTCTCCTGCAATTTTAACCCACTCTTCCATCTTGGATGCTGGGGCTGGCATTGCCTTCCATGACCACTTTGCCAAGCTCCATTTCCTGGGATGACCATGAGTTTGTCTATAGCAGTAGGTGGTGGACCTTATGCTTCAAACCACCTCCCAAAAGAGCCGTTGGGCTACCAGCCCCAATGAGAGGACAGAGGAAGAGAAGGGCCCTCGGCTGATAGCTGCCGGGGAATCCTCATACCAACTTGACCCCTGACACACTGAGAATCCTATCCTCAACACAGTTTCTATCCCACAACCTCTGAGGAAGGGGAGGGGCTTAGGGAATCCTATCTTATCATGTACCATCAATAAAGTACACTGTATCTGCCCCTTTCAAAAGAAAATCTTAATTTACCTGGCCCAGAAGATCATCTAAAAAGCAACTAGCAGCTGGTATGATGCACACTGAACACGAAGGGGGAGAGGGGAGGCCGGGAGGGGAAAGGTAGATGTTCCATACAGGAACTGCTGAGCAACAGCAACTTTACAGAGTGCCCTCTTGTATTCTGGGACCCCTTGAACTGCTGGTTTGGGCCCAATCCCTGCAGGTCATGCAGAGGGACCTCACCTGCCGGAGGGACCCTGCTCACTCCGCAGACACCCACCCTTAGAGCCCTGGCTGCCAGCCAGGGAGGGAGCACGGGAGGTTGGCTCCAGGGCATGTCAGGTCTTTCTTGCCCAGTCCTGCCCCTTGGGCCACCACCTAATTAATTTCCATGCACTGGGCCTCTAGTAGTTTTGTAAAATTATAAAACCTAAATTTTTAGGACCAGCTGGCAAAGATAAACAGTGGCAGGTTTGTTAAAAAAAAAAAAAAATGAGATGTGTGTATGCAGGGCACGTTACAACCTGCAATCTACACTTGTGTGGCCCAAGCTTTCAAAGCCACCACTTGGCAGCACTTCAGCTCTGCCGTGGCATCTGAAGAGGGGAACACAGGCCCCCCTGCTGCCTGGGACCCTGCCGTGTTCTTGGTGTGGTAGACGTGAGTCTTACTGTCTTGTCAAAGACCACTTGTGATTGAAGGTCAAGATGCCGTAGGAAAAATTAGAACAGGAATGATTGCTGCGGGAGTCGGTGCCAGTCCCACACTATTTTTATGCCTTTCTATGGAGGGATAATTATGATGTAAGTGATGAAAAGGCATTTCTGGGTCCTGATTATAAGTGTGACTACGGGGACGCTGCTCAGAGACACACAGAGACCCTCATCTCCTTTGCCAAGTTGCCAGCTCACCACTCTTCGTGGGCAGCCAGTTCCCACAGCCCTGTGGAAAACCACTGGTTTGTCAGATCCCCAGGAACTCTGGCCCACACCCCAGGCAGCTGCTGGGAATTCTGGCTCCTAGACCTGAAACCACGTGACAGCTCCTAAGTGTGTCCCACTCTGGGAGACAAAAATCCAGTGGCTTGCATAGAGATACTGTGATCAAGTCTGGTAAACATCTACGTTTTCTGAGGTTGGCCAGAGAGAGAGAATATATATGAAAATAACACCCATTAGCTAAACTATATGTTTCAGACTTGATTAAAGAAGAGCTTGTGTAAGTACACTCAATATGTATTTATCTGTTTCCTCCCAAGTCCTCACTGTCGTGACAGTAAAGAAATAAAAAGACCATAAACCCATAAGGTTAAAGAGAAAGGGAAAAAATGATGACATGACGGGGTCAAGAGACATCAACACAGTTTTGGAAAATGAAAGCAGATGAGGAGCCATAAATAATATGCAGCATGTAGAGACTTAACCCTAAGGGAGCTTGTGGGAGGGGAGCTTCTGGCAGAGAGGGAGGGAGGGGCACAGAAATTCAGGGAAAGTCCAGCGTCTTAGCAGGACACGGGGCAAGAACTGAAGACATAGTGTATCTCTGACAAGCTTCCATCAGTTCCTCATCCCTATACAGTACTTTTGCCTTTTCCAGGAATGTATGTAAGTGGGATCGTGTAATATATGGTCTTTTGAATCTGGCCTCTTTTATTTAGCATAATGCATTTGAGACTCATCTATGTTGTTGTACCAATGCTTTTGTCCTATCCCACCAGCATGGCTCAGTGGTTAAGCATTGACATATGAACCAGGGGGTCACGGTTTGATTCCGGTCAGGGCACATGCCCCGGTTGTGGGCTTCATCCTCTGTGTGGGGCCGATCAAGGATAAAAAAATAAATGAGCTGGTTTGGCTCAGTGAATAGAGCATTGGCCTGCAGACTGAAGGGTCCCAGGTTCTATTCTGGCCAAGGGCACATGCCTGAGTAGTGGGCTCGATCCCCAGTAGGGGATGTGCTGGAAGCAGCTGATCAATGATTCTCTCTCATCATTGATGTTTTGCTTGTTCTCTCTCTCTCTCTCTCTCTCTCGCCCCCTCTCCCTTCCTCTCTGAAATCAATAAAGAAATATACTTAAAAAATAAATGAAATTATTTTAAAATTACTTTTTCCCTTTTGATTGCTAACTAGTGATCCCTGTTAGGGTTGTTTCCAGGTTTGGGTCAATACAGACAAGGCTACTGTAAACATTTGTACAGTGGTTTTTCAGTTTTTCTATAAACATGGGTTTTTATTTCACTTGAATTAATACATAGGAATGAGATCCTTAGTCCTGTGGTATGTATATTGTATGTTGAAGTTTGTAAGAAATTTGCCAACTTTTCCAGAGTGGCTTCACTATTATGCACTATCAGGAATATAGGAGGGGCCGGGACTGGTTTGGCTCAGTGGATAGAGCGTCGGCCTGCGGACTGAAAGGTCCCGGGTTCAATTCTGGTCAAGGGCATGTACCTTGGTTGCGGACACATCCCCAGTAGGGGGTGTACAAGAGGCAGCTGGTCGATGATTCTCTCTCATTGATGTTTCTAACTCTCTCTCCCTCTCTCTTCCTCTCTGAAAAATCAATAAAATAAAATTAAAAAAAAAGAAATATAGGAGGGTTCTGGTGCCTACACATTCTTGGCAGCACTCAGTGTTGTCGTATTTGTTTTTTATTTTTTTATTTTTATTAGCCATCCTGGTAGATATGTGGTGATATCTTACTGTGCCAATTCAGTGGTCTTTAGTATACTCACAAAGCTGTTCAATCATCGGTACTATCTGATTCCAAAACATTTCCATCAAATTCTACTGTGGAATTAATTGCTCCCAGAATTAATATGTTGAAGCCTCCTGACCCCACAATGTAAAGATATTTGGAGAGAGGGCCTTTAGGAGGTTATTAGAGAGAGAGAGGAAATAATATTAGGAGGGTAGGACCCTTACAATGGGACTAGTGCCCATGTTAGAAGAGGAAAAAGAGATGTCTCCATGCTCACACACCAAGGAAAAGCCATGTGAACACAGCAAGATGGTAGCTGTCCACAAGCCAAGAGAAGAGACCTCAGAATGAAACCTCCCTTGCCAGCACCTTGATCTTAGATTTTTTCAGCCTCCAGGAGCATGAGAAATAGATTTCTGTTGAGTAGGTGATCCATTCTACGCTATAATATTTAAATATATGTTATTGATTTTTTACAGAGAAGAAGGGAGAGGGTTAGAGAATTAGAAACATTGATGAGAAACATCTATCAGCTGCCTCCTGCACACCCCTTACTGGGGATGTGCCTGCAACCAAGGTACATGCCCTTGACCGGAATTGAACTTGGGGCCCTTCAGTCTTCAGGCCGGCGCTCTATCCACTAGAGCCAAATCAGTTAGGGCTATATATTTTTTTTTATAGCAGTCACATCTGACTAAAATACCTCACGAGAGAAACTGTGCATTCAATCACCTCTACCCCTCATCCTCTGATTATAACTAATCTACTTTTTGTTGCTATGGATCTGTCTATTCTGGACAATCATATAAATGGAATCACATCATATAATAGGTGGCCTTTGTGTCTGGCTTCTTTCACTTAGCATGTTTTCAAGGTCCACCGATGTTGTAGCGTGCATCAATAATTCATTCTTTTTTATGGCTGCATAATATTTCATTGTGTGGATATACCATTTGCTTGTTCATTCATCACTTAAATATTTAGATTGTCTCCACTTTGGACTATTATGAATAATGCTGCTATGGCTATTGGTGTAGAAATATTTGTGTGAATACATGTTTTCATTTCTCTTGGGTATACACCTAGGAGTAGCATTGCTGGGTCATATGGTAACTCAATGTTTAACTTTCTGAGAAAACTGTCAAACAGTTTTCCACAATAGCTGTGAGCTCTTCCATCAATGGTGTATTGGAGCTCCAATTTCTTTTTTTTTTAATATTTTTTAAATTATTATCTATGTACATATATTACCATTGCCCCCCACTCTTGTACATGCCCTTCCTCCCCAGAGTTTTGTGTCTATTGGTTGAACTTATATGCATGCATACATGTCCTTAGGTTGACCTCTTATCTCCCCCAGATCACCCTACCCTCCCCGCTGTCATTTGACAGTCTGCTTGTTGCTTTACTGTCTCTATATCTATCTTTTGGTTCATCAGTTTTTAATGTTTTTTATTATCCATAAATGAGTGAGGTCCTGTGGTGTTTCTCTTTTATTGATTGGCTTATTTCACTCAGCATGATGTTCTCCAATTCCATCCAGGTTGCTGCAAATGATGAGAATGCCTTCTTTTTTATGGCAGCATAGTATTCCATTGTGTAGATGTACTATAGTTTTTTAATCCAATCATCTGCTGATGGGCACCCAGGCTGTTTCCAAATCTTAGCTATTGTAAATTGTGCTGCTATGAACATAGGGGTGCATGTATCCTTTCTGATTGGTGTTTCTAGTTTTTTTGGAGCTCCAATTTATCAACATTTGTTATTGTCTGTATTTTTATTGTAGCCATCTCAGTGGGTGTGAACTGGTATATAATTGTGGTTTTATTGTGCAATTTCCTAATGACTAATGATGTTGAGCATTTTTTTTAATGTACTTAGTTGCCATTCATACGGCTCCTTTGGTGAAGTGTCAGTTCAAATCTTTGCCCACTTATTATATTGGCTTGTTTTCTTTTCACTGAGTTTTGAGAGTACTTTATGTATCTTGGATCCAAGTCCTTTGTCTGATATGTGATTTGTAAATATTTTCTTCCCATCTGTTAAGTGTCTTTTTATTCTCTCAAGAGTATATCCTTCACAGAGTAAAAATTACATTTTGGTGAAATCTGGTCAGACAATTTTTTCTTTTTTAGATTGGATTGTGCTTTTAGTGTTGAGGCAGGTTAGTAAGAAGCTAGAAAAATTCTGGGGACGAAAGGGGCCACACGCTGACCCGACAGGCTCAGGGGAGGCCTGCATGGCTGGTCTTGCAAACTCAGAGACCTACAGTCACCACAGAGGGTGGTCTGAAATGAAACTTTAACTGAAAGCAGCGATAGTGGTAATTATGTCCTAGGCCAGTATCTTCACTGACAAGGTCAACCTTTACCTTAACTGAGTCCATCTATCTTTTTGCATCTATGATAACATGCCTTTGAAATGCCTGGATAACTTGTAACTTCCCTTTTTCTGCCCCCCTTGAGGCACAGCCTAAGGTGCGTGAGCTCCAGGACAGATAACACAAATTCCTTCATTATTATCATGTTAATGGCTCCTGCACCCACCTACGTGTAAGTGTCCATCATTTTACTTTTTATCCAATTGCAGGGTTTCCCCACTTTGCTTTCTCCCACCTCTCTGGTCTATCACCAATGGATTTTGGTAACCACCTATGTCCCTTCCTTTGATTGCAATGTATAAATACAGATGTAACCAGCCATTCTCCAGAGCATTATCTCAATTCGTTGAGGTTCTGCTTCTCAGCATATGTCTACAGTTTGGCTCAAATAAAGTAAAAAAATTCTTTACAGATTTCAGTGGTTTTATATGTTAACATTACTTGGTAAATGGAATGGGAAAACTAAAGCAGATGAATAGACTGGTTGAGCAATTTACAAGTAGATAATAAACTGGTTGAGCAATTTACAGGTAGATAATAAACCAAATGTCTTATCTCCCCTAAACAAGGACACCTAGGAGCAGAGTTTACACCTTCCAGGGGTGCTGGGGCAGACCCTACCTCAGGGACATTCTTTTCTTTTTTTATATATGTTTGTAATGATTTCGGGTGGGGGGCGGGAGAGAAACACCTACGATGAGGGAAAAAATCATTGATCCGGCTGTTTGCTGCATGCCCTCCGCTGGAGATTGAGCCTGACCAGAATTGAACTGTGACCTCCAAGTTCATAGGTCAACTCAACCACTGAGCCACACCTATTACATTCTTTGAAGGTGAAATTAATCAGAAAGTGATTAGTCCCTCCATGAGCTCACTTTTTGTACATCAACATATCAAAGAACTCACCTGGAAAGCTAATGAATATTCTGCTGAGCCCTCCCCAGAGAGCTCCTAGGCCCTCTCCCACGCTGCTGGCAATATTGGGAAATAAGAACATTTGTATATGCAACCCTGTCTCTGCTTAATTGGCTCAAGTAGTGACGAACCGCCCGAACCCATGCATTGTCCACTCTCCCCTTCCCCAGAACCCAATCATGCTGGCACCCTCATTTTGGACTGGGAAGGGCATGGGCTGGCCTAGGGCTGGCTGATAGTGTGTGTTCCTTCTCTTTCTTTCTTTCTTTCTTTCTTTCTTTCTTTCTTTCTTTCTTTCTAAGATATATTTTATTGATTTTTTACAGCGAGGAAGGGAGAGAGATAGAGAGTTAGAAACATCAATGAGAGAGAAACATCAATCAGCTGCCTCCTGCACACCTCTTACTGGGGATGTGCCCTCAACCAAGGTACATGCCCTTGACTAGGATCGAACCCAGGACCCTTGAGTCCTCAGGTCAACGCTCTATCCACTGACCCAAACTGGTTAGGGCAAAATGCTGCCTCCTTTTTGAAGTTGAATAATATCCCTTGTACATAAATACACCATATTCTGCTTATCCATTCATCGTCAATGGACACTGAGTTTGCGCCCACATTTCAGCCCTTCAAATCCATTGAGCCTCTCTTGCCCAGTTAGAGCATGTTTAGAATGATGGCGGGATGCCAAATCTGAGGCTGCAAATGTTTAGTGACAGCATTTCACTTTAATCTCCATCACTGCCCTGCCTTTCAGGCAGCCCACATCCACGTGTTCACATGTTTCACATGGAATAAGCTCACTGTCATCGCATGCTGCCAGGAGGATTCCCATCAGGAGAGTTTGGGCAATGGGTTGTGACATCCTGTATAAAGCTGCCAGACGGCCATTGCACCATGTTATTTTTTTTGGCTTGTCAGATGCTCTTTAATCACCTTTTTTATGTTAAAAAAAAAAAAAGTCTCCTGCTCATTTGTTTTCTTGAAAATAGACAGTCATGCCAGAATGCACAAATATTTTTGCCATTGTACATATAGGACTCATCAGCCATCAAATTTCAAAAGTGTTGGATACTTTAAAAAAAAACACCAGTATTGTTTTTATTACATACAATGGTTTGCCTTTTGTCCTATATAATGCTGCTCTCTTGCATAACTGTCTTTGCTTGGTTTAGCTTCCCAAACTGACAGTTGTTAAGCACAGGATTTCTTAGGCTGTCAAACTTGACCCTCGGTGCCATAGCCAACATTCACATAAACACCCTTGCACCTCGGTCGCTTTCTTACCGCCTATAATTTTCATCCTTCTGTGACCTGGGGCAACAGAAACAAAGAGAAAGGTGTTCCCCTGTTGGCAGTTTGTAACAACGGCGTCACAAGCAAAGACAACTACAGCCCACGGTGAGGACAGTTTTCGCTCTCCCTCCAGAGAGCATTTCCTTCCTTTCCCCTCTCCTCCCACCTCCCCACCCCCTCCCCACGCCACTGTACTTATCCCCTAACCCAGGGGTTGGCAAACTCATTAGTCAACAGAGCCAAACATCAACAGTACAAAGATTGAAATGTCTTTTGAGAGCCGAAAACTGACTTCTGCGCATGGGCCACGAAGTTTCAATCGCACTGTACGTACGTGCCTGCACGTGATATTTTGTGGAAGAGCCGCACTCAAGGGGCCAAAGCGACCACTGTCCTAACCTTTAAGGGGCCCCATGAGACTTGCATGCAGGAGGGTAAATGGCAGCGGCGGCTCAACCCAGGCGAGCCCCCTGAACCTGTCTCCAAGTCCCCTGTTCTTTGACTCCCCTGTGAGCCACGGCAGCCCAGCCTAGCCAGCCGTGGGCAAACTACGGCCCGCGGGCCGGATCCGGCCCGTTCGGCTGTTCTATCCGGCCCGCGGAACCGAAAGAGCGGAGGGTTCTCTTGCTCTCCCCTCCGCTCCTTCACCAGCAGCCCAAGATGAGAGTGCCGGCGTGGTCAGGTTGCTTTTGTTCTGGCCCTCCGGTCCAGTTTAAGAACCCAGTGTGGCCCTCGAGTCAAAAAGTTTGCCCACCCCTGGCCTAGGCTCTCTGTTGCCTTCTTCTATGCCCGTCCTTGTTTCAATATATTTTGTGCTGCAGTCCACAAATTCTCGCTTGCTTTCCTAAACACGGGCACACACGCGCACACACACACACACACACACACACACCAAGGACAGTCATTACCCCCAGACGAGATGCCTAGGGGCTAGGAGCCCAGGGTCAGCTCAGAGCCTTGAGAAGGTCATTACCGATCCAGATCCACCCATGAGTCCATCTTTCTGTCTCGCCGTCCTCAGCACGTGGGTGATGTCTCCACGTGGGGTCTCGAGGTGGCTGCTGCAATTCCAGACCGTGCGTGGACCTGGATTGCATCCAGCGAGGAAGAAAAGCCGGCCTTCCTCACCCGCATCTCTCTACATGAGAGCAGACACAGATACTTCTAGCTCATTTTTACGTGAACAATACGTTACATTCGTGATTATATTAATAAACTGTTGACAAAAGGAAGAAGCCAGCACAATAAAACGACAACGCTTTTGGCAAACAACAAAATCCAGAAACTCAAGCAGCTCCTTCAGGAAGTACAGAGTCGGGGCTAACTGCTATTTTACGACATAAACTTCTGAACTACAGGGGATAGTATGAAGCTTTCTACAAGAAAGTTCCTACAAATAACAAAAGACATTTTTATGATTACAGGAAAAGAACAAGACGACCAGAGGACACTGCACTGGTAAAACTTTCACAGCAGAGGCCTGCGGACGAAAAGGGGCCACAGACTAAATTAAAAAAAATAAAAAATGGCTTCAGCCCTAACCGGTTTGGCTCAGTGGATAGAGCATTGGCCTTCAGACTGAGAGGTCCCGGGTTCGATTTCTGTCAAGGGTATGTACCTTGGCTTCGGGCACATCCCCAGTAGGAGGTGGGCAGGAGGCAGCTGATTGTTGTTTCTCTCTCATCGATGTTTCTAACTCTCTATCCCTCTCTCTTCCTCTCTACAAAAAATCAATTATATATATATATATTTTTTAAAGAAAATAAATGTGCTCGAATGTGAAGAAGAAAACATGCCTGGGAAGGCTGCCTCCGAGGGCTGGGTACCCGTCTGAGGCCCCTGGTGAACTTTCCGGGAAGGGCAGTGAGCACCGATGTGCGTGCAGGGAAGCCGGGAAGTGGGGTGGCAGTGATGACAGCACCGGGTCAGGGTGTTGCCAAGCAAAAGCAATGGGGGGGGGGGGAGGGGCAGGGGTTAAGGGAACTTTGCAGGGAAGCAGTTCTAGGAATGAACATGGGGTCTGGGAGGAGGAAAGGGGTGGTGAGGACCCGAGGGAAGACGGTTGGTAAGACAGAGGTGGTAAATGCATTAGAGGTCTCCGGGTCACCAGAGAAGGGGCTCTTGCCCCTTTTCAAGGATAGAAATCAAAAGAGGAGGTGAAACCGATTCAAAAGCAGAGGTTTACTGAAAACCGGGCAGAGGGGGATCTGCATCCAGGGAGCTCACACTGACTGAGGAATGTGGCTCCCCAACTGCCGTGGGGTCCGGCTCATGGAGGGCTGGCTCCTCAGGCAGGCGCAGGCGCAGAGCCGGCATCTCTGCTCTCCAGGTTCCCTCGGGGGCCTGGCGTTCACCGGCGCCGGTGCCAAGCAAAGCTCTTCGGGAGTGCCCGAAGGGAAACGGACCTCGTCTGGGAGAGGCTTCCGAACTGAAGAGCATTCCTATCTGTTTAAGAAAGGCTCACCCAGCCAAAACCGGTTTGGCTCAGTGGATAGAGCGTCGGGGCCTGCGGACTGAAAGGTCCCGGGTTCGATTCCGGTCAAGGGCATGCATGTACCTTAGTTGCGGGCACATCCCCAGTGGGGGGTGTGCAGGAGGCAGCTGGTCGACGTTTCTCTCTCATCGATGTTTCGAACTCTCTATCCCTCTCAATTCCTCTCTGTGTAAAATCAATAAAATATATTTTTTTAAAAGAAAAAAAAAGAAAGGCTCACCCAGTGGACAGAGCATCAGCCGGTGGACTGAGGGTTCCAGGTTGATTCTAGTCAAGGGCACGTACCTCGGTTGCCGGCTCTATTCCGGCCCTACCTGGCCCCCCACCCCAGCAAGTGTAGGAGGCAACAACCAATTGATGTGTGTGTCTCTCTCATTGATGTTTCTCTTCCTTTCCACTATCTAAAAACAAACAAACAAACTCCCCCCCCCCCATTGGAAAATATCCTCAGGGAAGGATTAACTTAAAAAAAAAACAGGCTCATCCTATCTCATCAGTAAGTAAGATTGAAGACACAGTGAACCACAAACGCTACCCTAGGTGAGATAGAAGACTAGGACGCAGGGATCAAAATGCCAAATCGGAATTCCTGAAATAGAGATTTTGGAGATGGGGTAAAGGGCATGACCCTAGGCGTGGCCGACATTTGAGATCAGAGGCCTTTGAAATCCCAAGATGCTGGATATTGCCTCTGGGCAGACTGAAGATGGACACTGATATAGAACGCACAACATTAGGGAAAACTTTATGAGGATATTCCGGCTTAAAACGAAAAATAGATGTTTGAATAAGCAGCTTGTGTTCTGCTTCCTTTAGACGCAGATTTAAGATGGTGGGAACTATGGAGGAAAATTACATACGCGGGGGGGGGGGGGGGGGGGTCTGCTGGCCGGAGGGCAGGCTGGTTCATAACCGTCTGTAATGGTTGGTACAAGCCTGTGGGGGAGGAACACTGAAAGGCCCCTGGCCCGTTGAGATGCCGGCTCGCGTTGTGGTTTTATCTTATTTTAAATGTATTTTTATTAATTTCAGAGAGGAAGGGAGAGGGAGAGAGAGAGAGAGAGAGAGAGAGAGAGAGAGAGAGAGAGAGAGAGAGAGAGAGAAACATCAATGGTGAGAGAGAACCACTGACCGGCTGCCCCCTGCACGCCCCACCCTGGGGATCGAGCCGCAGCCAGGCAGGTGCCCTGACTGGAGCTGAACTGTGACCTCCTGGCTCCTAGGCCCACCTCCCCCACCGGCCTCGCAGGCTGGGCTCGGCGCCCGTTGTCCTGCTTACAGATTGCACAAACGCTTTGTTCCTTTCTTGGGCAAGCTCCGCACACATGTTTACAATCCGGCCACAGAATCAGCCCCAGCCGTGACGTTGTTAAACCCTGGTGCACACGTACGCCGTGGTGGCCATAGTAACAGCATGGTGCCTCTGGAACGTGAGCTCCTCACACCCAGTGTCCTCAGCAACCTACCGGAGGAAGGCCACGGAGACTTTTAAAAAGACGTCGTTTTCCCACTCCCAGGAGAAAAAGAAAAGCCCAGCCAGGTGGTGTTCACAAAGATGGTTGTGAGCCTCGTTGTCCTGGAGGGCAGTCACAGCAGTGAATCCCAGGATGCTCTGCTGTCTGGCTCTGGTTGACTTCCGTAACCACGTCAAGAAGCCATCAACAATCAACCGAGCAAGGCTGTGAGGCCCTGTGACCCTTGTCAACCAGTCTGCTGTCCTGAGATTCCCTGTTGTTGTTGTTTTTTAAAATATATTTTATTGATTTTTTTACAGAGAAGAAAGGAGAGGGGGAGAGAGTTAGAAACATCCATCAGCTGCCTCCTGCACCCACCACACTGGGGATGTGCCCGCAACCAAGGTACATGCCCTTGACCGGAATCGAACCTGGGACCCTTGAGTCCGCAGGCCGACGCTCTGTCCACTGAGCCAAACCGGTTAGGGTGAGATTCCCCTGTTTAAAACGGGAGGCTGGTCAGATGCCAACAGAATGGAATCTTGGCTGCATCCAGTCAGGTACATAAAAACCAGAGGGAGCCTTTATAAGGACCTCAAAGGCCAAAGGAAACACAGAGGTGGCAACTGAAGGAAGCCCCTGGAGGGGTGGGGGTGAGCAAGGGGAAGAAGTGGGAGTTCCTGGAATTCAGAAGCGTGGGGGAAGAGCACGAGGGGAAGTGGACTCAGACCTCAGGGGGAGAATTGGAGCCTCGTGCTTGAGGCACACGAGGACGGCTGGTTCTGAGAAGGGGGAAAAGCTGAAAAGCCGAATCAAGCCCAGCTGCCAAGGTAAAGAGCAGTTGCGGCCAGGGAACTCCAGGTGCCCAAAGCAGAGGCTTTCCTCCGGCCTTGCGGGCTCCCTCTAGCGCCCCCTACTGGCAGGGCCTCGCTAGGCGCCAGGGACAAATCCAAATATGGTTTGCAGAAGCCCAGCTCCAGCAGCCTGAGGAAAAGAACGGACGTTTCCAGTTTGGGGCTGTAACAATAATGCTGTGATAAGCATTCTTGGACATACTTTTGATGCACTTGTGCACTCACATTTGGGGTTATGCACCTAGGCGTGTACTTGCTGACTTAATAGATACATTTATTAACCATCGTGGTTAAGGTGTGGTACTACTGTGATTCCAATTTGCATACAGTATTTCAAATTACACTATGGAAGCTGACCAGCTTTGGTCACTTGGATATCATTTTTACAAAGGCGCCCGATTAGGTCTCTAGCCCATTTACAATTTCTTATTGCTCTATCTATGAAGATCTTAAAATATATTCTTGATACAAGCCCTTTTGGTTATATGTATTACAAACATCTTCTCCAGCCTGGGAACTTGCCTTTTTCACTCTCTCAGTGGTGTCTTGTGATGGATAGATGTTCCTATTTTTTTTTAATCCCTATCTGAGAACATGCTCATTGATTTTAAATGGGGGCTGGGGGCGGGGGGGGGAGCCGATTTGGCTCAGTGGATAGAGCGTTGGTCTTAGGACTGAAGGGTTCTGGGTTTGATTCCGGTCAAAGGCATGTACCTTGGTTGCAGGCACATCCCCAGTAGGGGGCGTGCATGAGGCAGCTGATCAATGTTTCTAACTCTCTATCCCTCTCTCTTCCTCTATGTAAAAAACCAATAAAATATATATTTTTTTAAAAGAGGGGGGAAGAGGGAGAGAGAGAGAGAGAGAGAGAGAGAGAGAGAGAAACATTGATGTGAGAAAGAAACATCGATTGGTTGCCTTTCCATATGCGCCTGAATGGGGATCAAACCCACAACCTAGGTATGTGCCCTGACCAGAAATAGAATGTGCAACCTTTTAGGGGTACAGGATGATGCTCCGAACAGCAAAGCCACACCCGCCGGGGCAGATGATCCTAATTATAGGTAGTACAAATTATCAGCCTTTTCCTCTAGGGTTAGTCCTATTTGTGTCTTCTTTAAGAACTAGCCCCTCATTCCAGGGACAGGAAGATATTCTCCTACATTATATTCTTCTTCCATCTCTTTGTTCACACGTACTGATGTCTGGGTAATTTCTTCAGATCTATTTTCTGATTTTCTCCTTCTGGTTTTAGCAGTTTCTAACCACCTACTGGGTCCCTTATGAAAATGCTATATATATATATATGTGTGTGTGTGTGTGTGTGTGTGTGTGTGTGTGTGAAAGTGCTATATTTGTAATTTCTACAAATTGTATTTTTGCCTGGTCATTTGATAGCCCTTGTTCCTGCATTGTCTTTTCAAATTACCTTTTATTTCTTTAAACGTACTCAACATGTGTCATGTGTATTTTGTACCTAAAGCTTACAATATCTGCTGTCGCTGCAGGCGAGTTTACAGTTCAATGTTCCTGCTCTCGCTTCCTATATGGTGGCATGCTTCCTCCTGGTTTTCAGAATTGTTTGTGATGAATTTGAAAGTTCGTTAAAATCTTACCTACGGGAATCCTTCAAAGCCTGGATTTAAAGCATGTTCTCTCTGAGAAGAATTGTACGTGGTCAAGCCTGGAGACACTCCTAAATCGAGGCCACTTGCAACATTTGCTTTCCCAGCCCCCCCCCACAAAAAAAAAAAAATTTGCGGTCTTAGTAATCGGAGTTCTCCCACTCCCATCCTGAGTCAAGACCTACTTGGACAAGCATCCTTATCTCTCTGTTATATACCGAGGGTGTTGCCTTTGGGGGATCCCCGCTTCCTGCCAGGGTCTCTGACTCAATGTCCTGTGTTGTGTGGGCCTTCGGCTTTGTCTCCAGGCCCCACACGTGGTCTGTTAAAGCTCTGGCCTCGGGCAGAGGAATCTGCAGACCCTGCCAAGGCAGCACTGGCCTCAGAGCAGGCTGACCATTTTTGGTTTTATGCTTTTTCAAATTCCTTCTGTTATTGCTTTCCTTTATCTTTCTACTAGCCCAACCATGCGCTTAAACTATGCTTTTAATAGTTTGTTGTTGTGAATCCTCACCCAAGGAGATTTTTTTTCCCATTGGTTTTATCTATTTATTTATTTATTTTAAAATATAGTTTATTATTTTTCACAGAGAGGAAGGGAGAGGGAAAAAGAGCTAGAAACATCAATGAGAGAGATACATCGACCAGCTGCCTCCTGCACACCCCCCACCGGGGATGTGCCCGCAACCAAGATACATGCCTTTGACCGGAATCAAACCTGGGACCCTTCAGTCTGCAGGCCTACTCTCTATCCACTGAGCCAAACCAGTTTTGGCTCCATTGGTTATTTTTAAAAAGAGAGAGTGGGGGTGGGGGGTGGGCGGGAGACAGGGAGAGAGAGAAACATCAATGTGAGAGAGACTCATCAATTGGTTGCCTCCTACTCACACCTGCATGCCCTTGACCGAAATCAAACCCCTGACCCTTTAGTCTGTGGGTCGACACTTTAACCCACTGAGCCAAATTGGCCGCTAGAGCTTTAGCCATCCTCATGAGTGTTCTGTACCAAGAGGATTTCCCGTCCACCATATTGCCGGAAATGGAAGTCCGATCATTTTTCGTAGAAAACATGCCATTCATGCAGGAGTCCTGTGAGCGGGACATTTCCTCAGCAGTTGGTTCGGTATGTTTTACAAACCCACGTTTTCTCTCTCCTGCTCTGCTCCTCCGTGTCTGTTTAGAATGTCTCTGGAGAGATTCCTTCTGCAACTTGCATAGTTGCCGTGCGTGAGCCCACCTGAATGAAAGCTCTGTAAGAGTGGTCCCGGTTGCACTAAGGAGCCAGGCGATGCCCCGGGACCGCATTAGGCTGGAGGAAAGAAAGGCTGTGGGAGCACCGATCAACCCGCTGATGCTCTCCACCAAGGTCAGGGCCGTCTTCGTCCGGGATTTTGCAGTTCAGGAAGACCCAGGAGTTGTTTCAATGAGGTGACGTCCCTGACTGGGAAAATGCACTGCATTTAAAGGGAGACGATCCTGCCCAAGCGAGAGGGGTGATGTCCACACAGATGCTCTGCCAACTTGGTCTCTGCGGGCGGCTTTTGGACAATTCCAGGGCTCACCTTGTGTGAAGACCATCGTTATAACGCTTGAAAAAAAAATATCCTTCCACCAACTAGCCTCAGGTCCCTGCTGATTGCTCGTTAAGGGAACGTGGAGCAAGTTCTGTGTCTTTTTAAGACACCAGTCTCTGGCCAAAACTGGTTTGGCTCAGTGGATAGAGCGTCGGCCTGCGGACTGAAAGGTCCCAGGTTCAATTCCGGTCAAGGGCATGTACCTTGGTTGTGGGCACATCCCCAGTAGGGGGCGTGCAGGAGGCAGCTGGTGGATGTTTCTAACTCTCTATTCCTCTCCCTTTCTCTCTGTAAAAAATCAATAAAATATATATTTTTTAAAAAACAAACAAAAAACAACAACAACACCAGCCTCTGTCTCTTTAAGCCGGAAAGAACACCTTTCTCCTTCTGAGCAGGGCTGGAGAAGGAGGACCAACATATAATGAACAACTTGGGGTTTCCACTGTTTCTGGGAGGCTGTCGATTGCTCTGGCTTCTCCTTATGTGCATGTCACCCTCCCCTTTCTGTCCTAGGTCTCAGGTAAGCATGCCATTACAAGCGCACCTCATCACTCCACTGCTCGTGTTTGCAGCAGCCGGTGGTTTCTCGGTAGGATTTGCAATATCAAGATCTTATCTACAACGTGACCCTGCCTTTCAAAAGAGCGAAGACGTCCCTTCACTCCCCACCTTCCCCCACGGCTCATACAGGACAGGGACTCCACGAAAATCTGACAACCCCGGGTCCTGTGGTTATCAAAATACAGCCTCGAGTTTCCCAAGTTGTTAGTAACACCATTTCCCCCAGGAAGAGTTCCGCTTTTTCAAGGCACAAGTAGGTGTCCAACTAACAGTAATGCATGAGGGGCCCAGCCGTCTGGGTCAATAGTATACTTTTATGACAACCTTCCAGAAGCAAAACCGGTCGGTCCCGGTCTGCCCTTACGTCCAGGGAAACGGTGGCGGCGGCGGTGGCCCGTGGTTGCCATGGGCACTTGGTGAGGTTGGTCGAAAGGAACCCTCCCTTGCCCGGCCAGCTGGTGGAGTATTTCCACCGGGTTTGCCAGGCACATCCAACCCGCCTTGGCGTGAGGAGGGAGAGGAACTTGCTGGTTGGCACACCCCACGCTGGCGGCTCTCCCAGCGCCGGGGCCAATGGCTTCTTGTAATGAGATGCAGCCCTTCCTGGCAGGTCTGGCACGTGCCCACACGCCAGCGGTCATGGCTGGGCCTCGCTGCAAACGCTGGTTCATGCCACTGCGCTTCTTCTGAGAGCGGGTCAGGTCTCGGCAGGTTTATATTTGCCCGTCATGGACGCATCAGTTATGGCCGCTCCCTCCCCAAGCCCTACTCCAAGTTCTCACTTTGAGAGAGTGAGAGCACTTGTATTTTCACTAGACCTGGGATGTGTGGTACAGAATCTATTTCCATCCAATTTGGACCCAACCCAGAGGTTCTGATCCTCTGATATATATTCTTTTTAAATATTAAGGCTGTTATTTATTTTGTATGAAACTTATATATTCTTGATTGATTTTTTTTGCCTGCTTGATCAATCAATTACTAAGAAAAAATTTAAAATATATTTTGTTGATTTTTTACAGAGAGGAAGGGAGAGGGATAGAGAGCTGGAAACATCGATGAGAGAGAAACATCCATCAGCTGCCTCCTGCACCCCTCCCCCCCCCAATTGGAGATGTGCCTGCAACCAAGGTACATGTCCCTGACCAGAATCGAACCTGGGACCTTTCAGTCCGCAGACCAACGCTCTATCCACTGAGCCAAACAGCTGGGTTAACCCCCTGAAGTCGGATGTAACTGTTGTCATTCAGGCCAGCCTCATTCACTCAGAGATTTTTCTTTTTTCGGGATCCTTCATGGGGAAGATGGTTTCTATTCTGATGACTAGATCATACTTCTTTAGAATTTATTTTCAGGTTAAAAAAACAAAAACAAAAAACAGTCATCTTTGCCCCTTCACACCTCTCAGCTTATCCCGTGGCCCTGGTCCTTAGTTCCTGCCTCTGTCCCCACTGACATCTCGCTGATGGCTGGTGGTCAGTATCTCCTGACAGTTACCCGGATTCCTGCGGCTCCTGCCCCAGGCAGTCGAGGTGGTTGGTCCCTTGTCCTTTGTTTCGCTGCTCAGCAGCTGATGCCTTGCTGTGTGGGGGTCATGTGATCCTCTCTCCACTTGAGTCTGGGGAGGCAAGACCCCCAGCGAGGGGAAGTCATACGTGCCCCCTAACCCCTGACATGAGAGGAGTGGGGACGCAGGCTCCACTAGGAGGAGATAGGTACTCATCCCTGGGGGTTCTCATCATCCAGGCATGGACTGTGGCGGTTCCTTTGGAGGCCGGGGCGGGGGACCTGTGGCGGTGAGCTTGCTGGGTGAGCCTGGGTCACAGGACAAGAGACTCAGGGGCTCCTTTGCCTCCAGGGAGGATGCAGGGCGAACCCTCGGACCATTTACCCCGGGTTGCCAAGACTCCTTGCCTCCCTGCCTGTGTCCTCAGAGGCTGCAGAAGCTACAGCCTGTGTGTCCAGCTTGCCCCCTCCCTCCCCTCTGCAGACCACTGCCAGACCCTCGGGGTTCCCTTCATCCCTTTGCTGTCTCCCCCACCCAGCACCCCTTCCTCTGGTGTTTGCCTGAGCCTGCACCAGCCTGCAGAGCCGCCCTGGCTCCTCAGGAGGGCTCTGGCCTGGAGGGCAGAGGGGTCTGAGCGGGGAGAGGACACCGGGTGCTGGCCTCCCTTCCCCTCGCCTCCCCTCGCCCCTCACGCTGCTCTCCCTTCTCGCTGGGCTCAGAGCAGCGTCTCTCACCTTTTCTGCTGGAGTGGCTTCCCCAGCCTGTTCACACCACCTCACACCCTTGGCTCTGTGTGTCCCCGGGACCTCTCTGGGGGCACCACAGGGCTCCCCGAGAAGATGAGTCATGGGGTGCTGAAGGGCATCAGAGACAAGGAGGCCGTGGCAGAGCCTGAGGAAGGCCCAGTCCACGCGGGGAGCAGCCCGGCCTTCCTTCCCCAGGAGACCCAACAATCAAGACGCAGGCCAAAACCGGTTTGGCTCAGTGGTAGAGTGTCGG
This sequence comes from Vespertilio murinus, assembly GCA_963924515.1. NCBI lineage: Eukaryota > Metazoa > Chordata > Mammalia > Chiroptera > Vespertilionidae > Vespertilio > Vespertilio murinus. Next base: position 54,881,971 of record OZ004713.1, on the reverse strand, counting down.
TCTGCGGACTGAAAGGTCCCAGGTTCGATTCCGGTCAAGGGCATGTACCTTGGTTGCGGGCACATCCCCGGTAGGGGGTGTGCAGGAGGCAGCTGGTCGATGTTTCTCTCTCATCGACGTCTCTAGCTCTCTCTCTCTCCCTTTCTCTCTGTAAAATATCAATAAAATATATATATATTTTAAAAAGACACAGGCCTCTGCCCGCACTCTGCCAGGCACTCCGGAGACCCCAAGCCCTTTGTTTCTCAAAGACCAAAACCAGCGCCCTCCCTGCCCATTGGCAGAGGCAGAGCGGTCGCACACAGGATCAGGGGTGAGTTGGGTCTTTCCTTGACCATCACCGATTTCTTCCAGAGCAAAAAATTCTAAAACCTTGGGTCTCAGGACCCCTTGACATTCTTTCATTTCATTTCTTTTTTTAAAATATATTTTATTGATTCTTTTTTTAATAGAGAGGAAGGGAGAGGGATAGAGAGTTAGAAACATCGATGAGAGAAAAACATTACATGCCCTTGACCGGAGTGAAACCCGGGACCTTTCAGTCTGCAGACCGACGCTCTATCCACTGAGCCAGACCAGTCTCAGCCCCTCGCTGTCCTTTAAAAGACTCTGAGGAGCTTTTCCTTTTGGGAGTCGTTTCTATGGGCAGTCACCATAGTAGAAAGTGAAACAGAGACTTTTAAAGAATATTTATTTTAAAATAACACTCATTGACCCACTCTGTGTGAACACATGCGGCCCTCTTATGGAAAATAATTGTTTTCCACGTTGGAGACAGCTTTGCCTGGAAAAAGCGTGAGGCAGCCTTAGACCCCTGTAAGGTGGACCTTGCCCTTCCTCAGCCCTCCACCGCTTCCTCTCTCTCTTTTGCCCCCCTGTCTTCTCTATCAAGGTGACGTGGGCGCCCCCCACCCACCCACCCAGGGCACAGGACTGAGTCTGACCTGGGTGGGATGGGGCCAGCTCCAGACCAGAGTTTCCTCAGTTACCAGGAGAAAGCCGGTACTTTGCGGGGTGGATCCGGGCTGAGGCGGGGCCTCTCGTGCACACTCAGCGCCCGCTTTCTGTGGTCTGTGAAGGACACTGCACGCGTGCCCACCCACCCCTGGTCCCTGGCCCTGCCGCCCCGGCCGGCCGCCCAGAGCGGCTCTGCACAGGCCCTCCCGGCCCTCCGCAGAGGCTCACTTGGGAGATTTACGAGGTCAGCCTTGGCCGAGGCCCTCGCCCCATGGCTCCCAGCCACGGCCCAGCTGCTCTCCCACACCCCAGGCGGCGTGGCTAGGACGTTCTGTGTCTCCTGTCCTGCCTCCACCCCAACGTGCTGAGTCACCCCTTCAGCCCCCTTCCCCCGGGTCCAGCCCTGAGGAAGAACAGGGTGACCCCCACCCACTGCCAGCCACCCCCAAACCTCACGTACTCTCATGGTGGCAATGGCGGCTCTGTCTAAGGCTACCCTACCCGTCTTAGGGATTCTAGTCGTCTTGACCCATCCCCCTCCCACTCCACAAAAAGGTGATTCTTTCTCTGTCTGGACTTGGGGCTCCTTCCAGTGTGTGCACACTCTGTGATTCCTTCCAGTGTGTGCACACTCTGTGATTCCTTCCAGTGTGTGCAGACTCTGGGATTAGTCCTCGTATGATTCCTTCAGGACCAGAGGTAAACTCCACCAGAACTCTATCACACACGTCTGGCTCCCCAGGGCAGGATTGGGGGGAGCCTGGGAGAGCAGTGTCTGTGGGGAAGCCCGGACCCTAGAGAGGTCGTCTGTGGACAGACTGTAGAAGCAATTTTAGAGCCAGTGAGTCCTTAGGCCAAAACCGTACAGGAATCCCCCCCCCCCCCCGGGCCCGGACCTTGTTTTCCCTGGAGGTTAGATTCCTAACATAACGGAAAGAGGAGACTGCGATTACCATCCCCTGGAAGGGATACGCATTCTTCTGCTAAGGTCCTCCGAGGATGTGATGGAGCCGATCAGCATTCTTCTTACGCCAGGCCGTGGGTGCTGCGGGTTCAGGTGAGGTACAGCTACCTCTGGGGAAGGCCTTCTCAGCCTGGGCAGCGGGGACTGAAAGAGTCCCTGGAAACTGGGATGTGAGCGCCATGGAGCCAGGTGAGCTTCATGGCTTCACCTGTAAACAGGACTCGTCTCAAGGGAAGAGCGGATGGGTGCAGGGCCCCGAGAGGGAGACAGTGTAGTGATGAGAGGCAGCCGGAGAGACCACAACGCAGAGACAAGCCTCCTAAATGCCTTCCTGCCTCTTTGGTATCCGTGTACGTCGTGGTGAAATAGCAAAAAACGTTTCCTTCTTCAGTTTCCCCTCTGCTTATGCGACCCCAGCCCAGCTCTGTTCACACGCACAGTGGCCCAGAGCCTGTCTGGTCCCATCAGCCCCTGCGGCTGCTGCCATCCTAGGCCCCTTCCTCTGCTTGCAATCTCCAGAGGGTTTGCAGGAACTTTGGGGATGGGGGATGGGGGTTGGGGGGACAAGGGGTAGTGCCATAACCCAATCCAACCCCTTCCTCTCCCGTTTCCCTTGTAGCTGCCACAGGAGAGCCACTGGGAGTCGCCTCCTGGAGCCAGGATGAGGATTGACTCCCCGGTGCCCCCGAGCGCTCCATCACAGACGCGCCCGCAGCTTTGTCTGACCTGCAGGCTGGAACCTGGGGGCTGAGTCAGAGCCGATGGGTAAGAGTCCGCGTGAAGACAGGCAGGGCCTGGGAGAGATGAAACCGGGTCCCTAAGCTTGAGTCGTAGTTCAGGAGTGAAGGTGAGCGTGATGGTCATTTGTCACCAGGAACTGGTGGGGAGGAGAGCATCTGCCTCTCCAGGGACTTGGGGCCTGGCCTCTGCCTCCTTCGTTCTTTGGCCCAGGGTGGTGGCTGTGGTGGAGTCAAGGCCAGCGCACCCCAGACCTCCGGCATAGAGACGAGATCTCATTGGCCACTTCTGCAAGACACGGAGATGGAAAGCGAGTAGTGGGTAATGCTCACTACTGCAGCCCCTCGTAGTCCTTGGCACCCAGAGTCTGCCTTCCCCGGCCCCCCTTCCTGAGACCCTTCCCTGTCGTGACTGCTCTGATGAGAATCGGCTCCAACTCACCACCATTCCTGGCCCCATGCATTCTCCTGGCCACCTGAGCCTGGCGGGGAAGCACTTGAGGGGACGGCTCAGGAGCAAGAGTCCCAAGAGGAGCCCCCCACCAGTAAGAGCTGGGAGTGGGGTGGGGGGAGAGCAAGAAAAGACTCCTGGCACTGATCAGTCCTGACCCCCTTCTCTTGCACAGCCTCCCACCAAGTGCCTCTGACCCAGATGTCAGTGCTGCACACACCCTATGACTGGGGACCTCCCAAGATTGTCCCGCCTTCCAACAGGAGTGCGGGCAGTCCTAGAAAGTCCCAGGCTGATTTTCCCTGAGGTCTGCCCTCCCCTTGGCAACCCCTCGACCTGGGGGTTGGGCGGGGGGAGGGCACTGCTCCGGGCCAACCAGCTCCACTGTCAGAGTTCCAGACCTTGCCCAGCTCTCATTGGTTCATTCAGTCATTTATCAATTGCTTCCGCCATGCAATGGCCTTACTTTGACCACCATTGTACGGCTAAGGGAACAACTATGTACCCCAGAACTTCAGAGTTGCCCCCATTTAGTCTCAGGTGCTTGCATTTTGGCTACATTCGCATGAAAGAAAGAAAAATCTCCAGTTTCAAGACATCTCAGAATGATGGTGTTTAGGGGCGACAGATGGTGAAAAGCAGTCTCCCTAAGAATAAAGCTGACCCATTACAATGCTACCCTCAGGGGTAGAATGTCTCTTCCTTTGTAACACAGCCATACTCTACAACCAGCAATTCACATGCCATCTCCTGCTAGGTGACTGCGAGCAAGGGAGGGGGTCCGAAGGCAGACACTCTTGGGTTCAAACGTTTAGTCACTGAATCTCCCTGAGCTTCGGCTTCATCACCTGTAAAGCAGCCCTGCTTTGGTTCTTGAGTGGATTAAGAGATAAAAATCCACTAAAGCACTTAGCCCAGCTCCCGGCATAACTTCAGCATCCAAATATTGTTAGCTGTCATTGACATGGTGGTTTACTGCTAATTATACTTTTTATGAATAATCTCATTTCACACTCTGGAAGAGAAGTAAGGCTCATGTTATCTTTCCTTCCGCATCTATCTATATAAAAGCCTAAGAGACTGGCGACTGGTAGCTATGGCGTGCATTGACCACCAGGGGGCAGATGCTCAACGCAGGAGCTGCTGAGCTGCAGTGACTTGGCAGCTGAGGTTCTCTGGTGAGGCACCCGGAACCAGAGAGGAAGGAGCCTGATTCTGGGGTACATCACCTGAGAACCACCCTCTCACAATCTGAGACCCCCTCCGGGGATGTCAGAGAGCCAGTTTCAGCCCGATCCCTGCAGGCCAAGTCGAGGGACCCCACCAGTGCACGAAACCGTGCATTGAGCCTGTAGAATAATATAAGCAAGGTTCAGGACAGGTGGGTTGCAGTCTGGTAGGTGGTGCCCCAGCTTGGTGGCTTCTAGAGCGATGCTTTCTTAGACTATTGCTCTCCCAGAGGGGATCTCTCCTGCCACAGAAGTCCTGATGTGGATGCCCCCCACATCCAGGACACTCTGAGGGGCGGGTTTCCTTTCCCAGACACCCGCCCAGAACCTGCTCCTTTCTCTCCCCTGGCACTGGGCAGCCCCTAGTCTTTCGGCCTCCGTGCATGTCCCTGCTCTCAGAGGAATCACATTCGCATAAAGTAATTTCCAATCACCACTCCCCACTGCAGGCCGGGGACCCGAGCCCAATATCCCTCTCCCCCAAACCCCCGTCCCCGAGGCCCTGGCCCCATGGCCTACCTTGAGAGGGTGCAGGAAGCAGAGTCCACGCAGGAAGGGTGGCCAGGCGGGGCCAGGCAACTCGTGGCCGAGCGTGCGGGTGAGGTGGGCTATGTAGCTGGTGGCCAGCACCAGCACATCCAACTTGGAGAGCTTGGTGCCCGCGGGCACGGCGGGCAGAGCGGCCTGCAGGGCCAGGAAGGCCTGGCGCAGTGTCCTCACCCGGCTCCGCTCCCGCGCGGCGTTCTCAGGACTGACCTCACTCTGCACAGAGGACCAGGTGGGTGAGGCTGACCGGACCCCCTCACTCCCACCCCCACCCCCAGTCCCCGGCTTCTCAGAGCATTCTAGTGTGAGGTCGTCTGTCAGACGGGACCCCCTCTGAACAGCAGGGACCCAAGGACACCACCCCAATTTGTCCACCCTTGGCCCTGCCCCACCTTACAGCTGAGGGATGGCGAGAAAGCCTCGTCTGGGGTCCGATGGGACCGGAGGGCAAAGCCTGGCTCGGAGCCTGAGGTCCCGTTCTCTTTCTACTTCTCCCAGGTGCCTCGTCCCAGCCCTCCTTCCACCCACACCCGGGTCTGAAGCCCGCCGAGCCGGTGCCCTGGGCCACAGGGCGCACAGGGCCAGGGTCTGCTGGGTAGAGATGACCCTCAGCCCAGCCAGGTCCTGAGAAGGGGCAGCTGTGGTGAGGAGGAGACGCCCCCAGACTGGGCTCCGATCGCAGACGACGGAGGTCCTGGCCCTGCGGTTGCTGGCTGTCGCCCCGGGGCCCTGGGAAATTCCCATCACTCCTCGGGGCTTAGTGTCCCCGAGAGGAGAGGTGAGGTGGGCCAGGTCTCTTAGCCTCACTCGCAGCTTCTCCCCACCACAAAGCATAGCGCTAAGCGTCCAAGGGGCCAGGCTCCCCTACGCAGGGCGGGGATGGTAACACGGAATGACCTCCCTCCACCCCTCCATCCCCTGCCTCCCCAGCTCCCTCTGCAGGGCCACATGTCCTTACCCGGACGCCAGCCAGGCTCCCGGCCGCGGCCCCCCTCGGGGCAGGGGCAGCTCTGCTCCCCCTCGGGCTGCTCCAGCCGGTCCCCTCCCGCGGGTCCTGCCTGGCCCTGCTCCGGCGGCTCCTCCGGCCGTGGGTGCCCGCACGCAGCCTCGGCCTGGCCTTCGCCGGGCTCTGCCCCACTCCCGGCATGGCCGGTGCCCCCCCTCTGGCCTTTCTCTGTGACATGCCACAGCCAAGGGACGTGGTGTCACAGCCCCCAGGACAGGAACACAGTGCCCGAGGGGGTCCCTGGACTCCAGCTAGCCGCCGGGCAGGCTGGTCATCTGGCCGGCGGTGTCTGTATCCGAGGGAGCTGGCGTTAGGATGTACGCCAGGCCTGCCTCGCTTCTTGCTCTGGGAAAACCGCCCACCGGCTCAGCCCCCGCGAATAAACCTCCTGCCTGCCTCCCAGCCCGCGGAGGGGGGGGGGAGGGTGGCCCGCCAGCCGGGAGTGACCCAGCCCGGGGAGGAGGCCCCGCTGAAGAAGGCAGGAGGGTGGCGGGAAGGGAGCTTCCTGCCAGGAGCCTTGCCCGACCCTGACGGCAGTCTTACGATAGGCCCCCGACTTTAGCTTTGGGGTTCAAGTTCATGGGAGGGCCCTGGACCCCCTTCTCTGCGCACATCCTCAGGAGGACTTTTACTCCCCACGCCAGTGGCCGTGACCTTCCAGCCACAGGGCACTGCTCCCCAGCCCCACGCATTCCTCAGGTCTTCAGCCCAGCGCCTTTCCTTGTGCCCCTACGTCCCCCGGAAAACCGTCTCCCGCTCTGCCGGGCGAAGGCTATCCGTCCTGCGGGTGGTGCCTTCACTTGGGAAGGCCCAGGACCACAAGCCCATGCCTCGCTGTTTCCCCGGGTCAAGTGTATGCTTGGCCACACCCTGGTTGGCCTCCTAACAGTTCAAAGTCCTCAGATCATTGCCGGGCCGTGTGCTAAGCACTCTAAGTGTATTATCTTTCTTTCAACCTTATAAGAAATTAGACTCTTTTAAAAATATATATTTTATTGGGGTTTTTTACAGAGAGGAAGAGAGAGGGATAGAGATCTAGAAACATCAATGAGAGAGAATCATCGATCAGCTGCCTCTTACACTCCCTCTACTGGGGATGTGCCCGCAACCAATGTACATGCCCTTGACCGGAATCGAACCTGGGACCTTTCAGTCCGCAGGCCGACACTCTCTCCCCTGAGCCAAACCGTTCTCGGCAAGAAAGTAGACTCTTATCTCCTCATTTTTACAGATGGGAAGCCTGGGGTGTCAGGAGGTGACATCACTTGCCCCATGTCACACATCTAGGAAGCGGTGTGAGTATGGAGACCCAGGCAGGTGAACTTGGAGGACTGCCCGCACTCCCACCCGCCATACCGTTCTGCCGCGGCTGAGTTACTCGCCTGTATGGCCCCCAAGCCGGATGTGAGGCCTCTGAAGGCAAGGACCCAGGATGTTGCCGACTGGCGTTGTGTCCTCCATACAGCTAGTGAGGAGCAGGTGGCTGAAGAAATAGCCAGCCTGCCACAGTCACCCCTGCCTGCCCTCAAGTTGCAACGTCTGCCTGCCGCAGAATCGTCTCGCATGTCCCTTGTCCCTCAATCTTTTTTAAATATATATATATATATATATATATATATATATATATATATATATATTTTATTGATTTTTTTACAGAGAGGAAGAGAGAGGGATAAAGAGTTAGAAGCATGCATGAGAGAGAATCATGGATCAGCTGCCTCTTACACACCCCCTACTGGGGATGTGCCCGCAACCAAGATACATGCCCCTGACCGGAATCGAACCTGGGACCCTTCAGTCCGCAGGCCGACGCTCTATCCACTGAGCCAAACCGATTTCGGCTGTCCCTCAATCTTGAACTCCAGAGGAGACCCAGTAAGTAAAGGGAAAGTTCAGAGAGGACAGGGAAACAAAGGTGACTGTGGGGACAGCGAGGCAGACACCCAGGGAGAAAGGGAAAGAGAAGACAAGTAAAACTGACCGAATATCCACCAGTAATAGAAGGAGTAAGACAGACCTATGTAAAGTGACATGGAAAGCTCTCCAAGCTGCACAATTAAGTGAAGAAACTCATTTGTAAACTAACGGGTATAATAAGATCCAGCCAAGATGAAAAACACCAAAAAAAAAAAAAAAAAAAAAAAAAAGCTGTGTGAAGGTTTATGCACTTATTTAACATAGAGACCAACTTGAAAGATGCACACTAGCTGAAACCAGTTTGGCTCAGTGGATAGAGTGTCAGCCTGCGGACTGAAAGGTCCCAGGTCTGATTCCAGGCAAGGGCATGTGCCTTGGTTGCGGGCACATCCCCAGTAGGGGGCGTGCAGGAGGCAGCTGATTGGTGCTTCTCGCCATCGATGTTTCTAACTCTATCTCTCTCCCCTTCCTCTCTGTAAGAAATCAATAAAAAATATATATATTTAAAAAAGAAAGATGCACACCACGCTTTTTCTCCTTCTCCTTCTTACGCCGGATGCAGAGACTTAAACATACACCTCAATTTGCGTCAACTTGTGGCACACAGGGTCTTTGGCACACACAGGGCCTGTTGTGGGCCTGGCTCCCACTGCCTTGCATTTCCTGGTTTCCCATTCCCATTCCAGAGATGTGCCATTACATTTGTAAAAGCTTGTCTTGAATCCTGCGATCTTGTTGAAGTTTATTAGTTTTAATATCCTGTTGGTTCCATTGGTTTTTCTAAGGAGATAAAATAATGGCAATTCTATCTCTTCCTGTCCAATCTTTATATTTCTTATTTCTTTTTCTTGCCTTAAAGCATATTCTCTAAAATCAATACAAACATTTTTAAAAGAGAGATTTTTAAAAATATATATTTTTATTGATTTCAGAGAGGAAGTGAGAGTGTCAGGAAACCAGGATGCTTGCAGAATATATATATTTATTGTTTCCAGTATGTGTGCGCATACTGGAAAACAGTGAATTACACACTTTAAATGGGTGGGTTGTATGGTTTATGACTTATATCTCAGTTAAGCTGTTAAGAAAAGAATTATTAAAATATATAGACCCTAGAGGCCCGGTGCACACAATTTGTGCACTTGGGGGGCGCCTGCACCCTCTCACAGTCTGGGAGCCCTCAGGGGATGTCTGGCTGCCGGCTTACGCCCACTCCCCGTGGGCCTAAGCCAGGAGTCGGACATCCTTAGCACTGCCACAGAGGCAGGAGAGGCTCCCGCCAAAGCCAGTGAGCTTGCCAGCCACGAGCCCGCTTCTGGCTGAGCGGCGCTCCCCTGTGGGAGCACTCTGACCACTAGGGGGCAGCTCCTGCGTTGAGCATCTGTCCCCTGCTGGTCAGTGCGCATCACAGCGACCAGTCTTTCTGCCATTCGGTCAATTTGCACATTAGCCTTTTATTATATGGGATTACCCAAAGGGAGTGTGGAGCATGACTCCTGCTCAGAGAGCAAGGGAAAATAAGAAGTTGACAGGAGGACCCAGCCCAAACAGGCGGTGTGGTTTGGGGGAACCCTCGGTGGGGGAAGTGGTGTATGGGCAGAGAGCAGAGGTGGTAACGGGGGCCTGAAAAGGAGACGAGGGCCCCAGAGAATTCTGCCGGCTTCGCTTTTGTCAAAGGCCAGCCTGTGGATGGTCTCTGAGAGAAGGTCCCCGAGCCCAGAGGCAGAGAACCTATGATGTCATACCTGACCTTTGTGACACGGGCACCAGATGTCACGGAGAACTGCCCCCCAGGAAATGGGGCTTCTAGCTCCCGAGGGGGGTGGCAGGGCCACCCCTTAGGCAAAGTACCAGTCTCTCAGAGGCTCTCACCAGCTAGCCACATGCCCCTGCTGCTGCTGCTGGGTGTGAGAGGCCCTATCGACTAGGGCCAGGCTGGGCCAGAGGACATCCGCCCTAGGGGCAGCAAGGCGCTGGGAGAACCAGATTGTCAGGAAGCCAGGATGCTCGCAGAATCCCTGGTTCAGGTCTAGGAGAGCAAAAGCCTGTAACGGAAGACCCCTCCTGTCTGAGGAGGACTAGGCCAGGCTCAGGCAGAAATCTGGGTCAGAGTGAGTTTCGGGGAAAGGACGGTGGGGGCAGAGGAGAGGGGGTGGACCCACCCTTTGGTGACTGTTGCTTTTCCTCCCAGGTCCCCTCGTTGCTGAAGGGCCTTGTGAAAGAGCCCGGAGGAACCCTCATGGGTAAGAGCTTACACCGCCAGACCACCCTCAATTCCCAGCCGCATCTCAGCCCCCATCCCCTCTTCTCCAGCTCCATCCTACCCTCTCTCCCTCCCTCCCTGTTCCTCTCCTCCTCAGCCCTAACCTTCCCTCAAAGAGCATTTTGCCAGCTCTTCTGCCCCCAAAGATGACACGAGTGTAGGGTCTCAGTGACCCAGCCCGGAACTGGCCCCGGAGACAGAGCGGGTTGTGGACCGATGCTCTCACTATCTTGGGCTCTGCTTCTTTCTCTACAGGTCCTATGGGCTGTGCCTTCCTCCCTGGCCCATCCAGATAATTGCTACCACCCTGAGTCTCCCCGGAGGCAAGCTCGGATTCTCCGTCCCTACACACCCCTCCTCAAATGGCCAACGGCAAAGAGGAGAGACGCCGAGCCTAGATCCCAGCTCCCGCCTGGACACCCAGAGAGCCTGGTGCTCTTGTTCTGGGCGTCTCTTGCCCTCCAACCAGAGATACTGCTCCTGGCCGCCAGGTCCCTAATCTCTGGTCTGGCCGCCTCAGTCCTTGCCGCTTTCAAGGCGATGTTGCCTCCAAACAAGGACCAAGGGCTGCTACAGAACGCAACGCCCCCCGGGCGACCCCCCCAGGGTCCCCCAGAACTTGTGGACTCCTGTCCTCAGAACCTCCAGCCTTTGCCCCCACAGAAATCGCTCCCTCCCTCCCCTCCCCCTTGCTCCCCTCCTCCACCGCCCCAGTCTCCTGGCTCCCACTCCCCCTTTTCTGACTCCAGCTCTCACTTAGTCCCACAGTTCTTCTCTTCCTCTCTCCCAAGTTCCCCCGCGTTCTTCCACCAGAATTACCGGTCTCGCTCCCTTCCATGCTCCCCCTCTCCCTTCTACCATCGGTACTTCTCCTCTCCCTCGGCTCAGTCCTCCAGCCCCTCTCAGCCACACCTCTCTCCCCCACTCGGCCCGTCCCCTCTCCGCTCCAAAGACCCGCCTAGCTCCACGCTCACTTCCCAGAGCCCCAGCCTGCTTTCCCCCGGGGTCCAGCCCAGGAGGCAGACATGGCACTGGCCTCAGTGCCAGGCCCCCAGGCCCCCTGGGGCGACGGAGGGATGCGTGGCAAGCGGAAGGGACGCTGCAGAGTTCGGGAACCCGGGGGCCCTGGCCCAGGCCCTGGTGGTTCAGCTGGGGTACCGCCGCATCGCGCACGACCTCCGGCTACTCATCCTGCAGAGCCTGTGGCTAGGCAGAACCGACCAGCCTCCGGTGGTGGAGTACCCTATATGCCTGGTGTGCCTCCGGCCCCGCAGTCCCTCCTGCCCCGCCCCCCGGTACCGGACTGGGCCCCGGCTGCTTGCCTTCCCCCAACTGCTGCCCTGTGCACCAGACCAGGAGTGGAGGCCGCTGCGCATAGGCATCGGCTTTGCGCTCCGCCTGCCCCAAGGCCAGGCCAGGGCCTTGCACCTGCTGCCGGAAACAAGACCGGAGGAAGCAGGCCCGCGGGGCGAGGCCACGCAGGCCCCCGGGTATCAAACCCACGCGTTGCAGGCCCCAGCAGCTCAAGCCCCGGCAGCTCCGGCCTGGGCAGATGCAGCCTCAGGCAAACCCTCCCAGACCGGGAGCCTCCGGTGTGCAGGCCCTCCGTCACCAAATTCCACTCCGCGCTCAGGGCCCCCGCTCCAGGCGCTCAGACAGGCCGCGGTCTCCCCGAGGCCCGGGCTCTGCTCTGCTGCAAGGCCTGCCTCTCCAGAGCCTGCTCTCCAAAAGTCGCCATCCTGTTTCCAGAGCCACGGAGGCTCGCCGGGGCACCTCCTCTAAACCCCGCCGCCCCCACCAGGCCCCGGACCTCGGGGGGCCCCCGGGACACGCTGAAGGGCTGGCTGGCGGGAGGTCAGGTGTGTTCTCCAGCCCTGAACCCTGGAAGTCCCTTGTGGAGCCTGCTCTCTCCTGGCTGAAGAGGACCAAGGGTACCTACCGGAGGCCCCGTCCAGCCTTCAATGTAGCCAATAAAGCTTAACCCTGCAAAACCTGTGTCTGGGTCCTGTTGAGCAGACACCGCGGGCACCTATGGGGGCACAGGAGGGCGGGGCTGAACCCAAAGGGAACAGAGTGTGGCCAGGGAGAGTGGATGCCATGTAGCTGAAAAGGGCAAGGGGCCCACTAGGGACTGAGCACCCGAGATGGGCAGGGCTCTGGCTGTTCCTTCCCACAGTTAAATCTGGTGAAACAGATGAATGGCATACACAAAGACGAAGCCACTGGGTCCCTTCCTCTGGGTGCACCTTGGCTTAAGGATGGATGCCGGCGGCCAGGGGAGCAACCAGAGGGGTCTCCTTGCAGGAAAAGGGCACTCTCAGCCTTCCCTGGCAGAAAACCACCAGGATGCTCACCTTGGAAATAAGAAACCCAAGGGCCCCCTCAGGGGGGTGGAGATGAGATCTGCCCCGCTGCCATGTCAAAGGGGAGCCAACCCTAGGGCACAGGTGCAAGGTCGGAGCCACAGGAATGGCCAGCTCCCACCGCTGCCAACCATGGGCAGGTGTTCAGGTGAATGGTCTCCTCCTGCTAGAAAGCGGTGGATTCGGGCTTTGAGGTCAGGTTCGTTTTCAGGTTCGCCCTGCCTACAACTAGGAGGCGGGACAAGCCGCATTTCCAGTGTGTGCACTAGGGACAAACCACTTCCTCTCTGGGGCGGCACGCGAGGGCTGCGCTAGCACGAGTCTGCGTATCAGGCTGGAAGGCAGGCAGCCCTAATCCCAGGATTATTTCTTCATTAAAGGCTGGTGAGCCTCCCTTTCCCCTTCATTAGCTCCGCTCCACGCAGGACATTCCCGCGAGGCCCGAGCGCGCCGCTTCCGCCCCGAACAAAGATGGCGGGGCGTGACGTCACGGAGGGGGCGGAGAAACGCGGTCCGGGCGCTGGAGGTCGGCGCCCTTCCTCCCCCCCCCCCCCCCCCCCGCGGCACGCTACTGCTGACGCGTATCGGCGGTTCTGCGCCTGCGCGAGGGGCGCGGGCTGGGCGCGCGTGCGCACTGCGCGTCAGCGAGGCCGGGCTAGGAGGTGGCCGAGAGCGGAGACGCCGGCTGCTGAGTGTGGGTAGCGTCCGGGCATCCCCGCGGGGCGAGAGGGGCCGGGAGTCCTCCGGGCGGCGACCGAGGCAAGTTCAGCGGCGGCGGGGGAAGCGTCAAAGGCCGGGCGCGGCATGTCGCGGGGGCCGCGGTGCGGACGGTGAAGCGAGCGGCGAGCGGCGAGCGGCGAGCGGGATGGGTCGGCGCCGGGCGCCCGAGCTCTACCGGGCCCCGTTCCCGCTGTACGCGCTGCAGGTGGACCCCAGCTCGGGGCTGCTCATCGCCGCGGGCGGAGGCGGCGCCGCCAAGACGGGCATCAAGAATGGCGTGGTGAGAGCGCGGGCCACTCCGGCCGGGCCACTGTGGGCGGAGGGCGACCCCGGGAGGGTCTCGGGGGCGGGCCGCGCCCCAGCTTCGGACCCTGCCCCCGCCCAGCGGAAATCCCCGGCCAGCCGGGCGTCCGACGCGAATTTCAGCCGAGAACTTAAGCACAGGGCTGTCGAGAGAGAGACTCTAAGGTAACGTCGCGCTTCCGCTGCACCCCCAGGAGCAGCCCCGGTCCTGTCCTGGCTGTCCCGGGAGCCCCGAGACTTGGGGTGCTCCGCGGCGGCGGCAGCGCTGCGTTTGGCCCTTAGGCTAGGTTTCCGTTCCTCTTCTAAGCGTCTCCCTATCGCTCTGTAAACTAAACTGGAGGTCATGATCCCAGCCCGGCCTGCTGTCCAGATTTGTGAGGTTCAGGGGGAAAAAACACACAACAACAACGACAAAAAAAAACACAACCGGCTGGGGGTTGGAGAAAGCCTTGCGAACTAGGAAGTGCGGTCCGCAAAGGGTCAGGGTCTCAGACCACAGGAGGCGAAGTTTGCCCTTGAGGTAAACCGGGCACCCCTGAGCCTCGCCCCTGCTGGTTCCCCCTCCCGCAGCATTTTCTGCAGCTGGAGCAGATTAACGGGCGCCTGAGCGCCTCCTTGCTACACACCCATGACACGGAGACGCGGGCTACTATGAACTTGGCGCTGGCCGGCAACATCCTTGCCGCGGGGCAGGATGCCCACTGTCAGCTCCTGCGCTTCCAGACCCACCAGCAGAAGGGCAGAAGCAAGGCCGAGAAGGCAGGTGAGGAGCAGGCTCTCTCGCTTTTGGGAAAAGGATGACATGAGCCGGATCCTTCTCATCTTGGTCTCTGGAGGAGACGGGCTGGAAGGGGCGGGGATGAGGGGTGGAGGGGTTGGGGGGGTGGGGAGTGTTAAGGTGGCAGACGGGGAGCTGGGTAGAGATGAGGCTGGTAGTATGGCTTTCTCACTGAAGCCTGGACTCTGGTGGGCTCTCTGTCTGGCAGGCACCAAGGAGCAGGGGCCTCGGCAGAGGAAGGGGGCGGCCCCACCAGAGAAGAACTCTGGAGCTGAAACCCACCAGGAGGGGGTAGAACTGAGAGTAGAGAACCTGCAGGCGGTGCAGACAGACTTCAGCGCCGACCCGCTGCAGAAAGTTGTGTGCTACAACCACGACAGCACCCTGCTGGCCACCGGGGGCACCGACGGCTACGTTCGCGTCTGGAAGGTGCGCGGTTCGGGGGGCTGGGGAGGATGTGTGTGCCCAGCAGCGAGGCCGGGATTGTGAGACCGCGAGCATGGGTTCTGGGAAGTAGTGATCGGAGTCTGCGTCTTTAGAAGAGAAGCGGGTGGGGGGATCCCCGCGCTCTCGGGGGTTCCCCGGGCCCGTTATAACGGTGGTGGTGGTTTGCCTGCAGGTGCCCAGCCTGGAGAAGGTGCTGGAGTTCAAAGCCCACGAAGGGGAGATTGAGGACCTGGCTTTGGGGCCTGACGGCAAGGTGAGGAGGCGAGAGGGTGGGCAAAGGTGGTTGTGCTGCTTGTTCCGTCAGTGGGTCTCCTAACTGACCCTCCTGGAACTCTTGACTCCTGACCAGTTGGTGACTGTGGGCTGGGACCTGAAGGCCTTCGTGTGGCAGAAGGACCAGCTGGTGACACAGCTGCACTGGCAAGAGAACGGCCCCACTTTTTCCAGCACGCCTTACCGCTACCAGGCCTGCAGGTGTGAAGACCCTGGAGGGGGGCGAAAAGGCTCGGCCTAGGGGTGGGAGGGGAGTGGGAAGAGATTTGGGGGAAGCTGGTGGCCTTGGCGAGTATTCCCTCGGGCCTCAGCAGGGCGCAGGAGGGTACAAAACTCTCGAGGGTGGGGCTGGACAGGCCCCAGGAGCTGAACAGCTTCTCGCCGGCCCACAGGTTTGGGCAGGTTCCAGACCAGCGTAAGGGGCTACGACTCTTCACAGTGCAGATCCCCCACAAGCGTCTGCGCCAGCCCCCACCCTGCTACCTCACAGCCTGGGATGGCTCCACCTTCTTGCCTCTTCGGACCAGACCCTGTGGCCATGAAGTCATTTCCTGCCTTACTGTCAGGTCTGAGCGCGGGCGCGGCTGGGCGTGCGGGTGGCTGGGACTCCACAGGGGCGGCTGTGAGTGCAGGGGTGGCGCTGCGCACGCCTCCGGGACAATGGCTGTTCTGTTGTTTGTTGCAGCGACTCGGGCACCTTCCTAGGCCTGGGCACAGTCACCGGATCTGTTGCCATCTACATCGCTTTCTCTCTCCAGGTAATGGGCAGGGGTGGGCACAGTCCTGAGGGCTCTTGGGGGGGGGGGGGGGGCTGGAGGCCTGCTTCTACCGTGAGTGCAGGGAGGAGTCTGGCCCAGCCTATGGAGGGAAAGCCTCCTGGGGGCAGGGGTCATGTTTCCAGGAGGAATGCTTCCCACTGAGCCTTCCTTCCCCTGTTCTCCCGTCCCCAGCGCCTGTACTATGTGAGGGAGGCCCATGGCATCGTGGTGACGGATGTGGCCTTTCTACCCGAGAAGGGTCGTGGTCCGGAGCTCCTTGGGTCCCACGAAACTGCCCTGTTCTCTGTGGCTGTGGATAGTCGTTGCCAGCTGCACCTGCTACCCTCACGACGTGAGTCATTGGGGTGGGCAGGTGCCACCCAGCCTCTCGCAGTGTCTTCGTGGAGAACGGGCTGCTCGTTTAGACCCATCTGTCCCCTCCTGAACGGAGTCGGGTGAGGGTTCTGTTTTTGGCGTGCGAAGCCCCTTTGCCCACTGACTCCTCGTATCCTCCCCGCAGGGAGTGTTCCGGTGTGGCTCCTGCTGCTGCTCTGTGTCGGGCTTATCGTCATGACCATCCTGCTGCTCCAGAGTGCCTTTCCAGGTTTTCTTTAGTCTCCTGCTCCCGGGAATCAGGGGTCTGGGACTCCGCCACCTTCTGGGCCAGAGTGGAGGCTGCCTGGGTCCACAGCAGAGGTGGCCTCTGAGGAGACCTGACAGGAACTGCCTGCCCTTCCCAGTTAAAGCTGGACTGTGAGCCTGTGTGACTGTTCTGGGAACCCTGACTGCATCTTTGGATCCACTCCGGACAGTGGTGTCTGCAGCCCAGGCCACACCACCTGCCGCCTCTCCTGTCTGCCAGCGGCTGCAGAGTTGAGCTTATCCTTTCTCCAGAAATATGTGAAGGTGCCCCAGAATTTGGAGTCACTGCTGTCCTTTCTGAGGAAACAATCCGTTTCTCCTCCCTCACGACCTGTGGCCCGTTGCTCTTCACATGAGCCCCTTATGTTCGCTGGGGAAGCACCCGCCTGGGAAGGAAGGAGCAAAAGGAAGACCCAGGCAGCAATCTGTGGGTTCAGCCGGGTAGCTCTTAAGCCAGCCAGGCTAAATATGCAATAAGTTCCTAGATGGTCTACCCTAGCTTTGAGAAGAGGGAAAATGAACCTCAGCCCGTTCGACAGGAAGCGTTGATATTTAATAAACAGGGAAGACTGAACTAAGACCCAACTGGCACTGTGGTCAGCTCTTGCCGCCCGCAGAAGGTGGCAGCGTCCTGCGGCCCAGCAGTTCTTCTGAGTGCTGGAAGATGGCTTTGGCATACTGATGGAAGAGGCGGCTCATGTAGCAGTGCTGCCAGGGGAGCAAGCCTTCCAGGAAGCCGATGTGGCCGCCCTGAGCTGTGATGAGCAGCGCGACGTGGGGCGATTGTTGGGCAGCTTGTAGCGGGAAGGCTGGAGGAGGGATTGGAGAGGGTCTGAGAACCCAGGCGCTCTCCACTTACACCCCATGGCCCATTGTCCTTGGGGCCTAAAGCATCGCGATTCGGGGTGCTCACCGCGGGCTGGGGAGAAGGGGTCGTCCGCTGCATTGAGGCAGAGCACAGGTGTCTGGATGGCATCCACTTTGCTTCTGGGGCTTGCTGCCTGGTAGTAGGTGGTACAGTCTTTATAGCCAAAGGCCACAGCCGTGTAGCGCTCATCGAATTGGCGGATTGTGCGGGCCTGTGCGTGGTGGGGGGTGGGATGGGCTAGGTTAAGAATAAGGAATCCGAAGATAATGCAGGGGTAGTTGGAAGAGGGGAGATGGTTGAAAGACTGACTATACCTGTATCACAAAGTCTACGTTGACCTCCTTTTCCATCACCTTCCTGTTTCTGCAAAAGAGCACAGGTTTGGCTCTCCCCCTGGACCTGACCCAGAGCCCCCAGCCTCTTTGATTTCATGAGCCCAGGTACAGAACTGACCCGAGCACTGGGAGGACCTGGCATCCTACCCTGCTTGCTGCCCCCACCCACTAGCCAAGACCCTACCGGTTCACAACTTGGCAGAGCTCAGCAGTGAGGCGCTGGTTAAAGAGCAGCGAGTTGAGCGGGGTCTCCAGGGAGCTGGTGGTCTCAAAGGAATCCCAGCATGCAGATAGCGTCAGCGCTGCCACCAGCCCTGCAGCCTGCCCCATTCGCGCCAGGTAGTTCAGCACTAATATCCTGCAGGGTGGACCGATGACCAAGAAAGAAGGGTTTGCATTAGGGAGCTGGGATAGAGAAGACATCGAGGAGGAAGACACGGGGAGACTGGCCGTTTGGGTTAAGTCCAGGCGGCCTTTACCCTCCAAGAGAGATGCCCACGGCCAGCAGTGGAGCTTGGGAGTAGCAGCACTTTATGTGGTTCACAGCTGTCTCCAGGTCTTCGGTATTGCTGGCACAGAAGGTCCTGTGGGTCTGAGGCAAACCAGGTCATTGGGTAAGGAGGGAAGCCCTGGCCAGAGGCAGAGAAATGGGGGGATAGGTAAGTAGAGCCCCAGGGCCAAGGATCTCCAAGGATCTTCCTCAGCTGTTCTGAGGAAGAGGGTACTCACCAGCAGTTCTTCCCCATGGCAGCCCCGGTTATTGAGCACAACAGCCCTGTGGCACACAGGTACATCTTAGCCAGGCTTGTCCCTAAGCCCCTCCCCTTTGCCAGCCTTCAGGAAGACCCCAGGCCACAGGTGCCTTCCACACAGCACCACCTCCCCACAGCTCTGAATTGACCTCCCGATCGCCAGTTCTCAGATGCCACCCTGCTCCTGTGGGTTGGGCCCATCCTTACCTATAACCATCCCTCAAAGCTTGGGCAACTAGGTGCAAGATATATGACTCCTGGCTATTGCCCGTAATGCCAGGAAGCAGTAGCACAATGGGCTTGGTGGCAGGGTCAGGGTATTGACTGCTGTCTTGCTGGTCAGCCCAGTCTAGCAGGAGCTGTCCTCCATCTGGAGTGCGGAGGACTTCACTGTGGTTTTGGAGAAAAGGACACACAGACACCATTAGGAACTCCATCTACTTCAAGAGGTTTACCCCTGTCCCGCCAAAACACCTCCCACAACTTCCCACTGCCATCATTTGAGGGCATGCGTTATGCAAAACATCAGTGAGCTGGGACAGAGAAGAAATATAACCATAACAAGGTGTAATAGGGACATCAGAGGTTCAATATTACCTCATGGTTGTGCAATTAAATAGCCTTCGTTTTTACCCTCAACACACTGAGGAGGATGGCAAAGACTACCTTCATTTTAAGAGATTGCCCTATACTTGCAACATGGTGTTCACCCCTTTCTGTCCCTCCTTACCTCTGGTAAGAGACTGGAGGCCGAGGATGCAGTAAGGTTCGGAAGATGGTTTGTAGCCGCCCCTCAAAACACCATGGCGTAGGATAGAAAGTTTCCACAGTGATTGGACAGTGTTGCTCCAGGAAGCCCAGAAATGGGGACCCAGCCACCAGTTGAGGCCTCTGTAATCACAACACAATCTGCCTCACTCCCCTGGTTTTTGTGCCAAGCATTGCTTTGGCTGGAATGAGTCCAGCATGCCCTAGTCTGGAGTAGCCAAGTCACTTGTGTTAATATAGTCCAGCTAGAGGTCCGGAAAACTGCCGTCCTGGGGTGTCACCTCTCCAGAACTGACCCTACAGACCCAACCAGGCCGGGAGCTGCTGCAGCTGACTGGGTGCTGACTTCTCCACTTAACCTATCCATGCCCCAGCCCCACTTGGGAGAGGGCAGTAATATAAATTGTCCAGCTAATCCCCTGCAGGAAGCATTGGGACCCCAGACATAGGCTGAAGAAACAGCGTCATTCAACCTGTGACCTGTGTCTTGCAGGTGTATTTTCCACACTCAGCTTTCTAAAACTAGCCCTAGCCGCGCTGGCTCCCTGATCTGAGCAGCCCATTGCTGCATGTTCCTATTCTCTGCTGTGTGCTCACTGCTGATGGGCTGCTTCCTGCCACAGCCCCTCATTCTCTCACTCCTGGGCCCCTGCTGTTAGGCTGTACCCCAAAGGAGGAATAGTTCCCATGTGACTAGATGTTTCTCTTCCTTCATGCCAGCCGGGGAGAAGGCAACAGGATGGGACAACAGGGAGGGTGAGGTGAGTGAGCACTCCACCCTGACTCACAACCTCTCTGCTTGGTCCTTCCAGGTAGACCAAGTGAATGAGAAGGATTAGCCACATAGGAGGCGTATGAAGGAGAGTACACTGTGCAGACTCGAAATAGAAATGGCACTTCTGTCCCAGGCCCTGAGGAACCTGAAGACCAGATTCCTATCTCCTCTGCAGTCTTGGTTCCCAAAGGGGGCTAGGTAAATGAGCTGGTGAGGCCAGGCTGGTAGTAAGTTGGAGATACGACTCACACCCTGGTCCTTAAGCCCTGGAATAACGCCTGTGATTCACTGTGTGCTACATTCAGGCACTAGGCTAAGCCCAACCTTATGAGGTAGGACATGTTATAAGTAAAGAAACTATCACTCACAGAGATTAAGTTGTTTCCCAAAATCACACAGCAAACAAGAGGCAAAGCAGAATTAATATTATATTACCACTAATACTAGGAGGTAAGATTTACTGAGTGCTCATTATCTTCCAAGCATTGTGCTAAATATTTTTACATGATTATATAAATGTGGGATTTTCACAACAGCTCTCTAAGTAACGTGATCCCTCTTTGGATACAGGCTTGAATGTCCAGTAAGTTGTCAAAGGTCGTGAAGCTTGCTAACTCTAGTGAGTGGGGGAGCTGTGATTCAAACCTAGGTCTGTTCAACTCTAGAGCTTGTGCTCTTAGTCACTATACTATACATTACCTCCTAATCATCAAGATTTTGAGTTACCAATTTATTAAACCCTTGGTCAAGCAGCTCAGTGGTGTAGGATAAGGTCCTAATAAATTAGGTCACAGGTGTGATTTATGTGGGTTTCATTTTCACTATAGTGAAGTACTTCTTGCCTCGTTCCTGAGAATTAGTCTTACAGAATTACCGGGCTGTGTGCCGCTACATAATTGGTCACTTTTGGGTGAGTCAAAACCAGTCTGTTACCATGCTAGACCATTCCAACGCCACGTCTCCAGGGCCTCCAGACTGGCACTTTCCCTGCATTGCAACCAGTGGGTGAAAGCCAAGGAAGGGTTTGCAGAAAGATGTGCCAGAGGTCCCTGACTTCTGTGTGGCTTCTTGCAAGCAAAGGAAAATGTTTAATTAAGGTCTGTAATAAGTGACTTTCCCAATCAGACATGTAGAGTAAGATTTATAGGGTATGGTGAAGTTATGGCTTTTTAAGTTGTTTTATTAAGGCAGACTTGTATAAAAAAATACACGTGAATGTTGGAAGCTCTGGAAATACAGAAACGTCTAGGTAACATTAAGATTCCTTATTCATAAAGGGCTGGATCAATAGGTTTCTTGTGACACCCAGCTACTACTCGGGACAGAGTTCAATGGAGATGAACTCTTTAGATTTTTCCGGATATGTAAATTATGTATTTTACCTAAATTTCAGTGAGAATATAATCTCCAAGTTCATCAAAATCAGCCTCCTCATACTTTCTCACTTCATTAGACATGGATAGCCCAGGACTTGAAACGAGGCTGAATGAGCAAGGGCAGTTAGGGTTATCCATTAATCCTGAGCGGAAGAAGCAAGGCCTACTCTCGGACGGGATGGGTGGCGTCGGGAGTTAGCCACAACCCCCAAGCTCAGGTTCCTTCATTCAGCGCAAATGAGGAAGTTGGCCAGACTGCGGGGAAAGACAAGGAAACATCCTGTGACGTTTTCCTGACACTCGGGGTGCCTTCCACCCCGCTTCCCCAAATGCCTCCCCACATCACAGAGAGCAGAACCCCTCGACCGACGACTGAACGGCCCATCTGGCAAGCGGGACAGGAGACAGGCAGACTCCCCTCCATAGGGCGGTGATGGCCAAGTGAGCCCGGCTGGAGCGCGGGGCGGGGCGGGGCGGTGGTGGGGTTGGGGCGTCAGATTTCACCTGGGAAGCGAGGCCCGACCATTGCCAGCTCCCACCAAGGGCTCGGGCTCCCTGCTGGAAGCGGCCCCCGCGACCGGAGCACCCCCAGCTCCCCGGCCAGAGCGCCGGACCCGCACCCACCTGGGGCACACATGCCCAGTAGTAGCCCAAGTAGAGGGTAGCGCCAAGACTCAGAAGCAGAAAGAACAGGTCTGTCCAGGGCCACGGGGAGAGACTGAGCATCGCGCGGCGGCGGGGGTTTCTGCTCCCGAGGTCTAGACTTGGCTCCGGGGCCTGTGGCTCGGACTAGCGGGTCCGCAGGTGCGCGCCGCCGGCCTCGCCGCCGCTCCCGATTGGACGCCGCGCCGGCCGGCCCCGCCTCCGCGCCCGCCCCCTGTGCGCCGCGGCCGCCCGCGGAGCGGAGCCGGTGACCCGCGGTGTCTTCCCCGCGCCTCCTGCTTCCGCGGGTCACACGCGGGGCAGCCCGTGGGCCGGGCGGGCGGCCTGGCCCGCAGCCGCCATCTCCGGGAGGGGCACCGCCGCCCTTCCTCTAGCCGCCTGGCCAGGTGAGTCCCCGGCCTGGGTCCCCACCCGGGGGACTCAGCCACCCCGGGGTGACGTCCCGCCCTGTGTCACACTGCACAGCCGCTCACAGTGACCTTGACACCCAGGAAGTGGTCAGTTCACGTGGCGGCCGACCCTGCCGTGTCACAGTGCAGCCATTGAGCCTGGCCCTCGCCCCCCCGCAGGGCTCCACAGCCAGGGCGCGGGGGGCTTACCCAGTCACACACACACACACACACACACACACACACACACAGTTCAAGTCGCCCAGACAGTGCCATTGGCCGCCGCCGCCCTGTGATGGAATCCCTGCCAGGAAGTGCAGCCGGCAGCCACTCCTCACCCACTTGGCCCTGGGATCGATCCCCAGGCCGCTGTCCCCGTCTTCCCTGGGCGCTGAGACAAGCCATCTGCCAGGGCAGCCGCTCTCACTCAGCCTTGGCTGGAGGTCAGAATCCTCCGGGGCTTTCAAAACCGACCAGTGCCCCGGCCGCACCTCCCTCTACATACACACACCGTGTCCACACTTGCACAGCCAGTGACTCAATGTTTACCCCTTTTCAGGTTGAACTGATTTGACATAATGGATGAAGCCAGGCTAAACTTGGAAGGACGAGTATTTATCCTCACGTGCCGCTAGACTTTTTTTCCCCCATGGGGCTACCTAAGAGAGAGCGTATACAGACAACACCGGCCACAGCGGACAAACAGAGGGCGCACAGATAACCAAACAAAGTGATTCTTGATGTATGTGATTCCATCGCTTCGAGTTATCAGCGGTGGCTGGACCAGAATGGTCATCCGTTTGAAAATAGGCACTGATTTTTAAAATATATATATATATATATATATATATTCACTTCTGTAGATTCTTTAGATTTTGAAAATGAACTGTGTGCTAATAAACACTGGTTTTGTAATCCTTCAGAGTTCGTATACATTGGGGGGGGGGAGGCACCCTGTAGTTGGTCTGAGGCAGAGCTTAAGTATCAATGTGACTTAAAAGCTCTCCGGAAGCTTCACGTATGTAGTCGGGGCCGAAACCCTGCAATAGAGCGAGGTGCTAACACCATGGGATCAGAGAAAGTATGCCCACATGTTAAATGGCAATGCACTTAAGGCAAAACCAAAAGGCGAGCAGGAGAGTTCCAGGCAGGCGAGGGGGAGGCAGGCAGAGAACAGTTGTTCCAGGAGAGAGCCTGGATGTGAGAGGCTTCTTAGGAACTAAGTGAGTGTGGTGTGGCTGGAGCCAATGAGACGGAACCAGGCTGTGCGCGGCCGCATGAAGGATGCACGGGTTCATCCTAAGGGTGGGGCAGAGCCATCGGAGGGTCTGACGAAGATGTGGGCAACAAGTTCAGATTTGTCTTAGAAGAATCACACTTCTGGAGACTAGAACCTCACCATTCTGGAGCCTAGAAGTCCGAGATCAAGGTGTTCGCAGGATTGATTTCTTCTGGGGGCGGGAGAAAGAGTCCGTCCCAGGCCTCTCGTCTAGGTTCTGATGTTTTGCCGGCAATGTTTGGCTTTCACTGGCATGTCCAAGCTCCACCCGATCTCTGCCTGCATCTTTACATGCTCTCCTCTACGTGTGTGCCCACAGGTTTATATGGACGCCGGTGATAGGAGATTCAGAACCCACCCTACTCCAGTATGAAGTCGTCCTCACGAATTATGTCTGCAGTGACTCCGCTTGCAAAGGAGGTTACATTCTGAGGAATTAGGGCTTAGGACCTCAACGCATAAAACTTTAAGGGATGCAATTCAGCCTACAAAACAGAGTGATGGGAGCTACAGGAGCCGATGAGCCCATGAACAGGCGGGGAGTGAGGACAGAGCCCAGGGGAATGCTGAAGCATGAAGAAGACGAAGCAGAGATGACTACAGAGAGAGAAACGGTGTTGCCGAAACCAGCAGGTACCGTGATCCAAGGAGGCAGAGTCCAGTCCACCAGGAAAGAGGGCAGGACCCCGATGAGAGCGGGTTTGGTGGGGTGGGAGCCGGTGGAAAGCAGCTGATGGAGAAGGAGAAGATGAAGACTCCAGCGAGGTAAGAAGTCATTTATTCCAAGAACCAAGTCCCTGGGCTGGTGGGCGAAGGTGTAGTCTGGAGCCCCGGGGGGAGGGACTGGCCACTGTGGCTAAAGCTGATGACACTCCATTTTGGCCTCAAAGCTGCAGCCACACTCTGCGCCACCACCTTACGAGGAGCCGTTTCCCAGACACCCCCTCCAGGCCTCACGCGGAGCCACTTCTCCAGGAGGTGCAGTCACAGTCAGTCACACAAAGACATGACACCCACGGGCACTGGAAACCAGCTGTCACTGCGGATCTCAGGCAACTCAGGAAGAGTTCATCCAGATACCCTAACGCCAGACCCCTCCCATCCTCCTGCACCATCACACGCCAGGCCGGCGGTCCCACGCTGGCCACACTCCATCAAGCCACACTGTCACCCCGACACACAGCCACACACACACACACACACACACACACACAGCCACACACACACACACACACACACCCTGCTGTGCTGCTGTGCCACGGGCTCCTGCAGCACACAGCCACATGCTCCAACCTCTCTCTCTCTCTCTCTCTCTCTCTCTCTCTCTCTCTCTCTCTCCCTCCCTCCCTCCCTCCTCCCTCCTCCCTCTCAGGAGCGGTTAGGGAGGCTGGCGGAGCTGCGGAGGGCCGCGGGCGGGGCGGATCCGGGTGGTGCGGTCGGTGCCCTGCCCTCCCTCCGGCTGGCGCCCAGGACTCTGCCCGGCCAGGGCGCGGCTGAGCCGGAGGGCGACGTGGACGGCCACGTGGAGCCGCCCGGGGAGGCGGCGGGGAGCTGGCGCCCAGCCCCGGCCCCGCCGCACCGCCCCGCCGGAGCCGCGCGCCGCCGCAGGTGGGTGGGAGCCCCGCCCGGGCCGGCGGGCTGGGGATGGGGGGACCGGGGTGGGGGGCGGGGACCCTCGCCCAGCCTCCGGGCGCGGGGCGCGGGGTGCGGGCCCGGGGCCGCGCTGCCTCCGGCCCCGGAGCGGATGCTGAGGGCGCAGTCCCTCCGCATCCCTGCGGCCGGCCTCCGCCTCCGGGCCCGGGGAGGGGTGACCCCGGAGCCCGCGCCCTCCCTCCGCGGGCTGCGAGGCTTCAGCCACCCGCGTGCCCCCCTCCTGACGGCTGGGAGGGGGCTGCGGGAGTCCATCCCGTTAGACGGACGGAGAGGCCCGGGGACCGCACCGGCTGGAGCCCGCTCTCAGGTGGGGACCCCTTTGGCCGGAAGCCGCGCCTCTTCTCCTGGGCAGGGGAGGGGACTGGGGTTGGGGTGTGGGCTGTGGGGTGGGGGTGATGCTGGGAGATAAGTTAAGGGAGAGGATTCCGTCCCAAATAACTTCCTGGCAGGATGAGCCAGAGGTGAACGGCTGCCCCGTGGTGAGGTGGAGTGGAGGTGGCGAGGCCGTGGGCAGGGGCGCTCGGGGAGACATGTTGCACCGGATGGGGGACCACAGGCCCTGCCACATCCCCATCCCGAAGACTCTGAACTCCCCAGGAAGCATCTGCTCACTGCTGCTGGCCACTTAGCTGACCTACATCACCGTGGGGCATCCTCCCACCCGCCACGGGAGGTGCTGCCCTGGGTATCCAAACGAAGGTCCCAGGGCCAGAGACACCTGCCGAGGCCACCCGTCGCCTGAGAGGCAGGATTTGATCGGAGGTCTGACCCCACGGCCGCTCGCCTCTCATGCCCAGGTGCAAAGGCTTGGAGAAACCAGAGGCCAGAGGGTGGTGGGAGTGAGAGAGAGAGAGAGAGAGAGAGAGAGAGAGTGTGTGTGTGTGTGCGTGTGTGTGTGTGTGTGTGTGTAGGAAGGATGTGAATTACTTTGCTAAATTGCATCACAACGGTTAACTGGCAGTTGTGGTGGCTTTCATGTGGCCATTAGGGTAAATTATGCTTACACATATGGTTATAGAAAATGATTAGAACGTTTTTATTTGACAGGCAGTGGTTCAATTATGGCTTTATTCCTGTTGCTTACAATTGCTTTGTAAATACTTAGAAATGTGTGTGAATGGATCGCATTATGCCCACCTCATTACTCATTACTAGAAGTGCCTTAGGCTGACTTCCTTCCTTTATCTATTTATTTTTTTAAAGTTTATTTATTTTATTGATTTTACACAGAGAGGAATTGAGAGGGATAGAGAGTTAGAAACGTCGATGAGAGAGAAACATCGACCAGCTGCCTCTTGCACACCCCCCACTGAGGATGTGCCCACAACCAAGGTACGTGCCCTTGACCGGAATCAAACCCAGGATCTTTCAGTCCGCAGGCCAAAGCTCTATCCACTGAGCCAAACCGGTTTCGTCTTATCTATTTATTTAATCTTCACCTGAGAACATGTTTAGAGAGAGGAAAGGAGAGAAAGAGGGAGAGAGAGAGATGAACATTGATTGGTTGCCTTCCGTACACTTCCTGACTGGGGGGTCAAACCCACAACTCAGGCATGTGCCCTCCCTGGGAGTCGAACTGGCAACCTTTCAGTGCAAGGTCAATGCTCAACCAACTGAGCCACTCGGACTAGGCTGAGCCTGACTTCCTTTAAATAATGGAGGAGGTCGGTTACCTGTCCCAAAAATGTCACCGGTGGAAGCATTACTTGAAAGAATATTACTTAGATGACACAAAAGTCCACAGGCACTTAAGTTTGTGAAGTGCACCACAACCAGAATGTTAAGGCTGTCACGAGGACCCGGGATGTTCCAGGGAGGGGGTGGAACAGCTCGGGCAAAAACACTGAAAAGTGAAATTGAAAAGCCCTGGCTGGTCTGGCTCAGTGGATAGAGCATTGGCCTGTGAACCAAAGGGTCTTGGGTTCCATTCCAGTTAAGGGCACATACCTTGGTTGCAGGCTCCTCCCTGGCCTGGGCCCTCATCTGGGTGCATGCGGGAGGCAACCAATTCATGTGTTTCTCTTTCCCTCTCTCTTCCACTCTCTCTAAAAATCAAGGGGGGGGGAATATATCCTCGGGTAAGGATTAACAAAAAAACAACCCCCCAAAAACAAAACAAAAAATAGTAAAAGTGAAAAGTATGTCAAGAGACTCCACTAACCCTCTGTGGAAGCAGAGTGTTAGTGTGAGAGAGCGCTGGAAGATGAGTCTAACGCAGATGTGGGCAAACTACGGCCCATGGGCCGGATCCGGCCCATGCGGCTGTTCTATGCGGCCCGCGGAGCCGAAAGAGCGGAGGGTTCTCTTGCTCTCCCCTCCGCTCCTTCACCAGCAGCCCAAGATGAGAGTGCCAGCATGGTCAGGCTGCTTTTGTTCCGGCCCTCCGGTGCAGTTTAAGAACCCATTGTGCCCACCCCTGGCCTAATGTAATAACTTGATATCTGAGTGTAGAAGGTCTTGAATGCCCAGGTGAAGACTCTGGACTGTAATAGAAATAGGGAGCCACTGAAGGTTTCGGAGCAGTGGAGTTCCAGCAAAGGAAGATTAATCTGATATACCGTAGGTTTGGAGGGGTCTTTAAATGGAGAAGATAGAGAAAAAGAATAAAAACAAAAACAAATGGAGATAGCACAGGCAGGGACAAGAATGAGAGGCTACTCATTAGTTTGTGCAAGAAGTAATTCATTTCCCAATTAACGTGCACTCTGACCCTGTGATGTAAGTACTTTCTACATTATAAAGATAAGATAGCTAAAGTTAAGTGAGGATAATTAACTTCCCTAAGGTCATAGGAACAGTGTGGTGAGCCTGGGATTCGAACCTAAGTCTGGCTGGTTCTCTGTCAATTGCACGTACTGAGTAACTGCACAAATGTGGCAGACACATAGAACGAAGAGGAGAGTGATAGCAATTCATGTGGGCAGGGTTCAGGACCAAGTACATACTTTTCCAGGCAGAAATAAGATTAAGAATTCAAGACGATGAGAGCAAAGCATGAGACTAAGCACAGGGCCCTTCCTAGAGCAGGCAACACATTCATGATACCAGTTCTAATTACTGTGATGCCCTGGCCGGTTTTCTCAATGGTTAGAACATCGGCCCAAAGACCGAAGTGTCTTGGGTTCAATTTTTGTTCAAGGGCACGTACCTCTGTACCTCCGTTGCAGGTTCATCCCTCCTTCTCTCTCTAACAGTCAATGGGAAAAATATCCTCAGGTGAGGATTAAAACAAAAATTACTGTGACAGCCCTAGCTGGTTTGGCTCAGTGGATAGAGCATTGGCCTGTGGACTGAAGGGTCCCAGGTTCCATTCCAGTCAAGGACACGCCTGGATTTCAGGCTTAATCCCCAGTAGAGGGAAGCAGCTGATCAAGGATTCCTTCTCATCATTGATGTTTCTGATTCTCCCTCCCTTCCTCTCTGAAATCAATAAAAACATCGTTTTGTTTTTTTTTTTTAAATTACTGTGACAGCCCAACCGGTTTGGCTCAGTGGATGGAGCATCGGCCTGCGGACTGAGGGGTCCCAGGTTCAATTCTGGTCGGGGGCATGTGCCTTGATTGCGGGCGCGTCTCCAGAGGGGGGTATGCAGGAGGCAGCTGATCGATGTTTCTCTCATCAATGTTTCTGGCTCTCTCTCCTTCCTTCCTCTCTGTAAAAAAAATCAATAAAATATATATATTTTTAAAAATTATTGTGACAGCCGAAACCGGTTTGGCTCAGTGGTAGAGCGTCGATCTGCGGACTGAAAGGTCCCGGGTTCGATTCCAGTCAAGGGCATGTACATTGGTTGCGGGCACATTCCCAGTAGTGGGTGTGCAAGAGGCAGCTGGTCGATGTTTCTCTTTCATCGATGTTTCTGGCTCTCTATCCCTCTCCCTTCCTCTCTGTAAAATAATCAATAAAATATATATATTTTTAAAAATTACTGTGACAATTGAACAGATTTCCTCAAGCCTTAGTGGCTGATCACAAGAGCATTGCCTTTGTTCATAGCATGCAGTCTGGGCAGGGTGTGGACACAAGGGCTTTTCTGCTCCATCCTGTGTTGGCTGAGGCAGCCTGAAGGCCGGGGATCGGAATCACCTGAAGGCTTGCTCTCACCTGTGTGGTGTCTGGGCTGGGAAGGTGTGGGCAGCTGGAGGCCGAATGGCTGGGGCTCCTCAGGCATCTCTATGTCTCCTTCTCCTCCTGGCCTTTCCAGAACCGTGGCTTCAGGGCCGCCAGACCTCTGCCATGTGGCTGGGGCTCCCAGCTGCATATCTGCAGGTCATTAATTCTCACATCACCTCTGTCTGATCCGTGTCACTCACTCATTGTATTTTTCTCATTGTTTGTTTTAAAGTATATTTTATTGATTTTTTTTTTACAGAGAGGAAGAGAGAGGGATAGAGAGTTAGAAACATCAATGAGAGAGAGAAACATTGATCAGCTGCCTCTTGTACATTCATTCCCTCCTGGGTATGTGCCTGCAACCAAGGTCCATGTCCTTGACTGGAATGGAACCTGGGACCCTTCAGTCTGCAGGCCGAAGCTCTATCCACTGAGCCAAACCGGTCAGGGCTCATTTGTATTTTTTTAATCCATCTTTTCTTTATATTTGTATATATTATATTGGGTTCATCTTCACATCTGCTTGGTCATTTTTATGTTCTTATTCCTTCCTCATAGTTGAAAGCTTCTCTTTAATTTCTTAAAATGTATTAAATATTATATAGTGTGTGTGAAAATTGTAATATCTTTAGTTTTCACAACTCTGGTTTTGCCTGCTATTGTTTACCCGGCTCTTATTTCCTTGTCTGTTTATGATTTTTGACTGTGAGTTCACGCTCCTGGAACCTTTACCGATGGAGCTTCTTTGAGCCCTGGATTGGAGTTGTGTTCCTCCAGACAAGGGGGACATTTTCTTCTGTCAGTCAACTGGGCGCACTGTCAACCAGGTGCCACTTCAACATAAACGATCGGCTTAGGTTTCTGAGCCAGAGGCAGCATTGGTTTGGCCTCCAGCCTGCCTCAGAGCAGGCTTAGTATACATTCTCGGAGGATGTTTTCCTCCTTTCTTCTCAGCACCAAGGTCAATGCAGCAGGACTCTGTGCTGCCCTTCTTACTTTTCACTCCTCCTTGGGTTGAGAGTGGAGCTGTTTGAATCTCCATTGCACGGCCCAGGCGCTCTCTGGTCTCCTCTATGGCACGAAGCACTCACCCGATACCTCTGGTTCCCCGGGGCTGGGTTTGGCCAAAGCTACCGTAAGGCAAAGGCTGACTGCGCGCTAACTTTTCCTCGAGATTACCGGCTTTACCGCTTCTGTACTGAGAAGTTCTTACTTTCTTGCCAACTCATCACATTGGAAAAGATACTTTCTATTTTTACCCAGTTCTGGAGCTTCTTCCCCTGGGACGTTTACCAGCAGACTCCCAGACATGAGGTCCGGATAGTTCTCTAGTCCCCTCTTCTGCCCTGGTGGTGGGGGGGGGTGTCCACTCTTGTGGGACCTCAGAGGGTCCCCCAGTTACTCCGGGGATCTCGGCTCCAGCTGCCTCCCTTGCATGGGCCCAAGGCCTTAGGTTCTCTCCCGGGTCCAACAGCTAAAGCACAAGGACCGATGTTGCCAGCCAACGTTTGCGAACGCCTTTGGGCAGCTGTGGCTTCGGAACCCATTTGGCCCCTGGCGATGGTGGACCATCTGTGCAGACTCACTATGTCCTTTGGGGTAACGGACGCACAGGACACTGAGACAGTTCCCAGGACTCTCGGCAGCTGCGTCTCCGTGTGGACCTCCACGTTCAGCCGTGCTTCCTGGGGCAGCTCAGCTGGCGCAGCCTGGGCCCGGCTCCCACCTGTACCACCAGGTGCTCGCCTGCTCCTCCTCAGGGCAGTGTTTCCCAAACTAGAATTTCTTGGGAACATAGAGGTAAAATTGTATACTTAACTAGTACCACTGAGCCAAACCGGTTTCGGCATAGTTTAGCACTTCTTAGTTGGGATTCAGGAATCTGTATTTTAACAACTCCACCAGGTGATTCTCATCATGAGAGAAGTTTGGGAAACACTGCCTTAGGACAGTGGTCGGCAAACTCAGTCCACAGGGCCAAATAGCAACAGGACAACAATTGAAATTTCTTTGGAGAGCCCAACTTTTTTAAAACTTAAACTTCTTCTAAACGCCACTTCTTCAACATAGACTCGCCCAGGCCGTGGTATTTTGTGGAAGAGCCACGCTCAAGGGGCCAAAGAGCCGCACGTGGCTCGCGAGCCGCAGTTTGCCGACCACTGCCTTAGGGAGCTGTGCCGCCCCTTGCCGTGGTTCTGAACCTTGTCGGGGTGGGTCATGGTGCCCTTGGAGAATCCGCCGAACGCCGCCGTGAACCTTTCTCCAGAAACGTCCAGGGCAGCCAGTGTGTAGGGCACGGCTTCAGAGGGCCCCCCATCCCCTGCCTGGACCGGCGGTGCGTACGCCTGGAGGTGGGCACTGGGTCCCGGGTCTGCGCCGCGGTGGGCGTCTGCTTCCTCAGGAACGCGCAGCTGCCTACCCACACCTGGGACTCGTCAGGAAGCATCTCTCTCTCTCTCTCTCTCTCTCTCTCTCTCTCTCTCTCTCTCTCTCTCTCTCTGACGGTTGTTATATAATCAAGTGGCTTTGTTGCTGCCAGTGGGCCTGCACAACTTGGGCCTAAGGGGGGAGTTTTTGGTTTTTCCTTCATATTGGGACCTGATTTCCTACCGGCACTTTGTAGGTACCAGCTCCTGGGGCCACTGTTGGTTCGTCTCTGGTTTGTTGTTTTCATTCCCTGAGTTTAGACCTGTTTCAAGGAGCCTGCACCTCTTTTGACTTGGTCTTCGGTGAGGTTCTAATAAGTACAGGCTAACAGCCTGCCTCTCCAAGTGTTGGTCTTCTTGCGACTCTCTCTGCTTCCAATTCGGCCCTTTTCTTAACCTCCCTGAGCTGGTTTCATCTGTAAAGCGAGCGAACTGAACCAGATGCACTTGAACTGCCTCCTCCCAGCCCCTCACTCGCCGCGGGGCAAGAGGACCAGGTGGGGGAGGGTTGGGTCTTCGTGCACTTGACACCTGGATCTGGAGTAAAGTTCCACATGGGGTGTGGGGGGTTGTGGTGGTGGTGGTGTCACCGATGTCCCTGTGTCCTGTCACCTGGGCTGCGGGGAGAGGTCAAGGCAGGGAGAGATGGAGGCAGGGAGAGGAGC
This sequence comes from Vespertilio murinus, assembly GCA_963924515.1. Taxonomy (NCBI): domain Eukaryota; kingdom Metazoa; phylum Chordata; class Mammalia; order Chiroptera; family Vespertilionidae; genus Vespertilio; species Vespertilio murinus. Next base: position 54,849,555 of record OZ004713.1, on the reverse strand, counting down.
TGTTTCCCCGCCCGATCCCCACTCTGTGCAGGCAACCCCCCACCTGACTCCCTAACTCTGCTCGTAGGCAGCTGTTACCTGTTCCAGCTCCAGCAGAGATGTCACCTTTGACGATGAGGATGTTAGTGCTGCTGCTGCTGCCCCTGAGTCGGGCTGCCCCCAAGGATGGAACCACCAGGTAATGGGATGGGGGGGGGGGTGTCTCTGGACCGTGGGCTGGGAGCAAGGAGAGGGCGTGATGGGCCCCCCTGGAAGGCAAGAGACTGGGACGCGCGCTGCCGAACCTCTGTATCCCTGCCCACCCACTCAGCCGCTCTGCCTTGAGCCTGAGAGAGTGCCGTACAAAGTGGGCACAGGCTCTGTGTCTGCTGGACTCCTTGGAGCCAGGAGCTCCGTTCCCATGGGGCGTGGACTCACGGAGGAAGCTGTGGGCCAGGGAAGGGGCTGCAGTCCTCTCAAGACAGGGAGGGAGTGCAAAGACTTAGAGGATCACCTCTCTGCGCGCCTTTCTCGCACCTATGCAGAGGGGCCGCTGGCTGGGGCGGGGACAGACAAGGAGCGGCAGGGCCAGCAGCGGTGACCAGAGCTGCTGCCGCAGCTTCTGCCAGCTCCCTGGCGTCACAGCCCTGGATCGGCTCGGGCAGCCAGAGAGCCTCGTCCAAAACCGAGAGCAAATCTTTTTTTTTTTTTAAATATATATATATATATATATATATATATATATATATATATATTATTGTTTTTTTACAGAGAGGAAGAGAGAAGAGAGAGGGATAGAGAGTTAGAAACATAGATGAGAATCATCGATCAGCTGCTTCCTGCACACCCCCCACTGGGGATGTGCCCGCAACCAATGTACATGCCCTTGACCGGAATCGAACCCGGGACCTTTCAGTCCGCAGGCCGACGCTCTATCCACTGAGCCAAACCGGTTTCGGCCTGAGAGCAAATCTTGAGCTTCAAAGACGAACCCAAACAAACAGACTCAAACTCCTACACCCACGTGTGTGGCCTCAGCTGGGGGAAGCAAAGAGGCCGGTTCGCTCCTGGTGTAATCAGGGCCCGTATCAAGGCGCGCGAGGGCCTCTGAGCTCAGCCAGAGCTGCCCGTTGGCCCAGCGTCACAATAGAGCCATTGCCCCAGTCTACACTGTGCTGCCCCCGACGGCGCTGTGTGCTTGCCTCTCCAACTTGTCCGGAGGAGCTGTGGCCTCGCCCGGCCTCCACCTGACCAGAGGTTTTAAGGGTTTCTGCTGGCCCTCCGAGGTAGGAATCCGAAAACACGGAGTCTGAGAGAGTGAGGCTCTGCTTCTGAGGGGCCCGGAAGGGCTGCCCCCGACAAGGTTTTGGGGAACTGGGGAAAGCAGCTCCCTCTGGGTCTGGGGTGAGGGCTCCGCTTGGGGGTGGGAAGCTGGAAGGCTGGGCCCTCAGGGAGGCTCTTTGCAAGGCTGGTCCTCCCCTCCCTCCTCCAGGCTGGCCCCTGAAGTGCAGCAGCAGCAGCCGCCCCTCCCCAACCCCTTCCAGCCAGGCCCGGAGCAGCTGCGGTGAGTCTCTGGGCCGCGGGGGGCCTGACCATGAGGGTGTGGGGTGCCGGCTGGCCTCTCAGGGGCTGACTGTCCACTTTCCTGGCAGACTCCTGCAGAGCTACCTGAAGGGACTGGAGAGGATGGAAGAGGAGCCGGAGCACATGAGCCGGGAGCAGGGTGAGGGGCTGGGCGGGGGGTGGGGAGGACCGTGGACGGGAGGCCCAGGGCAGCCAGAGCAGGGACTGGCCTCGGGCCGTCCCTGTTGCCTCCTGCTTCCTCCTGCCCTCTGACGCGCCCCTGATCCCGCCTCTCTCCCCTAGTCCTGCTCTACCTCTTTGCCCTCCATGACTATGACCAGAGTGGACAGCTGGACGGCCTGGAGCTGATGTCCATGTTGACAGCAGCTCTGGCCCCCCGAGCCGCTGACTCTCCCACCATCAACCCAGTAAGCAAGCCCTGCTGGGAGGTGGGGGGAACCTTTTCCTGCAAAGGAGACCCAGCTCTTCGGGGCTTTGGTCTTCTTCGTCTCGACTCTTTTGGTGAATCCCCAGGAATGCTCAGAGCCTGCATGACAGGGATGGGGGCGGGGTGTTGGGCGGGGTGTTGGGCAGGGGGGCTGTCAGGGGGTGGGGGTGGGGGGTCAGGGCTCCGGGAAACATGTGAGGTCCCTGTGGACCCCACGGCAGCTGTGTGCGTCCGCAGGTGGTCCCGGTGGTGGACGAGGTGCTGGAGACCCAGGACCTGAACGGGGACGGGCTCATGACCCCGGCGGAGCTCATCAACTTTCCCGGAGCGGCCCCGAGGCCCCCGGAGCCACAGGACCCGGGGAGGCAGCCCCCGCCAGGACCGGGGGCACAGGAGGCCGAGGGGCCCCGAGAGGATGAGGCGCAGGCGGGGGCCGGGAAGGAGTCCCTGGAGCCGGAGCCGGGGCCGGAGGCCGGAGGAGAGGCCCCCGGCCCCGGAGGGGAGGCTGCGGCCCAGGCCGAGGCCAGGGACGCTGGAAAGAAAGCGGAGGAGCTTCCGGGGGAGGCGCTGGAGTTTAATAACCCCCCGAGCGAGGTTGAGGTCCATGCTATTCAGCTGGAGAACGAGGAGATGTGAACCCCGAGGGCGCAGGGGCGCGCCCGGGACGTCTCGGCGCCGGAACGTGAGCTCGGAAGGGCGGGACAAGGACCGCCTCTGGCCCCTTCCCGGCCCCGGGAGGTGCAGCCTTCCTGGGTGGCTCACGGAGACCCTCTGTCGAGGGGCAGCTCCAGGGCCCGGACCACCAATAAAGAACGGAACAAACTCATCCCCCTGGGCCATCTGTCTGCTGGCCCGGCCGGGCCGGCCTCAGGGAGGCAGGGGGGATGGGAGGACGGGCCAGGCCTCAGGGAGGGGCAGGGATCTGGCTTTCCCAGCGTTCCCAGCGGGTACGAGCGCTCGCCTCTCCCTGTCCCCCCCCCACCCCCCGCCGGGGCCCACACACTCCCGAGCCCCCCTCACCGGTGTCCAGACACCCAGCTCCGTCCTGCCGCTCAGGGCAGATCTGCCCATCACCCTGTATCCGCCCCACCCCGCCCCCATAATATTGACAATAACTACTATTTATCAAGAGCCTAGCGCACACATGCATTACACTGGGCGTTTCGCATTGTGCGATTTTTATCCTCACAACCATTCTGTGGCCACCCAGCGTAAGCTCCGCTCGGCGGATAAGGAACTCGAGGAGGACGGAGTTCAGTGATGGAGCCGAGGGGACCCAGCCACCCAGGCCTGCCTGTGGCCTCACACACCCTGCTCCACCCCACCCCACCCCAGTGCCCTCAGCCCGGTCTCCCCCGGGCAGGGCGACACCGGCACCGTTTGTGGCTGGGGCACCGCCTTCCTTCACCGCAGGGCGCAGGGCGGCTCCACGGGTGGGGCCCTCAGGCTGCAGGGCGGCCGCCGGGGGAAGCTATTCTTGGAGGCAAAGTCCCCACCAAACCACAGGGCAACTGGCTCAGCCGAGCCACTCCCGGGGCCACGGGACCGGAGTCTCGTGGCAGCACAGGGCCCGGAGGAGTTTGTCTCGTGGCGTGTGGCCCTGTGGGAGGCTCCCCGAGCCAGCTGCGGGCAGCGGAGTGTCCTCCAAGGCTTCCTGTGCCCACAGGTCCCTGAACCAGGGCACCGCTCGCTGGCAGCAAGCCTGGAAGCTTCCGCTGCTCTGGTCTAGCAGCCCCTCCTTGGGGCTTGGGTGGGGGGGTGAATGGGGAGGATGGGGGAAGCCCCAGCCAGAGCAGCCTGGACGGCAAGGACAGACAGACGGCCGGACGGAAGCGGGCGCCGGGAAGCAGGTTTATTTGCTCCGTGGCTCTGCGGTGGGAGACGCAGGACCCGGGGGCAGGCCGAGCCCTCCGACGGCGGCGTCTGCCCAGGAGCGGGCAGCCCGAGGCCAGGCTGGGCCGGGGGCAGAGGCAGCTCCAGTGACGCTGGCCCCCACGCGGTGTGAGCTGATGCCCGCGCCGCCGGGCCTCACACGATGCCGTCGTAGCCCTGCAGGCCACACTTCTTGCCGGCCACCTGGCAGCCAAACCTCAGCGCCTCCTGCATGCTCCGTCCTGGGGGGCGGGAGGGAGGGACGAGCCGCTGGCTCAGCCGGGCCGTCCGTCCATCGCCCGGCCCCAGCCTCGCGCCCTCGGCCGAGGGACTCACCCTGCGACAGGCTGAAGATGACCGAGGCGTTGAAGGTGTCGCCGGCCCCCAGGGTGTCCACCACGCGGGGCGGCGGGAAGGCGTCCGAGTGGAGCAGCTGCCCGTCGGGGCCCAGGGCGTCCGCGCCCTTCTCGGCCCAGGCGCACACCAGCGTGGCCCTGCGGGAGCCTCCGCTCAGCTGGGCGGGAGCCGCCCCGGCCGCCCCGGCCTCCGTCCCCCTCCCCAGGGCTCACCCGCTCCCCACGCCCACCCTTCCCGGGCCCCCCGGCTCACCCTTTCCTCACGCGGCTGTACAGGCCCCTCAGGGCCTCCACCGATGACTGGAACCCCAAGTGCCTGGCCACATCTTTGCTGACAAACACCTGTGGACGGTGGGAGACGGTCACCCCGACTCCAGTCCGAGCCCAGTCACTCCCAGCAGCGGCCTAGCACTGCCCCTCCCACGCGGCCACCCCAACCCCCAAATAGCATCCTGCTGCCCCATAGGAACACGGTTTCACGCTTGCTCAAGACATGCCGGGATACGGCCTGTGAATGAGGACACGCGCCCTGGTCTGTTTGTCCTGAGTTCTATGAGTTTCTTCCCAACTGGAAACCCAAAGCGAGCCTGGAGCGCCCTCTTGGGGTGAAATCTACCACGGCCGAGGGAAACCACCAACTCGGGGCAGTTTTGTTTTGGGCTTGTTTTTCTCAGACAACGGTGCCCCCTAGGTCTGGTTTTTTCATCTTAAAAACAAAGCTGAAACCAGTCGATGTTTCTCTCTCATCGATGTTTCCAGCTCTCTATCTCTCTCCCTTCCTCTCTGTAAAATATCAATAAAACATATTTTTTAAAAAATAAAAATAAAAAAAGGGTAGGGTCTAAAAAGTTGCCGCTTACGAACCACACATTAGAATCGCCGCCCTGGCCGGTGTGGCTCGGTGGACAGAGCATCGGCCTGTGGACTGAAGGGTTCCCGGGTTCAACTCCAGTCAGGGGCACCTGCCTGCGGGCTCGGGCCCCTAGTAGGGGGACATGCAGGAGGCAGCCGATCAAGGATTCCTTCTCATCATTGATGTTTCTATGTCCATCTCTCTCTCCCTTTCCCTTCCTCTCTCAAATCAATAAAAATATAAATTTTTTTAAATTGCCAGAGACAGTTTTGGTAAAAAATACTCCAGCCCAAGCTCCCCCCTGACCCATCAAATAACCCACAGGAGGGGGCTCAGGCATCCCCATCTTTTACCCCGCCGCCAAGGCTGAGGGCGAACTGGCTCCCACAACGATGCCAAGATTGTCAACCCGATCCCATTTACTGCCCACCCTGCTCAAACCCCGTGTGCGAGTCCCCTTCCCCTCCTCCCTTCCCCACTAGTGGCTCCTGCAGCCTGCCAGCACCCCACAGCTGGAGGGCACCTGGGGAACTAGTCCCCCCCCTCACTGGACAAGAGAGAAAAAGACTGAGGAAGCCCCGCGGAGGAGATGCTTCCACACAGGCCAGCCCTGAGGCTGGCTGCCTTTCCCTGTCCACGCCCTCTGGCTGCCCTCCTACCTACGCACCCCCCGCACTCCCCGGGGTAGAGAAACTGTCCGTGGCCTCTGCCGAGGCCTGCACCAGAGCCCACCGCGGGGGACCGGCCTCTGGCCCCGCCGCCTCCCGCCAACACCAGCGGGCCGCGAGGAGCTGGCCGTTCCGGGCACGGCAGACGGGACGAGGGCACTCCCGGGCTCCTTTTAAGAAACAGCTGGACGCGGCGAGGATCCGCCCGGCACGCTCACCACGTCGCCGTGGCCAAACAGCTGGAACAGCTCCTCTCGGGGCTTCTCCACCTCCACGGACACCCGGATCCTCTGCCCCGGAGGCTGCCTGGCGTTGTGCTGCTCGATCCGCTGCAGCATCTTCACCTGCTCCGACGCGTTCCGGCCCTGGGGCAGACGGGGCGGCTCAGGACCCACGGGGGGGGGGTGCCCGGGCGCCCCGGCGTGTGCACCCCTTCCTGCTGAGACTCTGGGCGAGGGAGTAGAGTGGCCTGCGAACCCCATCCTCAATCTAAAAATCCCAGAGCTGCCTCGGACGTTAGAGATCTGACCAACCAGTCCCCCCATTTCATAGACGAAGAGACTAAAGGATGAGAGAGACTTTCTTAAGGACCTACAATAAGCCACTGGCAGGGCTAGGATGAGAACTCGGGGCTTTTTGGGGTTCCCCCCCCCGACTCCAAAACCTCTCCTGCAATGAAGATTCTAGTTCCCTTCCTTTGGGAGGGAGGTAGAGGGTCAGGCCCCCTTCGGCCAGGCTCCTGCCGGTGGGGAGGAGGCAGGGCGGCCTGCAGCGTAGAGAGCACGGGGCTTTGCTTCTGATGCCCGCACCCTACTGTGTGGTCTCGAGTAAGTCACCCAATCTCTGTGGGCCTCCGTTTTCTACCTCAAAACATAAAGCAGGACGGGAAGGGGATGGGGAAAGGGAGGTGTCGGATTTACTCATCCCTAAGGCACTTCACGGTTCAAAGAAACCAAGAAGGAGGCAAAACATGAGAGGGGGGGGGCAGGCTGAGCGAGCCCTTCCCCACACAGGCGGGGCAGAGCTTGCCTCAATGTGGATCCACTTGAACCGAGTCAGATCAACCTTCTCAAAGTCCGAGGCAGAGACATCTGGCAGGTTCCTGCGTCACGAGATGGAAGGGACAGAGCGGACGTGGCATGGTGAGAGGCTGGCCAGGCCCAGGATCGCCAACAGCCTGCTGGAGTCCTTATGCCTGGCACCGACTGAGGCACGGCAGGGGCTGGACCTACAGCACCGGCTTCCGAGGCCCACCCCCGGGGCAGGCCCTGTCCCAAGCTACACTCACCACCACTCCTCGCCCCACTCCGCTCCATCCAGACAGACTGGAGGCAGCCTGCTAGTTAGGGTGCCCCTTCCTGTGCTGGGGGCTGTGGTATTGTGTAAGGGCAAACTCAACCCAAGCATGTGTCAAGGAGCCAGTTCTGTGGGCCTTGGAGACCACACCTCCCAGAATGCCCTAAGAGCATCAAGGACTACAACTCCCAGGACCCCCTTCCCTTGCCAGCCACACACACACACACACACACACACACACACACACACACACACTCATAGCTCCCAGCATGCAGTGCCCTGGGGAACTACCAAGGCCGTGGCTCCTCTGCTTGGAGCTCACTTCTGGCTGGCACCAGGGCAGTGACAGCACCGCTGCCTGGAGATTGGCAGCTCCGGGTCACAGCCACGTGGTTAAGCTCAGTGCTTGAGGGCGAGTTTATATTTGACTCATTTAGGTGTGGACGCCCCACAAGGGTCCGCCTTGTCCTCTCTGTATTCCGGGAGCTGTGGATGAAGCTGCTTCCCCATCGGTAAATGGGGCCCAAACCCCCTGCTGCCGCTGCCTGCAGGTCATATGAAGTGTGGCTACGCCTGACCTGAGGCCAGTGGGCAACAACCATTCCTCCTCAGAGCTCTCCGCCTCCCTTCCTGGGAATACCCAGGCTGTGGCCTTGACGAGAGTTGCTGCAGATTGGTGCTTGATGGGCAGATGATGAGGATTGCCCCCTGTGAATGCTGCCCGCCCGCTCACTCACTGGGACGCAGAGCTTGTCCCAGGATGCCTGCCCCTCTCTAGAGGCAGCGGCCACACTGGGCAGTAGGGAGGGTCTGACCCCCAGGACGGCTGAGCCTAGGCCGTCTCAGCCCTCACAGAGCCCCTGGCACATACTGTGTGCCCAGGACATGAAACCTCTGAGATGCTTCACGGTTTTTTAGCAAATCCATCCTGATCCGCTGGCCCGACGCTCCCCTCCTCAGTGGCTGCGAACGGTGGGTGCCGTGTGGCCCGGCTTCACTAGGCTGGGACCTCTGCAGGGCCTCATCTTTTACGAGCACCCGGACCCCAGCTCCTCGGTGCCAGGCTTGCAGGCTGACCCTGGTAAACCCCCCCTCAGATCCCCCCCAGGGCTTAAGATGGTTTGAATCACATCTCCCATCCCTCTGCCCCCAGGAAAATTTCCCCGACTCCCAAACCCGGGCTGCTGATTGGCTGATTATGGAGGAATCACATCACCAATTACGTTGTGTGCGTTCTGCCTGCCCGCCCGCCCTTGGTGTTGACCAAGGCCCGGTGGCCAAGCAGAGCAGAGCCCACCCCTCCCCGCCTCACTTCTCCCCTCATTGAGAGCAATCCAGGAATCACCGAGCCGCTGGGCGCAGGGCCAATCTCCGGTGCGCAGAGAGAGGCCGCAGAGGGCGGGCCGTCGCGATGCCCACGGCGGCGAGGGCGGGAGCTGATTGGTGGGTGCGGCAGGGCGGCGCGGCCCAGGGGCCTTACGTGTCATAGAGCACAATGGTGCGGGAGCCATTGGAGTTGTTGACGATGCAGCAGGAGCACGGGGTGTCGCCCCGGCTCTGCCAGGCCACCTGGGACACGTCCACACCCCGCTGCCTGAAGTCGGCCACCAGGAAACTTGGGATGGAGCCCAGGCCAAGGGGAAGGGCAAGGAGACACCGGTTAGAACCTACAAGTGGCCTGGACCTTCCACGGGGGGAGGGTGGGGAGGTGCTGGAGCTCGGGCGGGCTGGGTGCCCCTCCTGCAAGAGAAGGCCCTGTCCTGCCGGGTGAGCGTGGCGGCGGCGGCGGCAGCTGGCGAGGCGCAGACGGCGGACAAACCTGCAGGCGTGGAGGATGGTGCGGCTGCCGCTGGTCTGGTTGACGATGACCGTGGAGATGGGCACGGAGCCCGTGGTCTGAAAGACCGTGTGGCGTAGGTCCACGGCATAGCGGCGGAGGTCGTCCAGGACAAAACTGCCGGCGGAGGAACCCGGGGGAGGTGTGCCGTTGACAGGGTTTGGGGGGCCGGGAGGCCGCTGGCAGGGCCGCGGGGACCCGGGGTGCAAGCGGAGGGGGCCAGGAGGGATCTATAGAAATCGCCGGCTGTCTGCGGGGCTGTGCAAGGAGGCGGGAGAGGCAGCAATGCCCGGGCTGGAGCCCAGTGAGAAACACACCGAGGGGCATTCTTTTGGGTCCTGACTCAGGCTGGAAAGGGCCTGCGTGCACTCCCCCAGGCCTGGGGCCTACAGCGCCGCCCCGGGTGCCACGGGCAGGTGCGGGCACCGTGGCTGCTGCATGCAAAGCCCAGGCGGCATTAATCATTGCCAAGGTGATACTTTGCCCCCAGCCGCCCTCCGCGCAGGTCCCCGTGGCTCTCTTCTCCGTGAAGTCCCTTCCAGTCCCCCAGGGAGGCCGGGCCTTCTACACTGGCCTCCACACGCCGGGCCAGGACGCCGGGGCTGCGGGAGCCGCTCACGGCCCTCTCCTCCTGCAGCGAAGCCAATCCTCCAGGGCAGCGAGCGGCTCCCGGGGGCAAGGGCCCTCCCTCTGGGCCTGGGTCAGGACTCTTACCCAGAACCCCCTCCAACCAGGGCGATGGGGCAGCCCTCCCTGACCCTCCCTGAAAACGCAGTGCTGCCGAAACCGGTGTGGCCCAGTGGATAGAGCGTCGGCCTGCGGACTGAGAGGTCCCGGGTTCGATTCCGGTCAAGGGCATGTACCTTGGTTGTGGGCACATCCCCTGTAAGGGGTGTGCAGGAGGCAGCTGGTCGATGTTTCTCTCTCATTGGCGTTCCTAGCTCTCTATTTCTCTCCCTTCCTCTCTGTGGGAAAACCAATAAAATATATATTTTTTAAAAATGAAAATGTAGTGCTGTGCCCAGGAGCTGGCACGTATGCCAGTCGCCCGGCCCTCACCCTGGCCTTTCTCACTGAGGCTGGACCCCATTTCTGGCAACGCCGAGCTGGCCAGGGCCGGTGTGCGCAAAGGTGAGAAGACAGCGGCGCCGGGAGAGGCCGAAGGCGGCGGGACGAGAGGAAGCGCCACTCCGGGGTGGGCGGGCTCCCGGGAGAAGGCGCGGGGCCGGGCGGGGCCGGGAGGACGGGCCCGCGGACACCACTGGTTCACGGGCCGCCGGGAGCGTGCGGTTCACACGGCAGGGCAGGCCGGACCCCAGGGGGTCCTCGCCTCAGACCCCAGGGGCCCCTTTAAGCAGTAGCTTTTCCACAGCAGAAGACGTGCGGTCTGGTTTGCCAGACCACTCTGCACCCAGTGCCCGGCACGTGCTCGGTGCTCGCTCAGTGTCTGCGGCGCACATGGCGAGAAGCGGGCATGGCCCACCACCAGCGCCACTGCTAGAGGTGGGCCCATGGCTCTAAGCAAGAGCCGGTCTTGCCTCTAACTGAGGGGGGGGGGGGCAGCTGGTGAAGAGGGTTAATAAGTGACCCGCTCTTGGCTCCGGGTCCCTCTGTGCCCCCTCACAGGGCAGGCTCTCGCCCCAATTCGCCAAGGAAAGGAATCTGGCTGTGGCCCAGGGGGCTGGTCCCCCTAAACCAGGGTTCAAAGGGCACGGCTTCACAGGCCAGCAGCCTGGAGCCTGCCCCGTGCCCGCAGCGGGCAAAGGCTGGGCCTCGCCTCCCGATAACGCCTGCTGAGTCGGCAGCGCCAGGGGTCGAAGGCCTCTCGGTCCCGCAGCAGCCAGCGCGGAGCGCGCGTGGGCCTCTCACGGACACAGCCTCTCCGCCCGAGAGCCGGGAGGCGTGGGCCCGGGCCAGGCCCGGCTCTCACACGTGGTTTCGGGACACCCTGGCACAGGGCGCTCTGAACAGCGGGGATGTGAGCGCTGGTGAAGGGAGCTGTGAGCCTGGACCCTTGGACCACGGATGACGGACAGCCCCGGGGGAGGATGGGCACAGCAGGTCCCCTAACTGCCCTCTGCCCCGAGCACAGCCAGGGAAAGGGATCTGAGAAGGGCAAGGTCACACCGCCGCAGCCTGTGGGGAGCAAGGAAGGAGGAGGTGGGCAAGCTGAAGCGAACCCCGGCGGCTGGCCGGAAACAGGGCTGCGGGAAGGACACCTTTCACAGGAGCAGCGTCCACCGCTGAGCAGCAGATGAGCCACACGAGGGAAGCTCCGGGACGCTGGTGCCCCACTCCGGGCCCTCCCACCCTTTGCTGTGGCCACACACCATTCCTGACAGCCCTCCCGTCCGGTTAGGACTGGGCTTCCCCTTCCCCCCGTGGGCGGGCCTCCCCTGCTCCCTCCTCAACTCACTCAGCCACGTGGCCGGGGGCCAGGGAGCCCATGAAGGCACAGGGGGCCCCCAGCAGGGAGAGCACGGTGCAGGAGTTGGATGCGTTGCCTCCACGCTGCCATCTCTGGGACACGCACCTGCAAAACACAGGGAGGGACCTGCGGCCTCAGCAGGCTCACCCGGGGGGACCGGGGCTGACCACGGTGCCCTGGGCAGGGCCCGCGGAGTGTAACAGCTAGAGCTCCCCCAGAGAGCACCCAGGCCAGGCCCTGGCCGGGGAGCTCAGAGGATCATCTCAATGCACCAAGGCTGCGGGTTCGATCCCTGGTCAGGGCAATTAACTTCTGTCTTCCACCTTCGCTTACGACATGAGGAAACCACTCACTCAGGTCCATTGCAGTATGAGGGTTCCACTCCCTCTGGGTTAGCTCCTCCCCAATTATAACGGCCCATCTCTCCCCCGGGTACAGCTGCTATACCAGCCAGTGTTTCCCAAAGTGCGGTACGCGCACCCCCAGGGGGACGGGGAGAGTTTGGTCGGGGTAAGCGTTGCACCGGAGTTTGGTGGGGATATGCACTGCACCGTGCTTAGCTGCGCCTAATTCTACCTTCTCATGAGTCAAGTCAAGACAGTCTTGTGAGGCGTGAGATGGTCCGGTGTGCAAATAAATGTTATTTATAATATAACTTTTATTTCTATTTTATTATGAATCATTTTATTTTTCGTTTATAATTATTTTGTGTATGTACCAAAAAAAGAAAAAATAAATATATTTTGATTGTTATTAAAATACATCCTTTTTTTTTTAACGAGGGGTACTCAGCGTTACGAAAATTATAGAAGGGGTACACATATGTCAAAAGTTCCAGAAACACTGCCTTATGCATATAGAGCTGGATATGCCACTTCTGAGTGCCACTCCCAAAGGGGTTACACTTACTACCTGCTCCTGTGTCAGGAGAGCCGCTTCCATGATAACTCGGGTTAAACTAAGGCAGGAAGCAAACCTGGACACTGTGATCATGTCAGAGGAGGAGAGCTCACGGTTACGATGTCAGAAGTTAAAAAGATTATTGGGCGAAGACGAGTTATCCCTCCATTATTTTTGTTTTGCTTTCCTTTTCCCAGCGTTATCGAAATGTAACTGACATTTAACATTGTTGTAAGTTTAAGAAGCACGGTGTGATTTGATGTACGCACTTACTGTGAAACGATGACCACAGATAAGGTTAGCTGACACATTCATCACCTCACACAGTCAGTTACCTTTTTGTCCTTTATTTTTTCCTCCGTCATTACTGAAAGTCTAACAAGAGGAAACGAACTCGAAATACACCTGTGTGACTTCACTGTCATCACCAAGAACAAACAGGACAGCATGCATCACGGCCAGAAAGCTTTAGTGATCTCCCATCTGTGCTCCAATAACACCGAGGTAGGCAGTGCAGGCTGCGATTCCTATTCTCCCAGTTCCCAAATAATAATAATAATAATAATAACAACAACAACAACTGTGAGCCAAGAGCCGAAGGCTCACCAGCGAAGGGAAACGAATGCAGGGAATTTCCAGACAAAGGTTTATCTGGACACAAGACTTCACCCCGAACTCCCCTCCAGCCGTGGGAAAAGGAGGCCCTGGTCGCATTAGGAAGGGGACCGATTCGTAAAGGGCACAAGTGGTGACCTTTATTAATTTTTTTAATATATTGATTTTTTTTTTTTTTTTACACAGAGGAAAGGAGAGGGATGGAGAGTTAGAAACATCAATGAGAGAAACATCGATCAGCTGCCTCCTGCACGCTCCTGCCCGGGATGTGCCCGCAACCAAGGTACATGCCCTTGACCGGAACTGAACTTGGGACCCTTCAGTCCGAAGGCGGACGCTCTATCTACTGAGCCAAACTGGCTAGGCCAGCTGTGACCTTCAGAGAAATTTGCAAGCGGAGAAGAGAGGAGCCGAGGGGAATCCGATTTGCTCCAGATCACACCCAGTTAGTTACGCCTGATTCCAAAACCATGGCAATGCGCTCCATGCTTTTTTTTTTTTTTAATATATATTTTATTGATTTTTTGCAGAGAGAAAAAGAGAGGGATAGAGAGTTAGAAACATCAATGAGAGAGAACCATCGATCAGCTGCCTCCTGCACACCCCCCACTGGGAATGGGCCGACAACCAAGGCACATGCCCCTGACCGGAATCGAACCTGGGACCCCTCAGTCCGCAGGCCGATGCTCCATCCACTGAGCCAAACCGGTTTCGGCAATGCGCTCCGTGCTTTATAATGAAGAGTCACTAGGCCGTTTTCGGAGGAAGACAAACGATACAGTGTTGCTCTGTGGACACCCTTCAAGGTCACACCGATGCCCACCCCCACCCCCACGTTCAGAAAAAATCTGCTGACCAGGAGGACGCCCTCAGGGGCTGGCCGAGTCCCAGGTGGCAGCTCCCGAGAGTCCCCGCTGCCCGTGGAGCCCAGAGAGCCCGGGACAGGCGGGAAGGACCGGTCCCACTCGGGCTTGCTCACCTGGAAGGCACCACAAGTCCAGGAGCGGGGCGGGTGGGAAGGGAGGGAGCACCGGAGAGAGGCCCTGAGCACAGCCACAGTGCTCTGCGGAGCAGCAGAGCCCCGGGCGTGGGGGGGAGGAGGCACACCCTCAAGAGCAAGGGGCTTGGAGAGCATGGGCAAGGCCTTCAGAGAGCCCCCCACCGCTCTGTTCCTGCCTCCGGAGCCAGCCCCAGTCCGGGCAGGTCTTCTCTTAGCCACCTGGTAGGCAGGCACACGCTGTGCCTCTCCCCCTCGGCCCCTGCACCCCTGGCAAGCGGCTCTAACCCCTGGCAAACAGCAGCCAAAGCCAAGGGCCAGCTCCAGCGGGACAGGGAGCACGAGAAAGGACTGTGCTGGGCCGGGGGGGGGGGGGGTGAGGGGGTGGAGGGAGGTTGGGGGGGAAGAAGACTGTGCTGAATGAGGGCTAGAGCACAGACTGGGAGTCAGGAGGCCTGGGAGTGGCCACCGCCCTGCCACTCACTAAGCCCGGGGCCTCACAGAAACCATCGAACCCCTCCACGTCTACACAGAGAGGACCTGGTGGCCTTCCACACTTCCCCCGGCCGCCGCGGCCCCACAGTGCTGGATGGACCAACGCCTGGGGGATGCCTTGCCTCCGGGCCCCAGCGGCCCGTGGCTCTCAGGCCGGCGGGTCTGGCTGGGCTCAGCCTTGGCCTTCCATCCAGCTGGTGGCTGAGACAAGGGGCAGCCCAGGAGCGATTCTCCCCAGCGGCCCACGCCCGGGGCCGCCCCAGCAGAAGCCCTTTGGAATGCTTTCCTGGGAATGCCAGTGTAACGGTGCCGTCCTTATCAAGAGTAAATATGAGAACCAACAACCGACTCTTGGACTCCCACCAGGCCCGAGAGAAGGAAGTCCTTTGGGGAATGTAACACCGGGGAAGGGTCTGTCCTGGCACATGAGCCAATCCACCCGTAACCCCCGGCACCTCCAACGGTCTGAGCCGTAGGGAAGCTCAAAGACTCTGTGTTACCGACCAGGCTCACTCACCATACACAGTGTAAGCTCCCTCAACTGCTTTAAAGAAATAGAGGGCGGCCAAAACCAGTTTGGCTCAGCGGTAGAGCGTCGGTCTGCGGACTGAGGGGTCCCAGGTTCGATTCCGGTCAAGGGCATGTACATTGGCTGCGGGCATATTCCCGGTAGGGGTTGTGTAAGAGGCAGCTGGTCGATGTTTCTCTCTCATCGATGTTTCTAGCTCTCTATCTCTCTCTCTTCCTCTCTGTAAAAAAATCAATAAAAATATATATTTTTTAAAAAGAAATAGATGAGATATATATGTGGTAAATAAATTAGAAGTAAATGCTGGTGGGGGGCAATGGGAGGTAATGACACATGTAATACCATAATCAATAAAGAAAAAAAATAAGAAGTAAATGCTACTGTGTGCAAGAAAAAATAAATGCTAGTGAGAGGCAAGGACACAGATACTGTTGTTAAAATAATAATAATAATAAAGACTGGCCCTGCACCGGAGCAGCTGCGTGCCCTTGGACAAATCACTTCCTCTCCCAGAGTCTCTGCTCGCTCGCGGGTAACATGGGGGTGACCATGCCTGTCAGTCCCGGGGCTGCCGTGGGAGTTGGGGAGCACCCTGCTCCCCGAAGCCCGCGTCTCATCACGAAGGGACTCAGTCCTCCCCGGGCCCCGGGCCGAGGGCGCGGGCACGGTCCGGAGGCTGGGCTCGCACGGCCCCACCCCTGCAGCCCTGGCCCCGGGGAGGGTCCGTGAGGGGCCCGCGCCGCTACCTGGTGTCCGTGTCCTCCTCCGGGTACGTGTCCACCACGTTGATGATGTCCAGCACCACCAGCCCCACGCACAGGATCTGCTTCTCCCCCATGAGGCCGCTCCCGCAGCTCGCCGCCTGCCCGCCGGGGTGCGGGGCTGGTGCCTGGCTCGGGGTTTTAAGCCGCCGTGGGATTGAGTCCCCGCTCCGGAGGCGGCCCGGCTCCTCCTCCTCCGCGGCCCGGGCTCCTCCTCCTCCGCGGCCCGGGCTCCTCCTCCGCGGCCCGGGCCCCGCCTCCGGGAGCCTCCCGCAGCTCCGGGCTTGCAGCGCCGTGCAAAGAGCGCCGTGCAAAGAGCGCCGTGCAAAGAGCGCCGTGCAAAGAGCGCCGTGCAAAGAGCGCCGTGCAAAGAGCGCCGTGCAAAGAGCGCCGTGCAAAGAGCGCCGTGCAAAGAGCGCCGTGCAAAGAGCGCCGTGCAAAGAGCGCCGTGCGGCCCTCGCTCCCCGCGCCCCCCGGCCCGAACGGGGGAGGTCCGGTCCCCGGCCTCGCCTTAGCCGGCTGCGGGGCCCTGCGGACGGCAACACCTCCCACTTCTCGGCCTCAGGTCCTTCTTCTGCAGACGGACTCGGAGCTGGGGCAAACCTCTCTCTAACGCACGGCGAGGCGAGCTCAGGACCAGCTGCCCCGCCCCGCCCGCTCCTGCACCGGCCGCTGCCGCTGCCGCTGCGCCCGCTAGGCCCGCGGGTTGGAGCCGGCCTGGCGGGTGCGGCCCGTCCCGCTCACCTAAGCCGAAGAGGCGCTGCACCCCGAGCCCCGGGGCCGCCAGGTGCGCGGCGCCGGTCACGTGACGAGAAGTGGCGCTCAGCGCCCCCTGGCGGACACCGGCGGGACGGGCGAGACCTGGAAGAGGGTCCCGGCGGGGCGCTAAGCCGCCCACGCGGGCCGCCGCCCGCGAGTCCATCGCAAGTGCGGGCGGAGCTACCCCGGCAGAGCCCCCCGGACAGACTGAAGCAGACGGTGTTCTTTTTTGTTTTCTGTGTTTTATATAAAAACCAAATGTCTTTATTCCTGAATAGTTTAGTATTGGCGGTGGTTGGCAGAGCGCCCCAGCAGAGCCCTGGCACCCGGGCAATCGGCCTAGAAGCCGCCCGGGGAGCTTCTAGGGTGCAGGACCCGCGATCGGGCTCAAAGTCTGGACGAGGGGACCCCGGAGACCCCGCCGGACGCGCTCCGCCTGCAGGGAGGAGGCTGCTGGGGTGCCTCTGCCGCGTCGGGTCCGGAGGCTGCGATGCACCTGGGGCTGGAGTGCTCCCCCGCCCCCGACCCCCACCAGCCCCCCGTGGCTCTTTGGCAGACTCTCCAGGCCCCCGCCTACGCCTGCTCCAGGTCCAGGTCCAGGTCCAGGTCCCCGTCCCCGTAGAGCAGGGCTCCGCTGAACATGGTGAGCGGCTCCTCCGAGTGCGCCAGCTGCCCCATGACCAGGTCGATGCAGACCGTGTCCCCCGCCTGCAGCGGCAGGATGAGGCTGAAGACGCCCAGGGCGCCGGGGCTGGGCTGGCTCTCGGCCACCGGCTTGTTCTCCAGGCCCTCGGGCTCGTAGCCGCCCGAGTCCACGCGCGCCACGCCCACGTTGGAGTGCGACAGCACCGCCTCCACCTTCTCGTGCCGGTGCCCCGTCAGCACGGCGCTCAGCAGGTAGCGCCCGGCCAGCGGCGCGGTGAACACGCCTGCGGACGAGGGCGGCGTCAGGGGGGCGGGGGGCAGGGCCCGCCAGGCTTGGGGACCCCAGCTCCTGGGGGGAGGGGCCTGCTGGCTCTTTGCACCGCCCCCCAACCCTCCCACAGGACTGTGAGCGCCAGGAGGGCAGATCTGGCTGTTTTGCTCATTACCGCACCCCCAGCACTCAGAGCCTGCGCATGAGCTGCCCCTCCCCGAAAAAAGCTGTTTGAACTGCCAAACCGGTGTGGCTCAGTGGATAGAGCGTTGGCCTGCAGGCCGAAAGGTCCCAGGTTCGATTCCGGTCAAGGGCATGTGCCTTGGTTGCGGGCACATCCCCAGTAGGGGGTGTGCAAGAGGCAGCTGATGGATGATTCTATCTCATCGATGTTTCTAACTCTCTATCCCTCTCTCTTCCTCTCTGAGAAAAATCAATAAAATATATTTTTAAAAAAAGAAAAGAAAAAAGCTGTTGAACTGCCAAACCAGCTTGGCTCAGTGGACAGAGCGTCAGTCTGCGGACTGAAAGGTCCCAGGTTCGATGCCGGTCAGGGGCATGTGCCTTGGTTGCGGGCACATCCCTGGGGGGGGGGTGCAGGAGGCAGCTGGTGGATGTTTCTCTCTCATCGATGTTTCTGACTCTCTATCCCTCTCCCTTCCTCTCTGTAAAAAATTAAACATATTTTTAAAAACAAAAAGCTGTTGAACTGACAACTCCTCCCCTCCCCACCCCAGCAGCCGGCCCAAGCTGCGGTGAGAATGGACAGAGGAAGGGAAGACTAGGACTCTCCCCGACAGGGGCAGGGAGAGACCCGCCTGGTCTGAGGGGGGGATGAGGGTATCACCGCATACCTCTCCACGGCCACCCCCCTCCCCGCGCCTCCCCCGGCCCCGCCCAGCTTACCGGTGTCTGGATCGTAGAAGTTCCCGTCGTTGAGCAGGACTCGGTCGAAGGGCACTGTGCCTGGCTCAGACCTGGGCAGGCCCAGGGCAGCCGAAAAGGCCACCCGGGGCACGGGGGCTGCGGGTGCCCCCTCCTCTCCTGAGGGCGGGGGGGCGGGGGTGTCAGAGTAAGATGCTCTCAGTGCAGAGCTGCCCGCCACCTCCCTCCCTCTGGAGCCTCTATCCCAGGGGCTGCCTGGGGCCTTCCAGCCCCCACCCCCTAGTTCAGAACTTACCTTGTTCACCTTGGGGACCTGTGGGAGGAGGAAAGAGAGAGAGAGAGAGAGAGAGAGAGAGAGAGAGAGAGAGAGAGAGAGAGGCTCTAAGTCTTCAGCAAACCTCTGCCGAGTCTGTCCGGCTGAGCTAGTGCTATACGGACTCCCGAGCAGGAATGGGGGCGCCAGGGAAGGAGGAATAGGTCCGCACTGTCGCCCGCTGGGCCTGTGCCCTTAGCCCTTCGCACCCCCCTCGGCCCTGGCAGGCTCCCCTCGGTCTCCAGGCCGGC
The DNA here is from genome assembly GCA_963924515.1 of Vespertilio murinus. Taxonomy (NCBI): domain Eukaryota; kingdom Metazoa; phylum Chordata; class Mammalia; order Chiroptera; family Vespertilionidae; genus Vespertilio; species Vespertilio murinus. Next base: position 54,830,834 of record OZ004713.1, on the reverse strand, counting down.
CGGGAGCCACACGCCCGGTCAGCCAGCACAGCGCCTACCCCAGGCCCAGCCGCGTTCCCGGCCGCTGCCAGCCGCCTGGGACCCCCATTCCTCACCCCTTTCCCCGCTCCCCGCCCAGTTCTGAGGGGCAGCCCCGAGGGGTGGTGGCCCTGCCTGCTGCCCAAGGAGCCCAGCCCACGTACCTGGCGGCCCCACGGGCCCCTCGCGTCCGTCCTTGCCCGGAGGTCCCGGAGGCCCGGCGGGGCCCGGGGGCCCCTGCACCCCCGGAGGTCCTGGGGGCCCGGCTTCGCCTGCAGGCCCTGCAGCGACCAAAGCGTGTTGTAGGAGAGCCGAAAAGGGCATTTCCAAAAGACAGAGAGGGTGATGGTCCCACGGACAGGGTGACGGGGCCCCTCACTGCCCATGCCGGATGCCGGGCTGGCAGAGCAGCACCCCACCCCCACCCACAGCCACAGCCCCGTCTGAGCCGCCAGGGGGCGGCCTGGAGCTGGGGCCTGGGATCATCTCTTGTGGACAAATCGACCCTTGGGACAGGGGTGGTGGGTCTGCAATTCCTGCCGCTAAGCAGAGCGCAGAAAAAGTAGAGGGGGTCGCCGAAACCGGTTTGGCTCAGTGGTAGAGCGTCGGTCTGCGGACTAAAAGGTCCCGGGTTCGATTCTGGTCAAGGGCATGTACATTGGTTGCGGGCACATCCCGGGTAGGGGGTGTGCAAGAGGCAACTGGTCGATGTTTCTCTCTCATCGACGTTTCTAGCTCTCTATCTCTCTCCCTTTCTCTCTGTAAAATATCAATAAAATATATATTTTTAAAAAAGTAGAGGGGGTTAAGGCTGGGCTGTTGGGAGGGACGGAGGGAGAGAGGGAGAGCTCGAAAGGGGGTCCCCCCACACCCCGGGGCCGCCGCCTCCTGCCCCCTCACCGGTGAGGTCCCTCAGGCCGAGCTGGTGGAGCCGGTCCTCCAGGAGCAGCAGCGAGCTGTTGAGGGCCCCGAGCCGCCGGCCCAGGCCCGCCTGCCCGCCCAGCAGCTTCTCCAGCAGGGCGGCCTGGGTCTGGCTGGTGCCGTTGGCGTCCCGCAGCCCGGCCCAGAGCCCGGCCACGTGCCGGGAGAGGCCCTCGCGCAGGCCCTGCAGCCCGCCGGCCACCGTGTCCAGCCGCTCGCAGACGCCCTCCAGCCGGCCCAGCCGCCCCTCCAGGCTGGGGCACCGGCCGGCCTGCGCCTGCCCCTCCTCCAGGCCCCGGAGGCGCTCCTCGCTCTCCATGGCGTGCTCCGTGGCCTCCTGCTGCAGCCGGTTGATCTCGGAGATGATGCGGTCCTTGGTGGCCCCCAGGTCGGCCAGGTCGGCCCCCTGGCCCTCCACCGTGGCCTGCAGCTCGTGCAGGGAGTCGTTGAAGGAGCTGACGGTGAGGATGACCTCGGAGAGCTCCCCTTGCAGGGCCTGCAGGGCGGAGCCCGAGCTGCCGCCGAACACGCTGAAGCCATCCAGGGGCCCGCGGCTCGGCCCCCCGGCCCCCGGGCCGGCCCCGGGGCCCCGCGGGGGCAGCAGGGGGCAGGAGCAGCGCTCCACGCCGTCCCGGAGGCGGCCCAGCTCCTCCTGGACGCCCCCGCAGGCCCCGCAGCCCTCGGCCCCGCGGGCCTGCAGCAGCCCCTCCAGCTGGCCCAGCCGCGCGGCGGTGAGGTTCAGCCGAAGGGAGAGCTCGGCCGCCGTCTCGTCCTGAGCGTCGGCGCGGCCCTGGAGCCGGCCCACGGCCCCCCGCAAGCCTTCCAGCGTGGCCTGCCGCGTCTCCCCGGCCGCCCCCACCTTCTGCAGGCCGGAGGCGACCAGCCGCAGCTGCCCCTCGCCCTCCAGCACCCGGCGCTCCAAGGCGCCCAGGGTCTCGCGGACCCGGGAGTCCTCCTCGCCCGGGGCCCCGGAGCAGAGCTGCCCGCACGCCTGCACGGCGCCTGCCACCTGCTCCTCCAGCAGGTCCAGCCGCCCGCCCACCTCCTTGCTCGCATTGGCCAGCAGCCCCTCCAGCCTCTCGATCCGGCCCCGGGCCGCCGGCAGCCAGTGGCTCAGTGCCCCGGGGCGCCCCGGCGGCCGGCCCTCCTCCGGCTCCGGCGAGGGGCCCAGGGTGGAGTTGAAGCGGTCTTCCAGGCGGGAGAGGCGGGACGCCAAGCTGGTGTAGCCCGGGGGGTGGCCCCCCTGGCCCGAGGCGCCCCCCAGCTCCGCGCCTCTCCGCCCACTCAGCACGGTCACCGATCCGGCCACGACCTCCAGCCGCCGCTCCAGCTCGGCCAGCCGGCGGCCCAGCTCGGGCGGGCAGCACTCCGGAGGGGGCCGGCGCCCGGCCAGCTGCCGCTGCCGCTCCTCCAGCAGCTTCTCCAGCCTCCGCAGCCGCTCCCGGTCCTCCTGCTGCTGCCGGCGGAAGCCGTCGAGCCCGGCCAGGCACGCGGAGCAGGGCTCCTGCAGCCGCCGCTCCAGCTCCCGCAGCTGCTCCTCGCCGGGGCCCGGAGAGGCCGGGGCCGGGTCCAGGGCTCTGCCACCGCCGCCGCCGCCACCACCACCACCACCGTGAGGGCTGCCGAGACGGCCCAGCTCCTGGTCGTGGGTGGAGACGCGCTTGTCCAGGTGCTGCAGCTGCTGCTGGATCTCGTGGAGGGTCTCGTGCACGCCGGGGCGGGCGGCTGCGTCTGCTGGCTGCTGCCTCCCGTTGAAGGCCGTCTCCACGGCCTTCTGGACGTCCTCCACCAGGCGCCCGCTCAGCCCCTGCAGGACCCCTCGGAGGCCCTGCAGCTCCTTGGTCAGGCTCTGTACCTGCTCCTCCAGCTGCTGCACCTTCTCGGACTCCCCAGGGCCTGGCAGAGAGGAGAAGGCAGACATAAGGCAGAGGGCCTGGACGGGGTGGGGTGGGCAAACTTTTTGACTCGAGGGCCACAGTGGGTTCTTAAACTGGACCGGAGGGCCGGAACAAAAGCAACCTGACCATGCTGGCACTCTCATCTTGGGCTGCTGGTGAAGGAGCGGAGGGGAGAGCAAGAGAACCCTCCGCTCTTTCGGCTCCGCGAGCCGGGTAGAACAGCCGAACCAGGCCCTCGGGCAGTAGTTTGCCCACGGCTGGCCTGGACTCGGTGCCTACCTCCTAGGTTCCACTCCAGCAAGAGGTCAGAGGTCCTAACTGATTTGACGGTGGCTTAGCGGGGGTGATTTGAGCAAGAAAAGACAGAAACTCTCATTCACTGACTGCCTCCCCTCAAGGCCAGATCTTTCCCCCTTACAACACTCCATTGGCTCTTCCCGTTCTGTGGAGTGGGAAACAGAGGACCAGACAGCCTCAGTTACTGGGCCGTGGATTACGAGTTAAATTAAGTGGCAGAGCCGAGTTTCAAACCCAGGTCATCCGTCTGACCACCCAGCCCACGTCCTTTCACCGCCCAGAGGGCCTCTTAGCTTTATGGAAACGGTTTCCGCCGAAAGTGGTTTGGCTCAGTGGATAGAGTGTCGGCCTGCAGACTGAAAGGTCCCAGGTTTGATTCCAGTCAAGGGCATGTACATTGGTTGTGGGCACATCCCCAGTAAGGGGTGTGCAAGAGGCAGCTGGTCGATGTTTCTCTCTCATTGATGTTTCTGACTTTCTATCCCTCTCCCTTCATCTCTATAAAAAATCAATAAAATATATTTTTTTTAAAAAAAGAAGAAGAAGAAACGGTTGCCTTGTCTGTGAAACAAGTATGACACTGCCACTCCCAGGGCAAGTGAAGTGGGGACGTGGGGGGAGGAGGGGAGGCTCTGTGGACGGCAGGACAGCGACCTCTCCCGGGCAGCTGCCCTCCACACCACCCCAGGAGACAAGTGAGGTTCTGTGGCAAGCCTCTGGGGACTCCGGCTGGATGAGGGGAGCGTCAGCCAGAAGTTCCTGTTTCCATAATTACACCATGGCTTGCTCCCTGGCAAGCAAACACAGCACGTCCGCGGGGCCCAGCACTCTGGGGAGGGAAAGCCACAGGGACCGCTGCATTCTGGGACCTGCAGTCTCCAGAGGCCGGGGAGGGGCCTGGGAGGGGCCTGTAGTTGGCCGCGGTGCATGCTGGGACTTGTAGTCCCGACAGTCTGTCCCCTTGGGCCAACCTTCTGAAGGAATTCCCCCTTCCTTCCCACAGCTGTTCCCAACTAGGAAGTATCTTGGCCACATGTGGGCACGTGTGAGCACATTCGCTTTCTCTGCCTCCTTTTCCTCTGGTCCCTCTCAGCCTCTCCATCTCTGTCTGGTGTACACACACACACACACACACACAACACATGCAAATGCACGTATACACACGGACAGGGAATCTCAGAGCTCTCATTAACTCTTTTCTGTCCCTTTTTTTATGACTTGGAACATGGGGGTTCCCCTCAGCACGTTCCCCATGTTCTCTGCCCAGCACCATTTCTACACCGTGGCTCCCCTACTCACCTTCGCCCCCTAGTCCACTCAGGTGGCTTCCCGCACTGGAGCCAGAGAGGTTGGGGCGGCCAGGCCGGGGCCGGGGGCGTGGTGTGGTGGGCGCAGGACCCAGCGCCGGGGCAGGATTCTCGGCACAGTCGTCACCCCCGTAGCCCTGGCAGCACCTCCACTCCATGTCCGTCACTGTCTTGTAGGCCACTCGGTAGCGAGGACGGAGGAAGCTGCGGTACCTGGGAGAGGTGGAGGGGGCGGCTCGTTACTCCCCCCCTGCTCGGTTGGCGGCCGTGGCCCCTGTCCCCGGAGGTGGGCACAGCTGCTGGTGGGCAAGGCCTGGCCCTCAGGCCGGGTCCCCCTCACCGCTCGCCATGTGGCCTCGCTCAGCTGACAGCTGTCAGCTAGCTTGTTGGCCGAGGGCCAAATCGCTGTTCTCCCTCGGCTGTCCTGTGCTGGCGCCTTGGACTCCTCTCCTTGGGCACGACCAGCCCCGAGAAGGCGTTTAGGGGCCGGCAGAGTGCTCTAGGGGCCGTGAAGTGTGCCCACTGGCCACACCGCTGCCTCAGTATCTCCTCAGAATGGCTCGGTCAGAAGCCCCCCGGTCCTGCCCCCGGCTACCCGCTTGGCACACATTCCCGGAGCTGGCTGCCCCCACCGAGCACCCACTGGCCAGCCGGCCGGCTCACATGATGCTGCGGGGACACTGGGGCTGGCCCCAGCCGCAGGGCTGGTAGTCGGGCTTGACGAAGGTCTCCACGCCATCCTCCAGCACACAGCTCACGGTCCGCGTCACCACGAAGGCGCACCAGTTCCTGCGGGCACACAACCCCACGTAGGGTTTTGTGTCCCCAAGAGCCAGGGACACTCACCCTGAAGGGGGGGCCCGGGGCCACCAGAGGGGCCCCCCCGGAGGGTCAAAGGACGAAGGGCCCTGGGGGACCAGTGGGAGCCGGGCTCTGGCGGGGCCGACTCCCCCACGCCTTCCTGTCCGCCCCCGAGGAGTCGATAAAGACTTTTCAAGACGGGAGCGGAGGCGCAGCCTGGAAAACCACAGCTCCGAGGAGCGGATCCTCACGGCTGGGGGGGGGGGGGGGTCCCGGGGAGCCTCTCTGGATTCGCCCATTCATTCGAGTCCCTTTTCTGTCTCCAGCGTGGCGTGGTGGCCGGTGTGAGCTGGGGCCCTGTGGGGATTCCCAGGGCGCTGGCTTCCCCCCCCCCCCCCCCCCGGGGAGAGGCCCGCAGGCGGGGGGCCAGCTCGGGGTTAAGCGGAGACTGCGCCGCTGATGAGCCAGGTCCCTCGGGGGGTCTGCTGGCCTCGGGTCTGTGTCTGGGTCGGCCGGAGAGGCCGAAGGGAGCGGAGCAAAAGCGTGTCAGAGTCGTGGGTCCCCGGAGGCGCTGGGGAAGCCCTCGGAGGGGGTGCAAGGGCTGCCGGGGGACCCCAGGCTGGCACCCCGGGCTGGCACGCAGGACGGGAAGGCCTCAGGTCGTCTCCCTGACACCTAGCTGCAGGCCCACGGGGAAGCTGGGAGGCCCAGGGAGCTGGTCCCCTGAGGTTAGACAAGAGGACCTATTCAAGGGGGTGGGGGGAGGGGGGCTGGCAACGCCCAGCAGGAAGGTGGGCTCTGGTGGATGGGTTCCTCTCCCTCTCTTCCCTGCGTTGGGGAGACCGCCCAGGAGAGGGCGGCCAAAGTGGGGGCCCCTGACCCACCCCCTCCCCGCTACCATCAATCAGCCTTGGGCTCGGCACCCCCTTCCCCAGACACGTACCTGTGGCGGCTGGCGGGCCGAGGGGCGCTCTGGGCCTGGGGCCCCCCGGGGCTGAGGGCCCCTCCGTTCCCCGTGTAGAGGCTGTACCCGCGCGGCGGGTAGCTGGCCGCCCCCACGGCTGCGGTCAGCAGGCAGCAGAGGTAGCAGCTCCAGAGGGTCCCGGGGGCCATGGTGGGGCGCCTGGCCGCGGCCCTCAGAGGCGCATCCCGCCGCTGCCCGGAGCGGGGATGCTGCCCGCGGCTCCGAGGTGGGGTCCTGTCCCCCAGCTTCCTGCCAGCAGCCCCCGGCCGAGCACGCCTCCTCTGCCGTGGCCTCCCGGCCTGACCCCTCTCCCCCTCCTCCTTCCCCCGCCTCAGGCTCCCGCCTGTCCCTCCCTCGGTTCCTTCCGCTCGCTCTCCTCCTCTCCTCCACCTCTGAGGGGAGTCTGTTCTCGGTGCCCCCGGCCTCCCTCCCGCCCCGGTGCCTGCCCCTCTCTCTCGGATGCTGCTTCCTGGGCCTCCGCCCCCTCCCCGCCCCCCGCTGGCCCTCGTCTGGCCTCCTTATCCCGCTCCCCAGTGACTGGGCCCTGGGGGTGACAGGACTTTACCCCTGTGGCCGCTCAGAGGCGCAAGAGTGGCCGTGCGGGGCGGGCCCTGGCCTCCCGCCTCCCCCTCCGGCTCCCTCCCCTCCCTTCCCCCCTGTCTGGCTGGCGGTCCAGCCTCCCCTTTCCTCCCCCCACCTCTCCAACCATCGTGCGCCACATCTGCTTCTAGTTAGCTCCGGGAAAGAGGGGGGAAAAGAGGAAAAACAGAAATGTGGAGTTGCCGCCGGGCGCGGAGCCAGCCCCTCCGACGGGCCACATGGCGCGGAGCCGGGGCCGGGCCGGGCCGGGGAGGAGGCCGGGGCTGGCCGCTCGGCGGGGGAACGGGAGCTGCAGCCACGGCTCCCCTGGGCCGGGCCGGGCCTCTCCGGGGAGATGAGACCTGACAGCGGGGGGTGGGGGAAGAGGGGGGGAGGTGAGGGCCGAAGGTAGAGGAAGAGGGGAGGACTGCAGAGAGAAGAGCTTGGAGGCTCAGCAGAATGTCCCTCGCCATCCAGTCCAGCCCCTTCCTTTTATGGACGTGAAAATCCGAGGCTCAGAGAGGGAAAGGAACTTGTCCAAGGGAACACAGCGAGTCAAGAGCAGCGCTGAGATTTAAAAAAAAAACCTAAATACCGCTGAGACCGGTTTGGCTCAGTGGGTAGAGCGTCGGCCTGCGGACTGAAGGGTCCCGGGTTCGATTCCGGTCAAGCGCATGTACCTTGGTTGCGGGCACATCCCCCCAGTGGGGGGTTGTGCAGGAGGTGGCTGGTCGATGTCTCTCTCTCTCATTGGTGTTTCTAACTCTCTATCCTTCTCCCTTACTCTCTGTAACTGGTCGATGTTTCTCTCTCGTTGGTGTTTCCAACTCTCTATCCCCTCTCCCTTACTCTCCGTAACTAAAACAAAAATCAATAAAATCTATATATTTTTAAGAAAATCTAAATACCTAGCAGTGACTTGGGAGAAAAAAGGAGAATAGGAGAGAGGGCCTCTGGGCCGGGAAAAGGAAAAGGACTCCACGGAGGCAGGCGGGAAACTCAGAGACGCCGGCAGAGGAAGACATGAGTCTGGAAATGGGGGAGCAACCTTGTCAAGCGCGGGGACCTTGGACAAGAGGAGACGCTCCTTCCCAAAAGGCCACATGAATATGGGCCCAGACGAGTCTTGGTGAGGGTCAGGCCATGAGTAGCGGAGGGAAGGGAGGGAGGGAAACTGAGCCCTGCCTTTACTGTGGTAAAGGAAGTCACTCCCTATCACGGAGGCAAGTCGGGCAGCCTCTGCGGCAGGCTGGGGGCTGACAGGACCCAACAGGCTCTTGGGATCTGCCAGCGGCCCTCTCACCCCCTGGCCGCAGTGCTGGGTCCTGGGCCAGGCCCCTGAGTGTTGGGGGGACACTGGGAGGGCTGAGGGAGCGGAAGGACTAGGGGAGCTGTGCTGAGCCCAGGTGCAGAGGCTGTCCCCATGACTCAGGAAGGAGCAGCTGGGGCCACGAGGAACGGGACGCGAGCTCCAAAACAAAACCTAACACAACGCAGGATGGACGGCTGGGCGGCGTGCCTCGGGGGCCAGGAAAACGGAGGAGGCTGTTCTGGGTAAGAGGAGGGGAAAGAAAGACAGCAGAAAAGAGACAGAGGCTTCAGGCCGGGAAACTCGGTCTTCCTCAGCTTTCCCTTCTACAGCTTGGGAGTAGCAGTCGTGCCCCCTTCCCAGGCCTGTGCGGGTTCACACGCAGAGTTTGTTTAGAACCCTGCCTGGCATGTGGTAAATGCCCAGCGCGCTTTTGTGTGTGTCAAGAAGGAGCATAGAAAGTCAGGGAAGTTGTGGAAAAATCAGGGAGCGACTCAGATGACTGGCTAAGGGCCTGGATGGCACGATCTTGAGGAGGGGATCCATCCGTATGCACGCAGAGAGAAGACTCAGCAAGAACAGTGGGCAGGGTGTGATGGAGGGAGACACCAGCGGAGATGCCGGGGTTCTGGCAGGACGGGTAGGATGAGGAAAGGAGCAGGTTTGAAGGAAAAGAAAGATGACCTTCATTTAAACACACAGGCCTTGCCCTGGCCAGTTTGGCTCAGTGGATAGAGCATTGGCCTGAGGACCGAAGGGTCCCGGGTTTGATTCCCCTCAAGAGCATGTACCTTGGTTGCAGGCTCCTGCCTGGCCCAGGCCCTGGTTGGGGTTTGTGCAGGAGGCAACCAATCGATATGTTTCTCTCACATCAGCGTTTCTCTCCATCTTTCCCTCTCTCTGCCACTCTCCCTAAAAATCAATGAAAAATATCCTCCGGTGAGGATTGGGGGGGAAAAAAAGAAGAAGAAAATAAACATACAGGCCTTTAGCTTTATTAGGCTTCACAGATTTTGATTTTTTTTTTTTTACAAATAGAAAATGTTACACGTTTTTACAAATGTACTTCCTTCACCAGCAAAAGCATTATGACTCGATTTATTGCAATATTCACTTTATTGCGGTGGTTAGGAACCGAGCCCGCAGTATCTCCGAGGTAGGCCTGGACTGAGTTTAAGATGAGAGCAACACATCTCAGTAGAAATAAACATCCAGGAGATGGTTCAACACGCGGATCTTGATTCTGGGGACCATTCTCAGGGCAGTGGTTGAAGCCCTGTGAGGATGCTATAAGGTTCTCCCCCCTCCCAACTGGTGGGCGGAGTTATGACGTTCCTGGTACCTGTCACAGAGACATCCCCAAGACATTGAACCATCAATCAGCGCGTGCCAAAGTGTCCTGGAGCCCACCCCTTCCTGTTCTGCCCTGGGTCCAACCCTCTCCTGTTCCTGCCCTTAAAAGGACCCCCAGACCAGCCACGTGCTGCTGCTCCTCCATGTCCAGGAGGCAGCCTGGCTGGATCTATCTCCATCTCCCCTGTCCCCTCCCCACTCCTTCAGTTCTGATTTCTCTACCTCCGTAATGAGTCCCATTCCTGGGGAATAAACTGTACTTTAAAATTCCTCGGTGGATACCGAAAGCGGTTTGGCTCAGTGGTAGAGCACGGTCTGCGGACTGAAAGGTCCCGGGTTTGATTCCGGTCAAGGGCATGTACATTGGTTGCAGGCACATCCCTGGTAGGGGGTGTGCAAGAGGCAGCTGGTTGATGTTTCTCTCTCATCGACGTTTCTAGCTCTCTATCTCTCTCCCTTCCTCTCTGTAAAGTATCAATAAAATACATTTTTAAAAAATTCCTCGGTGGTCAGTTTCCAGCACCCTTCAAACCTTAGGGATGCCATCGTATCTTCAATGTGACTGAGTGGTGCCTCTGAGGTCCTCTGAACCAGAGGGGACCCTGAGGGCAGGGAGCAACGCAACAAGAAGACCAGGTGGTGAAAGTAAGCGCTGGAGCCCACAGACGCGGGAGCCTGTGGCTGCCCTGAGAGGTGTCGGGCGGAGATCCCGACTTCAAAGCTGCTGCCGGTGGAAGGTTGCAGCTTCGTCCCTGGTCTCGGCCTCAGTTTTCTAGGTCCTGGCTCTGGCAGGAAGCCAACCCACTTCCTCTCTAGGTTGTCCTGGCGACTGCTGTGGCCTATCTTTCTCTGTTCTTTCCCCCTCTTCTCTCCCTCGGGAGGCCGCTGGCAACCTGAGGAGTCATCCCAGCCATCTTGCCGCTGCCCGGTTGTCACCCATCCCTTTGCCTGACCCCCCCCCCCGCCCGCCCCAAGTTTAGAGACCGGTTATATTTTAAGTGTGTCAAGTCAGAAATGTTGGCTTTGAGACACAATTGCAGTGTTACACATCGCTTAGTCCTATAATTAGGGGCTGAGACCTAGGGGCTGACATGGATGTTTGTGAAGCATCAAGTAAATGGGTGGCTCCGGGTTCACTGGGAGGCCCGAGGTGTTGGGCAAGAGGCGGTAGTGGAGACTGAGATCGGGGAGAACGCGGTGGTGGTATTGGCAAATAGCCACAGATTTCCAAAGCAATTGGAATTCTTGAGGTCAAGTAGGCTGAGTCCCCGGGGCACTAGGGCAGTTTCTATTTTACAACCTCTCCGAGATGGGGAATTTCCAAGGGTCTAGTGCCAATGGGCAATCTTGGCTCTGCCTCCACTACTCATTCAGTCAACCACCACTCACTGAGCGACGGGCTCGGGCCCTGGGCCGGGCCAGGGGACAACCATAGTAGTGAGGAACATTCTATGTCTAAGCCTCTGTCAGAAGATAAACATTGAGAGGGGGAAGGAAGAAGGGGGGGGGGAGATAATAGGAATTAGGCCTTGCGTCATGTAAACCCAGACGGGAATTCAAACTTGTGGGGACTCTTGAGCGAAAGTCTCCTCCTCCTCCTCAAATGCATACATTTCCTTTTCCTCCCAGCCCTCTGTCAGGTGCAATACTTTAGGTATACCATACCCCCCTGGACTCAGGGCTCAGTCCCCTCCTCCCAGGTCTGGCTGATTTATTTTTTTCTCCTGAGTCTAATTCTAAATTCGTCGTTTCCTTGAAGAACGCCACACTAATCACAAAGATGAAGCTGCACAGGTGCCCCCTCCGGATCCTCTCCCTCCTCCAAGTCTTCACGGGATGAGGCTGTGCGCGTCCCGATTCCCACATACTCCTCTACCCAAGCTGTTTCCAAGCTTCATTCGTCCTTAGCTGCATCTACATTTGTCCTGGAGACCATTTTTGTCTCAGTTCCTCCAGGCACCGGGCCGAGTGACCCATTCAAGGCTGATGAAGTCTCGGTGACCCAGGCACAGGAAGTTGTGGGAGGTGAAGGACATTTCTGGATGGCTCTAAAATAAGTCCTTTCCCTCTGGTCCCTGACCCAGGACAACCTACTGGTACTGAATAAGTCAGCGGCTCTGGGCTCACTGGACTGGAGGAAAGAGCATCAGGTGACACTGCCTCTAAACCGGTCGTAGAACCTCGGTCACATCAATTGCCTTCTGGGCCTCAGTTTCCTGCTTTGTACGAGGGTCTTGGAGGCACCCGTCCGCTCCGACCGTCTGGGAGACTGCACCTGGCTCCGCCGGTCTCCGGACAGCCTGGAGAAGCCGAGGCACCTCATGCCACTGGCAGTCTGGACGGTCTGCTTTCCAGGATCTAGTCCTGTTCCAATAGTAGTTCTCAGACCTGCTTGGACTCGAATCTGCTTCAGATTTCCAGGAGACGCGAGGCCTGCTGTGTGTAATCCTTTAAGACCCAGACCCTCCTTCTCCCAGAGCAGAGCTGGGAACGGACCGGCCCCTTGAGGAAATACATCCTGGGTGTTCCAGGTTATGTGGAGGGGACATGATGGGCTTGGGATTCTAAATAGGAGACTTCTGGGAAGTACTGGGTGAGTGCTGGGGTGAGTGGCAAGGCCAGAGGAGCTGGGCTACTCAAGGCAGAGCCCGAGCTCAGGAGTTACTGGACCAGAGCATGGAGGACAAGCCGGTGACGGTTCCAGGGCGATGTACACTAGCTCACTGCGCACACAGGCGGCAAGCCGGTCCCCTCACCCAGCTGTCCCAGCCCCATAGGAACTCCTGTAGTTTTCTTTGGCTCAGAGGCAGAAGCGTCCCCTGAGCCCCGGCCCCCCTCTACCACAAAGCAACTGGCTTCCATTACCCCTGTCAGCTCGGGCCCAGCCCCCCGCCCAGCCTGGCTCAGTGCCGTTCCCTTTTATGGTGAAGCTGAGGGAAGGGAAAGCGAAGGGTGAGGGCGGGGTGGTTTCTGGCTGGGCAGAGGGCTGTGGAGCCTCGGAGTGCTTCTCCCCTCCCTAGACCCCGGACAGCTACCCCCAGTCATCTTTATTCTTTCTCCTCCGTGACCCTGCTCTGCTCGGAACCCACGGCCCTCCTTCCCCCCCTGCTGATCCCAGCCATTCCTCCCCTCTCCCTCCCTCACATCCGGGGGGTGATTTCCCACTTGGCCTAAGTCCCACGGTTTGGGTTTGGGTTTAGGGAGGGTCCGCCCTGTTTCCGACGCCTACCTCGGGGTGGGGGTGGGGATGGGGGTGGGGGTGGGAATGGGGGTGGGAGGGAGCCGGGGTAAGGGAGGCACCGGTCAGACCGCAGGCAGGATCGTCCTACGAGTAGGACATGGGACGGACAGGCTGGCTCCGAGGAGAGGAGCACCCTGTTGCCCCAGCTCCACTCGGCACCGCCTCTCATCCCTCACCCCACCACCCCGGCCAGGGAGGGGACCCCGAGGGCAGGGCCCAGAGGAAGCACCTGGCCGGGCCGGGCCGGGCCGGGCGGGAACCGGTGAGCAGCATCGTGGGGGGTAGGAACAGGAAGGGGTGTCAGAGCCTAAGGTCAGGCCACGCCTCCCGCCCGGCCGCACGGCCGCACCCTCGCCCTAGCACCCCGCGGCTCCGGGGAGGCGGTCGCGGCGCCGTTAAACACGTCCCCCGCCGCGCCAGCTGCGCCCAGCTGCGCCGCGCCGGCCCGACGCGCACCACCCCGGGGCGGCGGCCCCACCCAGGCCACGCCCCTCGCGCGCCACCCCGCGGCGGCCCCACCCAGGCCACGCCCCTCGCGCGCCACCCCGCGGCGGCCCCACCCCAGGCCACGCCCCCTTGAGAGCAGGCAGCGGGGAGCAGGCGAGACGGCGGGGCTAGAGAGACCGACCCGACCGGAAGTGCCTGTCCTGGCGCTGAGCTGGCGCAACAAACTTCCGGCTCAGGTCTCCTACCCGGAGCTAGTACGCGGACCGCGAGGGACCCGAGCGCAGCTGGCCAGGTGAGAGGCGCGCAGGTGACCGGGGGGGCGAGGACGGGCCCAGGTCTGGGCAGGGCGTGTGCCGGCCCCAGGCTCAGCCTGTCCCTTCCCCGCAGGATGATTACCGACGTGCAGCTCGCCATCTTCGCCAACATGCTGGGCGTGTCGCTCTTCCTGCTGGTCGTTCTCTATCACTACGTGGCCGTCAACAACCCCAAGAAGCAGGAATGAAAGTGGCGCTTTCTCCGCCCCAGGTAACGGTCTGGGGGTGTAGCACCCAGCCCCCGGACTGGCGAGGCCTTGCCAGGGCCTGCAGGGTTCGAAACTTCAAATCAGAAAGTGGGGGCCAAGCATGCTACAGTCCGCACAGAGGAGAGTGCCTCGAAGTGCCTTTTCCCTCCCTCCCCCTTAAACTGTTCCCTGGGCTGGGTTTCCTAGTCCCCAGATACCCAAGTTGGGGGTATGGGAACAAGGTGGCACTGACACAGGTAGGCATTAGGGTACTGAGGATGCATCCATGAATGAGGATTTGAGCTCTTCACTTAAACAGGCCTCACTTTCCCAAGATGATTTAGACTTATTTAGGCAGATTTTTTTTTTTTTTGAGTGAGGGATTGTAAAGATATAGAATTCTATTTCCATGTTCTGGGGCAAGAGACACTGATTAGGGGTTAGCGGCTATAGACCCAAGTCATAGAGAAGAAGGGGGGGGAGGGGCTGAAGGGCTTGGAAACCAACCTTTACTGTGGGTCACAATGTAAAGAGGAGAGAGGGTGGATGGGAGTTGACTCCCCGAGGACTTCTCCAGAGTAAAACTCTGCATTTTCCTTACCTCAGATCTCTCCCCTCTTTTCTAGGGTTCCAGGACATAGTCTGAGGCAAGATGGAGGGTGTGAGGGGCCTTCACACTTCACCTCATCCCTTCTACCCATCACAGCATATAAAGCAACTACACCTGGATTTTTCCAAACAACTTTTATTTCCTCAAAGTCTTCTTTAACCCTATGGAACAAGAAGCTGCCACTGAATAGGGCCCAGTACAGGGGCTGCTTTCTTTTCTACTCTCCCTGATATAAAAATATAGATTTTTGTGGTCCCAAAATCTTGTGCTGTGGAGGGAGGGAAGGGGTGACACATTCCCTGCTTTGTCCTGTCTCAAGGTGATGCTGTGATGCCTCAGCACGGTGTGACTGGCATTCCAAGAAGTTGTCACATGGAGTCAGCAGCTGAGGAAGGGGACTAGCACAGTTCTCACAGTGTTCCCCATCTTGTGGCTATGTCCTGGGCATGAAGGTCAAGGCATCAGACCCGGGGAGAAACAGTGAATGGGGGAGATTTAGGGACAAAACAAACCTCAGTTTGGCCCATGGGCCCCCCGCTGTAACAAGTCCGAGATTGGGAGTCAGATAGACTACAAGAAATAGGAGAAATGGCAGGGGCAGAGTGGGGCCGTGGAGGCGCAACCTGAGGCAGCCTGCAACAGAAAAGAGAGGAATCAGGGTTGTGAAAGTGCCCCTCTTCTGTTCTGTTAGCCAGGAGTGAGGTGAGAGAGGTGGGATGGGCAAGGATAGGTACAGGATTGAGTATTACACAGTGGTCTGATGCTGGAACCTGCCAGCTCCTAGACCTTGGACCCTAACAGTTTTCTTATTCACTGGAGTGAAGACTGAGGCCATGATGGGGGAAAAAACAGGTACTAGATTCCTAATGAAAGTACATTTAGTCTTTTTTGGGGGTGTGTGTGTGTCAAAGATTCGTTCGGGAAGGAAGAAAATGATCCTGAATGGCAGAATTGGGAACGGGGGGGGGGGGGGGGGTAGAAACAAGAAGTGGGGTGAGGGGCAATCTGCTCACCCTGGTGCAGAGCGGGGTCCCGGCTTCGGCTCACTGCTCTCCCTGGTCCAGAGGATAGGGGATGTGGGGCCCGAAGAGCCTCTCATCCCTCTGCAAGTCGGCGGTGAGCCCCAGCCCAACCTGGGCCTAGCCTGTGGACAGGGGGTGGGCTAAGAAGCTGGGTTCTTCCGTGAATATTTGTGCTTCTAGAGTTCCCATGAGTAATGCTGTAGTTTAGCAGTCAATACAGGAACTAGGACCTTTATTTCTGGGCAGTGTCTCTAGCTGAGCGGGGATCAGAGAACTTGGGTTCAGTCTATACCTATATACTCTGAGTCATATTTAACTAGGGGAGGCAAAAGGATCCACCATTTAACCTCCATGGCTATATCATGGCCAAGATTTGTACCAAAGACAAGTACTGTGTAGAAAGCTGTTGGAGGATTGGTAGATCTTTCTCAGAGCCTTCTGTGCCTTGGCCCCTGCCAGACCAGCTTACGTTTCTCCCATCCATTCACCTTCTGCCTGTACCCAACGTTAGCCAAACTAGCATGGGGGTCTGGACTGAATTGGAGTTGGTGGCACAGCTGTTCCTAGGAGCAGCGATCAGATGTGTTACCTGGGGAATCCGGGACCCCTCCTGGCGGGAACTCTCCTCGGGCAGGTCTGGGCAGAAAGAGAGGAGAAACTAAGGGCGGGGGCAGACAAAGCCAAAGCTAGCAGGCTGAGGTTGGGGTTTATCTGGCAGGGACATGGGTTGAAAGCAAGCAGGAGACCTGGCTTGAAGGGGATGGGACACTTGACAGCAGAACAGCTCTTAAATGGTTGGGGGACAGGTAAAGCATTGCTGGGCATTTCCCCCCTACTACCCAGATGAACAGCTGCTGGTTGGGTTCTGCCACAGTTGTTATGCTGGGGACTGGGGAAGACCCAGAAATGTTACCTGTAATCGGGTCCTGATACAGGGGATCCGAGGTCCAGTTCCTAGTAGACCTTTCCCAATCACCATGACAGCCTCTGGCTTGTCCCCTGAGGACAGGAGTGAGCAGTTGCTTCCTGAGAACAAAAGAAACTTGTCAGGGTAAGGGCCATGGAGAAGAGGGAACTTCTGTTAGGTCAGGGTTTCTCAATATTGGCAGTACTGACATTCTGGGCTGGATAATTCTTTGTGCCATTGTAGGATGTTTAGCAGCATCCCTGGCCTCTACCCATTAGATGGTGTTCCTCTTCCTGCCCCTCCCCATTTATAACAACCCAAAAGGTCTGCAGACATTGCCACATGTGCCGAGGTGGTGAGGCGGTTGCCCTTGGTTAAGAAGCTCTGCATACTCTAGTCTTGTTCAGGGGGTGGAGCCAAAAATCAGAGCTTGAGTTAGTCTGAATTTATAGACCTTAAGCCTGTTCCAATCAAATGTGTGAGCATTTAAGGATCAAGTCGGCAGTACCCAAGACGGGTGGATTGAGGACTACCCAGCGGAGAGAGTTAAGGGATGAGAAGCAGGCACTGAGGGAGGTACAGGATGCTGGACTGGAGTCTTAGAAAGCATCCTACCCAGTCCTTCATACAGCTGGGATACAACAGAGAGCAGATGGCCAAGGCTCTGTGCTCGGCAAGGCCACACATTTGCGGCGATGGCAGGCCTTTCCTTTTTTCCATCTGCAGTTTTGTCTAACGTTGCCCAGCTCCTGGAGTCAGGGAGCATCAATAAGTAGCAGGAAGGAAAAATCATAATGCTCCGCAACCGTAAAAGTGAGGATTAAATGAAATAGTGAGTTTATACCAGTGGCTGCCACAATATAAATGCTCAATAAATGGTAACTACTATTTTATTATACAAAGAGATTCAATAAATTCCAGCTTCCTGTACATAATCTGGGTGATAATTGATGTCCCCGGTATAGAGAGGCCTATATCACATCAAGCCCTAGCTGGTTTGGCTCAGTGGATAAAACATTGGCCTGCAGGAACAAAAGGTCCCAGGTTCAATTCCGATCATGTACCTTGGTTGCAGGCTCCTATCCAGTCAGAGCTCAAGCAGGAGGCAACCAATCACATTGCTGTTTGTGTCTTTCCCTCCCACTTTCCCTAAAAATCAATGGGAAAATATTCTCGAATGAGAATTAACAAAAAGAAAAAGGGAGGTCCAGGTCCGGTGGCCACAGAGCCGCAGGGCTTTCCTCAGGGGCCCGTCTACGCCACGCGTGGTGAGGAAGGGAGGAGGCTGGCAGGGCGTACAGACCTGACATGCTGAGGGAGCTGGGCAGTAGGCAGGGGCCCAGGTTGCGTGAGGAGGTTGGGCTAGAAATGGCAGGCGTTGGGGGTGAGGCCAGGCTGCTTGAAGGAAGGCGGTAGGTGAGTGGCTGCTGCCGCCGTCTCCTGTCCTGGCTTCGGGGCTCTGAGTGGAAGGGACGCAAGCAGAGAGGGCAGGTGAGTGCGGCATTCGTCCACCGCCCCACTGGCTCTCCTTGGCCAGAAGATGCCCGTTTTCAAACTTGCCACACCAGCGTCCCTTGTCTGAGGAAACGCAAGATGAGTAGCAAGTCCTCTAATACTTATTCCAGTATCCAGTTCCCGGCTAGCCCTCATCCTCACTTCTCTGGCTAACCAGCTTACCCACAAGCACATTCTTTTGGCAAAGGAATTATTGAGCTTGGCTTCTAAACAGCTTTCCTAGGTTCTCCTCTTACCTCTAACTGCTCTTCAGCTAATCTTCCTGCCCCTTAAATTGTGGTGTCCCCCACCATTCTATCCTCGGTCCTCTCTTGCTCAGCATATTTTAAACTCTCAGATCTCCCTCTAGCCCTGTTCTAAGTTCTCACTGTCTACCTGGCAAACTCTCAAACAACATCCATTTCCTCCCACCCTTTCTTTTGTTCTCCTTATCTTCTGGAAGATCTTGCTAGAAACCTTGTTTCATCTTTCAACTCTTCTGTACATTTATATTTGTGTTTAACCAAATCTGGACAATTCTACCTCTACCTTCATTTGAATTTCTTTATTCTCTCTTGCTATTGACAGTGTCCAGATACAGGTCTTTTGAGCTCATTCGGGCTTTTGAAAAATATTCTCCACTGGCCCCCCTCCTTTTTGCAGTCCATTCTTTATGCAGATGCCAGGAATTGTTATTCTAAAACACAGGCCTAATCAAAAATCACTTAGGCTCAGAGAAGGGGGAGATACTGCAGGTCTTTTAAAGGACAGAGTCTAAACCTTGTACAGCATTTAAAGCCCTGCCCACTGATTCGGGTCTACTCATCCTCAGAAGGATGCTGACTGACGTGATCCTTCACATCCTCTGCTACCACCCCTGGGGCTCCTAGCTGTGCGGTTCCTCTAAAATGTCTGTTGCCTAGGGAAACCTTGGATATCTAATGAGTCCCATCTCAAATGTCACCTCTGTGAGACCTCCTTGACCATGACTGGTAGAATTAATTGTTCTCTTCATTGTCCTTTATTCATGTGGCTAGTAATTATTTATGGTTTCTCCCTCATTAAATAATTTAGTACATGTAAAGGACTTAAAATAGTATCTGGCACATACCAAGAACTCAATAAATGTTTGCCAATATTCTAATTAGAACTTGAGTCCCTTGAGGGTAGGGACTTACTCTAATACTATGTATGCTGGGTGCCAATTAGAGGCTAAGACTGCAGCCAAGAGTCAGAAACAGCCAGAACTTAGGGGGCCAGGAAGAGTTGGTACAGCAATGCCAACAAGACAAAAGCCAGAGACTCAATGCCAGTCAGGTAACCTGCAACATTACCCACCACAGAGATGCAGTAGAGCCTAGACCTGGCTAATCCTTTGGTTAAAACGGATGTCGCTATGATTTCCAAGTGACAGTGCACAGTAGGCAGAAATAACGAACTTGGGAGAGGGGGAAAGAGCTGGGTTCTAGGAGGTCTGAGGGACCTCCATACACAGGATGAGAGAACAAGCAGGAGTGGGCAACAGCCTTTGGGACGTTTGTAGGTTCCGGTGAGGAACTGCATGACAGTCAAGGAGGTAGGAAGCACAATAGGCAAATGATGTAAAAGAATGTCAGTGTGACATGTAGGGACCATGGGAAAGATACTAAGGATACACTGAGGAATCCTGCCCGAAGGAGAGTTTCAGGATAGAAGACAAGGTCTGGTTTAGGGGAGAAGGCTGATCTGGAAAGTTAAGGCATTTAGACAGCATTTCAACTCATCACTTAAGACTCTTAGGATCCAGCCAGCCCTGCTGTGAATCTGGCAATGTGAGCACGCAGCACTTTCTCATGTTTGGCGTTTGGCCTTCTCAGTCCCCATGGAGACAAGAATTAAAGGGAAGAGCCCCAATTCTATTATTTCTTGTTCTAAGCTTAAGGCTGAGTGCAGGAGTGATATGCAATCAGCTCTGCTTCTAGAGGTGTGAGATGATGTTTTATTATGCTCATCTGCTATAGGTTCCATTTTGGCAGTGGCAGGACAGTCCTGGGGCAAAGGTCTGAGAGGAAGAGCCAGACTGACCTCACGTTGTATGAATTAGGATGGATATTCTAAAGCTCCCAAGTTTTTGCCTTTTATTTATTCAGCAAATATGTGTTGATTGTTTAATAAGGGCCAGGTAGGTGCTGGGTGATAAGGGATAAATAGATATGTTATGGGACATTTCCTGCCATCAAGTAAGTTTTAACAGGAAACCTTTGTTTGCAGTAGAAAAAGTAAAGGTAGTGCTAGTGCTAGAGGCATTCTTCCTGTGTCCTTTGACTCACTTCACAAAGGAACCTCCACTCACTATTAAGACTTTAGCTTCTCTACCAAAAGCGCCTGTCAGCTGAGCCATGGCATCAGAGGCCAGGAAAGGGTTCTAGTAACCTCAGGTTAAGCGTCAGAGCTGGGAGGAATGAGGGCGGTGGTGGAGGACAAGAGCTGAAGACATAAAAAAATGCAAGTCCCTTGTCCTTGACCCCAGTGTCCTGCCGGATTGGCTGGAGGGCAGGGCGTGTGTTTCAGGCATTGAGACTATTGCTTGAATCCAGGGCCAGGACCAATATGAAGCGAGTGAGGCACAATACAAGGAGATCCTGGCCTGACCTGAGAACATGTGCCTTCTGTTGTGTGGCCTGGGCCTCCCCGTCCTTGTCAGTATGTAACCAACAGAAGCCGGTTCGCCTCTCCGCCCTCTCCCTGGCCTTCCTTTGGCCTCTGTTGCATCCGGTTTTACACCAGTATCTTGTAGACTTTTGACTTTCCTCACTCTACATTGCATTAGATAGTCCCATGACCTCCTGCCTCCTCTGCAGCAGCTGCCGCTAAGGCTGTCTGCGCTTCTGGGCCTGGTCTGGGAAGGGGGTGCTCATGGCCTCTTTGGCAGCCGGGGGACAAGGAGGTGCCAAAGATCCTGGCACTATGGTCAAGGGCGTTGGGAGTGAAGGTTTACTCAGAGGCTCTTCTGGCCTCCTGCCCCCGGAACACTTCTGGTCAACCCAAGCTGTTACTTGTTAGCCTTCTAAAATGTCATCCCTGAAGGCAGAATCTGCCAGACTAGTTCCCTGAACCCCTGCCTTAAGCTTCTGACTGGGCTGCTTGGATCTTTTCTGAAATTTCCTGGATAGCCCAATCTCATGTTTTGTTCTAGCCAATAAGGGATAGTCACCAACTAAATGTATAGTTACCGTATTTGCCGGCGTATAAGACGACCCTTTGGCCCTGAAAAATATGCCTCCAAGTGGGGGGTAGTCTTATACGGCGAGTATATAACAAACTCTGTATTTTTAGTGGAAATGTTAGGGTGTCGTCTTATACACCCAGTCGTCTTATACGCCGGCAAATATGTATTTTTCAGGTAAGTGTGATATGATTTGTATACATTAGGGGAAATTTTCTTATAAATAGCTACATAAGTGAAAAAAATCTCTGTCAAATCACAATCCCATTTTTTGGGTCCAGAAAGTATAGCTGCTTTACTGTTAGATCTCAGAGATACAGGGTTGTGTTCTTCCTGTTTCAGAAGACCAAGTATGTCTGTGCCACAGGTCCCGTCCCAAGACAGAGCCAGTCTACCATCCTCGGGTCACATCAGGGACCTTAAGAGATAGAGCAGCAAAAACTGCAACGCCAGTAAATGCCCAAGAGAACAAGGCGGCCGGATTCCTGGAATCTGACCTTTCAGCCACTCACAGTATTCCTGGTTTGTTATTAGCAACCCTCTTCTTGACCCTTTACTGCAGACATAGTTTCGTAGTTCTTACAAATATTTACTCAAGTCCCTGGGATGTCTTTACGCAAACCAGTTCTGTCTGCTTCTAAGCTCATTCACCTGGGGGCACAGCGTCTCACTTGGTTTTACCTGCGCCTCCATGTGGGGTACTCCTAGATCTGACCCTGATGTCACCTTTTCTACACTTCGGCCCTTTTTCTGCCTGCAGGACATCTCCACTTAGATAAACTCACCACCTTTTCTTCCAACAATGTCTGTGTCATCAAGATCTTTTTCTTTAGCTTGTAGTCCCGAAGCTGTCTCCCACCATCATGGGGGCCTGCCACTCTGTTTCTTATTCTCTAGACCCTGGTACAGACGCTAGTCTTTTCATGCATAACCCACTCCAAGGACCCACGTCCCTTGCCCGCCGATATACACAGTTCAGACAGCTCTCTTAACCTAAGTCTTTTATCCCCACCATTCTCAGAAGCAGCACATATGTCTCATTAACACCTAATCTTTGTTTTCAAGACATTCTTCTTCCTCCGACCCCTCTCCACCTGACTCCCATGGTAAAAGGTTTGGCCCCTGGAGCCAGCTAGTACACTTGCTTTTTGTCCTCTCTGTGCAGCAGCCCTGGTCTGGCTATCAGTCTCATCTCTGGAATGTTTTTGTCAAACCATATACCAACTCCCATTCTTCAAAACCACTTCTCAACTAAACATTCTTTGGCTAATTACCCTCTTGTTTACCTATGACAGTAGCTCCCCAAGTTCTCTGTATGTTTACAATGTGTGTGTGCTTTTATGTTGTGTTTACTGTCCTGTGTCCTTATTAAGTTTCAAATCAGCCAACTAAAAATTACTTTGTACTGACTGAGAAACCCAGTTCTTGTCCCTCCCTCACGGAGTTCAGTACAGCTCTCTGCATGGGAGGGTCAGGGAGGCTGTCTGAAACTGCCCAGCATCCTCCAGCGAGGACCCAGACCCTATAGGCTCTTTGCTATTTCCCTCTTGTGGAAAGGGAAGGAGAATTTATGATGCTGATATTCCTTCCTACGAACTCTGAGTTAAGAGGAAAATAAATTAGAAGATGGGAAATTCAAGTATAATGGGGCATGGAAAAAAGCATGTGTGAATACCTGCCACTAAGTAGCTGTGCACTTTTGGATAAGTCACCCTTAAACAGCCTTGTATCCTCATCAGAAAAATAGAAATGCCATCCACCCCGCATGGGCCTCATAAGTGTTAAATGAAATTTATGTGATACTGTTTATTCACTGTTTATTGTTAAATATAAGGCATTTTATTACTTCAATACTCCCCTTCAAACACAGTATACAAAAGTGCTTTTCAATGAAGATAGAATCTCAAAGAATGGGACTTGGAATATAGGCAGAGGCAACGATGACGCACGCCCGGGGTCGAACACGGTGCTGTCCAAGCTGGGAGGGCCCGCTGCTCTCCTCTGGCTACTCTAACTGGGGCCGTCAGACGCCCACAGCAGTGACCCAGTGCGTGCTTCTGGTCTCACCAAAGCTTTGATGCAAGCCGAATAGCAGGGAAATGCTAACAAGGCTGAGTGTGGCTTGGAGACCAGCAAAGCTCTTAGCTCCAGCTTATAAGCCTCCATACTCTGGCAAGACTTCTGTAGCCCAGAAGCCACATACAATATACCTGTGGTTTCGTGCACTTCCAGAAGTGGCACTGCAAGTCTCCCTACCACAGCCTGGCCACGCCCAAGAAATAGCTCCATAGGACTTTCCTCTTTTTCCCCCCCTCAAGGCCCTTCTGCTTCTGGTGTACATTTTGACCCAGAATCTCATCTTAGTAGGCAGGGTCTCATCAGGCCAAACTGCGGGCACGGAAGCAAAGCTAAGCAATTGTGACCACTGCTGGAAGGGGCTAGACTGCTGCTTTGTAAGCTACAACAGAATTTGTCTGCAGTCCACCTTTCTTTGGAAACGTTAGAATCCTTCTGATAACTTTCTGAATAGGCTCTGAAGCCAGGAATAATTTCAGCTCATAGGACCTTGGATAGGATTCTTCTTCACTTCACAGTGCTGCAATTTGGATCGTGAGGGCATTTCCTTATGCTGCCTCCAAGGCAGCTTGACACTGTCCTTAAAATGGAGGCTCCATGTCTGAATGGCCTTGTTCAGCCAGCGTTTCATCCTTACACACTCCCCTGCCTCCCAACATGTGAAGCACAGTCCAAGGACACCGCCTCTGCCACAGAGTGCCGCTTGGAGCTCATGCCGCAGGGAACACCAAGGTCACAGGAGAGGCTGCAGATGCTGCTAGAAACTAATTTTATTGATTCACTTCCTCGGTCCCAGTCCAAGTGTGTATCTTCAAGCTCTCACTTCCCCCAACAATGCCCCAAACAACTAAACACCTGTTGGAGTGGCTCCCAGACTAGCTTACCTCTCATGGGGCCCAGCACCCGGTGGCTGACCTTTTGGGTGCTAGAGCCCAGGCCTGGCAGTCCTGCAGACCGACTGCTATGAAAAGGAAAGCTGGGGGAGCTCTTCATCTGTGGAGAGTTTTGTTGGCTGGTGAGGCCGCCGCCAGCACTTGCGCCAGTGCTAAAACTTCGCACGCGGCTCAAGGTATTTTCAGAGCAGGAAACAGGCAATCCGCTGCAAAGAAGCAGATGCCAGTCAACCTATGTGATTCAGGGAGGTTGTGTCCCAAGTCTTTCCCCAAGGTCGATGCTCAGTAAAACTTCACCTCTGGGGTGAAAACGCATAGGGACTCATTCACAGGGAAAGGGAGGAATTCTTTTGCTGACAGGGGCATCTCAGAATGCCTAGTGCCCTTGTTCACACACATGCATCAGGAGCCAGAGGGGCCATTCCTGGGCATCTTAAACCCGTGTGAATTCTTCATTGCCTTGGTGCTGGCCTTTGGACCTCTCAACCAGTTACAACCACTGGGAGCTGAGCCCTGCCCCCACCCCAATTATATTTGACTTTGTGCAGGGCTGATTCCCAATACCCAGGAAGCATGTAGCTCCAGGTAAAAGGGAGTGGATCCATTCTCGAAAAATGAGCTGATGTAACTCATTTTAATTAACCCTGAAAATATTTACCATGTGGTCCTTTTAGAAGTAGGAAAGGAACACAGACCCCTGGGAATTCCTCGCTCGAGAGCCCTATTTCACTCTCATACTCTCTCCCTTCCACCCTGCTGGTCTTACTTGTTAGTTTTGGGTAGAGTTCGAGAGCCTTTCTTCTTGATGACACCCAAGGTCACAGTGCTGCTTGGACCTCGAATGCTACGCACGTGTTTTAGCATCCAGGCCCGGAGGTTCGTGAGGCTGCTGTGCTCAGACATCACAATCCGGGGCCACGGATTGCATTCGGCCATGTCCAGAGCTGCAATGGCCATAGCTCGTCCCACCTGTGGGGGAGTCGTTTGGCTCAGTGTCTTGGTCTTCCAACCAAGGCTGCTGTGTTGGGGTGGGGTGCACAGCACAGAGGAAGGGGAGGCCAGACCTCAGATTTGCTCAATGGAATTGGTTCAATGGGGACTCCAATCTTTGTGCCCAGGCTGTTTATTGATAGTGTACTTAGAGCTGCTCCCTAAACTACTGTTCATTTGGGGCCCTCATCCATCACCAGTTGGGGCAGGTGTGCTTTCTGGCAGGCACCAGGAAGGGTTTCTCCCAGCAGAAGGTGCTTGGATCTCTTCCATAACCAACAGCCCTTCTACTCCTCTTATGCCCTAGGACACCAGGGATCAAGATCACAGCACACGGCTTTTAGCCCAGGGGTGAACTAACCCGATATGAGGAGGACAAGCTCAGAGGCAAAGGATCTGACTTAGATGGGTGACGGGAGCCAGAAATAGAGCCCATCCATCCTCTCAACACTGTGACAGTCAGAGACCTGCTCCTCTTAACTGAGGAAAAGAGACAGTGGTGAGCCTTTCCTCGGAGGAGCTGAGAGGCAGCAGGAGAGAGGGCCTTCCCAGACTTTGAGGTTCTCCTGTCCCCCATTTATCCCTGTGTTCATACCTGCTCAAACAGCTCCACAGTGTATCTGGAGGGGAAAGCCGGCGGGGGTGGGGGGCTGGCACGCCCGTTGTCATGGCAAGCGGCAGGGATGCTGTTTACTGAGCGTCCAGTGTTGTAGTTGCATTCAAGTGTGTAGCTAAGACACAGAGACCTTCATCAGTGTCCTGCCTGGACAGAATCAGGACAGAACTATGGGGGACAGCCTAGTAGTCTAAGAAGGTAATCACTTGGGGGGAGAGGAGGAAATGGACACAAATAGAAAGTCCTAATTCCTAGCCACCAGCAACAGACCTCCGCACTGTATCAAATACACAAGAAGTCCCAACAAGGTAGACTCCCAGACTAAAGCCAATAATGCTATTTGTGAACTTGCCTTTTCAAAAGACTTGGGCCACCCCTGCCCTGCAAACCCCCTAAGTATTGCTTTTTTAAGGAGGCTACTTCATCTACCGTATCCCAGTTCCCACCCAACCTGTGGATGATCCCTGAGGCTTTGTAGATTGCAACCCGGCCGCTTCCCTCCTTAGACTGGCCATCTCTGCGGTCTCGGGCATACATGTTCTTCTCTGAGAAATTGCAGCCCTGGAAGTCGAAGTGGGCTGAGTTCAAGGAGATGAGCTTTGGATAAAGCATATTTTCTACCTGTTTGAGGAGGAAAAAGGCAACTCAAAGACAGAAAGAGAGCTTGAGGGCAAGGCAGACATGGCAAGCATGGGGCCATGTGACTAAGATACCTTCACAACCATCAGCGTTTCTTGAATTCTCACGGGACATTTGACATTATTTCCAACTGTGGGAAAGGTGCAGTTCTACCGTTTTAAGCTCTTAGATTCTGCTCTTCAATAATGCAAAATTTTCCTTTCCCCCTGGTTTTCCCAATTCTAGAAAAGACTATGATGCCAACAGATTGACCCTCTTTTAGGGTCAGGATGTAACAGGCCCCAGTGTCATCCCTTTTTGGCCTTTTCAAACTGTAGTCCACCCTCAGAAGTAGTCCACTTTGAGTGTGTGTGTGTATTTAATATATTTTTATTAATTTCAGAGAGAAAGAGGGAGAGAGAGGATAACATCAATGATGAGAATCATTGATCGGCTGCCGCCTGCATATCCCCTAATGGGGATCGAGCGGGCAACCTGGTCATGTGCCCTTGACTGGAATCCAAACCAGGACCCTTCAGTCTGCAGGCCGACGCTCTGTTCCCTGAACCAAACTGGCTAGGGTGGTAGTCCACCTTTTGCAGCCATAGGGTTTCCTGACCTGACAGAAAGTCACCTTCCCTCTGTTGGTCCAACCTTTATGTCCTAACCTGCAATACCTCCCACACTCACATGACATTCGGTGGACTCCTACCTGGGTGGTCTCATCACTAAAGCTGTTTCCATACATGAAGCAGCCCCTTTTGGAAGCATGTCCGTGCAGGTCCACATAGTAAGCCACACCACTCTCTTTTGGGGGGATGGTGTCGGGGGCTGGCTCCTCAGCCTCCGTGGACTGTGGTGGCACAATCCACACACTGCTGGCCTTCTGTTCTGCTAGCTCAGTCTGTATCCAGGGCTCAGGGTTATCCCCATCACACGGGTGCCCAATATGAGTTTCAATTTGGAGATTGTTGGCTTTCTCAATCTCAGAAAGCGGGGCGTCAGGACGGAGACGAGGACTGTGCTGTTGTGCAGAGGGACTCTGGGAGTTCAGACGGGAGTGCACATGGTGGTAGAGAAGCACAGCTTTGGCCCCGTAGATGGCCGGGTGCAGGACTACATCAGGCTTCAGGTACTGACGGTTCAGGTTCACTCCACGCGAGTCTGTGCTGTAGGAAAACAAGGGCTGAAGCAGGGTCCAGAGGGCTGGGCCGGCAAGGCAGACACTAGAGTAGATGAAAAGAGACTGCGGGAGAATGACTTGTAGAAGGAGAGGCTGAAGTTGCATCAGGAAAGAAAGAACTGAGGATAGGTGCTCTCCTTAATCTGCTGTCACTCCTGCAGACACCTAGGATAGCTCCCAGGTGGGCCTGCAGCTATTCTAGCTCTGCTCCTTCCAGAGAGCTAGGAGACGGGATCCCATTCCTTCTCAGGCCACTGGACAGTCAGATGGGCTTACCCATATTTGGGTGCAAGAGGGTGGGGAATGCAGGAAGAGGTAGACGAGAGGCTGATGGTGTTTCACTGAGCTGCAGGGCATGAGGGGGACCGAAACAACCCGGAGGGGTCAGGGAGGCTTCTTACCGGTAGTGGCCCCGGACCACACCATCGGGGTTCAACATAGGAATCAGCTTAAAGACAAAGAGGCGACGTAGGGTTTGGGCCCGGGGATCATCAGGTCGAAGGATGAAGTCCAAGAAGCCATTGAAGACAAAGCTAGATGGCGTCTCTCCAGGGTGTACCCTACTGCTCAAGAAGAATATCTGACACGGAGAAGAGAGCAGCCGTTAGGTCAGTTACACTAGAGTTGGACTGGAGCAGGACGTAGGGGGCGCTGTGGGGAAGGGGATGAGGCAGGAATGGAGAGCCACTGGATTTCCAGCTGCTGCGTCTGCAGTGGAGGGGGAGCCGTGGCCTTTGCCTCAGATGCAGGCTGAGCCTGTGGTGAAGATGCCCCGTGATAACGTGACTGTAACCTCTCAGCAGTGCCTGCGCCAGGAATGGCCAGGCTCTTGTCTTTATACTATTTCCACTCACCCTCTTGCCTGTGAATCGGAATGGCCGGGGGGTGCTGATGTCAGGAAATAGCTGCTCTAGACGGGGCTCTCTATCTTCTTCAAGCCCATGGTAGGAGCTGATCGTTAGCAGATCTACACGAAGTCCATCCAGAGAATAGCAAAGGATCTCCCGGTGGTAATAGATGGTATCCAGAGAGCTGTAGGGATGCAAATAAGCCATTACAAGTCCCTCAAGTCCTAGCAAGAGGTGGGCCTTGTCAGGAGCCCAGAATCTGTAGGACCTGGCACTTCACCCCGCCTTGGGGACCTTACAGTCCCTCCTGGTGTTTCAGGGGGCTGAGGATTGGGCGGGTCTGCATCGCCAGAATGCAGAGTACAGGACAGGATGAACGTGTTTTCCCCCAGTTTATGGCTCCCTAGGATAGATTATTTTGCATTGACAAAGAGCTGCCCTCAGTGAGGACAGAAAAAAAAGGTGTGCTGACGAAATCCTGGATAACTGATGGGAGCTGGGGTATGAAGGGCTTGAACCGCACAGGGGGGTGAGTGGAGTGGAGGTGGAGGGATGCTGAGATCAAGGTTACACAGGAATATGTTTGTCAGAGGCATCCCCAATCCCACATTCTGTCCTGAGAAAAGAACTGATGAAGCTTTGGTTCGGGGTCGTAGGCAAGTCCCAGAGGTGCTGGGCGGTCCGGGACTGCGTGGCAGGAGTGGGAATGGGGCTGGCACCTGCTTTGGATAGGGTGGCTCTCCAGAAAGCGCTGGTCTAGCTGGTTTAGCAAATCCTGGCAGTCACTGTAGGAGAAGGGGTAGCAGAAGGCGAAGAAGGTGGTGGCCCCACGGCCCTCCAGGAAACGGTGAACAAAGGTCAACACAAACTGCGTGTCCGTCATCTGAGGAGCAGAGGAAGAGGAGGGGCAACATGCCATGGCTGTCAGAACGAAGATCCTCGTGGAGTCACCAGGGGCTGGCCTCACCCCCTTATCACATTTACCAACTTCCCTCCCATCACATCACATCACACACACACACACACACACACACACACACACACACACCACACACTCAGAAAGTCCCTCTGAGACTCCATATGGCAGGCAGCTTCGTTGGGGCTCCCCGAGGCCGGGGCTTCTCGGGGACTCCAGCAAGTGCTGCAGGGAAAGCAGGTACCAAGACCCAGCGTTCTGCCTGCCGAGTAGTGCTCAGTATGAAGGGTAGCTCCTCCTCCTCCTCACCCTCCTCTGCGTTTAACACCCAGGTCTGTGCTTCCGCCTTGTGATAAACTTACCTCAAAGGTAGGCCGGTCTCGAATGCGTTCCCAGCGCGGCCGGCTGGGCAGCGTGCGCACGAAGGGGGCCATGCCCTGCGAGTACAGCTTGCTTTGCTTGTTCATGTTCATAATATTGATCTTGATGAGTTTCCCCGGCAATCCTCCCCGGACACTGAAGTAAAACCATGACCTGGAGGCCAGAGGAGGAGAGGCCGGTCATGACACAGAGCGGGCCAGAGAGGGGAAGGGGGGAGAGCAGTAAGGAGGGGAGAGGGAGGCAGGCGGGGTGGGGAGAGAAGGAAGGGTAGTGTGCTGGTATGATCTGCGAGTCAAAGGGTTGACGGAGCATGGGCTTGGGGACGTCCCTCCCTTTTGTTTCTTCCACCCTCCACTAGTTTCCTCTTACCTGTTCCCATTCTCATATTCAGTTTCAGCGCAGTCTGGCCGGGTCCACACGTTGAACTCATAGTCAGGGGAAGAGGCAGTGCTGCTGGTGGGGGGTAAGACGCTCCCTGCCACCCCCTCCACATCACTGGACGCAGACTCCACTTTCTCCACATGGGCTAGGTTCCCCGAATCAAATCGAGAACTGAACAGCAGTCCCCCACAGCGCAGCTCCATGGCGGGGCTGGGGAAGCATCCTCCTGCTCCGCACTGGCCCTGAGAGCTGAAGAAAACAAGGGGGTTGGGTTAGGGAGAGCGAGGAAAAAATGGGGGAAAAAAATTTTTTTTTTGGGGGGGGGGTAATCTCCCAATAAATTAGCGCTTCTCTTAGGGAGTGCCCTACACAGTAAGAGGTTTCCTCCGTCAGAAAAGGCAGGAGTGGCCTTCCATCAAAGGCCAAGAAAAAGCAGCCTTTGGGCCTCCCACCAAGGGTTATAACTGACCCACAAAGGACTCCATGTTACTGCAAGTTGGCTAGTCTAGAAGTAAATACTATGAAATACTAAACTCTAAGCTTCTTTGCAGCCTGAAGATTAGAGAATATAATCAGAGGCCAGACTGCCCAAACCTAGCCAAGATACACCTGCGGCCGGCAACCCATGGCCAGCTTGCAAGATGGGCCTAGATCGGCCCCTCGCCGGCCACGCAGAGTGGGAAGAACAAAGTTTCTAAATTTCCGTGGGCAGCTTCCTGTCTCCACTCCCCTGACCTCACAAGTACTGACCAGGGATTCTCCGGCTCTCCAAGGGCCGGCTTTTCCTTTTTGTCATTACCCCTTGCCTACCATGGAAGAAAAGTAGGAAAATGTGGCTTTTGCCAAGCCGAAGGGCACTGGACAGAAGCCACTCGCTCACCTAGAGGCTCAGCTCAATTCCATCTAGGGCACGGATCTGTTTCCACCCTCTGCCCCGCAAGCCCGGGAGTCCCCCACAGGCTCCTCTGGTGGTTGAGGGTGAACAATGGGTGTTGTATCCCTGAAAGAGTGGCCGTTGGGGGGTGGGGGGTGGCTTCACCACCCCGGACCCTGGAAGATAGGGTCTGCCGTGGGCGGGGAGGGGCTGGAGGCAGGAAGGGGGCACCGTGGACTCCGGGAGAGGGGGGGCGGGGGCCGGGAAAGGCGGCGGAGGTGAGGCCACCGGGTGGGGGTGGGGCCGGGGCTCGGGCTGGGGGGCGGGGTGGGTTCCAGAGGCGCTCGGGGCTGAAGGGGCTGGGAAGGGGGCGGCGCCGGGGCGGGCGGGGCGCCCTCCAGCACAGCCCCTCACCTCTCTCTGGGCCGGCGATCCCGCTCCCTTTCCCGCTAGCGAGGTGCCACCTCGGGCCCCGGCACCCGGGACCCAAACAAAACCCGAGCGCCGTGGTGCCGGGACCCCGCTCTGCCAGGAAACAAGAAGCCTCTCGCCTATTGGCCGCGGGTCCAGCTGGCGACCCGCCCAGTAAAGCCCGCTGCCATTGGCCAGCGCGCGGGGTTCCTTGGGCGCGCGGCGCCGGAGCCAGTGCCGTTTGGGGGCCGAGCCGCCGCCGGGCGGAAGGTGCCGCGAGCGTGTTCTCGGAAGCCAGCCAACGGCCGGCCTGCCTGCCGGCCGGAGGGGGACAAAGTAACAGAGTAGTGAACTGAAAAGACTTAACGTTAAAAATAAAGGGGCAGCGTCTGAAAGTAATCGTTGTCGGCCGCGCTCTTCCGGACTGTTACAGACAACCGACCGTCTCCCGCTCCCGTCTCGGGAAGGGCAAAAACCAGAGTGGAGGATGCGGGCATCGATCCCGCTACCTCTCGCATGCTAAGCGAGCGCTCTACCATTTGAGCTAATCCCCCGGCTGTGGCTGCCTCCCTTCCAGTTACCTTACAGGTTGTTACAAGATGTCTGCCGACCAATGAAAAAACCAAAATTTAGGACGTTTATTTAGCACCCGAATATAATGGAACCATAGGCAAATTTTTTAAAAGGTAGAAATAACTACACGTAAGCAATAGTAAGAAGGTCTTAAATAAAACACCGAATATATCTGCATTTAACCCACAAAAAAGTACTCACACTACGTAGCCTGACCAGTTGCCTATGTTCTACAGAACATTGTTAGTGCTCGGGAATTCAGTCTGCCCTCAAATAAACCTCCCCACGTACCCAAATTGGGTGGAGGTTAAAAAGGTTGTACGAAGTCCTTCGAGCCGGAATCGAACCAGCGACCTAAGGATTGCCACAGCCCATCCACTACAGTCCTCCGCTCTACCAACTGAGCTATCGAAGGCCCCGCTGCTTCAAGCGGCCGCAGATTGCTCTCTAATGTTTACCGAGGCCTCGCTCCGCCAGGATCTCAGAGCTTTCTAGGGCCTGGACTCCACTTTCCATAGACGCTCACACAGGCCGAGCCCCTCCAGGCTACACAGAACAGAGAAAGGCAGAGACAGTGGGAGCCATTCCCCAACCCGGGGTGGAGGAAACACGGGCAACACACTTCCCTTCCGTTTTCCTGCTTTCTACAAAACAATGCGCCCCCTCCCGCCGCCCCTCCCGGTGGCTTCCATGGGATTGCGGGCGCTTGGAGACCCCGCTCGCGACCCCGACCCTCTGGGCAGCAGGGCCCAGCGGGGCCCGCACCCTCGCACGCTCTACAATTGCAACGCGCAAACCCCGTTCGCCCGGCCGACGGCTGGCTTTTTGCCATTTCTGCTCCACATTCCTCCTCGCTGTATCCGGGGAAGCCAATACAATCCTACTGCTCCCCTGGTGTGAAGTGCATTCATTCAGTCAACGAACCAAGGTTTTGTCGGCCCTTCGTCCCGACCAGGGCAAGAAATATATACAAACCGCAGAGCTGCTCCAGGTTTGCAGGGCGGCGCGGGATCTGCTGCCCCGAAACCCCGCGAGGAGGGACTGGCGGGCGGGGCCGCAGAGGGGCTCGGGGCACCGCCACGTCCGCCGGCCCCGCCCCTGCCGGCGCTCACCTTCCCCGCTCTCCGGGGCGGGCCAAGCCAGCCCACAATCCTTTGCCCACCGGGAGCTTCGGGGGTTTACAAACAAAGAAGCCTCAAAACTAAAGCCCTCGCTGCGTCGTGTGATGCGGCGGTGGGTGTGCGGGAAGACCTGACCCCCATCTACAGCTCTGCGGGTGCAACCTGGCGGTGACTGCAAGCCCCTGGCCGCTCCGACGTTTTGTGGGTTCCCGGGAGCTGTGCTTTTAAACCCGAGGTCCGAGGTCGTGAGCGCCCACCCACAAAGCAGGATGTTAGCGTCTTGATTTTAACTTCGCTCTGTTGCTCTGAATGGTACCATTGGTTTCCGAGCCTTAGCTTGGGGGGTTAGCACTCTCTTCGGGGGCGGGGGAGGGCGGAGGGGAGACTGGGAAGCAGAACATATTTGTTATCTGTGTGTGTGTGTAGGGGGGGGGGGAGTCAGATAACACAATTAACTTTAAAGTAGGAACAAGTCAGTGGCATTTAATGTATTCACAATGTTGTGCAAAGTACCGCCTCTCTCTAGTTTCAAAACTTTTCGTTTAATCACCAGGCTTGGAAGAGCACCTCCTACCCTTTCTGGGAAGCAGAACATACTTGTTATTTGTGTGTGTGTGTGTGTGGGGGGGGGGGGGGGTGAAAGTCAGATAACACAATTAATTTTAAAGTAGGAACAATTCAGTGGCATTTAATGTATTCACAATGTGGTGCTAAGTACCGCCTCTCTCTAGTTTCAAAACTTTTCGTTTAATCACCAGGCTTGGAAGAGCACCTCCTACCCTGTTAAGCAATTACTCCCAAGCACCAACCCCTGGTAACCACTAACCAGCTATCTGACTGTAGTATGGATTTGCCCATTCTGGAGATTTCACGGGAAAGAAATCACAAAACATGTGACCTTTTGTGTCATTTCTTTCGCTTATAATGTTTTTGAGACTCATCCAAGTTGTATCCTGTGTTAATACTTGCCTTTTATGGTGAATACCATTCCCTTGTATGGATATACCCCTTTGTTTATCCATTCATCTGTTGTGTCTTTGTTGTTGTTTTCCATCCATCTGTTTTGATGGACATTTGGATTATTTCCACCTTTTGGCTTTTATGAATAGTGGTTTTTATAAACATTCGTGAAGAAATTTGTGTGAATATATGCTTTCATTTCTCTTGGTAATATACTCAGGAGTGGAATTCTGGGTTTTATGGTAACTATATGTTTCACTCTATGAAGAGTTGTCAAACTGTTCCCATAGTGTCTGAATCACTTTACATTCCCACCAGCAATGTAGGAGGGTCTCAATTTCTCCACATCCTTTTTTATTTTATTTATTATATTGCCCATAATAAAAAAACATTTTCTGTGTTTTTTATTATAGGCAATATTTCAATAAATTAAGTTCAATTAACTAAAAACATTTTCTCATATCATTATAGATGCTTTGGAATTATTTGAAAAGCCATTCCCCAACCTTAGGTTTTACCACAATTTATTTAAATATTCATCTTACTGTCAGACACAGTTTATTCCAAATTTTTATTATTAATACTGCTACAATGAATGTTCTGGAAATCTTTGTCCATGTTTCGGCTTACTTTTTTCTCTCTCCAGAATGTATATACTTGTTAATCTTTTATTATTTTTACATAGTTTGGAACCTCACATGATTTTGATAACTCTTTCAGAATTATGCAAAAAGCCAGAATATATTTTTAGGAGTGTAACTACTTGGTAAAATATTATGAAAGTTTTAAACCTTTTGATAAATGTTACCAAATTACTTTCCAGAAACAGTATACCACTTTCTACCATAGCATTTACTGAGTATTTTATCATTAAAAATAATTCGTCAATGTGCTATACAAAAGTGTATCTCATTTTAAATTTGCACTTTTTAACCAATGAAATGACTTCTTTCAAATCTATGGTTCATTTGAATTTTTTATGAATTATGTCTTTTGTCCATCTTTTTATTATCGTTTAGTGCTTTCTTGATTTGCAAGTGTTCTTTAACATTAGGATGTGTTTATGATGTGCTCAATAAGGAAATGGAGGCCTTGATCAACACAGCAACTGGACCTGACAGACACAGGACATACCACCCAACAGCATCAGAACACATTCTCCTCACGCACACACAGAACATTCTCCGGGATAGCTCACATTAGTCAATCTCAACAAACTTAAAAAGATTGAAATAATTCAAAGTACAACTAAACTACAGACTTTGGATGACAGTGATGTGTCATAGTAGGTTCACTGGTGTTAACAGTGGGAGAGGCTGTGCAAGTGTGCAGGCAAGGGCTATGTATTTTTTTTGCTCAACTTTAATGTGAACGTAGAACTGCTCTAAAAATAAAGTCAATTAAAAATTTAATAACTATATGCTAACACAGTAAAAAAAAATTATACCAAGGCATATCCAAAAATGTCTCTGAATTCAATTATTTTATTCATAGGCAGAATATCCAATATTCAATAAATATTTACTCATACCCTGAACAATGGAAGCTTCCCTGTCCCCTCAAATTTCTTCTTCTACCTCAAGTGTGGGGTAATGAAAAATACTCAGTAAAATGGGACACCAGATGGGGAAGGGCAAAATCCTTTTGGGAGCAGAACCATGAAGAAAATTTTTTAAAAAGTTAGATCACTTGAAGTGTTCACTTAAATTCAAACTCATAAGACAACATTAAAATGCTGAGGTCATCCAACCACTGAAATTTCAGTGTAACTGACAACTGGGTCAGGGAAGGCACATCCCTCTCTGTGGGCAACACTCCACCTCCAGGGTGGTGGCATTTGAGAATGGGCCAGCAGGCGTGAGACCAGCGTTATCTGGCTGGCAAGATCATCTTTCCATAGTAAATTGGGCAGGTCCATCAAGTTGGCCTGCTCTAAAGGGGTAGACTGGGTACAAATAACCAGAGGAATGTGAAAACATAGTTTAAGCTTAGAAAAACATGTTTCAAGTGAGTCTTGTGATGTAGTTTGCAGGTCAACACAATTTGTAATAGCTGTAAGTAAGAGATAAGCATATTTAAACTGCCCTTCAGCTGTATGGCACATTATCTATAGAACTCCAGCTGTGTGTGAAAAGTAGTTACAATGTCTAGATGTGACCCCCTGAGGTGTCAGATTCTGTTCTAATAACAAACAGTCCCTGCCCACCTGTCAGCACCAGTGTGCTTGCTCCACTGGTCCACACTGGTTCACCTCACTGACAGACTCCCATAACTGCATTAGTTCTTGAGTTTCTTGGATGTTTCAAAACAAGCTGTAGGAGAGGTGCGCTGCCCACTCACATTTTGGGATTAGTTTGTTGATAGTTCTGCAAAAATGAAACATCTGGATATCTGGTTTGGCATTAATGGACAGACAGCAGGTGAAACGCTGGACTACTCCCTTGACACAGGAAGAATTTTGGGCAATTCCAATATTGGGTCAACCAACATCTATCAAAGCCAATTCAGGTGTTAGTGTCCTTGTGAGAGGCTGTCGATACCTCAATTGACCTAAGTTGAAGGGATATGTTGCACCCCAAGATTATGTCAGAAATTAAATGAACCTGGTGTAGTACACACATTAGAAGCCAATGTAGCACTTGTAAGTAGCATTCTTGGAGTTGCTGGATTGCAAGAACTCAGCCCAGCAGTCTTGGCCGGACTCGAGGTCATTGTAGGATGGTGTCACCACTTTGTCCTTTGCTGTTGCCAATGTAGAATCACACCAGCCCCTTCTACTTGCCGTGAATACAGGCCAGTTCCAAAGCTTCACTATTCCTAAGAATTGAACCCATTTGGTTGGTGAGGAAGAAGTGAGGAAATGGGACCCGTAGGCAAGCCAGTCCAGCAGTCCTAGACCCTGGCTCTTTGCCAGGCAGGGTTTCCAATTTCTGTGAAAAAATGGCATGGCTAACTGCCACTAGGAGAGCTGGGTTCTGCCCAATGTGGGCTATTTAACTCCCAAGAGGTAACATTCTAACAAGGAAACAAAAATGTGAGTGGGCAGTGCACCTCTCCTACTGCGTGTTTTGAAACATCCAAGAAAGTCGAGGTGAGAACTAATGCAGTTATGGGAGTCTCCAGTCAAAAGTTAAAAGGGACTTTGGTGATGAACCCTTGATCCTGTCTCAGAGTTCTAAATCGTTCACTCGCTGCCTTAAAAAACAAACCAATTAATAAATTAAGGTCCTGGCAAGGAAGAAGACACCTGATTGCTGGCCAAGAATTCCCCCAGGAGACTCTTCCCTGAGCTTCCAAGCATAAATCACTTAAGCTGTCAAGGCAAATCATAACTGGGACATGAATCCCAGTGAGAAGTGAGACCAGGGGACAAGAAGAGGTCCAGACCCTCAACAGGCCAAAGGTTAGGATGGGTGAGGGCTTTCCTTGGCCAGAAGTTCAATTTCCTCCAGTAGCTACAACTCTTAGGCGGGCAGGGGCCAAGGGGAATATCCAGGTGCCTATATTTTATCCTGTCCACAGCTATGGGGATTCCTATACGAGGAGGCAGAGGAAAGCTAGAAATCAAATCTGTGACCTTTATTCCACCTGTAGGCATATTTAGGAGCCATCTACTGAATCCTGACCCAACAGGCTGCTGGAAGGTTCCCTGGGCCCAAGGCACACAACTAACTGGACTCTGCTCCGCAGACAGATGGAGGGGAGGCGACAGCGAGAAGCTGGACTTGGAGGCAGAGGCCCTCCACACCCCAGCACTGAGGGGAATGGGGAGGAGAAAGGATCGCGATGGCGGGGCAGTGAGGGGCTGGAAGGACCTACACTGGGCATTTGAGGGGAGAGGTTTCTCCATCCAGCCCTCTCATGTGCAGGCTGTGGGCAGAAGGGAAGCTGCTCTTCCTCACTGGGTGCCAGTCTCCTGGAGGCCCCGCTCCTTTTCCTGCTGCGGTTGAAGTATGGGAGCGAAATCATTCATCGAAGAATGCAGAAGCCACTCACTGGAGGCCCACCTTTGGGGATGAGGTGTTTGGGGCTTCAGAGTGAAATGGAGGCAGGAGACAAGAGAGGAGGTGGAGAGGCTACCGCCCAAGGGCAGATGCCGGGAGCTATGTGCAATCAGGCCAGAGAAGTACTCAGTGGGATTGTGGGTAGGACGCTGAGATACCCCTGGGCCCAGTCATCACCAAATTGGGGAAGTGACAACTGGCCACTTGCCTAGAAGACAGAACTCAGGCACCAAGTAAAAAAGACTCCATGCAGAACTGCCTCCCGCAGTCTCAGCTGGCCCATCTCAGACAGAGACTAGTGGCCAAGGAGGCAGGGCCTATTGCTGGGATATCATAGCGAGTGCCCAGTCCAAGAAAGCCACTGTGATGTCCTGTAGGCAGAGCCAGGTCCAGTGGGCAGCCTCACTGAGCTGTGTCTTCACGCAGTCCCAGGTCACCGGACCTCTGGGGGGAAAGCAGAACAGCTGTGGGACTTGGGAAGTAGTGGTGTGCACTGCGTCAAGCCACAAGGCTGCAGCCCAGACCCACAGCCACCTACCACAGAGGCCAAGGGAGGAGCAAGGGGCAGGGCAGAGAAACCCAACAGAGAAGCCTTGTCCCAGGAAAAGGGGCGTTGGGGCCACTGGGGCTCCTGCTGGAGCCGGACTGAGGGTCTCACCCGCACACGTGGTGGCAGTGCTGCTGGGCCTGCGCCAGGGCCTCCAGCAGCAGGTGCCACACCGGCAGCAGCACGCTGTGGTACAGCAGCAGCAGCAGCTCCCTCAGAGAATGCAGCAGCTGGTTCAGGACATCAGGGAGCTGGAGCTGGAGCACGGAGGATGAATGGGGTTAGGATGCCCCCCGAGGACCCAGTCCACGTGGGGCTGCACCTGCCTAAGAACTCAGCTGCTGGGGCGACCAGCCCGTCCCTGGCTTACCTTCTGGGAGAGGCTGGCGAGGCTGTCACCCAAACAGACAAGGTGGGAGGCACCGTGGGCAGAAAGGAAGCTGGCCGTGGCATTGATGTGGGTCCAGGCGAGCTGCAAGCTGGGCCTCGCCACAGTCAGCAGGTGAGAGCCCCAGGCCGGCAGCGTCTCC
Source organism: Vespertilio murinus (assembly GCA_963924515.1). NCBI lineage: Eukaryota > Metazoa > Chordata > Mammalia > Chiroptera > Vespertilionidae > Vespertilio > Vespertilio murinus. Next base: position 54,792,037 of record OZ004713.1, on the reverse strand, counting down.
TCCAGCCAGCTGCAGGAGACAGGAGAGAGGAGGGCTGAGTTTCCGCAGGCAGCTCGGCTCCCCAGAGTGGGGGAAGGGAGGCCTTGGAAAAGGAAAACCACACTTACTTCCCACTGACTGTCAGTGCCATCACCACCCTGAGCACCCATCCACCTCTCCCCCCTCTCCCCGCGAGGTGCTCACCTGTAGCCTTGCAGGCTGTAGGAGTAGATCTTGGCACATGCGTTTTGGCCAGCAGGCAAGAAGCCCGATGATTGCAGCAACCGGCCAGAAAGGGAGTCTGAGTAAAGGGGGTCTCTGGTGAGCTGGGAGGTGGGGTGGGGGGGGTGGGCAGACACCACAGGCTCCCGAGCAGGCCCAGTGAGGGATGGGGGCGACCTTCGTGTGTTCACAGGGCTTCTTTCTGCTGACCAGCTGTGATCTTACACTAACTGATAAATCTTTCTGAGCCTCAATTTACTAAAAAACCATAAAGGAGATAACACCTACTTAAAGGAGACCATGAACACGCAAGCACTTCTACTCTGCAAAGCACTGGCCCAATCTGAGTTGTGGACACAAAAATTTGTCTGAAAAGTGTTCGTTTTGCAGCATCAGGCAGAGCTGTGTGCTGGGGACAGGGGTGCTCCAGCTGGCTCTATGACCCACCCCCAATCCCTGCTTACCCTGGAAAGAGCTGTGTGACCGGAAGTCGTGGCACAGGAGACCTATGGCAAAGATCAGCACCAACAGGAGCAGCCGTGTCCAGGGCAGCCGGAAACCCCGAGCCTGCTGCAACAGACCCTAGGAGGAAAGAGGGTAGGAGCCGTGGTCCGAAGGGAGAGGGGCTGGTCTTGCCTCCTAAGGCAGACCTCAAGCCAGACCTTTCAGGGAGAGGGGCAAGCCCTCACTATACCCGAGGGGGTGGGGGCTCCAGGGACAGGCGGGGCAGGAATGTGACACAGGCCCGACCAGGGTGTGCCGAGATAGGGATGCAGAACAGCGTGTGGGTTGGGGAGGGCCGGTGCTGGCACCTTGCAGGCTGTGTCACAGGTGATGACATCCTGGTTGTTACAGTTGCCTTTCCTCAGCAGCTCCTGGTTGGTGAGCTTGAAGGATTCAATGGTTTCTTGCAAAGACTTCTGTGCCTATAGGGTGAGAAACAGCTGGATTGAGAGCATACACTGTGGCCCGTGAGGGAGCCCTCCACCATGCTTCATTTTCCAGGCCAAATGCACTAGCAGAGCGCCTTCTCATGGACGGGGCACAGTGGCTGGGGGTACGAACCCAGAACCCAGACGAGGCTCAGCCTGCCATGTCCTTCCAGCTCCTCACCTTCTTGGGAATCCGCTCCCAGGACCTGAGCAAATGCTCCAGCAGCAGGCTGTGGGAAAAACAACCCCTTCCAATCAGGGGCCCACTTGGCCCTTCCCCTCCTCCATTAGGCCCCTGGCTGCCTCTGCTAAAGACCGCACACACCGCCCCCCCCCCCCCCCAGCACAGCACAGGGACTGCTTCCTAAGAGCCACGTGCAATGTTCCCACTCAACTTGGAGGCATGAGCCCCCAAACAGTAACAAGTGTTCCCCTCTGCTTCTAGGACAGGGACAAGCTGGGAGGCACGAACTGAGGCTCTTCTGTGTGGATGAGAGGTAGGTGACAGCCCCCTCCCCCACCTGCCTGGATTGTGACAGGTGCTTGGGGTATAGCTGCCTCCAGACACTGGCACTGAGCGGGTCCACCGTCAGGCATTCGGTCAGGCTGCTCAGGAGCTGCACAGGAGACAGGAGAGAGGACAGGCCGCTGGGGCATGGGGCTGGTGGAGGGGAGAGAGCTGAGAAGTAATCCCCTTCTCCTAAGTGAGACCATGCAGGCAACACATCCACCCTAAAGGGCAGACAAATTGTGCCAGACCCCAGAAATCTCAGAGCTGTAAAGGGGAAGGCTGGGGCCCTGAGCTAGACCTTGACCCCAAAGATCACTCATCTGCGGGGGGGAAAACATCAGAGACCAGCCAGACCTGAACGTGCTGTCCTTCCAGCTCTGTTCTTCTGAGGGCAGAACATGAGAGTGGGGCAGGAGGCTGTCAGGGTGAGCTAAGGAACGTCCAGGACACGGGTCCGTGAAGACAGGGCCTTGGTGGGCAGACAGGGGCCCCTGCAGCTGACCCCTGGGAGGGAAAAAGGAGCCTCCCACCATTTCCTCACCTCTTTCCTCATCTTAGGAGGGCAGTCACGGGTGGCTCTGGACAGGAAGGAAGGGAAGTAGGTATGCAGGGTGGATTCCGGCTTTGCCCCAAATGCCAGCACCTTCAATCGGGGGTAGAGCTGACACAGCTGCTCCTGCAGGCTGGGGTGGGGGTGGGAGGAGAGCCAGGCACAGCTCTAAAGGGAGCTGTGCACTGTGTCCCTTCTGCCTGCCTCAGAGTCTAAGAACCTTGTAACGGCTCTGAATCTTTTTTAGATTCAGAGACTCCTTGGAAAATGTGCTGCAAGTCACAGATCCCCTCCCGAGGAAAATACCCACATGCCAATCACACTTAAGGGTCCATAAAATTTTAGGGCGTTTACTGATCCCTTGAACTTGCAGGTTGAGAATCTTAGATTTAGGGTGGCTGAAGAAGGGACCCCCTGCTGGGATCCTTCACAGCAGGCATGTCCCAGGGTGGCCCTACCTGGGTGTCAGGGAGTTGTTGGGCATATAGGCAAAGTCCAAAAGTGGGAAGAGGTCCTTGGGGCCGATCATGCCAAAGCCCTTGGTGAGGTTGGGGTGCATCCTGTGGAGGGAAGAAAGGCTTTTTGGGGACCACCAACTAGGCCGTCATCCCAGCTAAGACCAACATCTGGGAATAAGGGCATAGACCCTACCCTACACCTCACACCTTAATGGTTCCCCCCCTTCCTTCTTCACCATCACATTCTGAGCTGGGAGGAGCTGGTCCTGGTCTCTATGGAGACGAGGATCCCAGCATCTCATTTTACTGAAATAGCTCCTTGGAGACTCCTGGGCCCTCCCCTCCCCACCTCCCCTTTACTCACAGGAGCAGCCTGTCCAGGTATGCAATGGCGAAGGGCGACAAGGACTTAATGCCCAGCACAGGCATCATGATCCCCAGCCACACTGCGGAGACAAAGGTCAGGGAGAAGCCCCAGGCTCAGACCAGTGAGGACATTAAAGAGACGCTTCCTGGCTCCAAGCCCAGCCCCTCCTCCCCACCACCTTGTTACCTTTCAGCCCCTCGGTGAGGTTGGCAAAACCTGCTTGACCCAGGGCCCACATGATGGTCAGACACTTTGCTGGTCGATTCTGGTGGGACCTCAGCAGTTCCAGGAACTGAGGAGCCAAGAAGAGGGGCAGGCTGGGATAAAGCAAAGCATCAGAAGCACTCCCAAAATGAGGCAGAAGAGCTGCCACTGGGACAGTGGAGCACCAAGGTAGTGTGGTGTAGTGACTCAGCAGACTATGGCCTTCATCCATACTTGCCACTTACTAGCTGACTGACTCTAGGAAAGTTACTGAACCCCTTTGTGGCTCAACCTTCTCATCTATAAAATGAGAATAACAGCAGTACTTGCCTCATGTATGTGTGTGTGTATATATATATGTATAAATATGTAAAAGCAGACACACAATAAGTGCCAATGGCGTCAGCTAATGTGACTGCTCTCACAGGGTCTTCTGCTAGCCCTTGACTGGATCCAACAGGGTAGACTCTGCCCGACCGTCCCAGTCCTAGCCTCCTGGTGTTCCTCCCACCACCCTGAGCTCACCTTGCCCAGGTTCATGGTGGCAATCTTGGGCTTGTCTTGCAGAATGGCCTGGATACAGATACGGTAGCCATGGAGCGACTCCCCTGGAGAGACATGTGCTCTTAGACCCACACATAGGAACAGACGTCTAAAACCTGAAATCCCCAACTGGCAGCTGTAAGCCCAGAACTCGGGCCAACAAGTCCCAACTTCCTCCTCCCTTTCCAAAAGTGTCAGAATTAGCATGCTTCTCTACTGGAAACAACCCAGCCACTTTTGAAGCAAGAAAAAAAGGAAACAGGCCCCCAAGACGGGGCTGGCTCCCCGCCACGGCCCCTCACCTGGCGTCTTGTCCAGCTCTTGCAGCATGGTGAACAGACAGTGGTCAAAAAAGAGCTCCAGGGAGCCCGCCGCCTTTGCCAGCAGCCCTCGGATGATCCCTCGCAGCTCGCGGCTCACCAGGCTGTAGGGGTAATCTGGGCAATAGGCCTCCACGTGAGTGCTGGGACCAGAAGCCCCTGCCAGCTGAGCTCACAGGTGTGCTCTGAGACCGGTCCGCACAGAGGCTGGCACCCTCCATACTCCCGTAAGGCCCAGAAACGTTCACACCATGACGGTTTGAGAACAGCCCCACCCATGCAGATCAGGGCAGTGGGGAGCACTGGGGCCTATTAGTAAGTAACGTGCTTACACACAGCCATTCCAGAACTTTCTTGAACTTGTCTGAGCTTGAGGGAGTTGCGAGAACTCACCGTGAGTATGCTGGCTCAGTGTGGGCTCACTCAGAGGGGCTTGGAGCTTGTAGTTGAGATAGCTGGCCAGGTCCTTCAGCCACACGGATGGGTTCCCAGAGAACACGCTCTGGCTCTTGTCCAGTTCCTTCTGCAGAGCTGCCACGTCCAGCTGCCGGGGACACAGGGCCCCCAGGGTCAGTTGCGGGAGGAGGAGCAAAGGGTTTCTGCTTTTGGACGTAAGGATGCAGAAAGTTTGGGACAACTGGCATTGCTGACCCCCAGGACCAGCACTCTTAGGACCTTCATGCGTCCAAGGGGAAACACAGAAGGCCAGACGCTCCCAGGGGCGGGGAAACAAGCGGTTTCTCTCACCTCTCCCTCTCCCTCTGGGCTTCAAGGCTCTCTTCTCACTAACCCATGTTTCCTCTGAGCTGCTCCCGTCCTTTTACCCTGAGAGCAAACATTCTACTCCTTGGGGTCCCATCCTTCCCGAATGCCTCCTCTCTGCCAACAGCGTCCCATCAGCTACCAGCTGCCCGTCCTCCCACCCCTTTTCATCTTGTCCACACTCAGGTCCACACACACACACACACACACACACACACACCCGCAAAGGCAAGGCGCACTCACAGCTTTCAGGGCCTCCTCCAGGCTGCGGAAGCGGCCCTGCTTCTGGTTCTGGCTGCTGAGGGTCGCCACCTTCTTCGTCTGCTTCTTGTTGGAGGGTTTCTTAGGCTCCGCGGCGGGCGGTGGAACCTGCTCCTTATTCTGCTTCTTCTTGATTTTCTCAAAGCCCCGCTCATAAAGGGTGCTTGTCGTCTGGATAGGAGCTGAGGTGGCGACAGGCAGTGAAAGAGGGGCCACCCTCGGGTCAGGAGGAGCTCACGGGTGCAGGGGTCCCTTCTCCCACTCCAGGGAGGAGCTGCCTCAAAGCCCCTCCCTGCTGTCTGTCCTACTCAGGGAGAGGCCAGCGAGCCTGAGCCCACCGGCTGCCCCTTGCAGTCCCCACAGTGCGGGTTCCTGGGCCTTTTGCAGAGACGGGGTGTTTGCCACTAAATCGGAGGATGCGGGAACTAGTGGAGGAGGGGGCGGAGGGCTGGCTTCTTTGGTGAGAGATGAGGAGTCTGGGAGGGCAGGATTTTCCCATCTTGGTTCTACCCCAGCTCCTCCTGGTTCAGATGTGACAACTCCCTCATCAACAAGTGGCAAGCGTGCTCCACTCCTCCGGGAGGTTTGCGGGAACGGGCGCCACGGAGAGTAAGGCTCCGCGGGTGTCTAGCGTGCGGCGGGGCCTCCTGACCGCCCTCCCCTCACCCCCCCTGCTGGCTCCTTGGGGTGGGGGCACCTTACATAAGGAATAAGCATGCCTCTCCCCAGCTCTCGGACACCTGCCCAGAGAGGCCAGGCGAGGGCCCGGCGACAGCTGGCCGGGTGTGTGCGGTGAGCCCGGCGCCCAGACCGCTATCCTCGTCCCCTCCGGCAGGTGACTCCGGGCAAGGCACCCAACTCCGCCGGGCCTCAGTTTACCCCGCTGCGAAGCCAGGGCAGCCGCCTCCCTCACGCTGTCCTCCACGCGTGAGGCTCGAGAGGCAAGGCAAGGGCAGCGCTCGCCGGGCCGGTGGCGCCGATCGGCAGGACGGCTCGCGCCCGGAGGAGCCCGGGGAGGCCAGCGGCTCGGCGGCCCCGGGAGGGGCGGGCTCGGGCTCGGGTCCGGGCGGCGGCGGGCCGGGTGGGTACTCACGGGTCAGGTCGTATTTCCACACGCCGTTCGCCTCCCCGAGGGTCCGGCGGTCCGCTCCGCCGCCTCGCCCGCCGCCGCCGCCGCCCGTGGCCCCCGGCCGCCGCCCCTTCTTCACCACCTCCCAGCGCCCCGCACCCGCCGCGACAGCCGCCATGGCTCCCACCCTCCCGCCGCGGCCGGCCACCTCCCCGGGCTTTCCGGTCGGTGTGCACGCGCCGCGCTCTGCCACGTCTCTCGGCGGGGCCTCGCGGCGCGCGACGCCGCCCCGGGGCAGCCTGGGACTTGTAGTCTTTCGGGCTTGCCGGGTTATTGCTGGCGAGGGTGGTGTGAGGGTGGTGGTGGGGGGGGCGGGGGACGGGAGGAGGGAGGGTGTACGCCTGGGCTCCTTCACAGCAACAAACTTACAAAGATGCTAAGACTGCCGAAACCGGTTTGGCTCAGTGGATAGAGCGTCGGCCTGCGGACTGAAGGGTACCGGGTTCGATTCTGGTCCAGGGCACATACCTCAGTTGTGGGCACATCCCCAGTTGGGAGTGTGCAAGAGGCAGCTGGTCGATGTTTCTCTCTCATCAACGTTTCTAACTCTCTATCCCTCTCAATTCCTCTCTGTGTAAAATCAAAAAAATATATATTTTTAAAAAGATGCTGAGACGGAGGCCACTATTACGTTTAGCGAGCTGTCGTGGAGCACCTACTGTGTGGCTTGCTAGTTTAGCTGATGCCGTTGTTCTTTCTCGGTGTGCTAGACTAAAGGATGGCCTGGAGACAGTTCTCTTCACCTCCAGGAGCGTTTGCAGATTAAACGCTCTCCTCGCTCTAGGAAAGTGTTTATGTTCGGTTGCTGGTGATTAAACTTTGAGTTTAATGGGCTGTAAAAACCTCTTGAGCAGGAATTAGGAAGAGGATGGAACTTGAGGGAAGAGGCACTTTTTGGGAGGGCGGAGAGTGGAGTGTTCTTTTGACAGGAGGCAGAGAAAAGTCTGGGGCTCCAGAACAGCCAGGGCTGGGTTATACCTCTTGCAGACTATGGAAGCGCTCTGGCTCCAGCTGCAGTTAGTCCCGAGTCCCAGATGTGGCAGAGAAGTGATCAAAAACCACAGACCTGATGAACCACTCCAACAGGTTACCGCTCAGGCATTCACTGTCCCTGGAGGGCCTCCTACTTTGCTCGTAATATAATGTGAGACCACAAAGCTTGGAGCTTCCCAGCAGGGGAGGGCGAGGGAAGGTGAAATGAAAGCAATTTATCACAATTAAGGAAATGTGCTATTTTGTATACGTTCCTACATTTGAGGATGAGAATTCATACCTGGATGACCCAGGATTCTCTCCTCGTTTTCAGGTCAACTGATTAGCAACTTAATTCTATCTACAACCTTAATTCCTCTTTGCTATGCAGCCTAACACATCGGCAGGTTCTGGGAATTATGTGGACATCTTTGGGAGGAGGCGTTATTCTGTTTACCACACCTACTTTATCTGCAGGGTGAGGTCTGGGCTTGAAGATGGATATTGGACAACGCAGAACCACTGAATCCTTTTATAGTATCTACTTGGGATATTTACTATAAAGGAGGAAAGGCCTTTTAAAATGAGGCAAGGGATTAAAATATCACAAAGATCAATAAAAGCAGCCCAGACTCAATGGCTCTTTGAGTTGACCTATGTGGAGGTTGAGCGTTGACCTATGAACCAGGAGGTCAGGCCATTCCCAGTCAGGGCACATGCCTGGGGTGTGGGCTTGATAACCCAGTGTGGGGCATGCAGGACATAGCCAATCAAGGTTCTTTCTCACCATTGATGTTTCTATCTCTCTCTCCCTCTCCCTTCCTTTCTGAAATCAATATATATATATATATATATATATATATATATATATATATATATATATATTAAAAAGATCAATAAAAGCAGTCAATGAACTTGTTAGGAGGAGAAAGAGATAAAATAAAGCCAGAAGTGTCTGTATGTGGGGAGGGAGTCAAAAGGAGGAGGAGGAGAGCCTAACTGGTTCGGCTCAGTGGATAGAGTGTTGGCCTGCAGACTCAAGGATCTCAGGTTTGATTCCGGTCAAAGGCATATACCTTGGTTTCAGGCACACACCCAGTGGAGAGTATGCAAGAGGCATCTGATTGATGTTTCTAACTATCCCTCTCCCTCTCTGTAAAAAAATTTTAAAATTTTTTTTAAAGGAGAAGTGCATGAGGAATGAGCAGGCAAGAGTTGCTTATCTTAGACTTCTATCTGGAGCCATTAGAGAAATGGGGGTCCTCTGGAAGAAGGGTCATGGAGCTGGGCCACAGAAGAAACAGCCCCAACTGTATCTCGGTTGCTCTCAGGATGGTGAAGCAGCAGCTCCCAGGACTACCCTGAACCCAGAGGAACATTCTGGGGCAATACCTCCGTGGTCTTTGGGGATGAGTACTCAACCATGAATCTGAAGGTGTGAATTCTAGTCCAGGTTTTTACCACCTTCAGTAAGTCATGTCCCATGTTGGCCTTGGTCCCTTCATCAGTGAATGAAGGCGCTGGTTTCCATGACGACCAGACTTCGTTTGAACGGGCCTGGTAGTGCTTGCTGGACTTGCAGGACGTTGGTGGGTGTGGCCCTTTGCTGGGACCCACACCAGGCAGGCAGGGCCATGTGGGTCATGTGAAAGCTTCTTGATCGTGGTTCCCACGAGACCTTGTTCTACAGAAGGACACGTGGGCGCTGTTGTCCTCTGGACTCAGGGTTCAGAGTTGCTTACTCTTTGTAACCCACTCAGCTTTCTGTCAGATGAGCCCTTGTTCCCAGCGGGGTCACTGTTCTGAGGGGTGTGAGCCTTGACAAAGGGTGGGGGACAACATGGAGTCTAACTGGCCCGTTGGCCAGGCCATCATTACCCCCCATCCCCTCCCCGCCCCTTTACTAGGTTGCCTATCCTCACCACCAAACCTTGTTCTTCCTCAGCTATTGGGGTAGGCATCTATGCGCCTGGCATCAGTGTTGGGAGATGGGGGCTGGGTCAGCGCTGGGCTCTGGGGCCAAGCGCCAGCGGTGGTGAGCAGACGTGAGGGAAGGCCGCCGAGGTGCCGTGTGTGCTCAGGCCGTGGCTCTGGGAGGGGAGCCAAGCTTTGAGACCCAGGCTGTAGCTCAGTTGAGGGAGACATGGCATGGACTTTTACCACACAAGTTTATTTAAATAAAAGTGAACACATACACAGGCTGGGTGGCCCGAGGAGGCAGGGGCGGGGGAGGTGGGTGGATGGGAGGCGGACGTACGGGAGGGTCAGGGCGGAGTCTGTGTGGTGTGAACAGGCTGCGGAGGGAGCGGCGGGGCCTCGGGGCAGTGCTGGGCTTTGGGGCTGGGGGAAGGGGCCCAGGGTGGGTGAGCCTGGTGCCAGGTCATTTTCATCCCTCGCTTGCTCCCCTCCCTCTCCCTGACCACCGAGGCCTAAGGCACCCCTCCTCACCCCCCTCTCCCTCTCCTGACATCAGCCTTCCCCTCGACTACGGGGGAGTCAAAAGACAAAATAAATAAGAAGTGTGAGTCCTGCCGTGGCCGGCAATGGGGGAGGGAGCCAAGCCAGGCAGTGCCCTGGGGCAAGAACAGGTAAAGTGCAAGGAAAATCCAGTAAGTAAAAATATACCAATGACTTTGTCAAATATACAGCTGCTGGCTGTCAGGGGAGCAGGCGCTGGCGGGGCGGGTGGCGCAGCACCCTGGGAAGTGTTGGCCGGAACAGCAGAGACAACGGAAATAAATAGGGTGGGGAGCGGGCAGGGGTCCCACCCACTGGCCAGCGCGGGGCCTCTGCCTGCCCATCTGCCCCACCCCTCCAGCCCCTCGCCCGACTCCCCAATGCTGCGGCACGACACCAAGCACCGGCCGACACTCGAGGAAAGGATTATAATGTGGGGTGGGCGCGGGGTGGGGGCGTGCAGTCAGCCAGGGCTGGAGCCGGCCTCAGTACTCGTCCTGGTCTTCTTGTTGGTGCTCCTCAATCTCATCGTCCTCGGGGGGTGCAAAGCCTTCCTGGAGGGGGAGGGAGAGGGCAGGGTGAGCCAGGCCGGCGGGCTGACGTGTGGATTGTACAGGTAGCTCGGGAGCAAGGGTTCTAGTCCTCCTTTCTCTGCTGACACCGTGACCCGGGGCTTGTGACTGCAGCTCGCTGTCCTCACCGTCCAAGCTCTCCAAGGTTCCTTTGGGTCCTGTCTCCTCCCGCCTTAGGGCAGGCGGGATGGGGGAGGGCCCGGCGGGCCCGGGACATTCGCGGGGGAAGGCAGAGCTCACCTCGGTGGCATAGAGAATGCCAATGATGCCCGAGATGACAGGGCTGTTCTCGCTTTCGTGTTCCTGGCAGATGAGCTCGATGTCTCGGAGTTTGCTGAAGTAGAAGTCACGCTCCTTCTCCAGCCCGTCCACTGTCAGCTTCAAATCCAACAGCTGTGCGGGGGCGAAGGTGGGGTTCCAGCCAGAGGCCCCGCCTCGGGCCCCCCTTCCCACCCTGACCCCGAGCCGGCTACCCTGCCCACCCCACTCACCTGCTGGTTGAGTTCAAGGATTTGGGCATCAGTCTCGTGGCCACCGTTGCGGGCCGACGGGGGATTCTTCCGGAGGATGCAGGGCGGGGCCACGTTGCTCAGTCGGCCAGAGGTCTGCATGTTTTTGGGGCCTGTGGGGGACGTCCTCTGTGGAACTGCGCAGAGGGGGAAATTGGGGGGGGGGGGGCGCGGGTGAGCCCATAGCTCCGGTGGCAGAGCCGGCCTGGTGTGACGGGTGTGCAGCAGGCCCCGCTGAAGGCAGGCACCTGCCCTCCTCTCCTCTCCCCCTCGTGCGCCTCTACGTCTAGGCCTCAAGCCTCGGCCACACGTGACACCACAGCAGCTGGGCAGCCCTTCGCAAGCCTGGGGGAGCGGGGACTGCAGGGAACGGAAGGAGTGAGGTTGGGGAGGGAGGGAGCTGGCGGAAGGAGACACGAGGGGAACCGGGCAGGGAACTGGGAAGTGGGGTGGGAGGGTTGGTGCCTCTGGTGCTGACAGCGGAAGCCCGGGGAAAGCAGCTGGGGCGGGTCTCGATCTAGCTCTCCTGGCAGCCCAAAGCCACTCTCCGCATGGGTGACCGCAGAGCCTCGGGACTGGAGGACAGAAAAGCAAGCTGCCCTCCCTCCCGCTGCCTGCTCGGGACAAGCATGCTGTGCCCTCGCCCTCTGCTGGGGCAGCTCCCTCGGCAGAGCCACTGCTTCTAATGCCAAGCGAGCAGGTAGAGGCCAGGCCCGGCGGGCAGCAGCGCAAACAGGAGGCTCTGCTATGACGGGTTCAGAGGCGGGCTGGGCCGCTCCTCGCCCTTCTCTCCTCCCCTCCCGTCCCCCAAAGGCCCTGTGCTTCTTCCCTTCTCCTCCAGAACCCAGACAAAGCCCTGTGTCCAGAGGCTCGTCTCCTGAGGACAGGACTATGGGCCTTGGGAATGGGGGAAGATATGACCAAGTTTGGCAAAGTCCCGTCCCGGGCATCCAGTGGACAGGGGGCAAGAGGCTGGGTAGTGCTGGTGCCAGGCCCTGGGCCTGGATGGACCAGGGGGAGGAACCATGCCACGTGCTGCCCTGTCATCTCGAGGCAAACCTGTCAGCCCATGCTACAGAGGAAGGGCCCTGGGCCTCCCACCGCCAGCTGCCCCCTCGGCGGGTGCCAGTGGCTCTCCTTTGGCGGCCATCTTTGGAGCCCTCTCCTCCCTGCTGACCCCCCTGCTCTAAGGGGGCCGCAGGCGGCGCCATCTGAACTCCGTGATAACAGTCTCCTCTCGCCAGCAGGGCCGGGCGGTGGCCCAGGAGGCTCTCCTGCCGGCCCGGCCCCACACTCCCTCCCCCAGCGTGTTACCTGCTGTGCCAATGAGTTTCTTGGGTTTGTTGAAGATCTGATCACCTGGGTTAGGAGGTGGCGCTACGTCCTGGCCCTGCCGTGCCAGCAGAGGGTTGTATTCCTTTCCGTCATAGTTTGCGTCAAAGAATTTCTTAAACCACTGAATAAACTCAAAATTATCTTGGAACTTTCCTTTCACTAATTTCTCTACAGGAATTATCTGAAACAGACCACATAAGCAGAGAGCTTTAGCCACCTTCATGGAGGCTGCCGTCCTCCGTGAGCGCCAGCCGCTGGCTGCAGTGGCCTCCCGCCCCGGCCCCTGCCCCTCCCACGGAGCCAGGACACAGGGTGGGATCCGGAGACAGCCTTCCTCAGGCACAGGAGAAACTGGGGGGAGGGCGCGGTGCTGCTGCCTCCACGTGGGGTGGGGGCTGCTGGAACCAGGGGCCCGGGGCCATCGAGGCAGCAGATTGAGCAAGAGCCTTTTCTTGGGCCTCGGAAGGAAGGAATAGGAGCACCTAGCCTCAGTGGATGGCTATGGTCCAGAGAGGAGGAAGGGACAGGAATGTCATTAGGATGGGATGTGAAGAATGTGGGGTTTCCCGCTGTGCCTTGAGGGGGGAGGAGGGGGGAGGACATCCCTCGGAGAGTGGAGGGGCGGAGAGAGGCGCAGATGGAGTGGCCCCGGGCCCTGCTGGAGGGCCGTCTTCTTCCCCGAGGTCTCACAGCTCCTCAGGCCCCGGAGCTCAGGCACCTACTTTGTCAACACCCATCTTCTTAAAAGCTGCTTGCAGCACCTTGAAGTTTTGGATGTACTCGTGCTCTAGCTTGGCCTGGAACTTCACCTTCCTCAAGTGCACGCAGCCCGGGAAGAGCATGTCCATGAACTGGCAGTAGGCTGCCCCTGCGGAGAGGAGGGCGCACCCAGGGCTCTGGACCGCTCCCCGCCCAGGCTGCCTGCTCTCCCTTCAGCCAGCCCCTCTGCCGGCCTGCTCCCCCAAACTACCCAGCGCCTCATTTCTCCCCTTGTTCTGGGGCCTGGCCAGTCCTCGCCACAGCACAGACACCGCCGGAATCCCCCGGCGTTCCAAGAATAAGAGCAATGACTACTTATTGATGCAATTGTGTGCCAGCGCCACGGCAAACACTGCATTATGTAATCTAGCTTAACAGGGATCCTAGTGAGATAGGTGGCGTTATCTCCATTTTACAGACGGGGAAACTGAGGCCTAGAGAGGTGTAGTGCCTTGCCCAGGGTTGCACCACAAGAAGAGCTGCGTTTTGGACCCAGAGTGGCGCGGCTGGACCTCCTGCTTTAGCCTCTGGCTTCACTGCCTGTTCCCACCGCCGCCCCTCCCGCAGCCCTGGCCCGGGCCCCTCCGTCGGTGGAGGCCCTTCCGCCCCAAACACTGACCAGCCGGGGCTCTGCAGCTCTCCTCCTTCACCCTAATTACAAGCTACGGTCTCCCTGTGTCTGTTTTGCCTCCCGTCCCCGCCTCGTACCTGAACAGAGCTGTTCTATCTTGGTGTAGTTGAGGTGCAGGGAGTCATTGACCCACGCAAGCATATCATGGCGACTCAGATTCTCACTGGTCACGGATGTGGAGTACACATTGACGGCCATACCCCAGCTGCAAAGAAAGGAGAGAGGCAAGGTCAGCGCCGGGGCTGTGCTATTCTTTAGTAAGGAGGGCAGGAGCGGGACGATCCCTGGGGAAGTGAGAGAGAGGTATCCCTCCAGTCAGCCTTGCATTTCCCCCCGGGAGAGGGACCTCTTCATTCTTTAAACATGGAATGAGCACCTCCTCTATGCTAGAGGTGTGCTGAGGACTGGTGCAGCAAAGTTAAGGAAGATGTGGGCACTCCTTCTGGGAGCTTACAGACGGGAAATCCGCACACATTAGGGCACATACGCAGTTCAGGGATGGCACAGGAGGGAGGGGCCAGCAAAGGCTTCCAAGCGGAGATGCGGAGTGGGAAGGAGTAGGCGTTTTCCAAACATATAGAGGGATGGGGAAGGGCACTGCATCCAAGGACCAGCGAGAGCAAAGGCCTGGCTCCCTCAGGGCCCCCGGGTGCTCAGGAGCCGGAGAGCAGGCGTGTGCTGAGCAGGCCCAGCGCGGTGGGCAGGGATCACGAAGAACTCTGTTTCCTGGGAGGAGGAGCCTGACCCTCTGTTTAGACAATGGGAAGGTGTTTAAGCAGACACTATCCTGGGGCAGATCTGAGTTTTAGAAAGCCAGCTAACCTTTGCCTGACTTCAGATCCCATATTCCTGTGGGGCCTGTGGCGCGTGGTCTGCTGGCTGACCCAGGGGCACCTATTCTGCTTGTCCAGAACCTTAAGGCATGCTTCTGGCCCTAGCTGGTTTTGCTCGGTGGGTAGAGTGTCAGCCTGTGGACTAAAGGGTCCCGGGTTCGATTCCGGTAAAGGCATATGCTCTGGTTGCAGGCTCAATCCCCAGTAGGGGGTGTGCAGGAGGCAGCTGATCAATGATTCTCTCTCATCATAGATGTTTCTATCTCTCTCTCTCCCTTCCTTTCTGAAATCTCTCTCTCTCTCTCTCTCTCTCTCTCTATATATATATATATATATATATATATATATATATATATATATTAAAGACATGCTCTGCTCCTGTATTCATTATCCCCGTGAATGTCACCACCAGCCACCCAGTCAGTCACTGGGCTAGAAACCGTGAGGTCATCCTCAATAGCCCGCCCCCCCCGCCCCCATCCTCATATCTGATCAAGTCCTACAACTCTTCCTTCCCAATGGCCCTGCCCTCTCCACCTCTCCTCCACCGGGGGTTTATGTGGACAGTCCCTGGCCAAGGCCAGCAGAGGCCTCCTGGAAGGCCTCCCAGCCTCCGGGCTCCCCCGGCCACCCTGACACCACTGCCGTCAGAACCGATCTAAGCGCAGCCCCAGCCGGCCACGTCACTCTACAGCTTAAAGCCCTTGCAATCAGAAGTCACGGAGGAGACACCCATTGGCCAAATTTGCCTTGCAGACTTGAACTCTAGCGCTCACAGTATTGGAAACATTTTTGAATTAGTGCCCAATATTTTAAAGCTGGGATGCGTCACACAAACAATTTGGGACTTCTGGCCTCTTGTAGCGATCCTGGGCCTATGCTCCCTGCACAGAACCTATGATGGAGTTAAGCAGAGCAGAGGCACCTGCTCGGCCTGGCCTGCCCCCTCTCACAATCTAGGACCCCCAGGGGAATGTTGGAGATCCCACAGGCCAGGACAAGGGACCCACCCCATTGGTGCACAAATTCATGCTCTGGGTCTCTAGTATAATACAATAGACCATGTAGAATATATATATATACACACACATATATATACATATATACACACACACACACACATATATACATACATATATATGTACATATATATATCACACACACACACACATATTACATACATGTAATTTTAAAAAACACTGCAGGTGATACTGGTGCCCAAGCAGACCAGGGATTAGAACCACAGTCCTCACCCGATACTAGGATCAGCACCCTTGTCTCTACTCAGGACTGCCTCAGGGTCTTCAAGTGATGCCACCCTTGCCCTGGCTCAGAAGAACTCCTCCAAGTGATGCCACCATTTTGGCCCAGAAGAACTCCTCCAAGACACCAGGGGTCTCAGCAAGGATCTCTGTCACACTGTTCAAAGGTCACTAAGAAAGCAGTTCCCTTACCCCTCGTGTGACAGGGAGGGCCTAATGCCCTCTTAATTC
The DNA here is from genome assembly GCA_963924515.1 of Vespertilio murinus. Lineage (NCBI taxonomy): Eukaryota > Metazoa > Chordata > Mammalia > Chiroptera > Vespertilionidae > Vespertilio > Vespertilio murinus. The sequence goes on along the minus strand of OZ004713.1, from coordinate 54,776,238 downwards.
CCCTTTGTAAATCTTACAGATTTGGCCCTGTAAATACAACTAAATTATGGCCAGCAGGTGGCACCCAGGTCCTGAGCAAAGACTCCTTTAAATGTTTCTTCATCCCCAACCCTTCTCCCCCTAACTTCATTTAGAAAAGGAGGCCCCTAAATTTGATCTGGCTCCCCACGGAGGAGCCTGTCTGGGTCAAAAGCTGGTAGTGCCAGGGCAGGGGTGAGTGGAGTGCTTATTCCTGGCCAGCTCTAAGAAGGCCTGGACCAACTGGAGTGGCTTAGGATTGGGTCTGCTCTAGGATTCGGGGCTAAACTAACCCAACTTCCCTATTCCCCAAAGTCTCATGTTAAACTCATCCTCAGGTCCAACTTTTTTATTTGGGGCTGACTCAGGCCTAGACACAAACCAGACCAGCTTCCGGGGGCAGAGGCATATAAAGCATTTGCTCAGGCATTTGGCACTAAGTGGGCCAATTGCTTTCAATTAGAGTGGAGACATTGTCCGAAAAAACTCTGAAGTTAACATACTCCTTACCGAGGGCTGCTTCGCTTTCCCTGCAATAACAGCAGGCAACTGCCCAGAGCAGGCAGGCTCCGTTCCCCAGGGCTAATCAGTGGGGTCTCCCACCCCAGCCCCATGTTTCTCTTTGGCACATTGCAACCTGCAGGTTGAGGACCGCTAGCAGGGTCGCCTAAGACCACCGGAAAACACAGATGTTTACATTACGATTCATAACAGTAGCAAAATTACAAAGTAGCAAGGAAAATAGTTATGGTTGGGGGTCCACAACATGAGGAACTGTACTGAAGGGTCGCGGCATTAGGAAGGTTGAGAACCGCTGCTCCAGGGCCTTGAAAACCCCATTCAGGATTAGACCGAGGATGTGGCCTTGGGAAAAGCCTGCTCTGCAGGGTCCTGACTCCTGGTGCCAGGTGTGCAGTCACGGGACAGGAAGGTCGAGGGGGTTTAATCTGGTGACTGCTCAATCATTTCCTAAGCTAGGGTCACGGCGCATCGGCTGACAGAAAGGCTGTTGTAGCTCTCATCAGGAGGGGTGGAGCGGCCGGCCATTCTGCCTGAGGCCTTGTGAGTGGTCATCTTGACCAAATCTCAACATGCCATGGCCGGAAGCGTTTTGAGAGACCACCCAGTTCCTTCCCAGATGCCTAGGACTGCACTTAGATATAGGTCTTTATATTCCTAAAGCATAACCAAGTCTGCATAACTCTGAAATTTCACATGCAATATTTAAGAACCTTGTCACCAGACCAAATCTAATTTTGGCTTTTTTTTTTTCAGTCTTCAGTGGAAATCTGTCTTCCACAAATATGTCCTGAAGATAATTCAGGGCCCTCAGTCTTCTTCAATTCTCTGGTGCCTAGAGCACCCCTCTCCCCGCTGCCCAGCAAGGGCACGCCCGCTCTTTCCCTCCTGAGTGGGTGCTGGCATGCTGCCAGCAGGCCTAAAGGGCACTGCTTAAAGAATCCCGGGTCGCCAGTCAGACCACTTGAGCTTCAATCCTGGCTCTCCCCAATCCTAGCTGTTTGACACTGGGCCTCAGTTTCCTCGTGTATAAAATGGGAACAGGAACCGTGCCCGCCTCATTGAGCTGAGATGAGGACTAACCGAGCCATGCATACAAAGCGCTGAGCAGAGCCGGGCGCACAGTCAGTGTCTGGCGAGTGTTACCTGCATTGTGGGGGCAGGCAGGGAGATCAAGGCACTTGTGTGAGAAGCAGGTGCCAACGCACATCAGCCTCGGGCGTCCAAGATGCCCCTTCGGCCTGGAAGGAGCCACCTGGGCTTCCCGAAGGTTGGCCTGTGGCCACGATACCGCCTCCCCCCACCTCGCAATCCCAGATTTCTCTTAGATTCTACGTTGTAGACGCCATCCTACCGGCCAGGAAAACTGGAGCAGGTGCTGTGGGATCAGAGGAGAGAGAACTCTGCGGAGCCTGCCAAACGTGTCCTGCTCCTGGCGTGGGGCTATGCCCATTGTCACTGGGCAACCCTCCGTCCAGGCCCAGGGGAGCTAGAGTCACCTGTTTGGAAAATCTGCAAAATCGCTCTCCCTGGCCCCCTTGGATCACACATCAAGGTTATTCTGGGGTTACATGGAGGCAATATGTGCGGGCAGGGATGAAGGGTGCCGAGGGCCTGGGGGAGCCTGGCTGGCGGGTCACAAAGCCCTGGCAGGCCCAGCCAATCACCTTCTTCTCATGGCTGAGCAGAGGCCTGACTCACAGGGAGGCTGGGCCTCTCAGTGAACCAGTCAAAGGGAGAGAGGGGCAGGTGGAGTAGTCGGGCCGGCAGGGAACCAGTCTGTGCCCACACAGGGAGCTGGACGGTGTCGGTTCAGACGAGGACTGGAGCTCCTCCAGGTTCTGTTCTCAGAACGCTTTCAGGTCAGGGAGCTCTTCCTTAAGACCCCGGATCCCGCTGAGGCCCAGCCGCTGGAGTCCCGGACGTGACCTGCTGAAGGATGGTCTGACTCCTAACGAGGCTTTCTCCACGCTGGTTTGGATGTTGCTGCCATAGCCCTGTAGCTGCTGCCCAGAGGAGGAGTCCCGTGGAGTTCTGCCAGACTGCTCTGTCTCCATACCTCACAGCGTTATCGGAAACCCAGGAGGGGAGTGAACAGAATTCATCACTCGCTAAAATTAACCCATTTCAGTAGGGTCCTTCCAGGAGGGCAGAGAGGCCGGTAAGCAGGCAGAGAGTGGCTAGCACGTCTGGCTCACATTCTCCCCAGCACCCTGAGTGTCCTCCCACAGACCTCTGCTGGGGTCCTGAGCCGGGAGAGAGTAAGGACGGGCTTGGCTTTGGGTGTGGCCGCAAAGACAGAGCCAACACTTTGGAGCTATGCATCCCATTTCTTTCTTTAACTGGCCCTGGCTCAAGGCCCTATACACAACAGCTGCTCAGTGAGTGTTTGTTGAGTGAATGAAGTGGTGAATGAATGGGAGAGGTTAAAGCACAGCGTGGGGTTTCAGGTGGCAGGTGGGGTCAGAAAGGACGGCTGTCTGACCTCACTTCCTGTTTGTGGCCCTGAGGAGAAGGGGGAGCGGGGATGCTGGCTGCACTCTCTGGCCACACAGCCAGGCGCCGCTCAGCATGAAGCCTCTGGATGCTCGGTGAGAAATTTAAAACAGCTCTTCCTCTGAGGCAAGTAAGAGAGAAACTGCAAGGTGCTGCCAGGATCCTCAGAGCAGGACTTCAGGATGGTTCTGAGGACAGACCTTGCTAACCTGCTGGGAGGACTCCCGGTCAGGACTGCCTCTCAGTCCAGCTCTGTGCACCCCACGGGGAGGGAGGCCCTCTCCCGTGCCCGCCCTGGGGGGCGGCTGCTGGCCGGGCCGCGGCTAGCCTGAGGATGGAGAGGGAACAGGCTGAGCCGTGTTGGGAGAGAATATTCGTTTTTATAGCCCTAATGAGCCTGCTGCTTCCTTAAGGACCCTTCACGCTTCCAAAGCACGCGTGCTTCTCTGAGGGCACATGCCACTTTTTTCCTTTAGGAGGACGCTCCTTCAGACTGTGTGGCTTACAGCTGTCGTCACGCAGAGTGGTATGGTCGCCCCTCCTCCCAAGCACCTGGATTCATTGCGGCTCAGCCTACTTTTCCATGACCCAGGCTCAGCCCTCTCTGCTCTCTCAGCTCCTCCCACTCACAGCCGGTCCCTCTCAGAATCGGCACTTTATTCCCTTGCCTTTTAGACAGACTGCTCGTACAACCCCTTAACCTTTCCACCAGCAGGTCTATTGTGACGGTGTCCAGAGCAAGCACGACCATGTTCAGCGTCAGATCCTCCGTCCTGCCTCACACAGAATGCATGTCCTTCTGAACACCCCCGGGACTCTACCCGCCCTGCAGTGGGGGTGCACGGGAGGGGTCCCAGAAGGCTGGCCTAACTTCCAACAGCTTCTCTCCTGGCCTACATGGTGCCTGGAATCCCCACCACCACCACCGCCACTCCTGTGGATTACAGCATTTGTCTCCAGAAAGCCTTAGCTGTTACCTCCGTTTTGAATATGAGGAAGTGAAGGCTCTGGAATTAAGAGGCCTGTTCTAGCCCAAGATGAACCACTGGCAGGCCAGAGCAGGAACCCCGACCTCGGAACCCAAGCCCCACGCTCTTTCCAGACTGTCCCACTGCGCTAGGAAGAGCGATTCGGTTTTGCACAGCTCCGGTGCTTAACTCGCTCTGACGTAGGCCCCTGAGCATTACGAGAAGGGAAAGGACATTTCAGAGGTTTTCTTTATATTTCTCTCTCCGAATTGCAACATTCCTCTCATCGCCATCAGCAAGTGTATACTGACCGCCGACACAATGTGCTGACCACGCCGTGAGGCACCACGAGGACAGGGGATCAGTTTAAGGCATGGGTCTTGTCCTTAAAGAGCCTTTGTTTGGTTGAAGAAAGAAGAGTAATTCATAAAACAAGAGACCCCACAGGCCAGAATGTACGAGGTACTGAATGGTGAAAGTACATGTGGCTACCAGTGCACCAGGAGAATGTAAAGGATGCGTGGGGCTCAGTGAAACATGTTTATTATCACTTTTATTTTTAAAGGTAAGCATGAAACAGATGATTAAATCTTAGAGGAATGTTAGGGAATGCGATCAGGAGAGGAGGTGGGAGAGGCAGAGGTATCTAAGGAGCCCAGAGAGGGACCCGTCTTGAGGAGGAGGTTACCTACTCTGCTTAATGAAGTCACCAGACCTGAGACAGAGAAATGCTCATTAGATTGTGCAAGAACAAAGGAAGAGACAGTGAGTCACTTGCTGGAGGATGAGGACACGAGCTAGACCTGCAGAGCGTTATGGAGTCCAGGTCATGAAGATGCTGAGGAGGGAAGTCAGGAGTTTGTCACCAAGGCCACCGCGTCTCCTGCGGCACCACAGGTGGACTGGAGGGTGGCTGCCTGCACGGTGGAGAGCACCTCGCGTCTTTTAGTAAAATTTTGAAATGGTACACAGGTTTAACATAGGCTTATGTTCTTTATCTTGCCCTCCCAACCCTCCTCTTTAGAATCCATATTCTATCCTCTGTTCAAGGAGGCTCGTGAGTAAACCTCACCATCTTTCTAAATCTTCCTACAACACTGTGTAATGAAGAAAAAGAAAGAATGGGAAAACATTTAAATATAATGCCTTAACCAAGTTGAATGTCTTAAATATTTATTTACTATTCTGTGGTTAATCAGAATCTCTTCAGATCTTTGAAATTTTTCTTTTGAAAATTATTACTCTATTTAAGGTAGGGTAGAATAGAAAAAAAATATTACTGAAGAATTTAAGAGAATTTAACACACACGCACTCGTTTTTTGGAGTGTATGTTCCAGGCACTGAGCCACGCATAGGGCCTGTGAGGAGGAATGAGACCCAGTCTGGGCCCTTGAGGAATTCACAGACTAGGGTTTGGGCAAGACAAGTGAAGAAAATAGCTAAAGGCGACATGTTGCACTACAACCCACAGATGTAGGAATGGCATGCGGCTTCCTGGGTCTGGGAAGGCTTTGTGGTTTGAGTTTGGTCTTGAAGGAGAAGCTTATTAAGCAAATTAAGAGTCAAATGGAGCTGAAACCGGTTTGGCTCAGTGGATAGAGTGTTGGCCTGCGGACTGAAAGGTCCCAGGTTTGATTCCGGTCAAGGGTATGTACCTTGGTTGCGGGCACATCCCCAGTAGGGGGTGTGCAAGAGTCAGCTGATCAATGTTTCTATCTCTCTTCCTCTCTGTAAAAAATCAATAAAATATATATATTTTTAAAAATCAAGAGGAAAGAGGAATGGACTGGTACGAGGAAGAGAACTACAAAGAGTCACCCCAGAATGAGCGTTGGGGACAGAAGGAGATGCAGTTAAAAGGTAGACGGGGCCCAGCTAGGGTGACTTAGTGGCTGAGCATTGTCCTATGAACCAGGAGGTCATGGTCCGATTCCCAGTCGGGGCACATACCGGGGTTTCGAGCTTAATCCCCAGTGGGGAATGTGCGGGAGGCAGCCAATCAGTGATTCTCTCTCATTATTGATGTTTCTATTTCTCCCTCTCTCTTCCTCTCTGAAATTAAAAATATATAAATATATAAGTCCAAATTAAAGCAAATGAAATTACAGTGCTTAGAAATAGCATAAAATTTATAATTCTTGAGGCTTTATCTTTTCTAGTAAAAACTGAACAGATTCCTAAGTACTGCTTGCAGAAATCAGTGCCCTTCCATATTTCTGTAAACTATTTTGAAATAATTTTAGACTCAAATTGCAAAATGGGACAAAGAATTCCCATGTATCTCCCTCAAGCTTCTCCAGTTTTGTGTTACATAACAACTGTTAAGATCAGGGAGCTGACATTGGCACATTAGTAACTAAAGCTACAGACCTGATTTGGAATTCATCAGCTTTTTTTTTTAATATTGACTGATGCATTCTTTTTAAAAAATATATATATTTTATTGATATTTTACAGAGAGGAAGGGAGAGAGATAGAGACCTAGAAACGTTGTTGAGAGAGAAACATCGACCAGCTGCCTCCTGCACACCCCCTACCGGGGATGTGCCCGCAACCAATGTACATGCCCTTGACCGGAATCAAACCCGGACCCTTCAGTCCGCAGACCGACGCTCTACCAGAGCCAAACTGGTTTCGGTGGAATTCATCAGCTTTTAAATGCACTTTTTTTGGTGCACAGTCTATGAACTTCTATCATATATAGTAGATTCATGTAATCACCACCCTACTAGGACACAGAACTGTTCTGTAACTTCCAAGAAGTTCTGTGTAGCACTGTGGGCTAGCCCTGGGTAGCCCACTGTAACCCATGGTAACCACAGATCAGTTTTCCATCATTGTAATTTTAACAATATTATATAAATGGAATCATACAGGAACTTTATTTAAAATTTAAATTTTTTATTGTTGAAAGTATTACATATGTCTCCCCCCAAACTCCTCATTGACCTCTCTCAGGCCGGCCATTCCCACCCCCTTATACTTTTTGAGATTGGCTTCTGTTTCTCTTTCAGCATAATACCTTTGAGTTCCATTCAAGTTGTTGCATGGATTAGTTCTTTTTATTGCTGAGTCATATTCCAAACAATAGTCCAAGTATGAATGTACCAGTTTATCCATTCACTCAGTGAAGGACATCTGGGTGCTTCCAGTTTTTGGCAACTACAAAACACCCAATGAGAACTTCCTTCAGTTTGTTCTTGCTTTGTCCATGGGAGTTTGGCTCTGGTCGAGCTCTTTCCATATTTTCCTGTTCTTTGGAACCACAAATCTGGTAGGGGTTTTGTAGCTGGAAGGTCCAGGCATTAGGTGGGGGCTGGGGACTGAGGAGACACAGGTGCACAAGCAACTCTTTGGACTGACTGATCCCAGAATTCTGGGTTTGTCTCAGTCTAACCCTGTCTGTGCTCCTGCAGGCCAGGCTCTTGCTGCTTACATGCATTTATGCTAACCCAGATTTGTGAGTTCATCTTCCTGGTGAGCATGCAGCTCAATTGTCTATCCTTATTTTGAAAGTCCTGGCATGATTTCACCAAGGAGACCTTAGAATTACAGTGGCCAATTCAGGGAGCCTTCACTATGAACAAAGTTGAGAGGCACTCAAGAACAAAAAAGACTACTTACGATAAAAGAGGACTAAGCGAAGTTAGGAAAGAATGAGCTGCTGTTCTGATTATGACTAATAAGCAGAGGTCAGCAATTATGAGCTAGAACCTCTTATAAAAGTTTTATTGGTACACAGACATGTTTACCTATTATCTATCTATGGCTGCTTTCATATTTACAACAGCAGACTTAGTAGTTTTTTGTTTTTTTTGTTTTTTTTTTGTTTTATAAATATATTTTATTGATTTTTCACAGAGAGGAAGGTAGAGGGACAGAGAGTTAGAAATATCGACTAGCTGCCTCTTGCACACTCCCTACTGGGGATGTGCCCGCAACCAATGTACATGCCCTTGACCGGAATTGAACCTGGGACCTTTCAGTCCGCAGACTGACGCTCCATCCACTGAGCCAAACCGGTTTCGGCAGACTTAGTAGTTTTGACTGAGACTGTATGGCTTGTAAAACATAAAATATCTGCTATCTGGTCCTTATAGAAATTGTATGCTGGTCCTTGCAAATCAGTATTTATGTGTGATAGACAGTAAGATCAGTATGTCTTCCTAGATGTCACAAGGCAGCACCATTTTCAATTCAAAATAAGCTACAGACATGGAAAAATGGTAATATGTCATGATGTAGCACCTTGTTGTAATTATAAACAGGAAGAGGTTGCTATGGAATATAGAAAAAAAAAGGATGGCAAGGGAGTAAAACTATGCTAGTACAATTTTATTTTTTAATTTTTTAAAATATATTTTATTGATATTTTACAGAGAGGAAGGGAGAGAGATAGAGAGCTAGAAATGTCGACGAGAGAGAAACATCGACCAGCTGCCTCTTGCACACCCCACACCGGGGATGTGCCCGAAACCAATGTACATGCCCTTGACCAGAATCGAACCTGGGACCCTTCAGTCCGCAGACCGACGCTCTACCACTGAGCCAAACCGGTTTCGGCACTAGTGCAATTTTAACATTGTCCAGTGGAGTGGTGCTCTGTTTAGTAGACATTGGTATTCTGGTCACTAGGACAGTGTCTCTTCTAGTGGAGGGGAGAATTAATCAAGCTTAACCACGGCGTGGATGACATACCATTTCTTAACTCTTTTTTGCTCTGATTTTGTGCTTGCAAAGCAAGCTCTGATTACTTTTCTGATTTTCAAGACACCACAAAATAGGGAAGAAGTATATCCCTTGCTCTATTAAATTTACTTTTTGGTACAAATGTGCCTGAGCAAATAAATGTAAGTCAGTTTTTTTCAGGGCTCAGTGACCTTAAGGAAAGCTGGTCATTCAAATAGCAAATCTAAAGACATGAGAGGCTAAATCCCGAACTCTGTCAATTTCCTTAGAACTTGGCACACAATAAAACAGCCAGATCATCATTACATTTCTCTCAAAGTGGGCAGATGCAAAAGTATGCTGAAATGTTGGACAGCTCCCGCCCACAAAGATTAGGTCTCCAGCCAAATCCTGGGGTATCCTGGAAGCATTCTTTTAAGTTAATGTTCTCAGTAAGTCTCTGTCTTGTGAGAGCCCACCCCCTACTTAGGAAAGCATGGTTCTCAAAACTCCCATTATACTGGTAGTTCTGGCTTTCCTGACAGACATAATCTTTCAGACCCAACCCGTGGTCGGGACCACACTGGGCCTATAGCAGTAGGATAAAGAACCAGAAGTGCCCTAATCCCAAAGTCGAGCAAACAGCATTGCTAGGACTGAAAAGGGGGTAGAGGGCTCACCAGCTGGTCCTCAACTGCACCACCTCACTGGGCAGGGAGTCACACCCACATGGTGAATGATCACGGCAGAGAACATTAAAACTACAACATGAGTTCAGGGGCAGGCGAAGTGTCTCATATTTGTATTTTTAATTCCAAGGCACAGCACGAAGTAGATGCTTAATATTTGTTGGATTATCTCTGCCCCTCAAATAATCCATCCCCAACTCCTTGAATAAGTCACTATTTTAAAAACTATCTGCCCTGGCCTGGTAGGTCAGGTGGTTGGAGCATTCTCCTGATATGCCAAGGTTGTGGGTTCCATTCCTGGTCAGGGCAATTGCAAGAATCAACCAGTGAATGCATAGATGAGTGGAGCAGCACATCGATGTTTCTCTCTCTTTCTAAAATCAATCAATCAGTCATCTGAGAACATTACTCTGTGAGAATGAGTATATTTTTTCCTTTAAAATATCACTTTAAAATAATGTGCTTTGCCCTAGCTGGTTTGGTTCAGTAGACAGAGCGTCAGCCTGTGGACTGAAGGGCCCTGGGTTTGATTCTGGTCAAGGGCATGTACCTCTGCAACCAGGGCCCCAGTTGGGGCGTGTGCAGGAGGCAACCAATCGATGTGTGTCTCTTACAATGATATGTCTCTGTCTTTCTTCCTCTCTTCTACTCTCTCAAAATCAATAGAAAAATATTTTCAGGTGAGGATTAAAAATAAGTAATAATGTTTTTTCCCAAATGGCAAACTATTCTTTATTACTATTTAAAAAAATATATTTTATTGATTTTTTACAGAGAAGAAGAAAGAGGGATAGAGAGTTAGAAACATCGACCAGCTGCCTCCTGCACACCCCCCTACCAGTGATGTGCCCACCACTAAGATACATGCCCTTGACCGGAATCGAACCTGGAACCCTTCTGTCTGCAGGCCGATGCTCCATCCACTGAGTCAAACCGGTTTTGGCTTTATTACTATTTTTGATAAAATTATTGCTATCGCTTTCAGTTGTAAGTATAATAACTATGAATATCTCATTTATTCTTTTCTCTTTGTTACATGAGTAATAACAGTTTCTGATTTCCCAAAATCATGAAATTAAACAATTACACACACCAGTTTCTCAGAGGAAGTTGGCACAAAGGAAGGATGTGTGTGGGAGGTGGTGGTGAAGGTCAGGGAACCAGTTCTCTGATGTGTGGACAAAGAAGGTCAAAGTGGAAAGTCCAGCATGACTTATAACTGAGCTATTTCAACAAGGGGAGGAGAGGGGGAATGCCATTAATTTCAGTGGCACGGAGAGAACACAGACAGTTATTATCTGTGTTCCTCTGGCCTGATTAAGGATTTCAGAGTCTGATCGAGAATTGTAAGACTGGGAGTGGATGTCTAGAAGTTGCCAGAGCCTTCCAGGCAATCTCATGATTGCAGAATTCTGGAGGGGCAGAGATAGAAAGGAGATACTAAGGAGACTGTGTAAAAATGAACCCATTTCTTTTTTATTTATACAGGGCTCTACAAAGTGAATGGGGAATTTTATTCTGTTTGTAAAAAAAAAAAAGTAGTGGTTACTTGGAGCAGGCAGACAGGAATCTTAAGTATATAGAGACTTTTTAAAACATTCTCAACTGAGGATATGTTTATTTATTTATTTATTTTGAGAGAAGAACCATCAATGTGAGAAACATTGATCAGTTGCCTCCCTCATGCACCCTGATCGGGGATCAAACCCACAACCTAGGTAAATGCCTTGACCAGGAATTGAACCCACAACCTTTTTGGTGAACAGGATAACACTTTAATCAATCGAGGCACCCTGATGGGCTGTAGTGACTTTTAATAAAGTGAATTGTAGCAACCCACAGACCATTTGTGCCCAGTTGCTACCCCCAAAGTTCTCTTCTCCCTAACACTGCCACCAAGCTCTTTATTTTGTGATCAAGGCTGTGGGCAGCATTGGTTCAATCACCACTGTCACTTCCGTTCTGCTTTGTCCTTCAATTAGGATGACATGCCAGGTGCTGAGAAGGCTGAGAAGGCATGCCAGGTGCTTATGGGCTGTTTAGAGCCCATAAAGTCAGTAAGTATTCACTGTGTGCCCGCCAGGTGTCAGGGACAGTGCTGGGCTCTGGTGACAGATGAGCAGGACAAGGCCCCACATCAAGGAGCCCACAGCTAAACCGTCGAGAGAGACATACAATGATAACATCATCTACAAGGGCTACAAATCAATTCTTCCCTGGTAATTATTTTTTTAAAGATATATTTTATTGATTTTTTTTTTATAGAGAGAAAGGGAGAAGGATAGAGAGTTAGAAACATCAATGAGAGAGAAACATCCACCAACTGCCTCCTGCACACCTTCTACTGGGGATGTGCCTGCAACCAAGGTACATGCCCTTGACAGGAATCAAACCTGGGACCTCTCAGGTCACAGGCCAACGCTCTATCCACTGAGCCAAACCAGTCAGGGCTGGTAATTATTTTTTTAAATATATTTTTATTGATTTCAGAGACAAAGGGAGAGGGAGAGGTTGAAACATCAATGATGAGAGAGAATCATTGATCAGCTGTCTCCTGCATGCCCCCTACTGAGGACTGAGCCTGCAATCCAGGCATGTGACCTGACTGGGAATTGAACCAGCGGCCTTTTGGTGTACGGGTTGATGCTCAACCACTGAGCCACACTGGCCAGGCAGGCCCCTGGCAATTATTTGAACAATTACTCTCTGGTAATTGAAGAAGTATATAAAATAAAAAGCAACATTTCCTGGTATGAAGTGTGCGCATTCTTCAGATCTTCTAAAATACATATTCAAATTATATACATATTTGTTCCACAGTTTAAAGAACAGAATAAAAGCGTAAATATTCTGTGACTGTTCCCCACCCCCTCTAAAAATATCCTGATTACTTTTCCAATTCTCCTTGATTTCATTTGTATCCAGGAATAATTATTTCTCTGAAAAGGTTAGAGGATGTTTTGGGCAAAAGGTGATATGTGGTCTGGCTTTGAAGGAAGAGCTGGAGTTCATTTAGTAGTAAGCAAAGCCAAGAGAAAATGCTGGGATGAATGTGCAAGGCGGGACTGAGAGGAAGAGGTGGCTCAGGGCGGGGACAGGCTGAGCATGTAGGAGGTGGGAAACACACAGCTGCTTTAGGGACCATCCATGGTCTAGTGAGGACATGTTGCTCTTCCAACTTGGATGTGCAACAGAACCACCATGGGGACTGCTTACAGCTGCAGCTGCTCCATCCCTTACCTTAAGATTCTGATTCAGTGAGTTGGACCCAAAGTCTCTGCTCTTAACCCACTGCTCTAGGCTGCCTCTCCTTCCATGATAGTGTGAGGTCACACCATCTTCACACAGCAAGGCACAGGGAGGCCCGTGAGTCCCCATGGGAGCAGAATGGAAACGCCTGACATCCTGCTCTCATCGCCATCTCATTCTTAGTCTTCTAGCATCCTCTTCTATACCAATTCTGTACTTTGGCCGAAATCAGTTTGGCTCAGTGGATAGTGTCGGCCTGCAGACTGAAGGGTCCCAGGTTCGATTCTGGTCAAGGGCATGTACCTTGGTTGCGGGCACATCCCCAGTAAGGGGTGTGCAAGAGGCAGCTGATCGATGTTTCTCTCTCATCGATGTTTCCAACTCTCTATCCCTCTCTCTTCCTCTCTGTAAAAAATCAATAACATATATTTTAAAAAATGAAGTACTTTGTAGTTTTATATCAGCTTTCATCTGAGAAGTTCAAAGTATTCCCAACACTGAACTCGTGATTGGGCAATGAGAACAGGTAACAACTTCATTTTATAGAAGGATAAATAGAGGCACCAGAGAGCTCACTTTCCTACCATGGTGAGTCAATCCTGGAGCTGAAGATAGAATCCAAGGCTGCCTTCCATTCGTTCATGAAATTACACACACTGCATCGCTTTCCCCATTAATCGAGGCAGCATTTGGAAAATAGCCCACACAGTGCCCAACTCACAGCAGAGGCAAGTTACTTCTCTCCTTGACTACAACCAAGCAGGGGTTGTTCAGCTGCTCTGGAGCTTAGTAGTTTTTCATGATGCTCTGCAAAACAGCCACCAGAAATTCCACAGAACCTTTTCTTCTAAGGGTGTGAGAAAAACTGCAAGCCCAGCTGGCGTGGCTCAGTGACTGTTGACCTATGAGCCAGGAGCTCATGGTTTGATTCCTGTTCAGGGCAAGTGCCCCGGGTTGCAGGCTCAGTCCCCATGTAGAGTGTGCAGGAGGCAGCCGATCAATGATTCTCATCAATGATGTTTCTCTCTCTCCTTTCCTCTCTGAAATCAGTAAAAATACTTAAAAAACAAAGAAAAACTTCAAAATACCATCAAAGAATGAAAGAGGCAGACAGCTCATCTCGGGGCTTCCCTCCTGTGGCAGTTCGGGAGACAAGTGCTGTGACTGCATAGCTGTTTGTGAATGTGTTGAGGTGGCGAAGCTGTCTGCGTGGCAGACAGAAGAATGGAGAACAGGCCTGGGACTTTGCAGCGCACAGTGGTGCTGAGCTAGTGGACAGCTCTCTCCTAGGTCCCGGGGTACAAGAGAAATGCAGAATTCTATTTCTGCTAAGGAGTGGCAGGGTCACATTTGGCTTTGGACAAAGCCTCTGAAGCCAAGAACCTTCACTCTTGTACCTCGAGAAGGAGCATTCTCGAGAGCACAGGTTCTCAGAATTCTGGGTGCACGTGAATCACCTGACTGGTGCATCACTAACACAGATCCATGAGCTCCCTCTCAGGAAGGGACAGTTCTGGGCTGCGGCTCAGGAGTCACATTTTTCATAGGCGTTCCTGGTGAGTCAGTTATAGGACCACACTTGAGACCACCCTGCCATAAAGAACACATACCACCCTACCTTGTTTGGCTCAGTAGAGCATTGGTCTACGGACTGAAGGGTCCCAGGTTCAATTCCGGCCAAGGGCACCTATGTAGATTGCAGGCTCCATCCCTGGTCCTGGTTGGGGTGCGTGCAGGGAGATAACCAATGTTTCTATCTTTTCCTTCCTCTCTAAAACCAATAAAAATAATATGTTAAAAAAAAAAAGAACCATGTCAATTTTCCATTTACCTGCTCCTGTCCCTATTAACCATCAGTGACCTGTCTAGCATCAAGCTGAGTCCTGGGAAAGCATGTGTTTTTATTACAGTGCAGTTTTTCCTCATCTCCAACCTTCAGTCTTCTTTCTTGTTGGATTCCAGAATGTCATGACAGAGTAAAGCAACTTAGAGGGCAAATATGAAGAAACTAGAGGCCCGGAGCAAGAACTCGTGCACCAGTGAGGTCCCTCAACCTTGCCTGTGGGGATTGGCTAAAATCTGCCCGGTGCATGGATTCACCCAGGGCATGCCTAGCCAGTCTTGCCCAGTCCCAATTGGCCAGACCCCAGCAGCAAGCTAACCTACTGGTTGGAGCTTCTGCCCCATGATGGTCAGTGCATATGACAGCTACCAGTCAAATGGTTGCTTAGGCTTTTATATACATAGACCAGTGACCCAGTGCACAAAATTCGTACGGAGGGGGTGTTCTCTTAGCCTAGCCTGACCCTCTCCAATCAGGGACCCCTTGGGGGATGTCAGACTGCTGGTTTAGGCCCAATCCCTCTCACAGTCTGGGACCACTGGCTCCTAATTGCTCACTTGCCTGCCTGCCTGATCGCCCCTAACTGCCTCTGCCTGCCTGCCTGCCTGATCAACCCTAACTGCCCTCCCCTGTCAGCCTGATCTTGCCCCCAACTGCCCTCTCTGCCTTGGCCCCCACCACCATGACTTTGTCCGGAAGGAAGTTAGATATCTGGAAATGGCCAGTCAACCTGGTCTAATTAGCATATTACACTTTTATTAGTATAGATTATATAGGATAGGATTGCTTAAATGGAGGGAGGTAGCCTTTTTCAGCTCTTGGCAGATAAAAACATATAATCCCTATATATGCACTGATAGCCAGCCATATGCACTATACTGCCAAACTGGTCATTAAAAAATTGAATTGCTTTCTTACACCTTACACCAAATAGCTGTTGCTTGCCCTTAAAACCCCCACCTTCACAGTTCACCCAGATTAGGTTCTGATTGGCAGGTTTCTATGCCAGTCAACATCAAAAGCTCCGCCTCCTAGGCAGCCATTGGCTCCTCACAGTCACCCAGATTTGGTTCTGATTGATCAGTTTCTATGCCAATTAGTATCTTCAGGCCTGATCAGAGAGGCAGGGCTGATCAGCAACCCCTGTGGAGGCCTGGAAAGAAACAGAGGTATGGCTGCTGACGAAGCCTGGAGGGAGGGAGAGAGGCATCGGCTGATCAGCAGCTGCCATGGAGGCTGCGGATCAGACCCTGCCTCTCTCTCTGGAGGCCTCTCTCCAGGCCTGATCTGCAGCCCCCTTGGCAGTCAGTGCTGGGTCGCCGTGCCCACAGCAGTGGCAGTCAGTGCTGTAAGACTGACTTCCAGTTGGTGGAGCCTTCAGTCATTTTGGACATTATGGACCTTGGGTTTTTATATATTAGGATATGCTGACTTTCTATATGAATACTGAAAAAAAATGTCAATGAGGGGTCATAGGTATTTTTTTTAAAGCATATTTTATTGATATTTTACAGAGAGGAAGGGAGAGAGATAGAGAGCTAGAAACGTCGATGAGAGAGAAACATCGACCAGCTGCCTCTTGCACACCCCCCACCGGGAATGTGCCCGCAACAAAGGTACATGCCCTTGACCGGAATCGAACCTGGGACCTTTCAGTCCACAGACTGACGCTTTACCACTGAGCCAAACCGGTTTCGGCAGGGTCATAGGTATTAATGACAACTTAGTAAATTGGTTTCTTCTGCCACCGTTTATTTGTTTGCTTATTTATTTATATAAGGGAAAGTTTATTCAGAAAGTCACAGAGGAAGAAGTGAGTCGCAGAAAAAAATGGCCTCAGGAAAGAAGTTAGAGAGAGAGACAAGGCAAACATGCCTGGGGGGTGGAAGGGGGGAGGAATGGGCATCTCTGCAGAGAGAGCCACTCTTTGTCACCATCCAAAAAGCAGCTGAATGTATGCAGCATTCTTTCTTGATAATTATATATGCAAACTTAAAAACTGAGCTAGATATTATCTCACACCTTCCACCAAGTCAGGATGCTGGTTCCGTGAAAGCCACTGGTGCCATATCACCAAGGCTGCTCAGACCAGCAGGCCAGGAGACACACCATGTAACAGTGGCCCTGGGTGTTGGAACCTGGCCTCCAGCAGGCCCGTCTGCCTGGGAGGTGGGAGTAGAATTGTCAAGAGAGGCGGCCCCATTTGGTGGGTTCTTTTTTGTCCCCTACCTTGAGCTTTACCCTAAACTAGAGCTAGTATCTAACAAGCTGCTTATTTTTAAGTGAAATTCGTTAATTGGAGTTACAGGTCTTGGTGTTATGAAAAGAGGAGCTGAAGCAGAATTAAGCCATTAATTATCTGGCAAGGTTCCAAAGCATTCAGCATGACATCTCATGTTTCATAGCGCACAGGACACCTTTGTCTAATGCCTCGTCCTAGAAACGAGTTTGAGTGGTTAGGAACACAGGCATTTCTGTCCTAATGGACTTTCCTCTGATCCCTTTATTGGCTGTCAGGTCTCTTTTTAAAATTCTCCAACTTTATATTCAACCATCAAAAACTTTTCCAAAATAGGCATGAGTGTTCTCTAGTAGATAATGGTGATGTTGAGAATTAATTCTCTTTCCCAGTCCCAACTCTACTTCTTTGAAGTCAGCATGCCTTTCATCTGTAAATATGAAAATAAACATGAATAATTAATGCGTTCCCATCCTCTCCAAGCAGGACGTTTTATTTACTTCTGAGGAAGAAATGATTATTTCCCAGAGCTTGAGAGTCAGGCAGACGCAGGCCGCAGGCCGGGAACTCTGCTTTTGATGGTGATACAGATGCAAACTGCCTCAAGCAATTCCATCTGCCTTCAAGAACAACTATTACCAGGTCGCTCCCTCCCGAGTTCTTGCCTCTTGATGGAAACATGTTTCAGTGGTAGCTCTTCAGCTTCTCACCAACAACCCCACGAACCACTTCCATCATTATGAAGGGAGCCACAACATCTCCCACGTGCCCTGTCCACTGAACTTGCCCCATTAGCTCCAATCCCAGTACCAGGTATACTTTTTGTGACTCATCCTTTGTCTCATCCCAGGGAGCTGTCTTCACAGGGACTAGCTTTATGACTGATCGCTGCATAAAATGCGCTTAAAGGACCATTCAGCTTAGTCTGTCTGCTAAGCACCAAAGGGGAGTGCTATACAAGACCGCCCACCCCATAAACTTCATCATCTCAAAAGCTCAAAGGGAGAACTTGGCCTTGCCTCGCTCATATTCATACCCCTACCTTTTTAGCACAGCTGACCGTGGCCCTTCTACATTTTCTGCCTAGAAGAACCTATGAGGGTAATGCATCTCATGTTTCCTACCTCTGCCTAAAGAGGTGTACCTTTTGATACTCCTTTCCTATTTCAAGGACTAGCATCTATTTGAACATGGGATGTGGTGGACAGATCCACCATTCCTATCCACACCTGTTAGGACATACAGCCTGTGGTAGGCCCCCAAAGATGTCCATGTTGCAATCCCTGTAACCTCTGAATTAGTTACCTTAAATGGTAAAAGGGGCTTTGAAGATGTAATTAAAGGAAAATTGTGATGGGAAAACTATCCTGGATTATCCAGGTGGGCTTAATGGATAAGGATCCTTATAAGAGGGAAGCAGGAGGGTCAGAAAGAAGATGTGATGATGGCAGCTGGGAGGGGGTGATGCACGGCCAGAGCCAGGAATGCGGGCAGCCCCAGAAGCTGGAAAAGGCAAGGAACAGATTTCTCCCAGGTCCTCCGGAGAAACACGGCCTTGCGGACACCTTGACTTCAGCCCGCTGTATTAGTCCCGGTGGCTGCTTTAACAAATTACCACCAACCGGTGACTTACCAAACAGACACTTATTCTCAAAATCAAGTTCAAAATCTTGGTGTCGGCAGGGCTGACTCCCTCTGAAGGTTCTAGGGGGACACTGTTCATTGCCTTTTCTTATTTCTGGCGGCTCCAGCCATTCTCCAGTGAAAGCATCTCCCAGGGCTGAGTTCAGAACAAAGTTCCCGACATGCTATTTCAGTCTCTCGGAAGCAGTGCTTTGAGGCACAAAACCAAAACCAAATATAATGTCACCTGCGCAACGGGAAGTGCTTTCCATGTGTATTTTGTTCTGGGATTGAACATGACAACTGGAAAACCCTAAATGGATATGATTCTAACTTAAAGCTCGGAGAAAATGCAGTAATAATGTTCACTGTAGTAAACAGCAATGGTGGCGACTGGTTTTCCGAATGGAGGGGCTTGGCGGGCCATCTGGTGGGAGAGCTGTAAGCGGTCTGGTGCTGAGTGGCTGTACCGGCACACGTGAACTGGGCTGTATGTTTCCTTGGGTGGCTTAGGGGCTGGGCAGCACTAAAGTCCACCAAGCCAGTCTTTGGACCATGTTCTCATTTACTCTTTTCTACATTACCCAGTTTTCCTACAAATGGAAGCTAGTAAGGTCCCATGTTAGTAGAAAGAAATCATATGTTAGTATGGATGTAGGAAAAAGTTGAAACATTCAACAAAATAGTGGCAGTGATTCTCTTTGGGGGTCACTAGAGAATCTACTCTCTGCTTTAAACACTTCCATAATGTTTTAATTTAAAGATATTTTTAAAGGCAATCTTGACTTAAATTTGTTATCCCAAAAAGGGTTTTTTGATGACTACTGTATACTAGAGGCATTAGTTAAACACACAATGCTCCTCTGGAAATATGAGTTTTGAGACTAATTCTTAAAAATTCATGGGAAAGCTAATGTATGGATGCAGACTAGGATGTATGGATTTCTAAGGTGATGGTGAGACAAGTGATACAAAACTCTCAGGAGTGGAACGACTGAGGACTTGGCAGCGGTTTCAGGACTTTCTTTCCAAAGCCCAAAGCCCCACCCTGGAGGAGGGACCACAGGGTGGGGGGGCAGCTGCTACTCAAGGACGAGCTGGAGGCAAAGGCCCCGCTGTTTCCCTCAGGTCACCTCCTGCCAACAACCCAAGTGCAGCCAGTGCATGGGACACGTCACTCAAAAAGCTGATAGGCTGCCTCTTTGGAAAGGCTGTTACAAGGGACTATCAATTCCAGAAAATCAAGCTGAAAGCAATGTTTAAATCCAGATACTTCAGCTAACAGTTCTGGGAGCTCTAAAAGAAGTAGTATACCCCTCATCCCTCCCAAAGAGGTCATCTGCTCCAGGCTGCAAGTGGCATAATTTCCACAGGATACCAGATGCTGGCAGAAACTTCACTGATGAACTTTAAAGATAACAGGGCAAATTAGACCTTAACTACTCCCGCCGAAGCCTGTGTTATCAATGGGTTTCCAGTGCTCTCAAGAGGCACAAGCCCTCTTGGGCTGTGACCTTTAGTATACCCGAGAACAGCTCGGCCACAGCAGTGCCCGGCTGGGTCTTGCTAATGGAGCCTTCCAGGCCATGGAAGATCTTGGGGCTACAGTCAGAGGCTTGTTACATCTGGGGAGGCACACGGCCCTCATTCTACCTGCTGGCAGGCTGGCTAGATTCAGAAGATACCTCCCAAAGTGGTGGCAGTCAGGGTGGGTGCTGCGGGGAGCAGAGGAGTTCTGGAGTCTCCACGTGGGACCCAGCAGGCTCCTGGGTCAGGATCTAGTTGTCCATTCCCAGGAGGGTGACAAGTGGGCCCTTGGAAGAGGCTACGCTAGACAAGCCGAATGCCTCTTCATTAAGAACAGACTATGTGGTGGGTTTGGTCTCTGAGTCTTGTCTCTACTTATTGGAAAGTTAACTCTGTCCAAGTGAGGCCTATTGTTTTTTATTAATCCTTACCCAAGACTAATTTCCCATCGAGTTTTAGAGAGTGGAGGGGGGGGGGGGGTGAGAGGGAGGAGGGGAAGAGAGAGCGAGAGAATGTGACATCCTCCCACATGGGCCTGGACATGTGCCAGGGTTCGCACCTGCAGCCTAGGCACATGCCCTTGACCGGGAATTAAATCTGCAACCCTTTGGTGCCGAGGTCGACGCTCTAACCAGTGAGCCAGGGCAAAGTGAGGCCTATGAAAAGGGTAGGAGTCGTGGGATCCTCCTCCCCCTTTCCTCTGAGAGGAGCTGGCGTGGGCCTTCCTGGTTCCCAGCTACTCCCAACCTGGTCCTCTTATCCCCGCTGGGGCTGAATGTGAGGCTCCGGTCTATTAGCGCAGTCACTGTCTATTCCCGGGAACCACTTCTCTAAGGATGACAACAGCAAAATACCCTCAGCAGTCCACTCATCCAGCCGTTATGTGTTGAACCTCAGCTATTTCTAGGTCTTATATCAATGTGCGAGTCAATCTTGGTCCCTGACTCACAGAACTTGTTATCTAGTGAAATGGATAATCAGTAATAAAATAATCATACAAATACGTACTGTATATAATTATAATCACATTAAGTGCTATAGAGGAAGAATACAGGACTAGACTGTTTTGAAAGCAATAGCTTTCAACCTTTTAGTATAAAATACATTTTACATTACAATCGTACACACACACACACACAAAATACATACAGACATATATAATAAAACCAACATTTTGTTAAACAATTCTTTCTCTTCTTGTGAGCAATGCACTCTGATATTTCCTGGTCTATTCATGTAAAAAATATTGGTTACAACCCAATGAACTGATCCCACAATGAACTAATGCTTGTGATACAAAATATGAAAAACCCTGCCCCGGGGGCCGGGCCCGGAGCGGGGCTGGGGTGCAGGCCCTGGAATGCTGCCCTGAGAGAATGGCATGTAGGGTCGGGAAGAATCCTCCCCCAAAGGCCAGGGAACAGTGTTCAGGGCAGAGGGAACAGAATATACAAAACTCCTCGTTTACAGAAAAGGAAACGGGATGGAGGAGAGATGTGATTTGTCCAACATAATTTGTCCCTAACCTCCGAGTTCAAGGTTCTTTAAAGTACTGCAGCCTTTCCCACAGTTTTACTAATTATGGGCCAAGGGCTAATTATTCTCACCTAGCCAGAGGAGGAGAAAAGAGGAAAGAACAAAGGCAGGAGGCTATGTTTACAAAGGGCCCATTTAATTCCTCCCGCAAAACAATGCACCTTAGCTCCTACCCCACCGGGCTTGAGGCCTGCACTGCAAGCTGTTTGTTCCTTCCCGGTAGGGACTGGCAGGGAGCCACACTCCTGCTTAGTCCGGGCTTTAATGAAAAGCCATTTACAAAATGCCCCAGCAAGGTTTGGACACAGCCGCAGGGCCTGGGCAGAATGCAGAGTATTGGCCCCGCTTTTCCACGTCCCCACGTGGATGCCGCGCCTGACTTCCATGTGCTTCCACCTCCCTCAGGTCCCCCAGCCCTGTAACTACACGCAGGGTTAGCTGGTAAATGCTCCAGTTGTGCAGCACGAAGGTAATGTGAACCCGCAAGTGAGATATAGGCCACAGCCAAGGGTGTCAGTCAGGGTCAGGGGTAGAGTGGATGATCTAGGAGGACCTGAGAAGGAGAGGAGTCAGCGGAGGCATGGGCCTTAGGCCAAGCTTCAAAACAGGCAAGAGAGAAAGAAACAGGGCTGTTACATACAGCTGCTCAGTTCGTACACTGCAGGAAGCACCAAGGAGCGGTGCGTGAAGCTGAAATGGAACCCGTACTCCACTCAAAGCTGCATGCCCGGCCAGAGGAAGAACCTCCACTCACAGAGGCCGGGGGGACTGGCTCGGGAGGGAGCTGGTCAGAGCTGGAAACAGCCAGACTCACAACAGCACCCTGCAAAGATGGCTGTCAAGCCTCGGAAGGTGGCCTCCTCTGGTTTTAACCTTACTGGTGTGCGGTAGACAGGACCGGTGGTTAGGTAGGCTCCCTAGTGACAAGCCGAGACCAGGCAGCCACTGGCTGACAACAGAGAGACCTCCCAGTCCTGACCCTTACCCGGCCAGACTCTGATCCTCCTCCACCTTCACTCTCCTTCATCAAGCCGGGGCAATCCAGACACACCCCGGGGGCACAGCTCTACGCCCGAGATTTTAATTATTAGTTTACAAATGTTACTGGTAACACATGGCCATGTAAAAAAAATCCAAACATTACTCAAAGATAAATAATGACAAGTAAGAACAGGCTCTTCCACATTTCAAAATTAGAATCTCTCTCTGCCAATAACCTCCTTATTACACATCCCTCGTATTCCAGCCCGGCTTCCTGTTCTCCCCGAGCCTGTCATGAATTACTCTGCCCCCTCATTCTACTGACAACAGCGCCGGCCTGGGGTTTGTAGCTTCCTCCACTCTGACCACAGGGCCAGATGCTCCGCGGCCATGTAGAACTCTGCCTCCTCAGGAGCCCTGCCCCCATCCTGATGCTCTGTCACTTCCGGCTGCTTCTCCCGGCTAGAGGACTGCAGAGACAGCCCGTTATGAATTCTCAGGTCCAACGCAGCCCTCACCCTGCGCACAAGACTTTTATTCATCTCGAATACGCCCAGGCTCGCTCCTCACAGTGGTTCATTCAGGCCTTCCAGACCCCACCTGCCCCTCAGCAAGCGGGAAGGTCTTTTCTTAGCGGGAACTCCAGTCACCCCCCTGCCCTTCACACTGCAATTCAGGGGTAACCACACCCACTCCCACCAGTCTCAGGAAGGGACCTCTCCCCTCCCCTGCAAAGTTACCTCTTCCCTGGCATCAACATCATTCCTATTTGCTTCCTTTCTCTCTTGCACCTGGATTATTTTCCTCAAGTCTTTTTCCTTTTCTCCTTGTTATCAGAAATCGTTCCAAGTCAATACCAAACTCTTTTTTTTTCCCTGCCCTCCCCTGCCAGCCTGATCTCACTCCCAATGGCCCTCCCCTGCAGGCCTGATCTCGGCCCAAACTACCCTCCCCCCTCCAATACCAAACTTTTACTCTAATTGAAAGTTGGTTGGATCACCAAAGAGAACAATATATAATAAGCCTATTAACAACAACGACAGCATCGGGACAACCTAAGTGTTCACCGATAGGTGAATGCATAAAGAAGATGTGATACATATAATGTATGTATATGTACATAAATATTATTCAGCCATAAAAAGAAAATCTTGACATTTGTGACCACCTAGAGGGTATTATGCTAAATGAAATAAGTCAGAGAAAGACAAATACCATATGATCTCACTTATATGTGGAATCTAAAAACAACCAAGTAACTAAAAACCCCAAAACCCCAAAAACCAAACTCATAAATACAGAAAAAAGAATGGTGGTTGCCAGAGGTTGCAGGGGGGTAGGGCGGTGGCATGGGTGAAATGGGTGAAATTATAAGGTATAAATTATAGTTATAAAGCAAATAAGTCTTGGATATATAATGTACATTATGGTGACCACAGTTAGCAATCCTAGTTAGAAAGTTGTTAAGAGAATAAATCTCAAAGGTTCTCATCACAAGAAAAAGAAGTTGGTAACTATGTGTGGTGATGGATGTTAGCGAGACTTACTGTGATCTTTTCACAGCATATAAAATATCCAATCATGACGCTGTACACCTGAAACCAACATCATGTTATATGTCTGTTACATCTCAATAAAAACAACAATAATGCTGTGTATGCCCTTTGCCCCTGTAATTCCACTTTGTGGGACGTTTCCTGAAGAAATAACCCACAGAAGGAAAAAACACACAACTAGTACAATGTGTTTAGAACAGGGATATTTACACTTGCAAAATGTTGGAAATACCCAAATTGCCCAATACTAGATTGATGGTTAACCATACTTTGGTATTAGTATGATGGGATACCACAGAAGGAATAGGATATTTGGAGTGACAAATATATGAATTACACTGATATAGAGAAATCTGAAGATGAAGCACATTTTAATACACAAACATATACATAAACAAAAACTATGCACTTATTACAATTTTATATGTGTTTGCTGATAACAAGTAGAATTGTTTGCAACGATAAGAAATTTGATACTACTGTTCTGGTTACTCTTTTTCTTCCCTTCCCCGTTGCTGATGTCTGGTGACCCGCCACTGCCTCTATTTTCTTTTTATCTGTTCCCCCCTTAACCCTATGCAACCTGGTTTGCATCTCCAGTGTTTTTGCTGGACTGAGAGTGTTAGCAATTGCCATGACTTTCTTCTAGATAAATCCTTAAGTCAAGTTAAACTGGTAGCACTGAAGCTCTCAATATCTTCTCTTCCCTTGCAATTGAACCATACGAACTTCCCCACATCCCTTCACTTTTTACCTAATTATGGACAATTCTCAAAGTTTATTATTTAGCTTTGCATTTTGTGCCCAAGACCTCTGGAGAGATCCCTCTTCAGGAAAGCCATCCCTTTTGTGCCACAGCTAACGCTCCATCAGCTTCTGGTTCTATGTGATCGAGCTACTTGGATGTCTCTAATTGTCACCTCCAGATCTTCATGTCTGAAACTAAAGTCATCTTCAAACTGTCTCTTCAACTTCCTAACTTCTGTTAATGTCACCAATGTTTTCCCAAACTCAAACCCAGCTCACAATCTCCATGTGGTAAGGGCCCTTCTCCGTCCTCATCCCACCCATCCCGCTGTCCCGCGGTGGGTGCTGTGTCTTGGCTCACGGAGGGCCCTCTCTGTCCTGTCCCTGTCCCAGGGCTATCTCAGGTTCTGCTACCCTTGTGATCTCTTCCCAATTACTGCAGCTCACAGCGATCATTTTCTTCTCAGAGTCCTTGAGTTAGACTCTACAGTACCAATGACACACACTACGCTGTTCTTTTCATTGCTTTTGCCTGAACTCTCTTGGGCATTGATCTGGCCTCTGGTGGGCAAGGTTCTGCATGACCCTGTCCTCTCCGCCCCAGCGTGTCTCCCTCTCTGAAAGCCTTCCTGGTTCTCAAAGGCTCTTGGCCACTCTTCCTTCTGGGCTGCCAAAGCACCCCTCTCATTGCTGCTGGAGTTCCCATCCCCTTGTGTTGTCATGACTTAAATCATTTTGTGTTCTCCTTACTCGCCAGAATAGCAGTTGAGCTTCTTAAAGGCAAAGACTATGTCTATACAATAAAGCACCAGAGATGCATTGCTGACATCTGATGTCATATACACTAACCATTCCACACATCCACCTTATCTTCCAAACCAGACTACCATCGCCTCGTGGACAGGGGCTGAATTTAGTTTTTCTTACATCCCTAGTGATTACTAATACAGAACAGAAAGGAATTGGAGAGTACTCATTGAGAGTATACTTAGAGAATAGGCCTGACAAGAAGACAATATGCAAATTTACATGAATAACCTATAAACCTGGAAACTACACTTCCTGGGGAATACAAGTCTTATCAAGTCTCAACCACGGCACCTTGCTATTTTGGGGCCAGCATAGCACATCTCTATTTAGCAGTGGTCCTGTCACTCACAGGTGTGAAGAGGATGCCAACACTTGGAGCTTTCAGCTGAGAACAGTACCTATCTCGAATCAGAACAAACCCGAGACTAAATCAGAGTCCCTGATAAGTGGCAATAATCTGCAGGGAAGGGGTGGGGGTGGGGGGAGGTGGCGGCCGTCTGCCCAGAGTCTGGTGCTGCAGAAAAGTCTGGCTACACAGTACATACTACACCACGGAGATAAGCCTTCGGTGAAACACTCCTCACGTGGGAAAAGGTATTGCATTTCATCCAGAGGTCCGAGGCCCGTCCCCTCCACATGGCACAACACACATTAATCCAACTAGGATCTTGCTGACTTGGAGCAGCTAGGATTTCATTTCTTTCTTACCAGTCAGGAAACACCATTTCAATTACAAGGAGACAGGATAACAACACCCTCACTCACGAGAAGATGAATGTTTCCCGGACAATCACTCTCTTGGCGGTGGAGCGTGTCCAGCAGCCATTCCTACAGGCTGACTCACCATGACCCCAGGTGGCAGGGCAGGCCTCCGCCCCACTCGGGACAGGTGTCTGGGTAGCCAGAACCATTTGGAATAAGAGGCAAATCCTGCTTAACAAACATCAACTGCAGCTCCAGCTGAGCGTGTGACAGGCCATATGGCCCTCAACCTCCAGTGCTCAGAGCTGGGCAGACTCCACCCCTGGAGGAAGGCAGGTGCCAGGCCACTGGACGGGGCCATTGAGGAAATGCGTAATGTGTGTGTGGATGGGCAAGATGAGGTGAGAGGACAGCTGCCAGGCCAGCCCCTCCCTTCACAACCAGCAGCTCCAGGCAATGGCGCAGCAAAGAGGGAGCTGCCAGCCTGTCCCTGCAGAGGGCTCCTGCCCACCGGGTGGTCACCAGCAGGCACCCAACCTCCTCTGTCCCTGGAAGAACAAGAGCCTCTCAGCTGATGGCTGGTCAGGATATACCCAAGGGCAAAGGGAGGAAGGAAGCTACAGCAGGCCTGCGGACAGTCTTTCAAAACAGACAGTTCAGATGGACTCAAATAAGGATCCTGAGACCCTGGGAATCCAGAGAATTTGAAGAAATGGGAAGGGAAAAACCCCACCAAAAACAGCCTGTGGTATACAGGATTTTACTGAAACCTGATAAATTCTGATAAATGTAAACAGCAAAAGTTAAGAGACAAAGTAAACTATCTTAAGACACTTTCTGTTCATAAGTTTTTTTTATATGTCATTTGCATCACAATAGATGACTTTGGATGGATGGACTTGGTGCTTCTAGGTTGTTTTTAAGTCACAGACCCACACAATACTGCATCAGGCACGCTCGCTCTCCAAAGAAACACCGTAGAGAAGCGTTTACCATTAGTCATGACAATAGTGAAACAAAACAATCGTAAAAGAGTGAATACCTTGTGATTTTCTTAGAGACTGCTCTATTACATGAAGTCTGAAAACCACTGGTTAAAAATTGTAATAAAATTTATAATTGCTTAACTCAGAAAAGTGGGGAAAACATCTAACAGCACTAAGAAAAAACTTTCACTTATAATCCCATTATTTAATAATAACCGCTTATGACTTGAAATATGCTCTTCTAGCATCTTTTCATACTTTTCCTCATATAAATGTCATCAGCCCTAGCTGGAAAGGAGGGAGGGAGGAAGGAGGGGGGAGAGAGAGAGGTATCGATTGGTTGTCTCCCACCCTCCTGCACTTGCCGGGAACCAGGCCGGGGATTGGACCCACGACTCAGGTACATGCCCTTGACTGGGACCCTTTGGTGCTTGGGCCAATGCTCTAACCACTTAGCAACACCAGTCAGGGCCTTATACAAGTATTTGAATATACACCTCCAGTTTCTAAATATTCCTGGAATGACAATTTCTGGTCTAAGGACATGTGTCCTTTCAAGGCTTTTGATACATGTTGTCAAAAGTACTGAGCAGATTTGTAGCTATGTTTCTTGCCCAGTTATTTTAAACATGTCACACAGTGGTATGTATCTCCTATATATAGAAAATAGTTGCACCCTAGCTGGTTTGGCTCAGTGGATAGAGGCCTGGGGACCAAAGGGTCCCGGATTCAATTCTGGTTAAGGGCACGTACCTCAGTTGCAAGTTTCTCCCTGGCCCAGGCCTTGGTCAGGGTGTGTGCAGGAGGCAACCAATTGATGTGTTTCTCTCACATTGATATTTTTCTCTTCTTTTCCCTCTCTTTTCCACTCTCTCTAAAAATCAATGGAAAAATATCGTTGGGTGAGGATTTAAAATAAATTAGTTACAAGAAAAAAAATCTTACACAGAGTTAATACATTTTAGATAGGCTAAGTCCATATTTTCTTCAAATTAAATGTCCAGAGCTCAAAATACTGACATTATGCTAAAAAGTTGGGTGGCAATACCCGGTTAGTTTAGCCAAGTTGGTAAGGCACAATGCTGGTGAGAATAATATCTAGGGCTTAGACCAGTATTGGCCAGTCAACTCTACAGAAAGGAAAAACCACCATTGGCCAAAGGGTGCCTCGCCAACCTTGACCAACTGTCACACAAATTTGTGCTCTTGGCAAAAGGGAAGATTGGGTGATGGAATGCAGATTACTCAGCAGAACCCATCTTAATTCCTGGGTATGTGAGCACAGGTCCAAATCATAGGTGTGTCATCTTTCTATAATAAACAGGATGTCTGGCTAGGAAACACAACAACATATGAGACATTTGGCCTGCAGACCAAAGGTTTGATTCCAGGTTTGATTCCAGTCAGGGGCATTTACCTTGGTTGCAGGATCCTCCCCAGGCAAGGGCCCAGGTCAGGGCAACCAATCCATGTGTTTCTCTCTCATCGATATTTCTCTCTTTCCCTCTCTCATATGGTCTGATGCCATTTTCATTAATAGTTGAAAATAAAATTAGCTTATTAGAATAGCAGCGATTACTTCAACTGGTAAAGAGAGGAGGGGACTGTTCTCAAGAAGGAGATGAGACTCAGAAGAGGTGCTGAGGCAGGAGGTCAGTGCAGTTTGCTTGCTGCCGGGGAAGCAGCCACATAGGAGGCTCCGCCACCACTTAAGAGCCCGGCTTGCTGCAAACCGGCGTGGCCTGTTCAAAGGAAGCAGTCTAACCCTAAACCCCATGCACTGAAGGCTCCGAGGAAAGACAACTGCTTCTTTTTGTGCCAAAATGCATTTACCGAAAAGCTGCCACTGCCGATTCTATTGATTTCCATTAAATGACAAAAGCACACATGATTCTTGTAACAATTCGAATATAGAAGCATATATAGAGTAAAAGTTCCCCTGTGAGTCTCTTTTTCGCTCCTCCACAACCAAATCCCACTTCCCAGAGGTAAACACTACCGTGTTTACTTTTTTTAGTCTTTGGATGGGTATTTTCTTGCCTCTTGAAATTTATAGAAATGTAAATCCATTTGTGGGTTCCTAGCTGAATGGCTCTGGCTCCTTAATCACTTGGTGGTCTGCCCCGAGCCCATCTGGAATTGCTGCCATCCAAAATGACTCCCTTTTCCGAAGATGGATAGCTCCTTCCCCTGGCCCTCCAGATCTCCTGGACGCAGAAGCCGATCTGAGCAAAGTCACGGATTAAGCTCCCCTCTAACAGCAGAGGAAGTAAGTGCAGGCCATGTGAGCTCTATTCACAAGCAAGAGCTCGACAGCGGTTCCATTTCAAATTAAGATCACTTCCCAGACTGGCCTCCCGGCTGGAGGACCAACCATCCCACAACACACACCAACACACCAAGTCTGTGCTCTCCCGTCACTGCTCCGCCCTGCCAGCCTTTCAGATCCCAGGTCAGCTGAATGCACGGAGACAAAGGGGCATTTCATAGACTCCTATTTTGGCAGTCGAAATAACACTGCAAGTGCCAGGTCTTCACACGACAAATAATCTCTCTGTGCGTGTCAGACACACGGCCCGGGCGGCCAGGGGTGAGCGTTGCTGCTGAACTGAAGGTCCACGATGGATTTAAGTCACAATAAATGTTTGAAAGCGTTATTTTTTATTTTCTACTTTAGTAGTAAAAAGTCTGTCTCTTAGTAAACAGATACTGTGTAAACGTTCATGCAATCCTCACAACCACCATCTAAAACAGTTATTTCCAGGACTGCAGGGAGGAAATCAGCACTCAGAGGTTCCACAACTTGCCAGGGGCCACACAGCCAGGAGGACTGGGGTTTGAACTCAGGTCTGTCTTCTTCCAGAGGCCAGACTGCCTCCACTTTCCCAAGTGGGATCAGGAGTGCCCATGGCTTCCAGGCCTCCGGGAGGCTGCCTTCTGGAGCTGGAGGACAATCCAGCCTCCTCCTCCTCTTGGCCCCGCTCAGCCCCCTCCGCAGCCCCACAGAGGACGCGGAGGAGACTGCACCCACCGTCACGTTTGCTTTATCTTACACGTGCAACCTGAAGAAGGAACACCTTCCTGAAGTTGAAGTGTGTAAGGAAAAATTATTATCTGTAAGGCGGCAGTAATAAATGTTTAATTAGACGGTGCAGCACTGCATTTCGCCTGGCTCTGCAACATCTCAGACAATAAAACAAGCCCTTGTCTGCAGGGCCAATTACAGATGACTGAATTATTTTCATTAAAACCCTCCGGACTACTAAACAGGAGGGATGAAGCAACATGGTATTGAGACTAGACCTAGTCTGGAAATCTGGACTCTGATTCTGACTCAGCCACTGACAGCCACCAATGTTCGTCGGCACGGTATGAACAGTTCACGGCGTTTGCACATACTTGCTGCATTAGTTGGTGGCCACGGGCGAGTGACTTAACTTTTGGTGTCTTGTGTCAAAATCTGGAAATGAGGATACTGAACTATGTCATTTGGAGTCTCCTCCTCCAATGTAAGGAGGAGGACATGCGTCTCAGGATCTGTAAACAAATCAGGGCAGAGGCATTCTGGTTTATGAAAATGATATTCTCTGTTCAGCTTCTGAGAGATCTGATTTGGCTAAATTCAGGTATAACTCATAAGACATTGCTTCCAGGTGGTTCACTGAGCTTCTGGCGGGTACCATGTTATGGCCTTGGGTTGTCGTCCCACATAGGAACTTCCTGTGTTCAGCAGCCAGCTACCATGCCTAAGACCAGCCAATCATATCCGATACATGGCTTGGGGGAAGGGTTTGAGGAAATCCCTCCTCACAACGCATGCACTCTCAGGATGCTAACCAAGTGATGGCATGCATCATCACACTCCCAGGAATATTACAAATATCATTCTCGCTTAGTCCTAAGACACACAAATCCCTCCCTAAAGTCTTGCCATTTACTGGCTGTTTTCATGTTCCTGAAATTAGGGTGCACCTTAGAACAACATATACAGGGTGTCCCAAAAATATATACACACTTTAACAATTGATAGCTCAATTTTGAAAATGAAACGTATTTTAATAAACACTGCCTTTATAATTATTCAAAATGTGTGTATACATTCTGGATAATTTGATCTGGTAGCGTTAAGTTATTTAACCTAAAAGGTATTGGCAAATTGCTGTTATCTCTTAGAATCAAGGAAATAGGGTGACACAAAACCACAACATAGATTACACAGATTTAGGTTAAACTTGGTTCAAATAATGTCCCTCTCCCCGACCTTAACAATTACATTCAGTAACAACTGGGTAGGCAATGTGTAAGGTTCAAGTATTAGTCCTGTTTCCCAAGCGTAGCAGCGTAAAAGGCAATCCGTCATTATCTCATAAAACACTGGTATGGATTTCAAAGGCAAATACAACCCATATAAAAACGCCTGTGATGCTCTGAAATGTGCTATCCCACAGCAAGCTGGAAAGGGAGCATTTTCCTCACACCCTCCGACCTATTAGCCTTGGCACATTTTCCTGCTTCGTAATTCTCATCCCTCCACCCCAGGAACACTGCTGATTCCCAAAATACACTCGGCCCAGGAGCAGCAGCTCCGGCACAGCTGTCTGCCCCTGCCCTGCCCCGGCATGTCCGTGAACTATGTGACACAGGGAGGACCACACGCAGGAATGTGACTCTCAGGACCCGCAGTTCCCACCGCCCCACCGGCAGGTGCATCCCGCCAAACCCCAGACTGGCATTCGGAACAGAAGGATCTGCACTGCTGCACGGGGGCTGTAGTTTTCCCGAACCCCATCTCTATGTTTAAAAGTAGGGCGACAGCCGTCTTTGCTGCTGTAAACTAATCTGATGGGCATGGGGGTGGGGAGTGGCTCCGAGGAGGCTGCCAACAGGCCATGATGGAGCAAAGTCAAGGAGCGAAATCATTATTTGTCACTATTTGCATTATCATTATCCACATAAGTGGGTCCTTCGGCATGATTTTTAGGAGTGAACCACTGACTTTTTTTCTGCAGCCTGGAGTAAAAAAGGCCCCCAAAGCCTCATGAACGGTTTAACTGGCTGATATTCACATATATTTTCTAAAAGTACACTGAAATCTGGAAGCCAGAAAAATAAAAATAAAAAAGAATCAAAGGAACTTGGCAATGAGGTGCACACTCAGAAGTTAGGAGCCCTCGAGTTGAGGCACGTTTGTGAAGAAACAATTCCTAGCTGTGGGCAACAACTCACACTTCAGCTGGAAAAAAAAACAGTTTGGAATCTTCCTCTATCCCACGATCGGGGAATGCAAGATGGGCAGGTGGATGGGCAGCAAACACAGCCCAGGGAATGGTCCAGCATGCTAGCACCCCTATCGGGTGACAGCCCCCCCAGAGACTCGCAGCTGCAGGAGGCCAGGGGCACAGGCTTCGGGTCCGCACACCGTGGAGAAACCTCAGTTCCTCTCCAACCTGCGCGCTATGTTACAACTACTGTTGCCCAACTGGTGACCACATGGCATTCCCAGGCGTTGCAAGATCAAGTCGGTCACAACCCCTCAGCGGACAAACAGCAAGCACTTGCTATGGAGGATACCAGGCCTGTTTGCAAAGCTCACAAGACACCAGGATTGTACCACACACACACACACACACACACACACACACACACACACACACACGGGGGGGGGAGCATTTTAAAAGAGTACTGTCAGATGCTTACTCACAATAACACAGCGGAAGCGCAGGAACTTCGGGTCAGGTCCCAGTCGCAATCTCCCCCTTCCCCCCTCTCCCGCCAGTCCCCCTGCACCCGCGAAGGCAATGCTCCGAGGCGGCCACCACCACCGTGCACCCGCCAACAGTATCCGATCCCGCAGGGGCAGAGCCCTTCTCCGCAAACATCCGTTCCGAAAGCCCCACAAGCTCCTTCGCAGGCACCAGAACTGCCCGGACCTGCTCCCCACACACCAGCCAGGGCAGGAGCGTGGGGGCCAGAAACCCGAGGCCCAGGGTCTGGGCAGGCGAACGGTCCCTCCTCCTCCCCCAGGTCCCCCCTCGCGCCCTCCCTGTCACCCTGTTTCTGGCACAGCCCCGGGGCAACCAGGCAGGCCGGGGGTGTCGGGCCCGAGGGGGGCCGGGAGGAGGACCGCGCTCGGACGGGAGGCAGGTTTTGGGGGGCAGGGAGGGGAGTCAGGGCGGTGGGTGGCGCCGCGTCCAGCGGGGAAGGACCCCCAGGTGGGTCTGGAGGGAGGGGAGGGGGGAGTGGCTCGCCGAGGCCTGACCGCTGTGGCCGCAGGGCGCCCGGGCGAGCAGCACGGAGGGAGGGTGGGAGGGAGGGAGGCGGGCGGGAGGTGGACGCGGTTGGGGTGCGGGTGGAGAGGAGACGGGGCGCGGGGGGGGTGGGGGGCAGCCCGGCTCCCCTCCCCCAGCCCGGGCCCGGGCCTCCCGCTGACTCAGCCCCGCGGCGTCCGTTGCCTCGGCCGCGGCCGGGACTCACAGTGCGCGAGGCGGCTCCGGAGGCGGCGGCGGCGGGGGAGGGGGCGGCGGCGGGGGCGCTGCGGCGAGGCTGCGGCTCCAGCCGGCGGCTCCCGGGCGGAGGGTCCTGGCAGAGGCCGCCGAGGTCTCCGGCGTCAACGCACCGAGACTGCGGGGGGAAGAGAGCACTGCGCAGGCGCGATGCGGCCGACGCTGTCACTCCGGGCGGGGCGGGGCCGGGGCGCCCGCCGTCTCCTAGGCAACCGGGCGGTGCGGGGAGGACAGCCCCCACCATCCACCTGGCCCTGGCGACGGCGGGGACGGCGGCGCGAGGCGGGGGGCGGCGGGAACAGCCCCTCTGGGTTGCCATAGCAACCGGGAGACGGCCCGGCCTCCGGCACGGGCCGCGGTACACCGAGGGAACGCGCTTGCCGCGTCACCATAGCAACCGGAAACAGCCCCTTCCCTTCCCCTTAGCAACGGGGTAACAATTCCTCCACGCAGCCTGTCTCATCGCAGAAGGAACAACCGCTCACACCTGATTCCATAGTAGCCGGGCGTCGGTTTCTCACAGCTAACTGCGCAGGAAAAAGTGGAGGGTATTTCTTCGCTTTCAACAACGTGAGAGCGAAGGCTAGGGTTTTTATTTTCTTTTTTCTTTTTTATTATCTCCACTCTTGGTTTATGGGTTTCTATCGCAGCCTGCTACTCCAAACCCCAAATTCGATTTTCCCCTACCTGTATTAAACATTTCTTATCATGTCCTACTAGAGAGTCTGTCTATGCCTTTACTCCTAAACAGAGCTAAGAAATATGTATAGACACGTATTACTTGAATTTTTGTTAACTTTATCGTTCGCGCCCCATGCTTTTGTAAACAATGTCTGCTTTTCCATCTTTCCCACTAGCGGGTTCAGATTCTACCTCCTCATAATTAGCTCCTTCCTCGATATGTTCATTGGTGTTCCCAAATACCCTGTTCCGAGCCTGCTTTTATGGATCCTCCAGTTCTAGAGCCCTCCTCTTCCTGCCCGTGCCTGCTGGCAGTATTGTCCTTCAGGGCCCTGCCCAGGGCTCCACTCTGTTCACCCCCACTTTCTGGTTCTTTGTGCAGATGACTTCTGGCTCTCCCACCCTCAGCCCTGACTTCCATGGATGTCTTGAGGCTACCTCTGTACCCACATTCTGTAGTATTGTCCTTGGTTTGCATGTCTGTCTCCCCAATCAGACAGATTCTGTGACCCTTGTGGGCAGGAATTCTGCCTTATCAGCTCCTTCAGCATCTAGGCACAGAATGGAACGCGTTATGGAGTTCCAGTAAGTGTTTATGTAATTGAATCAAGATTTTCTTCAAAGATCCTTTAAAGATTTTCTTTGGTCCCAAAGAAGTGAGTAAAGGGGGTCAAAATACAAACAAAACAAACAAACAAACAAAAAAAAAACCAACAAAAAACAAAAAACTAGTTTCCAATTCTTCCTCACTTTCTCTGACCTAACTGCCCCAGAGTCTCAACAAACATTTTCTTTATGATCTTTACATGTATTTAATCTTTTAAATACTACTTTTAAGTACTACTCCTATTATATAACTCTCTCACTCCCTTAGCCCTCCATCTTAATGCCAAAACTCTAGTCATCTATTAATTAAGCCTCTGGCACTCTCTGTACCCACATTCCCTACTTCCTGAATCCTCACCTCTAGCTAGTTTCCCAAATGTTTCTAAGTTAAACTGACCTCATTGGGTACTGACCTTCTCCATGAACCCTGCCACCCTCTAGAATCAGTATGCTGTTCACACCTCACCATTCTATCATCTCCTCACCCAGCCCTTCTGGTGAACATCACTGGATTCTGCTGGGCTTGTTAAAATGCTGGAGATGCTGCATTCCCTTGGAATGACTCAGAAATCAGAATTCATAAGCGTATGTCTCTCTGTCTGGCTCCCAGAATTCCATCCCAGGACTATTGGTGTCAACGGGCTCTGACTGAGCCCATTTTCCCAGGGGAGAAGGAGAAGGTAGATGATTACAAACAGAGTAAAAAAGAGAGAGGGGATACAGCATATACTGACTCAAGACCCCCTCCTCTCATCCAAGGCAACTCTCAGAGAGGAGAGGGTTCCTTGTAGAGGACAATTCCCAGAACAAATCAAGGGTTAGGAGAGTGAAAATCCATGCTACACATTTTCTTAGCCACAGAGGTGGGGAACTGCAGGTGTTCCTAACAGCACCTACAGGGCGTCTGGGTGTTACAAAGACAGGGGGAAATGTCAGATTCAGTTTACTTTACCCGTTCCGAAGTTCCAGCTCAGCGCCATGGGTATAGGTATAGACTTGGGTGGTGTAGACTACCCTGAGGAATTCTGAGAAGAGACTGTGATCCATATAGCCCCACCCAGTCACCACCCATGGGACAGAGGACCATTCTTTTTTAAAAAATATATATTTTATTGATATTTTACAGAGAGGAAGGGAGAGAGATAGAGAGCTAGAAACGTCGATGAGAGAGAAACATCGACCAGCTGCCTCTTGCACACCCCCTACTGGGGATGTGCCCGCAACCAATGTACATGCCCTTGACCGGAATCGAACCCGGGACCCTTCAGTCCACAGACCGACGCTCTACCACTGAGCCAAACCGGCTTCAGTGAGAGGACCATTCTTGCCTTCCATTCATACAGGTTCTCCACATGTTAACATTTGCCATGGGCCAGTTATCTATTTCTGTAAAATAATGATTCAAAACAACGACCATTTCATTTTCTCTGTTTCTTTGGGATGGGAATTCAGGAGGAGCTCAGCTTTCCCCCCCCCCCAATATACTTTATTGATTTTTTATAGAGAGGAAGGGAGAGGGATAGAGAGTTAAAAACATCGATGAGAGAGAAACATCGATCAGCTGCCTCCTGCACACCTCCTACTGGGGATGTGCCTGCAACCAAGGCACATGCCCTTGACAGGAATTTAACCCGGGACCTTTTAGTCCACAGGTCAATGCTCTATCCACTGAGCCAAATGGGTTAGAGCAGTAGCTCAGCTTTTTATAACTCAGCTTCAGACATCACTTCTGCCACATATTATTTGTTGAGAAAAGTCACAAAAGTCCACCTTTGTGGGAACATAGGGGAGGGAACATAAACCCCACCTTTCAATGGGAAGAATGTCCAAGTCACATAACAAGAGCATGTGGACGGGAGATACTGTTGACATTGTCTTTGGAAAATATGATCTGCCATGTGCTACCCTCTGACAGCACTAATTCACACCCCACTCAATGCAAAAGACACTCACCCCTTCCCTCAAGACCCCAAGTCTCACCCCATAACAGCACCACCTTGAAGTCCAGGGTCTCACATCTAACTCAGGCCCCCTGGTGGCTAGGGCTCCGCAGGCCCAGTTCCTTGGATATAACTCCTTGAGCGCCAGTCCTGTTGATGTGAAAACATGTGGAGTCAAGAGACACACCCTTTAACACATAGGCACCTAAGCGTATACTAGTGGCACAGACACAGGATAACTGCTAGAGACATCATCATTTCAAAAAGGAGACAGGCAGAAGGCACACACAGCAGTTGCTGTGTTGCAGCAATTCTAAAATCCAGCCAGGCACACAATGCTGCCAGGTCCTGGTGTAGAGCTTGGACTCACGGCCATTCATTTATTTCAGTGTTAATATGGATTTTTCTCCCCCAGTTGGTTATAATCCTCTATTTTTTTTGTTTTGATGCTCACTTGGTCACAGAGTTGGCCAGTGAAAGAAATTGTAAGCTCCCGTGTCCTTTGGGTTGGTTGCCACCATCCTCCAAACGTTTCCTTGCTTCCTAGCATGGGATGTTGCAGGCTCATGTTGGCCCAGCCCTGGAACTGGCCATGCACCAGGGAGCCACGGGTCCTCCTGATTTTTTGACATGCCTTCTTTCTCCCTTGCTCCCTAAACATGACCTTAAACAAGGAAGACGCTCAGAGTTCCCATCTCGTTTTATTCTCTACTCCCTCGTTACCTCTCGCCATTATAAGTCAGCCACAAAGAGCAAGCAAGTTGGCCAAGCAAGCAGTTCTGTTTCGCCGCTGAGCCTGCCTGATGGGGTTCACCCTGCTTAGAGTCTCTCCCTGCCCTTCATTGAGCAAACTCCTCCTCCCCCAAGACCAGCTCTAGTGTCACCTCCTCTGTGACACCGTCCTGGGCCTCCCCCACAGAGTTGACACATTCTCTTTGGTACCAGGTACCTTCCTTACCCCGGGTCTCCCATCGCCTCGTGTCACCGTGTTGTTCACCTCTCTCTCCACCAGAGGTCCTCACACTCAAAGGCTATATCTTATTTACCTTTGTATTCTCAGCACCTCACGTGGGACTAAGAACAGCCAGGCAAGTTAAACACAATCTCACCTTGCTGCACTTTCTCCAGGGTGACTGGTGAGGCCAGATGGTGGAGGGAGTATAAGAAAGTGGGTGAACTCTGGCTGGTGGGGGTTAGGTTTTAGTGTGGGACAGGCAGGGCGGTCCTGCCTGGGTGTGAGGAGGAGGCAGGGAGGAGCTGTGATGCCGGTAATTGCTACCAGCAGTGTTCATTATTCATTTGAAAGCAGCTGAAAGTGGGACAGGGCACTCAAATGGGACTGATTCCTACACAGAGGAAACCCTTGACATGGTTTTAAAGTTTTCAAGGACTCGTGTAGGCAATTCGTAATTTTGCTGAGGAATGAATTTTAATCACCCGACTTGCAGCCGAGGAGTCCTTATCTAGAGCATGACCCCAGCCCCCCACCCTGCGGCAGCCAGCTAGCACTGGGTCCAATACTGCCTGGCTGTGTGACCTTGGGCGTAGGTTTTTCTCATGTGTTGTGATGGTTAAATGAGATAATGTGTGAAAAATGCCCAGCAGAGCAAATACCCAATAAAAGGTAACTATCAATGATAACAGAAACTCTCACTAGGGCTAAGAGGACCCTTCTCAGTTATAACCCGGTTACACTGTGTAGGAGCAAATATGCAAATTTAGAATTACAGAGGTCTTAAGACAAATCTCCTGTGAGAATGTATGATCCAGAATGAAGAGCAACTCTAGATATGGCAAGACAATTATCCTACTTGTTGTGGGAAACACACCAGGATGATGAGGTGGGTGGTAAAGGCTTGGACTAACCTGGATGAGTTAGAGGAGGCCTCGGGTCCCAGGCCTCTTCTCTTTCACCCCTCCCAGCTTTTGCATCCCCGTCAGTTATTCCCATTCCCGTTGCTCAGGGGGCACCAGTCATGCCTCTCTTCCTAGTGGTCACCAACTCAAACATCAAGGCCAATTCATGCATCAGACAGAGGTTAGGAGCATGGGTGAGGGAGCTACACAAACGAGCTGAAATGCTAAATTGGTCACTCACTAGCTGTGGCATGCTGTTGAACTCGGCTTCTTTTTTTTAAAAAAAATATTAATTTTTTACAGAGAGGAAGGGAGAGGGATAGAGAGCTAGAAACATCCATCAGCTGCTTCCTGCACACTCCCTATTGGGGATGTGCCCACAACCCAGGTACATGCCCTTGACTAGAATCAAACCTGGGACCTTTCAGTGTGCAAGCCGACGCTCTGTCCACTGAGCCAAGCTGGTCAGGGCTCTGCTTCTTAATATTAGTAAAAACTTCAGAGCTTACTGTAAGGATGAAATGGGGTCATGCTTATCCGGTGCTTAGGTTAACACGGCTCATGCTGTGGGCTTTCAATGAACAGCATCAGTTAGTACTTTTTATTTAAAAAGTGAGGTGTTATATTCTGTGCACAGACCTTCCTGAGACACCTTTAGTTTCCTGTCTATCACAGTATTTCCCGTTTATAAAGGGGAAACTAGCATTTATTTGGTCCCTACTGACAGCCAGGATTGAAATGCATACCATTTTCTATAACACTGGTCATCTCCTGAGGTTGGTATTATTTCCATCAAAAAATGTTTTTCTTGCCCAAACCGGTTTGGCTCAGTGGATAGAGCATCGGCCTGCGGACTGAAAGGTCCCAGGTTTGATTCCGGTCAAGGGCATGCACCTTGGTTGCGGGCACATTCCCAGTGGAGTGTGTGTGCAAGAGGCAGCTGATCGATGATTCTCTCTCATCGATGTTTCTAACTCTCTATCTCTCTCTCTTCCTCTTTGTAAAAAAATCAATAAAATATTTTTAAAAAATGTTTTTGTTGACTTCAGAGAGGAAGGGAGAGGGAGAGAGAGATAGAAACATCAATGATGACAGAGTAACTGGTTAACTGCCTCCAGCATGCCCCTATTGGGGATTGAGGCGGGAACCCAGGCATCTGCCCTGACCAGGAATTGAACTGGGAACTCCTGGCTCATAGGTCGATGCTCAACCACTGAGCCACACCGGCAGGGCTCATGTCCATTTTCACAATAAATAGCAGATACCCCGAGAGGCTAACTCACTTGTGTAAGTTGCACAGCTAGTGAACATCAGAAGCAGGG
This sequence comes from Vespertilio murinus, assembly GCA_963924515.1. Lineage (NCBI taxonomy): Eukaryota > Metazoa > Chordata > Mammalia > Chiroptera > Vespertilionidae > Vespertilio > Vespertilio murinus. The sequence goes on along the minus strand of OZ004713.1, from coordinate 54,736,171 downwards.
TTTGAACCTAAAGCCAACACAAGACTCCAAACTTCTTCCATTTACCCCATGCTTCCTATACTTTCTGTGCTATAATTACTTGTCAGCGTTTCTTTTCCCCAAATCTGTATGTGCAGGAACCGTGCTTGACTCATTTTTATGCCATAGAACACACGCCTGGCAGATAGCCCAGAAGCATACATTAAGTGGGAGGTGGAAAACCCAAACAAGTAAACTAAACTAGCGTTTCCGGATAAAAATAACAAGATGCTGAGTTAAAATTTTAATTTCAGATAATCAGTAAATAATTTTTAGTATGAGTACAACACAGACACTATTTAAGACATAGCTACACTAGAAATACTAAAAAAATTATTTGTTATCTGAAATTCAAGTTCAATAGGGCATCCTGTACTTTTATTTGCTAAAATGACAGCCTTAACCTAACCCCTGAGATTGGCCCCTCATAAGGGGCGACTTCCCCAGGGATTCTCCTGGAAGGAGAAAGGCTGCCTCGGCCCCTCATCCACACTCCAGGCTGACCTGATCCTGACCTGCCTGGGGACTGGGGTTGAAGCCGTGGTAACCTAGAGGTATCTGTCTGTCTTGGGCCTTACCTGTTCCCCTAATTTAATCAGCTGCGCATCTTTGAACCAAGGAAGTAGCCACTGATGGACCTACAGCGCCACCTGGAGGTTCTTATGGGTGGTAGTACTCTGGTCACGGGCCATCTCAGGGGCCCAGGATTAATCTGGGGAGCAAAGAAAAGCCAAACAAGGAAGAGACAGGATAGAAGAGGAGGTAGGGGCGACACCCCACCCAACTCAACCCGCGGGTTCCCGCTTCCCCTCCCCCCTCCGCCCCAAACTTGCAGTTTACAGCTGCTGTTCTGGCCACCTGGGAACTGAAGGCCCAAGGCCCTCATTGCCTAGGGCTTCACTTTCCCAAGGTCCTGGGCCTCTCCAGCTGTTCCTTGCTGGTCCCAGGCCTCGCAGGTGGTGGCCCCATTTTACATTCCCACCAGCAGTGCATGGGGGTTCCGATTCTCAGCGTCCTTGCTAACACTTCTTCTTATCGGTCTTTTCCGTTGTAGCTATCCTAGTGGGTGTGAAGTGAAACCTCATTGTGGCTCTGATTTGTGTCTCCCTCAGACGAATGCTGTTGAGCTGCTTCCATGGACTCATTGTTGGCTATTTGTATATCTTCTTCGGAGGAATGTCCATTCAGATCTTTTGCCCATTTTTAATGGAGTTAATCTTTTTATTATTGAGTAATAAGAGCGGTTTATGTATTCCAGATCCCTTATTAGATCTATAATTTGCAAACACCCTCCCCCCCCATTTTGTGGGTTGTCACTTCACTTTTTTGATAGTGTCCTTTGAAGTACAACATTGAAAACAAAATGTTTTAAATTTTAATGAAGTCAAATTGATCTGTTTCGTTGTTGCTGCTCATGCTGTCTCTGTTACATCTTTGAATTCATTGCCAAATCCAAGCTCATGAAGATTTACCGCTATGTTTTCCCCCCAAGAGTTTCATAGTGTTAGCTCTCACATGAAAGTCTGCTCCATTTTGAGTTAATTTTTATATATAGTATGAGGTAAAGTTCCAGTCTCATTCTTTTGCATGTAGATATTTAGTTGCCCAAACAGCATTTGTTGAAAAAATTATTTTTACCCATTAAATCATCTTGGCATCTTGGTAAAAATTAAGTTGACTGTAGACACTTCATTTTTTAAAATGGACTTTCAATTCTATTCAATTGATCTGTATGTGTCTACCCTTAAGCCAATACTACATAGCACTGTCTTGATTACTGTTGCTTCATAGCAGCTTTTAAAATCAGGAAGAATGACCCCTCAACTTTTTCTGCCCCCCCCATCTCTCTCTAATCTTGGGGGCAGTGTCCTCTCTCTTCTCTTCTCTATGGATCCAAGATCACTGTTGATTTTTCAGTCTGTTCAGTTTTTTGCCTCTTGTTAGGCAAAATGGGAAACTTACATGCAGAATGAGAAACTTCAAAAATATATATACTTGTATTGACTTCAGAGAGGAAGGGGAGAGGAGAGAAAGATAGAAACATCAATGACGAGAGAGAATTGATCGCTGCCTCCTGCACGCTCCACACTGGGGATCGAGACCACAACCCAGGCATGTGCCCTGACAGGGAATCAAACCATAATCTCCTGATTTACAGGTCAGTGCTCAACCACTGAGCCATGCTGGCCAGGCTAGACTTGGCTGGTCCCAGGAAACCCTTGACCCCACCCGCTCCAGGAGGACCCATTTTCCCTACCTCCCACCGCACACTACCCTCATCTCTCAGTCATGGAAAATTTTAACTCCTGGACAGGCATATTAACAAGTCTATTGACTATACAGGCATACATAAGGTGACCATATAATTTATTATCTAATCCAGGACATATTTGAAAGTGGAAGGCGGCACTATTAATACTAATTATTCTGGGGCAAGACTTAACCCAGGAGTGTCCTGGTTTGTACCTTTAGGAGTGTCCTGGTTTGTACCTATAGATATAAGCATGTGCTTTGTAAATACACGAGGGGAAGAAAGACCCATCTTCCATCATAAGACACTATCAAGTGTCAGCAAAACATTAGATCTTTTAATGTTTTATTGGAAAAGTACTAAGAGCTCTTCAAATGTGTGATCAGCAACACTGTCAAGTAACTTAAAAAAAAAATCCTCACCAGGGTATGCCATTTAATTTTTATTTTGAGATAAAGGGAGAGAGAGAGAGATCAGTTGCCTTCTGTGTGTATGGGAGAATGCTCCAACCCACTGAGCCACCCTGGCCAGGGCTCAAGTAGCTTTTTATTAACTGAGAACGATAAGGTCTACCCTCCCCATGTGTCAGGAGGTTTCTTCTTCTTCCTGCCTGGGGTGACTCTTCCTCCTTCACCAACCACAAGGCACTTCTTCGTGGTAGGTTGGACCTGTATATAAAAGTCAATCTGCAATTCTGAGAGAAGAAATTGAGGATGATGGTAGCCTGGCTGCCGGCTGGCTCAGATTTCCCCAAATGCAGGTTATTATAATTGGCCAAAGCCTTATTTCACTGTCTGTGGGCTTTTATTTCTCCACGACGACACACCTACAAAGGCACCCAGAGTCTTCCTGGGCACCTTTATTTTTCTCTTTGAACCGCCTGAAACCTGCCAAATGGGTGGCCATGTCATTTTTCACCCAAACACAGTGGACTTTTGGCCGTTAATGAAATTCTTGTGTGCCCCCCACATTATGGGAAAAGAGGGTAACACACACACGCCCAGGACCATCCCAGGGACTCAGCAGCATTCTGCCAACCAGGTGATGGTGCGGCCTCCTGGCTGAGAACCTGCACAGGAGCTGTGCACACAGCCCATTCCCTTACAACCAAGTGCCTTCCCCAGTCCTTGCCCTTGGTCCCAGGCTGCCTTTTTGGCTGGAGGGCTGCCGATTTGGCGAGCACTGGGGACGTTCCCCTGCCGCCATTTCACCACACGACCTGGAATTCCCTCATTAGGGGGAATTGTCTTTGGGGCTCAGAAATAAGTACACGTGACTCCCCAGCACCATAAGCGGCAATTTCACGCACTCTTTAGTGGGAAACTGAGCGGATCATTCCTCCGCTGAGACCGGAGAGAAGGCAGAGGAGTCTTGATGCAGGCGATGGGGTTTGGGGGGGGGGGGAGGTACGGACAGTGGGCCAATCCAAGGGTGAGGTCCTGAAGGTCCTCAGACATCCTGGCCTTGGGACAACCTCTTGTTGTGGGATTGTTGCGAGGCCATAGTCCCATCAGCTAAGGGGTCCACTGTGTGAAGAGGGTTTCCAAAAATGGTAGCCAAGAGAATAGGTGACAAAGAGGAGGTAGGGAAAGCCCACTCCCCTCTTTTTATATCTAACTAGAGGCCCTATACACAAAAATTCATGCACTTGGAGGAGGGGCATCCCTCAGCCCTGCCTGTGCCTTCTCACAGTCCGAGAACTCTTGGGGGATGTCCACCTGCTGGCTTAGGCCCACTCCCTGGAGATTGGGCCTAAGCTGGCAGTCAGCTATCTCTCTGGCAGCCCGGGAGCCCTCGGGAGATGTCCAACTAATGTGGAGCGGGCCTAAGTCGTTAGGACACCACCACTGCGCTAGCCATCCATGAGCTGGCTTCTGGCTGAGCGGCACTCCCGCTGTGGAAGCACACTGACCACCAGGGGGCAGCTCCTGCAATGAGCGTCTGTCCCCTGGTGGTCAGTGCGTGTCATAGCGACTGGTTGTTCCCCTGTTAGGGTCCATTTGCATATGACCCTTTTATCATATAGGATTATTCTATAGGATGCTTCCCCCTGATTGTTCTTATTTCAGAGAACTCAGCAACCCTGTCCTGGGAAATCCAGTGCCACGAGCCTTGGTCTTGTTCCCACCAGGAGTCAGAACGGACAGCTGTGGGGTCACTGCAGCTCCCATCTCAACTTTTCTGAATCCGAGTGACTCTGCTCAGGCCTCCCCGGGAGCTGCCCCCGGCCAGCGGGAGTGAACAACCAAAGCCGAGTCCCCTCGGCAACGTGGGCGTTGCCTCAGCTCCTGCAGGTGAGATCCTCTGCCAAGCCCCCTCTTCTCTGAAGAAACACACCGGAGACCAGGTGAGAAGTAGCTACAGTTTAATACAAACCTGCACCAGAACACAACGTGTCGGGCTGTCTTGTTTTTGCCTCCAAGGGGTGGTCAGAGCAGGGGACCATGTGTTGTCTTGGGGTTGACACAATCTTAGCACCATGACTTTTACAGAGGAGTGAGGGGGGGGGTCCCCCCGGGGTGCTGGGGTGCCGGAGGCTCCATCCCGACCCCGGGGCTGTGCCTGCCGCCTGGGCCGCTGGAGGGGGTTTGGGTTTCCGTGTGGTTCTGTGGTTTCTGGGTCGGTACTGGAAAAGCCCTCATGACGGCATTGGCTTGACAAGAGACCTACTGTGGACTCCTAGCACTACACACTCACACGCACAAGCGCACCACACACAGTAGCACAATTTTCTGGTAACTTAACCCCACAAACCTAGAGAGCAGCTAAGGCAAGAACAACAGTATTTATTCAGCAAGTACAAGACCAGTTTTGAGAGCTGCATTCAGTGCAACCAGGAGCCAGTGGGGTTGGCGATGGGGCCGGCGGGAGCTCTACACAGGGGCACGGAGCGGGCGGTGGGGGCTGACCATGTACTTGGTTCCTCGAACCTCCTTCTGACTTTTCACCTAGAAGCTCCTGGGCAAGGGTGGGGTCTCCGTAAGGATCAGGGTGGATGGAGCGGAAGGCCAGTGGTGGTGGACCACGTGCTGAAGACGACGTGGCCTCCCAGAGCCCCGGGCCGTGCGTCTCTCAAGCGGAGGCACTCGGAGAAGGTAAAGCTTTCCTAGCCCAAGCAGGGCTCCTCTGCCCACGGGCCGCCACCCCTGCTTGGCTCTTTGGCATCTGCCCAAGGCCCGGGACCCAGCAAGGGCTGAACGAGAGAAAGACGATGTGCAGTGCACCCAGCGGTCAGCGCCACGGCTCCCCAGGCCCAGAGCCCTCCCCACGCCCGTGTCCTCGTGGCTGACGCCCTCCCTCCCCCAGGGCCTTGGCTGCCTCTGACCCCTGGATTACGGTCTCCGTCATATCAGCCCCTGAGTGAGGAAGATGAGCGTGAAGGGACAAGGGCAGATGTGGACGCAGCTCAAACCACGCGGCCAAATCCCGGCGTGTACGAAGTCCGGGCTCACACGGGGAATACGCACCCGTTTGCTTATGACGGAAATCTACCTACCTGTGCAAAACAAAGCAACACGCCTACTGGGGGGGGGGGGTCTTCTGACTGGTTCGACTCTGTGGGATCTACAAAGGGACCCCACCCCACGCTTCCTTTCCACAGCCGGAGGAGACGGCCACGCCCTTATAAGGGCAGACGCAGACACGTCTGGGGTCAGAAGGCCTCAACCTTCTGGGCCTCGTCTTTGAAATGGAGAGACTCACACGTGCGCCCCGTGGTGAGAAGCATGTGAGCGCTCGAAGTGCTTCGAAACACGAAGAGCGCGATGTACGGGGTAGGACCGCCAGCCGGTCCAGGAGGCACGCCTAGCCTGGGGCACTCAAACTGAACGTGCAATATGAGATCGCTTCCCCGAGGGGAGGACAAGGCTGAACAGGGGGCAGGCGGCTGGGAGGTCAACAGCCTCTAGTGTTTCCACGGAAACCTCCTGGAGCTCCGGAGGCAGTTAGGAGGCCCCCACGGCGTGTGGGAGAAGACGGAGGCCGCGGCAGGCGAGGGCACCGTGCTGCCCGCGGGGTGGGCCAGAGCACAGCAATGCGGGCCCTCGGGTCAGGGTCTGCGGGCCTGGCCTCCTTCCCTGCACCAGGCTAGCCACGCCCTCGCCCCGCTCCCCCTCTCTTAGCAGGCATCAGGCCTCTTGCCAATCACACAGGGGGAGCAGCCAGGCCTTGTGCGGACAGCGGGGCGTTTTACAGGACGCGGGGTGTCCGAGAGACGGGATACGCCTTCTTGCTCCCCCAAGGTCTCCCGCCCGGGCCAGCATCCTGAACGTCCTCTCGGAATGTAGGCAAAGAGACCGGGAGGGAGGGGAAGCAATGGGAGCCGGGCCTGGGATGGGGCCTGTGCAGCCGGGAAGACTCCACGGGGGGAGCGGGGGGCCTGCAAGTCTAGCACCCCCCTCCCCCGGCCCCACCCCGCGCCCTGGGCTGTCTGGTTGGTGTCGAGTGCAGCATCTCCTAAGGTCCACATCTACTCCTGTTGCTATGCTATGCTAGGACACAAAGCACCGTTATTTTCCACAGGATGCACAAACAAGTCAAACCAAACCACTGCGCAAACCAAACGTGCAAAAACAAAATCCTGTACACGCGCGCCCGACCCCGGCCCCGCCCAGCTGCCCTGCCCAGCTCGCCCTTCTGGGCCTGGCTCCCAGAGGGCGGGGAGAGGAGAGGAAGCTGCTCAAGGGCACAGAGTGTCCCAACAACACCCACGCCCAGGGTGTCCCAACGGCACCCACACCCTGGGTGTCCCAAGGGCACCCACACAGGGCCGGAGCCGCGTCAGGAAACAAGGGACATTCTGGGCACGGCTGGGCAGCGAACACCTGTCTACCTCGAGGGGGGTGACCACGGGGCCTCGGGGGGCGGGGAAGGGAGTCCTCGTGGACACGTCGGCTAAAGTGCTCTGGGCGACGGGCGGGCCGGCCAGGGGCAGGGCACCGGCCCGGGCTTCCCCGAAGCCAGCACGCGGAGGTGTGCGAGGAGGGGCCGGGCCGTGTGCGTCGTGGGGGCTTCCTGGGCGGGAAAAGCCTGCGGCAGGAGGGACGCTTCTCCAAGCACCTGCTGGGTCGGCTCGAAGCACGGCGGAACGGTGGATCGCGTATCAGACACGGGGAGGGCTCCGGGTCCCGCGGCCCCTCAGGGGGTGAGCTGCCCGCCCGCCCGGCCCCTCCTGCCCTGGCAGCTGAGCGGGAGAGTGTGCGGGCTGGTGGCTGCGGTGCATCCTCACGTGGGGGGGCTGGGCGGTGCCTTTACCAGATGCCACTCGACCTGCCTCCCGGGGGAGCGAGGATGCGGGCGGAGGCTCGCTTCGGCACGTGGTCATCGATCTGAGAGCCTGCAGGGAGGGGAGGGAGCAGAGGGTGAGCGGGCTGCTCTGGCCCGGGTCCTCAGAGCACGGCCACGTCTCCTGAGGAAGGCCGTCAGTCCTAACAATACCATCCCGGTTTACAGGCCCGGACACAGGCTCCGGGAAGTGGAGTCACTGGCCCGCTGGTACACAAGCGTGTAAGTGGCAGAGCCTGGATTTGAACCAGGTCTTCCTCGTTCAGAATCTCCACGACTCACTGCCCCCCTTCGCTGCTTCCACGCCTGGACGTAGGGTCTCTTACGGGCAGCTCTTACGGGCAGCTCAGCTCGGACTACGGACTGGCCCCTGGCTAGTGGGCCTTTGTCCATATGCCTCAGCGAGCGAGAGAGAAGAAAAGGGAAGGGGCTTCATTGTTTTGGAAAAACAAAGAACCACACCCTGAAGGTCCCCCCGTTTTGAAATGCCAAGGCTGAGTTAGACCAGGAGGCCTGGTGCCCCAAGGGGCAGTGGGACGGTCTTCAGCCTGTCTGTCTAAACCAGATACGGTTGGGGGCGGGGCATTGTGGTGGAGACACAGGCGCCAGTCCAAGTGGCCCTTGCTCTTACCAGAGAGGCTGAAGCTGGACTCGTGAAGGTCCCTCATGCCCCCGTGCCGGGTAACGGGCCGGGTAGGAGTGTCTGCGAGCGGCGTTCCCATCTCTTTCTTCCCGGGATGCACGACGACAGCCACGTCCCCCAGGTAGGGAGTGCGGTCCACTCCCTTCACCTTCAAGGTCTAGTGAAGGGAGGAGGAGGAGAGGGGAAAAGAACCCATCAGAGCCAGACTCCACCACCGGAGCCTCCTCGATGGCTGCCATTCCGCTCAAGACGCAGGTGACTGCCTCAAAGGCCCGCTTTGCCTTGAGCACAAGGGGTGGAGGATTACTTTCTCGAGCCTTCTATAAACAGTGCACATGTGTGCACCTGTGCACATGTGTGTGCACATGCATGTGTGCATGGGGGAGATGCCCACTGGCTGGCCCTCAATGTTGGTGCGATCTTTCCCAAGGTAGCAGGTGAACTTCTGAGACAGTCCACCTTGTAGATCAGTGTTTCCCAAACTTTTGACATATGTGTACCCCTTCTATAATTTTCATAACGCTGAGTACCCCTCATCAAAAAAAGGATGTATTTTAATAACAATCAAAATATATTTATTTTTTCTTTTTTGGTACATACACAAAATAATAATAAACGAAAAATAAAATCATTCATAATAAAATATAATAAAAGTTATATTACAAATAACATTTATTTGCACACCAGACCATCTCACGCCTCACAAGACTGTCTTGACTTGACTCATGAGAACGTGGAATTAGGCGCAGCTCAGCCCGGTGCAGTGCATATCCCCACCAAACTCCGGTGCAACGCGTACCCCACCAAACTCTTCCCGTACCCCTGGGGGTACGCGTACCACACTTTGGGAAACACTGTTGTAGATCACCCCTCCCCTGGAGCAATGGCATTCCCCTCAATTGCCGGGTTAACAAGGGACCATGAACTTCTCCAGACCTGGCCTGGCCACTTGAGTGTTGGGGGGCCCAGACTCAGCAAAGCCCACCCAGCCTACTGCAGTCACAAGGAAGGGGGGTGTCTGAGAAAGAGCAGCTCCAGGCCAAGACAGGGAACCGTCCCTGAAGGATCCTCCCAGGACCAGTGGCCGGCTCAGCCGTGAGCAACTCAGTGCCCCCTCGGCTACAGGGACACGGGGGACCCTTCCCATACTTTTACTCCACTTCCTCCCTACTGGTCCTGTTCCCAAAGGGACCACCCCCCGCGACAGGACCCGGTGGGGAGATAGAGTGAGAACATCTTTGAGATCTAAAACAATCACACGAGCTGCCCCTAACGGGGACCTTCAACCTCTTCCCACACGTCTTCCTCCCCACCCCTCACCTCACCTTTTCTCTCTGGACCAACTTCTTGTAGACAGTGTCTGGGAAGGACCTCAGGGGGCAGAACTTGCCGGTGCCCTCCGCGCACATGAAGACGCCGTTCTCATACACGACCCGCCCCCGGCTGATGGTGACCAGCGGCACGCCATGGCAGCGCATGTTCTCGTACAGGTTGAAGTCTCCTCCCTGCACCTGGGTGCTGGCCGAGATGGTCCTGGTGGGGAAGAGGGAGCTCTGAGGAGAGGCCAAGAGGCAAAGAGGCCACAAAGGGGAGATGCTCAGAGGGAAGGGGTGATGCTCAGAGGGAAGGGAAGGTGCTCAGAGGGAAGGGGAGATGCTCAGAGGGAAGGGGTGATGCTCATAGCGAAGGGGTGATGCTCAGAGGGAAGGGAAGACTCCCAATGGCTAGGGTTATGGGCTGAATTGTGTTCCCCAAATTTATATGTTGAAGTCCTAACACCTAGTACCTCAGAATGTAACTGTATTTGGCCTTTAAACATCTAACTAAAATGAGATCATATGGGTAGACCCTAGTCCAACCTGACCTAGTCCACCCAATTTTCGGTGTCCTTATACAAAAAGTAAAAAAAAAAAAATAAAAAAAAAATGGAGGACACACGGAGGAAAAACACCACGTGAAGAGGGAGAAGACGGCCATCGGCAAGCCACGGAGAGAGGCCTCAGGATGCCTCCACCCTGCTGACACCTCGATCTGACTTCCAGCCTCCAGAACTGAGGAAACGGATTTCTGCCGTGGCGGCCCCCCAAGCTGCGGCATGTTTTAAAGCAGCCCTAGCACACTCGTGCACCGGGCTAACCTCTAGGGGGTCTTTCACCAGCAGCCGGCCCATCCCAGAGACAGGGACAGCCCCTGGCGCCAGGATGCAGAACAGGGCTCCTCCAGGGCCTGACGAGGGCAGTGTGGGGACCGCGGCATAGGGATGTGGTTGTGCCTGGGGTGGCCTTTCTTTCCTTTTCATCTTCCCGCACATCCTGCCTACCCTGTCCACTGCTCGCTTGTGCGCCTAGAAAAGTGCCCGCCAAACAAATCCGGGGGCGGGCCAGGGTGGGCTTACCGCTGTGAGCACGCTAAGCACAGAGCTCTATTATCAATGAGTTAATTATTGCATCACTCGTTAGTATTAACCTACTTTTGCCACCCCTGTATTTGATGACTGAATGAAATTTAATATCGAAAACACAATTCCCATCGGCCCAAATCTTCAAGCGAAAATTATGCCCTATGTCCTACTCCTGACACGCTTCAGTCACGCGTTCAACACGCGCTCACGAACGCCGCGGGTGCCGGCGCCCTGTGTTCAAGGAGGCAGCGAGAGGAGCAGAGGATGGAGGAGCCTGGGACGGAGGGCTAGGCCGTCCGTCTGTCCGGATCTGTCCGGTTCAGCCACAGAATAGCTACAGGATGTGGGGATCCCTCTATTCTCTGGCCTTAGGGAAGGGGAATCAGAGCCCCAGGCTTGAGTGCTTCTCGGGGCTGTGAGTCCAATGACATGAGACAATGGATGGGCAGCCGCTTTGAAACACTGTCAAGCGCTGTGCAGGCGGAGCTGTCACTGTGCCCCCGGGCCGGGCTCTGGGAGGCCCGCAAATAGTCATGACGATGAGCACGCCCCAGGGCACACTCCTCTGTGCTAGCAGGAGTGCAGAGGCTGTGCTTTTGGGATTCTGTAACACAGCTCCTTACGGCCCCCGCCAAGCCCCAACCCCAGCCCCAGCCCCAGCCCCAGCCCAGCCCCAGCCCCGGAGACCGGCAGCAGGTTTACTTTGTGGCTTCGGGGTCCCACACCACCACGTCGGCGTCGGCTCCCGGGATGATGCGGCCCTTGCGGGGGTACAGGTTGAGGATCTTGGCCGCGTTGGAGCTGGTGACGGCCACAAAGCGGTTCTCGTCCATCTTTCCTCCGACCTGAAACACGGCAGAAGGTCAAGTCGGCCGGGCCCGGGGCCGCCTCCAACCCCGAGACACCCCTGGCTCTGGCCTGCGGCCTTGAGTCGGCCGGAAGGATGGTGCGGAGTGGACAGCACCACGGGCTCCGTTCCAGACGACCGAGCTGCTCGACTTGGTCCCAGGCACCTGCTCACGCCTCTCCCCTTCATCCAGCAGCACTGAGCGGGCCCTGGTTCCCCACGGCTGCCTCCCCGGGGGCAATCTACCCCCCGACTGCACACCCAGCTCTGCTCGGGTGCCCACCAGGGCCGAGCCAGGAGCCTCCCTCATCCACAGACGGTCATGTGTTCTGGGCCCTGGAAAGGCATCTTCTTACCCCACCCACCCACCCAGGACAGCACCGTGGACTCTTCAGAGAAGATTCCCGAGCCACCGCCTGGGTCCTCCCTGAGCTTGTGCTTAGTCTTTTTTTTTTTTTTTTTTAAATTTATTATTAATTATATTTATTTATTTATTTAAAATTTTCTCTATTGATTAAGGTATTACATATGTGCCCTTATTCCCTAAGGTGACCAGACGTCCTGCTTTTTGGTGGGACAGTTCTGATTTTTAAGAATTTGTCCCGCGTCCCACAACATTTTAAAAAAATCCAAAAGATTTAAAATAATCTTTCCAAAAAATCAGGACTTTTTAAAAACACCGCAGGACTCGGGACAAATTGTTAAAAATCGGAACTATCCCACCAAAAGCGGGACGTCTGGTCACCTTATTCTTCTTATATTACTTCCCCCTCCTCCCCAATTCATGCCCTTAGCCCTCTGTTGTCTGTGTCCACTGATTAGGCTTATATATATTTTTATTGATTTCAGAGAGGGAGGGAGAGGGAGAGAGAGATAGAAACATCAAAGATGAAAGAGAATCATTGATCGGCTGTCTCCTGCATGCCCCCCACTGGGGATTGAGCCCACAACCTGGGCATGTGCCCTGACCGGGAATCGAACCGTGACCGCCTGGTTCATAGGTCGGTGCTCAATCACTGAGCCATGCCGTCTGGGCTGGCGCTTAGTCTTGAGGACGCCAGACCTCCTTGGGCTCTGACTCTCCCGCATCCAGTCTGGGATAGGGCCAGACCAATAACACACATCCTTCACGGCCAGACCTGTTAGGTGTATTCTAACAAGTCCCAGCCCCTATCTTTGTTGAAAAGGAACTGAACAAAATACAGAAAGGGTCACGCTCACTTCCCTTGGCCCAGACTCCTCCTCCGGGGAGGAACTAGAAATGCTGACACGCTCATGAACGAGAGGCTCCCTGCAGCCCCATTCCTAAGTGCAAGAATCTGAAACAGCCGAAGGTTTCAAACACCGGGAAAGGATGAACTGAAGTAGGGTATTTCCACTAGAGAAGACATTTAGCCATGAAAAAAGATGTTTTCAAAGAACTTTTACTGACATAGGAAGCCACTCAAGATAGGTTCTATGAAAAACAAGGAATGAATCCAGGTATTAACATAATGTACCATAGAACTAGGAGGAAACATATTAAAATATTAAGTTTAATTTATCATTGTAGAATTATGGGAAATTTTTTTTCTGATACTCTTCTGTATTTTTCAAATTTTTATACTAGGCCATATCACCTTTCTGATGCGGGAGGGGGAGAGGTGTTTTTGGTTCTGTTTTTGAGTGGGACAAGGAGCCGTGGCTGATCCGGCCCTCCTCAGGGTGAAACCCCCACTTAGACCAGAGGGGGAAGGGCCCCCCCAAGAACGTACCACGCCTCTCTCCCAGATGACGCTCATGCGGTCCTGCACGCCGCTCACTCCGTGCGGGATCTTGGTGAAGTCCTCCTTGCCCATGGCCTTCTGCTTTGTGGTGAAGGGCCGGTGGTCTGACGCCACGATGTTCAGAGTGTCACTGGGTGGAGAGAAAGACGTGGCCAATAAAGGGAAGCAGGCCAGGGCCCCGGAGGGTGGCGACAGGTGCAGGAAAAGGTCTTCGCTTGAGAACCAGGCAAAGCTGCTTTCAATCTCAGCTCTGCTACTGAGCAGCTGTCTGACCTCTAACGAGTTCCTTAAACTGTGAGAACCTCAGTTTACTCATCTGCAGAATGGGAATGGGTGCTGTGTGTGGCAGACCATCATGGTCACAGGAGACATTGAGAGTCTTTGGGATGTTGACTTTTAAGAGTTAAGATAGTGGGAAGAGAAAAATTAAACGTAAGTTTAGCTAAAGTAGAGGGTGGAAGTAGTTTGACTACCATGGAATCATATGCAAACCCCCTCTCACCTCCTTCCTCACCTCCCACCAGGCCCTGGTGGCCACAAGCATGTGTTTGGTAAAGCACACAGGTTCAACATTCAGCCTCACAAAGGACTCGAAGCCACAGCCTTCCCTGGATGTGGGGGCTCTGGTGGCGCAGAGGGAAAGGAGGGACAACACAGAAGATCAGTTTTATCTTAATAAGCCAGCAATGGCAAGCAGGTCAACTGGTTCACTGTCACTGCCATCCATGACCATCCTATGCCAACTAAGAACTCGGGGCAGACACGACAGCGAGAGAAGACATATGGTGGCAAACTCCCTGCCTAAGGGAGGCAGATAGCTGGCCATTGTTCAGAGATCTCTGTAGGCCTCAGAGGTGGTGAAGGGCAGAGGAGAGAGAATGCCTTCGTCACCCAGGCCAGGGCAGCCTCAGGGGAAACACCCTAGGACAGTGGTCGGCAAACTCATTGGTCAACAGAGCCAAATATCAACGGTACAATGATTGAAATTTCTTTGGAGAGCCACGTTTTTTTAAACTTAAACTTCTTCTAACGCCACTTCTTCAACATAGAATTGTGGTAGTTTGTGGAAGAGCCACACTCAAGGGGCCAAAGAGCCGCATGTGGCTCGAGAGCCGCGGTTTGCTGACCATGGGCTTAGGAGGGCAGGGAAGGGCCTGAATGGAGCATGAATTTCACGTGGGAGAGGGGGACAACTGCTGGGACCACACACTGGGACCCCGAGAGCCTGATTTTACCTGATTTTACTCGTGGGAGACGCCACAGCTTTGTGCCCGCTTACGAGGCGGGTTCTGGGAGCAGAGAAAAGTTATTTCCCTGGTGAAGGGGCATGTGCTTAAGGCTCTCAGCCATTCCGGGTCAGCTGCATCGAGGGCTTTCTCCCCTGGGGTCTGGGGGGGATCATCAGGCACAGCTCTCGACACATGACGGAGACCCTCAGCCAGATCCACAGGGAGATAGATGACTTAGCTCCGGAGAAGGTCACAAAAGCAAAACCATCCTTTGAGCACAACGAAATCAAGCGAGGCCAGACGTGAGGCCATAGCGCCACCACCTTAAGGACCTACAGACCCCTGGAACGGCCCCGAGCCAGCGACAGGACACGGGGCTGCGGTGGTCCTGCTAGCAGGTCTTACTTGGCCAGCAGGCTCATGAGGTAGGTCGAGGTGTTGGTGTCTAGTCTCAGGGGAGGCACTGTGACGTAGGCGGCAGCGTGGGACCAGTCCTGGTGGTAGTAGTGCAGGCCTGTCAGCGTGGCATGCGCTGTGGTGGTCTCGGCCAGCACCACCCTCCCTGGAAGAAGAAGGGTCAAGCCGTGACTAGGAGGCCGGCAAATCATGTGTCTGGGCCTCTCATTTGGCAGGTGATGGGGGTGAAGCCAGAGAGGAAGGGGCTTGCCTAAGCTCACTCGATATTTGGGAGCACAGCTGGGTTCAAGGCCAGAGCGCTCCCCTTCCCCACGCTGGCTGCGGGCAAGGGGGACAGGAGGCCAAGTCACCGGGGCAGCACCGATGGCGCATCCGGGAGCACAAGCTGGCTGGGGCATGGGTGCTACGGGGTGCTGACAGGAGGACGAAGGGCTCTGAGGGCCACGCTAAGGGGCAGTCCAGACTTTTCTGAGCAGGCAGTGCCGCAAGCACCTCGAGGGGATCGCTGCGTGTGGGGTCCACAGCGGGGGCTGGAGGGCAGGGAGATGGAGGTGGGCCGTCAGGAGGCAGGGCAGTGGGAAGGCTAAGAAGCCCTTGTTCCTGATTTACACCCCGTTCCCAGGGCCTCGCTGGCACCCCGGGCCTGGCTGGCACTGTAAGTACAGCGTCTTCAGGTATTGCCAGTTGCTTAGCAACAGGAGTCACAACAGGTGCCCGGGGCTCATTCACAGGTTGCAGGTGGCCACAGGGGAAGCTGTCCCTACTCTAAGGACATCCCAGGCATCCCCTGAAATGCCCATCAGAACCGGTCCAGGATTGCATGTTGGTTACCAAGGGCAGCCACTAAAAAATCCCAAGAAGCCGAAAAGATGCCAATTAAGGCGTCGACCGAAAACCTGACAATGTTGCCCGACCCAGAGAGGACAGGTACCTCTGCAGAGCTGTTATGCATACAGGTGTGCAGAGGAGCTGTGATTTAAAGGACCGAGCCGAGCCAAAACCGGTTTGGCTCAGTGGTAGAGCGTCGGTCTGCGGACTGAAAGGTCCTGAGTTGGATTCCAGTCAAGGGCATGTGCATTGGTTGCGGGCACATCCCCAGTAGGGGGTGTGCAAGAGGCAGCTGGTCGATGTTTCTCTCTCATTGACGTTTCTAGCTCTCTTTCTCTCTTTCCCTTCCTCTCTGTAAAATATCAATAAAATATATTTAAAAAAAATAAAAAAATAAAGGACCGAGCCGAGGCGAGTGCGGGGTGCTGCTGGGGAGGAGAAAGGGCAGGCGCAGGCCGGGCCTCAGGAGCCGGGGACACGGTGTGCATGGACCTGGCGGCCCCCCTCTGGCGCCAACCCCACCCCGCATGCTCTGTGCACCCAGCTCACCTTGCATCTTAGCGGCTGCGATGACATCTCCGGCTGAGATGCTGGACACGTTGACCAGGTAGATCGGACAGTGAGTCTAAATGTGGAAACATGGCGGAAGGAAAGCATCAGCCCCACACACCTAACAAGCACCATCACCCTCCGACATCACCTCAGCCAAGTCAAGTCCTGGGCCCGGCCCCTCCCCCCCCACCGCTCAGCCCCACCCTCGGGTGCTGCTGGTCTGACGCCAGGCAGCCGGGAGGCAAGCGGCTGGGGAAACGCATGAAGCAGGGCGGGGCAGGCAGCACGCGGAGCCAGAGCCCAACAGGGGGACGTGGGGCAAGATGTCGAGAGCTGGACCTCACACTTCCTATCAACCGACCCAAGGCTCCTTACAACTCAGCACAAGGCTCTGTAGGAAGAACCAGGTGCACTCAGGGTTGGGGCCCTGTGAGCCAGGCATGACGCTGGCCCCCAGGACAGAACAGCACTCCACTGTCCAGGTGGCTTCTGATCCCAGAGTCGAGAATGGACTTGGGGGTGGAGGTGGGTTGGAATCTACTTACCCTGTTTGCAATGGTGATGACCCGGTGAGTGGCTTCAGCCTCCAGCTGTTAGAAACAAAGGGCAGGAAGAGAAAGGATGTATGCACCCCTATGTTCACAGCAGCACAATTTACAATAGCTAGGATTTGGAAACAGCCTAGGTGCCCGTCAGCAGATGATTGGATCAGAAAACTATGGTACATCTACACCATGGAATACTATGCTGCCATAAAAAGGAAGGAATTCTCATCATTTGCAGCAACCTGGATGGAATTGGAGAGCATCATGCTGAGTGAAATAAGCCAGTCAATGAAAGAGAAACACATGACCTCACTCATTTATGGATATTAAAGAACATTATAAACGAATGAACAGAAAGATAGATATAGAGACAGTAAAACAACAAGCAGACTGTCAAATGACAGCGGGGGCGGGGGTAGGGAGATCTGGGGGAGATAAGAGATCAACCGAAGGACTGATATGCATGCATATAAGTGCAACCAATGGACACAAAACTCTGGGGAGGGAGGGCATGTATGGGAGGGGGGAGGCAATGGTAAGCTATGTACACATATAATACCTTAATAAATTTAAAAAAAATGGAAAAAACAACAACAAAGGGCAGGAAGAAAACAAGCTGCACCCTCTCTCCCAAGCAAGTCCTCCTCCTAGCAGGCGTGCTGGAGTGCCTGACACGGAGCCAGGGGGGCAGCCGCACCCACAGGCTGGTCTGGGCCCGGGGAACCGGGCTCCAACCACCTCTGCCCACCCAGAGAGAATCCTAGGACTTGGTGGACGCATCCTTGCTGGATGCTACGCGGGGCTTAACGAAGAGGCCAGGAAACAAAAGCAAACGACAGCCTGGAGTTGCATCTCTCCCTGTGTTCTGGCGTGTTCTCTCCACCGCCACCTCAGCACTGTAGCAAAGGAGCGAGACGGATCGATTTCAAGCTGTAAATTGGCCTAGATCAGCGTTCCTGAACGTCAGGGCCATTGACATTTTGGGCTGGAGAAGTCTTTGTGGAGGGGAGCTGTCCGGGGTTGGTAGGATCTTGAGCAGCATCCCTTGCCTCTGCCTAGTAGATGCCGGTAGCGCCCCGCCGCTCCGTTGATATAACAATTATCTCTAGCCCGGCCGGTGTGGCTCAGCAGTTGAGTGTGGACCCAGGAACCAAGACATTTCAGGTTCAATTCCCAGTCAGGGCACATGCTGGGGTTGCAAACTTGATCCCCTGAAGGGTTCGTGCAAGAGGCAGCCGATCAATGATGTTCCTCTCACATCGATGTTTCTCTCTCTCTCTCTCTATCCTTCCCCCTTCCTCTCTCTCTAAAAATCAATAAAAACATTAAAAATACCAACTCTTAAAAAAAAGTCTCTAGACATTGCCAAATGTCTGCTGGGGAGCAAAATCGCCCTTGATGTAGACCCAGGACCCTCTCCTTTAGGCAACAGACGAGGAGGGTGATAATTTTTGCCTTTGCTACGACCGCAGTCAAAGCTTCGCCCTTTACCTCGCGTAACTCAACCAAGTCCACTCCTGTGCCCGCCTGTGTTCTCACAGGCACAGTGCTTACTTGGCTGAGTCGTTCTTGACCGATTCTTAAGTGTCAAAACAGGAGCTATATTCAAGGACTCGGACGGACAGGGACAGACTCAGGGGAGGAGTAAGGGGGGACCCCTCCCCCAAGCTGACCCACGAGGGCTGACTTTGTTCCTGTTTGACGGAAGGGCCATCAGACCCTTCCTGCAGCGCCTTGACCCTCAAGGCCTTCTCATCGATCCCTCATGGACATCCAACCGCCACTCTGCACTTAAGGCTTTGACAAGATGGAAAACAGCTCTGCCCTCACAAATAAATGGTCAGGGATGTCTGAACAGGGTCACAGGGCAAGAAGGCATTATCAGGCTAATGTGGTCCCTCAGAGCAGAATTCTTTATCCGGGGACCCTGGGGGATTTGTACTGACGTCCTGCAAAACTACGTAAGGGCAAAAGCAGCTGGCAGAAGAGCAGGGCTCCTCATTAGCATCTCAGCGAGCGGCGAGGTAACAAGGGGTTAGACCAGCCGTGGGCAAACTATGGCCCGCGGGCCGGATTCGGCCCGTGGAGCCAAAGGAGCGGAGGGTTCTTTTGCTCTCCCCTCCACTCCTTCACCAGCAGCCCAAGATGAGAGTGCCAGCATGGTCAGGTTGCTTTCGTTCCGGCCCTCCGGTCCAGTTTAAGAACCCATTGTGGCCCTCGAGTCAAAAAGTTTGCCCACCCCTAGGTTAGAGCATGGACCTCGAGTTTTGGTGGGAAGGGTCCAAAGTTTCCCTCACACACGCCAAGGGATCTCATCCCCAAATGCCGAGTCACAGCCGTCCAGTCTGAAACTTCTTCTAACTTCAAAAGAAACACACCTTTTCCATGTTTCTTTTCTCCCCTGATTCAACTTTAGGTCAAGCAGCCCCCGGAGCTCACATTGTCTCCCTCAGATCCTTGAAATCAGAACCAAAGGAAGCCACGCCGGCCTCAGCCCGGGGGACGCTGCGCCGTGGAACCTGGCCCACGGGGCGGGTGCGGCAGCACAGCTCGCATGTACTGGTGTCTGCGACTCTCGGGGCAGACGCTGACCAAGGGCACGCAGGAGTCTTCCTCACCTCTTCTGGACGGCTGATCTCAATTCCTTCCGGGCCGGTGATCCCCAAATCTAGCGCCTCCTTAGCACCCTGAAAAAAGAGCAAAGGAAAGGACATTGAGAGAATCACCGCGACCCCAAAGAATGCTGGGTCCAAGGGACAGGGAGCGATGCCAGACCCAGCCGCTCGGATAGGCCTGCTCCCCCTCCCACCTCTGTAAACCCGTCTTCTGCCGAGCGCAGAGCACGCCCAGGGCTCCCTTCCAGGAGATTCTCCGCATCCCACTTCGTAATAACTGGAAATACCTTTTTCCTCTTAAAAATACCAGAGGACAAGCCTGGGACACCAGAGGCAAGCACTACTGCTCTGAACGCCAGACTTTCCCTGCCGGAAATCTCATCAAAATGTTTCTTAGCGCTGCTCCAGATTCCTCTGCTGCACTGGAATTCTAATGCAGCGTGAGAAGGAAGACGTCGTTTAAGACTCAGAAACCCCTCTGGACTACAGAGAGAGATTTGTTTTTCACGAACAGTAGGAAAGTTTGAATTTCCCGAAGAAGATTTGTCATCGGGGGTGTCACCATCTCACACTTTCTTCTACGCCTCGTTTCATCTGAACCTTGTGGGGCAGAGGTGGGTGGCCAGG
Source organism: Vespertilio murinus (assembly GCA_963924515.1). Lineage (NCBI taxonomy): Eukaryota > Metazoa > Chordata > Mammalia > Chiroptera > Vespertilionidae > Vespertilio > Vespertilio murinus. The sequence goes on along the minus strand of OZ004713.1, from coordinate 54,716,149 downwards.
AACCAAACCTGAGGACGGGCGCCCTGCCCCCCCCCCCCCGCCACTCCCCCGCCACGCGCTGCCGCCTTGCCTCGGCCACCAGCTCCCCGTTTTCAGCGTGGACGCGGGCGATCGCCCCGATGTCTCTGCACGCGTGCAGCACTTGGTACAGCTCGCTGTCCCGAAGCATGTACAAGTCCTTGTAGGTCATGAACATCTGGAACGAGTTGACGCCCTTCTCTCTCACCAGGGTCTCCATCTCTGCTTTCACCTGGAGAGCAGGATGCAAAGGCGATGCCCCGTGAGCACAGATGTCCCAGAGGCTGCCCGGCCGGAGCTGGCCCGGCAGGGAGGAGCTGTGGCTCCGCCAGCGGAGCACCTCCCTTTCCTCCCACCTCCCAGGCTGCCGTGGGGCCCCGTGAGCAAACGGATGGAGGTGTGCTGTGGATATTGCCAAGCGTGACACAAATAGAGACGACGCTGTCACCTCCTCGGCACGTTTCTTCTACCACGCAGGCTGCTCTGTGTTTCTGACTCCAGATCAGCCTTATTGGTAAACACACTAATAACCTTTACTCCTATGGCCTAGTCCAGTGGTCGGCAAATTCATTAGTCAACAGTCAAATATCAACAGGACAACGATTGACATTTCTTTTGAGAGCCAACATTTTTAAAACTTAAACGTCTTCTAACGCCACTTCTTCAACATAGACTCGCCCAGGCCGTGGTATTTGGTGGAAGAGCCACACTCAGGGGGCCAAAGAGCCGCATGTGGCTCGTGAGCCGAAGTTTGCCGACCCCGGGCCTAGTCCCCTGAACCCAAAAAATGGTGTTAAAAGAAGGCACAGTAATGCTAAAATCCATGTAAAAAAGCATGTATGGAAAAAAAAAAAAAAAGACTGGAAGGAAATAAGCTAAACAATCGATAGTGATTGTGTCGGGGTGACCAGATTATGGGCTTTCTTCCTCTTCTAATTTTAAAATCTGTAATTGGAAATAAGATTTGATTATTAGAAAGACAAGTTTAAAATTCTAGATGCATGGAAGTCCCCACGACCTCTGGGATGGCTGCTCTGACCTCAACGCTGCTGAGAACTGGCTGTGCCCCCTCTTCCAGGCCAGCGCTGGGAGAGGCGGCGGAGGAAGCTTTTGGCATTTGGGGGAGTTACGATGATGGTGCGAGGGGTGTCCCGCACCTGAGGGCGAGTTCCACACCCCGCTGCCCCCCACCAAGTGGCCCCTCTGCCTAAAAGAGCCTTTTCTCTTCTTTTGGGGACCCCCGCCCCTGTTACCTTGGGTGCCCACCAGGTGATGCCCACGTGGAGGGCGTAGTCACAGCAGACCTTGGGGTCGGCCAGCCCCCGGCACTTCTCGTAGGCTTCCACGAGGGAGGTCTCCTTGTCGGGCAGGACGTGGCCGATGATCATGGTGGTCCCTCCCACCAGCGCTGCCTGGGGAAGATGGGAAAAGCAGCCCGGTCACTTCTCGTCCCCGCACCCACGCCTCTGACATGGGGAGGCACGGGGTCCTCGAGTGGGCATCCGGGGCAACCACAGACCCCACCTCCCAAGAGGCGGTGAGGCCCCGGTGCAGCTGCCTGATGTATATAATACAAATGACGATCAAGTGCTCATACTATTCGTGAATGTAGCTGTACACACATATTTAAACCCTCATAAGTAAAATGTTAATTTGGGGATATTGTTTCGTTTTACTCTCTCACATTTCTATTCCACGTTTTCACATGCTTCTTCAGGATCGGGGCTTCCGCCTTCAGATTTCCACGCGCACGGACTTCATCCCCCCCCCTCTGTTTGAGACAGAGCACTTCCGGGGTCCCTATATGAACTGTCCGTGGAAAACTGTCCTGTTCATCATCTCCACAACATGCCACTTGAAAAAGAAACCTTAAAAACCCTCACTCGCAATCACAAAGCCTGGTTCCAGGCACGATGACTAAACCTGTGTTAAAGACCTCCCACCCTCCACCACACCGTTCTAAAAAACCAAATTTGGTCCGGCGAGTTCCACGAGCTTCCAAAACCAGTACCGACCAACGTCTGTCCCAGGCTAATGTGCCGTTATCAAACAAAACGTTATTAAAATTAAAATAATTGAGCCAAAAATCGGTTTGGCTCAGTGGATAGAGCGTCGGTCTGTGGACTGAAAGGTCCCAGGTTCGATTCCGGTCAAGGGCATGTGCATTGGTTGCGGGCACATCCCCAGTGGGAGGTGTGCAGGAAGCGCATGGTCGATGTTTCTCTCATCCATGTTTCTAACACTCTATCCCTCTCCCTTCCTTTCTGTAAAAAAAATAAAATAAATAAAAAATCAATAAAATATATTTTAAATAAAATAAAATAAAAATAAAATAACTGAGACAGGATCTTGTGAGATTTTGGGAGGACTCTGATGTTATAAGGCGACCCTCTTTTTTCCCTGGTGGGTAACAAGTCCTTCTCTTTGGGTCCTTGCGATTTGGAGTCAGACCCAAGTTCCAGCCCCCACTCTGCCACCTCCCAGCTGGACAACCTCAGCAGGTTACTTAACCTCTTGAAGGTGTGGATTCTTTTCCTACACGCTGGGGATAGCTGAGAGAGTCCACGGAAACCTCACTTATAAAAACCTCACTTGTCGCCCTAGCCAGCTTGGCTCTGTGGATAAAGCGTTGGCCTGTGTACTTAAGGGTCCCAGGTTCGATTCCGGCCAAGGGCACATGTCTGGGTTGCGGGCTTGATCCCCAGTAGGAGGCGTGGCAGGAGGCAGCCGATCAATGATTCTCTCTCATCATTGATGTTTCTCTCTCTCTCTCCTCCCTTCCTCTTTGAAAAATATATATTTTTTAAAAAAATAACTGCTTTAAAAAATAAAGATAAAATGGACTTGTGAAGTCTTGTCCTAATGTGTGCGTGTAATCATTCAGAATAGCTGCTTGTCTTCTGTAGGGGAAAAAACAGCACAAGAAAATAATCTTAATGATTCATGCTTCCCTATTCAGTTCAATCCTTGGTCACAAATCAGAAATATCGCTGGGGAATCATCCCTCCCCCACCCCTCCCGCCCAAATTAGTTCAGTGGCCAAACAACAATTAAAATGAGAATTCTTGCAACATTGATTTTCCATGCTGATTCTGGTGGGTGTGTTGTCATGGGAAACTCGGGGGTCTGACTTCTTGCCTGGCTTAAAGCGCCCGGCAGAGGGCGCAGTTCAGCGGCACACGCGGAGGACCTGTGATGGGGGCGGTGGGGAGCGGAGAGGAGGCAGAGCAGCAGATTGCCGCGCTCCTGGCTGGCTTCTCTCTCTCACTTGCTGGATTGTGCCAGGCTGATTCATCCTCGTAGCAGGTGGCCGGCTGTGCTCTGTGTATTCCCCCCGAAATGCATGTCTTGCTTTTACACGTGGACATGGAGGTGTCGGATGCATTGTTTCATGTTCTGTGGTTCCAGATTGCTTTCTCTCTGCTCCCCTCTCCCCACCACTGCACCCCAGTATGATGGTGGCTTTGGGTAGAAAAAGGGAACCTGGGAATGGGAGTGTGATAAGAATATTCTTTTAAAAAAATATGTTTTATTGATATTTTACAGAGAGGAAGGGAGAGAGATAGAGAGCTAGAAACGTTGATGAGAGAGAAACATCGACCAGCTGCCTCTTGTACACCCCCCACCGGGGATGTGCCCGCAACCAATGTACATGCCCTTGACTGGAATCGAACCCGGGACCTTTCAGTCCGCAGACTGACGCTCTACCACTGAGCCAAACCGGTTTCAGCAGAATATTCTTAAAATCTGTGGGTCCTGGAGCAAGAGGGGAGAAGGAGTCCACATTCCAAATCTAAGGGACAGATCTGGCCAACAACTGGCACACAGAACACGGCACATCCTCCTCCTCCGACAAGCATATTGTCACAATGACCAAGAAGGCCGGGCCCACTTTTAGAATTCTCAGAGACCTTGCATTTCTGAGCTACACGGGAGGGGACGTTGGCCTCGAGTCTCTGAGCTTGCCCCAGCCCACACGCCCTGGCCCATACACGAGTCATCCTGCAGCCCTCAGGCCTAAGCTCTGCTCACCCCTGCACACCAGGCCCTCGGCCCCAGACGAGCACATGCTGGTGGTCTGGCCCCCAGGAGGACAGACTCAGGCCGTGGTCTAGAGGTGGGAGAGTGGGCTCTGGGCAGACAGGACCCCTCTTGCCTGGGTCTAAGGATGATCACTGAAAGGTTCTGGAAGGAGGTGGGGGCATCGGGGGGTGGGCCTGACTTTCCCACTTTCTGTGGTAACCGGGGGCCCCTGTGCGCCTGCTCTGCACCTCCCTCGCAGGGGCCCGGAGAGGATCGCAGGGGGGTGGCTGGAGAGCATCTACAAGCTGGGAGGGCGCACATATTTATCTGCAATAATTATTCCTGCTACATGTTGCCCTGGCCTCAAAGTAAGAGTTTAATGGAAGCAGCAAAGACTGCCCCAGCTGCAGGTTGGAGCACCTGTTTCCTTTCAGGCAGGAGACACAGAGCTGGCTCTTGAAATAGGTCCAGTTCCTACCCCCGGGGCTGACGCTGACAAGCTCAGTCTCCTCGGGAATGTGATATCACAGATGTGACAGGCTCGTTTACTGCCACCCCCCACGGAACAGCCGTGCGGACACCCACCGCCGGGCACCACCCCGGCCTGCTCCTCGGGCTTTCAAAAGGATTATGTTTATGGCCATGTGACTGCTGCAGGCTCACGACTGTTGTTATGCAGAAGTGGCGTTGGTTAAGCAAGCTGTGGAGCTTCAACGGGCGTCAATAGAAGTGATGCTCACGGAGGGAAGTCATTGAGTGGGAAAAGGAGGATGTCATGATGAGTGAAAGAGGCAGAATTCAGTGTGCATCCAAGATGCTTACAACTGTGCTTAAACACACACACACACACACACACACACACACACACACACAAAGGAAAAAAATGGAAGGAAATACAATTAACCAAACACACAGTGCTCGCTCATAGTAGGAGACCAAGAAATCACAGTGATTTATGAGACTATGACAACATAGTTAATAAATAAGCATAATTTGTAGGTAGCAGTAATGTACCTACGTCTATTGTGTGTATGAAATGCTCCAGATCAAGCATGTCAAACTCGAGGCCCACAACGAATATTTTTGCGGCCTAGACAATAGAAATGTTTTCATAAAAATGTTGAAACTTAATCTTTACGATATCCTGTTGACCATAATTATCAGAGGTCGCTGAGGATCGAGCTCTGGCTCACTTTGGTCCTGGGCAAGTGGGCGCTGGCTTGGGAGGATGGGGTGCCATTCCCGGGAGGAGGGTTCCCTGGGAACCCTGAGAGAGAATCGCGTTCTGGGGGACGTGCTGAGGTTGGGGGATGTGCACAGAGGTGTCTAAGCTGTAGGTGTCCATGTGGCGTCATGGGTACCAGATTAGGTAGAAAGAGGCGGGTAAAAGGAGAAGGCAAATTGGGATAAGACAACTGAGAAGCAGTCACGTTCGGGAAGATTAAGACGAAGATAAAACCAGGAAGGAAACTGGGAAGGAACAGCCAAGGGGCAGGAGGAAGGCCTGGCTGGGGTGGGGTTCTGAGAGTCAAGCAAACCCTCCTGACAAGGCAAGAAAGCCGGCTCTCTGGCTCCCGGAAGAGGCGAGCTGTTCCCGAGTTCAGGTGCAGCTCCCAGGAAGCCCGGGTCGCCCTCCCGCCAGGCGCCTAATCCTGGCGGCTTTTGGGCCCCAAGGATGTGAGCACATGGCTTGGAAGCCCCGGTCTCAGCCGGCCTGGCTCCTGCCCACCAGGTGCGCCCTGGGGTCTCCCCCCTCCCCCCGGGGCACTCCTTGTGGTTAATCCTCATGGAGGGTACTTCCCCACTGATTTTTAGAGAGGGTGGGAGGGAGGAGGAGAGACACACACAGAGAGAAACATCTATGTGAGAGAGACACACGGATTGTTTACACGCCCCCCTCAGGGCCGGGAATCGAGCCTGCCACCGAGGTCCGTGCCCTGGGCCGGAATCAAACCCGGGACCCTTCAGTCCACGGGGCCGACGTGCGATCCAATGAGCCAAACCGGGCTAGGGCCAGGGTGACTTTTCTCCCCTCGCCTATCGCTGGCCCTGCGGTTTCCACCCCTGACCTTCCCTTCCTAGAGATAACAATCCAGGCCTCAGTTGTGTTTCAGCTCCTGGCCCAAAATAGCAGCCACCCCAGCCTCTGCTGACCTCGGGGCCAGCTGCGTGGGATAATGACCTCCCGCCCTGGTGCCGCCCGTCAGACCACAACCTGAGAGGATGCACCTGGAAAAGTGCTGCACATCCCCCCGAGATCTTCCCCTGGGGCCTCCCCTGACGTCTCCCCCCCTTAGACCCTTCGGACTGAGGACCCAGAGCGCTCCCCTCCCCCTCCACCCCTTCCCCACCACGCATTTCCCTTTCCTCTTCCCTTTCCCTTCCCCTCCCCCAAAAGGTGCAGCACCATTACCCTCCTCACTCCCAAGCTCTGAGGGCCCTTCCTTTGCCTCCAGAACTCACTTCCTAAGCCCATTTCTTCTAGAAATTACTTTTCTTCTACCTCTGTGATTGTATAAATAAATAAATGTTATCTTAACCCCCCCCCCAAAAAAAATAAAAAGAACAGGCCAGACTGCCCCCTGCAGGGAGCAGCTGGGGTCACGCAGGGTCACACGGGCTCCTGCCTCCTTCCCTGGTCACAAGCCCCTAAACACAAAGGGGGGGCTGGCTCTGCACCGGCCCAGCCAGGAAAGGCTCATTTCAGAGGACCCACCGCGAGGGATGGTTCCTGGGACCCCGATAGGCTCACCGGGGAGGGAGGGGCCTAGAAACTCCTGGGTGAAACCAGGCCCAGAGGGGACTCTCCCGGAGAGTGGCAAACCGGCCTCTGTGCACGAACGCTCCAGGAGTGGGCCATCCGCACGGCAGAAGACTCCCCCCAGCGAATCGTCACAAACACCATATGCGACACATGCTCACCATCCCGGTTTTTCAGAGCTGAGCCAAGACTGGATCTAGGTATTTCTACCCCCGACCCCCCGCTTTTCTGTGGTACTGGGAACGGATCTGATATTATGCTGAAACAGTAACTACCGTAAGCACAGAAGCTCAGAGCCTGGGGGCACCCCACCCCGGCTTCCGGGTCCCCCAGAGGGTGCGCTTAAAATAGATAACAGATGAAGAGTTACAAGCACGGGCTCTCACACGTCTCCTTTTGGAGCGAGGAATATGTGAACACCAACTGCGGGAGGAATGTAAAAAACAGGCATGGTTTTCACGGCACATTTTCATGCTTAAGACTTTCCCTTGAGCCCAGGCCGGTGTGGCTCAGTGGTTGAGCATCAACCCAGGGACCTGGGCTTGAGGCCAGGATGCCAGGGGCACATGCCTCGGTTGCGGGCTCAATCCTGGGCTGGGATCATGCAGGAGGCAGCCCATCAATGATTCTCTCTCATCATTGATGTTTCTATCCCTCTCTCCTTCTCCCTTCCTCTCTCTGAAATCAATAAACACACACACACACACACACACACACACACACATATACCGGTATATATATATATATATATATATATATATATATATATATATATATATATATATTAAAAAGACAGTCCCTTTAAACTCTTTAAAAATATATATTTTTTATTGATTTTTTTTTTTTTTATAGAGAGGAAGGGAGAGGGAGAGAGAGTTAGACTCGCCGATTAGAGAGAAACATCTATCAGCTGCCTCTTGCACAACCCCTACTGGAATGTGCCCGCAACCAAGCTACATGTCCTTGACTGGAATTGAACCTGGGACCCTTGATTCCGCAGACCGACACTTTATCCACTGAGCCAAACCGGTAAGGGCTAAACTCTTGAATTGTGTTCATTCCCAGACATGGCAGACCAGCGTGTCCCTGGGAGACAGAAGCAGCCTCCTAGCAAAAGGGGGCAGCACTCTCACGGAAGCTCAGGCCACGGTGGCCGTGAGCGCACGCGCTGAACTCCCTTGCAGGAGAGAAATTGACCTTTCCGGATGGCCTACTACGTGCAAGTTAGAGAACGCTTATTATCTAATTCGATCCTCAAGATGACTCTGTAATTGAAAGCAAGGCCTCGGAGAGGTGCACACCCACGTTCATGGCAGCATCATTCAAAAGTAGCCACAAGGCGGGAGCCACGCCAAGTGTCCGTCGGTGGATGAACAAAACGTGGCCCCTCCGCACAGTGGAAGACTGTCCAGCCTTCAAGGGGAGGAAACCCTGGCCCGGGCTACAGCGGGACGAACCTGTGGGACCCCACGTGGAAGGAAATAAGCCGCCACGAACGGACACACACCATAGGATTCCACGAACACGGGACGCCGGTTGTAGAGACGGAGAGGAGGGTGGCGGTGGGCAGGTGCGGAGGGGAGCGGGGAATGGGAGTCAGTGTGGGCCGGGCAGGCGCTCTGGCTGGGGAAAGGAAAACGCTGTGGAGGTGGATTCGTGTGGTGACCGCACGGTGAATGCACTCCGTGCCTCTGTGAGCCTCGGTGAGCGGTGCACTTGAAAATGGTTCAAATGGTGCATTTTAACAAATATTGTTCTGTAGGGGGCAGGTTACTCTCCTCCTTTCACAGGTATGAAAACCGAGGCCGAGGAAGTCAGCCAGCCAGACGGAACGAGGGCCCATCGGAGTCTGCAGCCCCGTTAGAGCTCAAGCCCTGGCCTGACTGAGGGGCTCCTGGCTCCAAGAGTCCCTTGTCCAAAAAACACCCCCCAAAACACCAAAAAAACCCCAAACCCAAGTAAGTTCAGAAACAGAGAGGTAGGAGTGGCCCGGGCTCGAATTACAGGGCTAACTCCGAGAATGGTGCCAACATCAAAAATTATGAAACGAGGAGCCCCAGGCCCCCTCTCTAATCCAGAACGATCATCCTCGCTGCCGAGCATCCAATTTAAATTCATTGTGTTTAATACAAAGCCGCAGCGCAGCGCCGGCTGCCTCCCGACACGCAGTTTCCATGGAGACTGGAGATGATCCTCAAAGGGAGCTGTGGCAGAAACACACGGCTGCCAGCTCCCGAGAAGCCCAGGGAAGCCATTCTAAACCAGAGGCGCTCGGAGGGGCCCTTTGTCACCCTCCTCCTTGGCAAAGCCCCTTCCAGTCCCAAAGCGGGGCCGCCAGCCACACCCCCCTTTATGGAAAGTCCGGGCTGCCTGGTGCGGGGAAGGGTTACCAGGGCCACAAAGAAACTTCTGGGGGCGATGAACACGCTTTATTATATTAGTGGTGATGCTTTCCAGTGTATACATATGTCAAAACATACCAAACTATACACTTTTAAAAGGATCGGCTTAAAAAAATAATAAAATAAAATAAAATAAAACGAGCAGCTTATTCTATGTCAATTACACCCTAATCAATTTGCTGGGGCGGGGGGGGGGAGGGGGTGAGGAGGGGGAGTGTTGGGCAGGAGTAACACAGAGATTAAAAAAATAAAAAGGTGGCTTCCTAGGTTACTTAATCATGACCTCCCTTCTGTACACACTCTTCCCAAGAATAGAATTCCCACCATAGATCAAATTTAATTCAATTTTAAAATATTCATTTAGAATACCATGGAGAGTTTCAATCTGGATAGGAAAGTTATTTATGGATTAGGGGTTGGGTTCCTTCATCTCTAACGGTATTTCCAGCTCTAGAATTCTGTGTATTAGTGAGGGCGAGTGTGCGAACGTGCAACTATGAGTATGTGAAAGTGTCTAAGTGTGGGAATGTGTGTGTGTGGTATGGCAGATAGATAATGGTTAATAAGAAAGTTCTCACTATAGTTAGGCCATAGTTTTATCTTCAGATAATCATTAATTAAGGATCCTATGGCTTCTTATTTTCAAATGACAAGAGATAAAAAAGGAACAGAAGGAGGAAAAATGACTGGCTGCCCGAACCACCAGGAGGACAAGGTAAGGAGTCTGCCATCCATTTCTTTCTTTCTTTCTTTTTTTTTTTAATATATATTTTTTATTGATTTCTTACAGAGAGGAAGAGAGAGGGATAGAGAGTTAGAAACATCTATGAGAGAGAATCATCGATCATCTGCCTCTTGGACACCTCGTACTGGGGATGTGCCCGCAACCAAGGTACATGCTCTTGACCGGAATCAAACCCGGGACCTTTCAGTTTGTAGGCTGACGCTCTATCCACTGAGCCAAACCGGTTTCGGCATCTGCCGTCCATTCCTACCTGTCACTCTAAGACCCTTACAGGAATATGGAAAACCTCTGGGAGGTCTGGGAGAAGAGATATTTCCAACTGAGACTTTTGAAGCTTTCTCTAAGGCCATATTCAAATATTTCTTGAAATGTGAAAAAAAAGTGCAAGCTTTAAGAAAAATAAAGAATTGGAAAAAATATATAATTCATGTACTCTATGCATCCCTGAAGCATACACCCAGTAGGGAAAGTATTTCCCTTCTCCCTCTTTTCTTTTTTTAAACCTTAAAGGAGGAGAGCACAAAAGCAGAACTCCTTGTATGCACTATGAATGGTTTCCAAGGTGCTTAGGGTCTATCACAGAGGGCGAGTTTGTTTCTATTTTGAACCAAAGGTTTTAAAACACAACAATCCCTCTGTAGATGAGTTCTTTGCCAGTGCCCTTTATTGTAAGGATCAAGGAGCTGCTGGGGCACCATGGGAGATTTTACCTTCCCAGTACCAGATGTGAAAAATGTGTAAGAAGCGACAGATCTCCTCTCTTCCATTTGTTCTGGGGAGGGTCAGCCTGGCCTGCATGTTGGCCCGCCAATTAATGAAGACGTAGAAGGAGAGTTGCCAGCAAGGTCTTGTGAAGCAAGATGACTGATGGGAAACCGGGCACCTTTACATGGCCCTGATGCCTGCCGAGTTTCTGCTTTCAAGAGGATGAGAGACACTTCGCTAGAATTCATGACCGTCATGATTAGATTCCATGTGAAATCTGAAACGCACAGTCAGCCCTAAGCATTGAGATGGAGCCCTGGGTGTCCCCCCGGCACCCAGAGGCCGCTTGCTCCATTCCTGGTCTGGGCACAAACCTGGGTTGCAGGCTTGGTCCCCATTGTGGGAGGCAGCTGATCAACGTTTCTCTCTCTCTCCATCTCCCTTGCTCTTTCTGGAAAAGAATCAATGAAACATTTTTTTTTAAATAAAAGTGAAACTGAATCCAATTTTTTTTGGTTTCTATTTGATGCTTAATAGTTTAATACATACTCACGAGGAAACTGTACAAATGGGTTTTCCAGGAGTTGGTCCTGGATCAGCACTGTCTATTTATGTAACACTCCTATTGTGCTTAGTAAGTGCCCAAGACTATTTTAAGTTCTTTACAAATAGTCCTTCATATTCACAAAATACTAATATAATCTCCATGTTTTTTCAGAGAAGGAAATTGAGGGACAGACACATGGACTCACCCAAATCACACAGCTAGTAACTGTGGAGCCGATATTCTAATCCGCAGTGTCCTCCTGTTTGTGTTCACAACTACCATGCTATGCTGACGTGCACCAATTTCTCGAATGTCTATTATGTGTTCAGAGCTATGTGCATTCTGTGGTGAGCCACGAGTTAACTATAAGCCTTCAGACCCGAAACTGTGAGCTCGTAAGTGGATATGGTTTTAAACTGCTAAATTTGTGGTCATTTGTTAGAAAATAGTAGAAAATTAATACACCCCCCGTCCGGGAGGAGGTGCCTGCCTTCTGAGGAGGCAGGAGAAGGGATGTCCTCCAGGTGGCTGGGGAGCACTCATCGGGTTCTAGTGCGACGGTGGGTGGCTCAGAAGGCACAGAGAGGAGCCAGTGTTGCTGATCCCAATGGGCACAGCCAGGTCAGAAGGGCGGCAGGCCAGCCGGGCGAGTGGGCACAGTGTGGCAGCAGCTGGCCCAGGGCCATAGGCCTCACGGGCACTAATGGACAAGTGAATAATTTAGCCGTAAAGTCAGAGAGGGTGGATCAAATAGCCTAAGAGACTAGAAGGCAGAGAGGCCAGGCCTGGGGTGGAAGCAGGCAGTCCAGGCGTGGGGACAGACATTCAGCACAAGCATGGGTGTGCTCTGTGCCAGGTGCTGTGCGAAGTGTTTTTCATGCGTCACTTCACTAATCCTCAGGGCAACCATTTATTTCTCTTAAAAAATATATTTTTATTGATTTCAGAAAGGAAGAGGGAGGGGGAGATGGAAACATTAATGCTGAGAGAGAATTATTGATCTGATACCTCCTGCACGCCCCCTCCTGGGGATCGAGCCCACAACCCGGGCGTGTGCCCTGACCTCCTGGTTCATGGGCTGAGGCTCAACCACTGAGCCACACCAGCCGGGCAAGAAATGCTATTACAGAGCTTTGTAAAAGACGTAAGACGTTTTAAGCCAGAATTAAACAGAAATGCACAGAACACTGGAGTCAAGCTACAAGAAGGAAGCGAGAAGCACTTAAAGGCTTAATTCCAAGAGAGCAAATTTCAAAGGCAAACCACACGCAGCCTGCCCAGAGGGTGAATGGGGCCTCGGTAAGGAGGTTGGCAGGTGGGGCACCAAAGGGAATTCATTTATGTCCCGGCCCAGTGGTCGGCAAACTGCGGCCCTTTGGCCCCTTGAGTGTGTGGCTCTTCCACAAAATACCACGGCCTGGGCGAGTCCATTTTGAAGAAGTGGCATTAGAAGAAGTTTAAAAACGTTGGCTCTCCAAAGAAATGTCAATCGTTGTGCTGTTGCTATTTGGCTCTGTGGACCAATGCGTTTGCCGACCACTGTCCCAGCCTATCACACGCAGGGCTCCTCGGCAGCGGGAGGAGGAGTGTCAGGACCCTCGCCGGGGGCTGGGACGTGGCAGGCCATCCTCGCTTACTTCCGCCATCGAACACCCCCCGGGCGGACCCCACGCTGGCTAAGCACCCTCCTGGCTAGCATTTGGCTCCCCTTGTAGGTTGACGACGAGAATAGACGCCCTGCTGCTCCTGCTTCGGAGCCAGTGGGAGGCTGTCTCCGGGACCAGATGGCTCTGGCGCGGACAGGAGGGAATCTCTGGGCCGTCCAAGAAGAGGGAGGGACCCAGCCGGACTCCTGTTGAATGACACCTCTGCCACGGCCAACTCCCCTCTCCCTGGTGGTTTCTACGGGGCAGGGACAGGAGGGCAGACCACAGGGCCAGGGAAACGTAGCAAGCACTGAGTAGGGCGGGCTTTGGGAGACCGTGATGGGGCCCTGGGATGTAAGCAGGAGAGGAGGAAGTAAAGAAGACTGGCACGGCAGGCCCCAGCTTCCAAAGGGGACTCAGTTGTGAGCCCTGGCACGTAAGGTGAGGGCCAGGTAGGTGACAGAAGTAACAGCCAGGACAACGTGCCATTCAAAACAGCCGAGAAGGTCCCTTAATCACGTGCCCGCCGGTGTTAGAATCATCAGAGATGCTTTAAAAAATACAGTGGGGAGAGGCAGACCTAGAGACATTGCTTTCCTTGGTCTGGGTGGGGCCTGGAGACTGTAGCATTATTTTAACGAAAATCCCCCAAACAGTTCTAACTTGTAGTTTGCTGCCAAGGGTTGAACACCGCTGGCCTAGACCAGGGGTGGGGACCGTCCGGCCCTCAGGCCATATAAGGCCTGTGAAATCTTTGGTGAAATCATTTGGTCTGGCCTGTGAAATCTTTGGTGAAGTCATTGGGTCTGGCCCTGCCAAGGCATTAGGGGTGAGTTAATTAAATGTTGGCCAAATACAGCAGGCCGATATTGTGTGGCCCATGAATGACGGTATAAATACCCACATGGCCCTTGGCGGAAAAAGGTTCCCTATCCCTAGCCTACCCAGTGGTTATTGGTATATGTTTGGAGGAGCAGGAACAGAAAAGGTATCTAGAAAGCTTTTTATTCTATGGTCCATGTCCTCTTACCACCCCCCCACCCCCCCCAACGTCTTAGTGATGGGGTTTTGTGCCAGCAGTTTAAAAAACCTATTCTGATATTCCCACCTGGCCAGGGAGAGCCATTGGTGGGGTGCACTGACATTCTTTATTGTGTCATGTATTTTTTAAATAAAATTTTTATTGATTTTTTTTATAGAGAGGAAGGGAGAAAGAGAGAGAGTTAGAAACATCGATGAGAGGGAAATATCGATCAGCTGCCTCCTGCACACCTCCTGCTGGGGATGTGCCCGCAACCAAGGCACATGCCCTTGACCGGAATCAAACCTGGGACCTTTCAGTCCGCAGGCGGATGCTCTATCCACTGGAGCCAAACTGGCCGGGGCTATTGTGTAATATTAGGTATACACTAAAAGAATAAGTATAACTTACAAGTCAGGCAGAAGAAGAAGAAAAGACCCCGTGGCCACATGGAATCCTAGACCTTTCTTAACGCAGTTGCTGTTACTGGTTCTCTCTCCTCCCCGCATTCCCTTGCCCCCCCACAGGAGACAACCTCTGTCCTCAGTGGAGTCTGCAAGCTTAACAAGCAGGTCCTCCTGGCAGTCTGGAACGCAGGTCCTGGCCTTGGGGAGGACGTGGGGTGTGGGGGGGAGGATCAAGTGACCAGCCGTGAGCGTGAGACGCAGAGCCAGAGCCGGGGGAGCCAGGCGGCGCTTGTCACAGCCTCTGACAGGGGCGAAGGCGGGAGAGGCGTTTGTTAAAGACGTGCCCGAGAAATCCCTTCAGGCCCAGGACAATGGAGTCCCAGATGCTTTCAGAAAAGCCAGGCTTTCAACGGCCTTGTTTTCCCAGCCCTGGCTGCTGCCGCCACACTGACAAGCCCGCCAGAGCATAGGGGGTGCGGGGTTCAAGGCCCCACGGATCTGTCCGCCAAGAACAAAAAGGTGCAACTTGATCTCTCTTTTTCTCTGGGCGAATCACTCGGGGAAGAGGGGGCGTTTCCTTGGGATTATTATTCCATTATATACCCAGGTGCTTAACGTGAACCCACTGCTGCCTTTCTTAGAAGGTACGAAGCAGGTCGGTGGCAATGCATCGGGGTGCAGACTGTGCAAGAGCCACAGGGCGTGGGAATAACTCAACCCACACGTCCCCGGGAGCAGCACTGCAACAGGAGAGCACTTGCTCTCCCCAGGAGATGGTCGGGACGAGAGGAAAGAGGAAGGCAAAATAGCCCATGGTAGGAGCACCACTGTGGAGGGGAAGTCCTGGGAGGGAGGGGAGATCTGGGAGGGAGGGGTACGGGACAGGGAGCCAGTTCTTGGGAGGATGGGAGGCCACAGGTGGGACTCTGGAAAGGGGTCTACTGAAGGGGTCCAGGGGTCCAGGGAGGACTCCTTTCTCAGTACGAGCTGGGGGACAAGGACAAGGCGCTGTCCTGTTTAGGGGGTGGGTATAACCAAAGGATCCGTTAGGTGACACCACCAGCCTGGGTGGCTCAGGGTCTATGGACCCTTAAATCCCCCGCAACCAGGGCCTGGCCTAGAGCGGGTGCCTGAGGTAGCCCGGGCCCGCAGGAATGGGAGAGCTGGGGCCTCGAATCACGCAGGGGCTTTTGTGTGGCTTCCGGAGGCAGCGGCTCCCACGGAGGAGAGGCCTGGAAAAGATCAAGAGCTGCCCGTGCAGAGGTCCTCCCTGGCTCTAAAGAGCTAAAGGCTCTCCGGGGAAAGCTGTCACTCCCGGCTAATGAGGCCTGGCAGACGACAGTGTGAGAACAAGACAAAGGAGGCCAGCCGCCTTCCGCGAGGCTGGGAAACAGTCGTGGCCGTGTGGCATCCGGCCTGGGCGGAAGGCCTGTCCCCCAGGTGGGGAAGTAACCAGAGAGCTGTAATTTTTGGGTGCAAGGCCAATGGACCCCACCATGGACCGGTCTGGGTACCAGCATTATGTGGATGGCAAACACTGGGACCTCTCTTACTTGACTGCTGGGAGTCACCCTGTTACAACCGGTGTGGAAAACGATTTGGCAAAAGCTGAACACGTGTTATCCTATGACCCAGCAACCCCACTCCTAGGAATAAGCCCGGCGGACGTGTGTGCGGGCACGTCTGCCAGAAGACAGGGGTGAGAATGCTCAGGGCAACAGTGTTGGTAATCGCCTCAAACTAGCAGCTACTCCCCAAGTGCCCACCGATAGCAGCGTGGGTAAGTGCGGTATGCGGTCTATCATCCATGGGACACTATAAAGTAACGAAAGGAAATGATTCACAACAACATGGGCGAATTTTGCAGAAATAACGTTGAGCAAAAGAAGCCAACACCAGGGCACATACTGCCCGATTTCCTTTTCATAAAGAGTCAAAACCATTACTAGCAGTCAGCAGCTGTGTATCACTACAGGTTGCCCAGGACCAAACCAGAGAGGGTTGGACCCACATTACCACCATTTGCCCACCACCCAGAACTGAAATATCATTGCTGACATGTACACATAAGGAACTGTTTGACATTGAAATTGGGTCTCAAAAGAACTGGTGGCCCAGAAAGAAGCTCACTACAGACTGATTCATATGCCTTTCAGCATAACCATTATTGCTGAATGTCTCATTTTCGGTTCTTATAAGTGTATTTCCAGTAGGACACGATCTCACTCACCTAGGGGAAATGGTGAACAACATAGACTGATGAACAAGAACAGACCCAGAGACAAGGAGGCATGGGTCAGACTGTTGGACCTCAGAGGGAGGGTGGGGATAAAAGGGAGAGATCAACCAAAGGACTTATGTGCACACATATGAGCCTATCCAGTGGTCAAGGACAATAGGGGGGTGGGGGCATGAGTAGGGGTGGGGGTGGGGGATTGGAATGGGGGGTTGAGGACAAATATGGGATACCTTAATCAATAAAGAAATTTAAAAAAAGAGTCAAAACCAATGTATGGTAAATATACTAAAAACCACTGACGCCTACACTTTATTCTGGCTGCCACAGTGGCTACCTTGAGAGCACTCTCCTCCTGTGGCGATGCAGCGGGAGCACCTTGCTCACCCATGTCTAGCCAGGAGTGACCCCAGAAACAGAAGAGGCCACGGCAGAAGGCACTCTCGGCACAGGGGACATTACCTTGGTCCCGTGGTAGAAGTCATCCACGCACGTGGCGTTCATGAAGGTCTGGTGGAAGTGGGTGCTGGTGTCGATGCCTCCCGGGATCACCAGCTTCCCGGTGGCGTCGATCACCTTGGCCCCGCCGGGGATCATCAGCTCGCGGCCCACCTGCTGGATGATGCCGTTCTCGATGTAGACATCAGCCTCGTGGGTGCAGTCATCGTTCACCACCTTGCCTCCCTTGATGAGAATCCGCACGCTGGCTGAGTTGGCAAGCATGTTCCTACGGAAGACACGAGGGGGACATTGGTCAGGGTTGAGGTCCCTTTCCACTGTCACCAGGCTCCCGTCCCTTCCCATTCGAGCTCCAAGTCAAAGGGCAGAAGTTGAGTGAGTACAGTCTGAGGACATCGGTCCTACAGCCAATAGATTCTATGGTCCAACTGATGAGGGGGGGGATCACTGACCTCTCAATGGGACTTACTGGGGATCACAACACAGTGGGCAGTCAGGGTGAAGTCGGGGCCCTCAATGTTTACCTTCCTGAAGTGCGTGTAGGCTCCAAAGCCTCTTCATATCTACTACCTCATTTTATTCCAGAGAAAACCCGAGGACAGGCATATTTTACAGATGAGAAGGCTAAAACTGCTAAGTAAGGCATTTATGGCTACAAGTAGCTGAGTCGAACCCAGATGTCTTGTACTAAGAATGTCCCCACTGAGGGAGATACCAGAGAGACCTGGGCCGGGTCTCCGAGAGCCAAATTCTCCAAGCCTTACAGCTGCTTCATTCACATCATTCTTCAGATGGTTTCTGCTTCAGTTCACCCTCCTGTGTTTGCCTCAAAAAGTCCTCTACTCAGCTGACTGCACGCTGATAAGCTCATCTAAGGAGCTTTTGAAACGTACCTCTGCTCAGGCCCCACCCCCAGAGATTCAAATTTATTGGATCCAGGCTGGGTCCCCAGAATCCATATATATATTTTAAAATATATTTTATTGATTTTTCACAGAGAGGAAGGTAGAAGGACAGAGAGTTAGAAACATCTATGAGAGCGAAACATCGATCAGTGGCCTCTTGCACACCCCCCACTGGGGATGTGCCCGCAACCAATGTACATGCCCTTGACCAGAATCAAACCCGGGACCTTTCAGTCCGCAGACCGACGCTCTATCTACTGAGCCAAACCAGTTTCGGTAGAATCCATATATTTTTAAAAGAATATATTTTATTGAGTTTTTACAGGGAGGAAGGGAGAGGGATAGAGAGTCAGAAATATCAATGAGAGAGAAATATCGATTAGTTGTCTCCTGCACATCCTCTACCAGGGATGTGCCCACAACCAAGGTACATGCCCTTGACCAGAATCAAACTGGGGACCTTTCAGTCCACAGGCCGACGCTCTATCCACTGAGCCAAACTGGTTAGGGCAATATATATATATATATATATTTAAAGCTAGAGAATTCCCTCAAAGCCACACACCTAGTTTGTAACTGAGAGCCAGACTGTTGTCTTCAGAGCTATTGTGGACTAAACGTTTATGTTCTTCCAAATTTCCAGTGTGGCTGGATTTGGAGCTGCAGCCTCTAAGGAAGTTTTTAAGGTTAATTAAGGTTATAAGGGTGGGGCCCTGATGGGACTGGATTAGTGTCCTCGTAAGAAGAGACACCATAAGAAGAGAGTGTTCTCCCCTCTCTACTTCTGCGCACATGGCATGTCCACAGGAGGCCACGTGAGGACACAGAAGACAGCCATCAGCCACGGTAAGAGTCCTCACTGGAACCCACCACACCGGCACCTCGATTCAGACCTCCAGCCTCCAGAACCGCGGGAAAATAGATTTCTGTTGTGTAAGCCCCCTTGCTGTTGGCGGCTGACACCCATTATGCTTCTTACCTCCCTAGTAACCTCATTAGTGTCTCATTCCGACACCTTTCTCTGCTAGTCTGTTCTAAACCGAACAAAGGAGAGATGCTACTGGAATCTTTTCCCACAGAGTGTCTGGTTCCAAGTGTGTAAACGTAACAGAGGGAGGTGGTGGTGGGGAGGTACCTTGGACCTCTTAGTTAGGAGAGTCCGCCCAAAGGGGAAGAACTTGAGCACAATTGTTAAACTGTGCTTTTAAGCACCGCACAAGCCACTGGCTGTGACTGTCTTTCCCTCTCCTCTGGTTGGGACGGTATAATTCAGAGAATATCCAATTCAGTGGTCACGTGAGAGAGGGTCAGTGTCAGTTTTACTACTTCATGATGCTTCACGTTACCCATTTTACTCTAAAATGTGATGTAGCCAGTGAGCCAATACCTGGCCTACTAGCTAGCTCAGCCGTGGGCAAACTACAGCCCGTGGGCCGGATCCGGCCCATTCGGCTGTTCTATCCCGGCCTGCGGAGCCGGAAGAGCGGAGGGTTCTCTTGCTCTCCCCTCCGCTCCTTCACCAGCAGCCCAAGAGGAGAGTGCCAGCATGGTCAGGTTGCTTTTGTTCCGGCCCTCCGGGCCAGTTGAAGAACCCATTGTGGCCCTCGAGTCAAAAAGTTTGCCCACCCCTGAGCTAGCGTCATGCTACGGACTAAATGTTTATGTCCTCCTCACATTCATACGCTGGAGCCCTGATCCCATTGTGACGATATTTGAAGATGGGATCTTGGGGAGGTACTTAGGTCTCGAGGGTGGACCCTCATAAATCGAATTAGTGCCCTTAGAAGAAGAGACGTGAGAGCTCTCTCTCTCTCTCCACCGAATGAGGACACAGAGAGGAGATGACAGCAAGCAAGCAAGGAAGCTCTCACCAGGAACTAAACTGGCGGGCACCTTGATCTTGGACGGCCCAGCCTTCAGAGCCGTGAGGAATGAGTCCCCGTTGTTTCAGCCACAGCGCCCATGGTATCATTAGAGCAGCTCAAGCTGCCCTAGACGCCGCCATTAGACAGAAATGAACATTATAATCACATCATCGTGAAGTAACAACTGGGCCCTAAAACAAACGCTACCACCTTTAGAGACTTCTGGCAACATTGTACATTCCTATTTGCTTAGCCAAAAAAAAAACCCCAAAAACCCACGTTTGATCATCCAGCTATTTTGTCTATGCAAATGAAAGAATTCAAACCACATGTCTGTCCTCCCAGGCAAAAATGGAAGATATGCCAGATAGTTAAATGCTATTAGAAAAAAATAAACCAGAGATGGGGAATCCCAGAGCCGCCGAGCTTCATCCGGGCTACCCTTCGGTCTGCTGGACTTCGCTGACAGTGACCTTGCGTCAAAGGGAACCAATCTAGGATGGTGTGATGGGTGATGTTATGCTGCAAATATTGGTTGTTAAAAATTTTACAATTTATTCGGGGAAGCAATGATGCCTTCCACAGCAAGATGGTGGGTACATTGGCTATGCCAAGATTTACCCAACTGTACACGTCTTGTGTCCCTCAGTTTCCTGGTTCTATGGCCTGGATTCCTTATGTTCCCACATCGGTGACAAGCTGGTGATGTGCAAGTTAGGGGAACGGGGACCTCTGGAGGGTGTGGGTTGAGGGCGTAACGCTCCAACCTGGGAGAGCAGTCTTCCATGAGAGAGCCTCCTCATGTTAAAATACCAGTAGTAACAGTTACTGCTCTCTGCCATCCAACCACTGTCTTGCTGGCTAACGGGAAACTTCTCGTACCGCCACCGCCACCCCCACCCCTGCTTTTTTCACCGCTGGGGAGCAGCTCCGATGCGTGCTGGCACCGGGGCATCCTGCCGAGGGGCTCAGGTTCCTGCAGCTGCTGCTTCTCATTCATGAAACGCACACACCTCTCACTCCTAGAAGGCGCCCGGGGTTAGCCCTGCCAAGGAAATGACAGCCCGACACTGGGCTTTGGAGTCGCCCGCTTCTGTCATCACCTTCCACAGCTCCCCTGCGCCTGCGGGAGGTGCGAGACGAGCGGAGCCTGCACAGTCTGTCCCCAGCAGCTCCGCGGGAGGACACGGGGGCTCGGCACAGAGCCAGCTGTGGGCAAACTATGGCCCACGGGCCGGTTCCAGCCCGTTCGGCTGTTCTATCCGGCCTGCGGAGCCGAAAGAACGGAGGGTTCTCTTGCTCTCCCCTCCGCTCCTTCACCAGCAGCCCCAGATGGAGTGCCAGCATGGTCAGGTTGCTTTTGTTCTGGCCCTCCGGTCCAGTTGAAGAACCCACTGTGGCCCTCGAGTCAAAAAGTTTGCCCACCCCTGGCACAGACACACGGCACAGACACGGGGGCCAGCGTGTGGCAAAAAGGACAGTTCTTGCATAAAGACTTAACGTTACTCTGATAGGGACTGGTTGAAGGCATACGCTTCTTCTTGTTAGCAGGCATTGGTTTAAGACTCACATTCTTTTTTTTTTTTCTTTTCTTGGTAGAATCCACAGAGAAATGTGTGATTTTTACAAACCGTCCCTGTGATATCAAGGAACATGGGAGACAGAGCTATACAACCGCCCTGTGACATGAAGGACCTGTGGCATTTAAGCCGATTCTAATGGCAACTGGGGCGTGGGGGTGAGGGTGGGGGGGACGGGGTGTGTGTGGGAGTCCTTAACAGGCTAAAATCAAGTAAGAGGTTTTAATCCCGGGGCTTCATCGGACCTGGCCCGGCCCAGCGCAGCGCAGCTGGGCTTAGCGAGCAAACACCACCAGTGCGCCAGGGGCAAAGGCGAGATTCCAGAGGATCAGCCAGGAGAGGGTGGCAAGAAGTGGAGGAGGAGGAGGGCAGACCACTTGTCCGACCAGATTAGCCAGGAGAGACAGGGCAGTTGTCGGAAGACAGAGCGGAGAGTGTGTGTGAGTGTGGGACAGGCTGCTCTCCGTGGCGACTCAGCACACACACACACACACACACACACACACACACACACTTCGGGGCAGCAAACTAGCCCGTCAGGTGCCCGCCCCACCCCTGCGGTCAGGAGCCTCTGCGTGTGAGGCTCAGGCAGGCCGAGCACTGGCAAACAGCAGTGAGTGCGAGCTCACTCTGCCTGCCCGGCCCCGGAGCAGGGCA
The DNA here is from genome assembly GCA_963924515.1 of Vespertilio murinus. NCBI lineage: Eukaryota > Metazoa > Chordata > Mammalia > Chiroptera > Vespertilionidae > Vespertilio > Vespertilio murinus. Next base: position 54,694,172 of record OZ004713.1, on the reverse strand, counting down.
GAGGGTGTGTGCGCACACCAGGGACCGGAATTCCTGGCTCCTGATGGGAGCCTGAGCCACAGAACACCAGGCCTTTCGTGACCAGTGGAGTCACCATCACCCACCCTCCCCCCGCTGACCCCCGGGCAGATTCCTCTGCCTGCTGTGCTTTCCACGCTCCCACCAGCTGTCTCCGGCCCCACAAGGAATTCCATCGCCTCCCCAGTGAGGGTGGCAGCTGTGGATCCGGGGCTTGCAGTGCCCAGAGGGGCTGTTTCCTAGAACCACAGCCAAAGGGCAGGGGGGCCGCCCACACCCACTGCCGGAGGAGGGGGCAGGGGCTCGCCTAGCCCGAGACCCACATCCTCAGATGGGGGCGGGGACAGTCACAAGAAGGGGAAGAGAACGAGTTTCCCTAAAAGTATCACAACCCTGGGCTACCCCATGAAGGCCAGACTTGGGGAAGACGCTGAGCGGGGAAGTAAGACTTTTTCCCTTGTGAGCTGACGATGAGTAGGACCTGCAGCCACCACCACCCTCTGGCAGACAATTGAGGGAGAGAAGGAAGACACCAAATCGTAACTCTGGTATCATTCCATTCACGCACCATTCGAAAATCAAAGGAATTGTAGGGTTTGGGCAGAGAGTGGTAGAATCACGAAGAAAAACTGGGTCCCGCCAAAACCAAGGAAACGATTAGGAGGGAAGTCAGGGTATGGTTATTGGGGGTGGGGGGGGGTGGGGAGATGAGGGGGAGCTGAGTTTAGAAAGCAGTGCCTGTCGGGGAAGCTGTTTAAAAGCTGCATCCACACTCTAGGCCAGTGGTCGGCAAACTCCTCAGGCCACAGAGCCAAATGGCAACAGGACAACGATCGAAATTTCTTTGGAGAGCCAACTTTTTAAACTTAAACTTCCTCTAATGCCACTTCTTTCAACATAAGACTCGCCCAGGCCGTGGTATTTTGTGGAAGAGCCACACTCAAGGGGCCAAAGAGCCGCAGGTGGCTCGCGAGTCGCAGTTTGCCGACCACGGCTCTAGTCTGTCTGTGAGGGGGAGATTACACAGGTCTTTGTTTTACGTTATGCTTTAAACTCTACATATGCATTTTCTATATGTATCTCTAGAGTACCCAGAGCCGGGGGATGAGACATGACTTGGGGGCTGGTCTTCCTGCTTCTTTCCCTGGCCCAGGCTGACAGCGAAGACCGCGGTAACCCAGAGGAGGTTGTAGTGGGTTCATTAGAAGGTGCCAGAGAATAGAAAAGGCAGGAGCAGCCTGGCCAAATTAAAAACAAACAAACAGCCGAAACAAGTTTGGCTCAGTGGAAAGAGCGTTGGCCTGCGGACTGAAAGGTCCCAGGTTCGATTCCGGTCAAGGGCATGTACCTTGGTTGCAGGCACATCCCCAGTGGGGAGTGTGCAAGAGGCAGCTGATAGTTGATTCTCTCTCATCGATGTTTCTAACTCTCTATCCCACTCTCTTCCTCTCTGTAAAAAATCAATAAAATATATTAAAAAAATAAAAACAAACAAACAACCAACCTCATACCAGCAAACAAAAGTGATATGTCAAGTATTATGACGACCATGTAAAAATATGGACACAAAACACAGATTAGATGGGAACAAACAGCAGGGTCTGTGTTATGGGATTACAGGCAATTCCCTCCTCCAATTTTTTCAAACTTTCTGTATCAGATTATATGGAGTTTATAATGAAAAATGAATACGGCCATTTAAAACCACGCACATGTATATTGTTTGGAAAAAAAATTGAATTAAGGTGAGAACTTGCCCCTCTTCTGCTTAGGAAGTCCTGCCTTCCTCTGCCTCCTCCTGGGAGATTTCCAAAAGGGAGTGGGCTGTAGGACAAACTGTCTTCTTCCTTATTTTGACTTAAGCAGATTTCAGAAAGGCGCAGGCTTTTTGCTCTGTGAGGACAGACTCCTGCAGAGGTACCACTTGTGCTTAAAATGTGCTTCTAGCTCTCTCTCCCAAGTGCAATCCTTTTACCAGCCATGGATTTTACACAATGACGCTCCTGCCCAATCAGTGACACCCCCCTGCTGTGCCAGCTTCTGCCAGCTGTCTCCTCAGAAGCCCAACCGACTCAGCTCCATCACCGAGACAAACAGGCATTTTCACCCCAATCCAGTTCCTGGAGCCAGAGAAGCAACCTCATCGGTGTTTGTGGAAACTCACAAGAAATGGAACCCAGTTTTGAAGAGATCTAGGCGAGAGGTGGGGGAGCCACCGAGGGCCAGATCGTTCCCTTGCTGGAGACAAACTCACTCGGGGTGAGACAGCCTGGCTCATGCAGGCAGCACTGTGCCAAGGGGCCAAGGTGGCACTCAAAGGAGACTGAAGAAGGACTGTGGGCGAAAACAACCAACTGCCCTCCGATGGGGCAGCGATGCCACTTGCCTGGTGGCGTCTGCCTTGCAGAGGCCTGTTTTGGAGAGCAGCGACCGGGGGTGGGTGGGAACACAGAAGATGCAAGGGGACAATGAGGAGGAACCAGGGTGGGTGATGGATAGGCCGGTGCCTCCAGCACCAAGCATGGCTTTGCCCCTCTAGCTGTGATGGTGGGCACATCCGTAACCACCCCAAACCCGTCTTCTCAGCTGCCAAGTGGGCACCATCAGCCAATCCTTGCTGTTAAGCTCTATGTCTCAGGCTCACACACAATGTCATGTACACTGAGTGGCCAGATGATTATGATCTCTGAACCCATAATAATCTGGCCACTCCGTGTATATCCTATATAATAAAGAGCTAATATGCAAATTGTCCCCTCAACCAGGAGTTCGATCAGCAGGCAGGCCAGCCAATCGCCATGTCCTCTCCCCCTAAGCTGGCCAGACCCCACCCATGCACGAATTCATACACCAGGCCTCAAACAAACAAACAAACAAACAAACAAACAAATGTACACACACACACACACACACACACACACACACACACACACAAACTGAGTGGCCAGATTATTATGGGCTCAGAGATCATAATAACCTGGCCACTCAGTGTACATCTCACAACAACCTCAGAATTGGTCAGCATTGTTGTCCCGTGCTGTGGCTGAGGAGGCTGTGGGTGGGGATTCACACCCTGGACGGGAACTCCCAGAGAGCAGAGCCTAGGCCTCATTCCTTCCTTCCAAGGGCTCCCTCAGTGGGCACTCCCCACACGCTGGTTGGAGGGGGGTTGATCGGAGGAGACAGTGGTGTGAAAGCACTCGGTGCTCAGCCACAGCCACGGGTCATTCGTGATGAGAAGGAAGACTTCTCAAGAGTTCTGGGCTGCCCTAACGGGGTTGGCTCAGTGGATAGAGCTCTGGCCTGCAGACTCAAGGGTTCCAGGCTCGATTCTAGTCAAGGGCATGTACCTTGGTTGCGGGCACATACCCAGTGCGGGGAGTGCAGGAGGCAGCTGATCGATGTTTCTCTGTCATCAATGTTTCTAAATCTCTGTCCCTCTCCCTTCCTCTCTGTAAAAAATTAATAAAATATATGTATATATATTAAAAAGAGAAAAGAAAAGAGTTCTGTGCTGGTCGGGAGGGTGTTTGATGCAAAACCTGGGGCAGAAGAACAAAGCAGGAATTCTCCGGGAGGAAAAGAGAACAGGAGGCAGACATGAGCAAGTATGGTTGGGGATGGCAAGCAGACAATTTTATATATATATTTATATAAAATATATATATTTATATAAAAAGTTTGTCCACCCCTGGTCTAACCTCTTGATATAGCCTTGGGTCAAGAGGTTAGACCAGGGGTGGACAAACGTTTTGACTCGAGGGCCACAATGGGTTCTTAAACTGGATGGAGGGCCGGCACAAAAGCAACCTGACCATGCTGGCACTCTCATCTTGGGCTGCTGGTGAAGGAGCGGAGGGGAGAGCAAGAGAACCCTCTGCTCTTTCGGCTCTGCGGGCCGGATAGAACAGCCAAACGGGCCGGATCTGGCCCGCGGGCCGCAGTTTGCCCATGGCTGGGTTAGACAGATAAAGCAGCAGCTTGGAGAGCCAGGGTGTGAAGTCAAGGAAGGCAGAGCACAAGGCGCAGGCTGCTGAGTGAGGCTGAGGGCCCAGGACAGCCGGGAGACAAGAGCGCGAGAGTTCGGGTGGGGAGGGCCCAAATAGCTAATAAGCAAACGAAAAGAGGCTGCTCTTTATTAATGGGCACAGAAACGAAAACGAGATGACATTTTCCTCCCATCAGAACGGCACAGAGAAGAGGGGACAAGTGAGAAAAGCAAGCACGCCATCACACTCTGAGCAGGAGCCGACACCGGCAACCCTCCCCGAAGGACAGCTGAGAAGCCGGTGACAAGGGGAAATGTGCGTTCATTCCCCTCTGAGCCTCTCCTCAGGAGGCCATCGCACCCTGCGCAAAAGTGGGTTGCGTGTGTGTGTGTGTGTGTGTGTGTGTGTGTGTGTGTGTGTATAGTTTGTGGCATTGTGTATGAGAGCAAACAGTTTGAGAACAAGCCTGTCCAGAGGAGGACTGTCTAAGTACACGAGGGGATAGCCACGGAGCAGAGGGCCGTGCTGCCCCCGGAGAGGTGGACATGGACGTGGCAGGCTCCCCGTGAAACGAAGTGAAGCACGTCGCTCACAGAAGGGACTCCTGGCATGTGTACCGACTTTTGCCATTAGGTCCGTTCTGTGAAACCTCGCTGAAATATAAATGAGCTTTTTGTACGAAACACTGGGAAGGTCAATCACTGAACGGTGAAGGGCAAGTTGTCTCAAAAAGCATCGCAGCGAGCCTCAATCCCTCCATGCCGTGTGACCGCAAAAACATTTCTCTAACAATCGACCGCAGCCCTGGTCAAGGGGGCAGGCGCCGTGGCGCAGACTCAGACAAAGTCGGTGCCAGGGCAGGCGGCTCCCCCGCCAGTTAACGTCTCCACCATTGACCCGTACGTCTAACGGCCCACTGGGTCTCTCTGCGGATGTCTCCCCGGCCCCTCAAACTCATCGCATCTAAAACCAAGCTCATCACACTCCGTCTCCACCTGGCTCCCCTTCCCGGGCCCCCCACCTTAGCGAGAGACCCTCCGACCCCCACCCTGGGCGCGAGCCAGCACGGGGACATCCTCTCCAGCGAGGAGAGCAAATGACTGACAGGGCCACCTGCACCAATGACAGGGCCACCTGCACCGGCCATAGGGCAATCTCAATGGCCCCCTTCCTCCCCGCTGTTCACCGGGGCCCCAGGCGACACAGCACCCTCTCCAAGGGCTGCGATCGAAGAGCAGACACACCCTTGAACATGCCCATCTGGCTGCAGCTCTCCTCAAACGAGCAGCCGGGGAGATGGAGCAATGGACTGTTCAGGGTTCAAAGGCTTTTTCTGAGAGTTAAGTCTGGAAAAACGGAGACACCTTCCTTCACTTAAATAACAAGAGGGAAGGAGCCCTTCCCTGGAGCCCTAGTGGGGCTGGGAGCACCTGCTGAGCAACCACCAACAAAAGAGATGACGCCCTCTCCGTCTCTTGAAAACCAGGAGAGGGGAGTGATGGGGCGTCTCAGGGCCTGCCCATCTAACCCATGCCGAACGCCAGCTTTTCCCCCTCACCGGCACCGGCCAGGTGGAGCTGGAACTGACGACAGACGCCCAATTATGTTAATAAATACAATTCACCCCCCTCCACTTCCCAGAAGGGCTGGCCAGATTCCCTTCCTTCCCTGCCCCTGGCAGCCTCCTCCCCACCTCCAGCCCAGGCCGAAGACCGATCCCTGAAGGCGAGTCTGAAGACCAGATGCCAACACGCGGAGACTCCGGGTCAGAACACCGGGTGCTGGGCACGCCCTTGTTGTGCTCCAGTTCTGCTCCGGAGGGTCAGACGCCGGATGCCACGTCAGTACCCGATCCCCCGCGCCCAAGCCCCAGGAGGCGGAGGGCTGCGCTCTGTCTCGTTTCCAGGCGGTTGGCACACCCTTCCTTGTTGTAGCCTGTTACCTTCTCCAGGGAGTCGATGCCTGTGCATTTGGGTCCGAGGCCCCTCTCCCTGCTGGCACCCTCCCCTGACATCAGCTGCCTCCTCTCACCCCTGTGCCCCCACTCCTGCCACTGGGCTCTACCTGCCCTTTGTCTGCCAAACGCCTGCCTGGGTCCCCCGCCAGCGGCGGTCTCTGCTGCCATGGGTCCTTCTGCTCCGTGGAATGAGCTCCTCCAGTGCCTGTGACTTACACCTCGCCGGTTCCAGTCCCAGCCCTTCCCAACCTGCACGGTTCTGTTGCAGTTCATTGCGGCCCATTGCTTTTCTGAGGTTTGGCAGAATGATCATAGGAACATGCGTTTATCTCACAATAGCACACGTGATACCCTGAAGAGCAAATCTAATGACTAACAGCACGTGAATAGATGTTCAGCCTCTCCAGCGACCAAGGGGATGCAGATGAGAGTCACGTGAAGGAGCACCTCACGCCCATCAGAGGGGCGGCAGTCCCGGGGCGGTGCCTGACACGGGCAGGCGGGGAGCGGCCGGTGGGCGATGCTGATGGGGATGTGCATCGCACGGTTTTGGAAAACAGCCCGAAAAGACTCCTATTCAAAGTTTTAAAAAGATCGCTGACTCAGCAACTCCACTCCTAGGATGAAATTCCACCCGTAGAAACAAAAGCACAAGAACGTAAGAGGTATGCACAGAGAGGGCCACGGTAGCACTGCTGGTACGACAAACAAACAAACACTGGAAACAAACTAGTGCCCACCAAAGGGGAGCGGATGGACATCCTGTGGTACCATCCAGAGGAAAACTGTTTATCTCCTCACAACACGTCTGACACTAACCAGCTGGAGTCAGCGCACACCCTCAGGCCAAAGGCTCCGTCCCACAGCACGGCTCTCCCTGCAGGTGCCTAGGTGGTCACTTCTACTCCCTACCAGCCAACCACAAACCCGAGGCTCCCATGATCCTTCCTTGAATTTGGTAATCTGCTAGAACAGCCCACCCACAAAGCTCAGAGAAACACTTCACTTACTATTTATTACTGGGTAAAATTCGGGGACAGCCCAATGGAAGGGATGCTTAGGGCACAGTCTGGGGAAGGGAACTGGAACTACACCCTCTCCGGGGGCACCACCCTCCCAGCACCTGGATGAGTTCACCAACCGAGAAGCCCCCGAACTCCTTAGGGGTTTTATGGAGGTTCCATTACAGGGGCACAACCGAATCATCGGCCAGGAGCGATTAATTCAATCCCCAGCGCTGTTTTTCTCCCCAGAGGAGGTGGGGTTGGTGGTAGGGAGTAGGGCTGAAAGTTGCAACTCTCTAATCACCAAGTTGGTTCCCGTGGCAACCAGCTCTCATCCTTGGAGAGACACCCTATTAGCATAAACTCAGGTATGGTTGAAAGGGGCTTATTATGAATAAGAAAAGACACTCCAAATCACTCAGGAAATTACAAGCATTTTAGGAGGGGTGCCAGAAGCCTGAAGCTCTTTCTGGAAGTGGATCTGTAAAAATTATGTGAGCATATGGACAAGGGTTTGATGGGAAAAAAAAGCAAAAAATCACATTAGCTGGATTGGGAAATGGTCTATAGGTGGTTTTCTCATTGACTGCATATCAGATAATACTTAATGTATTTTAAAATGTGAAATTAAGTCCTAGATAATAAAAGTGCGTAGGGGACTCACAATTCCAGCAGTAAATCTAGGTTTTAAAGCCAGGATACATCTGAGGTCACTCACCTGCTTGTTTGAGGACCAATCCCAAACATGGCAGGACAGGGGACAGGAGGAAACTCTTCTCAGGAGCAACGTGGGCTATACATGGGCTCACTAGGACAACTCAGCCCCGTGAGGAATCCACACAGATTTCACCCTATAATTATGCCTAACTCCTGCCCTTGGTTCGCCCTAGCCATCTTATTACCGCCATCTTTCCCGGGCCAACAAGGAAGCCATGGAGACCGGATAGGTCTGCCTTATAGCCACACTCTGACGTTGACTGTGCAATCTTTGTGCCTCATCTGTATTGTTTGTCAATAGCTACAGAGCTTTTTTCCATTATAACCCAGTTGTAAAAGTCATGTGCATTTTACCTCCTTTTAGAAAGCCACACACACACACACACACATACACACACACACACACGGAATATATGCTATAATTTGAATTACCAATGAAGAAATAATGAACTTTGTGATTCCGACCTGATATTTTTCATGACTTCTTTTAGGCCACAGAACTTACACAATTCAAATTTGCTATTTGACCCAATATAAGAAATACAAAATAGTTAACAGAATAAAAACCACTTGTTGGCGAAACTGGTTTGGCTCAGTGGATAGAGTCGGCCTTCGCACTGAAAGGTCTTGGGTTCGATTCTGGTCAAGGCATGTACCTTGGTTGCAGGCACATCCCCGGTAGGGGGCATGCAAGAGGCAGCTGATCGATGATTCTCTCTCATCAATGTTTCTAACTCTCTATCCCTCTCTCTTCTTCTCTATAAAAAAATCAATAAAAATCAATTAAAAACAAACAAACAAAAAAACACTTGTTAATTGTGTTCAAGGCAGACAGAAGATCCCTGGAATAATCTTCAGATCCAGGCTGCAACTGTAATCTGCTTCTCTTCTTTTCCTTAAGAAACAGGAGGAAGGAAATTGCTATAGCAAGACTAAGGCTGAAGCACAACTATTTAAAATGTTCATTTCAGCTACCATGGGGTCAGACAGCGCTTAAAGTTTTACTTTTTTCTGAAGAATAATAGTTTGAAACCAATCTCTGATCAAGCCACATATTCTACCAGCCTTTAGGGTTTCTTTCTTAAAAAAAAAAAAGTCGCGTAAACAAGAGTACTCCGCTCCATAATTCCATTTGTAAAAAGTTCAAAAACAGGCAAAGCTGATCTATACTGTATGAAGTCAGGACAGTGGTTAGTGACCCTGGAGGAAGAGTAAGGACTGGGAGGGGGTTTACCAGCTTTTGGATATTGGTAATGTGCTTCTTGAACTGGTCCTGATCACACAGATAGCTTAGTTTTTGAAAATCGATTAAGCTACACGTTTGTGATTTTTATATACCTTTCTGTATATGTTACACTTCACCAAAAGTTTTTTTAAAAATTTATTTTTAAAATGCACCCAGATCCCCTCACAAAGTCACCATTTTATGCGTCTATTGCCCACATATTGGTAATTCGGCAAATTTAAAACAAGCAATCCAAGCAACCGCGTTAAAAGTCGACTTTCACATGTGGCTGGGAACAGGAGCAAAAGGACAGTGAATGACAACACGGGGGCCATGTTTGACTCTTTGTGAGAGAGTGAACACATCGACCCACAACAGAACTGGAGGGAGTGGTAAAAAGAAGAAAAGGAGGCGGCTCCTCCATGAATGGTGCATCCTGCTCCGCAGAGGGACAAAGGGCAGGGCAGGGCCGGACAAAAGCAGGCAGAATAAAGACTCAGGGCCTGAGGAATCGGAGCGAACCCAGGGCGGGCTTGAAACCAACAAAGCAGCTGTCTGTGCATGGACGCTGAAATGACACCGCGATGGGGTGACCGAGTGCTGGGCACTGCTCAAGTGTGGGAGACACATTCGCAAGGAGTCTCGGGGGTGACAGACCCACACACCTTCCATGGGCCAATGAAAACGGACAGATGTTGGAGCGTGGGGAGTGACACAGTGCCTGCTCAATTCAAAATCAGACAGTCTCCATTTCCCCCCCCAAGGAAATCTAGTCGTTCATAAAATTTGTACATCACTCGGGCAAAATGATTTTAAATTTAAGTGGGGATGCCAGAGGTCTCAATGCCTGGAAAAATCTTATAAAATATCACCTAAATCATTCAGTTGCTCATTCTTTCAATATTACCCATTGAACACTTAGTTGGAGCATTATTTGTGCTAGACCTACATGGATGAAGAAAGACGTTCAAATTCTATTTGAAACTAGGTGAAGGGGACCATTTTGTAATGGGATAACTAAATGATCTTAGTTTATTGTAAATCTTGGACCCAATAGGTAAGGTTCTTAGCTTGGGGTAGTGTTTATAAGTGTGGGCCCCGTGATGGTTAGTTTTTGTGCATCAACTTGGCTAACCTATAGCACCCAGTTGTCATCTATAAGTATTGCTGTGAACGTATTTTGTAGATGTGGTTAGCATCCACAGTCAGTTGACTTCCTTGATGATGTGGTTGGGCCTCATCCAACCGGTTGAAAGGCCTTAAGAGAAAAAGTGAGGTTTCCCTGGGGAAGAAGAAATTCTGTCTTAAAAAAAAATTATATATATATATAATTTTTTACAGAGAGGAAGAGAGAGGGATAGAGAGTTAGAAACATCAATGAAAGAGAAACATTGACCAGCTGCCTCCTGCACAACCCCACTGGGGATGTGCCCGCAACCAGGGTACATGCCCTTGACCAGAATCAAACCTGGGACCCTCCAGTCCGCAGGCCGACGCTCTACTAGCCACTGAGCCAAACCGGTTTCGGCAAGAAATTCTGTCTCAAGACCTCAGTATCACCCGCGCCTGCCCTATGCATGTCAGGCTTGCCAGCCCCCATCGTCACACAAGCCAATCCTGATTGGTTGGGTTCCTCTGGGGGACCCCGACGTATACAAACTCTCAGCAGACTCCTGGGTTTGAAGCTTGGCTCTGCCACTTCTCTAGCGGGGTGATTTCTGTTACTTCACCTATAAAATGGGGAGAAGACTAGGACCTAACTCAAGGGAACCAGAACAACCCCTAGCTCAGAGTAAGGACTTTAAAAGTGTTCGTTAAATAAGTAATTCGGTGGAGCCAAGTGTACTTCTCAGCTGGAAGACCTGAGATCAAATATTTGCCATCAACCAAACGTGATCGCTTTTTCCCACACCGAGAACAGAACCGCCTAGGACGAACAGCGCCTCGCCAGCCACAGGGCAGGAGCAGGGTGGGGCACCAGGCCAACCCTACACAGGGGGATAGTTTGGCGAAGCTGGGGCCAGAGCACTTGGGGAACATTCTTACCTCTGCAGGCTCTCAGCTGCTGTGCACAGCTGTGCTTAGCACAGAGCGATTCCTACTGTTCTCGAAAGTGGGAGCTTCAGAAAGGGGTCCTTCTCTCTGTTCCCACTGTTGATACCCACAGCAGCCTGCCAGGCCCCTTGGCATGGAAGCTTGGGAAATCCACATGTGTTTGTGAACACACATTCTGGGGGAAGAGTATGAAGATGATGCTGATGGTGATAACTCACAGGCATTGAGCACTTTACTTAGTGCCAGATACTGCCCTGGGGGCTACGCACACGCTGACATATAATCCCTGTGGTACGGACCGAGAAACGGTCCCCGAGAGAAAGGAACCTAACCTAAGGATTGACAAGCAGAACGTGGCAGAGTTGGCACTTGACCCAGGCTTTCAGGCACAAGCTCCAAACTGAGCTGTGATTGGTGGAAGGGCGTGAGGGGCTCAGGGAATGCGGCGGTTAAGTCAACTTATTTCAAATTACTGAGTTTTTTAAAAATAGAAATAGAACAAATCCTAAGTAATATCCCACCATGAATTTCTTTCTTTTATTTTTTAAAAAAATATTTTTATTGTTTTTTCACAGAGAGGAAGGGAGAGGGATAGAGAGCTAGAAACATCGATGAGAGGGATACACCGACCAGCTGCCTCCTGCACACCCCCCATTGGGGATGTGCCCGCAACCAAGGTACATGCCCTTGGCCGGAATCGAACCTGGGACCTTTCAGTGCACAGACCAACGCTCTACCACTGAGCCAAACCGGTTTCGGCCCACCATGAATTTCTTTTGGTAAAGTATACATTGTGTCTGCTTTTATAGGTAAACATGAAAGTTCATTAAAGATTCATACTATCATATTTGAACCTTTGATCTTCACATAAAAATTTTAAGACAAAGCAATCTTGAGATGATTTCTCATTTATTTACTAACCGTGCAATAAGATCAAACACCTTCCTACTTATTCTTCTCATTGGCGTTTTTCCACAAGAAAAACCTTCAGTATCAGATTTCCAGTTTTCTTATATTGGGAAACCTGGTTTCCATGAACCCTGGATATAGGCAGACCTATATCATTTAGTTAAAAACATACAATGAGCAATATTCCAGCTAGTCCTTTCGGTAGTTTCACAAATTCTGAGATCCATTTTTTCAAAGCACCATCCTTTTATTTAAAAAAAATGTTTCCATTCATTTTAAAGTGAGAGGAAGAGAAAGAGATAAATATTGATGAGAGGAAGAAATATCCATTGGCTGCCTTCTGCAAACCCTCCACCGGGAATTGAGCCTGCAACTTGGGCACTTGCCCTGACCAGGAATCGAACTGGCGACCTCTCCTGCATGGGACAACGCTCAACCAGCTGAGCCACGCGGGCCAGGGCAAAGCACCATCCCTTTAGACCAGCAAGACGTAGCCCGCTGCTGCTGTCCTGTGGCCTCTTGGTACAACCCGGGCAAGAGACCTGCATGTGGCCAACTATCACACATGGTGGGCGAGAACCATCAGTCATCATCACAGCCCCTCACCCTCTGCATCAACCGGCTAAGAGGGAAGACCTTGAGGCTTCAAGGCTAGGTGAAGAGGCCAGAAGATGCGTCGGATAACTTAATGGCAGATATAAGTCTCACCGACTAGTCCTTCGGGGCTGCCTCTTGGCCAATAAAAACGCCTTTGCCTCGCCCTTGTTATTTGAACGAATGACGGAAATCATAAACCTTGTGCTAACGAATCAACCTTTAATACCAGCTACACAACGACCCAAGAAAAACCTGTAAGACAAAAAATCCTGGTGTCTGGCTGTCGTTTCACGTCTCCAGACGCGGCCGCGGGACAAAAAGGGCGCGGAGACGGGGCGGGGGCCGCGCGCACGGAAAGCCCGGCTGAGCCCTGGGTTTTGTGTTCCCAGAGCGGCCCCTCTGCTTCCCCCGGGCAAGCCGCCGCCTCCGGCCACAGAGCCGCCCGGTCCGAGCCCGCGGACAAGACGGACAACACGGGCCGCATCTGCGGAGGACGGACGGACGGAGAGATACCGGCTAGGGTGTGGTCCCTCCGCCGGTCCCAGGCCGCGGGCTCCACCGCCAGGAGCCCCGCCCTTGGCGCGGCACCTCCGCGGGCGCGTCTCCCTGGCTCACCCCGCTCCACACCCGCCCGGAGGCCCCGCTCTGAGCACACGGCAGCCTCCGAAGAAAACAAAGCCAGGGGCTCGGGGGGGAGGTGGGCGACCTCCATCCGGGGCGCTAGGCCACGTCCCAGCGGTCGGGGCGCGACCCGAAGGCAGCAGAGCCAGGCGGGGGCTGTCCGGCCGCCCCGCCACGCGCCCCTCCCTCCCCGGATAACGGCGGGGCTCGGCGCCCCGAGGAGACGGGTGCGGGCGCGGTTCCTGCACCAGAAAACCGCACACGAGAGCTGGGGGGGCTGATCCGAGTGCTGGGGGGGCAGATTCGAGTGCTGGGGGGGCTGATTGGAGTGCTGGGGGGCTGGCGCGCCGTCGGGCGGGACCAGGGCCGGCTATTGTTCTCCCGGGTCCCCGGCGGCAGACGGCCCCCCTCCGCCTCCCCGGCAGCATCTGCCACCAGACCGGGCGCTCGGCTCCGAGGAAAAGGGTGTGCCCGGCCGCAGGCCCCCACCGGAGCCTCGCGGGCTGGGGTGGTCGGCCGGCAGACAAAGCTCCAGGCGGGGGACCGACCGGTCCGGCTGCAGACCCGGGTCCGGGGAGCCACGCCCCGCCGGCCACCTGGACCTCCGGGCCGCGCCTGCAGGGAGGGTCCCCGGCCCCAGCACCCGCCCCCGGGCCGCCGGCCCCGCCCGCCCCCAGAGACCTGCCCCTCCCCACCCACCCCCGGGCCTCCTCCTCCCCACCCCCAGGCCTCCTCCTCCTCCCCCCCCTCCTCCCCCTCCCCCCTCGCGCCGGCCCCGCCCTCCAGCATCGCCCCTCGCGGCTTCTATCTCCAGCGGCCCCGGCCTCGCCTCGCCCGGCGCCCCGGGCATCCAGCTCCCCCCTCCCTCCCCCAGCCCGCCCCCCGCCCCCCTGTTTTTCTACCCAAACCCCGGTCTCCACGCCCCCCTCCTCCCAGGCGGGGCACCGGTCCCCACCCGGCGTCTCCAGCTCCCCATCTTGGCTCCGACAGCGGCCTCGCCCCCGCCCCTCCTCCTCCCCGTCGCGCTTCTCATCCAGGAGCTCCGGGCTGCGGGCAGGGCTCCCGCCCGGGCTCAGGCTCCAGGACCCGGCCCGGCGCCCAGGGGCGGGGGCAGGGGCAGGGGCAGGGCAGGGGCAGGGGCGGGGGCAGGGGCGGGGGCAGGGGCAGAAGCAGGGCAGGGGCAGAGGAAGGGGCAGAGGCAGGGGCAGGGGCAGAGGGAGCAGGGGCAGGCGCGGGCGGCCTTTGTGGTGCCGGCAGGTGCCTCGGAGGCGGCGGGCGAGCGGTCCTCGGGCGTCCGCTCCGTGAGCCAGAGCGGTGGGTGCCGAAGGCAGCCGGGTCCAGCCCAGGCTCGGCACACTCCATCTCGGAGGCCAGAGGGACGGAGGGTGTGTGTGCCGGGGTGGGGCTGGGGCCGGACCCGGGCAGGGCCAGCCCGCCGCCGCCCGGCCTCCCAGCCTCTCCCGGCGGCGCCCGGAGCAGCGAGACTGGGCGCCTGCTGCCGGGTCCTAGGAGGGAGCCCTCTCGGCCACGCCGCCTCGGCAGTCCGGTCCCACGAGCACACATTAGACGCCTCCGGTGCACAAGGCGCCGCACGTACACCAGGGGCCGGGTTCGGGCCCCAGGGTGGCCTCGGTGGCCGCCCGCCGCCCCGCCGCGCCCTCCCCCACGGTCCCTGCGGCCGGGGCCCCGGGCGCGCCCCGGCCCCCGCCCTTTTGTGAGCCCCTCCGGGAGACGGGTCGGGAGATGGACGCCCCAGGCCGGGGAGAAGGAGCCCCCCGCCCGCCCCGCCAGCATCGCCCCGCCGTCACCCACTCGTCCAGGATGCGGCGGCTGCAGGCGCCGTGGGATCGATCGCCGGTCTCTCCTCGCGGGCTCGCCGCGGCGCCGGAGCTGCGGGGCCGGGGCGGCGGCGGGGGCCGGGCGGCGGCGGCTGCACGCGCGCTCGCTCGCGGGAGAGCAGCCGCGGCGCGGGGCGCTGGAGTCCCCGAGCCCAGAGCGGGGAGGGGCGGGGAGGGGCGGGGAGGGGTAAGGGGGGCTGGCGGCGGCCTCGGCCAATCGCGGCTCCCACGGCCCCGCCCAGGGCCCCCCGCCTCGCTGTCTGTCGTCTAGCAGGTTGGGGGGAGGCGGGGACAGGCGGTGCCCGGCATCTTCGGCGACGCACACGGCCGCCGCCGCCGCCGCCGCCGCCTCGGGACTACAACTCCCGGCAGGCCCCGCGGCAAGACCCGGGCCCGAGAGGGGGCGGAGGGCGAGGCGCGGGGTCCGCTGCCGAGGCCCCGGGTGACCCGCGCCGCGCGCCGCTGGGTTTCCATGGCGACTCCCGGCGGTTCACAAAGCCCGGGCTCTCCGCCGGGCTGATGAGCGGTCCCCGGGGAGGGCGACGCGGCGGTCCCCGGGGCGGGCCGCCTCCCTCCCCCGCCCCCGCAGGACCCCGCCCGCCCGCCCGCCCGAGGGGCTGGAACAATGCCCCGGCCTCTGCCCCGCGGCGGCGGGCCGGGCCCTTCGCTGCAGGCCGGGCCGCAGCCTCCCGGTTCCCGCCCGGACCCAGGCCCACGCCCTCGAGGTGGACGCTCGGCGGGATCCCAGGGGCTGTCGTCGCGGGGAGGTGTCCTCACGTACAACGTGGACGGCCCCCCCGGGCCTCCCACGCCCGCACCTCCCCGCTGCTGTGGCTCGAACCCGAGTTCACTCTTGCTGGCGCTTAGCGGGCGAGCGAGGGCTTCTCCACCCAGAGCTCCAGGTCCAGCCGCCGTCCTGTTTCCGATTCCCCTTAACCGGGGGGCGGCGATGCCTCTGGGCATGTGTTAGAACCCGCTTCCATTTGCTTCACCTTGCATCTTCACGCTGCAAATGTGCGCGTCATTTAGCAAACACAGCAAATCAAAAAAAAAAAAAAAAAGAAAAGAAAAAAAAAGAGGATCATTGCGCCTCCGTACCGCCTCCTGATCCCCTCTCCAGCCTTTACTGTGTGTTATTTTATGTATTTGTAATGGTAGCTTGCGTGCCGTTCAGTCATTGCCCCTCTTGACTCAATGTCACTCGGAAAGCACTGCCATTGGCAGGGCGTTGAAGTGCAGCCCGGAGTCCTCGCTGCCAACTCCATCCCGCGGTCCGTTATCCCGTGCTGCTGCGGAAGCTCCTACCCTGCAGCCCCGAGGGGTGGCGGCGAGGGAGTTCCCGGCCGCAGCCGCACAGCCCCAGAGGAGGATTCCTCAGCGGGGTGTTTTCAAACACAACCGAGTCTCGCTACTCTGGAGGCGTTCCCTCCATTCTCAGCAAAATCTCCCCGGGCGCTGAGCCCGCCGTTTCCGCAAGGGCTCAGGACCTGGGCTGGCGCTTGGGGGATGGATGCACCTCCGGATGACCTCCGTTGAGTTTCCACATCATCTGGGAGGAAGGTTTCCTTCTCTGCCCTCCTCCAACCATGAGCTTATGCAGGGAGCCCCCAAATGAGCCCAGGGCCCACCCCACAGTACCCCCGGTCCAGGCTTGGCAAACCCCAACCTGAAGGGGAGCCTGGGATGTGGCTGTGAAAACTTGAGGGGGCATGATTCGTCCTTTCCCCCACTACTCCGGGCTGGGGCACTGTCCTATGGACTCCCCCAGGCAGCTTGGGGAGGCAGCGTGGAGCCCAGGTCCACAGCAGCTTCGTCAGTGCCAGGCTGCACTTCTTGCCCGAGGGGAGGGAGCCCTCTAGCGGCAGTAAACGTTTTCTGCAACACTAGTGGACCTCCTTTGGACTCTTGCCTCTGCTTTCTCAGACCCACCTCCTTTGGTCCTCTGTCCACCAGGAACATTGATGGAAACTGCACCCAAACCTGGGGCCGTGAATATCCCCAGCAGTTAACTTTACATTTATTTATAATCTAGGCTCTCTCTCCTGGAAAATATAGACGACAGGCTGGAATTTTTTGTGCTTTCTGGATACTTGACCTTGGAGAGTTAGCTCGACCATCTGAGCTTTAGCTCCCCTACAGAATGTGGGGATCATAATACATTCTTTTAATCTTGCTGTGAGAACCACACGAGGAAACAGACACCAAGGGCATGCATGGGGCACGTGGACATGTGTTGGTGGTGATGGTATCCTGTTTAGTACAATTCGAAGAAAACTGGAGGAAGATGATAATCTTGTAATTAATAACGCTTTGCCAAGAACTTTAAGTATATTAACAGATATATAAGCTTTATTTGAATGCCTGCATAACTATGACTTGAGGTCAAACAAGATTTTCCAAAGGGTTAAAAATGTATTAAACCAGTGGTCAGCAAACTGTGGCTCTCTGGCCCCTTGAGTTTTTAGCAAAGGCCAGTTTAGGAGTACCCTAATTAAGTTAATGTACCTACCTATATAGTTTTTTTTTTTTAAATATATATTTTATTGATATTTCACAGAGAGGAAGGGAGAGGGATAGAGAGCTAGAAACGTCGATGAGAGAGAAACATCGACCAGCCGCCTCTTGCACACCCCCTACCGGGGATGTGCCCGCAACCAATGTACATGCCCTTGACCGGAATCGAACCTGGGACCTTGCGGTTCGCAGACCGATGCTCTACCCCTGAGCCAAACCGGTTTTGGCGTTACCTATATAGTTTTAAAAAATTTGGCTCTCAAAAGAAATTTCAATCATTGTACTGTTGATATTTGGCTCTGTTGACTAATGAGTTTGCGGACCACTGTATTAAACCATGTGTGTTTTCAGTTACATGAGAAGGGCAAGGTTTTATCTGCTCCCTACTCCACGGGCTCTCTTGTTTACATTTCCGCGGTGTGCAGTGTACAAATGAAGAACTTAACGTTATCACACAAAATATACAGGTATGCTGTTATCAGTGACTTCGCTTCAAGCTTTTTTCATAGAATAATTATTTTTATTTTTATAATCTCTCCACAAAGAAGTTATGAAAGTACCTGTCCATACATTGAAAAGTCACTTTAAAATCCTGGGATGAAAAATTCTAAATATGTTGCATCTTCTGTGATTTACACATTTGTATAGAGCTTCTGAATGATTCTGACAGACATTTGCTAAGAAGAGCCGGAACATTTAACGTTAAAAGATATTCAGCTTCTACCCCAACGGAGCTTTTGAGAAGCTACACTTGACAGCCACCACACACGGACTCCACAGCTCAGTGCCAACGTCCGGCCACTGGGCCGGGAGACGGAGGGTGAGCTCGGCACTCGCTGCCGCCGCCGCCAATGAAGGTGATCTGACGGACGGAGAGGGACAGGCTCCCCCAGGCAGCGGGCCGCAGTGTCCTTCTCTTGTTTTTCCTGGTGCGTTAAATAGAAGTAAATATACGTACGGTACAAAATGTAAAAGAAGGGAGGAGGGAGATGTACACGGTAATTAACAAATCTGACGTCTTCAGAATCACTAGGCAGTGATGTGGGTAATGTATGCCCTGAAGGCAACCTCAGAGTCTCTCTGAAAATACTTCTCAGGCCTCTGGAACCGTGTTAATTTTCTTATATATGACCTTGTTGCAGAGGAGAGCCATGAAGTTCTTTAAAAAACCCACACATACAACAAAAAAACATTACAAAACCAACATGCACACTTGGCTCAGAGATTGCAAGTCCGGGCAGCACCCGGACTCGTGGATCTGGTCCCGGCTCCGGATAGAGTCCCTGCTGTCACCCCTGAAATTAAGAAACTACATTTACTAACAAGGCATTTTAGAAGTAAGAAAACCTTCTTTTAAATCAAAATGGGGTTGTCTGGTCCTTGTAAGGCGAAGAGGCTTACTCCGGACAGAAATTTGGATCCCCTGGTCATTACTTAATAGAAAAGCATCTTTATTAAACATTGTACAAAGGGCACGAGCCACAGAGTCCCAAATATTCAAGGTAAAACCAGGTCAACTTTTTTTTTATCTCAAGAACCAAGGGAAGGCAAGAGGGCAAGGGCCTAAGGACCAGGAAAGAAATTCCTTCAGCGCAATCCTCCCTACGGATGGGAAGCCGGGCCCTCCTCCCGCCCCCACCGGCCCCGGGGAGCGGACAGGCTTACGGGGCGGCGGCGGCGGCTCAGCCCAGCCCTTCCTGGATGCCCCGGATCCTGCGGGCCAGCTGCACATCCTTGGGGAAGAGGGTGACGCGCCCGGCGTGCAGGGAGAGGAGGTAGGCGTCCTCAAAGAGGTGCACCAGGAACGCTTCTGCCGACTGGGGACGGAAACAGAGTGGACTCACCTCGAGAGGGGCACGGGCCGCTTTCCCCCCGGGGTCTGCCACGCTTGGCCTGGGAAAGCTCAAAGGACTACAGGCAAGACCGTCCACAGAATGAGCCTGGGCGGCCTGGGGATTCTGCTCCTGCCAGGCCAGATCCTGCCCTAAACCCCGTGCTCTGTGGCTCTTTTCCCGGAGGCTCGAGCCAGTGCGGCGGGCCATAGCCAGCCCCGTGGGACGCCACACCTTTCTCCCTACTCGGCCCTCACCCAACTGCACCAACGCCCTCTTCTTACCTCTTGCAGGGCCAGCAGGGCATGGGCTTGCCAATTGAAGTCCACACCGCGAGTGAATTTAACACATATTTCTCTTACCTGCGAAGGAGCGGAGATGGGAGGCGGAGGAGAAGGTGAGTGGGGAGGAGCAGAGGGTAACGGAAGAGAGCCCCGAGGAAGATCAGCCTCTCTCGGCGAGTCTCTGCCAATCTCCGTGTCCTTTATACCTTCCTGGTCCTTAATCTTGGGCCTAACGAGTAGCAGGTATCAACTCCCAGGAGCGTAGGAGAAGCGGTGGGCAGAGGAGAAGGCAGTTTCCCAGCCGAGGGCAGGGAAGAAAGGGCGGATGAGAGGGCTTCTACGTACATAACCAAAGAACACACAGTTCCAAAGGCGGTGGGGGTGGGAAATTAATTCCATGATTTATTGGAAGGTACCCTTGGCAGGCTCGTGTTTTTTAGAAAATGAAGAGTCCCCTAACCAAGTTAGAGAAGAGGTCCATTGGCCATTAGGGTCCCCAATACGGGGACGTTTAAAGAAAGGAGGCAGCATGGGGTGGGCAGGAAGCCCCCCGGCGCTCACCAGGCGGCAGAAGGGCATCTTCCTTAATAACAGGTGCGTGCTCTTCTGAAGATTTCGGATCTCCTTCAAAATCAGATGTCCCCGGCGGGCGGTCGGGCGAAGAGATGGGCGAGCAGGTGGGCGACCGGATGGACGACCAGGTGGACGGGAGGGAGTGGCTAAGCAAAAGAGTTGAGTCAGCCCTGGCTGGGTAGCTCAGTTGGTTAGAGCTTTGTCCTGAATCACCAAGGTTGTGAGTTCGAGCCCAGTCAGGTCACATGTAAGAATCAACCAATGAATGCATAAATAAGTGAAACAACAAATAGAAGTCCCTCCACCCCTCAGTGAAGTCAATAAAAAAAAAAGGGGGGGGGGAGTTGAGTCAAACATGGGGTGAGGTGCAGTAGAAAACAGAGGCTGCCTTGAAGTTTGGCTGCCAAACTGTCAAACTGCTAGATAGTGTCCAGCCAGCGTGGCTCAGTGGTCAATCATCAACCTATGGCTAAGGTTTAATTCCTGGTCAGGGCACATGCCCGGGTTGTGGGCTCGATCTCCAGTGGGGGCAACCGATCAATGATTCTCTCTCTTTAAAAAAAAATATTTTTAATTGATATTTTACAGAGAGGAAGGGAGAGAGATAGAGAGCTAGAAACATCGATGAGAGAGAAGCATCAACCAGCTGCCTCTTGCACACCCCCTCCCGGGGATTGCCTGCAGCCAAGGTACATGCCCTTGACTGGAATCGACCCCGGGACCTTTCAGTCCACAGACCGACGCTCTACCACTGAGCCAAACCGGTCTCGGCAATGATTCTCTCTTATCACTGATGTCTCTCTTCCTCTCTGATATCAATAAAAATATATTTTAAAAATTGTTAGGTCATGCTAACTGGTTTGTCTCAGTAAATATGGGTGGGGGACCATTGGGTTGGCTGGCTGGGCCCCGCCCCCTTCCCCCAGGTAGAACTCCTAGCCAAACTCCCCATCAAGAGGATAATTTGCATATTAGCTTTTTTATTATATAGGATGCCAGTTAACCCTTTCTAAACTGGTGGCTCACCTCCCTCCTCTGGGCCCCACAGTATTCTGTACCTCTCTTCTGACTTCCCCACCTTGATCGGAAACCCAGTTATTTTGTTTTTAGGTCTTTTGGGGGGAAGCTGGAAGGACTCTGAGAGAGTATCTGTATCTGGTTATCCTTAGGCTCAGAGAGGTAGACACCTGGCCAGAGCTCATTAGTGGCCAGATTGGGCCCTCAGAGTGGCATAACTCAGGGCCAACGTCAGGCTGCCGGGCTGTGGAGTCAGAGTGTGTGGCTCACAGCCTAGTTCCAACAGCAAAACTAAGAAATCCTTAAAAAAAAAAAAAAAATCCCCAAAGTAGAAATAAAAAAGTCAAACTCTCTGATCAGAAATTAAGAACACAAGCCGAAACCGGTTTGGCTCAGCGGTAGGGCATCGGTCTGCGGACTAGAAGGTCCCGGGTTCGATTCCGGTCAAGGGCATGTACCTTGGTTGCAGGCACATCCCCGGTAGGGGGCGTGCAAGAGGCAGCTGGTCGATGTTTCTCTCTCATCGATGTTTCTAGCTCTCTATCTCTCTCCCTTTCTCTCTGTAAAATATCAATAAAATATATTAAAAAAAAAACACAAAAAAACCCCAAAAAACAAAAAACACAGGAACAGCTGAAACCGGTTTGGCTCAGTGGATAGAGCATCGGCCTGCGGACTGAAAGGTCCCAGGTTCGATTCCGGTCAAGGGCATGTACCTTGGTTGTGGGCACATCCCCAGTAGGGGGTGTGCAAGAGGCAGCTGGTCGATGATTCTCTCTCATCGATGTTTCTAACACTCTATCCCTCTCCTTTCCTCTCTGTAAAAAATCAATAAAATATATTAAAACAAAAAAAACAAAAAACGTATGCAATAGAGCCAAATGGTACTCAAGGAGAATATATAGCCTCAAGATTTATTTACTAGAAAATAAGAACATCTAAAGATAGCTGACCAAATGCTATCTTTAAACAGTGTTAGGAGGTGCTCAAGTGTTCAGAAGAGAATAAAATAAGCCAGAAGGTAGAATCCAAGAAATATTCAAGACAATAGGTTAAAAAGGGTAAAACAAAAAACAGTATTGCTGCTCTATAAATTAAGTCAAAATAAATGAACTTCTGATAAGTGGGATGAAGAATACAGACAAAATAGCCCACAAAAGCATTCTGAAGGATAAACTCGGTTTCACAAATGTGACTCAGGGCGCAGCCAGGAGGAGAGAACCCACACCAAGTGGTTCAATAGGAGGCGGAGCACAGTGAGCTCTCTGCCAAGGGGGAGAAAAGCTGCAGGAGCAGATGGGGTCGGTGAGGCAATCGGAGAGAGACACCCTACGCCACACAACGGGCCGCGGAGACTCTATCCCTGGGTGGGGCAATGCGGGCCAAAAAAGCAGAGCGATGTCCAGGGGATCGGTGACATTTGGGAGAAAGAGGGAGGCACATATCCAGGAGGCAAGCTATTGGCATCTGCCTCCTTCCTTACCAGCAGTCGACAATCTGATCACTGGAGGCAGCCTTTAACACAGACACGGCAGTCACAGAACACCACTAAAGGTCACCACACAATTTAAGAAGGCCAACTCCATGAAAGGAGTGAACCAAACTCAACACGCAAATACCAGAGGAATCTGAGTTCGTACACAAAAGACATGGAGACTTTTGTTGTTGTTGTTGTTAATCCTCAACAAAGGATTTGTTGTTAATCCGAGGATATTTTTCCATTGATTTTTAGGGAGAGTGGAAGGGACGGGGAGAGACCGAGAGAAATATCCATGTCAGAGAAACACATAAGCCCTAACTAAGCCCGGGCGGATGGGGAGGAGCCTGCATCCAAGGAACATGCCCTTGACTGGAATCGAACCTGGGACTCTTTGGTCCACAGGCCAATGTTCTACCATTGGGCAAAACTGGCTAGGGTGAGACCTTAAATTTTTTTTTTTTTAATATTGATTTCAGAGAGGAAGGGAGAGGAAGATAGAAACATCAAGGATGAGAATCATTGTTCAGCTGCCTCCTGCACATCCTACACCAAGGATCGAGCCCCCAACCCAGGCATGTGCCCCTAACCAGAATCCAAGTGTGCCCTCCCGGTTCATGGGCCGATGCTCAACCACTGAGCCACACCTGCCGGGCTGCCCTTGACATTTAGATCAGAAACAGCAGCGCACATTTGCAGAATGCCCATGTGAGGGGTTTGAATGTAATGCTAAGTGCAGGCGGAGAGGTTAACAAAGCTCCAGGAATGTAGGAGAAGAATTTGACCAAGAGCCCATTCGGAGGAGGAGTGGCTTTTGGTGGAGGGGGACACCTAGCTCTCTGTTGTGAGAAGATAAGGGGGTGCAGTCTGGAGGCTTCCGTTTCCTCGGTGAAGCATGAGGCAAGGGCCCCATCAGCTGAGCGTGAGATGGGGTCTGGAGTTGTAGCAATCACAGAGGAAGAAAAATGTACAGAACAGCCAGTGGGTAAAGGAAAAGCAAGACTGCCAGACCAGAAAATGTGGGATGTCCATGTGTGATAATCATTTCATTTAACCAGGAGTAGAGAGATGTTTCTATATAGGAAAGCAACAGCAAATATCATACTTAACAAGACAAAGATGGCCAAAATACTGCTCTTATTTCAACATTAGTCTCAGGGCCTCACTAATCCTACATAGTCCTCTATAATAAAGAGGTAATATGCAAATTGACCCTCACGCCGTCGCACAAGATGGCCACCCCCATGTGGTTAAAGATGGCTGCCACAAGATAGTCAGCAGAGGAGGGCAGTTTCGAGGAGGGGGACCAGGCCTGCAGAGGAGGCCAGTTAGGGGTGACCCGGCTGGCAGGAGAGGGCAGTTGGGGGCAATCAGGCTAGCAGGAGAGGGCAGGTGGGGTGACCAGGCTGGCAGGGGAGGGGAATTATGGACGACTGGGCCGGCAGGGGACAGCTGTTGGGGGCAATCGGGCAGCAGGGGAGTGATTGGCAGGTTGGCAAGTGGTTGGGAGCCAGCAGTCCTAGACTGTGAGAGAGATGTCCCACTGCCCTGGGATCGGGCCTAAACCGCCAGCTGGATGTCCCCTGAGGGGTCTCAGATTAGAGAGGGTGCAGGCTGGGCTGAGGGACACCCCCCCCCCTGCATGAATTTCATGCACTGGGCCTCTAGTACGATACAATAATAAATAAAATACATACAAATAAAAAAGATTCAAAAGTCATTCTCTGCAGACAAAATAATAGCCTAGTTAAACATTTCCATCAAGCAACTAAAAGACTGTTAGGATTACCATAAAGAAAATCCAGCGAGTTGGCTGGGTGCAAAGGTTACTTACTATTTAGGAAAGAAAAACAAAACACGTTCACAATGGCAGCATCTATAAGGAATCTGCAACACACTTTTCCCCACCCTGCTTGCCAACGCAGCTACCGCGCGTTTCCCCGAAAATAAGACATCCTCCGAAAATAAGACCTACTGACAGGTTTCCCTTCTGAGTGAAATATAAGGCATCCCCCCGAAAACAAGGCCCCCCAGGATTCACAGTTTGTCCGGTTTGTGTTGACAACTACCGTACTACCGTACCGTAGGCAGGTAACAAATCCCCTTTATTTTCATTTCACAATAAATGTGCACCGTATTCTTCTTCATGGAAAAAATAAGACATCCCCTGAAAATAAGACCTAGCGCATCTTTGGGAGCAAAAATGAATGAATATGAGACACTGTCCTATTTCAGGGAAGCAGGGTGTGTCGCGGAAGACAAGTGGAGCAGTGATGGCCATGGTGGCCTCTCCCCCACGGGCCGGTAGGAGGGCCACGGGCCGGGCTTCCTGCGCTCACGCCGCCCAGAGGGAGCCAGGTGAGCGCTCTGCTGGCGCGCTAAGGCCACAGGGGAGGGCCCAGCGCGGCCACTCAAGGAAGGAAAGACAGAACACACGGAGCAGGGAACCTTCTAATAGAGTCACTGTTCGGAAGAGCCGCAAAAAAAGCAACCAGCGACTTTGCAACTTAAAAAAAAAGCACCAACATCGACCAAGGAAAACCTGCGTCCGCCAGAACAAGCCGTGTGCCCGGCAGCTCGGAGTTCTCCTCTGTATAACGGTCACGGCACATAAGGGTTGAGATCATCCACGCCAAGACTTAGCACAATGCCCAGGTGGGGGCTCGCACTCGACAAATGCTGGCGGTATCGAGAAAGGCTCGCCTTAGGAGGTGGGCCGGGCCGGGCCTTTCTCCTCCTGGGAACGGCCTTCCCCATCCCCCCGGCGGCCCGGCGCTGGGCACCGGCAGGAGGTGGGCTCCGAGCCGGTGCAGCAAGGCCTGCGGGCCGGGAGCCGGGCCATCGGGCTGGAGCCCGGGCTCAGCGGGCGGGCCTCGGTGTTGTCGTCCGTGAAACGGGCCCGAGGAGCCGGCCATGCCCAGACTACGGACGGGCTGCAGGGGCGCGTCTCGGAGGGAAAGGGTGGCGGCCGGTTACCTGAGGGGGCGCCCCGCCGAGGGGAGGCGGGGGCCGGGGCGGCGGGGGCGGCGGCGGCCGGGGCCGGGCTCGCGGCGCGCCTCCGCGGGGTGACGGCCTTGCGTTTCCGGCGGCGCGGGCCCATGGCCGGCGCGGAGGGTCTCGGTCCGCGGCTCCTTCGCCGCCTCGGGGACTCGCGGGCAGAGGCGGGCGCCTGGGAGCTCTGGGGGCGCCCCGGCCGCGTGCGCCCGCGGGGCCGGACCCACGCGGGAGGCGCGGCGTCGGGTTCCGAGGGCTCGCGCCGCCGACCTCGGCCGGCGTTTTTTAAAAACGAATCCGGCGACTCCCAGTGGCTGCCTCCGGGGCAGAGCGGCCGTGGGGCGGCCAATGAGAGCACAGGCCTGGAGGCTGACGGCGGCGGTGATTGGGAGAGGGACGGGGACGTGGAAGACCGATGGTCGGATCAGCCAATGGACGCTTGGAGAAAGTGAAAGTAGGCGGGGGCTTCCTCCCTTTCGCTTGCTGGTGGCGACGCTGTCAGACTCACGCCCTCCGGTGCCCTCTGGTGGACAAAGGAAAGCTGCATTCTGGAGGTGGAGAGGAGTTTGTAGGACGCGTTTCTGACAGGTCGCTTTGCTCAAACGTTTTATGTTTTGCTCTGTCTATCCAGAGATGGCGTCTAAAGATGAGCAAACAGACCTACAGAGAACGTGACAGCCCCACGTCGCGCCTGTGACTCTCCCGGGAGCACCCCCGAATATGACTCACAAGCCAGTTTAACTGCATATTCTTGATAGAGATCTGTGGACAGGGCCAGGCGGGACCTCAGCACTATTCTTCTTGGGTCACACTCTCGGACATTACAATAGAATTATCCCAGGGATAGGTCACCTTCCTTCCTGTTGCGGATAATCCGCATTTAGGCCAAGTGTAGAACTGGGTAGTGAGAATAAAACAGAAACATCAATGAGAGAATCCTGCACACCCACCACTGGGGCTCCAGCCAGCAACCCAGGCAGGTGCCTTTGACCTGAATCGAACCTGGGACCCTTCAGTCCGCAGGCTGATGCTCTCTATCCACTGAGACAGATCAGCTAGAGCAATCGGTGTGGATTTTATATTCCACTCCACGATAGTGTGTACAATAAAATGTTCCTTCCCCTCCGAGCGAAGCTGATGGCTCATGGGCAAAGGACACTTGATACAGGGTGCATATGTTTTATTGAGTTGTACACTTGAAAACGGTATGGTTTTGCAAACCAATGTCACCCCAATAAACTCAGTAACATAAATAAAAGTTGATGGCCCAGTGTGCTCAGCAGATCACCCTGGCGCACAGTGTGGCCTTACATGACACCCCACTGCGCGTTGGCCTATACAGTCCTGGGGTCAGGCTCCCGGCTGCACGCCCTGCTTCCTCTCTCTGGGCTTCAGTTTCTTCATCCGAACAATGGACGATGGACTGGGTGGTTTCCATGCTTTGGCACATGAGCGCTTTTCCATCCAACATTCTAGACGCCGCCCCAGGAACACCCCAATTGACACTCCTACCCTCTTTAAAAAAATCCATACTGCTAATTTCCCTTTTCTTTTTTAACAGAAAGGCTAAAACAGTCCCAAGACAGGCTTTTGTTTTGTTTTTGTTTACGAGGCAGCTGTAGTCCCCAGGACTTGACCCAGAGCTGCCCTGGGGCCCCTGGGACTCAGGGCTGGTGAGAAAGAAAGACCCTCTCCTCCCATCAAACTGTAGTGACCTGCTGGATTCCCACACAGCCTGAGGGTTTTGCTTGCCAAAGATCCCTTCCCCTAGACTTGATGTTAAGGAAGGCATTTGGTGTTTTATGCAAGCTGCCCAGAAAAATGTTCCGAGGCCCCAGAAACTGCCAGGGAGTGAGGAACGCTGGGATGGAGGGCCGCTCGGCTCCCTGGGGTCCCCAATGCCAGATCCCTCTCTTTGAGGGGCTGAGGGGAACCTACTGGGAGGATGCCAGCCACAGAAAATTCCCCCAAAGACCCCAGAGAGAGACCAGTATGGTAGTGGGAGGTGGGTGGTGGTTACAGATCTGGAATCAGATTTCATTACTTAAACACCTGCTCCATGAGGAAGTCTCTTAACCTTCTCTGCCTCGGTTTCCTCATCTGCACCCACCTGTGCAGGTTGTTATATGACGGAATGAAAGTTAAGCACTTTGTACAAGGCCTGGGATGCCAGGATTACTGTGAACGGGCTGGATCCTGGTCAATCCATCTCCCTGGAGGGGGGGCTGAGGGCCAGCTGAGCTCTAGATCCCAGCCTGCGGCAGGACCATGCGGCTACACGGCCAGAGCCGTGGCGGGACACGGGTCTTGCCAAACAACTTACAATTTTGGGCCTCAGGTAAACCGGAAGGTGCAGAGTTCATACAAGCTGCGACCACAGGGCTGCCTGGAATTCCCTGCACTCTCCCCCAGGAAGGGGAGCCTGAGGGGGCGACAAGGTCACCTGGGCACCAAACAGGCCTGGGGAGGCCCTGTGGGCAGAGGGAATTCCCAACGCACGGCTGCCACTCCTTCCCCAGTTGGTGGAAACCTCAGGCCACAGAATGGCCCCGGCTGGGGTGGGAAGGCTCCGAACAGCGATAGGGGGCATCTTAAACGTTTTAAAAACGGGGCCACTTGCCGAACCGGTTTGGCTCAGTGGATAGAGGGTCAGTCTGCGGACTGAAAGGTCCCGGGTTTGATTCCGGTCAAGGGCATGTACACTGGTTGCGGGCACATCCCCAATCAGGGGTGTGCAGGAGGCAGCTGGTCGGTGTTTCTCTCTCATCGACATTTCTATCTCTCTATCTCTCTCCCTTCCTCTCTGTAAAATATCAATAAAAAATATATTTAAAAAAAACAAACAAAAAAATAAAACAAAACAAAAAACGGGGCCACTTAGTTCTGCTCTGAATTTGCTCACTGACCTCTCTTCTCTGGAGAATAATTTTGGTTGGGATTAGAAAAGCCTAGGGGTGTTACTCCTGCAATTCCGCCGCGTGGTTCCGCGTTAGCGCTGCTGGGCGGGCCTGGGTGAGCTTGGCGGGGGTCATTGCACTCAGGCCCGGGGGAGGTGGTGACAGAGGAGGACCTGGGTGTCCTGTCGCCTTCTGTGGTCCGGGGGTCTGTCCTGGGGGTCTGTGGGGAGGGGCAGGCCGAGGCCGTGGGGACAGGAGCTTGAGGCTCTAAGTCTGTGCGGCCTCAGCCTCAGGGTGAACGAGGCGCATCCAGGCGGCAGCAGGCCGGCAGGGGGCTCAGCTGGCGTCGTTGATGAGAGTCTGAGAGGGGTCCAGCAGGCGCTCTCGCTCGCCCTCCTCTGCGGGGTACTGGCGGCGGGCCAGGCGGGCCAGCAGCGGGCGGTGCAGGCCGTTGTAGAGGGCGGTGCCCGTCAGGAGGACGAGGAAGCCGAGGATCTGCAGTGGGTGGAAGGCCTCCCAGCCCAGAGCCAGGCTCAGGGCCCAGATGACGACGGTCCGCAGGCTGTCCAGCACCATGCGGGTGGTGGCACTCATCTCCTTGGTGACGCTGATGCCCGCAAAGTTGAAGAAGGCGATGCTGCTGATGTTGCCCAGCAGCGCCAGGGCGATGAGCGGCTGCCGGCCCACCTGGCAGAAGGCGTCCAGGGCGTCCTCCAGCATCCCCCGGGGGTTCCCGCTGAAGGAGCCGGCGGGGATGTAGTACATGGGCACCAGCAGCAGCGACAGGATCACGAAGCCGAAGAGGCCTGCGGAGAGAAGACCACGTCACACTCCCAGCACACCGGGGCCTTCCTCTCAGGACCGAGAGCTGTGCCCTCTCATCGGACTTCACAACGGCCACTGAGTGGCTCCAGCTGCCTTCCCCACGTTAACCCACATTTTCCGACTCCACCGAAAGAAACGCATTTTACACTGCGACCAGTGCAGGTATGCACAGGCACACATACACACACGCTCGCTCTTTCACAGAACAACAGCTACCCTTACAACGTGCAAGGCTCTCTGCCTTCTAAATTCCAGTTGACTCATTTAAAAGGGAATTGCTGGCTATAACCACTATGGTGCCCACACGTGTGGAAAAACCGCTCTCATTCAGCGCCACTGCCCGTGATACGGAGCTGAACCAGAATGTGAATGGATGCACCGCTTCATTCAGAAAGCCTTGCTAGGAAGCGAAGAGCAGAAACAGAGCATGCCTGACAATGCCGCTGACTTAGCTGTGAACATTCCGCCATGGCCCTCGGCGCGCTGGGGACCAGGTGCAGAGAGCCCCTCACTAGCCACGGCCACGCCGGGCAGCGCTGCTCCAGTCCTCCCTGCTGGTGTCACGTTTTTAAAGCATAATTTTAATAGCTGTTTCCCCGCTCCAAAGCCGCTGCTGGTTCTTCCCTGCCTGCCTCCCACTTAGGTTCACTTGCCTGATGTTCAGGGTTCTCCATCTGAACCTGACTGACCATTCTCCCAACATCAAACCTGCATCTCGCCCAAACTATTCCTCACAGGGTTGTAAACTCACGTCCAGCGCCCCACATCTTCGCTCTGCCTGGGGTTCCCTCCTTCCTACTGTGCCTGCTGAAACTTCAGCTCAAACGCCACCTTCCCTGGCCCAAGGCACTCAGGTAGGCTGGCAGGTACAGCTTCACTGAGCACAGGGCCTGAGCTCAGACCAGAGCTTGGCCACTTCCTGCTGGTCAGCACCTCTGGAGTGAGGCTCACACCTAATTCCTCTTCAGCCCCCTCCTCCTGAGCTCCCGGCCTTGTGCACGACATACGTGGCGGAGGGAGGAGGGAAGGGGGCAGGATGCTCTCCCCCCTCCCCCGGCGGCCCCTGGCGCCTGGACCTGTGCTCCCACACGGGCGTTCACTCCGCCCGCCACCCTCCACGGGCCCCCCGGCCGGCGCCCTCCACCAGCCCCCGTGCCCGCTCACCCTCCGTGCCGACTGCCCGCAGAGGGTGCACGTTGTGCTTGTAGACGAACTTCTCCTCGAGCACCATCTGGATGGAGACGATGATCTGGGCCATGATGATCAGCAGGTCCCCTGTGGGGAAGGACCAACGGGCCCGGGTGAGGGAGGCCGGGAGCCAGAGGCCACGGGGCCGTGGGCAGGGTGGCGGGCCCAACGCTGAGGGAAGACAGCCCCCAGGGGACATAACAGCGGCCCGTGACCTTTGCAGGGCAATATAGTTCACCAGGCACAGTCATAACACAGCTGATCTGCTGGCCTCTGGGCGGGGGAGGGTTAGGTTGGTAAGGCAGGCACTGCAACCCCCTGGGCGGAGTTCTCAGACGGTCCGGAGGCCTGCAGAATGGGGTAAGCAGCTCTCTGGAGCACAGGCTTGGGAACGGACAGTTCTGGTGTAATTCTACCTGAGCGGCCAGGGCGGTCACTGCATTGTAGGGTGGGCTGCACTGCTGTCTCTGGAGTAAGTGCTCACTAAAGGTTCATTTCTCTCCTCTCCCAAACCCAGCGGCGCTTGTGTGTGTGTGTGTGTGTGTGTGTGTGTGTGTGTGTGCGTACAGCACAGCACCAGCCCTCCGCTCCCTCTGACCTCCGGGTCCTTGTCCACCCCTTTCTCACGCTGCGTGGGCCTCTGGCCTTCTCCAACTCCACTTGGCAACCTGAGAGCAGGTGCACGTCCACAGCGGCCGGTCCCCACTGCCCACCCGGGGCCTGGCATGCAGCGCCGGCCACTGGCTCTGTGCTGGGCTCCCAGAGCGGGCAGGCGGGCCGCCCCCGGGCCCCCGACCCCCTCACCTGTGATCACTTCGCTGAGCTTGTGCTGGTCGTCGTGCTTGCTCAGGAGGTCGGCCAGGCCCACGACCACCAGCCCCGCGATGGTGGCGAGGATGCCCAGCCACTGGCTCAGCACCAGCCTCCGCCCCAGGAAGGCCACGGAGAGCAAGCCCGTGAAGATGATCACCGCTCCCCGCAGCATCTGGAAACTGGAGGCGCTGGTCATGTTCAGGGCTGGGGGAGGACAGACACGCGGCGTTAGTTCCCCGGGTCCCGGCGGCCTGCCCGCTGAGGTGCTCCCAGGGCTGAAGACAGGCCTCCCGCCTGGCAGGTGCCCAGCGGCTCTCGGGCGAGGTGCGTGTGTGAGGGTCTGCGGGAGAGGGCGGGTGGCTGACCACGAGCTGGGCTGGGAGTGGCCGGCCAGGGCCATCGGCTTGTCTGAGCCCTTCGTGGCCCGGCCCGGCTACTCACCCACATACATGATGCTGGTCCCGGTCATGTCGCAGAGGGCGGGGGCCAGGAAGAGAAGGGGGTTGAAGGGCTGCTGGGGATCCATGCTGGCATCCGAGTACCTCGCGCCTCGGCACCGGAGCAGGTAGAAGGCAGCCAGGCAGGAGAATTCCCCCAGGAACATGCCCACCGCCTGCGGGGACAGAACCCCACGTGTTTAGAGCTGGAGGGAGGGTCACCTTCAACAAAGATGTTTTTAACATAAGCTTTCTTCAGACAAGCGCTTACTGTAACCCCTGCCCAGAGAGCCGGCACAAGCACAGCTGCTGCGTGTGGGAGGCCAGAGACTGCCTCCTGGGTCACCCCTAAGCCCCTGAACATCTAGACACAGACCCTAAGGCTGCGTAGAGCCTTGTCTGAAAACCGCTGATCTGGGCCAAGCCCCGGTCAAGTTTCAGATGGGTAAACTGAGGTCCAGCGAGGCTCAGGGATTTATTTACGGTCACAGAGCAAGTTGCGGGCAGAGCTGGGCTGAAATCCGGGTCTCCCCCTTCCCTGTGGAGCAACCGGTGCCTCCTCTCCGGGTCCCTGTCCCCGTGGGGTCCGGGCTCCCGGTGGGGGGGAGCAGGCTTGGCTACGGGGGCTGATGTTTTCCAAATGTGTCCTGGCTTCGACGCGCTGGGGCTGGCTCACAGTGCCGACCCGGGCCTCTCACAGCGCACTGTGCACTTTGCTCCCTTCCGGGGCATCACACTCTGGCCTCTCTTCTGGGGAGGGAGAGCGATGTGGGCAATTCTCCTGGGAGCAGAGGAGACTCCCCCCCAGATCCGGAAGGAGCAGGGCCTCCGGGGCCAGGAGGCCTGGGCGACCGGAGGAGGGGAAGACTGGGAGGGGAGGAGGGGCGTGGGGAGGATGGGGCAGGTACCTGGAGGAAGGGGTGCTGGAAGCTGTGCTCCTTGCTTCCTCCACAGCCCTGGGCCTCGAAGTTGTCAGCCCACCTGCAGCAGAGAGAGAGAGAGAGAGAGAGAGAGAGAGAGAGAGAGAGAGAGAGAGAGGAGGTCACGCCGGGTCGGGCAGCGGTGCCGGCAGACAAGCTCGCTCCTCCCAACGCCAGGAGGCCATACTTGGGGGACTGGGCCCAGAGTGGGGCCCCCTCTCAAAGGGGCCAGTCTCTGTGCAAGGAGTCTTCCTCTGGGGGTGTGGACAGAATGTGGGGACCTGAGAGCCTTTCGCTGAAATGTGATGAACTGCTAACTGAAGTTAAGCTTTTCCTCGAATTGTGAACGCGGCACTGCAGCACTTTGTCGCGGAGATCGCAGCTATACTCACGATCCCACGAGGGCCGCTGCGGATGCTGTGAAGTACCATCACTCTCATCACTGCTCCAAATTCACAGTAATTAGACCCGCTGTTTACAATTTTATGTGTTAAGAAGTGAATAGACACATATTACTATTCATGAACTTGCCTCTTTAGTGTTTTGATAATGTCATGTCAGCATGATTGGCTTTTTTCTGTGATCCTCAGTCTTTTTTAAAAAGAATATATTTTATTGATTTTTTTACAGAGAGGAAGGGAGAGGGATAGGGAGCCAGAAACATCAATCAGCTGCCTCCTGCACACCCCCTACTGGGCATGTGCCTGTAACTCAGACACAGGCCCTTGACAGGAATCAAACCCGGGACCCTTCAGTCCGCTGGCTGATGCTTTATCCACTGAGCCAAACCGGTTTTGGCAGATCCTCAGTGTTTTATTTGCACATTTGAAAGCATCACTTTAGGATTCACCAGATTATCAAAGAGCCACACTGAACAATATCCAGAGTCACTGGTCTACAAGGGCACTTGGGCCCAGAAAAAGCCGCTTGACACAGACCACCTGGTCACCTTCCTGTGGCCGGAGGCGTGGAGGGTCTTTCCAGAGCAGACGCCGAGGCAGGTGGCAGGCAGGTACCGGGCACCAGTGCAGCGGCCTCCCTGCCAGCACCCCGGCAGACGGCGTAACTGATTGTGGCTCGCTTCCCCAAAGAGCCCACACGGGCCCAGAATCCTTCACGGCCCAGGGCGCTGGACGGCCACCACCAACGTTCCGTGTTGTCCGCCATCTGTGCATGAAGTCCCTCCCTTGAATGTCACTTTTGCTGCGGTCTAGTCCGATCTCTTTGAAAGCCCTTCAGAGTTGTGGGGACTTTTCCACCTTCTGATTCTTCTGTCTCTGGCCGCACAGCCCAGCCCTTCCTGACCTTTCACTTCCCTGGCTGCCGGCTCCTGGAAGCGTGCTGGCGGGCCTGGCCCAGAGCCAGGGGCATGTGACCTGCCCACACTGAGCCTGGTGAGACAGTGACCCCTGGCTCACGTGGGATGCCCTGGTTAGCTGACACGACTGCTGACTCAGGTTAGGTGACACAACCGGGGCTGTGTCACACTGCTGACACAAATGGGACTGTGCCACACTGCCGACTCAAGTCCCTCAGACCCAGGGCTGCGGCCTGCTCCCGCTGCAGCGCCCACGGAAGGCGGAGGCTGTCCTAAACGGAGAGGTTCAGGACTTCCCCAAAACGTCTGCCAAGAGCAGCCACACTGCAGTGCCCAGCCCTTCTCCAGAGGCATCTCTGCACAAGTGGGGGCCGGGGGAGAGGGGGGGAGGTTCTGCTTCCTGTGCCCCCCACAGAGCCACAAGCATGGGCCCCTGGTTGTGCCAGGCAGTTGAGAGTCTGGGTTTGGGTTTGACACACATCCTGACTAGCCCTGGCTTCTGTGCCCTGAGTTTGGGGAGGGGAAGAGGAAGCTCTTCCCCACAGCCCAGGGCAAGGGCATGATGCCCGGGTGCTGGCAGTGGGAGGGCGGGCGGAGCGGTGACGGAGCTCCTGGTCACCGGGAGGGCAGCACAGGCCCGTGAGGGAGAGACCGTGTCTACCCAGGTGTCTGAACACACCCCAGGGTGAGGAGCAAACAGGGCAAGGCCGCCTACCTCACAGGGAGACCCCAGCCACGCCCGGAGAGGGTAGAGGGGCGGTGAGGAGGGCCCGTGGGTCTTGGGAATGACAGGCGCGGGGAGAGCTGCAGGCGGGGAGAGCTTCTGATGTGACTGGCTGGGAAGGCGGAGAGGAGTCCGGGCCAGGGGACTGGCTACACCAGGCCCGGCACCAATGAGGAAAGGAAGCCCTCGCTAAAGAGTAAAACCACCTGCTCTCTGGGTCTCATTTCTGCCTGGTCTGCTCCAGGTCTGGCTCTTGGGTCCCCGGGGAGGGCAGGGCATGGGACGTGGGTGGGGCCACAGGTGGCTATGGCTCAGGGCAGGCATGATTTACATTATTCGCTTTTGCAGGAAGAGCCCCTGGGAGGGTCTGCGGGAGGCAACGGAGTGAGACAGAGGAGGAGGGGAGAGGTCAGACTTCACCAAGGCCCGGAGCCAGCTTCCGGGGGCACTGAGCAGGCCGGAGAGGTGGAGGGCTCCTCCAGGAGGTCCGGCCAAGTCCATAAGGCCAGCCAGAAGCCCCTTCCTCATCCTGGGGCCGCACCCGAGCAGAGATTGGCAGGTTCAAGATGACAACTCACATCTGTCTCACTCTCTGGTTCCACTCACTGCCATTTATTTTAAAATATATTTTATTGATATTTTACAGAGAGGAAGGGAGAGATAATGTCGATGACAGAGAAACATCGACCAGCTGCCTCTTGCACACCCTCTACTGGGGATGTGCCCACAACCAAGGTACATGCCCTTGACGGGAATAGAACCCAGGACCTTTCAGTCCGCAGACCGACGCTCTACCACTAAGCCAAACTGGTTTCGGCTCCACTCACTGCCATTTAGAGCGTAAGTTCAGCATCCAGCAGCTCCCACTCTGAGCCCTGCTCCTGGCACATCACTATACAGAAGCTCCAACAGTTTTTGGTTGAATGAATGAGACTTTCAGACAAATAGACAGGTGCTACGTACAGTCCAGAGGCAATGATGCATGAGTCCCAATTTCCCACCTGGTCTGCGGTGCCCCCTGCTGGCGGGACAAGCTGGGCCCAGGGCGGGTGGAGAGCTGGAAGCAGGGTTGGTGCAGAGCTCCTCCCCTCCCCCACCTCCACCCTAAAGGGCTGTGCTTTCTCCAAGGGCTGGGTCTGCCTGAACAGGTTGGGGCTGGCAGCATTCCCTGACTGGGAAAAGGAGTCTTTTTGTATCTGAGGGCCTGGGGATGGCTGACAGCCCAAGGCATTAGGTGTCATCAAGACCGGCTGTCATTGGGACAGCCGGGAGGAGATCAGGCCGGCAGACACTTTGAGAGGAGTTAGGCCTCACATCCTGGCCCTGAGGCAGACCTCAGTCCAATGTGCAGGCACAGGAGGACCTCAGTAGCTCAGAGCAAGAGCCAAAATCCAGCCCCAGTCCATCCGGGGATGACAGCAATGACCCTAACGTGGGATAGCTCTGGGCTATCTGCAAATCATGTCACTAAATGTCTATAAATACAGGGTTCACGGAGTACTGACTTTGTGCCAGGGCTGTGCCCAGCACTTCCCGAGGGTTGTCTGGTGGAAGCCTCACAGGGATCCTCATTTTACAGCCGGGACTTCAAGGTGTGTGTGTGGGAGGGGTGGAGAGAGGCGTGCTCAGATTCCAACAGTTAACAACAGGCCCAAACCCACGAGCTGACATTTACATCTAGAAAAGGCAACAGGCTACATGGAAAGCTGATTTTGAGTTTCATAGACTGGACAAGTTATAGTGTTCTTATCTATAAAATGGGGATAATACTGCCCTAGCCGGTTTGGCTCAGTGGATAGAGCATCAGCCTTCGGACTGAAGGGTCCCAGGTTCGATTCTGGTCAAGGGCACATGCCCAGGTTGCGGGCTCGATCCCCAGTAGGAGGCAGCTGATGAATGATTCTTTCTCATCATTGATATTTCTATCTCTCTCTCCCTCTCCCTTCCTCTCTGGAATCAATTAAAAAATACATATATTAAAATGGGGCTAATACTAATGAGTTGTCCAAAGTAATAAATAAGATATGTCAGACCTGGTGCATCATGGCAGGCGGTCAATCAAAGTTCTTTCCTGCACCTCCTCCCTCTCCCCTAGATTGAGGAGCAGGAGCCTTCGCCCCTTGTGGTAGCCAGGCTCTGCCCCTGCCCCGGGAGCAGCCTTTCTCCGGGACCTACCCTGCGGGCTGAGGCTGAGGTGGCTACTGCCCCAGCAGTTCCAGAGTTGCAAAGAGGGTGAGAAACTCAGCCGTCATCTCACAAAGCTCCTATTACACAGACAGGAACCCAGGGACCAGAGAGGGCTGAGGCACCGGAAGGGCTGGCACCCAGGAGTCTCCACCTCCAGTTCCGAGCCCTCTCCTCACACCTGAGCTTCTCCTATCACCTGCTCATTCCAGTTTCCTCCCACTCCCCTGGCTGAGGCGGGGCAGGGGTTCAACTCTGCAGACGGGGCCTCCCTTCTCTTAGATACTATGTCCAGGGGAAGGCCATGGCCTCCAGGGCAGGAGGCCGGTGGGGACCCACCAGGTCAGGCTGAGGCCGCACGAGCAGGTGCCCCTCTTAGAGTTCCCGGGGCTCAGCAGGCTGGGGGAGCTCCCCGTGATGGGGGGTGAGTCACTGCACATGGCCTTGCCCAGTCAAAATCACAGCTCAGCATTCTGAGAGGCAAGCATCTCTGTGAGTGTGTCAGTAGGTGGGTGTACTGAGAAGGAGGAAGTGGCTGCCCCAGACCGATGGGCTGTGTGTCCACTCCCCGCAGAATCTCTGCCATTTCCTTTTGAGTTCCCGGCTTGTCAAGCCCCGTGAGTCAGCGCCTTTCTCCCACAGAGGGGTCTATAGAAGGGCCCAGGGCTTCTCCACGCTCTAGGGTAACCCTGGCTCACGTGGGGATAAATGAGAAGGAGTCCTCTCTCGGTGCAACCAGGAAATCTTCCTCAGGAGATTGTACCTGTGTCTGGGGAAAAGGAGGAAGTCCCGCCCTAGAAAGAGGCACTTTGGGGCGGGGCCCTGCAATGGTCAGGGGATAGGACTGGGCCACAACGCTGAGACCTAGGTTCTGGTCCCTGCTCTGACCCAGCCAGCTGAGTCACGAAAAGAAACTTCTATTGGGACCTCGACTGCAAATTGTGGGGGTTAGAATGGATGATTTCTATGTTTCTAACAACTCCAAATGCCTCCCCAAAATGACTAGAAAGTCCCCAGCCTCATCCCACGTTGGCGATTCAGAGCACGGATTCTAGAGTGGGCTACTTAGGCTCAAATATAAGTTCTATAATAGTGAGTTGGACTAGGGCAAGCATGTCCATCGTTCCATACCAGTTTCCGGATCTGGGAACAATGAGTTTACCTACTTCATAGGGCGGCGATAAGACTTTATTAATTAAACACGTGAAAGGCGGCACAGACAGGCCTGGCCCACGACCCTCTCTGTGAACGAGCCGATTAGCACTTGCCATGATCACATTCTTAAGTTTCTGTCCCCGCCAAAACTGCCGGCCAGAGTGTGATTTCAAACTGAGAACTAATTCCCGTCAGGATACACACGGCAGCACATTTCCCAAGTTCTTTCTCTCTGAGAGCATGCTTCTCCCAGGCTGCTCTAGGGCACTGTTTGGAGTGAAATTCTGGGGCTGTCTCAGGGAGGGGGCTTCAGGGCAGGGGACAGGATCAAAGGTTGGGTCCCCCACCCGGGAGCTTCTTTCCTGCCACTCAAAGCAAGGCCTGTGGAGGATCTGCGGAAGATCCTCCTTTGGTTTCCCACCTGACCTGACCGGTTTGGAGCTTTTGAAGGAAGGAGCTGAGTCAGCCCTGTTTACCCCTGGGGTAACAGGCAATCTCAACTCTCCAGACCTACCGCCCCTCTCTAAGCCAGGGGTGGGCAAACTTTTTGACTCGAGGGCCACAATGGGTTCTTAAACTGGATCGAAGGGCGGAACAAAAGCAACCTGACCATGCTGGCACTCTCCTCTTGGGATGCTGGTGAAGGAGCGGAGGGGAGAGCAAGAGAACCCTCCGCTCTTTCGGCTCCTGCCCGAGGGGCCATAGTTTGCCCACGGCTGCTCTAAGCAGTTGCCCGAGGTCTTGGCTGGAGCTACAGTTGGGCCCCGGGTTCTGCTGTGAGCAGATTCTAACTCGAGGTGGGGCCCTCAGGTTGAGTCTCCTTTAGAGCTGAGGCTCACACAGGAGTGACCTCCAGGAGGCCACTGATCAATGATTCTTTCTCATCTTTGATATTTCTATCTCTCTCTCCCTCTCCCTTCCTCTCTGAAATCAATTAAAAAAATTGAGATGCATCGAATAGGATACGTTCCCCCCAGGCCTCTCTTCTGGGGGCGTTTCTCACTTCACAAAGCCTCAGGAATGAGTAAGACATGACCAGCCCCTTCCTCCCACGGAGCACAGGCCAGAAGGTGCTGAGGGTCACTCCTTCTTGCTCTGGAGCCTGATGGGGAGGGAGACGGCTGTCCACCATTTTCCACACGCACCACGGAATCCGTTCGGAGGAAGGCCAGGCTCTGGTCCTGGGGCTCTCTGTTTGGTTCCTCCTCTCATGACAGCCCGGGGTGCTCAATCCCCCACCTCCCAGGGCCTGTCCTTACCCTCCCACCAGCACCGCAGCCGCATACCGCATGGCTGAACTGCCCACCTGCCCTCCCTGTCTGGGTTTAATGGCGCTTCTGTTCTCCAGGCAGACACCCTGGCGTGGTCATTGCCTCCGGATGCTGTGGGGCAGCCTGTGGCTTCTCTCTGCACCTGGTCTCCCCCACCTCATTGCCCTCTCCTAGTTCCCCTCACCTGCCAGCCTTGGGTGCAGCCTTGGGGTGGTTTTCCCTGCACCAAACTACGCTTCACCTGGACCACCAGCCTCACCATGCCACTCCCGGCCCCTCACTCCCTGCTCAGAAGCCCCTCTTTGGTTCTGGGGTAAACTCCGGCGCGGACATTCGGTGTCAGTCCACTTTCGCCCGGCCTTGCCCGTTTCCTGCCGCGATGTCCCGGCCACCAGTAAAACGCCGGCTGCAGCCCTTGCTCCATGCGGGCTGACAGGGCCGCCCCTTCTCGGATCCTTCGGCCCCGCGAGGCCTCTACGGGTGGCTCGCGAGCCCACGCGCCCAGACCCGCTCCCAGCGCCCCCACAGCTCCGGGAGGGCGGGCGGGGCCTCCCTCGCCGGCCTGGGGAAGGGGTCCGGTCCGGGAGAGGAACCGGTCCAACCCTCCGGCGTGTCAAGATGGAACTGGGGCGCGGGGGAGGTGGAAGTGACTCGCAGGATCGAGCTCACGGCGGGTCGCAGCCGGGTGGGCTCCCTGCAGCCCGGGCACCAGCCCGCCGGGCACCAGCCCAGGCCTCGCATCTCCTACACCGGTGGCCCCTACACCGAGCGAGCCGGCCGGAGAAACTGGGCGCACGGGTGAGGCCGGGAGGGGACAGCTGAGAGGCGTAGGCGGGGATGAAGGGGGAGGGGGAAAGATGGGGGGTCGCCCGCGCCCCGCGGCTCCGGCAGGCCCTCCCGCCGGCCCGGACTCACTTGGCGGAGAGCGTGTTGATGGAGCCGGTGACGAGCATGAGCCCGGCCAGGAACAGCTGGTACTTGGTCCAGGCCATGGCGGCGGCGGCGGCGGGCGGGGGGGCGCGGCGCTGCAGGGACCCCCGCGACCTCCACGATCTCTCGAAACTGCAGCCCCTGACCCGGTCACCCCGGGGTCCCGAGCGCGAGCGCTTCCGGGCCGGGCGGCACGGGACTCGCGCCGGCCCCGCCCCCTGCCAGCCGGCCACGCCCCCTGCCCCTATGGCCCCGCCCCCTGAACTGCGCGCGCCGCCGGTTCCCAC
The DNA here is from genome assembly GCA_963924515.1 of Vespertilio murinus. Taxonomy (NCBI): domain Eukaryota; kingdom Metazoa; phylum Chordata; class Mammalia; order Chiroptera; family Vespertilionidae; genus Vespertilio; species Vespertilio murinus. The sequence goes on along the minus strand of OZ004713.1, from coordinate 54,653,602 downwards.
AGGTCTCCCCATCTATGAAAGGAGGAACGGACGGGACGAGGGTGCCACGAGGGTGCATCTTGGATGTCGGAGCGGTTTGTGAACCGACTGGAGAAGCTGAGCTGAATGATGTCAGAGGCAAGCTACAAAGTGTTGCTGTCCAGCGTGGGAATCTCCTCTTCCCGAGGAACCCAGGGACCTCCTCGGCAGAGGGGTGGGAGTGCGGCTGGGACGTGTCCCTAGGGATCCCAGCCTGTGGCGTTGCTCACATCTTCCAGGAAAAGTGGCGTAGGAAGCTCATTCCTGCTCCCTGGGAGGCCATTTTAGAGCCAAAGAAACGAAATTGATCGTGCCAGTGAATGATGGGGCAGGAATTTGCACGCAGAGTCTTCTGTCTCCCCCAAATCCATCATGCCTTCAGCCTCCCCCCCCCCCCCCGCCCTGGTGACAATCACTCCATTGCTTCTTCGTGGAATTCCTGGGGCTGTTAGGAGACAATGCTGGCAGAAAGCCTAGGCTCGTTTACCGTGCTTTCTGGCTTTCTATAGAACCCTATTCCTGGTTTTCAGCCCTGGATGGACTGTCCTCATCTCCAGGCCTCTAGTCTGCACCCCGCGCCTGTCACCCCGCAGGTGGGAGCCCGGGGCCTTCAAGGATCTGCTTCAGGCCCACTGGGCACACTTTCCCCATCACCGCAGATTTTGTTACTAACATTGCAGAGATAGGACCTGCCTGCCCACTCCTCCTGCTTTCCCTAACACTACTGCCTCGGACTTGTGAAAATGACCATTATTGAACCAGAAAAACGCTCAAGGGACTGCACCAGACCCTTTTATCGCGGGGAGACCTGCTGTAGGAAGTCACCTGACAGTCAGGGGATTCCCAGGGGAGGGGACGGCACAGAAGTATGAGTGGACATGGAGGGTGTGTGGCCCACAGACCACCTGGGAGCGTTCCTTCTCTGGAGCCTGTTCTCCTAGGCCTGAGGGAGATGGGAGACCCAGAAGGAGCTTTCTTCTGAGCTTCTTTTCCTCAACAATATCATTAGGTTCGTGTGTTTTAAGAGGCATGGATTCCGTTATCCAAAAATATCCCTGAGATCTGGGACCTGCAGGGATAAAGGAAGTGCAGCTTCTATCGCAAGGGGCAGGATGGTACACGCCCTGGACAGCCCATCACAACCGGAGGCAGTTCCCACAGGCCACAGGGACATGCTCAGTGGGACTCTGGCCCATTTTCCCCAAGTGTCCAAGCCAAGGGCACTGTCCTGAAGTAAACATTATTAATGACCAATGGTGTCACCAGCCCGACATGATGTCACTAGTAGCACAGTCTTCGCTTGTCTCTCTAGCCATGTCTTAAAATGAATCTTAATGTATTGCCACGATTTGACCATCCATCAACTATTGTCCTTGGAGCCTCGGAGGTAGGAGGGTTTATTTGGAATTGGAGGCCACTAAAGTGCCAGGCCCAGAGCCAGACGTGAGACGAACCCGAAGACAAGCGAGACAAGGTCCCTGCCCTCAAGGAATCTGAGATGTCATGGAGGAGAGGGTTGAGCACATGGGTAGCCATGTAGCAGTGCTTAACAGACAGAGAGGGCTGGGAAAGGCGTGGGGTTCCTCAAGACAGGCAGGAGCAAGGGCATGAGGGTGACAACCAGAGCTGTCCTAGATTGGGTACCCCATCTGTGTCCGCTTGTGCTGGGAGCTTGCCACTGTGGCCTCAGTTCTCACAGTCGCCCCGCCCCATGTGCTGAAATGTAGGGAAGATGTGAGCAGGGGCTTGACAGAGGAGCAGAATTGCTCCGGGTGGAGAAAGGGGTCATGTGGGGCAAAGACCACCATGTGGACATCATGGAATGACCAGCCACCCCTCATGTTGATGAATGACCTACAGTGAGGCTCCTGGTCTCTGCCAACCTCGCTAGTTTGGGCTTTACAGGGGAAAACCAGGGTTGACATGGGTGTTCCCAGGTAGCAGGGACCTCAGACCGGGCGTTAACGAGCAATCCCCTTGCATACGTGCAATGATCCGGCCTTTGGGACTTTTCTTCCGAAGTCCGGGGCATTTTGGACACATTTGCATGCTACCTTCAAAGAGCCTCTGATGTCCAGAGTCAAATAAAACGCACCAGTGCAAATCCCTGCATTTGTATTCAAAGCTGCCTGCCAGCCTGTGACACGTCTGAAAGATTGAACATTTCCCCAATCAATTGAGTCACAGCCTGGATTAGGAGAGAGCTATTTTCTCTGGGGAAGGACAGAGACGGTTCCATCAGGCCTGTTTTGTTCAGAACACGTATTTTTTGTGCTGTATGTCCTTGGGCTACGTCTCTCCTGTGTGGCCTGTTCCTCTGGTAGACTGTGACCGCATCATGGGCAGGTGACAAAGATTCTTTGCTTGACCACATTTTAGTCAAAGTCACGAACCTGCTGCTGGGCCCATCTATGTATTTTCTTTTTTTTTTAAACATATTTTTTTAAACATATTTTTTTAAACATATTTTTTTAAACATATTTTACAGAGAGAAAGGGCGAGAGATAGAAACGTCGATGAGAGAGAAACATCGACCAGCTGCCTCCTGCACACCCCCCACCGGGGGGATGTGCCCGCAACCAAAGTACATGCCCTTGACTGGAATCGAACCCGGGACCTTTCAGTCCTCAGACCAACGTTCTACCACTGAGCCAAACCGGTTTTGGCCATCTATGTATTTTCTAGTAAAATCCTGTTTTAGCAAGAACCCTGCCCAGTCAGTTTAACCAGAACCCTCCCCCCCTTCATATCTGATCACCTCCCCACCCCTCCACCCTCCCACACACACCCTCAGGGGATGTCTGATCACTCTGGCCTGCTGTCAGCAGAAATCCTGTGAAGTCCGATTAGCCAGAGTCGCCTTACAGCTGAGGTTTCCTCTTAGTAATTTCCCACCCGTTGCCTCACTCTGCTATTTGGCTGCGAGTGACCATTGCCTTTGGAGCCGAGCCCCGCATAGGCCTGCAGACCGAGGTCTGGTTTTCCCTGTTGCAGATTGTTTTTTTTTATTGCTTTAACTGCCGTCTGGTTCTGGTTTCCCTTGGACGCAGGACTGGGTGTCCAGTTGCCTGTCTCTCCCAACAGGGTGGGCATTGCAGGGCGGCCGTCTGAGGCTGTGGCCGGGAGGAAGAGCAAGGCCTTGGGAGGAAGAAGGCGGAGTAGGTCCCGGATGTGTCCTGGGAGACACCGGGGCAGTGACACCAGGCCTGCCGGGACCTGACCAGGGAAGGGAATGTGGAGGGTCTTTATTGGTCGTCAGGTGGCAAATACTGTTGACCAGCCCTTGCTGGTGGATTTTATGGCTTGTTTCTATGGTGACTAAAGATGATTAGATCAGGAGTCACCTGCTCCTTGTGGCTTCAGGCCCTCATAGGCCATTCTCAAAACTTCTTTCTCTTTCTTTCTTTCTTTCTTTCTTTCTTTCTTTCTTTCTTTCTTTCTTTCTTCCTTCCTTCCTTCCTTCCTTCCTTCCTTCCTTCCTTCTTCCTTCCTTCCTTCCTTCCTTTCTTTCTTTCTTTCTTTCTTTCTTTCTTTCTTTCTTTCTTTCTTTCTCCTTTCTTTCTTTCTTTCTTTCTTTCTTTCTTTCTTTCTTTCTTTCTCCTTCCTTCCTTCCTTCCTTTTGTTAATCCTTACATGAAGATATTTTTCCCATGGCTTTTCAGAGAGAATGGAAGGGAAGGAGGGAGAGAGAGAGAGAGAGAGAGAGACGGAGAGAGAGAAACATCGATGTGAGAGAGACATATCGATTGGTTGCCTCCCCGACCTGCCCTCACCAGAGATGGAACCCACAACCCAGGTACATGCCCTTGACTGGGAAGCGAACTCTACGACCTTCAGTGGGAGGATGGATGCTCTAACCACCGAGCACACTGGCCAGGGCTGCCTTTCTTTTGTTAACGGAAAAAAACATTGAAACCTGTAAAGAATTTTTTTGAGTTTATGTGAGCCAAACTGTTGACATATGCTGGGAAGCAGAACCTCAACGAACTGAGATAATGCTCCAGAGAATGGTGGGTTACATTTGTGTTTATACATTGCAATCAAAGGAGGGACATAGGTGGGTGACATGAAATTCATTGGTGACAGATTAAGGGGGTGGGATAAAGCAAATCGGAGGAAACCCTTGGGATTGGATAAAAAGTAAAACGATGGACACGTACTTAGGTGGGTGCAGGAACAATTAACATGATAATGAAGGAATTTGTGTTCTCGGTCCTGGCACATCTGGTTGTGCCCCAAGGTCTCCAGAAAAGGGGAAGTTACGAGTTACCCAGACTTTTCAAGGGTCTGTTATCATAGATGCAAAAAGACGGATAGGCTCAGTTAAGGTAAAGGTTGCCCTTGTCAGTGAAGATACTGACCTAGGGTGTAACTGCCCACCATAACTGCGTTTAATTAAAGTTTAATTTCAGACCATCCTCTGTGGCGACTGTAGGTCTCTGAGTTTGTAAGAGCACCACGCAGGCCTCCCCTGAGCCTGTCAGTCAGGTCAGCGTGTGGCCCCTTTCGTCCACACTTTCTTCACTTTAGCGCTGATCCTGAGCCTCGGGTGGGTCACTGGATCTTGAGAGCTGGTGTTAGGCTTGGTCCTCTGGGAGCAGGGTCAAGTCGGATCCAGATAAATTTGATTTCAGATGAGCAGTTAAAAACTGTTTTAGTTTAAGTATCTCTTCAATAGCGTTTGGGCATGTACCTATACTAAATATGACGTATGATATGGACGGAGAATGAGGTAAACTCCACCTGCAGTCCGAACATTCCTGAGCACCTAACCAGGCACCTTATATGGCCTGTACATCGAACCACCAGACAGCACCTGCCAAATACCCTAAGGCCCCCCCCCCATTCCTAAGTCCCTAACTATGTGCCTCATATGAAACCACCAATCAGCGTGTGCCAAGTTCCTAAGCCCCGCCCCTTCCATTTCCTCCCCTCAAAAGGCGTGCTCACCCCAGCACGTGTGCTCTTTCTCCTGGGAAGGCAGCCGGCAGGGGTCTTCTCCTTCAATAAAGCCTGCGTCCTGGTCTCCTGGTTCTCCTGCCCCTCGGGTTCATCTTCGATATATCATTTATCTAAAACTCAGAATTAATCGGGGCCCCCCTGTGGCTCATTTGCTCGGGCCGACAACCCTGCCAGCCTGGCACCCGGCTCAGTGCCCTCGCTCAGAGAAGGTGAACCATGATGTCAGCTGCATTGAATTTGATGCATCTCAGGCAAACACCTTCCTTTCAATACGCTGTCACGCAAACTCACGGTAGCTTCTTCCTCTGGTTCTGTGAAGTCTCTAAGTTGACCCACCAGTCCCCTTGGAGGTGGGTCTCACACTCGGGATCCAGCGTTTAACACCCTTCTGAGCAGAGGTGAGGGACGGGGCATTTGCGGGAGGTTCTGAGGCAGACAGGGGTGAGGCCCTCCCTTCGTGCACACGGCTTCATGGACCCCCCCTCCCCCCCTGAGGAAACATGATCTCATCCAACCTCTGGCTTTTCACGGTAGAAAGCCTTGTCCCAGAAAGGAGGCGGCTTGCTCAGCTCAGTAGTGGCGTGTGAATGGTATTTATTATCTGGATCCCATTTTTACTAATTGAGCTTACTCTGGATAGTAATAACAACAACTGGCTGGTCCTCTCAATGCTTACTCACACGAACAATAAATGCAACTTGCCTGGATGGCACGGCTCGGTGGTTATGTATCGACCCATGACCGGTTCAATTTCCTGCCGGGTTTATGGGCTCGATCCCCAATAGGGGATGTGCAGGAGGCAACCGATCGATGATTCTCTCTGGTTATTGATGTTTCCATCTTTCTCTCCCTCTCCCTTTTTCACTCTAAAATTAAAAAAAAACACACACAACAACAATAAAGGAAAAAACACAACAAAAAAGGATGGAGCACTGACATATGCTCCAACCTGGATGAAACATGAAAACGTGCTGAAGGGAAGAAGGCAGCCACAAGGAACCGCTTTTCCTAGGAGCGCGTTTTATGAACTGCCCTAAACTGTGGAGAAAGTAGACGGGTGGTTGCTTAATCCTGGGAGGCACTGAGATCGAGGGTTGTGGGAAGTGACTAACTATGAGTCCTAGGTTTCTTTTTGTGGGGGAGACACAATGTCCTAAAAGTACAACCCTGTGCATACACTAAAACCATGGAACCTTTTTATCATAGGCGAATTGTACCTTCGCAAAAAGTATCCACAAACATTCAATACCAGGGGCACAGAAGGAAAATGGATCATGAATATAACCAGCCAACCCATGGGAAAGGAAATACCTCACTCAACCTTACTCGTAAGGGAAATAGAAGTTGAAAGCACAATGAATACCACTTCTGCCTACCCAGTTGGGGGACATGTGGAACGAAGGGTGAGCACGCGGTGCTGGCCAGGCTGCAGGGAAACACTCAGTGGCCCGTGGTGGAAATCAAGACAGTACAACCTCTGGGGAGGGCACGTCAGCAACAACTGTCAAAATGACACGCCCACACCCGCTGCCCCTGTTCTGTTTGCCTTCAGACTTGGTTCACATGAGAGAGTGAGGCGTTAAGTATTTAAGCTCTGATTCTCCCCGGTTTCCTGATATATGAGACCAAAATGAATCCTACTGTGTTTCCCTGAAAATAAGACATCCTCTGAAAATAAGACCTACTTCATGGAAACATAATGCATCCCCTGAAAATAAGACCTAGCGCATCTTTGGGAGCAAAAATTAATATAAGACACTGTCTTATTTTCGGGGAAACAGGGTAACTATGTAATAATCTCAGCATTCCCACATCCTATTCTCTAGGTCTCCCCATATGTGTGTGTTGTAGCATCATTATGTCCATCCAAAGGAAAAGAGCTACAGAGATGATGGCACAGCCGAAACCGGTTTGGCTCAGTGGATAGAGCGTCAGCCTGCAGACTGAAAGGTCCCAGGTTCAATTCCGGTCAAGGGCATGTACCTTGGTTGCAGGCACATCCCCAGCAGGGGGTGTGCAGGAGGCAGCTGATCGATGATTCTCTCTCATTGATGTTTCTAACTCTCTCTTCCTCTCTGTAAAAAATCAATAAAATATATTAAAAAGAAAAGAAAAGAAATGATGGCACCTCCACATACCCACACGGGGAATGGGGAGGGGCTTTCCAAAGGATGCTCAGTATGTGCCGATGAAGAGCGACCTCCAAGACAACTTAGGTGTCCTGGGTAGGAAATGCTACCCTCTGTGCAAAATTTTAGAAAAGTACTTTAAAATATACAGAGAGTGTCTGGAAAGACACGCAGAAACTGACAATTGCTTCTGTCGCTGAGATCTGGGTGGCAGAGGGCTGGGGCGAGTCTTACTGTTCCCCACATCCTCTTTTTTTACCTGGGGGCCACGTGTTCCTTCACCTGTCCACATGGTAACCAGAACAAAGGACGCGGTGTCGGGGAGATGGCATACCCAGCAAACGGGACCCTTCCTTTACTCTCACAACTCCTGGGATCGAGAGCTGCTTCCAGACACGCAGCTTCCCCAGAACCCGGAGGCCGGATGTTAGCTTGCTGTGTGCCTTTGGGCCGGCCACGTTCCCTCTCTGAACCTCAGCTGGACCGCCTGGCAACCCCAGAGCCTTCCGGACCCCAGGCTCTGCTCCCGCAGGCCCACCACTACGAGACTCACTCCACCGCCGCTAGATGGCGTGCTGCCTGTGCTGCTAAAGGAGAGGCACTGTGGGTGGGCCATCCAGCTCTTACTTTTTATTTTAAAATTAATTTTGTTTATTGATTTTTTTTGAGAGAGAGAGAGAGAGAGATCAATTTGTTGTTCCACTAACTTATGCATTCATTGGTTGCTTCTTGTATGTGCCCTGACCTGGGATCGAACCTGCAACCTTTGTGTATAGGCCAGGGCCCACCTATCGCTGACCCGCAGAATCATGAAGGTGCATTTAGAAAATTCAAGCTCATCGCCGAGGAAGTTCAGGGCACAACCTGCCTGCCTAATTTCCATGGCGTGAATCCTACCAGCGACAAAATGTGCTCCATGGTCAGAAAGGGCAGACCGTGATCGAAGCTCATGTCGACGTCGAGACTACGGGTGGTTGTTTGTTTTGTTGATTCTGCGTCGGTTTTACTAAAAAAAAAACACCCACAGCAATCACATTCAGAAGACCTCCCGTGCTCAGCCTCATCAGGCCCCCTGCCTCCGGAAGAAGGTGGTGAAAATCATGACCCGAGAGGTGCAGACAGATGACTGGAGAGACGTGGTCAGCAAACGGATGCGAGACAGCACTGAAAAGACCCAGAGCGGGCGCCAACCTATTATCCGCCCCGTCAGGTCCTTGTTGGGAAAGCCAAAATGCTGAGGAAGCCCACGCTTGAATTGGGAGAACGCATGCAGCTTCATGGGGAAGGCCTCAGTTCTGGAAAAGCTGCTGGGGTGAGACAGGCGTGAAAGCAGAATGGGCTGATGGCTCTGAGCCTCAACTCCAGGAATCAGTTTAAAATTCAGGCTTTTATTGGTGACAAATTAAAAAAAAAAATCCTATTTGTGAAAAATAACCTTGAGTCACCTGAGGAAATCTAAGTAATAAAAACCCAGTGGTCATAATGCTGTTAAGGCCAAAGACCGGTCACTAGGAGGCTGCGCTTGTGTGCGCATGGCAAGGCGCATTGTGGGTGGGCGGGGCTGTGTGATTTTTGCACGCCGGGCTTCTAGTTTTAACATAAAAAAAGCAAACACATGCTATTATTGGCCATGGCAGGGTATGTGATTCAAAGAAGCAGAATAGCTGAGACCGGTTTGGCTCAGTGGATAGAGCATCGGCCTGCGGACTGAAAGGTCTCAGGTTCGATTCCGGTCAAAGGGCATGTACCTTGGTTTGTGGGCACATCCCCAGTAGGGGGTGTGCAAGAGGCAGCTGATTAGTGACTCTCTCTCATCGATGTTTTTGACTCTCTATCCCTCTTTCGTCCTCTCTGTAAAAAAATCAATAAAATATATTTATATATAAAAAAAGAAGCAGAATAATAAAAAAACAAGAGAGAGAAAGAGAGAGGGGTTGGACTGAGAGCTCAGCTTCTCTGAGGTCAAATGGTGGAGGATGCAGTCAAGTGTCCTCAATCAGGGTGGGCTGGTTTAAGAGGTTGGGGGGATCCCAAGCCTGGCGAGAGGTTTGCCTCCCTGTCAGTTTTGGGATGCCTTGGCCGGGCAGAGAGCCTTGAAAGGCACGGGATGTAGAATCAGGGTGGGCTGCTCTGTTGGTGTCTCTATTTCCCACCTGTGAAATGGGTATAACAGTCACCGCTGGCCTGGCCAATAAATGACAGGCAGTTCTCTTAGCAGTCTGTGTCCTTGACACACTGAAGGGCCAGTAAATGTAGCTGCGGTATGTACGAAGCATGGAGACACTTCCTCTTCAGAGGGCACCTTCTCCCGGGATGGACATCCTGGCCCAGAGCCCGGACAGGGGCCTGAGGGCTTCTCGGAGGAAGCAGTTCGCCCGGCGGAGGCTGCAGTGTTCCAAGCTGTTTTCGGGGATGGAGCCGATCACCGCTGAGCTCAGAAGGTATGCCCTGGCCATCTGATGCGGCCGGTTCCCAGATTTTTTCTTTTTATGGGGACTTGGGAGGAGAGCGCTGCGCGTCGTTGCTTAAAAAGTGGCTCTGTTTAAATATTACAAAATGTAAACTCAATGGAAGAAGAAGGGAGGATGGCCTTTTTAAGAAGTTTTGGCCAAAGCCGGCGTCTGAAGCGGCTGGAAACCAGCAGGGCCTATTCGTGTGTAATTTTTAGCGACTCTGAGCACAATGACCTTTTCTCCTCCGCAGCGGACGGAGGTGGGCTGCAGGGGGCGGGGCAGGGCAGTCTTCTCCTGCGGGGAAAATGGGCCCGTGGGAGGGCCGTCAGGCACCTCCGTGTGCTACCTCCCCGCCGAGTGGCTCCCCGAGCCTGGACCAGGGGCACCCTCTTTCCCCCCACAGAGGGCTGCTTGCTCACCCCAAGCGCCTGCGCCTTTTCGATTCCACCCCAGGGGGGTGTGGGGGCTCCCAGCTTGCCTTAGCCCTGGGAGGGTGGGGTGGACATGGCTTTTCTCCTCTCCTCGACCTTTGCTTGATGTCTGTCCTTGCAGCAACACCCCGTGGGGCCTGGTGTTCGCTTGTCACGTCCGAGCTCCTGGAGACAGACCTGGCTGCGGGCGGCGTTGGTGACGTCATGCCTGCAGCCGTTCCGGGCGGGCTTGGCAGAGGGTGACGGGAAGCATGGGTGGCCTCCCCGCCGACCCCCAGCCCAGCCGCCGGGACGCACTGAGGTGTGGGTGGGTGCTCGGCTGGCCTGGCTGGGCCGCGTTCAGTGCCTCTGCACCTTGTGTTTTATAAACAGCTTCTTTTTTTTTTTTTTTTTTTTAGATAATATTGGCATGTCATGAACCACGTGTATTGAAAATGTGGAATCTGCTGAAACCGGTTTGGCTCAGTGGATAGAGCGTCGGCCTGTGGTCTGAAGGTTCCCAGGTTCAATTCCCGTCAAGGGCATGTACCTTGGTTGCGGGCACATCCCCAGTAGGGGGCGTGCAGGAGGCAGCTGATTGATGTTTCTCTCTCACTGATGTTTCTAGCTCTCTATCCCTCTCCCTTCCTCTCTGTAAAAAAAATCAATAAAGTTTATTTTTTTAAAAAAACAACAATGTGGAATTTGATACATTTCTTTGTATGTATGTACCTAGAAACTATCAGCATGGTCATGATCATGGAAGTCCCTATCACCCCAAACCTTCCTGTGCCCCCCCCTTTTTTTAATAAAAAAATATTTTAGTGATTTTTTTATAGAGAGGAAGGGAGAAGGAGAGAGAGCTAGAAACACCGATGAGAGAGAAACATCAATCAGCTGCCTCCTGCACACCCCCCAGTGGGGATGTGCCCGCAACTAAGGCACATGCTCTTGACCGGAATTGGACCCAGGACCCTTGAGTCCGCAGGCCGACGCTCTACCCACTGAGCCAAACCAGTCAGGGCCCCTGTGCCCTTAAAAAAAAATTTTTAGCAATTTTTTACAGAGAGGAAGGGAGAGGGATAGAGAGTTAGAAACATCAATAAGAGAGAATCATTGATCAGCTGCCTCCTGCCTACCCCCCAGTGGGGATGTGCCTGCAACTAACGTACATGCCCTTGACCAGAATAGAACCTGGGAACCTTCAGACCACAGGCCGACGCTCTATCCACTGAGCCACACCGGTTTCAGCCCCTGTGCCCTTTTAAACGCCCCTCCTGCCACCCCTCCTCGGCCCCCGGGGACTGCTGTCTGCCCCTCGGGGCCAATTTACACCCTCCTCGGCTTCACAGGAGTGATCTCCCGCAGCCGTCCTTTCTCCTCGCCCCCTTCACGCAGCATGGTGGCTTGGGACTCCGCGCTGCACGGGTCACTGGTTCGCTCCTGCGTGCTGCCGAGAGGGAGGGCGCCTTGGCACGGACACCCTCAAGTGGTTTATCCATTCACCTGCTGGTGGACGCTTGGCTGGTTTCCAGTGTTCAGCTGGTACAAGCTCGGAGCTTGTGCTGCTTCTGAAACAAGGCATGGAGCTCCTGGTTCCTCAAGCCCCTCCAGCGCTGACAGCTGCTGCCCACGTCTGCGTGGCTGGCACTCCTTACCTCACCCCGCCTCACCCCCCCGCGGTGCTCACGTTGACCCTGACCCTGGGGTCCGAGGGCAGAGGATGGGCCTGGTCAGGACCTGGGGGCTTGGGGCACTGCACTGCCCAGGACTCACTCTGGCCCCTCAGCCCAGCGGACCTCACTCTGGGGGGTTTGGAATTAGCAAGGGCGACCTGACTGGCCCCTGAGTCCCCGCCGTGCCCGTCCAGGCTCCGCTGAGCGCCTCAGGGTGGGTGTCTGCCTGAGCCCAGGCCTCATGCCCTGCTGGTGGGCAGAGAGCTGACCCTGCATTTCACAGGCCCCGGAGCCCTGGCAGGTGGGGTGGAGCTGGTTCTGGACCCCCTCTCCCTCCCTGCCTCCCAGCAGCCTCAGCTGTGCCCTACTTAGACCCCGGGAGGGGTCTGCCCATCTGTTCACCACGCTGGGCTGGAGGGGGCAGGTGCAGCAGATTCGCACGGCGTGTCCGGTGCCAGATCCGGAAGATTAATTCCGGACCGCTCAGGTCCCGGGAACACTGGGGCGGCCTCCCTCCAGCCTGAGGTGAGCACACCAGCCTGCGGCTCCCTCCGGGGTCAGGAAGGACTGTGCTCAGGGCTGCCCCGTCTTCCAGAGGCCACCGAAGCGGCAGCTGGCTCCCCAGCTGCCCGGAAGGGGGGACCCTGGGAAGGCGAGAAGATGGTGGCGGCGAGCCAGGGTGTGTGGGACCAGCGTGGAAGGCGAAGCACACAAACTGGGGGTCCAAACCTGGTCCCGCCACTTCCTGGCCGGGTGACTTTGGGCAGGTGATGGGACCCCACCCCCATCCCCCCATGAAGCCGTGTCCTCAGCAGGCGGTGGAGACAGCTGTGCTGCTTCCCCAGGCCGTGCTGGGGCTCTGGAAACACACCTGGCCCAGCTCCTGGCTGAATAAATAAATACTCTTTGCTGCACTTCCTCCAGCACCCCCTGACCAGGGGCCCGGGCTGTCAGCCGGCTTCCTGTGGCAGATCTCACCTCTTGGGGGCCATCCCGAGTGCCCAGTGATGGCCTCCCGCCTCCTCCCCTCGGGGGACCAGTTGTCTGAGAGAGAGGGGGCTGAGGCTGAGGGGGGAAGGCGATGAGAAGGGCAGTGCTCAGCTCAGGAGCAGGGGGAGGGGGGTTGGGGTTCGGGCTGGGCTGAGCTGAGCTCAAGGAGGAAGCCCAGATGAGGTGGTGGGGGAGGGGGAGAAGGCTGAGGCAGGCAGGGAGACACCTGCTTGCAGGAAGTGCAGATTCCCAGCCCAGGCCGCTGCGGACTTCCTGGCAGACCTGCACCCGGGAGCCTGGATTAAACAGACACGGTCGGAGGGGGCGGGTGCAGATGAAAGGGAGCGGCCTGGAGCTGGTTCCAGGGACAGTTCGCCGAGAACATGCCGGAGTACATGTCGCCCTGAATTAAGTGTCCTCTGTTTGGGCCCTTTCTCTTTGATATCCCCATCAAAGGCCTGAATCGTGGCACAGAGAGCTGGATTATCAAACCGGAGGGTGACGTGAGCTGGGAGGGAGCGGGGCAGACTTCATAACGGAGCCCGCTCCGGCACCGGGAGCGCCATCCAAAGCCAGGAGCCAAGCAGATGAGAGCTAGTGGCCCTGAGTCAATGCCAGGCTGCACGGACGGACGTTAACAAGAGACACTGCCCGGCTTCAGGGCAGGAGAGGCCTGGCTCAAAGGCACATGGAAGGCACAGGCTTGCCAAAACCGGTTTGGCTCAGTGGGTAGAGCGTCGGCCTGCAGACTGAAGGGTCCCAGGTTCGATTCCGGCCAAGGGCATGTACCTTGGTTGCGGGCACATCCCCAATAGGCGGTGTGCAAGAGGCAGCTGGTCGGTGATTCTCTCTCATCGATGTTTTTAACTCTATCCCACTCCCTTCCTCTGTGTAAAAAAATCAATAAAATATATTTAAAAAAGAAAAGAAAAGAAAGGCACAGGCTTTTTCCTCTGACCCTGACGTTTGCTGCTGGACGGATCGCACAGTCAAGGACACAGAGCTGCCCTCACACCTCCCGGGCCGGGATGGACAGGCAGGAGATCAGAGAGAGGAGGGAGGGTCCTGTCAATCAAGACGGCCTGACCTGTTAGGGAAGCTGCTGAGCCCATTCTTGCTTTGGGGCGGCGGGGAGGGGGTCGGCGGGAGGTGCAGGTTGAGCTAGCTGCGCTCCAGGTGTGGACATACAATGGGAAGTGCCTGGGCTCTGGCAGCTCTCCCAGCCCCTGGCTTCCTCAGACGAGCCGTGACGCCATTGGCCTTGGGGGCAACGCTGAGCCAGGGGAAAGAGCTGCTAGATGGTCCCGCGTACTGGAGTGGGAGGGTCTGGGTGGAACGGGGTGTCTCAGAGGGTCCTGGCTGGGGCCTTGCCACTTGATAGCTGTGTGACGTTGGACCGGCCGCTCAGCCTCTCCGAGCCTCACCTTTCTCATCTACCAAAGCGAGGGCCACGGCGCCTGTCTTGTAGAGAGGTTGTGAGGTTGATTGGGTGTTATGCGCACAGCAGATGCTCCATAGCAGCTTCCGCTTTCATTCTCTGGCGTCCCCTGTACCTTAGGAGAGGAGCTGGCATTACCGGTACAGCACCCCCAGGTGGCCAGAAGTTTCCTTAGAGCTTTTCCTGGTCTGGAATGAGGGCAGGGATGAGAGTTCTAACTACCATGGCGTGGCGTGCAAGGCAAAACACAGCAGCCCCCCCAGGTTTCCCAGGTTGAACCTGTGCCATCTAGGACGTGCCTCTCAGACCCCAGCGCTGGGGCCAGCACCAGCCCAGGAAGCCGCTCCGAGCCAGTGGCCAGACCAGAGTGTTCCGTCGTCAGGGGTGACCTGGTCACATGCTCCCTCTCCAGGGAACCAGACCTGTGGGAGAGGGTTGACCTGGGGAGCCGGTGTGGGTCAGAGGCACGACCTTCCCCCCGGGAACTGAAGGGCAGAGGTTGCTGGCCGGACACTCTGCTGCCCTTGGTCCTGAGCCCGGAGCTCCGGGCAGGGCTGGACTGGGCCACGTGGTGAAGCGGGTACAGTATTCATACCTCCGTGTCTTCCTGTGCTAATGGGTTCTGTGAGCCATGTCCGCCTGGGGGCTCCCCAACCCATGGGATCCAGTTTGGCAGGCGGCGTGGGACACCCGCTGGCCAAGAGTGACTGGGCTGTGCTCCCAGGAAAACGCCCGGTGGCCTGGCCAGCCCGGCTCAGAAACAGAGGTGACCGTGGGACAGACCCCACTCTCAGGACCTGGGTCTTCCTGAGCTTTGGTGCTGTTGTCTGCAAAATGGGGTGCTTCTTCCTCACCTAAACCCTCAGAGGCGTCCCCTGGTTAAAGGAGAGACCGAAGTGAGAGAGCTTTGTAAGCGGCGGATGCCACGGGTGTAGACCCTTGGGGTGTTCCTGACCGGAAAGGTCGTGGGGGTCAGCTCCACCGCAGCCCCCTAGCCTGAGGGGTGGCACCGCTCACAAGGCCCTCCCCCCGCAGCTGGGGGGCCGAGGGGCAGAGATGTGAGTCTCCCCATGTTTGTCCCCGCCTGGATGTGGGAAATTTCCAGCCCGAGAATGACTCAACTCCAGAGATTAGCAGCTTTCATCTGAAATCAGAGTCAGAGAAGGCGGGGCCCCGCTGTGTGTGTGTGTGTGTGTGTGTGTGTGTGTGTGTGTGTGTGTGTCTGTGTGTGCGGTGGGGAGGGTGGAAAGTCAGGCTCTCTGGATACTAATCCTGGCCACACCATTATCTTGCTTCATGACCTTGAACATCTCACTTCCTCTCAGTAAACACCAATCCCTTCCTTTGAAAATCAGCAGCCGGGCCAAGGGCCCAGAGGAGTGTGTGCGCGTATTCCTTTGCAGGCCTTGCCAAAGGCGGTGGCAGTGCCTGAGGCTGTCGTCCCAGCATCACTGCCTCCCCCCTTCCTCCCCCCCCCCCCCGTCCGGGCAAGGGGAAGGGCACTGTGCCCACTGTAGACTGGGTTGCTCAGGGGCCTCGTGGAAGATGGAGTCGAACGGCTTGGGGAGCGAGAGGGGGCATCAGCTGCTCCGTGATGCGTGCGCTGGGTTGGCGAGGCCAGCAAGGTCAGCTCGGGCAGTGCTATTTCCTCTCGCACGAGGTCCTCTCCTGGCCCACGGTCCCTGGCTTCCTAGGATGAGTTGTGGGATGCCCTTGGGCTCGAGGCAATGCCGGGCCTGTAGAAAGAGGCCAGGTGGCCCCGTGCACGGGATGGGGAGGGTCTCGGTGGAACAGGGTTTGCTAGCTGCCTCAGAATCGGTCATTTCTGAAAGGTGACAGGAGACAGCCTCCCCTCTCACCAGCGTTCTGAATGAGAAAGGATGTGTCCTAAGAAGCTAGCCCTGTGAGTTCCTCTGCGGATGGCAGGGACCGGCCTGGGGGCAGGGCACAGGGAGGTGGGCGAGAGCCGGTGGTTCAGGGCCATCGGGCTGGGCTCACATCCCAGCTCCGCCACCGACCCGCTGTCCGATCCTGGCTCTGAGCCTCCGTGTGAGCTGACACATAATTGAGAATAAAATATGTATTTGGTAATGTCATGGCCTTCAGTTATGGAAGGGCTTCTAAACGAAACTTAAAAAAAAAAAAGAATTTATCGAGGGGGAGGATCGGCCTTCTCTCTCCATCAGACAATGAGATTTTGATAGATCAGCGCTTCCCAAGACGTGCTCTGTGGAGCACAGGCCCCGAAGGGATGCCGCACACACAGAGCGTCTGGCGTTGGGCACGGGTGTGGGTGAGGCTGAGGGGAGCAGAGGGGACCAGCTGTGCTGGCCGCAGGGTTTCTCAGAGCCTCTAGAAGCGAAGAGGCCTGGTGGGGCTCCATGCATGAGTGACAGGTACGGTGTTTCCCCAGCTTCATGTGACCGGGAACCCTTTCACACCCTGGGGCACATCTGGGAAGAGTTGTGTCGTAGGCCTCTTTCTGTCTTGGCTCCCAGGACGCTTTTGTCTCCGTCTGATGCTCACACAGTCACCACAGCAGCTGGGATCTTGGTATATTTATACACCCCCCCCCCCCCTGCCTTTTGCAGTGCTGGTTTCTAGTTTTGCATTGCTGTGCATATACACTGAGTGGCCAGATAATTATGATTTCTGGACGCATAATAATTTGGCCACTCAGTGTATATCCTATATAATAAAAGGCTAATATGCAAATTGTCCCCTCTACCAGGATTTTGACCAGCAGGCAGGCTGGCCAACCACCCATGTCCCCTTCCCCTTGCCAGGCTGGCTGGACCACACCCATGCACAAATTCATGCACCGGGCCTCAAATACACACACACACACACACACACACACACACACACACATTAGAGGCCCGGTGCATGAATTATTATTATGGCCAGATTATTATGCGTTCAAAGATGATTATAATCTGGCCACTCCGTGTATTTTGTAGTGCAGGATGCCTCAGATACTGTGTGTAAGTGAGGAGGGTGGGATGGCACCACCTAGAGATACAGAGCCCACGCTAGGACCACGGGCAGTTCTGCGCCCGCAGGGGCTAGGCAGGGGCTGGCATGCAGCTCACCGCTGCTAAATTCTGGTCAACCCTTGGAAGATCGTGGTGAGTGCAGCCCTTCCGGGACCCCTTTGAGCTCGGATTATTCTGTCCTGGGTGACGAAGAAAGGAGGGCAGCCGTAGCCGGTTTGGCTCAGTGGGTCCGGGGTCAGCCATGGACTGAAGGGTCCTGGGTTCCATCCGGTCGAGGGCACATACGTTGGCTGCAGGCTCGTTCGGGAAGCACGTGCAGAGGCAACCAATCAATGTGTCTCTCTCACATCCATCTTTCATTCTCTCTGTCTCTCCCTCTCCCTTCTGCCACCTCTAAAAATCAATGGAAAAATATCCTCAGGTGAGGATTAAAAAAAAAAAAAAAGAAAAAGAAAGAAAGAAAGGAGGGCAAGTGTCAGCATGTCTGTGTCCGGCAAGGACTGTGAAGAGAGTAAAAGCAGCCTGTGCTGACCTCAACAGTGACGTCATTCCCGCTGGCGCCGCACGGAGAGAGACGGAGGCCATTGGGCCAGGGAACCCTGGCGTTTGACGAGGTGCCCCAGGTGCGGTGAGCCACCAGGAGCTGGGGTCCCCCAGGCCAATGAGAGGCACGGCCCAGGAGCCTGCCTGCAGCCGCTGGGAGCGGCCAGGAGCACATGTCCTGCCTCCTGGAGGGGTGGGGTGTGTGGTAGTGGTGGTACAGGTGCCCCCGCTTCTTCCTTTGGTCCCCGAACCCCAGTAAGTAGGTCTCTCTCTCTCTATCTTTCAGTTGACCTCTATGGGCAGGGGGAAGACTGGAGAAAGTGCCCCCACCCCTTTGTTTCTCCCTCCAGTGTATTTCAATCTGCAGGGAGCACTGGCGGGGAGAGAAATAAACGGAGTGGGTGGCGGCCAGCGTTTCATCACATGAGCCAAAAAGGAAAGGCTGTGGTAGGGGTTAAGTATTGCCTCATGAAAGAGAGCGGTGGAGGGGCATGCGGATAGGTCCGGGGGTGCAGGATGAAAGGCATTCCTCCGGGTTGCCCTCGGCAGCATCTCGAAGCCACTGGCCAGCTGATTCTGGGGGGTTGGGACCAGCGGGGACTGTCCTGGACTCTGGGGTTCAGCCCCAGGCCACGTTGTCCCTCCAGAGAAAAATGCACCTCGAAGGGGCTTGTGAGGTGCCTCCCTTGGAGAGAGACATTTTTGTGCTCACCAGGCCCCGGCCCCTGGAAGAAGGGGTGCCGGAAGAGGGTACCCCCCACTCCGGGCAGACCGAGGCCGTCGCTGTCAGCTGGAGTGTGCGCGTGTCCATCGGGCTCCGAAGACTCCTGAGAAGGGGGAGCACTGCACTTGGAATCCCCGGTTCTGGTTCCAACCCTGGCCCCCAGCCCCCCACTCATTGCTGTGTGACTCGGGGAAAGTGACTTGCCCTCTCTGGGCCCCAGTTTAAACTTTTAAAGGGGAGAGTTGAGCCAGGTGATTTCTTTTCTTCCAGCTGTTCCTGGTGAAACAGAAAACCCGGGTCTGGGAGGAAACCACCAAAGGGAAGCCAGTATTGTCCCCGGCCTTCTCCCTAAGACCATGGAAGCAAAGGGTCTGGTCAGCCCAAGATGCATCAGCCGGTGCGTCTGTAGGCCCCGGCGGGGCGGAGTGTGCCAAGAGGCGTGTGTGCGCGCGGGCCAGCAGGCGGCCGGCCCCGGCAGCTCTCAGGGCACACGGGGACAGAGGCAGCCGAGCCTGAAGCTGGTCTCCATGGACAGTATTTATTGGACGCCATTCTCGGTGTGAAGACAGATAGGCAGCAGGGTCTAAAGGGAGGCCGAGGCAGCCGCAGCCTCCGGGGTCCGGGGGCTGCCCGGGGTGGGGGTGTGGGCGTGGGGCATGTCACCCACACATATTGCATATTCTGTGGCAGTGTGCCCAGGCATAAGGCATTGGGGAAGCAGAAAGGCTGCCTGCAGCGGGAGGGGGGGGAAGGGGAGCAACGCTGGCCGCCCGGGTCCCCCGGGGAAGACCCGGCAGAGACCGGGAGCCTGGAGACCGAGCAGGGCCTTCCAGCCCCCTTCCCCGCCGTCTCCCCGCAACTTTGGTTGTGGCTCCCTCAGGACGGACGGGACAGGACCCCTCGAGGGCAGGGTCACACACAAGACAGAGGGCGCCCCGGCTCCTCAGGCCTGCTCTCCTTGGCCCGTGGGCAGCCGGCTCCTCCCGCTGAGACAGGACTCACACACTCATAGGCCAGGCCAGACTTCTTCCCTCAAAGGGGGTCCCCGGAGGCGGGTCACCCCGAGGGTCCCCACTCCAGCTTCTCTGAAATGCCAGCGTGGGCCTTGCTGAGTGTGTTCGGGAGCTGGGACATGGGAACAGCATGCAAGGGCAGCGCGGAGGGAGGAGAAGCCTCCCCCCCCCCCCCCCATCCCACCTTGGACGCTGTCCCGAGTCGGTCGCCAGCTCCAGCGATGGGTCCCCACCCCCATCTCTGCTCTCCCTTTGGGTCTCTGGGTGGCAGGCGGCACGGGCAGCTGGCACACCAACTCCAAGCCCCCCACCCGGGAGGGAGGGGCGTGCCCGGCTGCAGCCTTAGCTCCTCTCTGGCCACTTGGGACACGGGCACCAGGACTGGCTGCGGGGTCAGGGATAAAGTCCCAGCCGGCTATGCCCACCAGCTCTCTAGCCCCGGCACCGGCTCAGACCTGAGGCCCGGGCCTGCTCCAGGCCCCGGTGCCCACACAAGGCCAGGGCACAGGGCAGGAGCGGGCAGAGGGACGGGAAGGCAAGAGCACTCCCCCTAAGAACAAGCGGCCTGGGTTCTGTGTCCCCTTCGCCCCCGCCACCGTGCCTTTTGCTGTCTGTGTCCCCTTGGACCAGTCCCATCACCTGTTTGGGCCTCGTGGTCATCGGGAAGATGTGGATGACCATCCCTGCCCGGGCGGCCTAGCTGGAGCGTTGAGAGACTCGAACGATGAATCTGGTCAGACCTGGTTTTCCAAGGCCACAGCTCAGTCCGGGTGTCAGAGCTGGGAACCGCGAGCAGCGGCCGGAGGGCGGGCAGCACAGTTTTCTGGGCCCTCGAGGGGAGTGTCCGTCGGAAGGCTGGGTGCCCTCCGCCCCTCTGGGCATGTGGCTGAAGGCCGCTTGGTTCTCACCTGCCAGCGGGAGCACCCTGGCCATTAGCTCTCCCCTCCCCTCCCTTCTCTGCCCGCCCCCTCCCTCCTCCCCCCTGTAGCCGGCCCGGCCCGGCTCCTGTCCTGTCCGCCTGCCCTCTGGGGTCTGGTTTTAGGGACTGCTGGGTTTCCACTTTCTCCATTAACTGCAAAGCCATGCAAAACAACACAGAAGGTCGTGGGGGGTTCGGAGACATGACTGGGGGGCGAGGAAAGGGGAGCAGACTGAGTGGGGGTGACCTGGACACAGACACCCTGGCTTTTGGAGCCGAGGGAAGGTGGGAGACCTGGCAGGACAGAGGTATAAATAGAGATGCAAACGTACACGGAACACGAAGTCCCCTCCGGGTTGGGGGAGGGGAGGGGGGCAGTCTGGGTACCAGCAGGGCCTCTGAGAACTGGGGGGGGGAGGGTGCTCCTCAGATTTCCAAGGGGACCGGAGGCTCCCAGCTTCTGCCTTCCCTCCCTGCTATCCCTCTCCCCCCCACCCTCTCCCTCAAGTTTCACATTTCTGGAATTTGCAGGGCGCAGATCGGGGCTCCAGGGTCCTCAGAGCCCCAGCTCCTGCTGGCTGGTGCGAGCAGGCACAGTCGGAGATGGGGGTGGGGGTGGGGGGGCTGGGGAGGGTGGAGAGGGGTGGGGTATCCCCCAGGGGCTGAAGGCAGCTGGGGGCGGCCCCCTCGTCCACCCCCCGCTGCTCTGCAGGGCAGGAACCCCGCCCAGGCCCACACTCCCAGCTGCTCCGGGCCCGCGGGCAGGCGGGCCGGCGGGCAGGGCGGGGGGCGTTCACACGGAGCTCCTGCGCTTCATGAGGCCCCGGAAGGTGGACAGGCTGTGCAGGCCGGTGGACACGGAGCTGATGGCGGAGCGCTGGGCCCCGCTGCACAGGCAGCGGTGCGAGGGCGTGTCGCTGTAGCGGCCGCCCCCGCCGGGCGAGGAGTGGCTCTGCTCCACGCACGTGTCGGACGTGGAGAGGTCCCGCGGGATGATCATGGGGATGGAGTACTGCAGCTTCTCGCGGCTCTTGTACCAGAGGCAGGAGCACATGGACTGGAAGTGCAGCACCTCGGCGTACACGTTGCGGAAGCCGCCGCCGCCCGCCCCGGCCCCGGCCCCGGCCCCGGGCCCGGCCGCGGCGGTGGAGGAGGCGGTGTCCGTGGTGTGCACGCTGCCGCCCGCGCCCCCGCCGCCCACGCCGCCCACGCCGCCCACGCCGCCGCCGCCCAGGCTCCCGCCCGCCTGGCCGTTGCGCGTGAGCAGCGCGCGGTGCTCGGCGTCGCGCTTCTCGTCCTCGGCGTTCATGGTCATGAAGCGCAGCACCACGAGGTTGAGGAAGGCGCCGATGACCGTGAGGCCCGTGAGGATGTAGACGAAGCTGAAGGCCACGTACTGCGGCTGCGTCTGCAGCGCCTGGTCCTTCTGCAGCGCCACGTAGTCGCCGAAGCCGATGGTGGTGAGCGTGATGAAGCAGTAGTAGTAGGCCTGGAAGAAGGTCCAGTGCTCGTAGTAGGAGAAGGCGGCCGCGCCGATGCACAGCGTGCTGATGCACGAGAAGAAGCCGATGAGCACCATGTTGGCCATGGACACGTCGGCGCGCCGCATGCCCAGGCCCCGCTTGGCGCGGTGCAGCAGGAACTTCACGAAGGTGTTGATGCGCTCGCCCAGGCTCTGGAACATGACCAGCGTGAGCGGGATGCCCAGCAGCGCGTAGAACATGCAGAACACCTTGCCGCCGTCCGTGCTGGGCGCCGCGTGGCCGTAGCCTGGGGAGGGGGGGCGGGAGAGGGTGGGGGGGGGAGAGAAACGGTGGGAGAGGAGAGAAAGCAAGCTCTAGGGGCTGCAGATTCCAGACACCTGCCCCCCTCCCTGCCTCCTCCTGCCCCCCCCCAAGTCCTCTGCCCTGCCCACACCCGCCCCACCTTGGCGAGGACTGCAGTGAAGGAAGCTGCCCCCTGGGCCAGCCAGCAAGTGGCTTTGAGTCAGGAGTTCTGCCTGGAGCCCCGGAGGGGTTAGGGCCCCGGATGGGACCGCAGAATACCTAGGCACAAGCGCTGGCCCTGTTACTAGGGGGGCTGTGTGACCTCTGGCAAAGCACCCCCCGCTTGGTGAACATGTTTCCTCATTTGTAAAATGGAATCTACCGGTCCTGGCTCTGCTTCCTTCCCTGGGCTAAGATATACATTGCTTTTAAAATATATATATATATATTTTATTGATTTTCCACAGAGAGGAAGGGAGAGGGATAGAGAGCTAGAAACGTCCATGAGAGAGAAACACTGACCAGCTGCCTCCTGCACACCCCCTACCGGGGATGTGCCCACAGCCAAGGTACATGCCCTTGGCTGGAATCGAACCTGGGACCTTTCAGTCCTCGGACCGATGCTCTATCCACTGAGCCAAACTGGTTTTCGGCTACATTGCTTTGTTAATGGAGTTATAAATAATGCGGGCAGGCTTTCCAATTTTCCCCCCTTTCAAAGCCTCATCAAAACGTAACCAAATGTTGCCTCTTCCATGCAGCTGTTCTGGATTCTCCGCAGTGGGAAGTGACCTCTGCTTCGAGGGGCACAGAACGTTCGGCTCTGACCCCCAGGGCCAACGTTACCAGCGCCCCCCACCCCCGACCCGTCCCCCAGGGTCAGCAACGACACCGATTCAGTTAAACACTAGCTGAGGGTGCAGGGTAGGCACCGCTGGCCCCTGTCGTGTTCCTCTCTCGTTCCTGCCCAGGGGATATGCCCACGGCACCTTCGACGAGGCAGGGCAGGATACGGGGTGCTTTGGTGCATGATCTGAATTAAAAATCTTTATTCTCCCACGGACTGTGTGTGTGATTTTTAAACCTCTCCGAGCCTTCGTTTCCGTATCTGTAAAGTGGGGCTGATCAGCAGGGCTTTTGGGGGTGAAATAAGGGAGAAGCTGTGTTTAACGCACTTCGCGCCTAGAGCCTGGTGTGGACCAAGCGCACAAGGAAAGCTCACTGTGATGAGTGACGAAGGAAGTGCCAGGTTGCCCTCCCCTTCCCCCTGGGCTGGGGGTCAGCTCAGGTCCAAGGAAGCAGGCCTCTCTGTCCGCCCCAGGCCATTTGAGTCTCCGAGCTCAGGGAGGTCTGGGGACAGCCGCTTGGGGTATGCGAGGCTGCGGGCTGCCCTCAGAATGGGGTCCCCTGCCTCCCTGACCCTGGCATCTAGCTGGTGGCCGTGTCACCCTTTGCCAGGGGCCTGGCCAGCTGAGCCGGGGCGCCCCCACGCCTGGCCTGCCCGCGTCTCGGCAGAGTGAGAACAGATTGTGCCCGCCAGCTCGGCCATGGCAGCCAGATTGCAACTCACCTCGACAGCTGGGCAGGCCCCGCGCCAGAGCTGCTTCTCACCCTGTCCTTCCCCGTCCAGCAGGCCAGTGCCACCCAGGGCGTGGGGGAGGGCATGGCGCTGCGGATGGGCTGGATCGGGGTTGGGTAGTGACCACAGGCTGGCTGGGTGACCGTGGGCAAATCCACCCCCTCTCTGGACCTCTCTTACCTTCTGCACTCTGGGGCCGAGCTACAGCTGTTAGTCCCTGCCCTGGCCGCCTGGCAGAGCTGTCTTCCGGGGTGGGGGTGGGGTGGGGGGGTGGAGCGGGGAGACTGGCTGTGAAAGCACTTGGACCCTGTGGCGTTTGCCACAGAAGCAGCAGCAGCAGCGATGGGGCTCCCCCTGGAGGTGGGGGCAGTCTCTGTGGGGCCAGGCAGCCATATCCCTCCATCAGGGAGAAGGCCCTGACTGGCCGCCACCAGCACCTCACCCTGTGTCTGTTCACGGGCTGTGATTTCTCCTGGCCCACCCGCCTGGCAGCCTCGTTGCCCATGGTGGGTTGCCCACAAAGTCCCCCAGTTTTCAGGGTGGGGGGCTCTCCCCCATCTGAATACAGCCCACGTCCCAGCAGACACGACGGCACCTCCCACCACGCATCTCTCACACTGTCCTCCTCCCCGCTGCCTCTCCCCTCCCATCCCGGGTGCCCCGCCTCCCTGCCCGGCTGACAGCGCCTTTCCCTGCCCACCCCCTGTTGAGTGGAGTGACGTTCAGAGCAGGCGGCACATCCAGGCTGAGCCAAAGGCTCTTACCAGGCTAGAGCCCCAGGCCTCACTGCAGCCCCGGTCCTGCCCAGGGTGGCTCAGTCTTACCTGTGGGGCCAGTGGCCCTCAGGGCCCCCCTCACTTCCCACCACAGGCTGAGGCTGAAGGCCTTATCTCTCAGGTACATTTTAAACTCCAATTCTCACGAACTTCCTGCAAGGCCATTAGTCTGACTCTCTCCACTGGACGGAGTAATTAAGGCTGGAGAGGGCTTCTGAGTTGGCCAAGGCCACCAGGACTTTCTGACTCATCGCTCACTCCAGTGCCTCGGGGCCAACGCATCCCCCAGGACGGGCGGCTGGGCTGGGGAGCTGGGGCCCCGAGAGGGGAGTGCTCCACTCGGTGCCTCATCCCCGGGCGGCGCCCGAGCCGGACACGGGCAGAAACAGCACCAGAAGCGTGATGCCCACGGCATCGCTCGCTTCTCCAAGTATCGGGCCCAGGGTCAGCACGTCTCTGCCCCTTGGCCTGGTCCGCTGGCGCTGGGTGAGAGGCCCAGGGAGCTGTGAGGACCCGCTGACGTGGGCTCCACTTGGAGGGGTGCCCGCCGGGGTGGAGCCACTCCCAGGGGACCCTGGGAGGTCTGGGAAGTGAATGGGAGTTTGGCAAGGCTTGTCCGCCCGCCAGCAGGCCCGCTGCCTGCCTGGTCCTTGCCCACATCAGGCCGGGGTTCACAGTGGGGAGGGGGGCAAACAGTAGCGCCCATCTTCTCCCTCCATCTGTCCTTGTGCGTCACTCATACACACAGAGGCTGCCCCCTCGGGCTCATTGTCTGAGGACCTCCTTCACCGTGTCCAGGGGACTGACCAGCCAGAACCCGGGCACCAACCATGAGACTGTGGCCGCTGACTCCCAGAGCGCTAACCAGGGCTGTCCACCGGCCTGAGTCCACCACTGACTTAAGGTGCTAAGGGCCTCTCGGTCAGATAGCTCAGCCCTTAGAGGGGAAAATGAAGGCCAGAGAGGAGACGTGACCTTCTCAAGGCCGTGCAGCCGGTGCATGGCAGAGCCAGGACTATACCCCAGGATGCTCAGTCCTAACCTCAATGCTCGGTTCTCTGCCCCCTGGCTCTGTGTGACCAGGGGTGACCCGTCCATTCCACCAGGCCCAGCATGTCCTGCGTGGGAGCAACTTAGCTAAGCCGTGGTCCTGGAACCTAGCTGGCGGCATGGGATTCACCCAAGGAAGCCGGGTGGCTGGACCAAAAAATTAATCATGTGTCTGGACATCAATATTAAGGATGGATATCATTCCAGTTCTTCTGTTTTCCTCCCTGCATCGCCGAGGAGCGCAGAGACTGGCTGAAGCTCTGCCTTCCAGGGAGGTGCAGAGGGCTGGGGGTCCAGCGTGCCTCTTAGTGGACTTTCTCTCCCTGTGGCCTATTTCCTTCTGGTCAAAGCACAAATGACCAGTCGGAGCCTTGGTAATGGCCGTGGTGGAACTGGGCTCAGCTGCCTGCTCCCCACCGACCTCAGAGGCCTGCCAGCCTGAGTGTCTGACCTGCACCCCTGGTCTAGCTGGCCACAGAGCCAGAACGCTGGCCACAGAGCCAGAACGCTGGCCGCAGCCTTGGGTGGAGGAAAGAGCCCGGGGCCAAGAGGCAGGAGACCTGGGGATCTGACTTGACCCTAACCACAGCTAGCTTTGTGTCTTGGGAGGACAGGGCCAGAGAAAAGGTTTCCACCCTTTTCCCTCACTATGGGTCTCTTTTATGATTTTTTCTGTTCACGCAGAGTGCACATTTTGAAAGATCTTATTTATGAAGTACAATGTGTTGATCAGCGCAGTGTAGCTGCTAACCAGAACAGGCACTGAATAAATGTGACAGCGGTAATTAATTACTTCCCATCAAAATTAATTAAGGACACACCTGCCTATCAAAACTTCTGATTAGCATGGGATAACTGATTTTATGAATCCGAATCAAGTTGTTGTTATCCTTTTGAAATACTGAAAATAGATATCTCTGTTTTCAGCAGGAGATCTCTGCAGTTCAGTGGCGTAGATGAGAGCACAGCCTCTGGAGCCAAACAGCTCTCAGGTTTGGCCAAGTGCCTCAGTTTCCATGCCTGTAAAATGGGAACAGTGGTGGACTTAACTCATAGAACTGCTGTGATGAGTTAGTAGACTTAAAATGCTTGGGATCCTGGGATCAATAAATTGGAATCTCTAGTATGAATAGTTTGGGGGGACCATCAAGATGAGATGGTTTTTAACGTTCCTTCCAGCATCCACATGCTATGATCAGAGTTTATTTCCCAAAGTTAATTTCCTGAGACACAGTTCCCTGGTCTGCAAATAGCTGCTGGGTGGGAAGAGTTGTTCGGTTAAATCCAGTGGGAGGGAGGCTGAACGTAACAGGAGCGGTTGTCATTTCATTGGTGTCGGCTGCCTCAGAGCCCACACGGGTTAACACGTAAGGTCAGTCATATTAACACACGTGGAACATTTCCCCACTTGTTTGACCTTCCACTGCTTTTCTGACAGCGCACGTTGCTGGACGAGGGTTCCCTAGAGCGTGGTTTGGGGAACTCTCCTCTGTAGCATCAAGAACTCGGAAGGTCCCTCTTCCAGGACCTCCGATTCTCCGATGTCCCTTCTCTGGTTGGCTCAGTCCTTCTATAGGTGAGGAACCAAGAGCCCTCGGCAATGCCTGGCTGGGTCCGTTTCCTGGCTCCCAAACACCTACTTATCTAAGGTAAACACGGGCAGCGCTGGCTGGGCTAATGTTTGCCCTGAGGGAAGACGGGTGGGTGGCCTGGGGCCGGAGGTGCTCAAAGGCTGATGCCGAGCTAGACGTGGGGAAGGGCCTGACCCCAGGGCGCTGCCTGGGCCTGGGGGGACCCCTGGAGAGGAGTGGGGGCCCCAAGGCTGGCTGTAAGACACAGCTGCCCCAGCGAGGGGCTGGGCTCTCCTGCTGGGCCTGCGCCCGCCCAAGCGGCACCAGGGAAAGACCCACCAAGGGTCCCCCGGCTCTGGGGGTGGCCGCAGTGGGGAGCCAGGAAGTGGGACTGGCGGCTCGAAGGGGCCTATGGGTGTTAAAGGAGACGAGGCAGCTGGTGGCAGAGTCGGGCCCTCAGGGGGGACGGAGGAGGCTGCCCTGCTTGGCGGACTTGGGGAGAAGTTAGAATCCAGCCTAGACACCACCTCTTCCAAGAACCTTCCGGGACCCTTCCTGGAGCCGGAGGGGCCTCTCTGCCTCCCCTGGCACGTGTGCCCTCAAGTTTGCAGAGTTCCGCGGGGCTCCGAGCTCCTGGAGGGCCGGCAAGTCCCCTCAGGGTCCCGCACAAGGCCTGGTGGGAGCAGCTCTCACCCCGGACAGACCCGAAGCCTGGGGTGTGGGTGGGAGAAACCTCCCCGTGACCCCCGGCAGGGGGAGGGGCGGCGGCCTTGGCACAGGGCCTGGGTGACTCACATCCCCTGCCCTCCCTGTGGCCCCATGCCCCTGCAAAAGGAGGTCAGCTTCAGCGCCCCGTAGGACCTCCCTCCCGCCCCCCAGGCCTGTGGTAGGCCTGGGAAACCACCAGGGCCTCGTGGACCCGGGCGGGGGGGAGGGGCTCGTGTGCAGAACTGGGTCTGGAGTTTGTCCCCTCCGGGCCAGAGCTCTTGGAAGGACAGCTCTGAAGCACAGCACCCTTCCTCCCTCCACCCTGCCCCTTTCTAAAGCCTCTCTTCCCATCTTCCCAGCTACTCTTTCAGCTCTTCTCCCCACGCCCCATGCCCCTAGCCCGTTCTCCCCTGACCCCTGGTTACCTCCCAGTCTTTCCAGTGTAGGCCCACCACTCTCTCTCTCTCCTCTCTCTCTACCACCCACAGGCGCCCCTGTTACTCTGACTCAGGGTCCTGAATGCAGAGCAGCCTTCATCACTCCCGCCCCCCACACTCCCCAGGCCCACAGGATTATGGAGCAGAGGGGGAGGGTGCTGGTGTCATGGAAAATCCCTGCGGCAGCCAAGGTCAGTGTTTGCAGACACAGCCTGGCCCGGAGCCAGGCCTGCCTCCCTGGCCGGCTCCCTCAGGCCTATCCCAGGGGCTGGCTTTGCACAGGGGCCCTCAGAGGCACCCTGCGGCTGCGCTGGGTGCCTGGGGCCAGGGGCTGCAGGGGCAATCAGTTCTGGAGTGTGGCAGACTATGTAGTTCAACGCGCTCATTTTAAAAAGGAATAGTGATGCATCCAGGAGATCAAGGACCAGCTTGAGGCTGGCGATGGGGCCATAGCAAGTAAGTAGACCCAGATGATCAAGCCACGGTTCCTTGACCTCAAAACACTTTCTGTCCCAAAGTGAGTCCGATGAAATAGCTCAGTGGAAGCACTCTGAAAACTCAAAGCCCTGAGCAAAGAAGAGGTTATTATAGCACAAATTGCACAAATGCATGGCAACGGTGGGAAATGTTTCAGGAAGAATTTAAGGCAGGGGCTGAGGGAGGGCTAGAGGTGGACAACTTCGGCTGGGGTATCAGGGAGGGCTTCACGGAGGAGGTGGTCTTTACCCGGAGCTGTGAAAGGTGGGTGGGAAACGCAGAGTTCTTCTGATAGAGGGAAGCTGCTGGAGCAAAGACACAATGCTAGGAAGACACGCGGCATGTTAGGGGGCAGACAAAATACACCTGTCTGAGGCTGGCGGACATTCCCACAGCTGGGGGGTCGAGGGGGATCAGCACACAGTCTCAGACAGGCAGCATCAAGCGCCTCCGAGAGCGTCTGGACCTGCAATGCCACTTCTAGGAATCTCTGCTCAGAAAATAACCAGAGAGCGGAACAAGGATTTATGAGCAAGGATGTTTATAGCAGTATTTTCATTTGAAAAATGGTAAACAGTCCTAATGTTCACCTATAGGGTTTGGTTAAACATATTAAGGCATATTTATGTGTTGGAATATTGTGCAGCCACGAAAGTGCTGTTCTTGAGAAATCTTTTAATGACATAGAAAACCACCTTAGAATGCTAAACAAAACTGGTAGGATGTAACTCTTTATGCATAATGGGATCTCATGCTGAATATACAAATATTACAAAGAAGTATACACACACACACACACACACACACACACAGAAAGAGAAGCTAGAAGGAAATATACTAAAAAGCTCATAGAGTTTATCTTTAAAGTATGGGCTCATGATTAATTTTTAAAATATATTTTATTGAGTTTTTACAGAGAGGAAGGGAAAGGGATAGAGAGTTAGAAACATTGATAAGATGCCTCCTGCACATCCCCTACTGGGGATGTGCCCGAAACCAAGGTACATGCGCTTGACTGGAATCAAACCTGGGACCCTTCAGTCCACAGGCTGATTGCTCTATCCACTGAGCCAAACTGGTTAAGGCTCATGATTAATTTTTAAAAAAATATGTTTTTATTGATTCCAGAAAGAGAGGAAGGGAGAGGGAGAGAGAGAGAGAAACATTGATGCGAGAAACATCCTGCACACATCCTACTGGGAATCTAGCCCCCCATCTCTGCGTGTGTCCTGACCAAGAATCGAACCAGCGACCTCTTGGTGCATGGGACATTGCTCAACCAACTGAGCCACATCGGCCAGGGTTCATGATTAATTTTAGTTTTCTTTTATATATTTAATATTTTCTACAAAACTCTATTACTTTTATAAGGAGAAAGTAATGACTCTTAGAAACATAACAACAACAGAAATGCTGGTTTCCTCGGAGCGGAAAGTTCATGGGTAGTGAAGGTTGATAAGGTGGGCAAGGGCTTTGAAGAGTAGGCACGGGGATTCAGACCTTGACTTAGCCGCTGATGGCTCCTGAGTAGGGAACGGACATGTCAAAGAGATGACTTGTCCTGGCATCCCTGAGCGGGGCTCGGCAGTGGGGGATGGGGAGCAGGATGATTCATTAGGAGGCCTCTGCATGGTCCATTGTCACGTGCTCAGCAGTGCACTGAGTTCAGGAGAGGAGAGGGGAGGGTAAAGAGGGAGGGGAGAGGAGAGGAGGAGGGGAGGAGAGGGGAGGGAATGGAGGAAGGGAAGGGGAGGGAGGAAAGAGCAGACACACAAAGTGTGAGATGCTCTTGTATGTGTGGGTTTGAACTGTAAATCCCCACGAAGGAGGGGATTTTTGTCTCGTTTGTTACCACCCTATTCCTCACACCCAGAAGAGTATGTGGCATGTAGCTGGCATTTAATAAATCTTGGTTGCTGAATGAGGGGACTAGGAAGGGGAGGCATCGAAGGTGAGCCTGAGGACTGAAAGGGGTGGAGGTCGGGACGATGGACAGAGCGCGAGGCCCAGAGTGGGCGGGGTCACGGAACAGGGCCCATCTGGGCCTGTGGGGTCTGCTCCAGGCCAGCCATACACCAGGTGGCCATGGCCTCGGCCCGTCGTCTGTCTGCGTCCTCATGACCAGCTGGACAGGGCATGTGTGAACTCAGGACTTCTAACAGATTGGATCTGGTGGGGTTTTAATTACATGAATGCACCAGGGACAGCCTGGCGTGGAGAAAGGAGTTCTACAGCCCTGCTGACGGTGGGCTCGGCCATCTGCTGAGATGCCAGTCTTCCTCTGAGCGCTTCTTGACAGCCTGCGACTGTAACTCCAGCATCTGTCTGGCTCAAGTCCTACACGCACACTCTCCGGCTTTTCCTGTTTTGCCCGGGGAGCAGAAGCAGGGGCCTGTTGGCATCTCCTTGCCAGTCTCCCCCTAACGTGTCTGACCTGCTCCCCGTAGGAAGCCATGTTGAGTCACGGGGGCAACAGTGGCCACCCCACAGACCCCTCTGGGCCGTCCCCTGTGTCCTGGAGCTGCCCCTGCCCGAGGCCGGCTGCCTGAGGTCTCACCCTGTGGGCGGTGTTACAGGGGTGGGGCCTGGAGGGCCACTGGTGCAGAGTGAAAGGGCACCCAGTCAGGAACCGGAGGCCGGGCCCCCCCCAGCGCTGCCCCGTCTTGCTGTGTAGGGCAGGAGTTGGCGAACTTTTCTTTCTTTCTTTCTTTTTTTAAAAAAATATATATTTTATTGATTTTTTACAGAGAGGAAGGGAGAGAGATAGACAGTAAGAAACATCGATGAGAGAGAAACATCTACCAGCTGCCTCCTGCACACCCCCCACTGGGGATGTGCCCGCAACCAAGGTACATGCCCTTGACCGGAATCGAACCCCAGACCCCTCAGTTCACAGGCTGACACTCTATCCACTGAGCCAAACCGGCCTTGGCCAAACTTTTTTTTTTTTCTATAAAGGACCAGAGAATAAATATTTTGGGTTTCGCAGTCCATGTGGTCTCTTGTAATTACCCACCTCTGCTTATGGTTAGTTACCAAGGAAGCAGCCACAGACCATACGTAAACGGACGGGAGTGTCGGGGCCCCAGTGACACCAGTTACAGAAGCAGGTGGTGGGCCACACTGAGCCCCGCGCCCGCGTTTGCTGAGCCTGCTGCCGGGCCCTTGTGGAGGCGTGCCGGCCCGCTGAGCCTCGATGTTCAGGGTAGGTTAGGAGGCTATTCCTGTGGACTACATTGCTAGCTCCCTGTTTCCGGGCCCATGCACCGCCCAGATGAGGGTGGTGAGCTCTGAGCAGGCGCGGAGCCCACTCCTGCCTGTGGAATCGGTGTCCACAGCTCTCCGGAGGCCACGGCTGCCTTTCCACATTTCTGGACACGGTTCATGTTCTGTTGCCCCGCCCCCAGCCTCCCATGGGCTTCTACGTCTTCATGGAAGCCCATCTCAAAAGTCACCCCCTCTGTGAAGCCTTCCTTGATCCCGTCCCTCCACCCCATCTAAACAAATCAGTGCTCCTAGAGCCCCCTGCTCACCACTCACCATGCTTCAAACAACCTCCGTTCAACCAGCAGACTGTTTTGAGTCCTTAGTATGTGCAGTGCTCTACGTTCTAGAACAGGGGTGGGCAAACTTTTTGACTCGAGGGTCACCATGGGTTCTTAAACTGGACCGGAGGGCCGGAACAAAAGCAACCTGACCATGCTGGCACTCTCATCTTGGGCTGCTGGTGAAGGAGCGGAGGGGAGAGCAAGAGAACCCTCCGCTCTTTCGGCTCCGCGGGCCGGATAGAACAGCCGAATGGGCCGAATCCGGCCCGCGGGCCGTAGTTTGCCCACGGCTGTTCTAGAATAATAGTAACAATGCCTGTGTTTCACATCTGCAGGTCTTTGTCCTTTACTGGCAAGTTCTATCCACCCTGCTGTCTGAGCTCACACCGCAATCCTGTAGAAGAGGTGTAGTCACTCCCATTTTACAGATGCGGACACCGAGGCCCAGAGACATACAGTGTTTCATCTCAGGCCATAATGCTAGACCCAAACTTGAAACGCAAAGGCAGTTCTCTTTGCACCGGACTCTTCCACAGGATGGAAGTCAGAAGACCTGGGATCTGGGTTCTAGCTTTGCCAGGTGATCGCAGGCAAGACCCTGTCCTTGGCTGGGCCTGGGGTTCCTTCTCTGGGAAATGGAGAGGCTGGAGGAGATGCTCTTGGGGCCCTGCAACGTTCTCAGGTTCTAGGCGCTCAGAGTGGCCATGCTCCCTCCTCCACAGACAGCGGAGAAAGCAGAAATCTCAGTGGGACTGTTCGGTCCCAGAGCCACGGCACTGAGCCTTGGGTACACGCTAGGCCCACAGCTGCCGGGGCCCACGTGTCTGTAGAGCTGTTCCAGTTGGCACGGAGCAGATGCTGTGGACGGGGTGAGAACCCGAGGGCTGTCCTCGGAAAGGAGGGCGGAGGGGGCGGGAGCTGGCCTAGTCAGCTCGGCTCCGAGTGACCTCCCTCCAGCCAACGCGGAGGGGCAGCGGGAGTCAGCTCTTAACATCGCGTCTCATCCGCGCACTCCTACGCGGACGCCCAGCTCATGACGCCACACGGAGTCAGGAGGAGATGGCGTCATGGCCCTACCTGAGCCTCCCAGGACCAAGACACAGGCCAGAGCATCCAGGAGGCCTTGTCAGTCCTCAGCTTCTCCCTGCTGACTGCTGATCCCCGAGGGGGCCCCGACCCCACCTCCATCGAGCCCTGGAGACCAGTCTCCTTGGGCTTGGAGTCTTGGCTTCTATTTGCTTTTGCTGCTTTTTCCTCCTTCCTTTTCTCTCCCTCCCCTTCCTCCTCATCTCCCTCCTTGTCTCATTTTGTCTTCTTAGTCTCCCTCTGAGCTCAGAGGACAGAGATGGCGCCTTGTACCTTTTAGTAACTGCTCAGTGGCCCGCAGTAGCCAGTAGGACTGGCGGCGGTGGGAGGAAGTAGTAACAATAGCAGTAGTAATTGTAGTAAATAAGAAAGCTCACATTTAGTGAGCAGCTAGGTGCCAGGCGCTGTCCTACGAGCATTTAGCCACAGTATTTCATTTACTTTTCACAAAACCTTTGTGAGCTAGGTATTATTTCCATTTTACAGATGAGAAAACCGAGGCACAGAAACTTCCCGGAGCCCACTCATGACCACACAGCTGGTGACAGCCTGAGTCAGGGTACCAGCTCAGGCCTTGTATAATCTAACCCTAACCGATGTTAGTTGATTAGATGCTGCGTGGTGGATGGCAGGTGCCCTGGTTTTCCAGCTGAGGAGACTGAGCCGAGAGGCTGGGTGACTGGGACAAAGCCATACGGGTCTGTGGCAGAGCCAGGCTCTCCTAAGCCCTGCTCCTTCTGTTCCACTTGCCAGTGGCTTCCAGGGCCTTGTGGACCCAGAGATTGGGGTCCACGGCCCATCAGAGTGGGACCTTCGTGAATTGCTCTCAAGGTTGTTCTGGGAAAGTGGAGGCACAGCTCGTAAGCTATCTGTCAAAGCAGGTGCTTTCTCCAGCTGTGATCCCTCCGCCTCCCCACCCAGGCCCTGCTCCCCGAGAGGCGGGCCTGAGAGAGCCCTGGGTCTCCGCCAGCCTGAGCCAGCTCCGAGGAGTTTGAGGGGGCAAAGGGGGGGGGGCGGGGAGGGACGGGGAGGGTATTGTAGAAATTGGCTAGTCTCAACAGTATTAGCTGAAAAAAATCAGTGAGATGAAAATGGCTCCCTTCCCCCTTAGCTTGTCTTAATTAATTAATTGAGCAAGCATTTCTTAAGCACCTACTTCTTTGTGCCAGGAGCTTGGCTAAGTGCTGGGAGGGGATGCCGAGACGAGGATGGCTCGGTCCTGCCCTCTGGGAAAACAGACAAGTCGGTGGGCAGGTGAGAGCAGACTGTCCCTGAAGCAAAGCCCTGTCCCAGGACGCGCTGAGCCGCTGCCAGAGGAGCCGTCCCGTGACGGTGGGGCTGTGGGCACCCAAACCAGAGGGAGTCAGAGCCGCAGCAACCCTGGCCGCGCCCTGTGGCTGGGAGCATGCAGCTCCGCTCCTGGTGGCCTTCGAAGATGGCCCTGGACACTTGGAAGCGTGGTTTAGGGCCGTGGTCAGCAAACTGTGGCTCGCGAGACACATGCGGCTTTTTGGCCCCTTGAGTGTGGCTCTTCCACAAAATACCACGGCCTGGGCGAGTCTATTTTGAAGAAGTGGCATTAGAAGAAGTTTAGGTTTAAAACATTTGGCTCTCAGAAGAAATTTCAATCGTACTGTTGATATTTGGCTCTGTGGACTAACGAGTTTGCCGACCACTGGGCCTGAGTGTCTGCACCCTTCCTGCCCTTTGGAGCTGTCCTTGCAACCACCCTAGTCCAGGGTGGGCCTACTTGGGCCACAGCGGATTGGGCCAGGGGTGGACTCCTGATCCAAGAGGACCCAGGATCAGCTGCCCTGAGCCAATCAGGCCATTTCTCCCCGACACTGTGATCAGAGGCTGGGAGCTGAGCTGCAGGGTTGTAAAGAGTCTGGTCCTAGCCAGGGCCAGCGTGAGCCAACATCGCATGCAAGTCAGAGTTACAAGGGAAGAGAAGCCAGAGTGATGGGGACCAGCAGGGACAGGGATGGTGCGGCCGGAGAGAGGGGGAGGGAGAGGCCTGGGCTTCGTACTGCGGGCTCTTTTTTTTTTTTTTTAAAAATATATTTTATTGATTTTTTTACAGAGAGGAAGGGAGAGAGATATAGAGCTAGAAACGTCGATGAGAGAGAAACATCGACCAGCTGCCTCTTGCACACACCCTTCCGGGGATGTGCCCGCAACCAAGGTACATGCCCTTGACCGGAATCGAACCTGGGACCTTTCAGCCCACAGAACAACGCTCTACCACTGAGCCAAACCGGTTTCAGCGCACTGCGGGCTCTTGACCCCAGCTAAGTGGTGCTATTCCTGTCTGAAGTCCCTTATTTGCACTGGTCCAAGGAGGCACTGTGCCCCCGCTGAGCTCTGGCCACTCCCGATGGAGGGCCCAGGCTCCCCGCACGGCATCTGGGCGAGCAGCACAGCAGAGGCCCTGGCTGGGTTTCGGGGATCCGCCCGGACCCTACAGTGCTCAGGAGCATTCCGGCTGCCCCTCCAGCAGCCCTGAGCAGCCCCTTGGGCCGCGGTGGTCTCCATTGGAAGGTGGGGACAGTGAGGCCTGGAGACATTGGTGTCTCACCCAAGGCTGCAGCTCCAGAGCAGGAGGACCTGGGACCCAGGCCTCCTGACTCCAGGCCTGCTGCTTCTCCCACAGCCCACGCTGCTGCTCCGAGCCCCCCTCCCCCCTATCTCAGCACGTAGCTGGGTGGCCTTGGGGTCAGAAATGCAGCGTGTAAAGCGCTTGGTTCGAGACCTGGCATGTGGAGGGTCTCAGGAAGTAGGAGCTGCTATTAATCTTGTCATTTTCTAAAGCATAGATCTGAGCTGCCACTCACCTCTCAGAAGCCTCCCACCCCCTTTCCCCCTCTCTCCCCCTCCCCGCTCCTGCCCCGCTGCACCTGAGTACTTCCTCATGTCGCGGCTGCCCGGAGCTCCCCCCCTCATCTCTCCTGCCCCCCCAAGGACTGCTCCAGGGCTGCCCCCTCTGGAACACATTCCCCTGCCCCCCAGCTTTGCGCGGTGGCGGGTCCTCTCCCAGTGTCCGCGGTAGATCCCAGTGGGTACAGAGAGCCAGACTTGCTGGATGGTTTGGTTTGGTGGCGGAGGCCTTTGAGCTGGCGTGGCCCCTGTGGGCCTCCATCACCTGCCTCCCGACTGTCCTTTCTGGCCATGGCTAGTGGCCCGGGCAGCTCGGGGCTGGCGGGCTGTTTGGCAGCAGCTGCCAGGAGAGGTGAGGGAAGCTTTCCTTAGGCCCCGCGCCCTCCGCAGGGCTCAGGAGCTAGAGGGTGGAGCTGGCCTCGTGCCCAGGAGGAGAAGGACCTCAGCCTGGAGGCAGCTGCCAGGACCTTCTCCCCCGAGGAGCCAGCCTGCAGATGTGGCGTCCCTCCTCCGCGCCCCCTCTGTCACCCCACATGTCCCCCAGCGGGGCCTCTTGGCGCACCTTCATTCGCCATTCCGGGCGGCAGCGCAGGAACCAGATGCCCGGTGGGTGGACACACCCGGGGGAGCGGGAGGGTCGGCACCTCCGTGAAGGGAGAGGAGCCCCCGCAGGACCCGGCCTCTGGGCCCTGCTGTTCCTTCAGGTCCCGCGCCGTTAGGGGCCTCAGAAGCCACCGCGTCCAGCCCCGCCCCCGCTCGGACAATGGACCCGAGAGACTTCTCAGAGGCCACGAGTCCGCCTCTCTCCATGGAAACACGCTTCCCCCAGCCCGGCCCCGTCTGCTGGCAATGCTCCTTAGGCAGAGAGACATGACCATTCCGGCGCAGCCTGTCTTCAGTGGGGACAGCAGGCAGCTAGCTGTCCCCATCCTTGGGGACACTGCCCTCCACACAGAGCCATGGAGGCCGGCGCTCACGCCCGGCCTGCCCCCGGCCGCCTGCCTCCCCCTGGGCTGGTCGCCTCTCCGGTGGCCTCCGGTCGAGCGGCCTTTCCAGTGACCTTGCCGCCGGACCCACCTTCCGCCCGCACCCGGTTCGCGGCCCAGGCTGGGCCGACGGGCTGGCGGGGCCGGGTATAAATGGAGCATGACTTCACGGCGCCCACGGCTGGAGAGGCTGCCTCGTTACGCACTGGTGTCCTGCGCTTGCTCTTTATGATGCCAGGAGCTCCGCGCCGGGCAGTGTCCCCAGGACCCGGAGCTCTCCTGCTACCGCGTATTACCGTCCTGACGAGCCGCGCCCTCCTCCTCCCCCGGCCCCCCCCAGCCCCGACCTGGCATCTGGGAGCGCTGGCTTGCTCTGCACTTGACTTTATTCAAATGACTGAACACCTGCCACGCTCCCTCCTCCCCGATTCAGAATAGGACCCGTGGACCTCCGTAGAGCACTGCTTACTCCGCGCCACACCGCGCTAAACCGGCTAATCCTCACACGGCCCTCTCCGGCAAGTCCTATGATCGTCCCCACTTAAAGGTGCGGGGACTGAGCCACAGAGAGGCGGACTTGCTCAAGGTCATATGGAAAGTACACGGCAGAGCCGGGCCCTCCCACTATGGCGTCTACTCTCCCTTCGCGCTGCCCCCACCCCCCCTCCCGTCTCAGAGCGGGTGGGGCCTCCTCTCCCAAGGCTGACCCCTGTCCTTGTCCTGTTGGCGCTGCTCCGGGAGGCCACCACAGCACTTCATTCCTTTTTGTGGTGTTTTTTTTTTTTAAAAAAATATATTTTATTGATTTTACACAGAGAGGAATTGAGAGGGATAGAGAGTTAGAAACGTCAATGAGAGAGAAACATCGACCAGCTGCCTCTTGCACACCCCCCACTGGGGATGTGCCCGCAACCAAGGTACGTGCACTTGACCGGAATCGAACCTGGGACCTTTCAGTCCCCAGTCCAACGCTCTATCCACTGAGCCAAACCGGTTTCGGCTGTGGTGTTTTGTTTTGTTTTTTTTTTAATATTTTTTATTGATATTTTACAGAGAAGAAGGGAGAGAGATAGAGAGCTAGAAACGTTGATGGGAGAGAAACATTGACCAGCTGCCTCTTGCACACCCCCCACTGGGGATGTGCCCGCAGCCAAGGTACATGCCCTTGACCGGAATCGAACCTGGGACCTTTCAGTCCACAGACAGACGCTCTATCCACTGAGCCAAACCGGTTTCGGCTTTTTGTGGTGTTTTTAATAGAGATGCTTTTATTGATTTCAGAGAGAGGAAGGGAGAGGGAGGGAGGGAGGGAAGAAGAGAAGGGGGAGAGAGAGAGAGAAACATCAATGATGAGAGAGAATCATTGATCGGCTGCCTCCTGCACACTCCACACTGGGGATCCAGCCCGCAACCGGGCCATGTGCCCTGACCGGGGAATCGAACCGTGACCTCCTGGTTCATAGGTCAATGCTCAACCGCTGAGCCATGCCCGTCCTGGCATCTCCTCGCTATTTTAAAGACTCCTCGCGTCCTTAAGGAGAGGAAAGGGTGGGAGACAGGGAGGGTGGCAGGTGGGCAGGGGCCGTATGCCCTCGCCTTGGTCTTGCGTTTCCCCTCACCCATCAGGCTGCTCCGTAAGACTGCTCTCCCCAAGAGCACCAGGACCTTCCCGAGTCCCAGACCCAGTGCCCCGTGGGCAGGGCTGGCTGCCCCCACGCCCTGGCCCTCAGGGGCGCGTTAGAACAGTGGGCCCCTCTGGGTGGGTGCAGCCCCCGGGAGCGCGTCCCTCGGGGGATAGGCCGGACCTGAGCAACCCAAACCCCCAGCTGGGTTCTCTCCGGCGGCCACAGCCTGGGCAGCCGCACAGGGGGAGCTGGACCGCCGGCCTCCGCATTTCCCTCCACGTTCTGGCCACACTCAGCCCTGGTGGCCAGCCCTCCGCCTCCGGAAACTCCACCCTCCGGCTGCCCACTGGTCCTCGGCAGTCCCCCCGCTGCCTCGGCTCCGTTCTGCCTCCCGCCCGGGCCAGGACTCTGCCTGGGATGCTCTGATGCTGGGTCCAGGGGGGCCCCCAAGGCCTCGCCCGCCTCCAGCTCTGCTCCAGGCTGTGTTCCCACCCGCCCCCTGGCTGAACACGACCCCCCTGGGCCCCGCTTGGCCGCCGGAATGCATCACCCCCCACGCCCTCTGTGCTGCCTGATTTCCGGTCATGGCTCCCTTCCCGGTCGGCCAGGTGAACACCCTGCCTTTCTGCCCCCTCTTCGCCCGCATGCCTGGCCTCAGCCGTCCCTCCTTTCCCAGTCCTGCCCTCTCTTCCTGCTCCGTCAGCCTCCACCATCGCCCGGGCCCGCACGCTCTCCAATCTGGACCCGGGCAGCTGTTCCTAACTGTCACCCCAGCAGCCACCAGTGCCCTGTCCCCTCCAGTGCCCCATGCCTGCTCCCAGATCATCCTCTTCCTCTCCTCAGAACCTCCCGCGGCGCCCCGTTGCCTACGGGGACAGCAGCCCGAGCTTTCGGCCTGCCTCTCGGGGCCCTCCACCCTACGCCCCACCTCTCCGGCCTCCGCTGCTGCCGCCAACCCTACCCGAGGAGCGGGGGCCAGAGCGAACCTCTGGCCATGCTTTCCCACAGCTCAGCTCTCTGGGAGGCTGCGGGAGGAAGGCGGGTGGGGAGGTGCTGGGGGAGGGGGGCTCTGCCCTCACCCCATCCCAGCTGAAGCCTTTAAAAAAAAAAAAAAAAAAAAAAAAAATATA
Organism: Vespertilio murinus; assembly: GCA_963924515.1. Classification (NCBI taxonomy): domain Eukaryota; kingdom Metazoa; phylum Chordata; class Mammalia; order Chiroptera; family Vespertilionidae; genus Vespertilio; species Vespertilio murinus. Next base: position 54,613,715 of record OZ004713.1, on the reverse strand, counting down.
TATATATATATATATATATATTATTGAAGAGAGAGGGATAGAGAATCATCAAGGAGAGAGAATAATCGATCAGCTGCCTCTTATACAACCCCTACTGGGGATGTGCCCGCAACCAAGGTACATGCCCTTGACCGGAATCGAACCTAGGACCTTTCAGTCTGCAGGCTGACGCTCTATCCACTGAGCCAAACTGGTTTTGGCTGAAGCCTTTTTTTTAAATTAAAATTTATTTTATTGTTTTTTTAACAGAGAGGAAGGGAGAGAGATAGTTAGAAACATCAATGAGAGAGAGTCATGGACCAGCTGCCTCCTGCACACCCCCCACTGGGGACGTGCCCGCAACCAAGGTACATGCCCTTGACCGGAATCGAACTCGGGACCCTTCAGTCCGCAGGCCGACGCTCTATCCACTGAGCCAAACCGGTTTTGGCTCGGCTGAAGCCTTTTAATGGTCACCAGCAGCCTGGACTAGGGCCCAGCCAGATTGGGACTGTGGAAGGCAGGTCTCCGGGCAGGTGGGGGAAGGGATGAGGGAACAGAGGAGCCTCAGACTGGGTGTCACTCACCAGGGAGAAGGGCCCGGCTGGGAGGGGGGTTAGCCGGACAGTGGGGGGATCATGTTCCCAGGGGTGTGGGTTAACCCTAACGCTCTTTTTTCTGCGTGTGCAGCATTTTAGCCCCTCACTCCCTGTGGCGTGTCTGACCTCAGAGAGGCAGCCGCCAGCGTCACACACCCCGGGAGGAGTGAGGCGGCCGAGGCTGGGCAGGTGAGGTGACCTGGTCAAGGACAGCGAGGTGGGAGTTGGCTGCGGGTCCCCCACTGCCGGCCCACCTGCTCCCCCCGGCTGGCCCGAGGCTTTTGGCACAGCAGGAGCCTCCGTGGCCGTGCGGAAAGGGGCTGGTGAACTCTGCCACCCAGTGGGGACGCGGGGAGGGGGGTGCATCTGCCCTGCTCCATTCCTGGCCCGAATTGGCACCGGCACCTGGGAAGGGCAGCCGGCCAGCCACGTGCCAGTGTTGCTTTAAAAATAAACCGGGGAAGAGCCAGGCTTAAAAATAACCCAGGGGATGTGTGAGAAGCTAATTACCACTGCAGCCCCCCGTCAGGGCTGTCTGTACGTCAGGTCCCCTCGGCTCGGCTCGCTCAGAGGGAGGCAGGTCCCAGGCCCTCCCGGGGCAGCGGGGGCGGACAGGGCCTCGGGATCTGATGGAGGCGCCGGAGGAGGCCCCCCTCATGCCAACCAGGCAGGGAGGCTGGGGATCCCGGGGGGGGGGGGAGGAGAGGAGCCCCCAGGCTGGCAGAGAGCTCCATGCCCTAGTCCCTGCCAGGGCTCCTCTACCTCACTGGTCTCTGGGCCTCGTCCACAATTTCCCACCGGAATCCCTCTGGCTCCAAAAGGGACTTTGGGGTCCTGAGTGCACCCCCTCTCCCAGTTTCCTGAAGCACACGGGAGTCGTCATGTGACCAGTGTTGCCAATTACATCCTGTTTCGGACTCCCGCCCGCCACTTCTCATTCGCACCATTCTCTCGGGGAGGACTTGGAGGCTCCTCTTGCCCCATTGGGGTGAAAACGCATGGCCTTTCTGGAGGCCCACTCCTGGCTGCCCCTGCAGGCGTCCCTGACCTGTGAGCTCCCGCCTCTGGACCCTCAGTGCTGAGCAGGGGCTGAGCTGCAGGCTGGCCAGCCCCCCCCCCCCCCCCCCCAAGCTCCCAGACTCTTCAGAGATGGCAGTCAAGGGGGCAGGAGCCACACTCTCACACTCCCACTTGCAAACACACAGGTCCAGGGGCCCTAATCTCTTGAAAACTCTTGCAGACCCCTGCTGCCCACACACCTTGGGGGGAGGACATCTTACGAGGGTGGGGGTCGGGCATAAAGCCCAGCTTAGGATGCAGCCGAGGACAGAGGGGCCGGATCAAAGAGGAGAGGCGGAGCTTTCCAGGAGGAGGGGGAGGGGCAGAGGCCGGGAGACTGCTGGCAGTGGACAGGGATGATCAAAGGACAAGGCTGCGCTGGGGAGATGGGAGGAGGGAGGGGTGGGGAGAAGCGGCCAGGAGAGGCAGGCAGCGCTGGCGGTTGGGAGGTGGGGGCCGCCGCACGGTGAGCAGGGATCTGGGTGATGGACAGGCCTGGACGCAGGTCCCTGGCGGGGTGCCCTGAGCCGATAGCCTCGCTGGGCCTCGGGCCTCATTTGCATAATGGACATAATGATAGCTACCTCGGGGGCCTCCGCAGGAGGAGGTTTGCGAAGCATTTGTGAAAGGGCCTGAAACTGAGCTGGTGATCGCGTTCTTTCTCTCCCTGCCTTCCCGGGAACCCGGCTCTTCTGTCCCGCTGCGGGGCAGATACAGAAGGCCCCCGGCCCCTCCCCTCGGCCCTGCCCCTGCCACAAGCTGTTGAATGTTACACCGTTTTCACGGTCAGTGTCTCCAGCGGCCACTGGGTGCCAAACCCACTGGTTGTTTCCCTGCAGTCACCTGACCCGATCTCCCAGCAGCGGCTGGCAGCGGGCGGCTCCCTCTCCTGACGCTCGCCTCCTGGCCTCCTCACCGCTCTCCCAGGTCCCCCCCGGTCTGCAGGCAGCCCCTTGGCGTCCACCTCCTGCAGCAGGAGAAGGAGCTGGCCCCAGGCCCGCTCTCCCCTCTCCCCAGCTGACCTCAGTTAGCCTCCCGACTTCAAATTACGTCCGTCTGATAACTCCCAAATTTATATCTCCGCTTCGACCTCTTCCTTGAGCTGCACACTTGTCTCCCTAACTGCCTTCATGGATTTGGTACAAACGTCTCAAAATTAACCTGCGTGTCTAAAGCAGAAGTCCTAAATCTTATCTCTTGACCGAACCCGTTACTCACCAGGCTTTATTCCCCAGCTCGGGAGATGCTTACCCTCCATCCAGGCGCAGGCCAAAGTCCGGCATCTTTCCCTGCCTCCCATCACCCTCCTCCCCTCCCTCCCTCCCTTCCTCCCTCCCTCCCTCTCCAAGGCATTGCTCCTATCCATCAGCAGGTCGGGCCAAGTCTGCCTCGCAGACACCACTCAATCCGCCCCGCCCTCCACCTCCACAGTCCCCACCAGGTCCAGCCCTGCGTCACCCTCGCTCTCAGTCACTGAACTGCAGCCTGGCCGGTCTTCCAGCTTCCCTCTTGTTCCGCACCCATCTGACCTCCACCGAGGGGCCTGGTAAAAACCTAAGTCACATCACACACCACAACCCTGCTTAAGACCTCCGGGACATCCAGCTCTCCTAGAACAAAACCCAAGCTCTTGATGGGGCTTCCATGGCCGCCATCTTTCCCAGTCCCCGCCTCTTTGCTCAGCAGGCTGTACTTACTGCATCTTTCTTTCTGCTCCCGCCCCTCCGACACGCCAAGGCAGGCCCCTATCCGGGCCTCGGCGTTTGCTGTTTCCTCCTGGGAGGTCCCTTTCTGATCTCTGCAGGACACAGGCCCCCTCCCGGGAAGGCACTCCGGGAGTGTCCTGGCACTTGCTACTATCGTGTTTCCCCGAAAACAAGACATCCTCCGAAACTAAGACCTACTTCATGGAAACATAATATACATCCCCTGGAAATATGACCTAGCGCATCTTTGGGAGCAACAATTAATATAAGACACTGTCTTATTTTCGGGGAAACAGGGTATTGAGATGATATTTTACTTGCGACCACATGGTTTCGTTTCTTGACTGTCTGCTAGGCACCACGAGGACAGGGGCCGAGTCCCCGAGGTCTAGAATGGCGCCTGGCACATGGAAGATGCTCAGAAACACAAAGGGGACGGAGGGATGGCTGTGCGGATGCCCGAAGGAGTGGTCGGGAGGCCTGGGTTGGAGGCCTGGCTCTGTTACTGAGCTGCTGGGGGCCGGGGTGGGGGTGGGGCCGCTCCCCATCTCTCCCCGCACCTTGCCTGCTCTCGGTCTCATCTGGAAGAGAGAAAGGCTGGACTGAATCGGCGATCCTCAAAGAACCCGACTGACCCCAGGCATCGCCATCCACTGCCACGCTGCGCCCTCCGTCTGCGTGAGCACACTAGTGCCTGCACCCCGCACCGACCTCATTCCGGCCAAAGGCTGAGGAAGACGCTAGCCCGGACCTCCCCCTGGCCCGTGCGTGTTCTGTCACGGGTCATCGTGCGATGTCCCGTAAACATTTTCAGATATCCGTACGTGGGGCTAACCCCAGCCCCCTCACAGGCCTGCCCAGCCGCTGGTCTGGGAGGGACGTCACAGTGTCCACGAGCAGAGGCCTCTGAGCTAGCCCCGGGCCTGGGCTGCAGGACTGGCCACGGCGCGCTCCCCCTGGCGGGCTCAGGCCCAGCGGCGACGCGGGAAGCCGGACCGGCCGCACCTCTCCGCCGGCCGCCCCTGTCAGGACGCGCCGGCCGGGGTCAGCCTGCTCTCAGCACCGCGGCTTCCTCCCACACCCACACGGCTACCGTGGGAGCTGCCAGCCCCAGCGGCCCCCCTTTCCGGGGGGGGGGTGGGGGGAGGCTCCCGCATTCCAGCTGTCCCAGGGGCGGGGGCAGCGGACTCGCTCCGCTGATAACGGGGCCTGGGCCGCAGTCCGAAATGCTTTCATCCCAGAGGGGGGGGGTGACTTGGAGGTCCGAGACGGAGCTTTTATTCTTGGGACTGGACTCAGGGGAAGTCCCTCTAGGGCTCCGCCAGCATGGGGTGAACCGGGGACAAGAGCGTTGGCCCAGGGAACATGCCTCTCAGGAGAAGCCGAGGCCAGGGCGGGCCCACCAGAGGCCATCGGGGCCGTAGGGGGCTCGGGCCCCACCAGCCCGGTCCGGTCCTCTGCGGAGAAGCCCAGGGCGGATGTGACTTGCTGTGGGTCTCACAGCCAGGTAGGAGCAGAGAAACAGTGGAGGGCGCTGTGTCCCCCACTTCCCTCGGTCAGCTGCACTGTCCTCCGTCACAACGCCCAGAAGGGATGTGTCGACTGCTCGTCGACTGGACAGCCCCGAGGGCAGCCAGGGACGGCCCCTTGGGTCCCCAGGAAGACGAGCCTGCTTGGCTCTGGGGCCTGCAGCTGAGCAAGACACCAGAGGGAAGGAGGCTGCCCCTGAGTTTGGACCCCGGTGCCTTTCTCTCTGGCCCCATCGGGAGGTGGATCAAGGACCATGAACAGCCCGAAGAGGGTCTTCCTAACCCCCACGGTGGACAACCCACCAGGCAGGCCGTGCTGACGAGGGCGGCACACTGGCTCAGCCTGGCCAAGGCCCCCGGTTTGTTCCCGGATAAGTGATCCTCACACGGCAGCCAGCCGAGGGGGTCTGCCCTGGGGCTGTCTGAGAGCAGGCTGAGAGCTAAAGCCACGAAGGGGAGCCACAGCCTGTCCGCAGGACCCCCCCCCCCAAACTCTCAGCCCCTTTTCTCCTCTGGGCGCGTGGGGCGGGCAACTGGGGCAACTGACCTTCTCCTGGGGCCACCCACTGGCTCCTGATGTCTCCGCCACCTGGATCACTCCAGGCGCTTTGGCTTGCCAACACCAAAGATTCTTACTTAGTCTGCTGCCCCTTGAACGTTCCTTAAAGACCAAGGAAACCCTGAAGGAAAATGCTAGCTGCCGGCTCATGGCTTGAGAGGGGCCCCCTAGTCCCCACCAGCTGCAGACTGCAATCTGAAGACGCTCTCTCCTCCCTGTGCCTGAGCGCAGTCTCCTCCACGGGGAGTATTTAACACTCCCCGCCTCCTGGGCTGAGCAGGTCTAATGAGTTAACACTGGGGGCCGGTCCCTGACACCTGTGGCTCTGGCCCAGACAACCGATGCTCCTGGGACAAGCTTCCTCCTCCGCACACGGGGTCATCTTACCCTATCGGCCCCCCAGGCAAGGCCCCCCCCCCGCCCCCACACTCACTGGCCACGCTCAAGCATCACCACTCTGTTCCCATGTCCAGCTGCAGGCTCCTGTCCTGTCCAGAAGGACGGTGCGGACAAATGCACGGAACGAAGGCCATCCGGCGACAGCCGCCCCCACAACACTGCCCTCTGCCCCCTCACAGGCTGCCACGTGCTTCTCAAAGGCCCTAACGCCCATGCAGTGGGGGTGACCCACCTTCAGCCCTCGCGGGGAGAGCTCGGTTTTAGGGTAGGAGCGTCTGGATGTGACGCCTGCTCCCACAGTTGCTGGCTCTGGGTCGCAGGAAGTGACCTCACGTTCTCAAGTCCAGTGTCTGGCAAAGTAGGAATCATGGTCCCTACACCTCCGGTTGTCGGGAGGCTCAGAAGAGAACCCGTGGGACCCCGTGTGGTGCCTGCTTTACCCGGCCCTCTCTGCCACTCATCAGCAGTGTGACGTTGGGAGCGTTTCTTAGCCCCGCGGAGCCGCAGGGTCCTTGTCTATGAAACGGGGACCGTGAGGATTCAATGAGGTAACACATGAAGTGAACTCAGCCCAGAGAAACCTTCTAGGGAACGGCAGCCTTGGTTCATGACCGTGGAAACTGAGGCAAGCTCCGTGGGGAATGGCTGCTTCATGTGGGAGTCTAAGATCTGGATGGAGCCACCCAGGGAAGACCCCTCCACTGCATCCATCGAAGACTCGCTTCTGCCTGCTCCCTAGGCTTCGGAGAGCTCCCCTGCACCCTTAGAGAGAGGCCTCCTCCTGTCTGAGAGCCTGGGGTCACTCTCTCCAGGCAGCTCCGCTGGAGCCGGACAATTTGGGTCTCTGGAGAGCGCCCCCCAGATGGTCCCGTGGCCGGCAGGCTGGAATGCGCCTCTCCGGATGTGTCTGAGATGCTTGTTTCTGCATCGGGGCCGTGGTCAGGAGAGGCCCTGCGCATTCCTGAAGAGGGACACTGAGTCCGAGCCAAGCCCTGGGGCCTTGAGTAGAGAGGAAGGGGATCTGCAAGGGGGACCTGGGGCTGTCCACGCAGAGAATATCCATAGAGTATCAGCTCTCAGCCCGGCGCTGCCCCGGCCTCCGCACACCACCCACAGGCTGGCTGTGGTCTGGGCTCCAGAGAGGGGCGGTGGCCCAGAAAAGGAACTGTGTCCTGGGGGCTAGCCGAGGCCTGCTGAGTGACCAGGAGAGGATGAAGGGGGCAGTCAGGGTTCAGGTTGTCATTACCCTCTTGTTCAAGTGGGGTCACGGGGACACCCATCAGTTCAACTGAGCTGGCGAGGGTAACCACTAATTCAACTGGGGTTATGGGGACCCCCACTGGGCAGGCTCCAGGTAGTGGATCCAAACACAGGTTGGCGCCTGTCGCTGCCCTCCTCCAGCTTCTGACAAATCAAGTCTATTCACCGGAGCCCAGCCCTCAGCCCCCTCCAGGGGCTGCTCACAGCCGCCTTTCCTTGGCACGCTCATGGCCCTCAGCTGGTCTCACGCTGTTCCCGCATCTTGGAAAGCTCCCACCGCCAATCTTCACCTGAAGCCCTCACTGTCCACCCAAGCCCATCTGAGGTACCACCTGCTTCCGGACGCCTTCTCACTTCCCTGTTTCAGTCATCTCACTAGGACAGTGGTCGGCAAACTCGTTAGTCAACAGAGCCAAATACCAACAGTACAACGATTGAAATTTTTTTTGAGAGCCACATTTCTTAAACTTAAACTTCTTCTAATGCCACTTCTTCAGAACGGACTCGCCCAGGACGTGGTATTTTGTGGAAGAGCCATACTCAAGAGGCCAAAGAGCTGCATGTGTCTCGTGAGCCGCAGTTTGCCGACCACGGCACTAGGACTTAGCACACATACCATTCAATTTGTGGATTCAGGATTCTACTGGACCAGAGACTCCTTGGGGAAGGATCTGGGCCCTACTTTTCCATTCTCTTGGTATAGTGCCTGGCATTCAGGAGAGCTCAATGACTTCTGGCAAACTGACTAAAATGAAGGCAAACTTTGGTTTATTTGGAAGGTGATCCAGAGGGTATCAGGGCCCCCAGGACACACCTGAGTCCCACTCTGGTGCTCTAACTTTCCAGGATGCCCCCTTGGAGATCAAGAAATCAAAGCATCTTAGGGTTGGGAAGAATTTTAACAGCCATTTATTGCAGCCCCCCCCCCCCCAGTCTGATATGTGGACTGGGTGATGATTTTTTGATGTGTCAACTTGGCTAGGCTTAATAAAGGCCCCAGCTATTTAATCCAACACCAATCTAGATGTTGCTGTGAAGGCATTTTGTAGATGTGATTAAAGTCCATAATCAGTTGTTTTTAAGTAAAGGAGATTATCCTAGATAATCTTCATGGAGCTGATTCAATCAGTTGAAAGGCTTTCTGAGCTGAGCTGAGGATTCCCCGGAGAAGAAATTCTGCTGGTGGACAGCAGCTTCCCGCTAGGCTGGCAGGAGTTCCAGCCTGTCCTTCCTGGTGGCCTGCTCTGTGGATTCTGAACTTGCCTAGCCAGCTACCATTGTCACATAAGCCAGTTCCTTGTGATACATCTCATAATACGTATCTCCCACTGGTTCTGTTTTTCTGGTGGATCCTGAGGGATCTAGGTGATCTCTGCTGCATGCCTAGCCAGGGTCTTTTGTATACTTTCTATGATGGGGAGCTCCCCACCTCTCAAGGTCACACAGTCCATCTTTGGTCAAGTTCAAAGCTAATACGTTCTGAATTATATTTGGATTTAAGTCTTTCTATGGTCGCCACCCACTGGTGCTGGTTCAACCCCATGTGCCTAATCAAGGTTGATGCTTTTACCTTTCAATAGCCCAGCACAGTGGTCGTCAAACTCATTCGTTAACAGAGCCAAATATCAACAGCACAATGATTAAAATATCTTTTGAGAGCCAAATTTTTAAAACTTAAACCTCTAACGCTACTTCTTCAAAATAGACTCACCCAGGCTGTGGTATTGTGTGGAAGAGTCATACTCAAGGGGCCAAAGAGCAGCATGTGGCTTGCGAGTGGCAGTTTGCCGACCACTGGCCCAGCAGCTACTTGAAGGCAGCGCTCATGTTCTGCAGGTCCACCCCCACCAAGTGCCCTTCATTTGACGTGCTGCTCCCCTCCTCTGCATGTTGCCCAGGTTGCTGACATCCTTCCTAAAATGTGCAGACACATGTGACTTGATGGGTCTACAGAAGAGCGGGCCCTGTCCTGCTACCTGCATTCCACGCTGTCGCTGGAAACATGGCGAGGCATCTGGTAGCCATTGGGCCTGGTGACTTCTATGGGCCGTGGCTGTCTGGATCCCAGCCCGTGAGAGAAGAAATGAGCCTGAGCCTCTTCTAATGGGGGCAGGAGGTCGGGCTGCCCCTGGGCTTCTGGGTAGATGCCACGAGGGAGGAACCAGTTTCCCACTGTGACATGTAGTCTCTGGGGCACCTCTTCTCCTGGATCTCAGGCACTTCCCTGGCAGACGGGGGAGGAAAGGAGGACAGCTAAGGACCAGTGGCTTCTTGTCTTCAGGTTTCCCTATGGGACAAGCCCTTTTACAATCCTCTCCCTTCCACCCACCCACCCTCTCCGCTTCTCTTTCTCCCACCCTCAGTGACTCCACGGCTGGCTCCCATGGGGCAAATCAGAGCCCCGCTGTAAGCCTCAGAGAAGGGTCCATCGGCTCTGAGACCATTGGCTCTAACATTCCAAGACCAGATTCCTAAGATTTTCCCAGTTCTAAACCGTCTTGTTCTTAAAACCACAGTCACATGACTATTCCCAGAAGTCAGGTCTCCAGGTTATTTAGATCCTTGTCACTAAAAGTATGGACCATGGATCAACAGCATCAGGTCCCTTGGGGCCTTGTGAGAAATTCAGGGTCTCAGGCCCCATCCCAGACCTAGTGATTCAGAAGCTGCTTTCAAACAAGATCAAACCCGGATCTGACTTTTTTGGAAACATTGGCGTAGAAAATGCTACATTGGTGGACTAGCATACATCATGTCCCCATGTGGATACCCCCCTCTATACGGATGGGAAGACTGAGGTACACTACGGAAGTTTCTGTTCCTCCCATGAATACAGGGAAAGGGGGAGAGGAAGAGAGAGAGGGAGAAGGAGAGGGAGAGGGAGAGAGAGAGAGAGAGAGAGAGAGAGAGAGAGAGAGAGAGAGAACAATTTGTTTAAGGCTTCTCAGGAGAGAATGAACCCTATCTGTAGCTCCCAGGTCAGGCTCCTGCCTTATATTCATAGCAACCAGAGCCCCTTCATTAAGAGTTCCTTGGGTGTCACTGGAGGGAGCAGGAGGGGAGCGTTAGCCTCAGTGGCAGGGATCCCAGGAGGCCAGGGAGCCACCCGAGAGCTGCCTGAGTGCCTGCAGTTTCTGGACAACCACCAAATGTGGCTAGAGAGGCCATGACATGAGCTTGGGCCCTTGACTGCTCTATCGACGACCACAAAAGGCTTTGGTCAGGTGACTCTCTGAGCACCAGAGGCTCACGGAGGGTCAGGAGGAGGCCCGGGGCCGGCAGACGAGGCTGGCTGGCAGCTTGCCCTCTTTTCTAAGAGTCCGAGGAGGACCCCACAGCATGGAGTGAAGTGTCGGTACACAGGGCCCCACGGCCAGCTCTGAGGACAATGGGAAGCGTAGCCTTTCGCAAGTCCCTTTTCCCGTCTGAACTGTGGTGTCCACACTGGAAAACGAGAGGACTGGAGCTGACATTCTGCTTTCTCCTGGGGCTGCCTGCTTCATCCATAATCCTGAGGGCAACCAGTCCTGAAACAGGCCACAGCTTGCGTGCCCTGCACAGACCCTGGTGCCCTTCTCATGGCTTGTGATGCTCCTGTAGAAGGGAGGGCAGAGGCTCTGTGGGGGTTGGGGAGTTGAGGGCTCTGTGAAAAGATGCTCCCTACAGTCTTGGGGGTAAGCCCCGGGGCTGTCGTTTTGTATCTGTAGGGCCCTGGGCCACATTCTGCAGCTCTCTGCGCTGCCCTTTCCTGGATGTAATAAGATGATCACGCCAGCCCTCCCCGGGCGGTCGTGGGAATGCAGGTGGTAAGAGGGGCCTCGGACAGTGCCTGACGGGTTAGAGAGCCATGCCACTCCCCTGCGTCCGTCCAAGGCGGAGACCAGGTCCAAGGGCGAGGGAGTGCCCATCCCGGGATCAGCTAAGGTGCCCCCACGGCCAACGGTCTCCTCCCTGGCTGGCTGACTGCAGGAAAATCAGTTTCACATTCTTTCAAATTATAAAATCAACTCACAGAGCCACCGTGTGTGCTGCCAGCTGAAAGCTGTTTATAGTGGTGATTTGCACTAGATTCATCTGTGCTTGTTTATGTTTTCTTTGAAAATACTTATTGTGTTTGTCCTGTCTCCGCTGTGGCCGGCCGTGGGTCTTCTATCTCGGTCCAGATTCTCACCCCACTCCCATGTATCTGCCTGCCGAGCCTCCTCTCCCCGATTCATGATGTATGAGAACTGAACATATAGGCATGTAGGCAGGAGGCATGGCAGTAGAAGGACCTGTGAGCAAATACACCTGTTTTGTAGGTGAGAAAACTGATGGTCACAGAGGACCAGCAGCTGAACGAAGTGGAACCGGAACTTTTGCTTCTTTGCTCCAACCCGGGGTTGGTCCTACCACGGCGTACCTCACTCTCTCAATTGGTTTCCCGTAGGGTCTCCTGCCCAGAGGAGGGAGCATTGGCCCTGGGTCTGGATGGCAGGTGGGCCCCAGGCATACGTGATGACCTTGGAAGCCTGGGTTGGGGAGTGGGGTTAGGAGGTTAAAGGGAAGGGGGCAGCAGCCTCTGGTTTCCAGCCCCACTGTCCCCGCCGGCTAGCAAGGAGCAGAGCTAGCGGTGGTCACAGAAGTCCTTGGGAAAGAGCACCTCCCTCTGTGGGGAAGTAATAATACACAGACAATACTATTAATAGCACCAATAGTTGTAGGTGCTGTGTATTCAGTGCCTACTCTGTACCGGGCGCTTTCTTTATATTATCCCATTTAATCTTGGGAGGCGGATATTAGCCTCCCCAAACAAGCTCAGAGACACTAAGTAATTCGCTTACGATCATCCAGCGGGTGGCGGGGTTTGGGGGGAGCTAGTGGAGGGCTGGCTTGAGAGATGAGCCCTGGCACGATGGCTGTTAAGCCAGTATCTATATGTCTACACCACCCTGAGCCAAGGTCTGTGTGGTTGAAGCCGAGGAGTGTACTCTAGGCAGGGAGGAAGGAAATGCCAACTGAGAGTGGGCCGTGGGCTGCTGCCGGCTGGGAAGTCAAGCAAGGACGGGGAAACAGTGGGGTGATAAGCAGCCGGGGCCCCAGCGCTAAGAGAGATGGTGGGTCGTGAGGGGAACAGGCTGGGGTGATGGAGAGAATTTCAGTCTGGGCGCCCAAAGGTGCAGGTTCTACTCAGGGTCGTGTCTTCAACTTCCTGTATGACCCTGGGCCAGCCGCTCACCTCTCGGGCGTTGGGATGATTGCTAACGTCTCCTTTCGCTCTTTTAGTTGAGGACTTTGGGATTTGGGGATGGCAGGTCCCTTCTGTGGTCAAAGAGACTCCCCCCCCCCGCCCCCTCCTCAGAAAGATGGAACAAGTGAGCGGCCGGCTTGAATTCACAATGGAATCCAGGCCACGGGACCCGAGGAGAGCAGGCTGGAGGCCGAGGAAAGAGCAGGACAGAAGCGTGTCTGCTCTAGCCCCTCCTCGGCGAATCCCCATCTGGTCTTGTGTAGCCTCAGAGCCACACGGCTTCTGGGACCTGCAGTGGGAGAACAGGCACCTGTGAGACTGTGGCAGCCTCGGGTCGGCCTGGTGCCGGTCACGGCTCTCGCACGTGGCCGGGGGCAGGATGCGGGGAGGCAGCAGGCTGGAGAGGGCTTTGTTGGGGGCGGGGGGGAGGGGGAGACCAACTGTGGCTGCTCGGTGCCCTCAAGACACAGGGTCTGGGCTGAGTTCTTGAAGAGGAGAAAGGACTGGCAAGACAGGCAGGGCGCGGGAGTCAGAGAGGCTCAGCTGAATCTGGGCAGGTGCCTCCTTTCAAGTCACAAGGCGGTGGCGGCGGCGGGTGAGTCATTTACGCCCAGAGCCTTCCGTTCCTGCCCCGGAAAACACGTAGGTAATCATGCCCCTCTCGGAGCGTAGGTGAGGGAATGAATCGAGGGGATAGGAAGAAGGAGTTTTGGATAGGGCCTGCCCAAGGGTAGGTGTTAAATGGTGGCTACTGTTGTTGTTGCTGTTAATAACGATACTAAATAAAGAGGCCCCCGTGTGGCCCCCATCACCTCTCTGTCAGAGGAGGGGGGCGGTTGGGGGGCACTAGTTGATCTCCAGGCCCCTTCCTGCTCTGACGGCCTCCGGCTATGAATAGATGGGGCTGGGGCCCTGGAGGAGTTTAATGACTCAACCGCCAGAGAGGCTAAACTTTCCCGTTTCTGTTTGCATGTGATGAACTTGAGGCCCAAGCATGGAAGGGTTTCTTGGCAGGGAGGCCAGAGAGGGGAGCTGAGGAATCCTTGCAGCCAGCAGAGACTGTGACTAACCAGGTGAGTGACTAATGCTGACGGTGCTGACCCTCGACCAATCAGGGCTGCCCATGGTGGGTGGGTGCCCTGCAAGCTGGCATCACCGAGCACATATTGGTGATGCTGATCCTGGCCGGCTCTGGGCTTCACGGCCTGTGGGGGCAGAGGAAGCAGCAGGGGAGAAAGCGCGCTAGACTTGGGAGTCAGAAGACCCAGCTTCTTGCTCTAACGCACTGCTCACCAGCTGCGTTTCTTTGGGGGAGTCCCTCCCCCTCCCTTCCCCTCCAGGTCCTCCTCTGTGCAGTGGAGCTAACAGCACCTGCCCTGGAACATCCCTGAGCTATGAAGGCCGAGGTGAAAGTGCACTGTGCCCATTAAGGTGCTGAATGAATGGGAGGTTCTGTCATCATCCTGTCCCAATGGGATTGCTGGTGCCTCCGGAGGTCCATTTGGGTCCCTAAAGGGGTCAGATGGGCAGAGGCTGCTGCCTTGGGGTTTTGGATCAGTGAGTCTCATACAAAGCCCCTTCCAGCCATTGGTCGCAGCCCAGACAGCAGAGCTCCTGAGGACAGCTTCCAGCCGGGTGGCAGAGCCGGGGTGGAAGGTGCCACAACGCCAGGGATGGTTGGGGGGAGGCAGGGAGTGGGCCGTGCCAGTGTGGGGGCCCCCACAGCCCTAGGGTGGTGCTTTGATGCCGTCTTTTCTCTTGGCCGGCACGTTATAAATAAATAATCACCAGAACCACACTCTGTCTGTCTCTACCTCCAGCTCTTAGCATCTCTCTTGGTGAGGACGACGGACGCTTTGGGAGACGGCAGGGATGGAGGGAACAGATGATGTCTTTTCATTTCTGCACACCTTACACCCATCGATAGCCTTCTCGGTGCCTCTGGGTCCTGTGCCAGCATAGGGGCCACGAGATGGGGACCACAAGGCCCTGCCCACGGGAAGGTTAATGACAGCGTGAGTAAACAGACCAAACAGAGCCCCGGAAATTTAAATAACCATGCAAAAGCGCCCCCAATGTCATCCTGACAACAAGTCTTAACAATTGCCCATGCCAGTGGCTTGGGACGTTCCTGGAGACTTTAAGGAGGAAGTGGGGTTTGCGTGGGACCTGGAAGGTTAGCTTAGACAAGCTAAATAGAAGACAGGGAAGAAGGCGTGTCGGACAGCCACACTTGAGGGCTCTTGGGGGAACAGTTTGGCTGCGGTGGAGGGGTCATGCCAGTATGAAGTGAGAAGTGAAGTTGGACATCAAGATTGCAGCCAGGTGCAAGGACTTTGGAACTGAGATGAGGCGCATGGACCGGATTCCACGGGTAGGGGACCATCGCGGGCTGCGGAGCAGCGCACCGGAGTGGCTGTGCTTTGAGGAGAATCTTTCTGGCAGCATTGTCTCCAGGGGGACTCGCCCCGTGGGGGATGAGGCTGGAGGCAAGGAGTCAGTTGGGAGGTTCCTGAGGAGCGGGGCCGCTGGTATGTGGGGCTGAGGAAGAAAGGGGGCCCAGAACCAAGGGCATGGGGTGTGGGAAGAGGGAGCAGGGAGGCCTGAGAATGTTCGCTGCTCCTGAAACCCTGGCAGGTGGCAGGGCGGTGGCCGAGGGGGAAGGGAAGGACCCGGTCTGGTCCTTCCCAGGAAAGCAAACAAACCTGAGCTTTGGGCAGGGCCCCGAGTCTGGCCATCCTGTTCTAAACTCACAGCTGAACCCAGAGGGACCCCACTGGGGCCACACCTACTTGTGGCTCCTTTTTCCCCTTCCAAAGGAGGAATCCAAGCACTCCCCTGCCCAGCTCCCCGTGGTCCCCAGAGAGACGCGGAGCCTCCCGCAGAGTCCTGCAGCGGATGGACGGACAGAGGGCAGGGACAGCCTCGAGCCCTGCCTTTACCCTCGGGACTCCTGGGGACTCTCGGGAAAACACTGTCATCTTGCCACGGGCCGTGCCAAGTGGCAAGGAGCCCCTGGGAGTCCAGCCAAGGCAAGGAGGGGACCGGGGGGAGGAGCGGAGACAGGAGAGGCGGGGGAACCAGCCCTGGTGGCTTCCCAGGGGGCTTCGGAGGGAGGCGGGTGGGAGCACCTCAGGACGGGGAGGAGTCCTTGAGCCCACGGCAGCCAAGCTCTCCTTGTCCGGAGGTGAGCCTGAGACCCAGGCCCGGGAAGGGGCTTGCCCAAGGTCATACGGGGGCGGAAGTGAGGCGCTGGCTGGGTCCACAGCGTCCTGGGAGTGGGGAAGGTGTTTACTCCTGCCTGGACGCTTTTGAACAGCACATCACGGGCCTCCCGGGAGAGTTCTTTCCTGGACATCTGTGGTGTGCTGTGTGCCTGTGTGTGCCTGGGCGCGCGCACCTGTGCCCGAGTTGTGAGAGAGCCTGTGTGTGTGTGTGTGTGTGTGTGTGTGTGTGTGTGTGTGTAGCTTCCTATGCTGAGGCTGGCCTCGGCGTGGAGAAGGGAACTGAGGCCATTCCTGCGAGGGTGACTGTTTTCCTGGGACAGCAGAGGGGAAGGCAGACAAAGCTGCATCTGGCTTCCGGAGCCGGTTCTGCCACCCTGACTACATTAAAGGCACAAACTCTCGGAACTGGACACACACACACACACACACACGCACACACACACACACGTACACACACACGGACACACAGGCACCCCCCACAGCCCACAGACACAGGGTGTTTCAAGAACCCAGGGTGGCCCAGAGCCCCCGGAGTGCCGAGGACCTGCAGCCACACGTGTCCCCGGAGCCCCAGCCCATCTGCAGGCACAGGGAGGAGTAGCCCGCTCCCCGCTGCCGGGCTCGGGCTCGCACTCCGCGTCCCGGTCCTCGGCCTGGCCGGGCCACACCCCTCCTTCCTCCCGGCCTCCGCCGCCGCCGGGCTCCTTCCCGCTCCTCCTCTCACACACTCCGGAGTCCCCCGGGGCCCCGCGCAGCCCGGCAGGGACAAGTTGGGGCTGGCCCGGCTGGCTGGAGCGCCGGGTCCGGAGCCAGGAACCGACGCTGCTCCCTCCCCTCCACCCCCTCCCAACCCTCCTCCTGCTCCTGCGCCCCGAGTCCTGCGCCCGCGGAGCAGACACGCCGGGCTCAACTCGGGGCTCCGCGAGCCCTGGGTTCGTTCGGCGCCTTAGACCCTCCACCGGGGGAACCCCGCTCCCCAGCGGGGGGCTCCGGCCTGCCAGCCCCGGGGTCCCCGCCCCGCTGCCCCGCGAGGAGTTACCGATGGTGGTGATGACGGTGATGGCGAAGTAGAAGGAGCCGGCGAAGCGCCACTGCACGCCGGCCTTGTGCGGCTTGAGGCGCAGCACGACGCGCTCCAGCTCCTCGTAGCCGCCCTGGCTGAGGTTGTAGCGCGCCCGCAGCTCCTGCTGCCGCAGCTCCAGCCGCTGCCGCTCGATCATCTCGGGCTCCGACTCGAGCGCGTCGAAGACGGCGGCGCCCACCAGCAGGTAGGTGAAGGTGCACACGATGAGCGCCAACGTGCGCACGTTCTGCCGCTTCATCGTCCCGCCCGGGCCGCCGCCGCCGCCGGCCCCCCGGCGCCCCCGGCCCGCCGCGCCCCGGCCCCGGCCCCGGCCCCGGCCGCCGCTGCTGCTGCCGCCCCGGAGGCGGCCTGGGGCATGGCTGCGCTCGCAAGCTCCCGCGCTGGGCACCCGCTCCGCGCGCCCCGGGCCGCCCGCCCGCCGCCAACGCCGCCGCCGCGGAGCTGTCCCTTCAGCACCACCCACCGCCCTCCTCCGCCCGGCCCGCTCCGGCCCGCCCCCCGGCCCCCGGCCCCCGCCCGCGGGCCGCCTCCTCCCGCCAGCCCTCCCGCCGCCCAGCCAAATAAGGACTGGGGAGACGCGCGGAGGGAGGGAGGGAGGGAGGGAGGCGGCGGCCGGCGGAGGGGGAGGGGACGGCGGGCAGCGGGCGGGAGAGGAGAGCGGCCAGGACACACACACACACACACACACACACGCACACACGCACACACACACACACGCACACCCAGACCCAGAGAGAGAGACCCAGAGGAAGAGATAACTAGACAGAGAAAACGCATAATAACTACGGAGGGAGAAGAGAAAGAGGGGCAGAGGGTGTGTGTGTGTGTGTGTGTGCCAGGCAAGGAGATAAAAATCAGAGGTAGACTCATAGGCAGAGAAAAGAAGAGGCCAGGCAGAAAAAAATTACCGAGCGAGAGAGCGAGCGAGGGAGGCAGAGAGCGGCAGACCGTGGCAGGGAGACCTGGGGAGCTGGAGATCAATGGATAACGCGGAACGGGAAAAGCAAGGAAGGGGAGAGGAAAGAAATAGTGAGCCCCGACCCCACCCTCTTCCCTCCACAGAACACCCCCCGATGCTGGGAAGGGACCTTGGGCCTTGCTGTTCTGCCCTTTGTTATGTGGCGGAGGAAACTGAGGCACGAGAGGTCAAGTGGTGCGCAAAGGCACACACGTACACACACACACACACACACACACACACACACACACGGACACACACACACACACACACACACACACACACACACACACGGAGTTGGTGTCAGCACTGGGACTCGGCCAGCTTTCCGTCCTCCAGGCCACAGCCCCTCCTCCCTGCCAGGCTGCGGGCTGTCTTAGAAACGGGAGGGCACAGCTGTGGACCTGGGCACGTGTGGGCCAACACCCGAGGAAAACCCTGCTCTCAGGAAATGTGTCCCTTCCCGGTCAGCGTGGCTCCCCTATTGGCCGTGAAGGCACAAGCTGGTCGCCTGGGCCAGGAGCACCCAGTCCCAGCAGCTCTGTTCTGCGCCCCCCCCCCCCAGGAAGTGGGGGTTGGACTGTTTTGACATCATCTGTGGCCCCGGTCCTGCACCATCAGGCCAGGCTGGGCTTGGGCTGCCGGAGACAACGCTGGACATCCCCGCAGAAGCGAGGTCTCCATGCAGCAGGGCTGGTGGGATCAGATCTGGAGGATCTGGCAGGCTGCAGGGACCAGGAGTCTCGCCCAGGCCTTAGGTTCTTCATTTGCCAACACGGTGGCAGTGGTGGTGAGGAGGGGCAGGCTGTGGGACCCCAGGCCAGGCGTCACTGCCCCTCGCAGAGCCTCGCCTCCTCACCTCCTCGATGAGGTGCCGTGGCAAGTGACCCCACAGGTGACCCCCACAGGTCTTGCTTAGCTCCAAACAACTCCAGACTTGGATGGGCTGAGTGAGCAGAATAACAGGAATGCAAATCCCACTGGCAAGGAGGGTGTGTGTCAAAAAGTCTTTCATGGGACCCTGGCATGGGCCACGAGGTCAGACATGAAAGAGGCCCCCAGGCCCCTGGCTGAGGGTAGGCTCAGGAGGCAGCCAGCCAGAGCGGGAGCACTATCTGCCCACAGCCTGGGCTGGCCAGGCACTCTGGACACTGCATTGCCTCTCCCAGGTGTGTCACCAACTCGTTCTTTCCTTCAACCGTTCCGTCAACAAGCATCCATCAGCACCTGCTGCGTGTCTGCTGGGCATGTGGTTACACGCATTATCTCGAGTCCTTTCCACAATCCTGAAAGGTAGGCATGGTTGTGTCCATTTTATAGGTGGGGAAACTGAGGTTAAAAGCAGCATGGAGAGCCGAAACTGGTTTGGCTCAGTGGATAGAGCGTTGGTCTGCGGACTGAAAGGTCCCAGGTTCGATTCCGGTCAAGGGCATGTATCTTGGTTGAGGGCACATCCCCAATGGGGGGTGTGCAGGAGGCAGCTGGTCGGTGTATCTCTCTCATCGATGTTTCTAGCTCTCTATCCCTCTCCCTTCCTCTCTGTGAAAAATCAATAAAAATATATATTTTTTAAAAAAACAGCATGGATAGTCACCCAAGACCACTCAGCTGGAAAGAGACTTCAGTCTGCCTCCCTAGCCCATGTTCCTTTCCATCAGGACTCCTTGAGCCTCGATGTTAAAAAAAAAAAAATCTGTAAATAGGATAATGATACGGGCTCTGAACAGGTTGTTGTGAGGGACCAAAGGAGATCACATATGTGCAATCAGACAATATGGGCCCCTATAACATCTCCTTTTCCCCTAGGACTCGGGTCTCTGACCAGCGCCCGATGGGAGGGCCCTGCTTTGTGACACCTCACCTCTCCCCATCCTAGCGGCACCCCCTTCCGCAGGATCTTTGACTCTTGAAAGACACAAACTTTCCGGCCTTGCCCCTTTGGCCATGAACCCAGACTACTGCAGGCTTCCCCCCTGAGCATCTCCTGGCTTTCTGGGGGGAAAAAAACGCTGCCTTCCTGGCTCCCAGGGGTGGGACTACAGTTGGGTTCTTGACTCCTGGCCACACCCTCCCCGAAAGCAGTTCCCCCACAGCTGATCTAGAAGAGCAGCGTTTGCTGGACCTGGTTTTCCGTGGGAAAGGCTATGTGTTGAGGGGCTTGCTTCTGGCAGCCAGGCCAGACTGCTGTGCCGATGAAAGGCGATATTAAGAGAGTCTGAGAGCTTTAAAAAAGGGAAAATGCTGTCTTTAGGGGCAGGGCATTTATTATTAATTCTGACGAAGCTTATTCTCAGCACTTCAGCCCTGGAGGGACCTTTGGAGATTGTCTAGCCCAACCCTCTCATGTTACAGATGGGGAAACTGAGGCATGGAGCGTAAGAAGGGAGCTTGCCCAAGATCACACAGTAAGTGAGGGGGTGCAGGGCTCCTGCCCCATGGTTGGGGGTTTCCTGTAGCAACCATTATGCGCGGGACCAGGACATCTGCCAGTTCGGAGAACACAGCACAACCACGGTCCCCCCGCCTCTCCTTCCGCCTTTCTCTTAAGGAGGTGGGAGTGGTGGGGGCTTCAAACCTGTCTAGGCTTCTATGTAGCCCCTGGGACCTTTAGGCAAGACTCGCATCAGCCTGTCCTCGGCCTGGGTGGGATTGTGCCGAAGACTGTACAGTCTGTGGCACATCCTTTCCTCCAAGATTCCTGGGACTGCCTGCACCGGTCAAGCATGCCCCCCCCCCCACACCCCCGCACCTCCCAGTCCCCCTCTGCCCAGGGCCAAGTGTCAGAGAGCACCTCCCTAGTCAATCTTGTCTGCTCTACACGAGAAAGACTGCTCAGCTATGGTGTCTCCCTGTTCTTCTGTTTTGTTTTCAATCCATGGGTGACTTTAGTGGAGGAAACTTTGGGCCAATTAGAGATTTTTTTTTTTAACATCTCTCAAATCATGATACGCGTTAGCCTTCTGTGTGATGATTTCCCAAAATTCTTTGCAGTCGAGAGACCCAGGGTAAAGAGTCGGGGGGCCTGAGCTGGGGTGCTGTCTCTGCCACTCATTTGCTGGGGGACTTGGGGCCGTGAATGGAGGGGCTTGGACCAGGACATGCCTGGGCTCCCTTTGCTTATAACACCCCATGACCGTCCTGGCCTGCTGCTGCCTCCCTAGTTCTCCCGAGAGTCAGGGAGAAAGAGGTTTCTAGCCACTGCTTTTTAAGACCTTAGTTTGTGAGTAAAAGGACAGAGTCAAGTTAGGAAAAAATCCGTGGCCGGCAAACTGCGGCTCTTTGGCCCCTTGAGTGTGGCTCTTCCGC
Organism: Vespertilio murinus; assembly: GCA_963924515.1. NCBI lineage: Eukaryota > Metazoa > Chordata > Mammalia > Chiroptera > Vespertilionidae > Vespertilio > Vespertilio murinus. The sequence goes on along the minus strand of OZ004713.1, from coordinate 54,592,820 downwards.
CAAAACACCACGGCCTGGGCGAGCCTATTTTGAAAAAGTGGCATTAGAAGAAGTTTAAGTTTAAAAAATGTGGCTCTCCAAATAAATTTCAATCATCGTGCTGTTGATATGTGGCTCTGTTGGCTAATGAGTTTGCCCACCGCTGGGATCAATGATACTGAATGTAATTATCATTAGTTGTTGCATGTTATTATACACATTATTACTTCCCAGCTTTATCTCACCCCTCTCTAAGCTCCGGGCACATCCAGGTGCTTTCATGCTTCCCTCCTGGCTCCCCTGGCTCCCACACACTAGGATCCTGGCTCCTCCGTTTTCTATCTGCTGAACGCCTACTCTGGCTTCAAGAACCAACTCTAAGGCCACTTCCTCCAGGAAGCACTCCCTTCGGTTGCCATCCGTCAAAACCACTGGCTCCTTGGTGCTTCCGAGGCAGCCTGTCTAGACTTCAGTCCACCAGCTCTTCCTCCCGTGCGACAGATCACTTGGCGCTTGAACATGTGTCTGCGGGGTGGAGACCCTTATTTCCTCCAGGGTGGAGACACCTTCTTACACGAGGCCCTACCCAGTGGGGAGCGCAGTGTTTTGCACATCGGAGTGGCTCCACATGTTGTCTGGTGTCCCCAGGAGCATCCTACACCTGCTGGGTTAGAGACCCGCAGTGTCAGCGGGAGAGGGGCACAGACTGAATCCGCGGGCAGCAAACCACAGCCATCTGCTCCCGTCACTCCTGGCAGACAGGCCGCCCTTCTGAAGCCGGAGTGAGCCCTGCCTGGTTTAGGGGGAGGGGATAAAGGCAGGTGTGGGGGTCCGAAGGCCGGAGGAAGCTTGTGGAGACGGCATTGGACTGGGAGTCCAGACACCAGGCTTGGCCACCAACTACCAACTAGCTGGGGGATAGGGGGAGGGCGGACTTGAAAGAGCCCCATCGCCTCTCTGTGGCCCAGTGTCCTTTTCTACAGAAGAAAGGGTTGACGACCCCAACAAGTCCCTTCCTGCTCTGACATTCTGTGATGCCAATGACAGGCCTGGCCCGGGGACCGGCAATGCTCACTGTGCAATGGTCAAGAACGTGGGCCGAAGGATGAGGGGCCCAGAGCCCTCTCTGCCCATTGCTTTTCGGCCCCTCTTTACTGGCCAGTTTGGCTGGAGGATGGGTGCAGGGAGCACGGAGCAGGGAGGTAGGGAGTGACACAGTTGACCCTGAGTCACATGGCTGAGTTCAAATTGGGACTCTATCAATTACCAGCTGGACCAGAGCCTCACATGAAATTTGGGTACACCCTATTTAGATCAGACCCAACTGGGCAGGGAAAGGGTCCCACAACCCTTGGTGCAGCCCCTGACGCGGAAGGCCCTCCTCCACCCGGTCCAGTAGGCCTGGCTGGGCCAGATGGGTTGGCAGGGCCTGGGGCCCATGGCTCGCTGTAGGAAGGAGTGTTCAGAGCCAGCTCAACATCAAGCCAGAGGCAGGCCTGAGACCGGAAGGGGCCCTGTAGGCCCAGGAGCTGCAGCAGAAAGACAGGGCAGAGGCTGCTTCGGGGAGCTGAGCCGGGGATCCTGGCCCCTGATGGGGAGTTGGTAGAATTCAGGATGCTGAGGGGATGACGGAGATGTTTCTTGGTGTATCTCTGAGGAGCGAGACATGGAGGATTGGTCTGGATTTACAGAGCATAACTGGTCCCCGTGCGGCCGGCTTGCGTTTGTCAAGAGACACTCTTTGTTTAACACCTCAAGCCCAGAACAAACACAAACGTCAGTGTGCACAAAGGAGAGGCTCTGGGAGCTGGGGGAGGAGGGGCGGGGCGGGGAGGGGACAGCACGCCCTGGGAGGTGGACACCTGGCTCTGTTCTCAGCCCGCCCCACGTGAGCCGTGACCAGCCCAGGGCACACACTTGGGTCTCCTACCAGGGAGCGTGGGAACCAGCCCATCGTCACGGAGCTGCCGCGGGGGTCAGGCTTGCTCCATTCGTCAGCGGAGAGCCTTGGTCCAGGGTCAGCATCCACCACATTTGACGGATCCCTTCCCCTAGAGAGGCCCCCTCGGCAGCTTCTACCCCTGACTCTGAAGACCACGCTGAGATGAGCATCCTTGTATGCGTGTCCTTAGGACCAGGAGGGGATTTTCACTGGGACACGTAGCAGAAGCGTTATAGTGCTCATGCTACTGCACGTCCAGGCATCGCAGCTCGCTGGGCCCGAGCTGGGTCTCGAGTCAGGCTATCGTGGCTTCTAAACCTTAGCTACAAGGTAAGTGCCCTAAATTCCCCCCCTCCCCATTGCACACACCGAGACCCTTAAGCCTGTCCTCTGCAAGCATTCTGGAGCGGCCATGGCCTGGATTCCCTGGAAAAAAAAAAACCACACACATGTGTTGCTGCTAAGGAAAAAGTGAGCCTGCACATCTAGTCAACAGCCTCACAAATCTTGAAATCCTTCTTTGCAGGTTTATGGCTTCTGAGAAGCAAGCAGAGGCAGCCTGTTCTCAGCTCCAAACACAATAATTATAATAGCACTTGCAGTGATTAATCAGCCAGTGAGTATCGAGTGGTGCCTGTGAGTGTTCACAGCACAGCGTGTGTGTGTGTGTGTGTGTGTGTGTGTGTGTCCAGGCGGGGGGAGAGGTGACTTCACGCCCAATGAGCAGTTTGTAGGCGTCTGTCCCTCGGTGGGCGCCATGGCACTCCTGGGGACTTCAGCTGCACTCGCTTCTGCTGGGAGAGAAATTCTGCCCCCATAGTCCCCACGGCTGGGAGAGAGGAAGTGACAACGCAAGCAGGTCCCAGGCCCATCAACCAGAGTCACAAGGGTCTCACCGCATGATGTAGTGACACAGCCAAAGGAACTGGGGATATTGTGCCTGCAGGAAAGATACAGGGGACACGCGAGCTGTCTGTCCCTTGCAGGAGGGATTCGTGATCTGTGGGGAGAGGCTACAGTGAAAGACCGTGCAGCCCGGAATATTCCCTATGCCCGTGAAGAAGAAATGGGCTGTCCTGGATGTACTGAGCTCCCGGTCAGTGGAGGTAGGCAAGCATAGACTGAATGATCCCTTGGGTTGGGGTCTATATATATATATATATATATATATATATATATATGATATTTTACAGAGAGGAAGGGAGAGAGATAGAGAGCCAGAAACATCGATGAGAGAGAAACATCGACCAGCTGCCTCTTGCACACCCCCTACCGGGGATGTGCCCGCAACCAATGTACATGCTCTTGACCGGAATCGAACCCAGGACCTTTCAGTCCGTAGACCGACACTCTACCACTGAGCCAAACCGGTTTCGGCAGGTTGGGGTCTTTTTAAAAAAAAATCCAAGGAGCTAGTACAGTTCTTAGCACGTAGTGGGTCTGCAAGAAATGCCTTTTGAGTTGATTGCCGAGGGTGCTGAGTTTGGGGCTGGACTTGATGCCCTTGGTGATTCGGTTGGGCTCAGTTCAGCATTTGGGGAGCAGGAAGTCCCTCAGTGCCAGTCTCTCTCCCCCTCCAACCCCCAAAGTACTGCGATTCTCTGGCCCCAAGGGAGGCCTGCACCTGGAATCCTTGCTGAGTCTTCACAGCACTGCTTTCTTCCAGCTTCCCTTCCACCCCAAGTTCTGGCACCCCTCACATATACCAGACACCTAGCTGCCGGCGAGGCCCCGCCCTCACAGGTTGCAGTAAGGCCTGGAGGTCAGAGGACTCCAGCTGGGGAAGCGGGCCTCTGGCAGGCTAATTACTGGCAGCTGATTCTATTAGGCAGATAGCTCGCTCTAGGCAAAGCAATTACATCTAATCAGCCCCTCGATGCAGTCCAAAGGGACAGCCGTTTGAGCCAGACACATGTGTGAGTGGTAGCACCAAAGCAGCCCGAGGCTCAGAGGTGGGCAGGGGGGTCTGAGGCCCCTTCCCCAGGCTGTCCAGACCCAGGCCACAGCGGGGCTGCCACACTGGGAGAAGCACTGAGCGAGGACGCAGAGGCCTGGGCTGAGACGTGGCTCTGCCACCGAGGAGCCGACTTCCACTGGGGAGCACATTTCTTCTCGGACGCAAGCCTCAGCTCCCTGTGTGCCAAATGAGTAGGACAGGCTGGAACGATCCATTCCGAGTTCGGAATGCTAGTCCATCTCAATAATGTATTGTATGCTTAACAACAATAATAAATACAGACAGAAGGCAGACGGAACCTTCTGGAGGTGATGGATAAGTCTATGGAATAGATCTGGGTGATGCGTTTCATAGATGTATAGTTATCTCCACATTCACCAAATTGTATACATTGACTATGGATAGCTGTTGGCATGCCAATCATGCCTAAATAAAGTGTTTTTTGATTGTTGTTGTTGTTGTTGTTGTTGTTGTTGTTGTGTGTGTGTGTGTTTTAAACCAACAAAATAGAAACCCTAATCCAGCTAGTCCATCTGATTTGGCTTCTAGTTCCGGCTGAAACAAGCCGACCAGCTAGAGAAGAACGTGTCTGAAATCTTCAAACACACAAAATACAGGCTGCAGGATCTAATCATTCAGACTATGTTTTAAAAACACTGAAATAATATACTTTGTAAAAGTAGGAATGCCCTCTGGCGCTTTGTTTCCCGCTAGAAGTTTAATGAAATGTGTGCTCCCAACAAGCCAGTCATGATTGTTTAAACCATGATTTATTGGCTTCTGGGCCCCCGGTTCTTCGAGGAGGTTGGCTTGTGTTGGAGCTGGGGGACATGGGAGAGGAGGCCCCTGAGCATGAGGGGTGAGGAGCAGGATGGAGGCAGGAGATCCCAGGCCAGTCTCCCTTCTCGCCGTGCTGGTTCCCCTCCTGAGGAAGGGTTCCCTGAAAGACTTGTGGACGCTGTCAGGAGGCATAGGGTGGATTTTGAGCACCAGTCCCTTCTACTGCTGAAATTCCAGGATTCTGGGTTGGTACTAAAGCAACCAGCGTAACCCAACCTCTCCAGACAAGCCGCTTGGTGGAGAGGATCAGAAGCCAGGAGACCTTGGTAGTGACCAGCTGTGAGCAGTGCGCCCCTCTCTGAGCCCCAGTTTTCCCCTCCATAAAACAGGAAAAAGCGAGGAGAGCAATCTCCTGTGGCCTCACTCCCCCAGTGGGGGACTCCCAAGTGAGAGGACGAGTGAGAAGCTAAGACTAATTAATTAATTCTATTAAAAGGTGAGAATGTAAACTCACAGAGTTCTATACAGCACAGACAACACCATTAACAAAATGGAAAAGCAACCAACGGAATAGGAGTAAATATTTGCAAAGCGTATATCCCAAACATAAAGAACAGATACAACGCTATACAAAACCCACAAGCAATCCAAATGAAAAAAATGGGCCGAAGATCTAAAGAGACAGGTTTCCAAGAAGACATGCAAATGGCCAACAGGTGCATGAAAAGGGGCTTGACATCACCAGTCATGAGGGAGATGCAAACCAAAACCACAGGGAGCTGTCGCCTCCCTTCTGTCGGAGTGGCTGCCACCCAAAGGACAAAGAAGAAATGCTGGTGAGGATGTGGAGAAAGGGATTCCCTGGACGCCGCTGGTGGGAATGTAACTCGGTGCATCCACTATGGAAAACAGTGTGAAGATGCCTCAACAATTTTTAAAAATAGAACTACTATATGACCCGGCCATGTTTCTTCTGGGTATTTATCTGAAGAAAATGAATACACAAACTCAAAGAGATTCCTGTATCCCCATGTTCATTACAGGATTATATACAACAGCTAAGATACGGAAACTACCTATCCATTGGTAGATGGGTGGATAAGGAAAATGAGGTACACGCATTCAATGGAATATTATTCAGAAGGAACTCCTACTATCTGCAACAACATGGATGGACCTGCTGGGTGTTATGCTGGGTGAAATAGATGAAGTTGGTAAAAAAAAAAATAGAAACTTTCTCACAAGAAAAGAATTGTGACTATTTGTGTTGATAGATGTTAGCTGAAGCTATTATGGTGATCACTTCACAACATATACATTTATCAAGTCATTATGTTGTACACCCAAAACTAATATGATAATATATATTGATGAAATCTCAATTTTTTTTTTAAAAAAAGAAAAAGAACCAGTGAGAATGTTAGTAATGGCTGGGGTCCACATCGCCCTCTCTAATCTCTGTTTTGATTTTCGTGGTTGTAGCGTTGAGAGTAGGGCGGCCTTGCTGGAGCAGCCTGTGGCAGCCACCTGACTTCCAGCTCGCCCTGGCCTTGGTGACCTCAGATGGCTGGTGCCCATGTAATCAGACCAAAGCCTTAGTCTGTCCTTGAAGAGGATCCCTGGTGTGGCTTGGCAACCAGTGACCTTGTGAGGCCAGGCAGAGTCCTTGGGCATCAGTGGGTGGGGGAGGAGAGGCAACACTGGGGCGGAGAAGAGCTGATTCCCCTTGCAGGCTGGCAGGGAAGAGAAGGAAGGAGGCGGGATCTATGGGGGCACCCGGTGGGCTGGATGGCCTGGCTCCTCAGCCCCACAATGAACGTCTGCCAGGAGAGAGGCTCTAAGGAGGAAGCCACGTTATTTCCCACACTCCTCTGGGAGCAGAGGGAAGGAAGGCTGGATGGGGAGGTCGGGGGGAAAGCCTGGGGTGCCAATCTAAAAATCCGCTCTGTTACCTGGAGGCAGTGGAGGGACCAGTGTAGGGCCAGGCTGTTCCACCACGAGATCATGGCGCCCAGATCTAAGCCTGCACTCCTCGCCTCGTCCCACTGTCTTGCCTGAACCTGCCGGCCTCACCCCCCTTACTCCACTTCGGGCTCTTTGCACCAGCTGTTCTGTGTTCTCTGCTGTTCCTCCGAATGCTCCAGGCTCTTTCTTGCCTTTCTGCCAGACATGCGTGTAACGCCAGGTACACATACGATGGCAGTTAGTGCTTCCAATGGCCCTCGGAATGGCAGCATCCCCCTTTACAGTTGAGGAAACTGAGGCTCACAGGGAAATAACTTGTCTAAGTTCTTATGGGTAAACAGACAACAGGTCCAGGACTCAAACCCAGATTAGTCGGACTCCAAAGTCTGGGCGTCCACTTCTCTGCCATGCTCCCTCGCTAGGAAATGACTGAGGGCAGAGCGAGGCGGCAATAGGGAAGAGAACAGAAGGTGCTGTCAGCAGGGCCTGGCACAGTGGAGAGGCTTAGAAACAGTGTTTGTGTGAATGAGTGAGCAGCTGGAGAGAAAGGCTATAGGAAGAACCAGGAAGTGCCTCTGGATTTGCCCCCGGAGGGGCAGGTGCTTGACTTTGGGTAGGAAACAGGGCAGAACTGTGGGCGAGACCAAGTGACCCCAGCTTGCGAAGGGGCCGGGAGTCAGGACTGTCCATGAACCCACTGCTCGGTGATGGATGGGAGGTGGGGATGAAGGAGGAGGCCACGGCCCAGCCCTAGCATAGTGCCAGGAATCAACCTAGACGGGGACTCAGAAGGGCCTCCACCGCTGCACACCGATGGAAGGGTGCCTGTGAGCTGCGTGTTTGGGAGAAGGGCCACGTCTCTAGGGCACCAAGCGATCTGAAGGGGAAGTCACCATCCAACCACACGAACGAGGGTTGGCCAGGGTGCTGGGTCCCCATGGGGAGGCACAGGTGGCACCTGGGCTCTGTGCTGAGCCGGTCTCGGGTGTCCCCCCCCCCCCCCACACACACACAGTGTGGTCCTGTGATCCCCCATGGAATCCACGGCCCGCCAGGGAGATGTAGATCGGCTGGGAGGCGGGGCTCAGGAAAGGGCACGGAGCCGTCAGGGAGATGGAAAAAGTGATGTCGTTAATGAACAATGTGGCCGAAGGAATGAACTGTAACGCGCAGGATCCAAAAGCACAAACGGGAGAACGGCTGCCAGAGGCCCAGGGGTGTGTGATGATGGCCTGCCACCGCCCTGGGGGAGGGGACGAGCCCGCTGAGAGGCCAGCCGGGAATCACCCCATAGGCTCCTGGGATCTTTTCTGCCCCTTAATACCTTGCCAAGCAAACCTCGGGCGCGTTAATACAGGCCTGCTGCGTTGAGCCAGGACAGAGCACCTGGCTAGAGGGCCCAGTCTTGTTTCCACCGAGAGGATCGAAGGGGGCAGCAGAGAGGCAGAGGAACGGGCACAGGTTTGGGGGCCAACATCCCTGGGTGGGTCAGACCCCTGCCCAGTTGTGGGGTTGGGAGGATTAGGGGAGATCAGGGAGCACCAGCCATTAGATGAGGACTGGCATGCCCAAAGTCCTTTCTTCCCTTCCCTCTGCTCCCTCCTTCCTGGATACCGGCTGGGGGAACCAACCCCCACGAGGCCAGCCATGAGGCTTAAGAGATCTGTAGGGAAAGGGACTTCCTGGGGTGGAGGTGGGTGGGCTCTGAGAGGCAGAGGCTCCGTGGAAGTTTATAATCTCAAAATGAGCTCCAAGGGGAACTTATGTGTGTGTGGAGGGGTGTCGTCTGGCCTAAACTCCCACTCAGTGGGTGAGGAAACAGAGGCCTAGAGAGGGTCAGGGTGAAGGGCGTGTAAGATGAGGATGGCGCTTGGGTCTTGGTTGAGTGCCAATCAACTGCTGCGTCCCTGACAGGAAGGGACCCTACCCAGCGGAGACATGGTGGGTCCTAGGTACCAGCCAGGGCGCCGGACTTGAGAGAAGTACTTGTGTGGACCCTTGGAATCTGGAGAAATTGGAACCTGCGTTATTATTATTAATAATAATAATAATTATTATTATTATTATTACTAGAGGCTCGGTGCATGAAAATTCATGCATTGGAGGGGGTGTCCCTCAGCCCGGCCTGCCCCCTCTCACAGGCCACACCAAGATCTCTGTCTACCCACCAACGGCAACCCCCAAAAATACATTCTCCTGTTTGCCCTGAAAATTGGTTTTAAGAGCACATCCAGTATACACGTTATCACGGTTTTTCTAAGGCGAAAGGATGGCTCCACAGTTCACCCAGGCAGTGGATGGGGGACGGAGACGCCGGGCCGTTCCCCACAGCACACTGCGGTTTGTGCCTCCCCCTCCTCTCTGTGCACAGCGCGGCCTGAGCCAAGGCCCGGACCCAGGCACCCCTGCCCCCGGGGCCAGCACGAGAGGCCTCGAGCCGCAGGGAAGGCAGCGGGCGGAGAAACACTGTTCTGTTTTCTTAAGCTCCCAGCTGGGACTGAGAACACCAAATCCTCTTTGAAAAAAACAGAAAGGGATTAAAAAAAAAAATCAAGATATTAACCTTCTGAAACCGAATGCAGCCCATATAGAGATTAACTTCTTTCCTAAGCATCTCTCGTATTTCTGTACACATCTTCGCTCAGGCCAGCATCACGGCCAGCCTGGATTACGGCTGGATGGAGAGACGACGGCCTCGTCTGCATCACTCGTGTGCACGTGTACACACCCATGTGCACACACACACCTGGAGCAGCAGAACGCGCATCGGAGGAACCTGGGTTCTGTTTCCAGCTCTGCCCCTGCACCCCGGGCCTCAGCGTCCTCACCTGCCAGGGTGCGCTGGCCCAGCCGCCTGCTGCCTCCCTCCCAGCGCCCTCTCTGGAGCTGCCGGGGGCAGCTCCCCTAGGGGATTTTCCTCTTCCTCCCTCAGCCCCCACCTCGCAGGGGCCCTGTGGGTCCGGAACTGCTCTGACACCTGCAGGCCTGCAGCAAGCATGTGGGGTGGGGTGGGGGAGCCTGGACTCTGGCTCGGAGAGGCCAGGGCTGTTTTTATGTTACTCCCACCACGAGGGAAGGCATTCACAGGTCTAGCCCCCGCGTGCGGCCGGAGCACTGTAGCTGCTCCCTAAGTCCATTTGTGTCTCTCCCACCCCCTCACCTGGACACCCACCCCCCATGAGGACAGCCCCCTCCATCCGTCTCAGCACTGGAGAGCCAGGCTGTGCCCCAGGTTCCGCTCACCTGTGCCACACGGCTCCAATCAGAGCCCTCGAGCGATTCCCACGCTTTTAGAATGAGGACCCAGGCCCTGGGCGTGGTCTGCAGGGTATGTGCAAACCCTTTCCCGCGACCTCTCCAGCCTGGCTTGGGGTCCACTTGCCCTCCCCTGCTGGGCTTTGGGAGCCTTTGTTCGGGTCCCCAAACCCACTGTGCTTCTTTTTTATCCTCCCCCCTTCCCCCAATTTTCTTTTATTGACTTCAGAGAGGAAGGAAGAGATAGAAAAAACATCAGTGATGAGAGAATCATTGATTGATTGCCTCCTGCTGGGGATTGAGCCTACAACTCCACTGGGGATTGAGCCTACAACCTGGGCATGTGCCCTGACCAGGAATAGAACCATGACCTCATAGGTTCATAGGTCAATGCCAACCACTGAGCCACTGTAGCAGGGCTACTGTGCTCCTTTTATCTCAGCTGCCAGTGGATTTCTGCCTCCCCCACCTGCCCACACCTGTTCCTCTGATGGTCCCCTCGCTGGGGAAGTCCTCCTTGGCCCAGGGCAGTGGTCGGCAAACTCATTAGTCAACAGAGCCAACTATCAACAGTACAACGATTCAAGTTTCTTTGGAGAGCCAATTTTTTAAAACTTAAAACTTCTTCTAACACCAGTTCTTCAAAATAGACTCACCCAGACTCGCCCAGGCCAAAGACCTGCATGTGGCTCGTGAGCCACAGTTTGCCAACCATGAGCCCAGGGGATTAGATCCCTCATGGTCCTGGGGCTCCCCTCTCCTCCCAACACCACCAAAGCAGAAAGACCAGCTGCACCTCAAGGATTGGCTGTCTGTCTCCCCGACCAGACCACAAGCTGCGGGAGGGCGGGGACAGGTGCCTGTGTCTGTTTGGCTCAGCACTGTCTCAGCAGCACCTGCTCAATGACTGGGGCTCCATATGTTCTGGATGAATCCATGAATGAATGTGTCTACAACTGCTCTTTCACGCCACCCGAAGCCAGCCTCGGCACCTTCCGTGAAATCGGGGCGCAGAATCCCCTACACCAGTGTTTCCCGAACTTTTGACATATGTGTACCCCTTCTATAATTTTCGTATCGCTGAGTACCCCTCGTAAAAAAAATGGATGTATTTTAATAACAATCAAAATATATTCATTTTTTCTTTTTTTGGTACATACACAAAATAATAATAAACGAAAAATAAAATTATTCATAATAAAATATAAATAAAAGTTGTATTATAAATAACATTTATTTGCACACTGGACCATCTCACGCCTCACAAGACTGTCTTGACTTGACTCATGAGAACATAGAATTAGGTGCAGCAAAGCACGGTGCAGTGCATATCCCCACCAAACTCTGGTGCACCCCCACCAACCTCTTCCCGTACCCCTGGGGGTACGCGTACCACACTTTGAGAAACGCTGCCTACACGAACTTCACTCTTCTCTGGGTGGGTAGCTGACTTCCCTAAAGCTTCCCTCTTTCCCTCCTGACTCCGCAGATTCTCAGAACCTCAGGTCTCTTTTCAAACTTATCTCTGATCTGCCAACATCATTGGCCTAGTTAAACGACAGACTTCGGACCACATTTCCGTTCTTTCCACCTTCTGACAAGCCCAAGCGTTTGGTTACGTCCTGTTCTCAGGCCACAGCAGCTGCGGTGATTCGGGGCACCGGGGAGGAGGCAGGTGCGGGCAGCTCACAGAACTTACGTCGGGGAGTGCTGGGCCGGTAACTGCAGACCGTGTTCTACAAGTTTCGAGAAGGTAAAGGTGGCGCAGGCCCAGTAGCACTGCAGGTCTCCCATCGTTACCTTCCTCACCTCCACCTCTGTGGACAAGGCTGGGGCTCCTGAGGTCCAGCCCGGGGAAGGCCCACGCTCCGGGAGTTAGCTAGGACTCTGGGAAACACCCCTAGGGTCCCAGCGAAGAGGCTGTAGCGCAGGGGTGGGCAAACTTTTTGACTCGAGGGCCACAATGGGTTCTTAAACTGGACTGGAGGGCCGGAACAAAACCAACCAGACCATGCTGGCACTCTCATCTTGGGCTGCTGGTGAAGGAGCGGAGGGGAGAGCAAGAGAACCCTCCGCTCTTTCGGCTCCACGGGTTGGCTAGAACAGCCCAATGGGCTGGATCCGGCCCGCGGGCCATAGTTTGCCCACGGCTGCTGTAGTGTGTCACTCATCTTGTAGAATCAATCTTTCCTCCTTGACCTGCAGATTCAGGGGTTACTCTAACAGTTACAGTAGTGGTCGGCGAACTGCAGCTCACGAGCCACATGAGGCTCTTTGGCCCCTTGAGTGTGGCTCTTCCACAAAATACCACGGCCTGGGCGAGTCTATTTTGAAGAAGTGGCATTGGAAGAAGTTTAAGTTTAAAAAATGTGGCTCTCCAAAGAAACTTCAGTCGTCGTACTGTTGATATTTGGCTCTGTGGACTAAGGAGTTTGCCGACCACTGCTCTAGCCACTAGGGATGCTTTCTTGGGGTCAAACCTCCTGCCTGTGGCTGCCCCAAGCAGTGCCCTACACAGTTTGACAAAGATCCCCCAAGATTCAGACTCCAGCTCAGCCCCCTAGGCTGAGTTCACACGTCTTCACCAGGCCCAGGACTTATCACTGCACAGGGAATGCCCCGAGGTTAGGTCTGCCTCCACCGGGACACAGCCCCTCCACTGTGATGTGAGAGTGAGAGGAGGGGGTCTCAGGCCCCTGGAGGTGGGGCCACCCCCCCTGGCCTTGCCTTCGGGAAGGAGCTGTTGGAATCGCAGCTGCCAGGCCCGGCAAAGGAGTGAGGGGAAGCACGCGTGTGTCCTTGGCAGCTCAGCTGTCCGTTCTGGGGCCTTCTTCTGCGGCCTGGCAGTTTCCACGCAGATGGTTCAGCTCCCGCTTACAGCCTCATTGTGGGACTCTCTCACGTGACTTCTGGAGACTTCTCTCAGTGACCTTGGCTCTTGACCTTGGGAAACGGGTTCCGTGGAAATGGAATACTGTCGGGGTTAGACAAACCTGTGTTTGATCTTGGTTGTAGCACTCACCGGTGGAGTGACCTTTGGCCTGCCATTCTTCTCTCTGAACCTCAATTTCACTGTCTGTGTGGATTTAAAAAAAACCACACTTTCTTGCTCCTCTATTCGAGAATTCTGTATTTTATGCTCTAACAGGTGGGGCTCCCTGGAGCCTCCCTGAGAATTAGAGACCCTTGCTCTGGACCCCAGGGTGTATTTTCATGGGGCAGGAGAAACAACTGGAATGGAAAAAAAAAAAAAAAAAAAGCTTAAAAATGCCTTGGATCTCAACCAGCCGGAGGATGCGCAAATGGAAAATTCCTGCTGAGTGTCAGAGGCCCACCTGGCCCCGGGTGACAGCCAGCTCAGCCAGACATGCAGGCCGGACCGCCTCTCTAAGACAGCACTTTCCTGCCCTTACCAGACTTCACTCCGGCCCTTACCAATGCTTGGCCTTGGAAAGGGGGCAGGGGTGTAGGGTCCTTGGCCGGGTGCAAGGAACGCTTCCTGCGTCTCAATTGCTGAGCGGCAGTAGAATGAGCTGAAAGAGAAAGGAGCAGTGGAAGGCCCAGGTTTGGCCCCCGTCTGCCCTGAACCTGCCTCTGTGACCTAAGAGTAGCCATGCCCCCAATCTGGGCCTCCGGGGTGGGCAGGGAGGTCTGTAGAGTCCCCACCAGCCCCAGCATTCCACAGGAGGAGGCCTCCATTCCCTCAGTATTCCACATCTGCCTTGGGGGAGACCAAGGCCTCTTTCATGGGCAGGACCTGGGGGCAACTCTCAGAAAACTGAAGCTCTTGGTTTGGGAAAGTCAACCCAGCAGCTGTACGTAGGATTGATGGCTCTCAGTGCCCCCTCCCAAGGTTCACCGGGGTGATCTCTGACAGGCAGGCACAGGGAGAGTATAATGAAATGGACTCACCCCACTCAAAGCCTGGGGGGGTGGATAGGGTGGGGGTGATGGGCCTGAGAGAGGTAAGAGGAGCCCTGAGCCAAAGGGCATTTGGGGGAAGGTCCGTGAATCTAGAACCCCCCCCAGGGAGCAGGCCTCATGCTCTGATGTGGGCTGGGAAGGTCACTGGGCCTCACATGGCCAGCATAGAGTGGCCCTCAGACCTTGCACCAATTCCACATGCACAGCCTCCGCTGTCTAGGGGTTCAGTGACAGACCCTCATTGGGGCTGAACTAAACAATTAGCAAGGTGAAGGTTTATCCTAAAGGACTTCACAGAAGAGAAAGAGGGAGTGAAGATGAACAAGAGCCACCAGGAGTCTGTCCAGGGACAGCGGGGCTCACAGGGCGCCGTGAGGGTCCACTTGGGGTGAGATGCAGGAGAGGAGGGATGCTTCTTTGCAGAAGCAGCAGCTTCAGGAGCCCCCTTTGAGGAGGTGTGCAATAGTCTGGAGTGTTCTGGGAATTGCAATCATGGGCTTGAGCTTAAAGCCTAAGCTTTGGTTTGGAGTCACAGGCAACGCTTGGAACCTTGGCTGTGCCATCCACTATCTGGGTCAGCCTAGGCATGTTATTAAACGTCTACGGAATTGTTTCCTTGTTTGTAAGAAGAGATGACAATATTTACCACCCCAGGGTCATTGTGAGAATTAATTGAGATCATTTATTGAGCAAGGTATATTTTGGGCACCTCCTATGTGTGCAGATACTGTTCCAGGCAGGAGGAGGCACTAGTGAACGGAATAGGCCAGCTCTCTATTTCCCTGGCGCTCATATTCTGTGGCGGGGACAAACAGTGAGCAAACAAAATCATGGCGTGGCATCAAAGTAACTGCAAGTGGTTGAAACTAAGCAGGTGCTTGGGATGGGCTGCCCGGGAGCAATCCCTGAGATGAGGATCTGTTAAGTGCTCCTTGGGAGGTTGTAGGAAGAGGAGAAGCAGGCAGAAGAAGGAGGAGGCCACGCTAGGAAACAGACAGATTGCCTCAGCCTGATCCTGCAGGGGCTCCGGAAGGTAAGCAGTGCCCAGAGGGTCCCAGCCTAGACAAGGCATGGTTCTATGGGTTGGTGTGTGATGAGGATAGAGCCTGGCATACGTGTGCACCGCCAGCCTAGATGTCTCTGTCTCTGCATCGTCGTCCCCACCCCCCCACCCCCCGCCCCTCTCCACCATGTGATTCAGTGATCCAGAACAACCGGCAGTTTTCCCCGAACACTCTGCGTCCTCTCACACTGGGTACCTCTGCCCCTGCCGTTCCTTCCTGGAATACAAACTCCTCGTTGCTCTCCCTGGAAATTCTTAGTCATTCTTCAAGTCTCAGGTCAAATGCCACCTCTCAGTCTGGGAGGACTCGCCCCGGTCATGCTGGAGACCTCCTCCTGGGTAACCCCTTGGTTGGCACGGACCGCTGCCGAGGCAGGAACTTTGGAGCTGCCGGGTCATGAGCCTGCTGCCCACCACCCGGGAGCATCCGGACGACCATGGGCATGTTTTCTTTCAGCTTTGGGTCCCCAGACTGTTGGGCACACGGTAGGCCAGTAGGGCATGGCTGCTGAGTGAATAAATGGCTCTGAGACTCAGTAGCTTTGTAGCTTTGGTGAGTCAAATAATTTCTCTGAGCCTCAGTTTCCCCATCAGTAATTACAGCTATACCGATATCATATTTTAGCAGGTCAGATGGAAGAATAAATATATATAGTTTAATATTTTAGCCATATATATATATTTTAAATAAGAAGACAGGTGAGAAAAGATGCAGTCTAGAGCTTAGCAGCAGCTGTGAGGACCCAAATGGCTCCAGAAGGTCTCGGGTCAGTCCAGAAGACCTCTGGAGAGCATTCCAATAGGAGAGCTGGATCCAGGCAGGTGCCTGTCTTCTCTGGCACTTCCTCTGCCACCAGCCAGGACTTGGAACTCTGGTCCCGGGAAGGAAATATAACCCTCCTGGATCTTCACTCCCCACTTGTGATAAGTCAGCAACAACAATGCACATCCAAGCCAGAGGTGTGGAGGGGAACCGAGGCTTCTTGTTGTAAGGGGAGGACTGATGAAGGAAACCTTGCCAATGGGACACAAGACTAATCTGTGTTCCTGTTACAGGCAAATCTTGCATAGAGAAACCTTGACTCTGTGAGCCTTATTCCAGGCCACATCCAGTCCCTTCTCACCAGTCCTATTTACTAGTAGCATTGTGATGGAAGACCTAGCTAATACAATAGGACAAGAAGATAAAATAAGAAATATAAAGAATGGGAAGGAAGAGAGAAAACTGTCTTTATTTTCAGATAACACCATTGTTTATGCAGAAGGTTACAAAGAGTCAATAAAAACTCCTGAAACTAATAAATAATTATAGCAAGGTCGCAGGATACAAGGTTAATATACAAAATTAATTACTTTCCATTATATCAACAATGAATCATTAGAATTTGATATTTAAAAACACAATATCATTTACATTAGCATGAAAGAAAGGGAGAGAAAGACAGACAGGCAGAAAGAAAGAAAGAAAGAAAGAAAGAAAGAAAGAAAGAAAGAAAACCAGACTTAGGTATAAAGCTAATAAAATATTTGCAAAATATACATGAATACTACAAAACTCTGATGAAAGAAATCAAAGAATATCTCAACAATGGAAAAATATTCCATGTTCATGGATAGGTAGACACAAAATTGTTATGATGTTGATTCTTTCCAACTTGACATATAGATTCAATGCCATCCCAATTAAAATGCCAGCGAATTATTTTGTGGATATCAACAAGCTGATCAAAAATTTATATTTAAAGGCAAAAGACCCGGAATAGCCAACACAATCCTAAGAACAAAGTTGGAGAACTGATACAACATGACTTCAAGACTTACTGTAAACTTAAGTGATCAAGACGACGTGGTATTTATAAAAGAATAAATAGATCAGTGAAACAGAATAAAACAGACTTCAACAAAAGAGTAAAGGCAATACAATGGAGAAAGGATAGTCTTTTCAAGTGGCGTTGGAACGATCAGACATACACACGCAAAAACAATGAATCTAGACACAGACCTTACACTTTCACAAAAATTAACTCAAAATGGAGCAGAGACATAAGTGTAAAATACAAAATTACAAAATTTCCAGAAGATAACAGGAGAAAAATCTCCTGTGTCTAGAAGATAACAGGAGAAAACCCACTGACCTTGGGTTTGGCAATGGTTTGAGATATGACACCAATCCGTGAAAGAAAAAATTTGCTAAGTTGGACATCATAAAAAATGAAAAACTTCTGGTCTTTGAAGAATATGGTTAAGAGAGTGTAAAGACAAGCTACATGCAGAGAAAAAACACACGTATCTCTCATAAAGGACTTGTGTCTAAAATGTACAAAGAACTCTTAAAACTCAACAATAAGAAAACAACCAACCCAATCAGAAAATGGGCAAAAAAAAAAAAAAAAAAAAAAAAGTCTGACCAGACACCTCAACACAGAAGATATACAGATGGCAAATAAGCAAATGAGGTATCCAACATCATACATCATGCATCACCAGGGAATTGCAAATGAAAACAATGAGATACTACTGCACATCTATTAGAATGTCTAGAATACCAAACACTGACAACATCAAATGCTGATGAGGATGTGGAGAAACAGGAAAACTCTCATTCATTGCTGGTAGGAATGCAAAAGGTATAGTCACTTTAAAGGGCAGTTTCTTTAAAAATAGAACATAGGCTTACTATACAATCCAGCAATCTCATTGGATTGAAAACTTTTCCTATGTAAAACCTTCACACAAATATTTATAGCAGCTTTGCTCATAATTGCCAATAATTGGAGGTAACAGTGATATCTTTCAGTAGGTGAAGGGATAAAGAAACTGTGGTACCTCCATGTAATTGAATATTTTTCAGTGATAAGAAGGATCTATCAAGCTGTGAAAGGACATGGAAGAACCTTAAATGCATACTGTTAAGTGAAAGAAGCCAGTCTGAATAGGCCACATACTCGGTGATCCCCACTATAGGATGCTCTGGGAAGGGAAAAACCATAGAGACAGTAAGAAAAAGATCAATGGTTGCCACAGATGAATAGATGGAGGTTAGGGCATTTTGAGGGCAGTGAAACTCCTCTGAAGGACACTGTAATTAATGGCAGACACATGACATTATGCATTTGTCAAAACCATAGAACTGTATAGCAGAGAGCCAACACTAAGGTAAACAATGGACTTCAGTCAATACTAACTTATCAATATTGGTTCATCAATTATAACAAATTACCACACTAATGCAAGATGTTAACAGTAGAGAAGCTTTCTGCTCGGTTCCCCCCCCCCCCATAAGCATAAAACTGCTTTTAAAATAAAGTCTATTAAAACATTAAAAATAATTCAAATACTTGGTGAGAAATTTGGCCGCGAATATAACAGACATTAATATGGTGAACATACATTCTAGTTTTCTCAGGGCAGTTTTGGTTTAAACTTGTTGTTTTGGTGTCCCATCTGGTTTAGTATTTGTCATTCTCAAAAGTGTTTTGGTCTGAACGACAAATTCGATGGCAACTCTGGATAAAAGGTTATTATTGGTAGTATATAATGAACTCCTATAAGTCAATAAGAAAAAAAACCAACCCAGAGGACTGGGCAGTATAGACGAATATGAATCTGAGTTTGCTAGGGCTGCCATAAGAAAATAGAACAAATTGGGTGGCTTCAGCAACCGAAGTTTATTTTCTTGCAGTTTGGAGGCTGGAAGGCTAGAAGTTCAGGATCGAGGTGTTGGAAGGTTTGGTTTCTTCTCTTCACTTGGCTGGCAGGCGGCTGGCCTCTCCCTGTGTCCTCACACGGTCTTTCTTCCATGCACATGAATGTGTGTGCTAATCTCCTCTTATAAGGACACAGTCACATTGGATTAGGGCCTTCCACCCGACCTCATTTTACCTCGATTGCTGCCCAAAAGGCCCTAGGTCTAAATAAAGCCACATTTGAGGTGTTGGGGATGAGAACTTCAACTTATGAATCTGGGGGGAACATAATTCAGCCAAAAACAATAGCCATTTCACAGGAGAAGCACGGATGACCATTAAACATATGTCAATATGGTTAATATCATTAAAAAAACAGAAACATGCAAATTAAAAGCAATAACTGACAACCTCCCCAATAACATGACAAAAAATAATAATAAAAGAAAATAGATTCTGGGTAGGATTGGCAAGAAGTAGGGAACTGCTATTTCTTGGTGGAAAAAAAATGGTACAGCTTTTTTTTTTTTTTTTGGAGGGCAACTTGGTGGACTGTATCAAAATGAAAAAGTGCTCACCTTTGACCCAAATGTTTCATTTCGGAGACTTGATTCTACAGAAATACTCACACAGAGAGGAAGAAGCATGCATAAAGATGTTAATTACAATAATTTTGGTAACATTTAAAAATGGAAAATATTTACATTTTTATCGCTAAGTAAATAATTATGATATATCCATACTATGGAATATTATATTGGGGCTGAAAAGAATGAGGTAGACCTGTGGTTAAATAAAGTAACAAAACACATTAGGTAACTCAAGAAAGAGAAAATTGAGAACAAAGACAGTACACATAGAATATAGGTAGCAAATGGCAGATTTAAACTTAGCCATATCAACAATCACATTAAATATAAAATGGTTCAAACACCTCAATTACAAGGGATGTATTCTGAGATTGGATTTTTTTTTTTTTAAAAGTAAGATCCAACTATATACTGCTTACAAGAACCTCACTTTAAATATATAGTCATAAACAAGTTAAAAGTTAAAGGCTGGGTAAAGATGTACTGTGCTAATAAATACTAATAAAAAGAAAGCTGGAGTAGCTATATTCATATTACACAAAGCATATTTCAGAGCAGAGAATATTTCCTTGGATAAAGAAGGTCATTTCATAACGATAAAGGGATCAGTTCACCAAAAGAACAGAGTAATCCCAAATGTATATGCACCTGGAAAGAAAGCTTCAAAATACACGAAGGGAGACAAAACTGCAAAGACAAACCCACAATTGTAGTCAGGATTGCAAATCCTCTTGTTCTCAATTCATAATTTCCTACACTTGTTAAATGGGCCTTTATCTCTTTAAACACTTAATTGAAGTTAAGGTTCTTTACAGGTCATTTTTTAGTCTCTAGTTCCTCTGGTATGAATGATTCCATTTGTTAAACCCACGGATAGTCTGACTTGGCATTGGATTTCCCCATCCTGTATAATAAAGAGCTGATATGAAAATGGTTGTCATGCCCTCGAGCCCTCGCACTGGGGCCAGAGAACCTGAGGCCATGCCCCTGGCCCTATCGGGCTAGATCGGGGACCTGAGGCTGCGCCCCCACCTGGCAGGTCTGGGTCTCACACAATTCTGAGGCATAGGTGGGCAGGGACTTGACTCTGGGTCCCATGGTGCACCCCAGAGTCTGACAGGAGGGAGATTTTTATATACATTTTACTAATTTTCTTTCATCTCTGACATTTCTGTTATAGAGAAAGGGCAAGTAGTAATATTAAAATATTTCCTCTAATTAATTCCCTTTCAGTGTGCACAAATTTCATGCACCGGGCCACTAGTATTTTATAATTTGTGTGTGTGAGTTCATCTTCAGCAGGGGTTATTTTTTTTTACAACAATCTTATAACTGTTCTGAGTTATTAAGGTTTTTTGTGGGGTGATTTCACTATTGCCTGTTTCTATTCTTTTTGGGGTTTGATCCCTTTGACTCTCTATGGACATAGGTTTCTGTTTCATTCTGGTGCCTAGGATGTCTCTTTTTCTTGCTTTTGAGCTTAGCTATGCTTTAAAATAGAGTTCTGAAGAATTTTCAGAATTTTACTGTGTCGAGCAGGTTTGGAAAATTTTCATATCTGATTAGTCTTTGGTTTTGATTGGATGCATCAATAGGGCTCCCCATGAAAAACCTTTGAAATCAGCCTTCACCCAATTGCTCTCCTTACCGTCCTTTGTCCTGGAATTATAAAATTACTTTGTAATGAGTTTATAATAAGTTGTTGTTTTTCTAAAACTGGAAAAAAAATGCCATTTAGGATTATACACTGTCTGCCTTTTAGGATGGAGACTAAAATTCGCTTTAATGGAAGATGTTCCTTTGTTTTGGAACATACCACTCACTCGAGTTAGCTCTTTCAGCCATGCTAATAGAAAGCAAGGATCTGCTTATCATGTTTGGTGAGTATGGGAAGGCACTGATGGGGCCCTAATGGGGATTTCTTGGTCTGAAATGTTACTACCCTTTAGCAATTAATGAACATTGAATGAATTTGTGGAATTCTGCCTCTGAAGGTTGTTTTATTTAGACTGGCCAGGAGGTCAGGTATAGAATCCTGCCTCCGAGCATCTCCTAATTTGGAGCCAGACTACCCTATACCTGAACTTGGTGTGTTCTTGCAAAGTGGTGTGTGTGTGTGTTTCTCTGAGTCAGTTGTTTGCACAAGATGAGGGCTGGAATGGGGAAAAATGTGGGAGAGAAGTGCTCACTTCCTCAGCTTAGACCAGAGGGGGGAAAAAAACTGTGCACATGGCCCCGACTGGACTTGGGAGTTGGTGTCCCACATGAGGTTTGATTGCAACCGGACATCCCAGCATTCACAAGGGGTCCTGACAGGCATTTTGTTTTGATGTCCCTATTGTCAGTAATGCATTGCATCTCTTTCTGGTGATAGGATATGAGCCGGGGGGCTCCTGGTGGCCAAGAAGGCTTCCTGCTCCGTGGAAAGAAAATATTTGAGAGATGGCATGAACCAGGGCCCACAGACTGCAATCTGAGGCACAGGATTCAGCCAAGGGTAATGTCGAGAAGAAAGGCAGTTGGAGGAGAGAGAGAGCAGGGAGAGAGAGAGAGAGAGAGAGAGAGAGAGAGAGAGAGAGAGAGAGAGAGAGAAATGAATGCCCCGGGGACTTTGTTGAACTACTGGATCAAGCCATTCCTGAGGCTACTTCATCAATCCTCCCTCTTACACTAGCCAATAATCTCATTTGTTGCATTGATCTTACTTGTAAGCCAGAGGTCTCACTAACAGTTGTGCATTCTCCCTCATTTGCTCTTCCCTGGAATCGATATTCTCAATGTATCTGACATTTGAGATGGTTTCTAGGTCCCTCCCAGCACGGTCAGACTCTTCGGGATGGAGTGTCCACCCCAGTGTCCCTGGGGACCTTTGCTCTTAGAGTCGCAATGCAATGAAGCACATGATGGACTCTCCTTTGAAGAAATGGAGAGAGAAGGTGGATACCTGTGGATCAGGTGCTGGGGAGGTCCTCTGGAGGGACCCCGGTCGTGACGACATATGACTGAGGTATCTACATTTTTGTAAAGAATGAAGCAACTTGGCAACGGGAGTTCTCAGAGGCTAGCAGCTTGAACAACTTCGGTCTCAGAGAGGGAAAGTGGAAAGCAGTGTGTTCTCATTTCTGGCCCAAAGGATCCTAGGGCTGCCCTGAAATATAGATGAAACCGCTCAGTCATCTTAACTGGCTGTGAGTGAGCCGATCTAGAATTTAAAAGGAGCTTTAATAAATCGCAGGAGGGGTGCAGAAAGAGACTGGATTAAAATCGTATAACCTATGGATGAGGACAATGGGGGTAGGAGGGGGTAAGGACAGAGGGTGGGGTGGGGAACTGGGTGGAAGGGAGCTATGGGGGAGAAAAAGGAAAAACAAGTGTAATAATCTGAGCAATAAAGATTTATTAAAATAAATAAATAAACAAACAAACAAATAAATAAATCACAAGAAGAATGGAGCAGGGAGACAGTAGGCCCAACCTGTCCTTATCACAATCTCAGTGTGTGTGTGTGTGTGCACATGTGTGTGTGTGTGTGTGTGTGTGTGTGTGTAAGGAAATAGTGAGCCAGCTTCCTTCCAGATCCTGCAAGGGTTCTATGAGCCCCTTGGCTGAGGTGAGCCGAGGACCTTCCTCCACAGGAGAGGCCTGCATGTACGGACACTCTTAGATGACCCATCTCCTCACGTGCCCTCATAGACTGCTCTGAACCTCACAGGTCCTCTTTCTTCTTCCTGACCACTTGGTAAGTCACACACAAGATTCAAATCCCAAGGTCTACCACTTTGGGTGTTCCCACGCCCTATGGCCTATGGAGTCACTTTGCCTGTTAATATCCAAGAGAAAAAGGATCAAACCCTCAACCCACAAGAGAGGGACACCAGGCTTTCCTGCAATACTTCTGAGGATTTGATCCCAACCCTTCTTATTCTGTTTCTATTGAGTTGCCTTCCTTCCTCCCTGCCTCCCTCTCTGCCTCCCTCCCTCCCTCCCTTCCTTTCTCTCCCCTCTTTTTCCTTTTCTTTTTGCCCCTGAGGCTGTTTTCTTCTCTCTGTCTTGTGTTAAGACAAATGTAAAGCGTAGATACTTTTCCTTGATTTCCCCAAAGTAGCCCTAGAGTAGGGCATACGGAACACGTTTTTCCTACATGCGTTTGAGAGAGCTGCGTTGAGTCTCAGCACAGAAAACACCTGAAAGTTGAGTATCAGCGATTCCCTTGGCCACCCGCCCCCATCAGACGTCTTGTTTCCTTGAGGCCCAGCCTCGTGTTCTCCAACCCCCTCCCGCCCCCAGCCTCCCGTAGCATCCATTTCTCCTGTGGAGCCGCTCATCCCCACCCCCTGCCTGAGACCGCCTCTGGGCCAATCTCTGCCTGCACAGAAAACATTAAGGACCAGCTTTGAAATTACTTTTTCCTTTAACACAATCAAATTATTCCTCTTAACTCCTTCCCCTCCCCATGGTCTCTGCAGGCACATAAAGATCCCTCCCCGCGTTGGTAGGAATTATGCCACCCCCTCGGAAGGCATTAGTGCTGGGATGATTCTGTTGGTTGTTTACATTGCAGCTTTTTTCTCTCCTGTTGCTCAAGTCTAAGTACAGCCCAGAGATATTTCCATCACCCCACCTGCGCCTTTGATGCATCCTTCCCTCTCAGGTCCCACTCCTCCCTCGTCACACCTCCTTAGCTCCGCCCTGTCTCCAGTACAAGAGCCTTCTGGAAACAGCCTAAGCCTTTCTTTCCCACCAGCCATGCGGTGCCTTGACCCACAGGCAGTCCTCGGTGCCCTCCTCCATCCAGGTCTTAGGAGCCCGGCTGCTTGCCTGGGGTCACGGTCTCTACATGGCTGAGGGTCTCACAGAGTATGATGCAGGCCCAGGGCCCCGAGCCCTCCATGACTAAGGAGTGGTGAGCCCTGGCTAGTCCCCAGCATGCACTGGAGCACCTGGGAAGCATCAAGAAATGCCACCTGTCTGAATCAGAGCCCCGCTGCATCCAGGTCCTTAGGGGGAGCAGCCACACTGGAATGTGGTCTCCCCAGTGCTGCAGACCTGGCCCCTCCACTCCTTGGGTGGCCCCCAGAGGTCCCTCGCCCAGTAGCCTGGGGAGGAGAAAAGAGCGTGGGCATGAGGGTCAAGACACAGGCTTCTGGGTCGGTTCTGCTGTAAACTCATTTCAACCATTGTACAGCCCCTGGGCCCAGGTGGCTCTCTGTCTCCTCATCTGAAAGATGGGGGGTGGGGGGTGGGGGAGGCAGGTGAGGTTGAGATACCCGGAGCTCAGTCCTGTGAGGGACCCATTTTTTAAAATTAATTAATTAATTAATTAATTAAATTTTCAAATTAAGGTATTATATGTGTACATATCTTACAAATTCCCCCCTCCCATACATGCCCTCCTTCCCCGGAGTTTTGCATGCATTGGTTATGCTTATATGCATGCATACAAGTCCTTGGGTTGATCTCTTTTTAAAAAAATATATATTTTATTGATATTTTACAGAGAGGAAGGGAGAGAGATAGAGAGCTAGAAACGTCGATGAGAGGGAAACATCGACCAGCTGCCTCTTGCACACTCCCCACCAGGGATGCACCCACAACCAACGTACATGCCCCTGACCAGAATCGAACCCGGGACCCTTCAGTCCGCAGACCGACGCTCTACCACTGAGCCAAACCAGTTTTGGCATTGGGTTGATCTCTTATCTCCCCCATATCTCCCTCCCCTCCCCACTGTAATTTGACAGTCTGTTTGTTGTTTTACTGTCTCTGTAGCTATCTTTTTGTTCATCAGTTTATAATGTTCCTTATCCATAAATGAGTGAGTGCATGTGGTGTTTTTCTTTCAATGACTGGCTTATTTCACTCAGCATGATGTTCTCCAATTCCATCCAGGTTGCTGCAAATGATAAGATTTCCTTCTTTTTTATGGCAGCATAGTATTCCATTATGTAGATGTACCATAGTTTTTTGATCCAATCATCTGCTGATGGGCACCTAGGCTGTTTCCAAATCCTAGCTATTGTAAATTGTAGCTATTGTAATCCTAGCTATTGTAGCTGCTATGAACATAGGGGTGCATATATCCTTTTTGATTGGTGTTGAAGCTAAAGAGAAAATAAACAAATGGGACTACATCAAGATAAAAAGCTTTTTTTTACAGCAAAAGAAACCATCATCAAAACAACAAGAAATATGTTGGGAGAACATGTTTGCAAATGTTATCACTGATAAAGGTTTAATCTCCAACATCTACAGACAGCTTATACAACTCAATGAAAGGAAGATAAATGATCCAATTAAAAAATGGGCAATGGACCTAAATAGAATCTTTTCAAAAGAAGACAGAAGGAAGGCCAAGAGGCACATGAAAACATGCTCAAAGTCACTAATTATCCGAGAGATGCAAATCAAAACGACAGTGCGGTACCATCTCACACCTGTCAGAATGGCTATCATCAACAAATCAGCAAACAAGTGCTGGTGAGGATGCAGAGAAAAAGGAACCCTCGTGCACTGCTGGTGGGGATGCAGACTGGTGCAACCACTGTGGAGAACAGTATGGAGTTTCCTCAAAAAACTGAAAATGGAACTCCCATTTGACCCAGTGATCCCACTCCTAGGCGTATATCCCAAGAGGGGCCCATCTTAATCTCAGGCAAGAGCCTGTTTTGGTGCCTGAAGCCAGATTTCATATAACGACCTGCAGGGGCAGAGGCTGGGCAGCTCTGAGTGGGAGGGGAAGGGGCTGAGCCAGCTGTTGGCCTTGGGGATCCAGGAAGCTGGAGTCAGGAGGGACTGAAGGGAGTCCAGTGTGTCTGGGTCACAGCGTGGGCGGGAGGGAGAGCCACTCGAGCTGAGGCTGAGAGACAGGCAGGGCCTCGAGGGCCATGGTGAGGAGTGGGTATTTTGCTCCAAGTCCAATGGAAGACCACAGAGAGGTTTGCAGGAGGGCGTGGCCAGGTCACTCTGCTCTCTGGGGAAAACGGGCCAGGCAGGGGAGGGCTGAGGGGAAACAGGGGGACGTGCTGGGAGGCTAGTTCCGTGGTCCAGGCAAGAGAGGAGCGGGCAGCAGTGAGAGTGGAGAAATGTGCATGGATTCAGGGTACGTGTGTGTGTGTGTGTGTGTGTGTGTGTGTGTGTGTGTTCGCAGAAATGGTCAGGTGTTGCAATAAGTACGGTGGTGGTGAGGGTGCTGGACAGCCCGGGTCCCTCAGCACCCAGTGTAGGGCCGTTCTCACTAGCACGCAGGGACTTCCTCTGGCCATTTACATGTCAGCGGGGCCCAGCCAGCCTCCGAGGAAAGATGGTCAGGGAGTGAGGGTGGGAGGGGGCGCTTGCCAAATTTCGCTGCCAGCTTAGAAGGTGATGGAGGCAGGGGCTTGGGGCAAGACCTGGTGGAAACAGAAAGCGAGGGAGCCTGTGGCAAGGAGGGTGTGGCTTGGCTATCCCCCTGGATCAGCTCAGCGTCAGGACACCCTGAATGTCAGCAGCCTCCGGTTCCTGAGCAATCTTCATCAGCTGCCCGCTCTCCGCGGCAGCAGCGAGGAACAGCTCCCAGCTGGCCGCCCCGCTCATTCCGGGAGCCCTCGCTTCCTGAAAGATGGTTCCTGCTCCGCTTGATCCGCTCTGCTTCCCAGGGGGGCCCTTGGGTTGGCTTCAGGGCCCCACCGGTCAGGTCTGGCAGGTGGGGCAGCTCAGTCAGCTGGGTTTTCCCGGCAGGAGATGGGCCTCTCAGGAATAGGGGTGGAGGTGGAGGGAGTCGCGTGGAGCAGGAGACGCAGGAGAGCAGCAAATAAGGGCTTGGCGTGAGAGGAGGGGGCTCTTGGCTCAACAAGATTTAAGTCCTTGCCATGGTTCCTGCCAAGAGGAGGGAAGTGGCTGATGAAAACCATATGTGTCTCTCCGTGGAAGGAGGAGCCGGCCGTGTGTGTGTGTGTGTGTGTGTGTGTGTGTGTGTGTGTGTGAGAATGGCCTTCCATGCAATGGAAAAAATCTCAATTATAAAGAATACAACGTTAAGAGGCACTCTGAGACAAGCCATATTTCGCAATTAAGTGGTTTACAAGGTCAGCGGAGGAAGGACACAGAACGCCAGCCGAAAAAAGATCTTGCTCAGCGCCCAAATGTGTCCAACCGTTCCACGTTATGGTCGGAAGCCGTCGTATAGGCTCGCTGTGTCGTTTTACAGAAATAGCCTGCAAGACGAAGCCGTGCGAAATGCTTTAACTGCTACCGTGGCTGTCGTGTTTCCTGATGTTCGAGAGGGAAGAGTTAACTTTTTGAAAAATGCAAACGGGTCATTTCTCTAAGTTGACACTGAGGCAAACTAAACCCAAACAGAGACCCGGACAAACATAACGACCTTCCACTCTTCCTAGAGCAGAATGCCGCTCTCCTCACCCGGCGTTCACATTCCAGCATCATGGGGGGCCGGCCGGCTGGCCTGCCACGAGTTTCCTCCCTGAGTGTTGCTGCCGCTTGCCTGCCCACACTTCATCCCCCACCTTGTCCTGATTGGGGGATGCCATCTGGGGGGCTGTCGTCACCTGGGGGGCTGTCCCCTGGGGGGCTTTCTGGAGCACTTACCTGCCCCTGGGACACCCTTCCAATTGGATGTTGGAAAAAATGTTAATTGTTCTTCAAGGATATTAAATTTTATTTTTTTGCTTTTTATACCACTTTATTCCAACCTGACCAGCTCAGTATAAAACTAAACACTGGTGAGCAGTTTTCCTTACTAATTCTGAATTACTGTAAGTGTACAAGTTCTGCTAGCAGTTCAACACTTAAATAGATTAAATCATCTCTGACACGTGGTAGATTTCATATAATGAAAATACCCAAAACAATTAGTGCAATATACTGAATTGATCAAAATAAACAAACTTTGGGAAATAAGGCTGCAAGATCATTACTATCATATCACAATACTTATGCTACAAATTACGGGTACATTGTTTATTACGGTTCTGAAGCCCCTTCCTTTGGAAGGAGTCAAGAAGGAAAAATTAGCTGTTTTAATAACTGTACATTTTGTGTATTTTTAAGCAACTCTTAAACATTACAGAGAAGTGATGAATATATGGAGACTATAATGCAATACCCTATTTACAGTACAGCTGAGGATCGAATTTAAAATAATCAAGTCTGAGTGTACATAATTGTTAGTGCATTAACTATTATGACCAAAGGGAACAAAAGCCCCCAAACAAAACTGATAAAGCGGCCTGCAGCGATTAAACAGAAATCACAGACACCTGGTTTGTTTCACTTTTGTGGAAGAGCTCACCTTTGGAGTGAACACTGCTCATTACAATGCGTTTTATTACTTTTCATGTTCCTAAAACAAGATGGGGTTACTTTTTTTTCTCTCTTTTTTTAACCCCATTTTTTTTTTAAAAAAAAAATAAGAGGACCGGCTGCAATTTAGATGCCACTAATGCTCATTCCTCTCACCGCCTCCCTCCCCTCCCCCCAATATGTGGGACTGTTTTCAAGGATATTCATTTTTAAGTTCTACCCATATTCCACTATAATCTCCATCGTCTCTTTTGCGCAGAGATTCCGTTCCTCTGGTAAAAATTCTCCACCTTGCCATCTCTGTTCTTGACCGTACGAATGGTGGTTGTTTGAAAGTCTTCATTGGCTAACGCCGGTCTCTGGATCACCCGTGCGTCTGCTTCTATGATGGAGACACGCTCTGGGCCCTGACCGACGAGTTCCTCACCAGAGAGGACTGATGTGGCCTTTCCGAAGGCCGACCCCGAGGGGTCAGGCCGACTCCTCCTAACAGCCTGGCATACGGCTGCCTTGCTGCTGGCTCTCACGTCTGTGAAGGCTGCCTTTCCCAGCCCAACCCCCTCCTAGCAGCCCAACCTCCCCCTCCCAGGGTTCTTTCTAACTGCGATCAGGGTTGAGTTCCAGGGTTCGTGCTCTTCGGTGGGTCTCGGATTCCAAGTTTGTTTCCCCAGGCCCAT
This sequence comes from Vespertilio murinus, assembly GCA_963924515.1. Taxonomy (NCBI): domain Eukaryota; kingdom Metazoa; phylum Chordata; class Mammalia; order Chiroptera; family Vespertilionidae; genus Vespertilio; species Vespertilio murinus. The sequence continues at coordinate 54,563,705 of OZ004713.1, read as the reverse complement.
GTGCCTTCCTAAACCTCTGCTCAGCTTTGGGGTCTCTGGGCTGTGCTTTGGGCTCAGCCCTTCAGTACACCAGCAAGTGCTGTTTATGAGTCAGCAGATGCCCCAGGGAAACGGGTTCTGGAATTTTTTAACACGATGATGCGCCTCTCTTCTCCCAGATGTCTTGGGCCTCAGGTCCTGCTGGCCTGGGAATGTGGCGCTCCGGTTCTGTCCCCCATCACCAAAACCTCCGGGGCAAGTTTTCAGCTTCTGATCCACCTCCTTGGCTGGGTCCTCAGCCTCTTTGCCCCACGCCCCTCACGAATCAGCGATGCCTTAAGGGGAAGAATAACACCCCCACGTGCTCCCTGTCCTTCGGGGAGCCTGCCCTCTCAAATCCTGGCTGCCTGCAAACTGATGGCTTTAGGGCTTTGTCCAGCGCATGGTTGGAGGAGTTACCGGAAGTGGCAGCCCCTGTCCACTCTGTGGGAGTGTTAGCTCCCTGAAGCGGGGACCCTGTCATCTCCACATGACCATTACACAGAAACGCAACACGTCCGAGCTCTTGTCCTCCCCCCAAATCTGTCCCTCCCCCAGGCTGCCAGCTCAGGGAGAGGCATCTCCTCCATCCACCCACTGCTCATGTCAGGAACCCAGCGACAATTGGCTCACCCGGCGGCAACTCTCTCTCCTTCCCTTCCTGCCCACCCTCCCTGTGTTGCTGATTCCACCTTAAAATGTCATATGAACTCATCCGGTTCTCTCCTCTCACGGCCACAGCCCTGTCCCGGGCTGGCTCCCCTCCCTTCCCCTTCGTTATTGGGTAGTCTCCTCACATTCCTCCCCAAAGCCAGGCTGGCCCCTGTCCAGCATGCTCGCCAGCCACCCTGCGAGCAGAATGACCCCTGGAAAACAAAGATCTGGTTATGTCATTGCTCTGCATAGCATACACAATGACGTCCCTTGCTTTTAGCTTTGAAGATAAACCCTCAAGGAGCCCCCCCTCCCTCCTGTGTCAACTGGCCTGCCTCTTGCCCTTGTCTAAGCTTAGGGTCGGCATCTTGAGGCCCACAGGCAAGCTCTTTTCCTGCCAGGAAGCCCCCTTCTTCTCTCATGTCTGCCTCTTTCCTGTTCATCCTTTAGGTCTCAGCTAAATGTCTCCTCCTCAGAGGGGCTCCCCTGACCCCCAATGTTGGTTTGGTGCCTCTGTGGACGCACTGCCATTGCATCCTGCCCTCTGTTCATAACCCTCAGTACGTTGAAATTACATAATTATCCAAGTGTTGATTGCTTGCATTTCTCCCCTACTGGACTCGATTCTCCTTGAGGCCGGGGACTGCGTTTGCCTTGATGACCACTCTATCCCCAGCACTAGCAAAGCTAGAAACACCGAATAAGGGAGTGACACATCGACGAGGACAGCAGGCACCCTCCGCCACCCCGCAGAAAGCAACGAGGAGCCCTCCACAGCGAGAGGGTGGCTGGGCTGGGGTTTCTAGTAAGCCAGTGTCTGAGAGTGTGACTATAAAAATAAGAAATCCTAAATAGCTGTCTAATGCAGTCTTCTTATTGCCGGGTTTAATGCACTGGCCAGGAGTCAGCAGATCTGGGTTCCAGTCCCAGGCCTGGCACAAATCATGACAAATAGCGTATTTATAATGCTTCACAGTTTACAAGGCATTTTCACAGATAGGATCTCATTAAACCTCCAGCGAGCGGCTTTTAGAGGCCTGCTGGGAAGGAGGAGAGGAGAAAATGAGCTGGGTTCCAGCCCTCCCCACGTGATCTCAGGCAAGTTTCCTCTTGGGCTCATCTGCCTAACACAGGGGTCCAGCCAGATGGTCTTTAAGGTGTGTCTATGGAAACGCAGACCTAAAAGCCCAGCACTGCTCCCTCAGAAAGCCAAGTAGCAGGGCAGCACCCAGAGGCTCCTGGAATAAATAGTGTGGGTGCCCCAGCCAGCTGTCACATGGAAGCAGGGCTGACACCAGCAGCGTCTGCGATTGACTGGAGAGCTAGTCCCAGGGAGCCGGAGAGAGGGGCCGGGGAGGGAGGCGGGGAGGGAGGAGCCCAGCGAGGCGGAGGGCCCAGTCACACCTGTCCTGAAGAGCCAGGACCTCACAGTCTGTCCTGCGTAGAAGCCACAAATCCCTCCCAGAACTGGCGCCCTTTCTCCACCAGCGCCCACCCCCCGGCGTGTCACCTCGACCTTCTGGGCTGAGCTCACTCACAGACTGCGGAGGCTTCTCGGTGGAGGAGTTCTGGGCAGAAATGCCCAGAAAGTCCCGAGGCAGCTCTGAGCTGGACCACGCTCACTGAGACCCGTCCTCACGGCAGGGCCAGAGGTCCTGGGGGGACCTGGGACACCAGGGCATCCTGTGCAAGTCACCAAGGGGCGGGGGCGCCACCATCTAGCGCCACCCAACAATGGTACTGGAGCTTTCCTCCCGCACCCCAGCAGTTCTCTGTCCTGTGAGCTTGCTCCCCTCGCCCCCATTGAAAACGGGGGCATGCACAAATTAAAAAAAAAAGCTAAAGGAGTTCATCACAGCCAAACCAGAATTATATGAATTGCTGAAGGGGGCTATTTAGGAAGAGGAAGAAGATAAAGATAGACATTATGAACAACAAATACGTAATTATCAACAAATGAAACTAAAAACCAAGGGAATTTAAAATCTGATGAACAATAGTAACTGGTGAATATAATAGAATCAGAGGTATGGAAGGGGAGTGGACTGACGATTCTCGGGGAAAAGGGGAGTGGGGAGTGTGGGAAGAGACTGAACAAAAACTGTGCCTATGGATGAGGACATTGGGGGATGGGGAAAGGGCAGAGGGTGAGGTGGGAACCTGGTGGAGGGGAGCAATGGAGGGGGGAAAATGAGGAACATTTGTAATAATAGGAACAATAAAGATTTTTTTATTTTTATTTTTTAAATAATATTTTATTGATTTTTACGGAGAGGAAGAGAGAGGGATAGAGAGTTAGAAACATCGATGAGAGAGAATCATCGATCAGCTGCCTCTTGCACACCCCCTACTGGGGATGTGCCCGCAACCAAGGTACATGCCCTTGACCGGAATCGAACCTGGGACCTTTCAGTCCGCAGGTTGATGCTCTATCCACTGAGCCAAACTGGTTTCGGCAATAAAGATTTATTTTTTTAAAAAGAAAAAAAGAAAAGAAGAAAAGAAAATGGGGACATGGTGTCCGGGAAGTTCAGAGAGGACTTAGCAGAGCCCTGGACATGAACAGTCGTTCTGCTGGGCCATCCTCGAATGAAGGCCGGGGGTTGGGTCTGGTATCGGTGGGGGAACAGCACCAGGTGTTAGGCCGGTGGGGTCCGACCAAACCCGGGTTCAGCAGCCTCGGCACTGGGGTTCTGGCCCGGAGAGAATTCAGAGCCGAGACCCAAACGACAAGAGACCCATAGGAGGTGGTCTCTAAGGTTCGTCTGTGGAGATTTAGAACCAAGATGCCCTGGGGCTTCCATCTCCGTGGTCCAATCACAGATCGCAGAGGCAGGATAATCCCTAGAAGAACTGGGCTTAGGAAACAAGTTCTAGAGCAGCCGTGGGCAAACTGCGGCCCTCGGGCCGGATCTGGCCCATTTGGCTGTTCTCTCCGGCCCGCGGAGCCGAAAGAGCGGAGGGTTCTCTTGCTCTCCCCTCCGCTCCTTCACCAGCAGCCCAAGATGAGAGTGCCAGCATGGTCAGGTTGCTTTTGTTCCGGCCCTCCGGTCCAGTTTAAGAACCCATGGTGGCCCTCGAGTCAAAAAGTTTGCCCACCCCTGGCCTAGAGGTGAAGGAAGGGCAGCTAGGAGCGTGGGAGTAAGGAAGGCAATGGTCACGCGCTTATTACCGGAAGGCCAAGGAGCCGTGCTTCCTAAGATCTCACGATTTTTAAGGGTGGAGACCTCAGGGGAAGATCTCAGCAGCATATTCAGCAGTTTTCCAGGTGTATCCTTTCAGGGTTGTGGTCTCCGCTGGCTGACGGGCGGCACCAGGGCGGGGAGGTCATTATCCCATGCAGCTGGCCCTGAGGTCAGCAGAGGCTGGTTTAGTTGCTCTACCCGGGCCTGCCGCTGAAGCACAACTTGAGGCCTAGATGTTGTTATCTCTAGGGAAGAAAGGTCAGGGGGCCTAGAGGAGGAAAAGCCACCCTGTATTCAACTGTCTCTTGCTAGGCACCTGGGACTTTCCATCCTGGTGGCCTTCTGTGCCCAGCCCACTGGCCTTGCTCTGCTTACGTCTGTCCAACGGCCCACCACAGGTCTACAGTGGGGATCTGGTTGTTCATGTGGCTCCTCCCCGAGGTTAACAGGCTCCCCAAGCCAGGCAGGGGCAGTGCTCCCCGCCGGAGCCCCTCGCCCACCTTGGTGGCATAGGCCTTCCTCACTGTCCTTCTTCTATAAACTCTGGACCCTGCTTCCCTCAGCTTTCCCTTTGGATTTTTAAAATAAAAAAATACTCACAGTGACAGCTTCTAGAGCCTTTTCTCCTCTGCTATCACCATTTTACAGCCCTCAGGCAATGTGAATGGGAGATTAAAATTAAAAGAAAAAAAGATCTCTTATGAGAAGGTAGAAAAAAACCACAAAGGTTTAAATCTGAAGATATTACCTGTCCCTGTTTTTCCTCTGAATGAATCGTTTCACCCCCAAATGAACATCATTCTCCTCTCCTCACAAGGCCGGACGTAGGTCTCTGTCTCTGACTGTACCCCATGCCACCCCGGATTTCCTGGTGCCGAGTAATAAGGAATTTGGGTGGCTTACGTCCCCGGTTCACGGGAGGCAACCAGGGGGTAAGAGTGTCCTTGTTATTCCCGTGGGCGGCTCAGGCCCAGCCTGAGTTCACTCTGATGGAGATGACTCAGGATGGGGGCCAGCCGTGTGATCAGAGGGCTGGGGTTCTGCACCAATGACATCAGCGCAGCCTCCGGGGAGGGGAGGGGGCTGGAATTGGCATTCAATCCCAGGGCCAATGATTCAGTCCGTAATGTTGACATCATGAAGCCCCAATGCAAAGGATGGACACGGATGCTCAGGTGAGCTCTTCCTGGTTAGTTACGCGTGGGCGGCCCAGGAGGGTGACATCGGAGGACGCAGCAGCTTCACGCTGGAGAGCCTCTGAGACTTCGCTCTATGTGTCCCTTCGTTGGCTGGTCTTCACTTGAGCCCTTTATAACAAAACTGTGGCCCTAAGCCTAGTGCTCCCCTGAGTTCTGTGGGTTACTCCTGTGAATTATCGAACCCAAGTGGATAGGGGCTGGTAGCCTGAGCACCCCGGAGCTCGGGGCTGCTGTCTGAAGTGGGGGGCATCTGAGGGAGGACTGTGCCCTTGGCCTGTGACGCCTGCGCTAACTCTAGGCTGTTAGCATCAGACTTGCTTTTTACCTGCTTCCCACCACTGCCTGAGGTGCCCTACTCACCTGTCAGGAGACTCGGTCTCTTTCAAACATAAACCCACCCCCACCCTCGGCTCAGAAGCCAGACGCAGAGGCAGGAGACCTACCCTTGAGTTGAGCCTGGGGGCACCTAGCTCCATGGGGGAGGGTGATGTGTGGCCTGGTGAGTGGCCTTTGTGCTTGAGGGCAGTGGAGGGTGTGGGTGTGCCTGGACAGTCTCCCACCCTCCCCTCCTTCCCTGTCCAGGCTCCAGCCTGCTTGTCTGGCTGGTGGGGGTCCTCAGGGCCCTCTGGATCGGCCCCCTCAGGGTTCTTTCCCCCGCCTGGCCAGGGAGTCTTTCCCCGGTGTGCAAAGAAAAGACCGCTTATTCTCTAAAACCACTCAGATCCAATCCCCAAGCTTCCATCTCTAGACTTCCTAGGAATAATGCTCCCGTGTCTTCCAAGCGGGGCGATTTCTTTCCCATTTAAATGTGCCGTCGATGGAAGACTCTGATTCTAACTCCAGCCTTAACCACCCTACTCTCTTCCAAAAGATGTAAACGGGAAGCTAAAGAACGGCTTTCAAGAGTCTGTTGGGATGAGCTAGTCCAGGGGTCGGCAAACTCATTAGTCAGCAGAGCCAAATACCAACAGTACAACGATTGAGATTTCTTTGGAGAGCCACATGTTTTAAACGTAAACTCCTTCTAAAGCCACGTCTTCAAAATAGCCTCGTCCGGGCCGTGGTATTTTGTGGAAGAGCCACCCTCAAGGGGCCAAAGAGCCGCATGTGGCTCTCGAGCCGCGGTTTGCCGACCACGGAGCTAGTCCCTCAGCCCAAATGTTGTGTTTCTAGGTTGGGTACCCCCTTCTCTCCCCCAAGCCAGTGCCTGGCAGCATGGGAAGGCTTCTCTGGCCGGGGGGAAGTGTCCTCCAATCCGAACTTGTTCTGCGCATCTTTGCCGGTCTAACCAGGCATGACGGTCACAGCTGGCCTTGTGGCCATGTGCCGGCACGCACCGTGGGAGTCTGGGTTGTCCCGTTTGTCCCTGGGAGAGTGGCTCCTTAGCCTGGCCAGCCCTGCTTGAGCTCGCAGCCCCTCTGATCCTCTCCCTGGAGCATCTGGGTCCCCTGCCTTAGTCATGGCCGTCCCTCCCGGCAGGCTTCTGGAGGTGTGCGGCCCCCACCTTCTCCCACGGGTGACCTTGAGGCAGAGTGACTCAGGCCCCGAGATGCTCAGCACCAGGGATGCTCCGAAGCTCCCTGCCCCCTCCCTCTGGGGTAGTGAGCTCATGACAGTCTGGCGTCGCCTGTCTCCAAGACCAGAAGGGCAGTCCTTTTGTCCTTTTCCTTGCAGCCTGCCAGCGTGCGCCTGTAGACCCACAGTCTGCGTTCCCCAGGCCTGCCTCTCGCCACACCGAAGGACATAGAAGACCTTCTCCTGCCCAGGCGTGGCTTTTCGGGCGGCTCGGCTGCTGGGGACGCAAACAGAAATCTACCCTGTTTCCCTGAAAATAAGACAGTGTCTTATATTAATTTTTGCTCCCAAAGATGTGCTAGGTCTTATTTTCAGGGGATGTCTTATTTTTCCATGAAGAAGAATACGGTACACATTTATTGTTAAATGAAAATAAAGGAAATGTATTACCTGTATACGGTACGGTAGTACGGTAGTTGTCAACACAAACCAGACAAACTGTGAATCCTACAGTATCAAGAATTTACTCATTTATTCAATGACAATCATGTCGTCATCTTCTGGCACATCATCATAACAATCCAATTCCTGAATTTCCTGGTGAATTTCTTGTGACTCCATTTCTTTCAGAATCAGTGGACCAAATCTCTCGTGTTTAGCAATAGCACCGTCTTTACATGAGTCCTTCTTGTCAAGGCAGCCTGCTCGCAGTGCATTTGCAATGCAACTGTCAATGATTTTCTCCCATGAATTCCTCACCCAAGTCACAACTTCTTGCTGTTTAGGTTTCACAAAGTTTCCACGCTGATTTCTCTCCATTCACACAGCAGTGACGTCAGGACTCCGAGTAAGGTCACTGGTTGCTAGACGCCAGTTGGGGCGGCCCTAGTGACCAGTTTACGGTAGATTAATTTTCATTCTGAGACAGAGCCTGGGGGCCTTATTTTCGGGGAAGCACGGGTAGTTGATGTTTAGGGCCGGGCAGTGACCAGCCACAGCGGGATCCACCCTGAGCCTCAGCGCCGAGGAACTACAGAGGGAGTACCCTCCTCCCCCACCAACCAACCCGCTAAGAGACTCACAGGCTGAGGAGAGAGATAGATGGGGAACTATTTGAAAACATAATACTCATTTACACATTTCTTTAATAATATGTATAGTGGGTCTATGTGTGCTGGGCACTAAGTTAGGACATGCATGCTCCTTGAAGTTGTTTTTAATAGCATCTTTGTTAATAAACTAGTAGCCCTGTGCATGAATCTGTGTGCCAGTAGCTCGCTGTCCCGCCCTCCTGTAGCTTTCCCCTCCCCCTGGCCTGTCCCCCGCCCCCCATAGCTTGCAGCCCTGCCCCCTTCCTGTAGCTCTCCACCGCCTGCTTGTAGCTCACTGCCCCACCCTCCTGATCCGTGATCCAGTCTTTACACGGTGGGTCGTTATGCTTCATGGCGTAACCATCATTTGCATATTACATCTTTGTTGTACAGGATAATTGACATACGATTCGATCTTATAGTGTACAAACAGAGTTGTGCAACCATTAGCACCATCTCATTTTTAGAATATTTTCATCACCCCAAAAAGAAACTCCATGTCCATTGGCAGCAACTGCCCAATCTCCCCTCCCCTTGCTCTTGGCAACCACCAATCTACTTTCTGTCTCTATGGATTTGTCTACTCTGGATGTTTCATATACACGGAATGATAGAATATGTGGCCTTTTGTGACTAGCTTTCTTAATTTAGTATGTTTTCAAGCTTCATTCATGTTGTACTATGTATTAATATTTCATTTATGTTTACAGCAGAATAATGCTCCATTATATGGGATATGCCACATTTTATTTATACATTCATTATTTGGTGATTATTTGGGCTGGCTCTACTTTTTTGGCTCTTATGAATAATCTTGCTATGAACATTCATGTACAAGATTTTATGTGGACAAATGCTTTCACAGGAGTGGAATTGCAGGGCCGTATGTGTTAAAAAATGAAATTAGTCTGATAAATTTTAAGGATCTTCTTAGCTTTATTCAACAACTCATAAATCGGATAGCGTAGAAGCCAGCAAACAGAAAGAAGTCCAGAGGAGCTGTACCAAATGGCAGAAGGTGGTGGGAACAAGGAAATTATATTAGCAAAAAACCTGTTGTTTGTGGCAAGGTCACCTTCCTTTAGGGGATGGCAGGGATCTATCAGGCAGAAGACCTCACTAGTGCTAACGAGGTGCTTTCTGATTGCCTGGTCTTTTTAAAAAAATATATTTTATTGATTTTTCACAGAGAGGAAGAGAGAGGGATAGAGAGTTAGAAACATCGATGAGAGAGAAACATTGATCAGTTGCCTCTTGCACACCCCCCACTGGGGATGTGCCCGCAACCAAGGTACATGCCCTTGACCAGAATAGAACCCGGGACCTTTCAGTCCACAGGCTGACGCTCTATCCACTGAGCCAAACCAGTCCCGGCTGATTGCCTGGTCTTAAGGTTCCATTTCTGGGAGAGCCCAAACTATAATTAAGTCTCGGTTTAATGATGTGGGGCTTAGCATGAGTGACTCCATCTTGGGCCTTCACATTTTTTAGGACGGACCAAACTCTTTTCTCAAGTGGTTACACCATTTACTATTCCCACCAGTAGGTATGAGGGTTCCAGTTTCTCTGCATCTCATCAACACTTCCTGTATTTTGGACTTGGGCCGGCCTCGTGAGCGTGCAGGGGTATTTCACTGCGGTTTGAATTTGCATCTCCTGATGGCTAATGATGATGAGCGTCTTTTCATGCACTCATTGGCCATTTGTGTGTCTTCTTTGGAGAAAGTTCTATTGAAATCCTTTGCCCAGGTTTTTTTTTTTTTTTTTTTTTTAGTTGGGCTATTTGTCCTTTTGTGGTTTTGTGGTTGTTGTTGTTGTTGTTTGTTTGTTTTCCAGCCTTTTTTAAGAGACATGCAAATCAAGGTGTGTGTAGGGGTTGCAATTTGAACAGTTGGTAGAGTTCATTGCAAAGTTTCCGAAACCTTGCAAAGAGCACATGCCATTCCACGCCAGAGGGCTCGGGCAGGGTCAGAGCCTGGGGAGGAAGGGTGAGAGCTGGGGGGCCAGGCTGGGCCTACGGCCACTCAGGGACACCCCTTTCAAAATCCCTGCTGAGGAGTCTGGATGGAGGGGGTAGGGGTATTGGTTGGTAGTGAATTAAAGGAAGAATCATATGGGGGTGGGGATCTTTCTTTTTTCTTTTTTTCTTTTAAGGAGCATAGGTTTTATTTCTTGGATACATGGGCCCCTGCACAGAAAAGCATTTTGGAATTACAAAGGGATATGCAAATGTGAGGTGATATCCTTATTGCTAATATCGCTATTTGTAAGAGCCAATGAGAGCCCTTGCTCGGTGAAATCACAGAAACCTGTGTGTGTGGTGGGGCGGCTGAGGGCAGGAGTTGGGAGGATGTGGGGGGGAGGGAACTAAAGGAGAGGGTAGGGCAGCAGAGTTCGCAAACCTTGGTTACCTGCTGGCGGTGAGAAGGAGAGAGGCTTACGATTTCTGGCATGTTCCTTCACCACCTGTGCAACTATTTACTCAGCATTTTTCTTTTTATGTGCTCCTATTTCTTTTCATTAAACAGGCCTATTTATAAAGGAAACCTTACATCACGGTTATAAATGGCAAGCCTGCTGCGTCGTTTTCGAAATGGGAGGAAGGCTATAAACAAAGGTAGCGAAAGCCAAGCCGTGTGATTACATTCTCGCTTGGAGGCTGTTCCCTTCTGGGCCCGGAAAACTCTCCCCACTCAGCCTGGCTCCCCTCTCCCGGGTCCCTCAGCCTCCACCCCCCGCCTGCCTCCTCGGGAAGCCTCACAGCCCCTCCCCCTCCGCGTGATTGCCTCCAGGCCCTTATCTCCGTGGAAGGGACGCTGCTCCTCCTCTGTGTCTGGCTGCAGGGGGGCAGGGCCTTGCCTCTCAGGCATTGTCTCCTCTCAGTAAGCGCTGTTGGAAAAAGAGCCGCAGGGATGTTCTCTAGTCTGCTTCCCATTCGGGAGTGTCAACAGGGCGTAAACGCGGCCACAGACACCTCCAGGTAACAGGAGGACTGAGTGAGACTTGAGAAGGAAGCAGTCCCCGGGGGTGATATCCACAGCTCACCTGGCTCCCGCCCATCCCCAGGCCTGCACGCGCCATCCAGGCTTAGATCCTCCCTTGCCCGTAGCATCACGGGACCTCGCCAGCCTGCCTTCCCAGAGTAAAGGAGCGGTACCCTGCGGACCTCAGAGCCCTCGGCGTGACTGGCAGGAGGCAGCTTACGTGGACGAGGCTGGCAGAGAGAAGCGGCCCCCGGAAATGATGGCGGAAGTTCCAAGGCCTAAGCAGCAGATGGGATTTAACCGCTGACTTTGCCGGCTACAATCCTGCCCTTTCTCCCAGGCTCAGCTGTAAAAAGTAACAATATGACTTACCCTCTATGGAGAACTCATTATGTGCCTAGTACCTGGTAAATAAGAGCTAAATACATATTATAACATCTCATTTTATCCTTGCACGAGTCTTATAAAGTGGGGATTTGTTATTCCCACTTTATAGATGAGGGAACTGAGGCTTAGAGTTGATAGATCCTCCCTTCCCCTAGTTGATAGACAGACGCAAACCCCACCTGTGGCCAGATATGCCTGAGCTCTGATCCACCAATCAGCGTGTGCCGGGTGCCCTAAGCCCCAGCCCCCTAGTCTCCCCTTAAAAGCAGGACCCCAGGTGCCCTCCGGTCTCTCTCTCTCTCTCTCTCTCTCTCTCTCTCTCTCTCTCTCTCTCTCTCTCGCTGGAAGTAGCCAGCGGGAGTCACTTTCCTCTTCAATAAAGGCCTGTGTCCTGACCTCCCAGTCTCGGATACCTTCTTTAATTAATCTATCATAAGTAGTTGTATGCCTTGCCCACAGGGATACTATTAAGCCTCTGATGGCATCCGCTCAATCTCCCTTGGCACTCGTGTGTGTGTGTGTGTGTGTGTGTGTGTGTGTGTGTGGTGTGTGTGTGATGTGTGTGATGAATGTGTGTCTGTGTGTGTGTGGTGTGTGTGTCTCTGTGTGTTGTGTGTGTGGTGTGTGTGTGTCTGTTGTGTGTGTGGTGTGTGTGTGTGTCTGTGTGTGTGTGAGATGTGAGTGTCTGTGTGCGTGTGTGTGTTGTGTGTGTGTTGTATGTGGGGTGTGTGTGTGTGTGTGTGTGTGTGTGTGTGTGTGTGTGAAGTGTCCATTTCTTGAAGGCTGAGACCACAGTCACTTATTTCTCCCCAGGGCCGGGCCAGGTTCCCAGCACACTGCAGGTGCTTCCCCTAGGTCTGGGGACAGGTGAAGAAAACGGAGCAAAAGAAAAGAAAACCGAGCAGCTGATGACATGAGCTAGCTGCAACAGAAAGGCCTTGGGGTGTTCCCGGAGGAGAGCGTGTGGAAGGAGCTGGCAGAACCGGGAGAGCCACGGGCACAGTGCGGGGGGCGTGCAGGCCGCCCGAGGCAGGAGGGGGATGGCTGTGGAGGCCTCCTGGCCTGAGGCACTGACCCGAGCTGGACTTGTCTGTCTTCCCAGGTTACTCTCCACCCTGCCCTTCATTCCGCAGGAGAAAGAAGAGGAGCGAGGATGCCGGGGTGCTGCCCCTGTGTGTTGGGCCAGGACTGAGTAACTCTGTGGGACGCAGCCTAGGGTTCTGCCCTCGCCGGGGTGGTTTGTCTACACCCACCTTGCCTTGTGAAGAGTTCCATCAAGGTCCCTTTCAGACCCTCTCCAAAGTACCCTAACTTGAATGGGCCCTCCGCTCCTGCAGGCACCCTTCCCGGACCCTGACCGGGCCCTGACTGAGGGGGTGGAACACCCTTTGGGTGTTCTTTGGGCCACTCCTGAGGTCAGGGTCTGTGCACCCTCAGTTTTGCATCCCCGCATTTGGCAAAGTGCTTGGGTCCGAGGCTCAGCAGTCACTTCCTAACTGTGTGACTGTGCGTGAGCGTCTCACCTCCGCTGAGCCTCAGTTTCCACACGTACAAAAAAGGGTGACCTGAGAGCACGGGTTGTTATGGTGACAGAGAGATGATCTGACCCGTGACAGGATCCTAACTGCGAACATCTACTGAGCCCTTCTGTGCCTGCCACTGCTGCCTGCATTCACTCAAATCATCCTCACCGCGTCCCAGGTCATCACCCCTGTTTCATAGGTGAGGAGACTAAGACCCGGAGAGGTTGAGTAACTGGCCCAAGGTCACGTGTCTCGTTAGCATGGGCGGGTTTGGGCTTCAAACCCAGGCAGCGTGACTCCTGAGCCAACAGAAAGGCACGCAGCCCTGCTCCTGGGCCGGCCGCCTCTCTGTTTGTGGCGTAGGGGCGGTGTCGATTAGCCCTGGGAACCTAAAGAACCCATCTATCCCTTTGCCCGCTCAGAAGCTCCGGTAGAATGGGCAGAAGGTAGAATGCATGGCAACCATGGCAACCAGGTCACCTGGTCACACACGCGGGTGAGCCCTGGGGGCAAAGGTTCTGCTGCCAGCAGGCAGAGAGAAAGGCGTGGCTGGCATGGGCCAATGTTTGAGGTACCAGATCCACTGGGAGGACCTGGAAGAGTACCAGGTGGGTAGATCGGGCTGAGACTCGGCAGAGGTGGGAGCTTCCTAAGGCAGGTGGGGCGAGCGGGAAGACTCTAACCTGAAGCTTAGACTCTAGAGCAGCCGTGGGCAAACTATGGCCCATGGGCCGGATCTGGCCCGTTCGGCTGTTCTATCCGGCCCGCGGAGCCAAAAGAGCGGAGGGTTCTCTTGCTCTCCCCTCCGCTCCTTCACCAGCAGCCCAAGATGAGAGTGCCAGCATGGTCAGGTTGCTTTTGTTCCGGCCCTCCGGTCCAGTTTAAGAACTCATGGTGGCCCTCGAGTCCAAAAGTTTGCCCACCCCTGCTCTAGAGTCTACCAGACAGATAGCGGTGGCCCTGGCCTTTGCTGAGGTCCAGCCCTGTGCTCCGAGGCCTCCTCCCCACCCGTCTCCTGCTCCACAGCCCAGCTTCCATCTTGTCTCGATTCCCTCTCTGATTCCTAGGTCTGAGCCCACACACTCCTTCCCAAGACCATCAGAGACGGGGCGGGGGAAGGGCCCTGTTCCCTCCTCGGCCACCCCCTCAGGCATCCACTGCTGAGGGCCCGGTGCCTCCATTTCTGGCTGTGGGATGAGAGCACGGGCTATTCCACCCCGGCCCCCGAAGCTCCCCACTCCTCGGGAGGCCAGGGCAGGGCTGGACGGAGCGGGCAGGTCACCCCTCTGTGGTTTGTTGTAGGCGCTGACTTTCCTGACCAGAAATGAGATCCTGAGGTGAGTAGACCACCCCCACCCCTGCCCCGGGGCTGGGACCTTGCCCTGGCCCCTGAGGGTGGTGCCTGCTCAGAGCCACAGAGCGCTGGAGATGAGGGTGCCCAGAGCAGGCAGACACAGACCCAGCCTCCCGGGTGGGGTCGGGATTCCCAGGCCTGACTGTAGGTCAGTGGAATGCCAGGCTCCAGGCTGCTGGGGACCCACGGCAGGGCAGGGCGTCTTCATGGGACCACAGAGGCAGACAGGCCCCACCCTGGGATGATGAAGAAAAGGGGGAGGACTCAGGAACAGGTCTGAAGCTTGTTTGGACATCACTGGCCGGGCAACCTGGATGCACTAACTCAGCTGTGGGCAAACTACGGCCCTCAGGCTGGATCCGGCCCGTTTGGCTGTTCTATCCGGCCAGCGGAGCCGAAAGAGCGGAGGGTTCTCTTGCTCTCCCCTCCGCTCCTTCACCAGCAGCCCAAGAGGAGAGTGCCAGCATGGTCAGGTCGCTTTTGTTGCGGCCCTCCGGTCCAGTTTAAGAACCCATGGTGGCCCTCGAGTCAAAAAGTTTGCCCACCCCTGCACTAACTGCATCCCTCTCGGCTCCCACGCCCTTCCCCCCGACTCCCCTCCCCGCAGGGCCTGGTGGGTGGCAGACACAGTGCCGTCCTGGGGTGCAATGGTGAGCACTGGTCCCTGCTCTCCGTCCCCAAAGCCACCCATCACCACCTCCCCTCATGGGATGGCAGAGGGATGGAAGGCATGGGGGAGGGGGGAGCGCACAGCCCAAGCCAGGTGCTCAACGAACGCGTGCTAGATGGATGCACGAGCTCTGTGAGGCAGGGGGTGGGGCGGGACTGGAGGGAGGAGGCCACTTGTAGACCCTCAGGCCTGGGGCCCTCTCCCCTCGTTGTCTCCGCGTGGACTCGAGTTCCCCACCATGAGCCCGGCCTGAAAGCCACTTCCCACCTCGAGTCCCAGGCAGGCGACGCCTTTGCCACAAGCACCAGCCTCCCCCAGGCCCCGAGCGTGGCCGGGACCCAGGGAGCGGGGGAGACAGGACCGGTCACGGGGCTATATTATTTTCCTTTGAAACTTAAAAATTCACTCATTTTTTTAAATATAGAAGAAAAATATGACAAAACTCCAAATGACTCACATCCTACTACCCCTACTGAGCTTTTCTGAAAAGTAACTCTTGAGCAAAAATAAAATCTAATTTTAAAATGTGTCTTGTGAGCAGGGCTGGAGAATTCGATAGCATTGAAAGCTCTACACACAAAAAAAGTCTTTTCCCCAAAGGTAACCCCCTTCAAAAAGGGTATCCTATTCATACTGCAGCATTTCCTCATTTGTAGGGTAGCGTTTACACTGTTCTGGACCCTTTTTTATAAAAGTTTTCATCTTGGCTGGTTTTGCTTAAAGCACAGAGATCTGCCTCTTTCTTTTTAAAAAATTAAAAAAATAGATATTTCTTTATTGATTTCAAAGAGGAAGGTAGAGGGAGAGATAGAAACATCAATGATGAGAGAGAATCATTGATCGGCTGCCTCCTGCATGCCTCCCTACTGGGGATCGAGCCCACAACCCAGGCATGTGACCTTGGCCAGAATCGAACCTGGGACCCTTCAGTCCGCAGGCTGACGCTCTATCCACTAGGCCAAGCCGGCTAGGGCTGCCTCTTTCTTTTTTAATGACTACGGAACATTCCTTCCTACGGAAGAACCATAATTCATTTTACCAACACCCTGTAATGTACACTTACGCTGTTTATGGCTTTTCAGCTTTACAAATAATGTTACACCCAACGTTCGTGCACAGAGAGCTTATCCAACAGGGGAGAATTCATCCACGGGACAAATGTCCAGCCAGCGAAAAGGAGACCTCCCCGGGCTCCAGGCCCTGCCCTGGCCCTTAGCTCCTGGGATTCCTGGAGCACCAGGCCAGCAGGTGGAGTGGTGTCAGGCTAGCTTCCTGGAAACCAGAGGCCTGGGTCCGAGGCTCAGCCGTCACGTCCTCGCCGGGTGACTGCGGGTGAGTGCCTCACCTCTGCTGAGCCTCAGTTCCCACACGTCCAACACAAGGGTGACCCGAGAGCGAGGGCTGCCATCAGGACAACGAGACGATGCAACCCGTGACAGGCACCAGGGTCCGTGCCGAGCACGTGGTCAGCGCTATTTTCACGGTGTTATCATCCCCTTTTTGGCAAATGTGGGGACTGGCTCAGAGAGAGGCTCTGCCCGAGGCACACAGCCCGGAAGTAGCCGGTCACGGGACTGAAAGCCTCCAGGCCACGGACAGGGCTATTTATAAAACACCTGCAGGCTGTCCCGTGGGCAGAGCCCGCTGACCGCGCGGCCCAGGCCACGGAGCCAGGGCGGGCCCGGAGGCGCCGAGCTCTCAGTCCTCCTGCACCACAGTATCACGGGAGGAAGCTTATAGGACCTATAGGTGCCTGGGCCCCTCCCCGGCCTTGAATGGAAACCTCCAGGGGTGGCCATAGACCCTCTCACAGGCCCGCTCCATGATTCTCACCAGGGACCCAGTGGAAAAACCACTAAAATCCAGGGCCTCAGAGGCAAGAGGTGTGAGCAGAGGGAGGTACGGAAACAGCCACAGAATGTCTGAACTGGAGGAGCCGGGGCCAGGGCATCACTCAGACTCGTCTTACTCGGGGGAAACTGAGGCCTGGAGGGGACGTGGCTGGTTCACGGTCCCCCCCCCCCCCCCGAGTGTGCGCGGTGGAGCCGTGCCAGCCTCTCCGGGTGCAGACAGCCCCTCCCGCGCCCGGGCGAGGCGTGCGGGAGCCACCGCCTGCGCGGCTGGGCTTCTGGCAGGCTGAGCGTGTGAGTTTTTTTAAAATGACTTTGACTTTGAGTCCATTAGTGATTAATTCAGAGCTCCACTTAGAGCCGGCGGATCCATATTTGGAGGAGGAGGACATTCTGTGGCAGCTGAGACACAGCCACGATTCATGTGCGGGCAGCCTACCCACCCCACCCCACACCGGCCTGGGGAGGCACCAAGTCCGGGCAGGGCCCGCCCCACGCACCTGCGCCCCAGGGCTCTCCAGGGGGCGGGGCTCCCAGTCTCTCCCCTGGGTGGGGATGAACACTTGAGGGGTGGGCGGAACAGCCAGAAGAACCAGGTTTAGGGTTCAGACCCCACTCTCTCCCTTCCAAGCTGTCTGACCTTGGGCACACCCCTTAAACGCTCCGTGCCTCAGTTTACCCGCCTAGAGAACTGATCACTCCTATGTCTCTCCCAGGGGTTGGTGGGAAGACTCCATGAGTTCGTGTGCTGGAGCGCACCCAGCATGGAGCTCGGTGCAGGAGAAGAGGGTTTCACGGACAGGGGAGGTTCCTACCGTCTCCCTCAGCCCTGACAGCCCCTTCTCTGGGCTCCGGGGGGA
The DNA here is from genome assembly GCA_963924515.1 of Vespertilio murinus. Taxonomy (NCBI): domain Eukaryota; kingdom Metazoa; phylum Chordata; class Mammalia; order Chiroptera; family Vespertilionidae; genus Vespertilio; species Vespertilio murinus. Next base: position 54,546,415 of record OZ004713.1, on the reverse strand, counting down.
AGGGCCGGTGTCTGTAGCTCTGGCTCTCACTCCTACCACCGTGTGACCTTAGGCAAGTGATTTTACCTCCTCAGCCTCAGTGTCCTCATCTGTAATGGCCCTGTTCTGGTGAGGCTGCCATGCAGGGTCCATGAAAAGTGTCCCCGAGAGAAGGCAGCGTGCAGCAGGCACTCCCGGGGGGAACCTGGGTGAGGACCTCGGGAGCCGTCTGCCCTGGGCACCAGCCAGATGGGTCCATGGCCTCAGAGAATGCCTCCATGTCCGTAACAGTGACTGACAGTCAGCTTGCGTTTTACGATCACCACCACCTGCAACGCTAACCATCGCAGTGATAATACTCCTTTGGGCTTGGCAGACGGCAACCCCCTCCCCCTTACAGACGGCTCCCCTCCTCCTTGCTGTCCTTCAGTCCCCGCTCCCTGTGCTTTCCTGGGGGGGGGTTGTCTCCCCTCCCACCCATCCCACGCCAGGTGCGCTCGGTGCACTGGAGCCTCAAGGATGTTTCTGGAAGGGTGAATGATTTATAACCGCCTTTTCTGTGTCAGTCAACGCCGAGTCCCTTTCCTCCAAAGAGCACGGCGGAGGGAGGGAGGGGGCTTGCTGGTCTCTGCTCCCCAGCCCGCCATGTCTCTCTTCTCAGCATCCACGACACCTTCCTGAAGCTCTGCCCCCCTGGGAAGTACTACAAGGAGGCGACCCTGACCACAGACCAGGTCAGCTCCCTGCCGGCCCTGAGGGTGAGTCCAAGGGTGGGGGCGATGGGGGTGGGTCACCGGGACCTGCTGAGGGGCTGAGAGGGCTGGTCTCACTCAGTCTCCTCACTCGGGAGGTGGGTGGAGTGGAGGGTGTGGCTGCCACCCATCCGTTTCCTAAGGTTTGCTGCAAGCACGCGGGCTGTGCTCGCCTGAGCTGACAGCGAACCCCCTACCCCCCCCCCCCCCGTCTTTTAGGGACCATCCTTGAGCCTTTGTCCTTGTTGTGAAAAGACCTCGCCTAGACCTCAGAGGTGCACAATCAAAGGGCTCTCATCCCTCCTGAGATTTTAATTAAAGTCTGTTCAATGCACGGAGAGGCCATGTCAGGTTACAAATCATGGCGCTGGATTTTTCATTCAGATCCCGGTGGGAAAAAAATGCTTTGACTTTGTCACTGTGCAATAGAACCCATCTTCACTTCTGTCTGGACCAAGGTGGACTCTGGGAGCCGTGGGCACCTCTTGGAAGAGGGCCGGGGGCCTGGGGGGGCACCATCCCCTGGGGGGGAGAGACCGTGTGTGTGTGTGTGTGTGTGTGTGTGTGTGTGTGTGTGTGTGGCGGGGGAGATGAGGGGCACACCCTTAACCAGGGCTACAGAGCGACAGGTCTTGTTCTAGGTCAGAGACAGAGAAAGAACAGAGCCGGGGCTTGACACAGACGGGGACAGAGAAGACAAAGGAATGAGAAGGGTGTGGTGGGGTGGCGGGGTGATGGGTGGATGGGGGGGGGGGGTTTGGAGAGGGAAGGAGCAGGAGCCTTAAAAAGGTGAGATGACTGGATGATGTGCCTGTGCCAGGCACAGATCAGGGAGCCTGTCCCTCTGGTACCTCCTACTCACACACACACACCCGCACACCCCAACGCCCCCACATGCACATGTGCACACACACACATGCTCAAACACACTTGAATATTTCAATATTAAGCCCGGAAAGAAAGTTAGAGGCCACCCAGCCCAATCCCTGTCAGATGCTCTCCACCCTGGCTTTCCCGTGGGAAAAGCGAGGCCCCGGGAGGGAAATGCCTTGCCTCGGGCCATCCGACAGCAGAGCCTGAACTCTCCATCAAGACTGACCCCCAAGGCTGGGCTCTCCCCTTCTACCCAGGGCAGGTGACTCTGGGCGGTCTGGGGGCTGCTTGCCTGTGGGGTCACCATTTGGCAGCCGGGGGTGATGCAGCAGCGGGAACGTCAGGCTGCAGTAAAGCCCAGGGATGGAGAGCTGTGGAGGGCGGGTCCTGGGCAGACCACGCCCTCAGGGGAGGGTCCTGGGCAGACCACGCCCTCAGGGGGCGGGGACCTGGGCCAGCTCTGGAGCCCCAGCCCCCAAGAGCTTGCTCATTGGAAAGCGGCCAGAAAGTGAGATGGGGATCTTTTGAAAGAAATGACTTTCATTTTACTTCTCTTATTTCACCTTGCTGCGCGGTTATGATTTCATGTTGTCATACAAATAGAAACAAGGTCATTGGGAAAACAGAGAAAAGGGAAAACACAGGAAACATCACCTCAGAGGGGGACCGCCATGGCCACGGGGCCCTGCCTCCGCCCGTGCCCTTTCTGTGCAGGAGTGCTTACGGCGGTCACATTGGCGTGCTTTATATTTAAAAAAATAATAATAATTTTTTTGTTTGTTTCTTTGTTGCTTTGCCAACTGGTTCTGAGCAGCCAGAACCATCTCATGAACTGAGAACACAGCCATTGCCACGCCTAGAATGAGGGGGCAGGGCACTGGGCCGGGAGCAGAAGAGCTGGGTTGGAACCCACTTGCTAGCCACGAGGTCTTAGGCAAGTCACTTCTCAAGGGGGGTGGGGGGGTGCCACGTGGAGCCTGTTTTCCTGCGGGTTAAAGGCTGTCCTTGAAGAGGGTGGGCCTGGCTCCACCCCCTCCACGCCCTCACCCCCCAACCCCCATGCTACACCTGGGTATAAGGATGCAGTTTCTTGTCGGCACAGGGAAGCTCTTTCTAAAAACCAGAACTGTGCCCTGAAGGAATGAGCTCCCTGTCACTGAAGGGCACCGAGTGGGGCCAGCCAAGCATTTGGGGTGCTCTAGCCCACAGTTAGGTATCTACAGGTGCCCTCCTCTCCCTCCTGGTCTGGTTCTGGACTTGGACCTAGTCTGGGGCTTGGTCTTACTTCTTTTTGTGTCATCTACCATACTGTGCCCCAGACTTCGGGCCATCAAAGACAATGAAATGTCCTCTCCCACACCCCATTTCTGTTTGGTTTTGTTTGTTTTGTTAATCCTCACCAGAGGATATTTTTTCCATTGCTTTCTAGAGTGAGTAGAAGGGAGGGAGAAAGGGGAAGGAGGGAGGGAAGGAGAGAGAGAGAGAGAGAGAGAGAAACGTTGATGTGTGAGAGGGTTGGGGACCAAAGCTGCAACCCAGGTACATGCCCTTGACTGGGAATTGAACCCCTTTGGTGCCTAAGTCAATTCTCTAACCACTTAGAAACACGACCTCCTCCTCCTCCTCCTCCTCCTCCTCCTCCTCCTCCTCCTCCTTCTTCTTCTTCTTCTTCTTCTTCTTCTTCTTCTTCTTCTTCTTCTTCAGGAAGGACTAGCTAGAGATGTCAACTTTCCTATTTTACCAAGTAAGGACATTTAAAAAAAATATGTCAACCACAATCACCATCCTTCTACTTTTTTTTTTCCCCCAATGTCCATTTTAGAACAGAAACGTAAGAAGGATCTAATCCCAGAAGCAAGAATAGTTCTTTCCATACACATCCCTTTTTGTCTTCATTTTCCCCTCTTTGTTCCTGGTTGTCGAGAACTCTGTCGCTGACCATTCCTGGTCCTCAGATTAACTTTTGGGGGTTTGGATCTAGGACTGACATTTCCCTCCGTGTCTTTTCTGATGAAAGCAGAACACTTGCCCCCCACCACAGGCAAGGAGAGGCTGGCTGGGAGGTGGGGGCTCAAGTGCCCCCGTGCTCCCCGAGGCCCCGAGGACGGGAGCTCATGACTCACCCTGCCCAGAACACATCTCTGGAAAAGGCTTGGGCAATGGGGCCCCAGGGAGCTCCAGGCACCGCTGCAGCTTGGCCGGGGATCGTCAGTGGTCCGGGAAGGTCCTGTTTTCTTAACCTGGCTTCACTTGTGGGTAACGAGGGTGGGTAATCCTGGGAAGGGTCTGCCCAGCAGCGGAGAGCAGGGGAGAGCGGCCTGGGCCGCCGCAGGTGGTGAGAAAGCCGGAGGCTCCACTCAGAAGGCTTCTGTGTTCTCTCTGTCCGCTGCTCTACTTGGTGTATTTAAAAGTGAATTAGCCCAGTGTTTCTGTTCCTGTAAATAACGATCTTGCGTTCCGTAAACACGGGTGCGTAGTGGTGTGGTGTGACGGGGTGTCTGACTTCCGGGCCCAGAGCTGTGGGTGGAGGGACCGGTGGGAAGATCGCAGGGTCTCCTGGAAGATCGGGGCTGCCGGAAGCTTGCACACTGGGCCTCCCTTGGATCTGCCATTCCCCGGGGGCCCTCCTCGGTCGGTCTCCTCCCTAGTGTTGGTGGAGCACATCCTGTAGTAGCTTCCTGGTAAAGGTGCCTGGAGGTAAATGCTTCCCCACCTTACATACCTGAGAGTGTCTTATTCTCCCCTCACTCCTCATAGAGGGAATCGAATTACAGGTTGGGTATAATTTTTTCCCCCCAATGCCAGAATTTGGAAAGCCTCACTCTAGTACATGTTAGCTTCGCTATCGTCGTTAAAAAGTTTCCTGGTTCTTTTTGTGTGTGACCTGTTCCCCCTCCCTCCGCCCGCTGAGAACTTGTATGCTCTTTGCTTCTGAAATTACCAACAGTGCGAGTGAGTGTGGGTCCTCTCCTCCGTGTCCCGGGCACGCAGGCAGCGGACCCTCTGGGCAGGAACTGTCCTTCAGCCCAAGGACATTTGTGAACCCTTCCTTGGTAACGCCTCCCCTCTGCTTCCTCCCTCCTCTCTTTCTGGAGCTCTGGTCTCCTGGTATCACTCATCACGTCTCGTTTCTCAGCTACCTGCCAGCTTCCTCTGGGGCTCTTCTTCCTGCAAACTTCCCTCAACTTGATCCCCCAACGCTAATTTAGTTTTCCACTTCTGCCATCATGCTTTTGATTTCCAAGAGCTCAAGTTGACTCTGTTTATTCTCTCTCTCTCTCTCTCTCTCTCTCTCTCTCTCTCTCTCTCTCATAGTATCCTCTCCCTTTCTCTGGAGGCTGTGTTTTCTCTGATCTTCTCTCCCAGGCCCTTTTCCCACTAGCTGGTGTGGGTCTTGTTGCCCCGCCAGAGGCCTCCTTGGAGAGCTGGCCATCGTCTGCTCGTCATTAGAGTCAGGGAGGGAGGGTTGCTGAGAAGTTGTTTCAAAGGGTGGGGTTTACGGACCGGGCTGTGCTGAGGGTGAGCTGACGGGGCCGTTTCTTGAGGACCCCCAGAGAAGGCAGGGGTGAAGTGTTGGCGGCCAGTATGTGGGGCTGAGTCGGGAACGCGGGCTGGTGGGGTCTCTGACTTAAATATATTCAACATATTAATTTAGTTTCCAGTTCTCACTGGTGGCTGCCGTTCCCAGCGCGGGAAGCTTCTGTTACTCTCTTCTCAGAGAACAGCCCTCCCGTCTCTGCGGGGACTGGAGGGGGCAGTCACCCCACGGTGTTGAGTAGGGGGAGGTCTAGGGCCCCAGCTGCGTTTCAAGACATTCGGTCTGTCCTCCCGTTAGCCGACCTCCATTTCCAGGGAGGCCCAGGGCTTTCCGTCCCAGAGCCTTTCGAGGATGCTGGGGTGTGGGGCAGGTCGACACCCCACTTTCCCGGTGCGGGCTCCGGGGCCCGCTCTCTGGCGCCTGCCGCGTCGCTCACCGCCCGCTCACCTGCTTCCCTCGGTCCTCCTGCTTCTGTGGGTCAAGCCTCTATCGCCCCTTCCTTCCGTTTCACGGGGTGTCAGGAGGGAGATTCATGTGCACGACCTTCCGCCTTCACCGAGGAACCACTCCTGCACTCCTGGTGTTCGGGGGACACCCCAAAGCACCCTCTCCCCATGCTGCCGCCTCGGGCCCTTCCACACAGACAGCTCCCAGGCCCTCCGCCTGCCTGGTGTCCTCAGAGCCTGGCTCCCACGCTGGCCCGTCCCCACCCCACACTCCCAGGCTGCTCTGGGAGCCCCTGCTTCCCCACGGCCCCCTGGGAAATGTCACTCATGGATAAGAGACGATATGTAGAAAGAGGCTGATGAATGAGGTTCCCGCACCTGGCTCTCACACATTCACCCCGTACGTCCTTACTCTGCACTTCCCCTGCATTGTGCCCTGACTGAGGTTTGGGGGGCTTACGAGACCTTCTCTTAGGAAATTCAGGGCTAAGAAGCAATGGGAGAGTCACAGACCTCGGGGCTTTACCGAGCTGGTTCTCGGCCCCGGAGCCGAACACAGGGCCCAGAGCGGCTCACCCCGGCTCTTAGAGAGACCCAGCACTTAGTCATGCTCTGGCAGCATCACCTCCCCGCTTTTTAGGATGCCGAGTGGCTTCTGGGGCAGCCGGGCAGGCCTGGGAACAGCACCCCCTCCCTGAAGGCCCCAGAAGGACCTCCCCAGTGGTGTCCCGAGGCCGGGCCGGGCCAGTGCTCAGCGCCCGGCACCTACGCTGACTCCCGGCAGCCCTTGGCCGGCTGAGTGATTATCCGCGTTGACAGCTGGGGAAGCAGAGGGTCAAAGGGGGTAAGCAATCCGTCCAGCGAAAACTCTGTCATTACAGAGGGCTGCTCTGCTTCGTCTCGCAGAGTCCTGGGCTGGAAGGGGTCCTGGTGGCCTTGGGGCTCCCGAACCCCTTCTCCACGGCCAATGGCACCCCTGTCCACCTGAGAAGAGTGAGGCGGGGGGGGGGGGGGGGCAGTACCTGGACTCCAGGCATCTGTCTGTGCTTTTTTATAAAATCGATTTTGTCAGAGCTTTTTCTTGGCCAGGTTTCACCTCCCAAGAGTAGCGGGCCTTCATACATGAAGAAACTGAGGCACGAGGTGGGACCGGGTCATACAAGCTCCCAGGGCCCCTCGCAGGCTGAGCAGAGGTGGAGCCCAGGCCTCCCTCCGCAGGTCCCACCCCCGCCGCATCCTGAGGACACGCTGAGGTTTGATCCCCGGTGAGGAGCTGGCCTGCCCACTCCCACAGGCACCTCCCGCCCCCACGAGCTCGGAGCGGTCCCCGGAGCGCTCCGCATTCAGCCAGGGGGCCTAGCACCGGGCACGCAGCGGGGGCAGCCGCTGGGAGGGGCAGGCCTGATTACCCGCAGCCCGGGCTGGGGCAGCTGGACCCCGGGATAATCCTCACGCCGAATGTAGGCCACTGCCCGGCCCCTCCCTCACCCTCGGATACGCTCCCCAGTCTGCTAAAAATAGAAGCAGATTTCATGGTTACAGCAATTCTGCTTTCCAGCCCCAAATGGCCACTGCCATTAGTCATGTGCTCCTTGGTTACGGGCTCTGTCCACGCTCCTTGTGTGCTTCTCCTGCAGAGCTCAGGGATGTGTCCCCGTAGACAGACGGGGAAACTGAGTCTCCGAGTACACGCGTACCCAAGACCTGTTCCTTCTTCTCCCTCTTCTGGGGAAGAGGAAAGGTCGCCGAGCAGGTGACGTGTGTCTGCATCTGTGTACATGTATGTAGCCAGGAGAGGAAGGGACACAGGAGAGAGATGTGGCCGGGCAGTTGGTGATGGAGGGGAAATAAAGACCTTTCCCATCTTCAGCTGGGGCACTCGCCTGAGCCCGACCCTTGGGGGGAAGATCACGTGTGTGTGTGTGTGTGTGTGTGTGTGTGTGTGTGTGTATGGTGTTTTGGGGCGGCCTGTACTTCGGTCCAGCTCATTTCGGGAGGGCCCCTCTCCGAGCCAGCCTCTCAGGCTCCTGTGCCAGGCCTGGGAATTGTCTCATTCCCCAGTCCCCAAGCCAGGCCCCACCCTCCCCTGAGTGCCGAGGCTCCTGAGTGGGACAAATGCTCCGCGGGGAAAGAGGCCCCGAGGTCACGCTCAGCCTCCCGTCCCACCCGAGACGCACGCTGCCCCCTCCCTCCCCCAAGATATGGGGGCTGACCCAGCACTTTCCCGAAGGGAGCTGGCGGCCTCTGCTCGCTCACTCACTCGGGGCTGCAGGCACGGCCTCCTCAGTCCGTCCACCTGGCAGTTAAGGCGGCAGGCCTGTCCCACCCTCCCGGGCTGACATGCCACACACACACCATCTCCTTTAATCCTCAGAGTAGCCCACGGAGGAGGGAGCTACTAGCCTGTTCCCAGCTGGGGAGCAGAGGGCCAAAGGGGTTAAGCGGCTCATCCACACCACACCGCTGATGAAAAAGGCGGCGGCGTCTCCACCTCCAGCCCCCCCACCCCCCTCAGGGGGAGGGTCCCCCGATTCCTTGACGCAGAGTCAGAGCTGGGAGGGCAATTTGGCAGCTGGCTCGCTCCCTGCATTTTCAAGCATCATTAGATCTTTTTCTGACAACTTCATCAGTTAGCGGGGCTCGGAATTGGCAAAAATCCTTATTTAGACATCCAGCCAAAGCATTAAGAAGTGGCTGGTTTCGGAAAAAAGCTCGGGGCTGGAGGACGCGGCCTTTGCTCTGGGCTGAGCCGCCAGCGCCGGGGAGCCCGGGTCTGGCCTCTCGCCTGGCCTGCGCCACGGGCCCAGCGGCCTCGCCCTCGAGCACATGGCCGCTCTTCTCGGGCCTGTTTCCTCAGCGCCCAGGTGTGTCTGCCTCCAGACAGGTGGTCAGGAAAGCCGGACGGTGGGGAAGAGCTCTGGGTTCTAGTTCTAGCTCCCTGCCCTCCCCGCTTCTGGCTGAGTGGTCTTGGGCCAATTCCTTCCTTTTTCTTGGCCCAACCTTCTAGGTCAGCCGTGGGCAAACTACGGCCCGAGGGCGGATCCGGCCCTTTTGGCTGTTCTCTCCGGCCTGTAGAGCCAAAAGAGTGGAGGGTTCTCTTGCTCTCCCCTCCGCTCCTTTACCAGCAGCCCAAGATGACCATGCTTAAGAGCCCACTGTGGCCCTTGGGTCAAAAAGTTTGCCCACCCCTGTTCTAGGTGGACCCCAGGGCAAGGCGCAGAGGCCCTGCGGCTCTAAGCTGGGGTGATGGGGGCGGAGGGGGTCTGCAGGGATGGCCGAGGGCAGCCCCTCCTCCAGTGCATCCTGGGTGGTGGGAGAGTCTGTACCCGCAGTGGCTGCCTGTGTGCGGGGCACAGGGACTCCCCACTTCTTGCCTGTTGCAGTCGGCTCAACCCACACTTCTCATGGCCGTCTGGGGCAGGAACGGGAGAGGAGTTTTCATTTGTGTAGTGCTCGCGGAGCAGCTCTGTGATGGGCCTGGAGTAAATGAGGGAGCTGCCTGCAAGGACCAGCATCAGACCAGGTCTGCTGGCCATGCGCCCAGCTCTCCTTGCGTCTCACACACTTCTCACTTCCCCGGAGGCCTTGCTCGCCCTGCCAGGCCCACGCAGCCCTTCGGTGGGCCCTGCCCCTGAGCCACGATTTCTCCGGAAGCTCCCGAGTACAGCTTGTCACCCCTGCCCGGGCACCTGGGAGGCAGCCTGGTTGTGGGAGGAGAGGGGGCTCTGACTCAGGGGGGCTGGGTCTGATGCTGCGGGGAGCTCACCCCACGCCCCCGGCCTCGCCTTCCTGACCCTTAAGGGGGGGTGAGTGACAAGCCCCCTTTCCAGGACGGCACCAGGATTCGGTGAGGTGGGGGTGCCCCAGCCCCCCAGGTGCGCACGGCACCCATCGCTCCCCCCGGGGAGAGGGGCCGGAGGAGGAGGAAGCAGAGGGTCTGGGAAGCGTTCACGTGGCCGAGGGGAGACGTGAACCCGGGCTTCCTTCCAGAGGGGGTCTCCCTTCCCTCCCCCCACAGCCCCGCTGCCCATGACGGATGGGGTCACGCAGGCGTATTGCTCACACCCCGACTCCCCCGGGCACCGAGGGAACAGGCTGCAGAGGCCCCGGGGACACGCTCGTCCCGCACCCCGGCCCCAGCCCTCGGAGCACGAGACAAACAAGCCATCTCAGCTTCGCAGGCCCTGGTCCCCGGGGCTCCTCCCCGCCTGCTGGCCCCGGCTCTCTTCCACTCGTGTCTTTCCCGATAGCTTCATCTGCGCCCCCCAGAGACCGCGGACGCGTTTAAAAATAGAAAAATAAACAACGTTGTTCCTGAACGGCTCCCACCCGCCCCGGGCCTCCTAACGAGGTGCCGGCCGGCCCGGCCGGGGCTCCGTTCCCAGGATTCCGGACCCTCGGCAGCCCGGGCACGCCGCCGCCTCCGAGGGGACAGGGACAGGGTGCCCGCGGCTCCGGAAGGCTGCCCAGCGGCACGCGGCTGGCGTGGGGGGCGGCGGGGCGGCCCGCCTGGAGCTACAGGCCGCCGGGGCTCCGCTCAGCGGGGGTGCGGGGACACAGGGGCCCAGGCCCCAGAAGTGCAGGCCAGCACGGGCCCAACCACAGAGGGGCTTCCCCGGACCCTTCCCTTCTCTCAGCTCTGGGCTCAGCCCCTAATAGAGCTGGACTGGCTCCCAGACCCAGTATTGGGGGGACAGGGGGAGGGAGTGAGGGGGGGGATAGAGGGGTGCAATTGAGGCCTCCAGGACTCAGCCCTCCAGTCTCCCAGGCTCTCAACCTTGTTGTTGAAAGTCCTGGACTGGAGTTTGCAGTTTGTATTCTATCTCAGTTTTCCCATCTGAAAAATGGACCTAATCCTAGCAGCCCTGCCTACCTCGGGGTTTTTTTGTTTTGTTTTGTTTTGTTTTTCCTGAAGACTGGGTAAGAGTGGCTCTGCAAAGGCGGGCATGCTCCGGGCAGATGCATGGGGTCTGGGGGCAGCACACGCAGAGGAATGGCAGCGCGTGGCTAGGGGCTCAGGAGCACAGTTGGAAAGGCACAGAAGCAGACCAGGAGATGAACTGCAGCCTTCTCCCACTGAACTTCGTCTTCATGGAACATTTCCTGCCAGGCGTGCGGCCCCCGCCTCCCCACCTCCCCCCTCCGCCTCCCCATCCCCGGGTCTGGGAGCCAGTCCAGCTCTGCCGGGGCCCGGCCCAGCCCTGGGCGTGCGGATGACAAAGCAGCAGAGAGGCAGCAGGCCCTGCTTCCCACCCTCGAGGAAGACACGCTCGCTGGCTGGCCCAGCAAACGATCTCTGCGGCTCGTTCTCCTTTTTCACTTGCTCCTTAGTTATTGCTAACGTAGGGTGTCCGCCCGCGATGAAAGACGTGTTCCGAAAGCCATTCCTTGGCACCCAGACACCCCAATCGAGGTTGTCCTTTCTTCTCTTCTTCGGCCACCTTCTCTGCCCTGGGGCGCGCCTTATTTTACGTCGCTGCAGACAGAAACGTAATCTTATTTTGTGCTTTCTCGCCCCCATTAGGCATAAATGTTTCTTCACTTTGCGACACAGTCTGTGTAATTATCATTTTATGGTTGCATAATTGCATTGAGCTCTGATTTACTAGACCATCCTCTCATGGCTGGACATTAACACCGTTTCCGGTTTGGGGTTGTTATTTTTGCTGCTATAAATAATTTTGCAATAAGCATCCTAATGCATGATTTTCTTCATTAAAAAAAAAAAAAGAAAGAAATGTTTCTTAGTTTAGATTTCCAGGTCCTCCTTTGGAGGCATTAGAACGGGAGGGCCGTCCGTTCCGGGAATGTGAACTATGGAGCCGTGAAAATGATAATAATACCGACTGTGCAGCAACAAGGGAAAACATTTAGGTATGTCGCGGGGAGGGGGTAAAAAGCACAAAATTTTAAAAAAACATACAAAAACCCTGAGCTCCTAAACATCCTTAACCCAAGTCAGTGATGAGAGAGAGAGCTGGGTGACCTCACGAGAGACCTCTCTCCGAGGGGACGTTGGTCAGTCACTTGGCGTGTGGTTTGGCAGTGGGCACATGTGCCTGGGTTGTGATCCAGCCCGTCTTCACCGTCCTCCATGAGGGTGTCCCTCGAGCCCTTCCCCAGATGCACGGCTCTCTCGGCGTCCCCTGCTGCCGTGGGGCCAGTCTCTCCCCCCTCTACCCCCGCCCAGTTCTCCGCCCCCTGCACTGCTGTCTAACTGGTACCATCCTGGGGAGAGCCGCTGGGACCTGGGTGGACTGCACACCACCCCTGTGGCCCAGCATGGGCCGGCCCTGCCACCCCCCCTCGCCCCATGCCAGGACTCATGGGACGTTTTTCACTCCTGCCCTTGGTCCTCCTTGGGTTGGCACTGGCATCAGTCAGAGCACGGTCCTTGGCACTCAGCCCGGACCTGCCTGCTGACCCAGCATCTGGGCACCTCTGTGTGCACCCCCCACCTCCACCCCCACCCCTGGCTCCTGTTTTGAGGCAGCGTCTTCCTGAAACCCACTCCTTGCAGAGAGCTCAGGTTTGAGGGTCAGGCACATCTGGGGTCACGTTCCTGGTCTTCCTTTTATTTGGCTATTGAGCCTCTCTGCCCCTTTCTTCATCTATGCCAGCGGTCGGCAAACTCATCAGTCAACAGAGCCAAATACCAGCAGAACAACGACTGAAATCTCTTTGGAGAGCCACATGTTTTAAACTTAAACTCCTCCTAACGCCACTTCTTCAACATAGACTCGCCAGTGGAAGAGCCGCACTCAAGGGGCCAAAGAGCCGCAGTTTGCCTACCATGGGTCTGTACAATGAACTTACCGAGACCTACGGTTCGGGCTGACGTAGGGAATAAATGGGAAGATAACACGGTGTGACTGTGGCTGGCGTAGCACCGGGTTCATAGTAAATGTGTAACAAGCACCCATGTCTCTCCTTCCTGCCCGTCCCCCGTGGGCCCAAGGCGACGTGTGAATCAAGTGTGATGCCAAGAGAGAGCGCAGGACTCGAACGCCGAGGCGCTGATGAATCGTGGCGGGCGGGGAGGGCCCTCGGCAGTCAGGGGCAGCCGGCTGGGGCCGGGGCCATGTTCCCAGGATTCGGGGGAACGTGAAGAATAGGAAGTTGGAGGTTTCAAATTTTCAACAGTCTAAAATGCTGGGGAGTGAAACAAAAATGGAACTTTAAATTGCTTCATTCCGTTTACAGTTTTTAAAGTCTGAGGGAAGGAGGGAGAGAGGGAGAGAGGGAGAGAGAGACGGAACTATTGGTGATAGAGGAGCTGTGTGTGTGTGTGAGCCCACTCCAGTTTATATCAAAGCGAAGGACGAAATAGATCAACTGCCGGTGCTTAGATGTGTTGATAAAAGAGACATGGTTGTCCCGAGGCAAAGATACACATCCTACCGCGTTCACAGGGGAACGTGCTCCCCGGGGCGGAGGGTGGGTGTCCCCACACAGCTGCAAAGCCGCCCCGACACCATCTGAGCACCCCTCCTGCGGACACACAGGAAGGCGGCTTGTAAACAGCGGGTGGGACCAGGGCGCCCTGAGCTGCTCCCGGGAGAAGCAGGGCGCCCCGGCCAAGCACCCCTGGAACCCCCGGTGCCCGGGCCGCCCTATGGCCGCATCGCCTCCCAGCTCCTGCTTGGCACCCGAGGCCCTGACCGCGCCGGTGCGGGCTGTGCTCTGACAGGTTTCCACGGGGGCTGCTGTTTGCGTTTTCCACAGAGAAATCTGTCAACGGGTGTTAGGTCTCCAGCCCCAGGCACCGGTCGGTCGATGCTGGTCCAGGAGTAACAGCCTCAGCACCGAGCAAACCGAGCAAACCGCTCCGGAGCCCCAGGGCGCCCGGGGCTGCAAGGCCCTCCCTGGGTCCCCGCCCCGAGAGCACATGGCCCTCCCCTTCTTCTCTTCTACTCCCGGGGGTGGAGGGGCTTCCAGGGACCAGGAAGAGGGGCTCTTATGTCTCCTTAGGACCCTTCTCCATGTCTGCTTCACTTCCTTTCTTTTTTTTTTAATATATATTTTATTGATATTTCACAGAGAGGAAGGGAGAGAGATAGAGAGCCAGAAATGTTGATGAGAGAGAAACATCGACCAGTCGCCTCCTGCACACCCCCACCGGGGATGTGCCCGCAACCAATGTACATGCCCTCGACCGGAATCGAACCCTCAGTCCGCAGACCGACTGACCACTGAGCCAAACCGGCTTCGGCTGCTTCACTTGTTTTCAATCCAAATAAACCTCCTGACCTTTTCTCCGATGTTCATGGAAACCCCACTCACGCCCAGCACCGCTGAAGGCTGGGGAGGGACGAAGAGGGGCGGGGGGCGCGTCTCAGGAAGGGTCCCCTCTTGGAGCATTTGAACCCATCACCTCCTCTCCTCTCCCTCTTCCATCTCTTCTCCTCAGCCTCCCCTCCTCCCCCATCCCTCCCCGAGGACCAGCCTCTCTCTTCTCTCCCGGGCAGAGCGCTCCGCTCCTCCCGGCCCCCACGCGGAGGGGGCTCCCTGCTCCCCGGATGTCCTCCCTCCTGCTTGCGGGCGATGCTTTCTCCTTCTCCTGGTCATTTGGGCTGACCTGGAGAGCCATGCATTCAGCAGCAGCCCTTTATCCGGGCTCTGGGGGAAGTGGCCTTCACTGGGATGGCTGAGGCGGGGGAAATGGCAACGGTGTCCCTAAATAAATCCGGCAGGAGCTGGAAGAGGGGAGTCAGAGGGGACACGGTGAGCGGATGTGCGGATGGGAAAGACAGTTTGTCACGGGTGGACAGTGGACAGGGAACAAGGAGAGAGCCTGGGTGGGGGTGGGCACATGGGTCAGGGCCTGGCCTCAGTTGGTGAGGTTGGGGGGACGGTGGGGATGGGGAGCTGGAGGGAGCTTTGTGAGGTGTCTGTGTGGCATCCATGTCTTCAGGGTGGGCGTTAGCCCTGGGGAGAGGTCAGAGGTTGGTCAGGCATGCTGCACACCACTTCCTGCACCGCCCCCCGTCCCCACCCCTGCCCTTGGTGGGGGAGAGGCTGTGTCCTGGAGGGGACAGTGGCAGGGGCACAGGGCGTGTGGCAGCATCTGGCGTCTCGTCTCTGCCACTTGTTAGCACCGTGGCTTAGTGTCGCCTAAGGACTGGCTGGAAACCGCCGGGGTAGCTTGCACCCCCTCCAGGAGCTGCTCTGAAAACCCAGGTGGGGTTCGGGATGCGAGTTTTGAGGCAAGCTGCCCATGGGACCCGGGCACGGAGCAGGGGTGCCAGCTTCTCTGATTGGCTGGCCTCCGCTGCCAAAGGAAGTGATGTCCTCGCCATGTCAGCTCCCTTCTCACCCACCTCCCACCAGCACTGCTCTCCTCGGAGCCCCATGGATTTCACTGGGAGGTGGTGCCACAGTCCACAGCTGGGGTGACCAGCGGAGCCGGAACTAACGTTTCTGCTGCCCACCCGCAGGCAGGGTAGCTCCTGGCCACATGTCGGCCCAGGCACAGCTGCACTTGGGGGCTCCAACGTGGTGGCTCTGCCAGCCGGTGATGCTGACAGGAGGACGGGAGCTTTTTTTGGGGGTCTGCCAGTACCAAGTGCTTTGCAAATACGACCTCATCGGACCCCCATACGTCCCCTGAGCAGAGTTACGATTCTGCCCATTCTGCAGAGGGGCGAAAGGAGGGGCTCAGTGCGCAGCCCACGGCCACACGGCTTGTGTTGCTCGTTGCTCTCATGATCCGGGAACTTGAATATTGTTTAATGTGTTGTCAGACGCTGTAGGGCTAGTTGACCTCACGCGGCTGCAAATATTAACATACAAACGTGAACGGACACTTATCTCTAGGGTAAGCGTTGTTTCTCCCGTAGCAGATTTGATAAACAAATGAGGGGGCCATGGGCCTGTTGGTCCCTTTTTTCTCTTTTTTGCTAGGGGAAGTTGCATGACTGAAAGATTGAGGTCGTCTAAACCTTGAAAGCTGTGAGATGCCCACGTCTTGTAACGGTCACATCACAGCGTAGGATACTCACGTTTTGAGAGTCGGTCTGACTCCAGGGTCTCTGCTTCTCCTGCTGCCCACCTCCAGCCTCGAAAACACCATGGGGGGCCCAGGGCCACCCCCAGACCTCAGGCCTGCAGCCCTCTGGGCTCCGCTGTGCTGGCAGGAGGCCCCAGGGCAGCGGCAGGCACGGGACTCGGGGAGAGGCTGCTCTGGCGGGCCTGGGCCAAGCGCGGGACACGTGCTCCCGGGGATATTTAATAATATTTAACATGTTTACTGCCCCGCTTCCCTACTTTGTTCCACGAGCCATCCGCCTCCAGCTGCCGGCGGGACACATCCTCCGCCCGTCCCTGCCAGCCCATCTGTCACCCGAAGACAGCTTGCCTACGGGCCCCCGTTTTTAGACGTCAGGAAGGTTAGCCGTCGAACACACAGAGACCGCTGCCTTCCTCACAAACAGCTGGCGAGCAGGGTGCGTCTGGGGGCCGGCCAAGAGAGGGAGTGCGCTCCCTACGTGAGTCTCCCGTCCTCACGCTCAATTCCCCGGCGATGAAAACGCCAGGTTCCTCTCCCGCTGCGAAGGCCACACAGACCAGCCTGGGCCTGCGCGGGGTTCCAGGGTCCAGGTTAAGGCCCACTGCCCCTCGCCGCTACGTAACAGCTTTGTCCGTCCCAGGGAAACCGGGTGGCACGTGAGGAAGGAGGGGGAGCTCGGCTGTACCCCCTGGTTTCCTCCTCCTGGCCCAGGGCAGCTCCCAGAGTCCCGTGCCCCCCCCCGCCCCCCGTGGCCCCTGCCTGAACCTGCCCGTGGCGCTGACCTTGTCTCTGTCCTCTAGTTAGTTTCTCCATCCGGGCCCTTAGATCTTCCAGCAATGTTACCCTGTCCTAACTCTTGTCATTTTGTTGTGCTGGTGCTGAATTCAGGCACTTCTTCTAGCTTCCTGTGTCTGAAGATCCTCTGTGCATCCGTGCCCGGGCTGAGCCCCGTGCAGGGCAGACGGGGTGGGGGTGGGGAGGAGAGACACACGTCTTCATCATTTGGGGGTCCCAGGTCCTCGTTCAGGGCCAGGCGCACAGAAACTCGCTGCATGCATTTGCTTCAAGAAAACTTGACGTTCAGGTCAGGAGCTTTGTGTCTTTAATCCCTGTTGTAGGAGGCCACGTCCCTCGGCGCTGCTGGTTTGGTCTCTGAGCAGCTGCTGACTGGCAGGGGCACGGGGCTCGGGGAAATGCCTCGAACCCTGACCGCTCCGGTGTGCACGGATGGGGTTTTAAAACAGTTTCTTGAGAGAGAGAGAAAAAATGTAATGAAATACCCAATGGAGTCCAGCGCAGCACTGTGGACAAAGCAGTGCGTTTGGAGTTCGAGTCCTTCCCTGGGCTTTCGCTTCCTCTCTCTGTAAAACAGAGTGGTAACACCTGCCGGCGGCATAATGACCGCCTCGCCCCATGGTCGGCAAACCGCGGCTCTCGAGCCCCATGCAGCTCTTTGGCCCCTTGAGTGTGGCTTGGCGTTAGAACCGCTTCTTCAAAATAGACTCGCCCAGGCCAAAAACCGACTTCTGTGCATGGGCCACGAAGTTTCAATCGCACTGTATGTCCGCGCTCGCACTTGGTGTTTTGTGGAAGAGCCACACTCAAGGAGCCAAAGAGTGGCATGTGGCTCGCCAGCCACAGTTTGCCCACCACTGGCCTAGCCCAATGCCTTTCCCATGGTAGGTGGTAGGTTCTTGAGCACCTTGGCTTGGCAAACTGACCTAGTGATTCCAACTCAACACTGCCACCTTCTGGCAGAGTTTCCCTAGAGCTGAAGGGTGACTGGGTTTAGTAGACCCACAACCAAGAATTGCCTCCGTGGCCATGGGGTGGAAGAGGCATCTTGCTCATCTGTTCTGTTCAGCCCAGAGGCTCCATCCACCTCTGGCTTCCAAGCTGCGGCCCCTGGTGACAATCCTTTTCATGCCCCCAGGGGCAGCCGCTTCTTTGGTGCCAGGAGCCCAGGAGCCCGGGGTTAGAAAGGACGCCACCCAAGACAGACCTGGAATTCCTGACCCTCTGTTTCTCCCAGCGAGGGACCTTCTCATAGCTTTAAATAAAAATTTAGTCCTTTCTCCTCCAATAAAATCATTCAATGCTGTTCATTTCCTTGTAGTATCATATATACACCGCTTCCACTGAATACCACAGATGTTGATATGCTGTTTTCATTTTCAATTAGTTCGTTATTTCCTAATTTCCTTCTGATTTCTTTGACTTTGAGGGTGTTGAAGATATCTTTCTGTTACTTATTTCTTTTTAAAAATATATTTTTTATTGTTTTTTTTATAGAGAGGAAGGGAGAGGGACAGAGAGCTAGAAACATCAACGAGAGAGAAACATCGACCAGCTGCACATCCTACTGGGGATGTGCCCACAACCAATGTACATGCCCTTGACCAGAATCGAACCTGGGACCTTTCAGTCCTCAGACCGATGCTCTAGCCACTGAGCCAAACCGGTTTCGGCTGTTACTTATTTCTGGTTTAATTTTGTTGAGGTCGGGAAACATACTTTGTCTGATTTAAATTCTCTTAAATTTATTGAAACCCAGCATACGCTCTATCTTGGTAAATGTTCTAAGTGCGCTTTAAAAAAAAAAAAAAAAGAGGATATACTACTGTTTTGGGTGGAGTTGGCTGGTAGTATTCTCAAGTTGTCTTTTCAAATATTTTACATCCCTAATAATTTTATGTTCTACTCCTTTTATCAATTACTGGCAGAAGGGTGTTGAAATCTCCAGCTATAATGTGGATCTGTCTTTTTGGAAGAATTTTAAATGAGAAAAAGTTCTCTATGTACTCTCCTATTTATCATTTTTGGTCCTCCATTCCTTGGGTAGACCCAAGCTTCCTTCTGGTATGTCCCTTCTCCCTGAAGAACTACTTTTAATAGACTTTTAGCTCTGGCCTGGTGCTGATGAAGTCACTCAGCTTTTATCTGTCAGGAGGGGGAAAAAAAGGTGTTTTTTTTTTTCCCCATTAGGTTTCAAAGATATTTTTGCTGGGTATAGAACAATAGGATGAGAGCTTTTTTGTTTTGTTTTGTTTCAGAGGGTTAAAGACATTGCTTCATTGTCTCTTGATTTGCTTCATTTCTGAGAAGAAATCTATTGTCATTTTATCCCCTCCTCACTCCTGAAACATGTTTCCCTTTTGCAGTGGCCTTTAGCAATTGGATTATGCTGTGCCATGGTATGGTTTTCTTCAACTTCCTTCTACTTGGGTTTTATTGAGCATCTTAAATCTGTGGGTTTATAGTTTTTCTCATCATGATTGTCTCTCCTTTCTTAAACATATGTAGCCTATTTGTAGCTTTTTCAAGGGTTTCTAGCCCAAGCTTGCACGAAATCATGAGGGGCCTTTCGGGGAGCACTTCCCCCAGTAACCTCAGCCTCCACTCAGGACCTAGGAGGGCTGGCCTCTTCCTTTCCTCCCAGCAGAGACCTCCATCCACTCCTTCCCTTGACAGGTGCTCTACATCCGTTAAAAAAATATAGACATTGGTCATATTCTTTTTTAAAAAAAAAAGAGTTGGTAGCAGAGAAAATGAACAAAAACAAAACATTATTCAAAAATAAGAAACACTAACAATGAAGAACGCTTTCATAGCAATGAGAAATTTTAAATGAAATGGCTCCATTTGATTTTTTTTTAAAGCAGACCTTAAAAAAATGGAAGTGCGTCAATGATGTCGTTATTGAGTCACTAGCGTATTTCTGTGTGAATTTTTTCCAGCAACTGTCAAAAGCCCTTTTTGACTACATGCTAGCTGGGGAAATGGAGAGGAGATATTTTTAAGCTAAGTCCAAATATTTTCCCTCTGACTTTCATCTTCAAATCAAATCTCTTGTTCATTAACTTTTTTTTGGGGTTTTGGCAGGGGCTGTAATTGTTTTATTATCAACAAACTGTAGTTTCTGTTTCAAAAAAAAAAAAAAAAAACCCCACAAAAGAAAAATCCTCAGCCTTTGGGGTTTATTTTCGCCGTCTCTGGTTTTATCATGCATGGATGGAGACGGCACTGCTGAGTTACCTGCATAAATTCCCACAGTGACGTGTTTATATCTTCTTGTTCAGAATGCCTGCACACGAGGGTGCCTGCTATTCCTCAGAGGGAAGCGCTGCTTTGTCAGTTGTCATCTTCTTCCTCCTCCGGAGGATGGAAGACTTCTCCACGGCTGTGAATGGGAACGCAGGCCGTAACTCTGGTTAGACCTCGGGATTTATTGGTTCAGACGGCAGGCTGTTAAAATAATAGCCACAAACATCTGGAAGACAGTGCACTGGCACTGGGATCACTCATGAGCCTCGCTCCCTCCCCTGCCTCTTCCCAGCTGTTCTCCTGTGTGCTGGTGGCCGGGCTGGGGCCCAGGACACCAGCTGAGCTGGCACTGGCTCAGGACAGAGAGCTAGGCGCGAAGGGCCCGGAGGTAGCATCTCTTGGGCCCTTAGAAAGCCTCCTTGCAGCGCCGCTGGCATCCCTTTGTATGACGCTGCGTCTGTGCGGAGGACACCTCGTCGTAGTGGAAGCTCAGGCCCTGACATCTCCCTCCCAGGAGAGACGAGGCAGGGAGCTTCAGGGAGAGAGGAGCTGCCGTTGTTGGAACAGAGACAGGCCCTGGGCACCCACCTGGCAGGTGCCCGCCAGCCCTCCCTTGGCCTCCGGGGTGTGGAGGTGAGCGGATGGATAGCTCTGTGGCCTGGCCTCTCAGGAGCAGGGTCCCCTGCTCCTCCATCGTTCCCCAGCGGGGTGGCTCCTGGTGGCCTTCACCTTGGCCTCTTAGCTCCTCCTCCCACAGCATTTGCTCCTACCCTCCTGCAGGGCTTCACATTTGTATGACAGTCACCGCCCCCCACACAGACTCTCCCAGGCGCCGGCTACTCCCTGGACTTCAATTTAGGCTCTATTTTTTTGTGTATGCTTGGTGTCAACAAATGTTTTTTGTTGTTGTTGTTGTTTTTTTTAATAAAAATTTGAAGATGGTTCTACTTCCAAGGTTTCCCACATTTTAAAGGTCACATGCTCTGCCTCCATCACCATCTTTTTTCTCTGATGTTTATTTCCCACGAGGCACCACGGGGGCAACAGCGCCCAACAGACTCAGGAGCCCTGGGTCTTAGGCTGATGACCTTGGGCAAGTGCCTCTCCTCCTCCAGGCTGCACTGACACATCTGGGGTCTGAGGGGCCAGTCCAGATCAGAGGTCTCCATGCATCCCAGCAGTAAAAAAAAATGTGGTACATGCACCCAGAAGATACGTATATTATCTATAAATGATGTGCCTATACGATAATATTAAGGTTAACTGATCAAAGCTAAAGATTGCATAAAATATGTTAAGGCATTTTGCATAACTATAATATTACATCAAATATTTTATTTTGTGAAGCAAAATTTTATAGAACAAAATTCCTTCCACCCACAATCTAATCGTTGGCTTATCGTTCATAACAATAGCGTATGGAAAAGCAATGGGGTTGATGGGCTTCATTATTCTGTGAAATCTTGCTTTAACCTTTGACCCAGAGCATTGGGAGGTCTTGTTCTCACTGAGTTTGTTTTTTATGGCTGTCAGAGCTAACCCGTAGACCAGAGATGTGGCGTTGGCTGTATTAAATTATGGCGCTCATTATCCGTCTCACCCACCAATTAAGGGCTTTTTATTGGCGTTAAGCTAGTAGATGCCCATCATCTCTTCTGTCAGTCAGTGGCTCTTTTACAAGCGAAATGGAAAGCATTGCATTTTCATATTCTTAAAAAAATGGGCTCAGAACCCCCTGACCCTCTCCATTGGGATGGTTTTCAAACAGACGTTAAACATCTGTGCCTCATATTCTCGGGTATGCCGCCACAAGCATTTTTTTCCCCCTGGGTGACAACACATGTGTTCAACAACAAAAAACCTCATTTTCAAAATAACCTCTTACTCACTGTTCACATGAGTCACGTTTACCTTGAAGCATCAGAAGAATCTGAGTTCGTTTTGGGCGGAAATCTGTTAAGTTGCCTCGGAGCTGGGTGTGGGCCGGCGTCAGAGGGCCCTCTCCTGCATGCCCCTGGCCAGGCCCAGGTCAGGGACACCAGGGGTTCCTAAAATCACATGACCCTGACCCACGTGGGGCTTCTGATTTGAGAAATAGTTTGGTTTAAAAGAGAAAATTATCGATATCCATAGTAGTTCAGTAATAACTAATAGTCATCATTTGTTGAGTGGTATGTTATCTGTCCCTCTGTAACTTTAAATCCTCACCACAAAACGATTAGGTAGACACAGTGTTGTCCCACCCTGTTTCGTGGATGAGAAAGCTTGGGCTCCGGGAGATTGTGTAATTTGCCAAAGCTAAGGTCACTCACCAGCGAATAGTGAAGCCAGGACTTAAACCCAGTCCTGGCTGACCTCTACCTCCCTAGGTTGCCAGTGGCTAACACTCGAGAGTGGATTGCAAACAATTTGTATCCCATTCTTTTATTATTATTATTATTATTATTATTATTATTATTTTGTATTTTCAAATTTTATACAAAAAAAAGTGGAGAGAAATCAGTAACCATAAAAAAGAATAACACGTTTGGAAGGTGTGTGCAGGAGGAGATGACAGTGGGAGGAGTGATGGCAAGCCTGCTCTATCATCCGTATCCTCTCTCACCGTCCTCGCTCATTGACTCCACTATTCAGGTTGTTGCTGTTACTTTCCTCTCAAACTCATCACACTGCAAGGCAAGTAAGGCTCGGGGTGGCACGAGCCTGGCTTGGGTAGGACCCTCTCCTCCTCCTCTTCCTCGCCCACAGGCCAACCCTTTCAGAGACCGGATCTGCCGCGTGTTCTCGCACAACAACGTGTTCTCCTTTGAGGACGTGCTGGGCATGGCGTCGGTGTTCAGTGAGCAGGCCTGCCCCAGCCTGAAGATCGAGTACGCCTTTCGCATCTACGGTGAGTGCTGCGGGGGGTTGAGTGATGGGGGGGCGGGGGGGAGGCGGGCCGGCGTGCCATAGAGTAAATACCACATCTGGAATCCATCAACATCAGTGTATTGGTGGGATGGTGTTGATTGGGGTTTACTGGGTATTTAATAGTATTATCATGTTTGTCCAGACCGTAGACTTTAAAAACAAAATTGAGAGTTATTATTCCAATGGATTGATATTCTCCTCTATGTCATCGGAGGCAAACAAATGGTCATTGGTATTTCATGATCTTGGTGTGGGCGGGAGAGTTAGAGAGAGATAGAGATAGAGAGATAGAGAGATAGAGAGATAGAGATAGAGATAGAGATAGAGATAAGAGATAAGAGATAAGAGATAAGAGATAGAGATAAGAGAGAGAGAGAGATCACATTATGGGTGTAAAGCAGTTTTGCTTGTTTCGAAGAACTTAAGAGATTTGAACACTGAAACTCAGCCATTATATGACTGAGCAAACTTGGGTGAATCATTTCACCTTTCTAAATGAGGGGAGTTGAGACAGATCATCTCTGAGGTCTAATGGCTGGTTTTTTTTTTTTTTTTTTTTGCCTCTGATTATATCTTGGGTCAAAAGGCTCTGCAAAACTTCTGCCCTTCAGCAGGCCAATCTGGGAGAAGTGGCCCCACCCCCAGCCTCTGCAGCCTCCTCCGTTCCTGCCACTCTGCTTCTTCCTGGCCGAGGTTGCCTGCCATTCTCAAAAGGAATCAAAACGAAAGAAACAAATCCCGGGAAGCCTTCCAGCAGACCATGGGCACGGCTTTAAGCTCACTGTGATCATTCCCTGGCCCCAAAAGCCTTGTTCACTTAGGCTATCCGTGTTGGCGCTTCACCTGCCTCCTGTCCCTGCCAGCTCCTCCACACGCAGACACCAGCCCAGTCCTGCCTCGCCCACGTGTACTTGGGGAGGACGAAGAGGAAGAGTTTTAGGCCAGGTGGACCGCTGAGGACTCAGTTTTCCCATCTATAAAAAGGGCTTAATGCTATGTTTGCATCCTATGTGGCCTCAGGGTCGGTATCCAGTAGACTCAGTCACAATCACAGTAGGCTCCTATCACAGCCATTTCCACACATAGCAATCAAAAGCTCTAAATAAAATATAGTAACTACCTTGGTGGCACTGGAACGCTACCAAAAGCAACTCGATTCTAGAGGGGGGCTGACGCTTGAAAGAAATGACACTCCCCTGCCTTTTTAAAAAGGAAAACTTGTTTAGCCTGAGAGTGGGCTTCAGCGAGTACATCATGCAGGACTGACAGAAACTCTGCACGCTTTCTGATGTGAAGAATCAGAGAAGTCGGGGCACTGAGAAATGAGAAGAAGGGGAGAGTCCACAAAAGAAGAAAGCCAGAGAAAGGGTGCCCACAGTCTGTGTAAGAACCATGCCCAAATCTCCTTCTTGCCTCTCCATCGCATGTCCACGGGCCGACTCAAAGCAGCTGAGGTGAGGGTAACCTAACCGAGCTGAGACTGGAGCTGCCCCTGCATTTTAACAGGGACACTATGTGACAGTTCAAGTCCAGCCAATGGCCTGTTACAACAAAAAAATGTAGCACTCTTTGGAGGAATATGGAATTTGCACAACCAAAGTGTTTATAAGGTTCAACATACAATCCAAAATTAGTCAATATACAAAACTTGTTTTTAAAATGGATGCATTCTCAAGAATGGAGACTGGTTCTGACATGACCCTGATGTTTGGACTAGCTGATAAGTATTTTAAAACCATATGGTATGTTTTAAAAACATACCATAACCATGCCCAATGATATAAAAGAAAGTATGTTCACAGTGAATAAAAATATAGGCATTCTCAGCAGAGACATAGAAACGGCAAGAAAGAATCAAGTGGAAAATATATAACTAAAAAATAAAATATCTGAAGTAAAAATCACTATAGACAGCCTCACAGGAGAATCAAAGTGACAGAGGAAAGAGCGAGCAAACCTGAAGATAGATCAACAGAAGTATAATCTAACCTGAACAAATATCAAGAGAAAGAAGGAACAGAGCCTCAGGGACACACAGGGCAACAGAAAGGTCTAACCATATAATCAATTAGAGTTTCAGGAGGAGAGGAAAGAATGAACAGAGCAGAAAAGATATTTGGGGGGGAAAAGATATTTGGCAGATGGTCTGGAGGTGAGACTGTCTCCTTTCTCTTCATGGCTGCCTAACCTCTCACCCTTGCTTCTCTCTGTGCACTTTCTCCTCCTGCAAATCTGACCTTTCTGCCTCTGTCCTGGCCCCCCACCTGGCCCCTGGGCTTCGCTCTGACCAGCCACAAGCAGCTCTTTCTCACTTCCATGTTCTCGGGAGGTGCTGATTGGCTCAGCCAAACAAATGATCCAGCTACCCCTGGGTGAGATGACCAGCCTTGTCCAACCAGCCTTGGCCAGGAAGAAGCAGAGTGGCAGGAACAGACAGTGCCCGCAGAGGCTGGGGGTGGGGACACTTCTCCGAGACGGCAAAGTGAAGGCGGGGCAGAGGTCCCCAGAGACGGCTGCCTCCGCCGTCTCTCCATGGTTTCCGGAGCTACACAAACAAAACCACTTACACCTCCAGGGAACCGGACGAGCAGCCGATTCTCTTCAGGCTCCAACGCACAGGAGCGGAATTACGTTCCGCTCCGAAGTGGGGAGAACGCCCTCACTCCCTCCCAAGAGGTCCGGCAGAGTGCCTCCGATCCGATCCAGGGCAGGCGACACCCGTCTCCCACGCTGTCCTTGTATCTCCCTCCACCCTCCAATGGTTTCCTTCCTCCGCGGGCTCAAACACAAAAACAAGAAGAGCCAAGCCTTCATGCACATCAGCTGTGCTGATAGATGCCTAGGGACTCATACACGCCCAGGTTCCATCAGCTATCCCCAGACACACCCCGGACTCAGAAGATCTGTCACCTTACACAGCTGTCAGCAGGATTAGAGAGGGGGCACGTGGTAGCTGCTCAGTATATTGGTGGTGACAGCCGTGAAGGAGGAAGAAGAGGGAAAAGTAGAAGGGAAAAGAGAAGGGGACAGGAAGGAGAAGAGGAGGATGGTAATGGCTGTGACGACCACTCTTAGCCAAAGCCCCAAGACCGAACTCAGTGCTCCAACCCTTTGCCGCTCCAAGTGTGGCCCACGCACCAGCAGCGTCAGCGTTGCTGGGAAGCATGTTAGAAATCAAGGCTCTCAGGCCCCACCCCCTACCTACTGAATCAGGTGGTTCCTCTGAACCTTAAAGTGCAAGCTCTAGTGGTCTGCAAACTCATTAGTCAACAGAGCCAAATACCAACAGTACAACGATTGAAATTTCTTTGGAGAGCCAAATTTTTTAAACTTAAACTTCATCGAACGCCACTTCTTCAAAATAGACTTGCCCAGGACGTGATATTTTGTGGAAGAGCCACACTCAAGGGGCCAAAGAGCCGCACGTGGCTCACAAGCCGAGGTTTGCTGACCACAGCTCTAACTCACTGGTGCAGGCACGGATGCATATTGGACTCACCTGGGGAGCTTTCACGACCTACGGGTGCTTGCGCCCTGCTGCAGATTGGATGTGAAGGTGATGGATGGGTAGGCCCTGTTTTGTGGGCTTAAAAAAAAAAAAAAAATATATATATATATATATATATATATATATATATATATATATTTGATTTTTTTAACAGAGAGGAAGGGAGAGAGATAGAAACATCGATGAGAAAGAGTCATCGACCAGCTGCCTCCTGCACACCCCCCACCGGGGATGTGCCAGCAACCAAGGCACATGCCCTTGACCGGAATCGAACCCGGGACCCTTCCGTCCTCAGGCCAACACTCTATCCACTGAGCCAAACTGGTTTCGGCTATCTGGTGGGCTTTTAAAAAGCTCCCTGCGTGATTCTAAACTGGAGCAGAATTTGAGAACTATTGTCCTGACCGACTGTATCAGGATCGCATTCAGTTATGAGTAAGAGTATCCAGGCTAAAACAAAACAAGATAAAACAACTCATCATGGAGCCAGGCAGGGCGGAGCCAGGGAATGGCTCCAGGAAGCAGCCGCGGGCCCTACGCCTTCAAGCCTCCCGATTTGCCATCTTTACTCTGAGACGGGTCCTCCCGATCACAAGATGGCTGCTGGCCTGCAGGCGTCTCACCTTCATTCCAGCAGGAAGGAAAAGGGATGGAAGAAAGGATACGGACGCAATGGACATCCGAAGGCACGGTGAAGTCCACTCTCCCTTAGCAAACCTTTGTGGAAGCCCCGCCCAACAACCTCGGCCGGAACGACGCCAGGTGGCTACGCACAGCTACAAGGGAGAAAGCTGAATATTTTAAGCCGACCATGCTGCCCTGAGCAAGAACTGCAGTTCTTTTTAAGAATGGCGATTGGTCAAGAAGCCGGAGCAGGGCCAGCCACACCTACCTGGGACACACCGGGGCCCAGTTTCTGCTTCGAGGGACACTCCCGGCCTCCAGCTGATCGGGTCTCCCCGCTAGCATCTCTGGGGAGATTTCCTACCTGTTTAGAGACCGGCATCCCAGCATGCCTCCCTGCTCCCATCAGCACCTGCTTCCACTAGATGTGAATCACCCTCAGGCAGGGGCCCGAGCGCCAGGGGCAGATCTTCCCGCAGCTTCCCAAGACCTGGCAGGCAGGAGGGGTGCTGGTAGCTGGGGAGGAGCCAGGAAGGCAACCTCGATTCTCTTGGGACTAAAATAGTGAAAGTGTGCCCTGTCTGACTCCATCCAAGGGGCTCAATTTTTGCAAAAGTACTTTGTGAATTGCAAGGATAACATGGCAGAGAGATTGGAATGATGGTGGTAAGGATGTTCTGGGGTGACCTGAAGGCTGAGCCCCAACCGCACCAGCTCTCTAATCTCCCATTTGCTGGGAAACAGCAAGAGGAAGCTCCCCACTGTCCCCCTCTTCTTCCCCAACCCCCCGCCAAGTGGCTCAAGGCTGCAGGTCCTGAGGCTGTTGAGGCCCCAGGGACTGGCCAGCGGCCTAGAGCTCCTGCCCCGGCCCTTTCCCAGGCTGCTGCACCCCCAAAGGAGAGGAGCTGTCCAGGGCTACATTTCACTCCAGCAAATGCCTTTGTTTCCAGATGGCTTAGGACCAAAACCATGTCGTTTTGCTGCAGTCTCTGCACATGGGAGCCGGGCCAGCTGGACGCCCGGGACACTGCGGGGTCCCTGGGAGAGGCTGCGGAGCTTCTCCCAGCAGCGCAATGTCACTGCGGTGGCTCCTCGCTGCCTCAGCCTGCAGACGGTCCCTCCGCGTCCTCCACCCGCTCACAGCCAATACCCATGGTGTCCGATGGCAGGGCCGTGCAGGGGGAGCCTGGGAGAGCATCTTGGGCCTCAGCCACCAGTTCCTGAGGCTGACAAACACCCAGCCAGGGAGGGGAGCTGCCTGCTCAGTGAGGGTGCTGGTTAGTTGCAACTGCCACATCTGTACCCTGCCGTGGGGAACAGGGACAAACACCTTGGCTCTACCACTGAAGGGTCCTGTGACATCCGCAAACTCACTCCTCCACTCTGGGCCCCATAAAGCTCCGGCTGTCATTCTTCAAAGCAGGATATTACCCAGTTTCCAAGGTTTGCATTCCTCTTTGTATTTAAGAATCCTCAAGTGATAGAGAATTGAATCTCTATTATATCTAATAAGCATCTTCTATATTCCAAACCCCATGCCAGCTGGCTTCCCTGTATTTTCTTAGTTAATCATCCCAGCAACTGTGTGGAGGATACTGCTATTAGCCATTTTACAGATGAGGAAACTGAGGCTCAGGCAATTAATTCATTAGGATCAAATTTGGGGGCAGATGACAGGGAGCCCCAAGTGGCTTATGCAAGATAGGGCCCAAGATCTCTGGCAGCTGCACAGTTTTTCTCTAGCACGGAGAATTCCATGATCTGAAGTCATTTTTTAAGTTCCACCATCTCTTACTTCTTTTCAGTCAGGTTAAGTTTCTAAGCTTTCTAAATTTCCGTTTTCGAGCTAATGAAAAGAAAATGGGATCCCACCACGTCTCCGATCTATTTATTCCAGGACTTCTGTGAGGATCAAATGAGATGAGGCACAGGAAAATGCTTCACAGACATCTAGTTACAGAGTAAAACGTTTCCACCTGGCTATAAAGCAAGTTGTGTTCCCGGGCTAAAGAAACTCCAAGGAGGCTAGTGTTGCTACAGAGAGGAAGCCAGGTGTTTCCATGTGATGTCATTACCCAGACATCAGACACTTAGCATATTAGCCTTTTATATAGAGAGAGAGATTAAACACCACCTCCACCTGCAGCCGGCCTTTCTGTTGTAGTGCTCATTCCTCAGGTCATACTGAGTGCCAGGTTCTAGGCCCACCTGGGACAGCTGGGTGGTGGCATCCCACAGGCTGTGGGAGTCTGTGGGGTCCTGGCCGGTGCCTCCTTGTTCTCAGGCCCTGCCGCCTCTTTTCAGATTTTAATGAGAATGGCTTCATTGACGAGGAGGACCTGCAGTGGATTGTCTTCCGACTGCTCAACAGCAAAGACGTGCCAAAGGACCTGCTGACCGACCTCACGACCCACGTGTGTGCCTGGGCTGCACAGGCTCGGGTGGGGCAGGCCAGCACCCAAAGGCGCAGATGGCAAGCAGGGAGGTGCCCTCAGGGCTGGAGGCAACTACCCCCCAACTTCCTGTCTTTCCTCCAGGACTTCCTTCCAGGGTCCCCAGAACAGTATGCCCGCGCCACCCGTCCCAAGGGTCCCTCTCACCAACACTGCAGGCAAGGGGGCCCAACAGCAGCTTGGCATCAAATGAATGCATCACCTTGTCCCCTTCCCCACATGATCCAGCATCACATAATGGCCAGGTGTTCTGGAGTGACGGTCCTAAGTGTGACCGTCCAAACTGTTACAGAACATGGAGACAGCCTCGTGAACCCAACAGGGCGTGGGGTCCACTTGTCCTAAGACCATGAGGACCTTCGAGTGCTTTTGGTCCAGATGGAAACCAGAAGCAAAACTAAAACCTTATGAGTGCCATCACCAGCTCCTCCACCCGACTGGGCCCTTTGCAGTGCAGAGCGCCCCTGCTTTTGACCAGGTGGCAGGAGTGGGTGGGGAAAGATGTCACCCTCTCCCCCCTGTACTCTTCTCACCCCCACGTCTCACTCTTGCTGGAGGCACCAAGAGAGCTCTTCCCACATGAGACCAGCCCACCGGGTCCTAGACCTCATAGACGTCTCTGCACGTCTATGTCCTTGTCCGGGGTGGGATGGCAGCAGGGGCAGGAGAACCCGGGGTCAGGAATCCCTCACAGGGGTCAGGGACTCTGGTATGTGTGAAGCTCCTGGCAGGGAGCCTCTGCACGCCAGACTCCCTCCACTCCTTCAGCCCCCATCTCATTCTCTCAACCTGACCCCCCTTTGCCCCCTCCCCCGCCCTGGCCAGGTCCTGAGCGAGTCGGATCTGGACAATGACAACATGCTGTCTTTCTCGGAGTTTGAACACGCCATGAACAAGGCTCCAGACTTCATGAAGTAAGGTGTTCTGGAGTGGGGGTGGGGCTGGGGTAGGCCCAGCAGAGTGGGGCACAGGGAGGGCCCCCGACCTCCCTTCGGCCAGTGGGGCACCTCTGTCTTCCCAGGGGGCGTCGTGAGTTTCCAAATGGGCACTGCTGAGAAATCAGGTGTGCTAGGAGGAGCCAGGGGGCAGAGGGCTTAGGAGGCGAGAGGAGGACTGCATTCTAGGCTTGGGTCCAACCTCAGGTGCTGCTCCCGACGCCCACTGGGCGCTAGCCCTGACCTGGGGAGTTGCCTTAGCCACTGCTAGTCCTCTCTCCTCCCACCCCCCAGCCTCCAGGGGTCACTGGGAGTTGGGGATGTGCAAGGGGTGTGGAGATTCTGGTGGTGGGACAGCTCAGAGAAGAACGGAAGCATTTCTGAACCTTGTTCTGGGCAGAAAGGGGCCTTCATGGCCACCCGGAGAGAACCGGCCGCCTCCATATTGCCCTGGCGTGCTGAGCGATCTTGTTTGGAGCCTTCCGGTGATGAGAGCCGCGCCGTTCCAGGGGCAGCCTGCTAGGGCACCCTGAGGAGCGGCGCTGGCATCTCTGCCTGCGCCAGCTGCTCCTGGGCCCTATTCCACGCCCTGTCTCGCAGTCTAGGTGATCTGACGGCATGAAAGAACGCCCATTCAAAACTATTTAACAAACCAATCACAAAAGACCTAGACCTCAGGGAGCACTGGCCAGGAACCCGGGACTTTGCAGTGCCTGGTCTCTGCCTCTCTTCCCAGCAACTAGCTCTACATGCAAACCAGCAATCTCTGCTTTGTCAGACGGTGTGTGTGTGTGTGTGTGTGTGTGTGTGTGTGTGTGAATACAGCCTCCCCACAGTGGCCAAGTTTACATCTCCTTGGCCTCGCATGACCCTCAGTGGCTCCTAAGAAATGACCTTCCGCTGGGAAACCAACGTTGCAGAGAGAGAGAGAGAGAATTCAATTGGCCCGGCTCAGGTCAGGCGGGCACCCGTCCCCTAACCACCTGGATGGAGCAGAAGCTCTCCACTCCAGCGTGGCTGCCAGGGCCTGGGCTTGGGCAGACTCTCTGTAAGAGGGTCCACACTTGGGACCACCCCGCCCAAGGGTCATTCCTCCTCTTCCTCACACAACCAAGGCCAGAATCCTGTTGGCATTGCGTTTTTCTTGGGGATCTTCCCCCCGTTTCTTCCCATGGTTCCAGAATCACCAGGTTTCTAACACCCTATGCATTCTAGTGATGCTCAGAGTTGCTCAAAGGTGGCTGGGTTGGCTTGGGAGAGCTGCGAATTGGCCATTACTCAGAGAAGGGAAGCGAGGCGGGCACGGGAGGGTGCTGCTAAGACTGCTGCCGTCCCGGAAGTCAGTGGCACCTTAGACCTGCAGGCTCCAAGTGAGTGGCTCGTGGATTCTTGCAGCTCCTTTCGGATCCACTTCTGGGGATGCTGATGTGGCCACCAACCCCTGGCCCGGTGACTCCGAGGGGACCGCTGGACTGGAATCCAACCCCTTCCAGGCTCCGGGGGCCTCTTGATCAAAAGGAGGACTCTGTCCCTGTCCCTCGCCCTCACTTATAGCGTATTGTTTATTTTAATAAAGCGAAGGAGAAGCCGCTTCTTTGCCGTCCGTTCATCATTTTTTGAAGGCAGGGTCACATAGAAGTCTTCTTTGGTAAGAACTGCTCATTCCAGGGCTTAAGTTCGCCGCTGACGCCAAGCAGGCTGGGATGGCCAGCTTTGGGGGGGCAGGCCTCAGACCCCAGCCCTCGTCGAGCGGGGCCAGGCCAGATGGGACGAAGTCCGCCAGGACTCTCCATGCAGCCTGCGCAGAGAGGTGCTCATAGCGCTCATTCCAGTCGGCGCCCGGCTTCCCAGCCCTGGTCGAGGGAGAAGACATCTTGGCGCCCTTGGGATGGGAGAGTGTGTGACCAGAATTCCGGGTTTATTTGCTTTGCTCCTTGGCCAAGCCCTGGAATGACTTTGGCCCCCACAGGGACCCTTTGGGGCCCAGCTGGTCAGGGACCCCGAGACACAGGAGAAGCCCCTCTGGGGTCTCTGAGAGCTGTCAGATGCCTATCTGGTGGGAACATGGTTTTTCTTTCTTACACTGTCATGGGGGATGGGGAGGGAGGAAGGGATCTAAATGCTATCTCTCAGGAAGGGCTGTTCGGCCCTCTGTACTTGAACCTGCAGCGGTCCCTTTGCCGAAAGGTCCTGACTCACTATTCACGGGCAATAAGGGCCCTGTTGCTGGTTGGAGTCCCTTGGCCAAATCCAGGGGCCCTGGATGTTGGAGGAATCCTGTGGTGAGGGTACACATCCGGCCGGAGGTGCCCATCCCAGAGCACGGAGGGGCTGTCACCCACATCCTGTCCCCGTCCCAGGCAGGCGGCCTTCCAGGAGGAGGAAAGCAGCAGCTTGGAGAGAGGAGTCACTTCGGACCCTGGCCCTCCCAGGCCACTGCAGCCATGTGGCCTCGGAGCCCATTCCCGGCGCCCACTTCCGGCCCAGAGGTTCCTGAAACATCAAGATTCCTTAAAGAGCCAAAACCGGTTTGGCTCAGTGGATACAGCGTCGGCCTGCGGACTGGAAGGTCCCAGGTTCGATTCTGGTCAAGGGCATGTAGCTTGGTTGTGGGCACATCCCCAGTAGGGGGTGTGTAAGAGGCAGCTGATCAATGATTCTCTCTCATTGATGTTTCTAACTCTCTATCCCTCTCTCTTCCTCTCTGTAAAAATCAATAAAATATATATATTTTAAAAAGATTCCTTAAAGAATGGCTCAGTCCTGGGTCTCCCCCTCCTGTCTCCTTCTAGAAACATCCTAGGGAGGGGGGGGGGGACGGGGAGATGACAATCCAGCCTGTCCATGCCAATCTGGGGAGAACACAGGGAGGTGCGCTTCTCCAGGGCACCACCAAGTCCTTTGGGATCCCAAGGGCTGCGTCACCCCTGCCCCTCAGCCTCCACCTGGACCGGATGTGAAGTGGGAAAACCAGGACTTGGGAGTCAGACCTGGGTTCAAACCCCGGCGGTATAATGTCCAAGCTGTGAGCTTCGGCAACATCTCTGAGCCTCGGTGTCTTTATCAGTAACTTCACTTCTCCTGCCCGTCATTGTGTGGACTGAACAATGCTGGGCCAGGGTCTTCCCTTTGTGGATGACACCCAGGGCCACTGTCTGGGGTCCCTTCACCCTCATTCTCAGATAAGGGCCAAGGGGGCTTCCTCGATGACACCAGGACGCAGGTGGAAGGCATCTCTGCGCCTGTGACTCAGGAGCCCTGCGGCTCTCAGTTCTACCTCCTTCCGCTCAGGGGAGACGTGGGTGAGCAGGTCCCCGGGCACCACTTTTCCTTGGCCTGAACCCCACTGGGCTGAGCTTTCCACAGCCCTTACGACCTAGTGCTGTGCGATCCTCCGACGCTGCCCTGCTGCAGCCACGTGCTCCTGGGGCTCAGAGAAGAGGAGTGTGGGATGGTATTGGTATAGATTTTATTCCAAAGAGCCAGCCCAGTTAAGGTCACGGCTCTCGGGCATCACGATCTGAACTCAAAGTAGGCATCTCTCCTCTGCCGCTCCTGGTAGGAGACCCTCTTCCCCGACGGGAATGTCTGGTGGACCTTCCGGTTGTCGGGGGAGACTCTAAACAGGTGCCACTTATCCTTCTCGCTCAGAGGAGGCCTGGGGGGGTAAAGACAAAGTCGGCGTTATGCCAGGGAGGGAGGGTGGAAAATGCCCAGCCACAGCCCCGCCTGCCCATTTCTCAGCCCACGTGGACCCTGACCCTGCTGGTTGCTCATCAGCTTAACACGTGACATCACCCTGCAGCTGACGTAACTTAGGTTTGCACAAGAGGAGCGTGGCTAAGAGTGAGGACGTGGATGTCAGACAGACCTGGGGTGGATTCTGGCCCAACTCTTCCTAGAAGTGTGCACATATCAAACAAACTGGTGTCGGTACCTCCCTCTTAGCGTTGTGTTGAGGAATAGAGGATGCAGTGCATCACAAAGCACTGAACATGATGCCGGACAAGGAGCAGACACTCAACAAATGTTGTAAGAAATGGTCATTGTGATGATGGTGATGGTGGTGGTGGTTGGTGGTGGTGGTGATGACAATGATGGTGTTGGTGGTGATGAAACTCATGGAAGGCCAGGAACTTGCCCCGGGCCATGAGGCAGTCTAGGAGAGGGCTGAATGCAGGCACTGACCCTCTGACTCCCTACCACCTGGTTGGCCCTCTGTGTTGGGGAAGAAGCCATCAAGCATCAGGACAGGTTGCCAGGCAGTTTGGAGAAGAAACAAAGCCGGGGTGTCCTGGGATCCCCCACAGCTGTGTGTGTGTGTGGGGGGGGGTGCAAATCCTGCCCAGGATAGTTTCAAGAGGAAAATCTGACTCCAGGAAAGGCCCCACCCTGCCTCCAGGTTTGGACTGACTCGGAGCCACCCCAAGGAGACGCCTAACCCGGGGCCCCCGAGCGTTGGCGCCAGGAGACCTGGGTTCCTCCAGGTTCCACCTCCCACCAGACTTGCCACCTGGCACACGTTTCTGAGACCATTGCTGAGCCTCAGAGCTCCTGTTTATAAAACGAGCTCATCCCCCAGTATTGCCAGAGGAGAACCTCTTTGGGAAGAGTTGTTGCTTCGTCAACAATGATGATGGCAAGGCTCAGAGCTCGTGAGGTAAGCAAGGGTTCAGAATGGAGTTAGAAAGCCAAGGTCTGCCCACTGGCTCCTGATGCCCCCCCAACCCCACATGACACCTTGATGGCACACACTTCCGATCTCCCTGCCTGGGCATCAGGAGGGAAACTGAGGAAGCCGTGTGCCGATCGTCTTACAGGGGGACATCTCTCCCGGACAGAAGCAGTGAGGTGCGGGCATGGGGGAACTTTCATATTTCGTCATGCGGACCGTTGGGCTCTGAAAGCTATTTTCAAGTCCTTAGGAGAACATTTCCCAAGTCTGGTTGGGGTCCACGCCCGGATTCCCTGTTCTGTGTAGTACCCTCCATGTCCATCAGAGGGCAGCAGCTGCTCACGGCGCTGCACCAGCGTTTGGCTGCCGTTGCAAGGAGGAAGCCTCCAAATGGAGCCTTAGCAGAAATCGAGGCGTTTGCTCCCAAACTCCCAGTGCATCTGGCTATAGGTCCCTAGCATCCCGAGGCTTCCGGAACCCTGGCCCTCTTGCTCTGTAACGGTCAGCCTGTAAGGCAAAGGCTCTTTCGGGCAAGGTCTTAACTCATTTCTCAGTCCGGGCGCCTGCATGCCTGGCTGAGGGCAGGTGCCCTGTGGATGGACACGTGTTTGTTAAATGGGGGGGTGGCGGGAAGGCGGGCACTCACAGGTCGGTGGGGATGGGGTACCGTTCACTGTCCTTCACAGGCAGCACGAAGTAGGGGATGCCAGGCAGCAGGCCTGTCTTGTCTCGGTAGTGATGACGATGGTGCTGTGCCACCTTCGGGGGACCGAGACAGAGATGGCAGGTGGGGGGTGTGCAGGAGTGACCTGGGGCGCCTGCAGTCCCTGCCTGGCTGTCCCTGAGCAGGGGTGGCGTCCGTCTCCCCTAGCGCCCCCGAGGAGTCCCCAGCGGGGTGCCCTCTCTGGTCCCAGCTTCTCACCTGTCCAACGGGGGATGAGGACATCCACCACCCCAACTTCCCGATAGAGAGTAAATGAGACAAGTGACCAGCAGAGGTGAGGCACGCGAGGCCTGGCTCGCCCCTGTTTTTTCTTTCTCCCTCTCCCTCCCTCCCTCGTGGACAGACCGTGCTCTGAGGGAGAGGCAAGATGGAAAGCAAGGACTTGCCAGGCCCACTGAGACGCCGCCCCTCCCCGCCCCCCAGCACCCGAGTCTGACGGCAGCCACCGGGTCCCCTCCCTGGAGCGCCCTGTGCACCCATGTCCTTGACCAGGATGGAGGGATGTTTGTAAAGGGGTGAGTGAGAGTGAGGTTTCCAAGCAGAGGGTGAGCCCGGCCCCCACAGAGGTAGCCAAGCACCTGTGCCGGCAAGAACGGGTCTGCGCCAGGCCAGAGCAACCGGGCAAGAACACTAGGGAGTGGGCAGGCCCCCCTCCATTTGCCTCTTCCCTACGGAGCAAGTAGGGTGCAGTTTGGGGCTGGGGTGCACTGGGGGCACGTCCTCAGAGGCCCGTGGAGCAGGAGGTGCCAGGTGGGCACCTGGCTCCAGGTGGGCGTGTACAGTCAAGAGCGGGCGGGGGCTGGAGCAAGATGGGCACTTCGTGGGCCCTTTGTGCGTGCCTGATTCCTCTTGGGGGGTGCATGTTCGGCCTTTTACTCAGGGAGGGGGTAAGCAGGGGTCCGGAGAGGCCACAGGGCAGAGGCAAGAGCAACACATCCCCAACTCTGCCGTCGGTGGGGGGGGGGGGAGCAGAGAGAGAGGCAGGAGTCTGCGGAGCCCCCGGGCGAGTGGAGATCGGGACTCTGGGGGTGGGAGGTCTCCCCTGGCCCAGCCCACCTGGTAGAAGCGGGTGAGCTCGAGGGAGCGGTCGTTGTCCAGGTTGAAGCGGGTGTAGGTGGGCTTGCGCAGCCAGCGGACACAGTGGCTCTTCGTGAGGCTGGGGCTTGGGGAGAAGATGGTCGGGAACTGGCCGCCTTTGGTGAAGGGGGTGTGTCTCTTCTCCATGGCCGCGTAGCGGCAGTCCTGGAAGTACTTGAGGGTGGTGGAGCCGTAGGTGGAACCGAAGGAGGAGGCCACACCGGGAACATGGCCTCTGTATCTGTGACAGCAGGGGGGGGGGGGGGAGAGGTCTGGGGAGGGCTCCAGAGCCACCTCCACGGGAGCCCCTGAAAACGGGGGGGCGAGGCCAGCGGGCCCCGTGGCTACCTCTGGGGCTTGAGAGGCTTCCTACAGTGCACTGCCCAGCTCAGTCCCTGTGAGGGCGATGGGGGTGTGGTGAGTGAAAGAGATTGTGTACCTCTTCACGCCCTAGACCCATGGTCGGCAAACCCACGGCTCTTCCACAAAATACCACGCCCTAGGCGAGTCTATTCTGAAGAAGTGGCGTCAGAAGAAGTAGAAGTTTAAGTTTAAAAAATTTGGCTCTCGAAAGGAATTTCCATCGTTGTATGGTTGATATTTGGCTCTGTTGACTAATGCGTTTGCCGACCACTGCCCTAGACTTCTAGGGTGGCCACGTCTCCAGACCAGAGGCTCCCACAGGGGCTGGAAATAGTGGCTTCCATCCTGACCCCCTCAGCAAGGCTGTAGGCTAATCACTCCCCTCGATGGCCCCCTTCGGGGGCTGAAGATGTGAGGTCTCCTGCAGCTTTGAGCGTCTGCAGTTATTTCATCGGGAGGCGGAGAGGGTGTGAGGAGGTGACGGGGGCACAGCAGGGACGGGTGCTGAGTGCGTGGGGCCTGGGCTCGGAGCGCCCCGGCATCGCTCAGCCCGGAGCTGGCCGGGTCCGGAGCTCTGGGAGCTGCGGAAGGCCCTCCATGCCCCTCTGCAGCCAAGGAGGCCGTGAGGCGGGCCGGACACTGAGCAGGACTGGGGACACAGAGAGCACAGCAGACACGGGGCGCTGAGCCCCCGGGGAAGGGAGACACACAGAAAGCCACGGCCTTGCTTAGGCAAAACAAGGGGAGAACCAGCAACTTCCACAAAGCACGAGCATCAGACCGCGCGCAGGACGGAGATCAAAGTGCTCCCAGTGAGCACCGCGGAGGGCTTCCCTTGGCCCCTCAGCCGCTGACACCCGGCCCCGGCCCTGATGCCACGGAGTGGCTCTCGACGGGGCCACCAGTGGCCTTCCTGCAGCATTGGCCATGGTCGGCCTCTCTCTTCTTGAAACACCGCTCTTGGTATTGTTCGTGTCCCCTCATATTGTCTGTTGGTTTTCACCTACATCTCCGCCCTGTTCCTTCTCAATGTCCTCCTCTGTTCTTCCTCTGCTCATGCCCTCTGGACCATGGGGGGGAGGGGGGGGTGTGCCGTGGCCTTCACCTTCACCTTCACCTGTGTGCAGATGACCCCCAGTCTAGACATCCATCCAGAAGTTCCCGCCAAGTTCAGACTCCTGCAGACAGTCGCACCCAAAACGTCTCCTTTGGGTGTCCCCCGGGCATCCTCTCCCCGCCTCACCTTCCCCATTGTCTCATCTCATTGAAGAGCACCACCCAGATGCCCTAGACAGAAACGTGGGTACCCATCTCCCTCAGCTGTGCCCCTCTTTGGGAAAGTGGCGTTCAGGGACGAAGTCCTGCCAACTAAGAGACGATGCAAAATAAAAAGAAACACACCACACCCAATAATATAGACCCTGTGAGAATGACTGGTGGTTAGCTTCCAATCGGTTTAGGGACAGAACTAAGAAGAGCAACAAGGTGAGGGCTGGTTGCAGGACAGAACGCAAGGTAAAACCTGGCAAAGTAAAATAAAAAAAATAGTTTAAACAACAGAAATTAGCGAGTGGGTAGAGGGGAGCTGGAAGTGCACTAAGAATTTCTAAAGCAGCCAACCCATGGCTTCTAAAATTGAAACGTGTAGTTACACACACACACACACACACACACACACACGCCATAATGACTCTAACCCCCTGATGTTCTCTCTCTGTCTCCCTCCTTCAGATGGATCTTTTATGAACTAATATTTCCTGCGATGAATTGGCATTCATCTAAGTCTAGCTATTTTTTTTCCATTTTATGTCAGTATCTTTCTCTTCAGTTAATTCTAGTAAGATTACGTTTCATGCTTTTCACGATACAGTAAAACCCTTCATTCAGTGTGATGATGTTTCTGTAAAATTGCTTTGTCTATCTCCTATCATCCACCCATCTTTTTAAAAATGCATATATTTTGATAGATTTCAGAGAGGAAGGGAGAGGGAGAGAGAGACGGAAGCATCAGGATGAGAGAAAACCATCAGCGGGCTGCTTCCTGCATGCCCTCCCCCCACCCCCGCCCACCCGGGATTGAGCTGGGCATGTGCGCTGCCTGGGAATCAAACGGTGACCTCCTGGTTCACAGGCCGATGCCCAGCCATTGAGCCACGCCAGCTGGGCCGTCCACGTCGTCTTTTATCTGACTGTACACATGAAAGGAAACCTGGACTGAAGTGCACCAAATGCTAGTTCTGGTGAATTCTAGGTGTTTGGATTGAGGGGGTGGGGTGGCATTGTTGCTTTCCTCTTTGGACAGGTGCCTTTTTGTTAAGAGTCAGGTGGCACGAAGAGTCCCTTTATTGGGAACCTACTATGTGCTGGCACAGTGCTGGGTGTTTAGGGGAAATGACAAAGGTCCAGGCGGCTCAGCCCTCCTTCCCGAGACTACCTCCTCACTCAGTATTCTTGAGTGCGGGGTGTGCAGGGGCTGTGCTGTGTCAGGGCTTTAGTGCCATTAAAGGGGGGGAAGGCCCATTCCCATGGGGGGAGGCGGAAGGGAGCTCCACGAAGGGTTTGCATTGACTGAGGCTTTGAGGAGAACCTCAGTGAGGAGGGCCTTCTTATTGTCCTCTGTCCCACCAGCCACAGGCCGGCCTCATTGCTCATCTGGGCAATCTCGGATCTCCTAGTTCAGGGGTGGGCAAACTTTTTGACTCGAGGGCCACAATGGGTTCTTAAACGGGACCGGAGGGCCGGAACAAAAGCACCCTGACCATGCTGGCACTCTCATCTTGGGCTGCTGGTGAAGGAGCGGAGGGGAGAGCAAGAGAACCCTCCACTCTTTCGGCTCCGAGGGCCGGATAGAACAGCCGAACGGGCCAGATCCGGCCCGAGGGCCGTAGTTTGCCCACGGCTGTCCTAGTTCATGTCATAGGCCAAGTTTCATCCCTTCCCATCTTTCATCACACAGATGCCAGAGCGAGGTCACAGGGCCCACCTCTCCTATCCCTTCCCCGAGGGTGCCCTGAGCCCAGGAATGTTCCTCGCATCTCTGGGGCCCCACCTGCTCTCGGAGCCTCCAAGCCTATCTCCTCCTGCCCCTCAGGGCACCTGCCCCTCACTCACTGAGCCAGGGCCCTCTGCCACCTTCCCTGGCCACACACCCTCCACCAACATCTCCGCTTCACAGTAGGAGGATCCTTCATCCCCACAGACCCATGCTACTTCGTTTCCTCTGCTCGTCTGCGCTCTCCTTCACCCCCGGGACCTACACGGCACCTCACACGTGACATGTGTTCGATAACTGTTTGCCGGCGGAGGCACGAATCCAGAAACCCGGGCACCGTGTCCTGGAATGCTGTTCCCAAAGGGGCTTGGCTCTGCCCCGAAGCCTCCCACCCACAGTGGCGTTTGCGCTCCTCCAAAGAAAGTGGCTACAGAAATGTGACGTGTCCTTGTGATTCTTCTTCTCTCCACCACCCCCGGGCTCCCCGTGCACTCCCCCTCTGCTCCCCGCTTCTCTGAATGCCAAGGCATTTGCATTCCAATGGAGTAGAGGCCCTCTCCTCTGCAGCGAGGTTCTGCCAGGATTCTGCTCAGAGCTTGCTCGGGGAGGGGGCATGTGCGCGTGCACACACGTGCGAGTGTTCTCATTGAGTCAGCACTCAGCAGGCACGCCTTGGCTGCCTCGGTCTGTGTCTCTGTGTGCGCATGCGTGTGCCTTGAGCATGACCCATGCAGCTCAGATGGAGAGCCTTCGAAGGCCCGTGCTGTTGGCCGTGTAGCAGGTGGACACGGGGAGGAACAGGGGAAGGTCTCATGCCAGGGCATCCAACAGCCCCTGCGGTGCCACCACAGCCCCTGCTGGGCCCCTCAAGGCGCTCCCGTGTGCCTCACCCCCTGACCACAACACACAAGCGCTCGGCCGGCCCCTGGGCAACCATCACACGCGCATCCTCAGGTCCACGGTGGTTATTGTGGGACAGGGAGCCGTCCCTCCCTGCCTCTTACTGCCACAGGTTGGCCCCAGCGCTACCCTGGAAATTAATTACCAGGAGCCATGGGGATCCCCTGAGCAGCCCTATTAGCTAATTAACTTGTTACTGCTTAGTGTGTCCTCCTTCCACGTGCACCCTCTTCTCCACAGCACTTCCTGCAGATCCCTGCCCTGAGCAAAGCCTTCCCGGCTCCCCATTGCCTGTGAAATTAGGAACACACCGGACCAGGCGTTTAAGGCCCTGCTTGACGTGAGCCTCCGCGAAAGATCTTTCCAGTCGCATTGTCCTTGGGGTAGTTTCTGTCGATTGCATCAGTATGGTGGGATTGGTGTGCTGCCTATTGCTGCGCATCTCTTTCCAGCTCTGTTCGGTGACATCATATGGAGGCTTGAAATCAGCTGTGGCAGGAGTATTTATAGCACAGATGTGAGTGAGTGCTACAAATCAAGGCCTTTTCTCCCCCAGAGAGCTGGTTGTTAAACATTTACCAGCTCCACCCTGGTTTGCCTGTCTGTTGTAAGGGGTTCCACAGAAGGGGGCACAGCCATTTTGTGGGACGACCCCACCCCTTGACAATGGTAAGTATAGAATGCACTGACTTCAGGGCCCAGCCCAGTGGCAGATATGGGTACGGCTGCCACTCCGGGCAGATGGAGGGAGGGACTGGGGTGCAAGTCCTCTTGCCCTCCCTCCTGGGCAGGAGCTATGGGCATCAGGGGCAGAAGCAGTCAGGGCACGAATGAATGAATGCACGTCAGAGGTCAAGTGTTTGCACTGAGATCCCGGTGAGGTGTGGTGGGAGACAGGGCAAGGAAATGCATGTCACCAAGTCTGACCTGCAAGCAGGGGCCACAGAGTGTCCGTCACTAGGCCAGGCTCACCCCGTGAAAGGCTTTACAATCCCAGGGACTCTGCCCTGAGTGTTCTCTGCTCACTGCAAGGATGGACACAGGCCAGACAGTGCAAGGCGCTTGAGAGCTGTGCCACCCGGATCAGCAGGGGACCAGAAGGAGCACCCTGGCCAAGTAGTCTGAAGACAAGCACCCTGTTTCCCACAGTGCCTAGAATCAAGCCTTGAACACTACAAGGGTCTAAGGGTCACAGCAAACCACTGGAGAGACTGGGAGAGAGGGTGTTGAAATCACAAAGACCTGATGGGGCAACTTGCTGGATGACCTTAAAAGTTTGTAAAGAACCTAGCACGGTGCCTGCCACATAGTAGGTGCTCATACATGGGGGCTCACAGGGCACCTACAGGGCATCAGGGAGCTGGTTCCAGCCCAGCTCTTCCATCACCAGCCTGGGGCTCAGGCAAGTCCCCCCTCCATCCCCCCTTCACCCCCCCCAGGACCTCCGTGCTGGCATCTAACACAGGAGAGGGCTGGGTTCCATGGTCTCTGAGGTCCTCACCACTGTAGAGTCTCTGCCTTCATGAATAAAACTGGGATGGGGGGTGATTTGAGTGTCAGAAGAGACTGGCTGCCCTGAAAATCCTGTGATTAATGTCAGGAAAGACACACCAATATAGTAATTATCCAAGTGTGGTGTAACCCTTGGATTCTTTCATTAAGTTAACAAGATTGCCAACGAGGTAGCATTAGGAAAGGAGAGACAACTCAGTTCTTCCCTCCCCGATGGGATCTTTGGGGACCTTCCATGTTCCCAGGAAGATCCGGCGGAGGAAGCAGCAGCTCCAGGCTCAGCTGCTCGCACTAGCCCAGTCCAAGCTTCGAGCCTTGTTTACGATTCACCTGTGATCACAGCCTCTAGCTCAGCCGCAGGGCAGAGTGCTCGAGGAAACTGCACGCAAGTGTGGTGGCCAGAAGCATCCTGGGATTGCTTCTAAAACCATCCTTCCACCCCACCCCTCCCACACTCAGACCCACACAGACTGGGGGGAACATGGGAGAGAGGT
This sequence comes from Vespertilio murinus, assembly GCA_963924515.1. Lineage (NCBI taxonomy): Eukaryota > Metazoa > Chordata > Mammalia > Chiroptera > Vespertilionidae > Vespertilio > Vespertilio murinus. The sequence goes on along the minus strand of OZ004713.1, from coordinate 54,503,607 downwards.
CATTCAAACTAGAGACTGTGGGGAGCTTAAGGGGAAAAAAAATGCATCCAAGTATAAAAATCCAACCTCATGATAAACACCCAGGATGTGGTATAAACATACTATCCAAGGCTGTAAACCCTCCTTCCCCACCACCCCACCCCCATCTGTTTTTGTCTTAACACAACACCTGGCATATCCCAAGCACTCGACACATCTTTATCAAACGAATGCCCAAATGAGCGAATTAGTGGGAAACTGTGACCCGGTCAATGAGCTTTGTCTGATGGGAACCCGGGCTGAGCTGTCCGCGGTCCTGACCACACGCGGGAGGATTAAAACTCCAGGACCAGCCTCGGGTTACCACACCACCTCCGTGTGCAGACATGGTTTTAACAGCATAGAACCCTCGAATGTCTTGCTTCGAAACAACCCAAACTTTGTACAGAATACACTGCGAGGTCTGGTGTTCACTTTTCAGTCTGTTCGGTTCTCGGGGGAGCGCACGGGAAAACCTGCCTGCAGAACTCTCAAGACATGAGTTCCACTCACTCTCTCACTCACGCCTGCACCTCGTACAGATGTGCTCACACTGCTCAGGAGGCTTCTCGGAAGCCAGCTCCTGCCCTCGAGGCCTGTGCTGACCGGCAGGAGAGAGAAGACGACCCTAGGCCCTGGAGAGGAGGTTGGGGGTGCGCACCTCAGACACTTTGGGGGGAAACGGCCGGAAGGAAACAGCCAGGCCTGCAGCTTGCATGTTTGGAGTTTGGAAACACCTAGAGAAAGCCAAGGTAGGTTTGACCCTGGCATCTCCAGACAAGGCAGCCCGGGGGCCTGGACACTCTCTGAGCCAGCACACTGGGGGGATGAGATGAGCCTTTTTGGGGGGGAGGGAGGGTTGTGTGAAGAACCGAACCCAGGCCTGTGGGCAGCGCACACCATTGGACATTCCTGCTGCCTGTCCAGCTTGCCAGGGTCTTTGAGCCCCGCCCCCAACGTCTCCTTCACTTCTTCAAGGGACAAATGCCAGCGCTGCCCCGGGCGCCCCACACTGTGCTGGGGCTGCGGAGCCCGCTCACTTTTCGGGGGTTCCTCGCCTTCTCCCTCTTGCCTGGGCGCCTCCAAACACCAACCCCACACGGTGTCCCCTCTGCTCCCCCTTACCCCGCCCCCATCCCCTGGGGCCCCCCTTATCCGGGCCTGGGTGTACTCTGTGCCGCTAGGACCCGCTTCCTACCTAGGGGGGGTCTAGGGAGTCCCCGCGGGCGCCCAGCCTACAGGGGGCGCCACCCTCTCCCGGGAAGACCACCCAGCCAGGCCAAACCCTGGCACCCGGGGTTCCTTCAGCCCCCAGAGGCGCGGGGGCGGGGTTTGAGGGCGGAGGAGGGGGTTGCGGAGGGGGAGGGAGAGGGTCCACCCCCACCCCCACCCCCACCCCCGCGGCTCCGACCCGCGGGCTGGGCCGGGAGGGCGGTGCCTTACCCGGGCATGAGAGCAGGGGGCACGTAGGCGGCATTGAACTCGGACAGGAGGGTGCCCGCGCTGCGGAAGGCCATGGTGGCGGCGGCGAGCGCGCAGCGGGCCCTGCCTCTGGGGTTCGGCCCGCGGGTCAACAGCCCGGTCCCCCGGCAACCGCGCGCCCGCCCCGCGACGCCCTGGGGCCCCGCGGCCGCCGCGTTCTGGGCCCCCCGCCCCCCCATATCCCCTTCCGAGGGGCGCGCCCTGAGAACGCCCCATTCTCCTCGGGCCCTTCTGGGTGACCCCGCAAATCGCGGTCCCCCTTCCCGCCGCTCCCCGGCTTCGCGTTCACATCCGGGAATGGGGCCATCTCTAGGCGGCGGGGCGGGGCGGGCGGGCCTGGAGATGCTCAGATGCGGGGCGAATGGAAAGGACGAGGAGGAGGGGGCCGGGCTGGGGGCGCCCCTGTCCTCCCCACGGCCCCGCCTGGGACCCCTGGCTTTGGAGGAGGCTCAGCTCGGGGAGCCTGCGTGGCCGAGCGCCCAGCCCCGTTCGCTCAGGGAAACGGTCTTCTTCTCGCCTCGCCTGGCCCCTCAAACTGCTCCCCGAGAGTAGATTATGGGGACAAAAAGCAAATGGTGTGTGGTTCACATCTGCCTCCAATTCCGCAGATGAGTCCGGTCTGGTCGGATCTATGGAGCTGGCTGTCTGCCCTGAGGAGGCCTCCTCCCTGGGACTGTCTGGCCCCACACCAGGTAACCCCTTCCCCGGGCCCCAGCCCTGGGCTGTGTGGGGGTAGGAAGAAGCCTTCGGTCCTTCCTGGAGGGCCAGGGTGTGGTCACAGCTCCTGCTGCCTGGACCGTGGGCTTGGCCCTGCTTCCCCTGCACCCCCGGCGAGTCCTGGCATCAGCAAGAATGGCTGCCATTCACACTCTCATTTCATCTGTGGATGGAAGCGTCGTCTTCACAGCTTGGCTTCACAGTGAGTGGCAGCGGATGAGGCTCACAGGCGCTAATGAGCTCACAGGCTGGATCCTCAAAGCTGCCCTGACAGATAACAGTGGGAGCGGCGAGCCTGGCCTCCCTGAGAGCAGGAGCAGGAAGACTGAGGTCTGGGAGGAGAGGGAACTGAGGGGCATGAGTGGCTGCAAAGGGGTGGGAGGAATCTCCCCCCCACACACACACACACCACCTTCCCGCTGCAGTCATAGCTGTGCTTCTACGTGCTTGGTGCAGAGCCTGGGCTATAGTAAGATCACATTTTTAAAAATATATATTTTATTGATTTTTTTAACAGAGAGGAAGGGAGAGAGATAGAGAGTTAGAAACATCGATGAGAGAGAGTCATCGACCAGCTGCCTGCTGCACACCCCCCACTGGGGATATGCCCTTGACCGGAATCGAACCCAGGACCCTTCAGTCCGCAGGCCGACACTCTATCCACTGAGCCAAACCGGTTTCGGCTAAGATCACATTTTATGAACGTTGTAAAAGAACAGCCCTCCGTGCAGGTGTGCCATACTCCAGGAAGGTGTTTCTGATGACCCATCACCACCCAACCCCAGGACAAGGTCAACTGTCCAACTCCCTTCCCATTCTTGGCTTCTGAGCTTCCTCTGCCCGAGGACCCATCACCCTGTCTCTACTTGACTGTGTTCTAGTCCGGCGGTCGCCAACCTTTCGGGCCTCACGGGCCACCGGTGGTCCTCGGACTAAGTCCATCTCTCTCTTATGCGTGAGGCCCAGCGCTGCTGTATCATATTCATCCCTGAATCCCCAGGGCCTGGTCTCAGAAGGGGTTCAGTACACGTTGGTTGAGTATATTTTATATTAGGAGTTGCCGACGTGGGTAAGAGGAGAGTGGAAACCAAAAGTGGGACCTGACTCAGATTTCAGAAGGCTCGGCTGGCTCAGCTAAAGGATGCCATGGGTTGGCAGGGTGGCATTGGCCGGCGGGACCATTGTGCAGATGTGGAAACTGAGGTTCAGCAGAGCTTAAAGCCTTGCCGAGGACAAACTCATGGGCTTTCCCCCCGGAGATACACAGGTTCATTGGAGGCTAATGAAACTCACCCCCTTCAAGAGTAACCTCCAAGGAGCCAGGGAGGAGACACATTTTTCCTATCACCTGGCACCAAACCTTACAAACCCAGGTCACCGGGTGACCTCGGGAAGGGAACATGCCAGTCAATTTAGTGTTGTTGTTGTTGTTGTTGTTGTTGTTGTTTAATAAAGAGATATTAAATTTATCTTTTTAAGAAAATGTAGACATTCACTTGTATTTGGTAAGTGCACTATACTAAGATACTCTTTGCTTCAATATGGTTAGATAAAAGTGTAAAAGGAGAGTGGGAAATGGGGAATAAGAGAAGGGAAAGGAAATAGAACATAAATAGAAAGAGAACAATAAGTGGCGAGAAAGCACCTAGAAGGAGGGGAGGAGGCTCGTGGGCGCCTGCAGGCCGCCTGGGCTGTAGCACGGAGAGGGAGTAGCCGGCCGCTTGTTGGCCTGCTGTGAAAATGCACTGCTTCCCTTTGTGAGTCTTCAGCTCCGCGCCACAGAAATCACCGGGCTCCCTCTCTTATCCTGCCAGCATCCACTGGGCCTCCTGCTTACACCCGATACCGTGCCAGGCCCTGGGGGTCCAAAGAGACAGGCCCCTGGGGGCTCCCCGCCAGCGGGGGAGGTTAGCGGAGCAGCCCGGTGAAGGGTGAGACGGAGGGGCAGAGGCGGCACAGAGGACCCTAACGCAGCCTGGGGACGGTGCAGGTGCAGGTGCAGAGGCGCTTCCAGGAGTGGACGCGTTGAGTGAGCCCTGGTGCTGGGGTGGGGGTGGCGGTGGTGGTGAGGGGAATAGAGGTATTTTGTGCAAACAGTAAGAGCGAAGGTGCAGCTGGTCCTGCAAAGGCTGCAGGTTCAGGGATCACAGTCCCCAGGGTCCCTTTCCCCAGTTCCTCCTCAGGTTGCTGCTGGAAGAAAGGAGGGGGCAGTTCTCCTTTGGCCCTTAGAAATTCTCCCCCCCCCCCAGCATCTGCTCCAGCCCATCTCACTCCCACCCCAGGCCTCTTCACCCCCAGGCCCCGAGGATGGGGCTAGGCCACTGCCCTGGGCCGTAAGCATCGCCCTCAGTGGAGCGTGAGCTTCTGCCGCCTTCCTAGCCGCGCACCTGCAGTCGCGCTTCGCCTGGCTCCAGAGACTGCTCCAGCCTCCCAGACCCAGCGACCCCAGGGCAAGGGGCTCGGGACCAGCCCCGCGGGGGCACAGTCTCCGTGATAACAGGTGAGGAAGTACGTGTTCTTCTTCTCTCGGGGCTCCCAGTTCTAGGGGACCAAGCACACACTGATGTTGTCTGGTAGATACTGATTTTTCCGGCTGGGGAGCCCTGGGTTAGACTTCCCACGTGGCACAATAGGACCCGCTCAGAGCAGCCAGGCCTGGCCCGTCAGGCCCCCGGAGCCTCTTGGGCACCAGTGACCCTGGCGGCCAACTTGAGTTGCGGGGGAGGGAGGTGGCATGGATCACCCTGAAACACCAATGCAACATCCCCGCTTCCTGTGCCCACAGACCATGAAGTTCCCCCTTCCCTGGGGGAGGGGGCACCCCCGCCACATGCCCACCCTGTCACATTCACGCCCACTCCCCTCTGCCCACTCCCGGAGGCAGAAGAGCTCGCCTCTCAGGGTAAGGCAGGGCCCCACTGAGGCGTCGTGGGCAGGCAGCTGTGCCCCAGGAACCAGGAGGAGACACCTGGAGCTGGACAGGGCTTTATCAGGGAGCCGGCGGCTGCTGAATAATGAATTCCAGCTCTGCCTGCATTCCCAGGCTGCACGCTGGGTGCACCACACACACACACACACACACACACACACACACACACACACACACACACACGCTGGGCTGGCAACTTGGAGGGGCGGGAGCTGGCAGGGCTGAGTCTCCGCGAGTGGAGTCTCTGGAAGGAGCAGCTCTGCCCGCTGCCTCGGTCTCTGTGGGCAGCATCGGAGGGGGCGCGGAGGGAGGAGGCGGCGGCGGCGGCAGGGAGGAGGGAGGCGTGTGGGCCACGCTCCCGGGCTCGCTCCTTCCCGGCTGCTCCCGCCTGGCGGTGCCCAGGCTCGGCACGCCAGCATGGCCCTGCTCGTCCACCTCAAGACGGTCTCGGAGCTGCGGGGCAGGGGCGACCGGATCGCCAAAGTGACTTTCCGAGGTAGGGAAGCCCCGGTCTCGGGAGGACTCCGCTCGGGGCTGGCAGGGGTGGGGCAGGGCGGGAGGGCGGGCGGGTGGGAAAAGTTCGAGCAAGGGTTGGGGCTAGGAGGCTTCTCACGGGCGGCCATCTGCCCCTGGCCTGACCGGCCATTAGGATCTCTTAAAAATCGGCGACCCCCGTGTCTTCCTGTCTGTGTCCGTGCCTGTCTCTCCCTGCACTTGCCAGCGTGCCTGTGCCAGGTGCCATGCACAGCCCTCGGACTGCAAGGGGTGCTGGGGAAGCAGAAGTGAGGACCCCGTCCCTGGACTTAGGGGACCCAGGGCTGAGAGGGCCAGCCCTGCTGAGCCTCCCCAGCCCTCTCCTGCTCTCCCTCTCCCTCCAGAAGGTTGGTTTCCTTGGACATGGGGTGGGGGTGGGGTTTGCAGCCTGGAAGACTCAGCGTGGCTCCTAGAAACCAGTGGCCAGCAGCTCCCCGGGGCTGGGCATGATGGGGATTCTGCCGGCTTCCTGCAGATCTATCCAGGAGCAGGAATCCTGTGAGCCCCTCTTGTCTCCCCTCTGCCAGTTCTCTTTCCTCCTCCTTCTTCCCACTCGTGCATCCAGCGACCATCTGTTATCACCCAGGTGCTAAGGCGGGGGGCCCAGCATGACCCAGGCCCTGCCCGAAAGCAGCCCACATCCGGTGGAGCAGGGGCCAGTGGGCAGACAAATGGGACAAGGGGGGGCGGGAAACAAGTGCAGCCGGCCAGCTACAGAAGCAGCACCCTGGCCCAGGCTAGTGATCAGGGAAGGCTTCCAGGAGGAGGTGACACCTCAGCTGAAAACCTCAGGGCCCGAGAGGAGGGAGCAAAGTGAGGAGGCAGAGGGGACAGGATGCCTGCTGGGAGCGGAGCTCAACTATGGGAGAAGACAGGTTCCAAGGGGGTGGGGGTATCAGGGAGGAGCCATGCGAACAGAGTGGGGGTGAGCGCCTGTGTCAGGAGGGAGAGGTGAGACGACGTGGGCAGCCTTCCCCGGAGCTCTGCAGCCGCTGCCCCTCGCCCACACCGCCCTCCAGGCAGGCCAGCCCGGGGCAGGGGTGGAGGGGTTCACAGAGTCTCTGCGGGCGGCAGGGAGAGGGAGGGGGGCTGGGCTGCCTGCTGCTTCCCACACCAGCCCAGCGGCTGCCTTCTCCGCAGCGCCCCGGTTCCCCGCGTGCCACCTGCCGGCTCGGCTGGCTTTAGAAAAAGCAACATGTCCTTTCAGCTGTGGAACGCGTCGCCGTGCCGGACAGCCAGCGCCGTGTGGGGCCCTGGGGCTGCGGGTTGCTGTGTGCTGTGCTGTTACACCCAGGACAGGACAGCCCCCGGCTGCACAGACCAGGGCCACGTGCGGGCTGAGAGGCCGAGGGGGTCAGTAGAGAGACCTGCACGGTCCCCCCTTCTCCTCGGAGCCGTGGGGCTGGCCCTCCAGCCTCCACGGGCCGCGCAGGGGTTAGCCTCGCCGCAGCCTGCGGACCGAGTGGGGAAACCCACGTCCAAGCTCCATCCCTGCAGCGGGGGCCTCGCGGGGCCCCGTGGAAGGCGGGTGGGCAGCCGGAGGAGGCAGATGGCCACGCAGGTTTCCCGAAAGATCCCTAACAACCAGGGACGCCTCAGCCAATCCCCTGCTGCAGCCAGCACCGTTGGCAACAAGTAGAAACTCCGAAGACCAACGGCAACAATAACTCAGAGGGACCAACCCACTCTAGAATGTTCCAAGGCATCTGGCACATACCACGACTGGTGTCAAGCAGATACAGGGTGTGCGCCCCCCCCCAAAAAAAAAATGTATGCACACGTTTTCCCCCTGATAGCTCAATTGGTGTTTCTTTCTTTGCAGATTTAATCCATTGGAGTTAATAATTCGCCGAAGTGTGTCTATATATTTCTTGGGTCGCCCCGCATGCTACACGGAGAATTAGTGAGAAACGGGTGAATAGTCAGAGGTTCTGATCCCGGGAGGGAGGGAGCCCTGGCTGAGTGGGGCCTGTTGGCCGTGGCCCCACAGGTCAGACGGGGCCAGGATGAGATACTTCCTTCCGGACACTGAGAAGGGAGTTTATGGGGTGGTGGTGGAGAAAGCTCTAGATATGGGGCCAGGATCCTTAACTCCTCCATGGGTCCTGCTACTTCCGTTTCCTCCCTGGCCCTCGGTTTCCTCATCTGTAACATGGGCACGAGGGTAACCCCCACCTCACCAGGTCGCCTCAGCGAGGCAGCGGGTATGGAGGAGGTGGAGGTAAGAGCGCTGAGATGACTGGTGTGTTTGTGAGGCGGCCATTCCAGTCCTCCTTGGGGCAGACTGTCCCTGGGACCCCGGGCAGGCTGTGTCTGCACCAGCGTTGTCCCTGACCCTCTCCCCCCCTCCTACCCCCCCAGGTCGGTCGGCCACCCCACTATCGCGCCACTCAACACTCACCACCCAGCTCAGTGTCTAGACCAGCCGTGGGCAAACTACGGCCCGCGGGCCAGATCCGGCCCGTTCGGTTGTTCTATCCTGCCCACGGAGCCGGAAGAGCGGAGGGTTCTCTTGCTCTCCCCTCCGCTCCTTCACCAGCAGCCCAAGATGAGAGTGCCAGCATGGTCAGGTTGCTTTTGTTGCGGCCCTCCGGTCCAGTTTAAGAACCCATTGTGGCCCTCGAGTCAAAAAGCTTGCCCACCCCTGCTCTAGCCCTTAGCTCTGACCGCCCCCGCCGCTCTTAACCTGCTCCTGCCCTTCTTCACTCACCCCCTGGCCGTGCTGACGTGTGGGAACAGGCCTCACACCCTGGGAGGGAAGAGAACACAGCCGCTGTCCTGCAGGGTCAGGTAGGAGACCCAGGAGGCCTGGGCCCTGGTCTGGTCAGACTCGCAGGCCACCGGGCCTTAGGGCCTCAGCTTCCCGTGAGTAAGATGAGACAGGGGTCCCCGTTTAACGCAGAGCCCCGCAGCCAGGAGCAGGTGCAGGCGATCTGAGAAGGAGCCATCTTGACCGCAGATTGCTACTCAAAGGGAGGCAGTGTTAGTTCAGGGTCTGTCTTTTTTCAACTCCTAAAATAATCCTCAGCAGCGGCCAGAGCCACAGAACGCAAGGTGGGTGGGGGCTCTCGTTCCTCTGGCCCAACTTTCTGCCCAGGGTTCCGCTCCGTCCAGACCTGAGGGCCAGTGGGGCGGTCGGGGAACCGGGACAGACGGCCTGGGCCAGCCCCGTGGCCTCCCTCTACTCTCCACCCCAGAGTTCCCTGCCCAAACCCCGGCTTGGGGGTTTGATGGGTGAGATGGGTGCTGTCTGGAGGCTGGATCTGACCTCCACGTAATTCACCTGAACTGGTAATTAGCACAAAGTTTTGCTTTATCAAGTCCCCCCTCCCCACACACACACACTTCCTCCTCCCCCCCCCCCCATGGGCCCAGCTGATTTTTCCTTCTTTCTCTTCTCCCCATCCCACCCTGCGTGTCCCACTACACGGACCTTCCTGCCATCCCCAGCAGATGTCTCCAGGCCTGAGACTTCCTGTTTCCTCTGTCTGGAGTGGCCCCCTGACCCTCCCCCTGGAGGACTCCCATAACTGTGTTCCCCCTTCAAGGCCCAGTGCCTAGGTCACCTCCTCTGAGAAGCCTTCCCCGCCCTTGCCGTCCTGTGGCGTGCTCCTGGCACAGACCAGCGAGGACACTGTGTTTGAGAAACGCCCAGCTCTGCAGGCTGCCTAGCACCCCGGCGCCTTCAGGACAGGCATCCCTTCTTCCCATCCTGGTGAGCCCGCCCGGATCCCGGGCCTGGTCATCAGAATGGACACCGAACGTCTCTGAGGCACCACTCAGTGGAGGGTTTCCGTTCTTCTACGGTGGCTCTGGCGCTCTTTGGCTCTGTTTCCCAACAGTGACCCCAACTCCCCGTTTTTATCTAAGGGTTGTCAGGGACTGGAAGAGGCCTCAAGAGCCTGGCCCAGGTCCCCCCGTCGGTCTTCCAGCCCAGGGGATCTTCCGGGGCCCCAGGGAGGCTGACGTCAGCGAACAGGAGTCCCGCTCAGGCCCCGGGGGAGAAGCAAAGGGGTTGCACGTGCCCCGTCGGGCCTCTGACCGGTCACTCTCTGAGCGTTGCTGTGTGGGCCTCTGACCGGTCACTCTCTGAGCATTGCTGTGTGCAGCCCAGGGGACAGGTGCGCCTTCACAGGCAACCCAGGGACTCACCGTCTGGCAGGGGGGAAGAAACGGGTGCAGGCCTGGTGGAGAAGCATTTCTAGGACTCGGGGGGAGGGTGGACATTGCAGCGCGTTCAGCAGATGGCAGCTTACTTCCTGCTCCAGACACCAGGAAGACTTCGTGGAAGGGCCCGAGGAAGAGGAGGGGAGGAGGGCACTCTTAAGCTGGGTCGTGAATAACGCTTGCCCTGGCGGAGATGCAGAAGGAGGGGTGAGGAAGGTTGTCGTGGGAGGTGCAGCCATTCTGGGTCAGGGACCGACAGAGGCCAGAGGATGAATGTCACAGAGAAGTATGATGACTGGGGAGCCACTGGATTTGTCTGGAGCCGAGGCTGCGGGATGTGGGTGAAGAGGAGACGAGCTAGGACAGGAGCGTCGGGCCAGGGAAGGGGGTGGGGGACAGATTCCCCTAACTCCTGGCCGCAAGGACCATTTCAGATTCCAAGCTAGGTTTCTTTTCCTCATTCACATGGGGGAGCTCTCCTTCTTGCTGCTAATGTGACTTCTATCCGAAGGCGTCTCTGCCATCCCTGGTGGAGGAGGCAGAGGTTCTCAGCACCCCCAGAGCTGAGATCCCCCCGGGAGGACGTGGGAGGGTGGGCTGCAGATAGAGGGGAGCTTTGGACAGCCTCTCCCTGCTGTGGGCGCCGCTCCGTGCTTTTGCTGTTTCTCTGAGGGCGGTGCCCCGCATCCCCCACCCTTCCCAGCACACACAGGCCCCTGGCCATGGGGTGGGGGTGGGGAACCTCCTCTGCCTGAAGCCCCCGTGGTGATCGTCCCCCCTCCCGCCCAGAGCAAGCTGATGCCGACCTGGGAAAGCAGCAGAGCTGCGGAAAATTCTCCAGGCTGCTGCCTGGATGAGACACTGCTTTTTTGATATGGAAATGACCATCTAACTGCCTTCCGCTACCGAGGCCCTTGGCAAAAATGCTGCTGGAAATGTGCTCAAAAACCGAATTGCAAATAATTTCCCTGAATTGCGTGAGGAGCCCGGTTATCTTGTCCTCCTTTCCTAAGAACATAACATCTGCATTCCTCCCACCTGCCCGCATCCCTGGGTCTCATCCGCTTTTTTCAGATTGTTAACTTTTCATAATGGAAAGCCTCGGATACATACAAGGATAGAGAAAAGAGTATCACGGCCTCACATTCTCCCCATACAATCTCTAGCAGCCATCAACCCCTAGCCAATCTTGTTTCAGTGGTACCCCATCCTACCCCCACACCCCTACTTATCCCAAACACTGTACCATGTCATCTACAAATATTCAGTGCATACTTATAAAAGACAAGACTCAAAACACTCCTGCAAAATCCACCTATTATCTTACTGCTAAAGAATCAACCATTTTGTTTAATACTGTCAACTATCCGATCGGTGATCAAATGTCTAGTTGTCAGTGTCATACGTTTCTTCCAACCCCATGAGAAGCTACATTTCAACATTGTGTGTTGTAAGTCAAGTATTGAATCACCCAGTTGCTCATCCTTTTATTCACCTCTGGGCAGTAATACCCACTGAGGGCCCGCTAAGTGCAGGAGCTATCCTAGGCACTGGGCCACAGCAGTAAAGGAGGCTGACAGGGTCCCTGCCCTCAGGGGAAGACAGACTTTGCACAAGTCACTTGAGAGCTTCTGAACTCTGGAAAGGGCAGAACAGGTGCAGCATGCAGCAGGGAAGCCCATGGCCAGGAGGTCTGGGGCCACCGGAGAAGGTGAGAAAGTTGCTTAGGAAGAGATGGCAGAGAAGCACATGTGCCTGGAGGTGAGAGCGGGTCTCCCTGAGGCCAAGCAGATGAAGCTGGCAAAGTTCACGGGCCTCAGGGGGAAGGTTTCGCCGTGGAGGGTGGGCTGATGTTACAGCTGGCTCTTGAGAGAGAATAGCATTTCCTTCTTGGGAGACAAAACTCCCTAGAAGCCAAAACCGGTTTGGCTCAGTGGATAGAGCGTCAGCCTGCGGACTGAAAGGTCCCGGGTTCGATTCCGGTCAAGGGCATGTACCTTGGTTGCGGGCACATCCCCAGTGGGGGGTGTGCAAGAGGCAGCTGATTGATGATTCTCTCTCATCAATGTTTCTAACTCTCTATCCCTCTCCCTTCCTCTCTGTAAAAAATCAATAAAATATAAATGTATTTTTAAAAACTCCCTAGAAGTCCCACTCCAGGCAGAGAAGTTCGTATCGGTACAGCTGCAAAGGTGAGGAGGCCTGTGTGGGGTTCAGGAACCGCTTGCTGCAGCTGGGGGTGGGAATGGGGTGGAAGGGAGCCTGGGGCTCACACATAGAGGGTCACACCGGAGCTTGAACTTTGCTTCTTTGTGCTTCAGTGGGAGTCCCAAAGCTCTGAGCCAGAGAACGGGATGGGAAGATAGGGTTTCGGAAAGAACCTTCTGGAGGCCAGGCCCGCAGGCCAGAGCCCGAGGAGGAAGCCGGGCAGTGGCGCAGGCGGAGAGCTGTGCCTCCGTGGGCACGGCTGTGGGTTCGGAGAGAAGGGGTAACGTGGGTTCAGAAGGGGGGTAGCAGCTCTGGGGTTGGAAGGGAGCGAGAGGGCAGGATACGGGCGCCTCTGAATCTTGTACCAGGTTACTTGGGTGGTCAGCCAGGCCACCGGTGGAGCCAGGAGCATGACCAGTGAGTTTTATACTGAGGAATGCCAGGGTGGTTTACAAGATTAACACAACACAAGAAGAAAACCACCAGAGACACAGATAAGGTATTTGACAAAACCCAACACCCATTTGTGATAAGAGCTTTCAGAAAACTAAGAACAGAGAACTTAAATCTTATAAAGGAAACTACAAAAACATACTTAATACTAAAATATTGAACATTAGGATCACGAAGCAAGGCAGATTGTCCATTCTCACTACCTCTGTTTAACATTGTACCAGAGTTCTAGCCATAAGGCACAGGGGAAAAAACCCAGATTGGAAAGCAAGGACTAAAATGGCTCCTTTTCACACACACACACACACACACACACACACACACACACACACACACAATAAGGGTTATTAGAAAATTCTAAGGATCCTACATAAAAGTTACCACAATCCACGAACGGATTTAACAAGGTTTTAGAATCTGAGCTTAATATACAAAAACTATATTTCTATAGAAACCAATGAGCTGGAACATAGAAATTACAAAGCAATTACTTTTATAATAGCATAGAAAGCACCAAATATTGATAAATGAATTTCACTAAAGACATGAAAGGCCTTCACTCTAAAAGAAAAAAAAATGCTGAGACAAATAAAAGAAACCCAGATACATAGAATGCATGTGATGTTCATGGGTTGGAGGACTCAGCACGTTCAAATGTCAGTTCTGTACACATTGACCTACAGGCTGAACCCCATCCCAATAAAAGTCACATCAGGCTATTTTGTAGAAACTGAAAATTATTTTAAAATGTATATGGACATGCAAAGGATCTAGGAGAGCCAAAGCAATTTGAAAATGGAGAAGAAAGATGGAGGAGTCACACTATTTGGTTTAATTTGATTTGATTGACGAAACACTGTTTCTTGAGTGTGTAGTGAGTATGCATTTACCGAAATACATCGGAGTGTGCACTTAAGAGCAGTGAACATAAATTTTATATAGTTTTAAAAAAAGGAGAGCTAATCACACCTAAAATACCTAAAACTTGAAAAAATATTATGTAAGATGAGGAAGAAAATTGTTCCTGATTTTATACTACTAAAAATACTCTACAGAAAGTGATTTATAATAGAGGAGACCTCTTTTATATTTAAAACGTAGATGACTATCTAAAGGACTCATTAGGAGGATCATCTACTTTTCTTAATGGGTGATGTGGGAGCACCCACATCGTCTCCGTTTCTAGGTGAGGTAACCACGGCAAAGCGAGGCTAACTCCTTCCAGGGCTCATGGCCAGCACGTGGTCGAGCTGGGGTTTGGGCTCGGGCAGGCTGGCCACTGAGCCTTACCAGCACCCACAGGCCTCTGTGCTTGTAAGGGGTGCTTTCCTCAGACTCTCACAGGAGCAGTCTCTTGCTGGTCCTCGCTGTGGTCCCAGGATGCAGGCTGCTCCAGGATAACTGTCCCAGTTTACAGACGATGATGACCTTGGGCGGTCGAATAGCCAGACCCCGTCCCTGCTCCCTTCCGCCCTGAGCTGCGGGCACCAGGCCCCAAACCTGCCGAGGCCCTGCCTCTCTATCTGCATGCAGGGTCGCCTGGGCCCTGCTTCCTGGCGCTCGTGGGGGTAGCTGGCCTTCCGAGAGGAGCAGGCTGATCTGGACTGGGGGAATGAACTCGCAGCAGGGCCACCGCTCCTGAGCTGCTGGAGGAGCAGAGGCGAGCTGATGGGGGGATGTCACAGCTGGAGACGGGGCGCTTGGTGAGGGACCCTTCAGATAGTCGGTCCCAGCCCGCGCTGACAGTGGGGTTTTGCTGGTCTTAAGTAAGAAAAGGGAATGACAGTGACACGTCTGAGAGACAGGCAGGGCGCTCCACTCCGTGTCTAGCTCGCGATGGGAAAGGCGCAATGGCGCTGACAGAGGCCACGGCGCCAGGGCCTGCGGAACCATGGTGTTCCCGACGCTGGTCCTCAGGACCTTCCCCTTTAGATGCACCGCATCCTGTGCTCTCTCAGCACCCGGCACCCCCCAGCCCCAGAGTCTTCTTTCTTTCTTTCTTTCTTTCTTTCTTTCTTTCTTTCTTTCTTTCTTTTTTTTTTTTAAATATATTTGATTGATTTTACACAGAGATGAATTGAGAGGGACAGAGAGTTAGAAACATCGATGAGAGAGATACATCGACCAGCTGCCTCCTGCACACCCCGCACCGGGGATGTGCCCGTAACCAAGGTACGTGCCCTTGACCGGAATCGAACCCGGGACCTTTCAGTCCACAGGCCGACGCTCTATCCACTGAGCCAAACCAGCTTTGGCTCTTTCTTTCTTTCTTTCTTTCTTTCTTTCTTTCTTTCTTTTTAAAAAATATTTTATTGATTTTTTTACAGAGATGAAGAGAGAAGGATAGAGAGTTAGAAACATCGATGAGAGAGAGAGTCATCGACCAGCTGCCTCCTGCACACACCCCACCAGGGATGTGCCTGCAACCAAGGTACATGCCCCTGACCGGAATCGAACCTGGGACCTCTCAGTCTGCACACCGAAGCTCTATCCACTGAGCCACACCGGTTTCGGCAGGGCCTTCTTTCTGTGGACTGCTCCCTGAGGGGAGAGACCCTTCTCATTTTACCTCCCCCACCAGAACTCCCCTGTCCTGGGTCCCACGCCGCTGCCCGGTGCCCATTCTCTGCTCCACACTTCCAAACTTGGCTCACACTGTTCTCTCCACCTTCTCTCTCCCTCCTCCCCAATCTCTCTGCCGAGCTCGACCCATCAACCTCCCCCGGTAAAAGCCCAGGCCTCTCCCACACCTCCTCGATCTGCCAGGGAAAGGCCAGTTCTCCTTTCCCTGTCACTTTATTTACATATTTTTTTGCATGCCAAGGACCCCATTTTGCCTCAGATAGTAAGTTCCCTTGTATCCGTCTGGCCTATCCCCTTTCTAGGTTGTAATAGGCTCCCTCAGGCAGCGTCCCCATTCCAACTCATCCTGCAGCCCGCCCACCCTCCTCCGGGGCCCCACGGCTGTGCGGACACAGCAGGAGTAGGCGGGAATGAATGGATGGATGAATGAATGTGCATAGGCCAACAGCCCAGTCCCCACATGCCTGCCTGTGCTCAAGGTCCGGCTCTAGCAAGGTAAACCGTCTGCAAGAGGGAGCTGCTTGGTGCGGACGGGATGCTTTGTCCCCTTAGTCACACCCTCGAAAGGCTAGCCTTCCACCCTGCACGGAGACAAGAGCGGAGCCCGCCTTCGTCTCGGAGGGCGGCGGCAGCGGCCCAGGCGTTAGAAAATGGCCAATGACGCGCACGTAACGTCTGTGAGGCTTTGGACTCCCGAGCCCCTCCGTCTGGGTACAGCTGGTGTCCCGCTGCCCAGATTCATGTAGGGACTCAGGAGTTCGTTTCAAACGGGGCGGCTCAGCCACCTCTGCAGGGAGGAGGAGGCTGCTTAATTTCCCATCTAACGGCCTCGCTCTGCCCACGAAAGCCTCTCCGCCGCCGCAGAGAACAGGCGATTTTCTCTCTCTGTGGCAAGAAAGGTAATTGGATATTGGGATTTTAAAGCATTTTTTTTTTTTTTTTGGTCTCAAAGCCGTTTAAAATGGAGCTGGATTTCAACAGGATGGTGCTGAGGGCAGAGGATGCTCGGTGGAAATGCGCCTGAAAAGAAAGGCGGGGTTAGCAACCCCCACCGATAGCTGGGGAGGGAGGCAGAGGTCCCCTGGCTCTGTCCCGGTGAATAGACAGCCCCCCTTCTCCTCCCCCCGCAATAATCCCTGCCACCGTTTAAACAAATCCCCTAAAAGGCGGCTTTCCGCAAATCCCTCAGGCTTTCTGTTTTCTTAGTAAATTGGCCTTTCCGCTGCTTCTGTGTGATTGGTTTGATTTGTTTCAACAGATCCTTTCTTAAAAAAAAACCAAAAACATCTAGAGGTAAAATTTAACTCAGTCTGCTTGACAGTATTCACCACATGTAAAATCTCCGGGGCTTACGGCAATGAGCCTTTATTGCGCTTTGAAACAGCCCTCGTGTGTAAATTCTGCAACGGCCGATTTTACGGCGCTCCGCATCCTCTCTGACAGGCGGTTGGGAACACGCCGGCGGGGCGGGCTTTGGCACTGGAACCCGGGCGGGGCCTTGGATGGTCCCCCCTGCCCCCACCCACTGAGAGGCTTGTTTTTCACTCCAGGAGGCCACTGAGCACCCTGTAGGATGAGGGGCCTCTGGCCACCCAGAGGGCAGGCCCTGGGGGCACCCCCGACCCAGAAGCACTCGCCTGATCTCGGTGCATATCGCCTGCTCCCCGTGGAGGAAGTGAAGAGAAGCTCGGGCATGGCGTCTCCTGCTCCTCTCTTCTCCCCTGGCTGCCTCCCGGCTTGTGGTTGAGGATTTTTCTTTTTCCGTGTTTGTTTTGTCCCCAGCTAGTGCTAAAGAGCCTTCCTTTCCCATCTGTCTACTTCACACCTATCTTCTGTGCCTGTAGCTTCTGCTTTAATAGCCTCTTCCTCATTATCCCGGCGGCAGCCCCTCCCCACATGTCTAACCAGCCTTGTGCCTTTTTAAAATATATATATATATTCTATTGATATTTCACAGAGAAGAAGAGAGAGGGATAGAGAGTTAGAACCATCGATGAGAGAGAATCATCGATCAGCTGCCTCCTGCACACCCCCCCCACCGGGGATGTGCTCGCAACCAAGGCACATGCCCCTGACTGGAATCGAACCCAGGACCCCTCAGCCCGCAGGCCAACGCTCTGTCCACGGAGCCAAGCCGGTCTCGGCCAGCCTTGTGCCTTCTTGAGTCCAGTTCCCCGTTTGTAAAATGCAGCTGAAGGCTGGCCATGGACCTGCCTGCCCTGGAGGCTGCTGAGGTCAGACAGACCCTGTGGGAACGGCCCCACCCAGGGCAGCACCCACAGACGGGAGGTCCCCAGTGTTGTCATGACGACTTTCAGGCCGAGAGGTCCAACCCCAAGCTTCTTGTCCAGCGAGGTCTGACTCTAAACTCTCCTCTTCCCACCCAGGGCAGTCCTTCCACTCCCGGGTCCTGGAGAACTGCGAGGATGTGGCTGACTTCGATGAGGTAGGACCCGCAGGGGCAGCTCCAGCCCTGCGCCCGGAGGGGAACAGCACTGCCCGCCTCTTGGGGGGGGGGGGGGGAGTGCTGGCCCCAAATCCTGGGAGGCCAGTTTGCTCCAGGCTCTTTTCTCTGGTTTGCTCCCTGCCCCGACCCCTCTCTCAGGCCCCATTCAGGCACTGCTGCCCCAGAGAGCCCCGTGGGGGCCGCTGACCCCGCCTGCTGCCAGGCAGGGCCCCTGGCTCTCTCCGGCAAAGGGCTCCTGGTGCTGAAGGCCTCGAAGGGAGCCTCAGCGCGGGCCCAGCTGGCCCAGGGGAGGGGCTTTGCTCCCCGAGTTCCCTGGGTCTGTGGAGGGCCCAGGCTAACCCACCTGCCTTCCAGCAAAGCCCGCCTCAGAGGAACCTCACCCCTTTCCCTCTAGGAGCTGGGGTGCCCCTCCCACGGCTCCCAGGAAAGCATTTTTTTTCACCTTTGAACCTCAGGCTCAGAGGGCTACGTTTTCCCCTCGTGTACGGCCCACTGTCTCCTTGGACCCTACATGGCCCACCCTTGTTTTTATGCACGTCTGCATGTGTGTACAAGTGCATTCTCTTTTGTCCCCACACTCCTTCCCTCCACATACAGCCGTTCTCATGGGCTTAGTGAGTGTCTCTTGGTGTTCTGGGTGCTCTTACAAGACTATCATTGTTCTGTGGGCCTATACTTGGTGTACTTAAATGGTGCTGCGTTAGATATTTTATTTTGTTTCACGGAGCACCACAGTCCTTCTGGCTATGCCAGCCCGCTGCTTCTACCTGCTGCACAGTGCTCCGTGGGACGCACCCAACACACCTGAGGGTGAGCACCATCCTGGTTTGCCCGGGACACGGGCTTTCAGAGCCAGAAGTGGGACAGCCCTGGTCAAACCAGGATGGGTTGGTCACCCTACACGGTTCACTTACACACTCCCCAAGTAGGTCGTGCTTTCATTACCGCTCAATTTTAAATATGTCCTACATTTCCCTATGGTTTCCTTTCCTTTTTGTTTTGTTTTTTGTTTGTTTTTAATCTTTATTGTTGAAAGTATTATATATTCCCCTTTTTCCATCATTGACCTCTCCCACCCCACCCTCATGATTTTTACCCCCAAGAGTTATATATTATTAGTTTCCAAATACATATGTGTTAGCTCTTTATTTGGTTCATCTCTAGTCTTATTGCATTACTATCCAAGGACATAGTTATATGCTATTAATTCTATGGAATTTATGGAGACTTCTGTTATGACCTAATTCATGGTGGTAAATACCTCTCCGGCTTAAACGGAACGTGTGAAGTGTAGGGTTCTCTATAGAGTGCAATATAAGCTGATGTGTGTGTTATTTTATACAAGCTCAAGCTTATCAGGTTATTCTGTTTTCTGCTTGTTTTTCTCTGCTTCATCTATCATTTTCAAAATGGACTGAAATACAACCTCCAGTTATAATTATTGACTTATACATTTCTCTTTGCAGTTCCATCAGTTGTTGCTTGATGTGTTTTGAAACTCTTACTGGTTGCCCTATATGCTCGCGGTGGCTGTATCTTCTTGTCTATTTTTCCTTTCCCCGATATTTAATATCCCTTTTTGTCCCTTGAGATGTATTTTACCTTAATTTCTATTTTGTCCATTACTAGGATTGCTCTCTCAACTTATTTTGGTTCTTTTGCCTGGTATATCTTTTCAACACTTTTTCTTGTCATATTTTTGTCATCTTTTATTTTTAATGTCTGTGTTTTTAAATACATGTGTGTCTTCTTGGGGCATGTATTACCAGACCTTATTTTCATACCCAACATGAGAGTCTTTGAGTTTTAATTTATTAGTTTCATCCATTTATTTACATCTATTGTGATTATTACAAGGCTTATTTCTACCACCATCTTATTTTATATTTTTCATTTTACTGTACTTTTGTTCGCTTGCTTTTCTCTCCTTTCCAGCTTTCCATTGAATAAATCGAGTTTTCTTCTGTTAGTTTGAAAAGTTATACATTCTATCTTAGTTTCCAAGATAGTTACCCGAGTAAACGATTGTGTATCCCAATTGATAGCTTAAATAAATAAATAAATTATTATTCTCTCCCTTTGGACTTGTGCTTCTTCTTATTCGAGTACTTCCTCCAAAAGCGTTTAGTTTGGGACTTTGTGTAACCTACTTAAAGCTTTATAACTATGAGAATATTTTTTCTTATTCCTTCCGATTTGAATGAGTCTCACTAGATAAAAAACTCTTTCACAACCTCAAAAATATCACCCCACGTTGCTATTGAGAAAGCTGGTGGCCAACTGATTCTTGCCACTTTATGGATGACATTTTCTTTCTCTCTGGGAAAAAAAAAAAGTGTAATCCCTTTATCTTTGATACTCTTAAATTTTATTATAATGCTTCTGATTTTACATTTCCTTATCTTTCCTGTTTTGTACTATTTTGTGAGCCCTTTTATCCTTCATTTATTATAGAACATTCTATCTCCATTTTTTCCCCCCAAATATTCCTTCCATCCCGTTTTTATATAATTCTCTCCTTGGCCAGCCCCTGCTATCAGAGGTCATTTCTATTTCTAGCTGTGATTCTTAGCTTTTATATTTTTTTGGTCTACCTAACTTTTCCTGCTGTCTTCCGAGGGAGTTCTTCAAATTGATCTTCCAAGTACTAATGTATTCTTCTTTATGATTCCTTGTCCTTGTTTCATTGCTAATATATTTCTTTATGGTCCGCTGGCTCTCATGACTCTGCTCCAGCTGGCATATCTGTTCAGTGTGTTGTCTCCTTTGTAGGAGGGGTCTCTCCAAGTGGCTCCTTACTTGCCTGTTCACGTCCCTCTGGTGTCAGCTACTCTCTTGGTCACAAGTCTTCAGAGGCTGGCTGTGTCTGTTTCTAGGGTTGACGGGTGGGATGAGCACCAGAAAGGGCCTCAGTCACCAGAGAGAGTCAGGCCTCGTCTCTGAGCCTTTAAGAGAAACATGGTTGACAGAAGGCAGTCTAGCTTTTTAACAAACTAGCTGTGTGGGTTCACCGAGAGGTGTGAGCAGCTGGTCTGTCGACACTTGTTTTCATCAATTCCCATCCCAACAAGGCTGTTACCCCAACTTTATCAGTTAAGGAGCAAGGAGTGAGCGCCCCGAGGTAATGCCGGGAGAGGTAAGGCAGAAGGTACAAAGATTTCCTCTAACTGGTTCTTCCACCGCCACTTTCATTCCCCCTGGCCCAGGGTCAGCCTCCATCCACCCACACAGCCAAACAGCCCTCGCTCTCCCTGGCTTCTCTGATTTGTTTACCCATTTGTTCGCTGTTTCCTGGAATCCGTATTTCCCTCTTGCTTCTGCAACTTCTCCAAGTTGACTTTGGGGCAAGAACCAACAGTCTCAGGTCACCATCTTGGCACAAAGCAGAAGCTCTGATGTGTTCCCCCCTTATACCGGCAGCTCACCCCTCCTTCCCAGGCCCTAGCTCTTATGTCTGGCTGGGTTTGGCTTGAAAGGGCCCGCTCGGCTGTTCTATCTGGCCCACAGAGCCAAAAGAGCGGAGGGTTCTCTTGCTCTCCCCTCCGTTCCTTTACCAGCAGCCCAAGATGAGAGTGCCAGCATGGTCAGGTTGCTTTTGTTCCGGCCCTCCGGTCCAGCTTAAGAACCCATTGTGGCCCTCGAGTCAAAAAGTTTGCCCACCCCTGCCCTGGGCCCATCCCACAACTGTGTCCATAGGCCCAGAGTTACAGGCCCTGGGGAGGAAGGCCATGATCTGACCTTCTCACCTCGACCTTCTCATCGGGCTCTGGAGAAACCACTGATCACTGCAGCCTCAGGCTGTGCCTTCCCCAAGGAGAGTTCTGCTCTGGCCTTCTCTCCTTCCCGGGGGTGTGAATTTCTGCCTCAGTTTCTAAGCCTCGGTACCCACCTCTGTCAAACGGGGATGCTGATGCCATGAAGTCTCTTTGTAAAATGTTTCATAAAATGAGGGATGATTGTGACTATATAGACCGATGGCTGGGTGCTCAGCCAGTTGTCTGGGCCTCAGGCATGTCGCACTCCACCACCTACCCATCCTCTTCCTCTCCTTGTTTCCTCGGTCCGGGCCCCGAGAAGAAGCCGCTGGTTGGTGAGGATGTGGGCTGTCTGGCCCACACTCCCACAGTCCTGCCTCCCGGGGCCTCTGCCTGCAGTTGGTCAGGCGAAGCACCGACCCCCTCCCCCTCACCGAGTCTCCCAGGGGACATGTCCACCCAGGCCTCCAGCCAGGGAGCAACCTGATGCCCCTCCGAGGGCACTGCCACTCCTTTCCATGAGCGACGCCTGGGACATCTGAGCCCAGGTGTACGTGACATTCGAAGTTAATCACCGTGTCCTTCCCAGGGCTTCCTGGCTTGGGCTGCTGGAGAGCCGGTCCATGCAGCTCAGCACAGGACCGTGCTCCCACATCAGTGTGGGCCAGGCCCCAGGCTCAGCAGCACACGAAGATTCGTGCAGGGACTTGGGCGTGGGGAGCCCTGTGCCGGCGTGGAGGGACCAGGGAGGGGGCAGCGGCCAAGGAGGGATGAGCAAAAGCACGTGCCGCAGCCAGAGAGGAGCACTGGGGTGGGAGAAGCGGCTCTCACCTGGGGAAAGTCCTGCTCACCCTTCCGGGGGAGTTTGTGGTTGTCACGGGGGTGACCCCTGACACTCAGTGGAATGGGGGCAAGGATGCTAAATGACGGGGCGCTCACGACCCTCTGGCACTGCCCCCACTACAACCCCCCACAACCGCCATCATAGGATCATGACAGCAGCTTCCGGCAGCAGCACTGAGCTGCTTCCTGAGCGAGTCCTCCCCACCCAACCTCCACCTGCAGAGGATGAAGTGCAGGCCCCAAGAACACGAGCTCCCCATCCCCACCCCGTGGCAGAGCTGAGTGGCAAACCAGGGTCCAAAGTTCACTCCTACATTTGATTTGAAGCCTCCTCTGGATGTAACTACTCCTGGGCCTGGCCACCCCGCGAGGCTTTGTTGGGGGGGAGTCTCTCACGTCCCCACCCAGCCCCCCTCGTTTCCATTTCTCCCTCTTAGAAGTGGCCACACCTGCCCACCACCGGTCAGTAGCGCACACCCCACAAAGCAGGAGAGGCAGCCTCCCACCCCAGCTCAGGGAGGGCCCGGGGGGTTACACCCAAGCTTGTCTTGTCTCCCCACCCCTGGAGCAGACGAACCCTGAACTTCCCGGCTGAGGAACCGGCCTGTCCGTGGCCCCAGACAAGCTTGGGAGGGACCTCCGCTGCTCCTCACAAAACCTCGAGGCCTCCTGGCTTCCCAGAAACCCCTTTTCCTGTCCTTACTGTGCCCACGGCCCTGGGGACCAGCTCCCTAGCACAAAGCACTGGCTGGGAGCCACGTGCCCGGGGCTGCAGTCCTCACTGAGGTATCGATCACCTCTGTGACCGGAGCTGGCCGCTCAACCTCGCTGGGCCTCGGGCTCCCCTCCTGTGAAATGGGGATACACGCCCTGCTCCGCTTGCCTTGCAGAATGGCTGCATGGCTGAGAAATGAAATAGAGGGCAGGAAAGCAAATCCCTCCCTCTGCTCGGACACGGATGCGGGGCTGCCGCAGGCGGGGCTGAGTGGGAGGAGGGGAAACAATGCTCCCCATGACAATGGGTGGAAACAGAGCCTGGATGCGGTGTCTCCTTTCCCAGAGGCTGGAACCTGAGATCCTGCATTTAACAGAAAGAGAGAGAGAGAGAGAGAGAGAGAGAGAGAGAGAGAGAGAGAGAGAGAGAGGCTTTGCCAGGCCAGCCGCCAGCAGAGGCCCTGCCCTGGGGAAACAGGACGGGCCACAGCAGACCCACGTAAAGCCAGTTGGGCTCTAAGCCAGGCCCCGTGTGGCCAGACCCACAGGAGCGGCCAGATGACAACAGCGCTTGGAGGAAGAGTAGGAAAAGCAGCTGCTCCCTGCTGAGCGCTTGGCATGTGGCAGGACGGGCGGAGAGCTTTACTGGGGCTGTAACGCCCTGGTGGGCATCATCCCAGGTGATCAGTAGCCACTTCAGGGTGTGAATCCAAGTTCCTCTGATTCCAGAGCCTGGGGCCACTTGCAAAGCGGACAAGACGCATTCCTGCCCTCAGGGGGGCCCAGTCTAGTGGGGAGAAGGACCCAGAACCAAGAGGGACAGTGGGCCTGCTGAGCCCTCGGGTGGAGGGTCGAGGGGCTCTCATCTGCCTGCTTTGTGGGGACCTGGAAGTCCCGGGATGCGAGCTCTGAGGGGCCAGGGGGTGTGTCCGTCTGGTGCATCAATGGCTCGGCACCCAACCCAGGCCTCAGGGAATACGGCCAAGGGAAAGAATAAATCCCTGTTGAGTCTTAGGTCTTTAAATTCCCAAGGCAGTCGCTTCCCCTAGTACCCTAAAGCTTTGCAGCACACCCCGAGACTTTCCTCTCCAAAATCTAGAAGCCTGTCTTTGTGAGGGTATTGTCCTGCCAACGTAGGTCATTCCAGCCCGGGCGATGACCCTAGGATAACCCAGGTCCTCCTCCAGCCGGCGTCAGGGAAACCTTCCGAGGAGTCCTAGATTGCCGGGCCGATAGGAGCCCTGCCGCCGGCCAGCCAGGTCACGGCCACGCCCGGAGCTGGAGAACTGGGTCACAGCCCCGCACTCCCGGGCTCCTGCGACCCCTCAGCCAAGAAAAATCCACGCCAAGCCACAGCCCATGCCTCTGCCTCCAAGGGGGTTACATGGAGGTAGCAAAGAGCCTCGGGGCCCCAAGTCCTGTCCTTAAGCCACTTCCCTGGAGCTAGGAGGCTGGTTCGGGTTGCGGAGACCCCGCCTGATCCAAACCCAGCGGGAGAGGGCAGGCGGGTTGGAGTGGGGCCAGAGGAGGGCAGGGGGGAGCAGACGCTTGCCTCCACCGGGAGGGTCTTCCCTTGAGCAGTGCTCCTCCAACGTGGCCACACATGGGAGCTCCTACCACACCGACACCTGGCCCCACGCAGACTCCGGCTAATCCGTCTCAGGTGCAGGGTAGGCCTTGGGATTTCCTAAAGGCTCCAGAAGTGATCCTAATGTGCAACTGGAGAACCTCTGCTAGGTGCTAGCCTAGGATGGAGGGAGGGAGAGGAGAGGAGAAGAGAGAGAGAGAAAGAGAGAGAGAGAGAGAGAGAGAGAGAGAGAGAGAGAGAGAGAGAGAACCTAATATAGAGTTGAAATGGGGTGATAACAGAGGAGCAAACAGGAGAGAAAGGAAATGGCGAGATCCGGGAGTGTAGGTGGATGGAAAATGGGGGGAGAAGCGTGGGGAGAGGGAAGAATATTCAAGGCGGGGGAAGCCAGCCGCGGAAGAAGCGTGTGGGACTCACACTCAAGCCTCTCCTTCCTCCGGTGACGAAGCCCTGAGGAGGGCTCGGGCTCTGGCGCCCATCGAGACCACCTGGGCCCTAGGAGTTGCTTGCTCGCGTTCTCTCCTCCTGGCTCCTTCCTGGAGGCATTCCTTAAGGGGCTCCAAGCCACATGCCTGCCTGCTTCCTTTGGAGCCCCATCTCCTGCCAGAGGCCCCCTCCCTCTCCCTGTCCGCGGACTGGCGCAGGATGAGCAGCTGGCACTCCTGCGGGGCCGCGGGGCCGCGCATCCCCCGCGCTGGGCCAGACGGTGGTGATGGGCAAAAAGAAGCCACAAACCGAGTCCTTCTCCCGGTCTCTTCCTCAAAATGACTTCTGGGTTTCACCCCGTTAATGTCACTTTCAACACCCTCTTCCTCTAACGGCCTCTTTCCTTTTTCCTCTCATCTTTATCTCCTTCCAAGGCCCAAACCCCACCCTCAATGCTGCGGGGGATCCAACACCCCTGCCCCTTCACCCCCAAGAAAACGGAAAGCTTGGTGGCTCCCCAGCCCTCTCCCCTCAGCGCGGAGCTCCTGATTCCAGCCTTCATTTCGCTTGTTTATTTCCCCGAAGCCCAACAAAAGCAACTTCATTAACTTCATTAGGCCAGCCGCACACTCAGCTGAGCTGGAGGCAGCCAGGCAGCGGGAGCGGGGGCTGCTAAACGGGGCCTGTGGGCGCCCCTCACCTGCCCTCTGCCTTCCGGTTCAAGGCCCTGCTCAGAGCCCTCCCCTCCCCAGCCCCTCTTTCCTCTGCTTCTTCCTCCCTCTCCTGCAGCTCCAGCTGACCACAGGGCAAGGGGAGGGGTGCAGGGGGTGGGATCAGGGGCCTCCCTGGGACTTGGTCAGTCCAGAGAAGAAGGAGCATAAAGGCCATTTTTTCTGAGATAGTCTCGACCCACATTAGAGGTTGATAGATTAATTAAAGAAGGTAGCTGAGACTGGGATGCCAGGATACAGGCTTTTATTGGAGAGAGGGTACCTCCGCCGGCTGCTTGCAGAGAGAAAGAGAGGAAGAGTGCGTGCAATTGGGCGGGCGTACAAGCACCTTTAAGGACAGGGGGCGGGGCTTAGGGCATTTGGCAGGTGCTGATTGGTGGTTCAGAGCTCAGGCTTGTGGGCCACAGGTGGGGTTTACATCTGTCCATCAATTGGAGAAAGGGAGGATCTATCAGAAGTGACCTTCCAGTCTGGCCCGAGTTCCCCCAAACCTCCCAGCCCCCAGACTGGGAGAAGGAAGCATGGCTTTGAAATGGCAGACGTGTAGGCTGGGCTCCCAGAAGCCTCCCGGGGGCCTGCTCCACCGCTAACGACCAAGGGTTAGATCCTGCCGCTTCCCTGAGCCCGAGCTTCCTTCTCGACAGCAGAGGACACGTTGCCAGCCTCCTGGGTTGGGGCAAAGACTCAATGAATCATTGCGCCTAAAGCATTCAGCCCCGCAGCATAGGAGAAAGGTCTCTGCAAATGGCAGCTATTGTTACCATCGTGATTACTTCTCTCCAGCCTACTGAGCGGTCTGAAGTCAATGGTGCATAAAAACGAAACAAAATTTACCAGTCCCTGCCCTCCACTGCTCTCCCCAGCTCCCCGGGGATGCCATGGCTCGGTGCCGTTTGAGGAGACCTCAGCGTTTTCTGGTCATTTTCCGTTATTCGAAGTCAACATCGGGAGGGTTTACTACTCGGATCTGTCATCCTCTTTACGCTCGGTCTTCTCTTGTGTCTCAGGCTTGTGGCTCAAGGCAGAGTGGGACAGGGATGCCTACGCAGGTCCTCCACATCTCCTCCCATAACAGCGGGGGTGCGACGGGGTCTGATTCTTGTTCTGGGCCACAGACGGGGCCCCTTCTTGCATGTGGCAGCTCTGGAAGCCCACATGGTGGCAGGCCTGCAAACGCTGGCTGTCTCCTGGAACAGCATCCAGTGGGCTCTGGGAGGACCTCGGTGTCCTGCCACACCACGTGGATTCCCAACCAGGAGCTCTGGTTCCACCCCACCCCACCCCCCTCCACTCCTGCCCCACACCCCTCCACTCCTGCCTGGAGAAGCACAGCATCACTGCCTGATCCGAGCTCAGGAACCCCTGGGAGACAGCCTCGGGGGGACTTCAGCAGGCCAGCTCCAGCCTGACCGCCCTTCCCAGTGCCCACCTGGCCCACAGAGCAAAAACCACGTACTCCATCCACCCAGCAGGGGCGCGCCAGGCTTCCCCAGGGCCAATGGCCTGGCCCAAGGTGCTCCGTGGGCCTCCCAAGAGGCCCAGGAGACAAGCCAGTGAGACCACTGCCCAGGCAGATGTCGCTGGGCACTTCTTGCAGCCAGACCCCCTTCCTGTGGCTCCTCCACCCTCTGAGCCGTTCTCCCGGGAGAGAGCCACACAAACACTGCACTCAGGACCGGATCCTTCCCCGGCCTCCGTTACATCCCAGGAAGGAGGAGGGCAGGGTGATGGCTGGGGCAGCAGGCCTTTGAGGAAGCCCTGAGGGAGGCGCCTGGCTCTGCCTGTTGGCAGCTCCCTTTAGATGATGGGGAACGTAGCACCTTCGGCCTCTGTTTTGGGCCCTTGCTGCCATTTCTGGGGCATCAGGGAAAATCCCACTCAAATTCCTGCTCATCATTATTATTGATTTAATAATGAAGTCAAGAAAGCAGTGGTGAGGGTAAATCTCCAACAGTGATATGGGCTGTCTCTTCCGTGGGCCTGACCCTCATAACGCTGAACTACTAAAATCTGTCCCCAAAATTAACATTGCCGGTGCCAGGGGTGGCTTGACCGGAAAGGGGGGATCTTGAACTTCCCACTCGGAGCAGAGCTTGGACAGGCAAAAGGATTCTGACGGGAGACACAGCAGAAACCAAGCTCTCAAGCCACAGTCCTTGCTGTCGCTCTGGAGCACCCCCTGATTGCATCACCCACTCATGAGCACATCCCAGGCGCTGGGAGGCAGTGCAAGGAGCCCTGGGCTGAGAGTCAGAAGTCCTGGTCAGCATTAGGTTCTTCCACTTCCCATGTGGCCTCCGGCAGGTCACCGGACCCCTCCCAGCCCATCTCTGAAAGAGAAGTGGGCAACAGCACCCATGCTACCAGGCGGTGGCTGGAACGAAATGAGATTCCAGATGTGAACCTTGCCCCTGGGCAGCACTGGGCCCATGTGAGGGGACCAGCTTACCGGGGATCCCTGCAAGTCCCCACACCCCTCCTGTCGTGCCCACCCAAGGCCACAGCCATCCCTCTCTCCTCAGATCTTCCGGTGGCCGGTGGCCAGCAGCATCGACAGCAATGAGGTGCTCGAGATTCAGATCTTCAACTACAGCAAAGTCTTCAGCAACAAGTAAGCGTGGGGTGGGAGGTAGGTGGGCCGAAGGGGGCGGGGGGCCTGCCCTGCTCTGTGGGCTTCCCTCTCCTTTGGGTGTAAAAGGGACCCACACCCATAGCCTACCCTACATGGATCTTCAAACTCTGCCTGCTCCCCGATGTTGTCCTCCAAACCATTGTCGGTCTAGAATACCTCACCCTCCTTCCTGTCCATCCCGTCTGTCCCCAGTGCTGTCACAGCTTCCTGTCTCCATCTTTCGGTCTCCCCCTTACACCATACTGGGCAACAGTTACCCATCTGGAAGCTAATGTCGTGGCTGATAACATCCTCCAATAAGCCATCTGTAGCCTTGAGGGCAAACGTGCCTCACCTGTGAGAGACGAGAGAGAGCTCGGAGGCAGAGAAGTCCGATGGTTGAGGAGTCGGGCACACCTGATCTCGGGTCCCAGCTCAGCCATCTGCCCTGTGGCCCTGGTCAGGTTCCATTATCTCTCCGCGTTCAGTACACTCAAGTCTTAAACAGACAAGTACTTAACCTCAAGGGAAGCTGTGAGGATTAAATGAGGTAGATTAGATGTGTGTTCTTCACTCATTCCCCCAACTGTTTCCTGAGCGCCTACTGTGTGTCGGGCACAGAACCAGGTGCTGAGGCTAGGGAGGCACCTGTCCGCATGGAGCTTACCTTCTGCGATGAAGCGCGCCCACCACCCGAGCATGGTCCCTACTAGAGGTTCAGCCAAGGTTCCCGCCCCTCTCTTTGGGCGAGAGGCAGGATTCTGAATGATCTGAACCGTCTGGGATGATGGCTAACTATAATAAATGACAATTCCTCCCTTGGGTTCAAAAAACCAGTTGCTCTGGGCTTACTAACCAGCAAAACCACCCCCACTGCTTGGGGTGGTGCCTGCACCCAGGAAGCCCCTGATGCCTTTGTCTGAGTGAACAAATACACGTCTCCGGGGGTCAGAGGGCGCCCGGGGTGGTGGGAGGATCTGGGAACAGGAATCAGAAGACTTGAGGGCGCTCCAGGTGAGAGCCAGCCACATGACGGATGCATCTGGGAGAAACATGAAATGGTGTGAGAAATGGAACCCACTTGTCCTAGAAGAGGAGGGCGGCTTGGAAACTGGTCCCTCATCGCCCAGTGGTTCCAGGGGCTGCAGGGAGGAGGAAGAAACTGTCTGAGTCAGGGACCAGGAGACCCCTGGTCCGCTTGGCCCTGCCTTCAGGAACCTTGGACTTCCCTGTGAGGACGAGTGTTGGGTCCAGAGGATTGTGTGCTTCCCCTATGCCTGTCCAGACCCTTGGCAGGGGTGTGTGTGTGTGTGTTTGTGTGTGTGTGGCCTGACCCAGGCACCAGTCTCCTGAATAATGCAGGAGCCAGGACAGCAGTGGGGCCTCGGGCACCTGACACCGGGTCCCAGGGGGAAAACGATGCATTATTGACAGGTCCTGGTGCCTGGTTGCATCTCCACTGTGGTCAGTCTGCAGGCCGTCTGCGCTGAGCCCCCTCCCTGCTGGCTAACCACCTGGGAATCCTCCCTGGGGCCAGTCTAACCTCCCGAGCAGCTGTGGGCACTGTGGGGGTGCCCCCTCTCTGTGATGGGTAATCTGGAAGGGTCCCCATAGGGGAGGGTGTCAGAGGACAGAAGGTTGGGTCCCCGCTCCTTCACCTAACAGCCTGGGGGAAACTGAGGCCTGCAGAGGGCCCTTGCCCAGGGTCACACGGCAGGGTCAGGGCAGAGCCAGGTCTTCAACCTGCCGACCCCAGGTCAGTGCTCCTGGCCCCAGAGCCAAGGACCTCACACCTCCCCTTTCCAGGGGTGCCTAAGCCCACCCTTCCTCCACTGCCCTGGGCCCCAGCCTCCACGCTCACCCACCTGGAGGAGCAGAGGCAAAGGCAGACCCCACGGAGTCTGCAGCCAGGCTGGACAAGGGCAGCCAGGTTGGGAGGCCTTGTCTGGGGGCGGGAGGGGGGGTCAGCATGTACCCCAAAGTCAGGGCTTCCCTCATGTCTATAGCGGGGGGCTGAAGGGCCCCATTCTTTTGGAATCAGTATTAAAGATTAGGCACTCGTGGAAGCTGTGTTTTTATAGCAAGCATTGTTCTTGCTTAGATGGTAGGATACAGACCTGACCTGTAGGGAGAGCGAAGTTTTATAAAAATGCTTTCCTACATACTTTACAAAAGACCAAGACAATATCTATTGCCCATTTCAAAGACTATTGTTTCCTATTTTTGTTTGAGGGAGGAGGTGGCAGGGGGACTGTTAGGAAGTAAAGTCCCCATGCGGGTCTGTGACAAGCTGATTCTTTTGGCCACACTGGCTCCCAGCGACCCGGCCCCACCCTCCCGGCCACGGTTGGGGCCCAGCTCCGTGAGGCTGTGCATCGGCCCCCAAAGCCCATCCTGCCAAGGAGACCAGCCCTGCACGAGCCGTCCAGACAGTGCCCCCTCCCTGCACATTGAGGGGAGAAGGCGCCCACATCTGAGGGTGCAGTGTTGGAGGGTCCTCACCACCGCACAGCGAAGCCAGTGGCATCACCCTCTTTGGGGAGGTGGGAAAAAGCGAGGCTCAGAGCGGTTGGGAACCTAGCGGAAGCCACTCAGCTGCCAGGAGGCGGAATCCCCCTTAGGCACCAGCCCAGTCTGACTTCAGAGCCCAGGCTCCTTACGCTGCCTGCCCTGCCTCCCTCTAGGGAGCGACTCTTCCTTACTAAAAGGCTGGGCTCGCTCTCCTCCAGGCGGCTCCCGAGTCTAAAGGTCTGAGACTCTAACCTTAGCGAGGCCTGGAAGGCGCCAGAGGCTTCTCTGAGCCCTCACGGGGAGCAGCTCCATCCTGCCCCCTGGGGGTGTCTTGCCGCCTTGCAGCATCTCTGCTAGTCCTTGGCCCTTCCTCTGCCTTCAGGGGCGGCTGCCAGGGAAGGAGGTCCCTGAGCGCCCCCCTCCCTGGGGTGCTAAACGGCCCCGCGTGGACCCAAAAGCCTGAGGTTCCAGTCAGCAACGGGCAGCAGTGGAACAAATTCCCAGTGTGCCCGCTGCCCCCTCCCCGCCCCCGCCCCCCGCATCATCAGCATCAGAAACTTGTCAGAAACACGCGTTTTCTGGTCCCACCTGCTGAATCAGATGCCCTGGGATGGCTGGGGGCGGGGGGGGGGGGCTGAGCTGGAGCTGGAGCAGATGTGCTGGGTGCAAGTCTCTCTCAACTCCAAGTTCAAGTTCAAATTGGCCATGGGCAGGGTGTGTGTGTGTGTGTGTGTGTGTGTGTTTGTGTGTACCATGAAGTTGCAAAAGCTACAGGTCAGGCCTGCCTTTCCTCTCCCCCAGCCAGCCATCAAGCATTGGCCAGTGCGACCCGGTGGGGGTGGGTCCCAGGATTGTGTGTTTTAGCAGGCCCTCCCTCCCGATAACCCTTTGTTGGAGTCTGAACCACTGAGTTAGAGCCAAAAGAGGGAGGCTGCTAGAAGACCAGGCGTTCTTTAGGGTGTCCACGCAGTACGGAAGCTGGAACCCACCTCCCTCACTTTATAAAGACAAAATTGAACCAGGGGTCTGGGTCCCCTGAGCCCAGGCCAGCCATGGTCTCCGCGCACTGCCCCAGCTGGAGACAGGCCTCACGGCGGAAGGAGGTCGGAGAAGCTCCTAGAAGCCTGCTCAGGCTTAGGGGGGAGGAACGGGGTGGACAGTTCTGCCCTCAGGGAGGGAGGTGGGTTGGCAGGTGAGACTCCGAGCTCCAGAGGGAAGCATTTCCTGTGCACCCAAGGTGGCTGCTCCGGCACTTCCTCCCTCCAAGGACTCCCCACTTGTTAAGTGGAAATTCACTCAATACCTCCCCTCACCTGGACCTGCCATTGATCCGCTATGCCACTTCCTATTTTCTCTCCCGCACCTTCCTCCTCTATAAACCAAGGGCAGCACCAGATGACCCCCGGCCTCCCACCCCCGCCTCTCTCACACTGGGGATGCCCTACTCCGTGTCTTCAACCTGAAGGACTGTGTGTATATTCATCCACCTGCGGAGTCGCCTGTGGGGGGCGCTCTCTGAGTCCCTTCTCCCAGAGCAGCACCTCCACGCCACAGGGTGGAATGGGGTTCGAGTCAGCTCAGCATTAACTGGGCACCCACTGTGTTCATTAATTCAGCCAGCAGATGCTGGGGTCTCCGGGGTGCTGCAAGTGTCAGCTAGAGGCTGAAACAGGCACCCAACCCTGTCCTGGAGGCACCCACAGGAACACCCACCCTCCACCCCCCATGACCAGGCTGCTTTCTGAGCGCTGTGTGCTCCGAGCTCTGACGAGCGCGTGGCACAGAGGGTCTCCGTTGGTCCTGTAAAGGATACCTCTGCCAAGTCCAGAGAGAACTGGGACTGGGAGCCCAAGTCAACCGCCTGGGAAGCAGGCAACTTGCTGGTGGGTGTCAGAACGCGCTTTCCAATCCGCCAAAAGCCTCTGACTCCAAGACTGTGCTCCTCACAGCACCGCTGCCGCTCCCGGGGAGTATGGGGGTCCCGCCATCGCATGGCCCTTGCCCTCGAGGAGCTGGCAGCATGCCCGCCGGTGGGCATCACCACCGACCAACAGGGACGGAGGCTGAACGTGGCGGAGCTGCTCGTGGGTCCAGTCCTTCCCCAGCAGCCTCTGCGCTGGGCATCCGGACGCTGCTCTGCAGGGGCTCAGCGGAACCCCGAGCCCACGGACCCGAAGAACAGAAGGCTGCACCGTCCCACCCTGTCTCCTTGGCCTGTGAACATCCCCCTGGTGCTCACTGCCCTCGAGCACTCCCGGGGAAATGGGTCTCACACATACACCACACACAGCTGTCTGGGGTCATGTCCTCCTGGACATGCCATCCTGGCTGTGGGGCCACCCTCCACAGCCCCGGCCAGGAGCCTGAACGAGCCTTCCTCTCTCAAGCCCGCGCTCTCCTTCCCTGCCACTCACAGCCTCCCTCTCTCCTCACTCTGGCCTCTCCATGTCCCCTCCCCGCAGGCTTATCGGGACCTTCCGCATGGTGCTACAGAAGGTGGTGGAGGAGAACCACGTGGAGGTGACCGACACGCTGATTGATGACAACAACGCTATCATCAAGGTGGGTGGCCCCAGACAGCACCTGGACTGCCCATTGTGGGGTCTCCGGAGGGCCTGTTCGCCTCCACCCCACACACGTAGAGTGGCTCGGGGTGGGGCGTCCTCATGGATGGAGAGTGAGACGGGAGGAGATGACTCAGGGAGGCCACCCCTCCTCCCTTCAGGCAGCCCTGGTTCAAAGGTCGAGAGGGCGAGCACTCACTGGGACATTGGATGATGCTCTAGACTATGTATACAGTGGGCTCAGAGAGTCCACCCCCACTCCAAGCTCAACTCTCCAGGGCGGGCCCTGACCTTGGGCACCTGGGAGGAAGAGAGCCAAGAGCTGGAGCCTATTAAGTGGGCTGACTGTGAAGGCCCATCTTTCTGAGCCTCTGTTTTCCAATCTGCAAAATGGGAGATGGGGAAGGATAATACCCAGCTTGCCTTCCTCCACTGAGCTAAGGCTGGGAATGTGCTTTGCAGACATCACGGAGCAGCCCCGTGTGTGGGATTCTGGTTGCTGCTGCTGCCGCCCTCGCTACTCACCACCCCTCTCTCTCCCTCCAGACCAGCCTGTGCGTGGAGGTCCGGTATCAGGACACGGACGGCACCGTGGGCTCCTGGGATGATGGGGACTTCCTGGGAGACGAGTCCCTTCAGGAGGAAGAGAAGGACAGCCAGGAGACGGATGGGCTGCTCCCCGGCTCCCGCCTTGGCTCCCGGGCACCGGGCGAGAAGAGCTTCCGGAGGTAACAGGCTGGGACCTCTGACTCCCCATTGCCCCCAAAGACACAGAGTGGATGCCGAGGCCCCCAGGAGGCCCCCGTAGCCCTGGCTGAGCCCAGAGAACAGGCTGAGGTGCTCGAAAGGCATAGCAGAGGGAGAAAGGTGTTGCTGCAGCATCCCCACCCCAGGCCCCTATTCCAGAACTCACCGCGGAGGAGTAGGGTGCTCCTGCCCCCTCAGAGAAGGGGAGGCCTGGTCTCTCTGTTCAAGGCAGCCTGGCCTCTGCCCTGGCCAGTAGCAGCCCAGCAAGGTGGCCTCTTCCTGCCAGAGTGAAGCCGGAGGTCCCGATTGAGACCCAGCCTCACTCTACTCTTCTGTTGAGAACACATCCCAGCACCCTCGGTGTCCAGAATTCATGCCTGCAAACTTCCTGCTGACAGGAGGCTGTGTCCAGGCCTGTGCTCCCCAAATGCACGATTTTTACCCAAAAAGGGGGGGAGGGGAGCACAATTGCACTACGCTTAGAGCCCAGAGAGGCAGAATCTGGGCTAGTAACACATTGTCCAGAGGCTCCTGGGTCACTGGCGGTGATGTGTGAGATGCAGGTAAGCGGAGGGAGGGTGCATCTAGGGACGGGTGGGTTTTGAGAGGAGATGCTTCCCTCCCATGGCAATCATCTCCTCCAATCTCCTTCCACCCTTTCCTTTCCAAGTAAGTGTACTCAGTCCCTGTTCCAAAAAAAACCACACATTAATGGAACAGAATTTGATACTTTTATCGGACAAATGTTTTTCTTCTTTGCACTTGAACCGTTCCCACTCCCCGCCTCCTACTACTCCCCCCCCCCCCACACACACACATACACAACCACAGACGCACACGAGATGTGAGTTTAAGAACCCCGGGGAGCCTCCTGGGGGTAATAGTAATAAGGTCAAAGTAACCACACCCGTGACAAAATCGGCTGGAACTTTGCCTTAGGCAACTGTGGGCAGGCAGCATCGCCCAGGCCAGCGTGGGGCCTGCCCTCCTTGGACTCCAGGCTAGGTGGGGCAGGAAGAGCCAGCAAATTGGCCTCGTGAGGTCCAGGTCTGCGTTCTCCAGCTCTGCCTCCCACCAGCCCTGTGGCCCTTGGCCAGTCGCATCCCCTCTTCCTGCGAAATGGGGGCCGGAACAAAGGAGACTCCTCCCTGACTGTTGTTGGGAGAGCCAAAGGGATGATTGAGGGACAGGCGTGCCGAGTGCTGCCCCGTGTAAGGGCTGGTGACAAGCAGGTTCTTGGCAGCGGGACAATCAAAGGGCCAGGAATCAAAGGGGCTGGAAATGGTGAGAGGAGAAGCCGAGACCTGGTGGGGAGCCAGGGGTGCTGGTCCCCATCCTCTGTCCCTTGTAGGGAAGGGCTGGCAGGGGGGCTGTCTGAGATGGCAGGTGGGCTCTGAGAAAGGGCTTTTTGGGGACAAGACTGGAAGCCATGTAAGGGCCACCAGCTGCAAGAAAAGAAGCGCTAACTCTGAACCAGAAGAGCCAAGTTCAGGCCCCGTCCTGCCTGACTGCCGCTAACTAGCCGAGTGACTTTGGCCAGCTGCTAGCCCCTCTGGGTCGGTGCCGGGAATGGGCTGAGCATCCTGGCTCCCATCCAACTCTGAGATCCTGAGGAACCCAGGGATACTCCGGATCCTGGGGCCGTGCCCATGGGAAACAGCCCTCTGGGCCTCTGGACAGCCAGGAGGGCTGCCCATGTGGGCGGCAGTGGCTCTCCCAGCACCAAGCCGTCCCTCTCTCAGGCCTACCAGGGCGGACCCAGCTGTGGATGGAGCTTCTTCTCGGCTCTGGTCACCCCACTTCACACCAAGGGCTCTCAAACAAGCGCGGCCCGTAGCTGGGGCTTCACAGCACCCTGGCCAGCGGGTCCCCTTATTCGCAGGGTCCTCCATGCCTCCCCCAATCCCAGCTATCCGTCCTGCAGAGAGGGGATGCATCACCAACCCCGGGGCGCTCTGCTCTCAGATGCACAAAACTGGGGCTCCGGGCCCTTGCTTGTCAGTATGTATTTCCCTCAATCTCCAAAGACATTCTCCGCGCACATGTGTGCATACACACGCAGGTGCGCCTGTGTTTGCACACACTCACATGCACACATTCTCCCTCTGTGTGAGGCCAGCGGGCTGCGCTCCTAGCTGGTCTCTGGCTCTGCTGTATGGCTGAACTAGGAGCCACATCATAGAACAAGGAGAGGAGCTGGTGTTTCTCTTGCAGCCGCCCTAGTTTCCTTGGGTTCCCTGGACTCTGGACCCTCTCCTTCTCCTTCTCCACCTACTGGCCCTCCTGGCCTCCATGGTCCTGCCTCCTTCTGCCCACCTGTCTCCTCAGAGGCCCTCGGGGCCTGGAAGGACCCCACTTCACTGGAGGAGATACAGGGAGGAGTAGGGTGGCTCAGGCCTGGAGGGTGGCCAGGCTCCCCTGAGTTCCCTGAAGCCCCTGTGACCACATTTAGAAATCACTCGGCCTTTGGGTGGAGGAGGTTAGCTGATACCCTGAGGCCTCTGCCCTCACCAGGGCTCCAGGTCCCTCTCTTCCCAGTCCTATGGGATCCCTGCTCGATAGGCTTAGGTGTGTGAAGTGAGAGGCTCTGGGGCGAGGGGACTGTGGGACAAGAGGCCAATGGGGAGCATGGGGGTCGGCAGGGCCAGGGGCTAAGTCTGCAGTGTCTCTGGCCCGCGCCCTCTCACACCCGTCCCCTTGTCTCCTCATTTCTTCTCCCTACTCAGCAAAGGCAAAGAGAAGACCAAGGGAGGCAGAGATGGCGAGCACAAGTAGGTGTCCCAGGCCAGGGCGGAGCCCGCGGGGCTCGAAGGGTCCTCACCACAGGGTG
Organism: Vespertilio murinus; assembly: GCA_963924515.1. Lineage (NCBI taxonomy): Eukaryota > Metazoa > Chordata > Mammalia > Chiroptera > Vespertilionidae > Vespertilio > Vespertilio murinus. The sequence continues at coordinate 54,466,729 of OZ004713.1, read as the reverse complement.
CGGATGTTGGGATGGCCCATGTCTGGAGGCTTAGTCCTGGGCTGTCCCGGCGGAGGCAGCACCAGGGGCTGGCAGGGAGAGGGAGGTCTGGCCACTTGACCATGGGAGTGAGGGACAGGGAGGTGTAAGGGTGGGTTGGGCAGTGGCCGGGCCTTCTGGTTTCCATTCCCTCCTCCCTCTTTTCAGGGTCTTGATTCTGCTTCCACTTCCCTGTTCAGCTCCCACCACTACTGAGTCAGGCCTTAGGCGTCCCTGTGTGGGAGGGTGGGAGCTCAAAGGAACTGGGGAGGCTCAAGAAGCCAATGACCGCCTTTAGAGACAAGGCAGGGCTGGGCAGGTGGACATGAAGTCCTGGAGGCCCAAGGAAGACTGACTAAGGGCTGTCTCACAGTACGAGCACACAGTAGGTCCACTGTAAAAGCTGGTTCCTTAGCACTGCTCTATTCCAATCTCTTGCCATTTCCAATTAACATATGAGATAAAGCAAACTGGCGTTTACTATTCTAACCTAATGTAGGGCCTTAGGTTGATTACAAGGGTAGGAAAATGGGACTCCTAAGAGGAGATTAAGCAAGTTGAAACTCTTTGGCCTGAAGAAGAAAAAGTGTGGGAACTGGTTTGAAAGCTGTGGAAGGTTGCTGTGTGGCAAAGCTGTTCGTGTCTATCTCCACTGGGGAGAAATAGGTGGGAATAGGTGTAAGCTGCAGTGAAGAAAATTTAAGAGTAGAGCCATGGAGAGACTCTTGCTCCCTGTGAGTATGTGAGATTCTGGGATAGTCTGGTTTGGGGAGATGGGAAATCTGTTCCCATGATGCTGTTTGCTCGGGCCTTGCAAGGGGGTGGGTCACGGGGGAGAGCTGAGGAGCCAGGTCCCCGGCCAAGGTTGGGGTACACGCACAGGGCCGCCTGGCCTGCAGTACGGCAAGGGCACATGTGCCATCAGGCCAGTTTGGAGACAGGTTCCAGTGTGTAGGGCCAACCGGTCCCGCCCAGATGTGGGCAGACCATTCAACACTCTCTGAAACTCAAAGCACCGTGAGAGATGACGGTAAACGCTGCGGCAATGACATTACCGGTGCTGGGGCATGGAAAATAAGAGGAAGAACCCCACAAAGGAGCACTTGGGGAACAGTTCCCCAAGTCGACATTGAAGTGATCCAGAGACAATCCCCACACGCTGCTCTATTCCCCAGCATTTTGCTTCTCCTAAGGCCTGAGCTGAGGAGACCAGACAATCCCATGGAAGGCCGTCTTAAGGAGAAGCCTTGGGCAGCAACATTCCCAGTCATTATGAACCCCAAGGTCTCCTCAGGACCCCCCAGTGCATCTCCCAACCACAGGGACATCATTCTAGATCTGAGCCATGGAGCCAGTAAAGAAGTCATCAGGTCTGCAGATGCAAAAAAGGGTTTACAGTGAGTGAACTAACTTGAAAGTCTTTTCTCTAGAGAGAAGTCTCGGTCTAACCTGTAGGTGCATAGCATTCTGACTTTGATGAGTCCAGGAAGGGGAAGCCCAAATATTATCATAAGTCCTCAGTGGGCCCTAGAGACCCACCACCCTGGCCCTGTTTCTCCTACTTTCATGCAGCCAGGAATAAAAAAATAAAAAACATCACTTGGTTGCAAAATAATTTTTCACCAAGTTGATGATTGGCTTTCTCACCACATTATATCTTTAGTAATTAAAGAACCCCCCTAGACCAAATGCAGAATTTTAGTTTCAACCTCAGCCACCAGTAACCTAATCAAACGATTCGATTTTTTATTTATTTTTTTAAATATATATTTTAATTGATATTTTACAGAGAGGAAGGGAGAGAGAGAGAGAGAGAGCCAGAAACGTCAATGAGAGAGAAACATTGACCAGCTGCCTCTTGCACACCCACTTCCGGGGATGTGCCCGAAACCAATGTACATGCCCTTGACCGGAATCAAACCTGGGACCTTTCAGTCCGCAGACCGACGCTCTACCACTGAGCCAAACCGGTTTCGGCTCTATTTTTTATTATTATTATTTTTAAAGTCCAAATCTTTCATCCATGTGAATCATCTTCAAATTTCACCAACTAACTTTTATTTCAACAATAACCTTTGCCCTCTGCCCAGAGTAGCAAGCAAGCTGCTTTCCATTATCTGGCGCTGTGACAGATTCCAAAGGCGTCTGCTTTCCTGCTTGAGAGCACCTTTCGTTCCCTCTCCTCCCGTTATTATATCCCAGGAAGCATGACGCTGGAGAGCGCAGGCGGATAAGTGTCCCCCAGCCTCCCTTCACCTGCCTGACGCCTTTGTCGGAAACCATAAACATGCCCGCTGCTTCCCAAACTGTGAGCTGGTGCCACATGAAAGGGGTGGTTCTTGGTGGCTCTCTCGGTGGGAGACAGACTCACACCTGTCCATGTCTTGCCTGGCAGGTGAAGAGGAAAGGAAAGGCCTGGGGCGGGGGTCAGGCTGGGGGGGTGGAGGGGTGGGAGGATGAGATTGGCTCTCCAGCCCTGGGTAGAGAGACTTGAGGTTTCTAGGCCACCTCTCCAAGGACAGAATGGTTTAGCCCAACTCACGCTCGCTAGCATAACGAGCACGGGCCTTGGGTAAGTAACATGCCTGTGGAATAAATGACTACTGGGAAAACATTTCTGGATTTATTAACTGAGCTAACACATCATTGGAACCTTGGGGATCTACCTCTATGTAAAAAAAAAAAAAAAAAAAAAAAAAAAGCTGAATGGTAGCCACATACAAAAAAAAAAAAAAAAAAGGTATGTCTATGTACTATTTCCTTCCTGGAAGCTGTAAATATTATCTTCTTTATTTATTTTTTTTAAATATATTTTATTGATATTTTTACAGAGAGGAAGGGAGAGAGATAGAGAGCTAGAAACGTCAATGAGAGAGAAACATTGACCTAGCTGCCTCTTGCACACCCCCTACAGGGGATGTGCCCGTAACCAAGGTACATGCCCTTGACCGGAATCGAACCCGGGACCTTTCAATCGGCAGACCGACGCTCTACCACTGAGCCAAACCAGTTTCAGCTATTACCTTAATTAGAAAGGGAGTCTTTGCAGATGCAATTAAGTTAAGGATCTTGAGATGAGGATATCCTATTGGATTATCCAAGTGGGCCCTAAATCCAATATCAAATGTCCTTGTAAGAGATACAAAGTGGAGAAATTTTTTTAAAGGAAGGAAAAAAAAGAACAGCGGTCTTGAGAACCATAGTCAAGCCTCCACAGGGAGAAGGATGGCCCAAGATGGGTGGGCTCTGCCATAGGTGTGTGCATTTAGGGTGGCAGCCGGCACCTCACCCCACTGGGGCCTACAGGAGGACAGGGCCACACCCAGGAGGAGGGACAATGGGAAGTGGACGGAGTCAGGTATCGGACTAATGCAATATTGATGGAGTAAAGGAATACTGCCCTTTTTCCCATGCTGAGCCTACTCCTGGTCCCTCCTGGCACCGGGGACCACAGGCTCGGCTGCGGGGCTATCACAGAAGGGACAGTGAGGACCCCTGCCCCGTCCCTCAGCACCCCCCGACTGAGGGCACCAGGCCACACCAAGCCAGAGGAAGAGGTAGGAACTATGGAGCCTGCCATACGTTCCTGGGGACTGGTGGAGGGGGAGACAGCCCGCAGGGGCCTTTTAAAGCCAGGACCAAAGACAGGTGGGAAAGAGCCTATTTCCTCCTTTTCTCTGGGGACCAAGAGGATCCCAGGGAACAGGGAGGCCGGGACAGACCGGGCAGGCACCTGGGCCTTCTGAGAAGCCAGCTAGTTTCAACCACGTCTCCCAGCACCTCGGCCCCTGCCCCTCTGAGTCCTGCTCCTGGCTTCTGTCCTGATGCTTTGTGTTGGGTTGGCTGGCTTGCTTTCCACCCAGTGAGGCGTTGTGGGGAGCAGGGACATAGAAGGGCAGCTTGGGGGCAGTGGCGGAGCTTGGAGCTCTGAAACTGGACTGAGAAGGGCTGGGGTCAGCCCAGGTCCCCGAGGGGCTCCGGTTAGGCGGTGCTTGCCAACCGCAGGTTGCTGGCTCCCGACCTGGTGTTCCTCAGTGGTGGGAAGGCTTGGGGGAGGACAGTAAGGGGTGCGGTTCCCTCTGCCCGAATCCCCCCTCCTCTTGGCTTCCAGTTCGGGAAGTTTGGTACCAGTAGGTGAGGGGCTGGGGCTTGGATGTCCTTTTCCCTTGCGTTTTCTCTCGGGTTTTGCTCTTCTATTGTGTCTTCCTCCTGGCATCCATCTCCCTCCCCCTCCTCACTCTGGCGGCTCCTCTCACAGAACCGGGAGGAGCGTGTTCTCCGCCATGAAGCTCGGGAAGAACCGGCTCCACAAGGAGGAAAACCTAAGACAAGGTACAAATGCGGGCACCCGCCCGGGCTTAGCCATCTCTTTGCACCGGAGACCAAACCCCACCTCCCTGCAGCCGGGCTCTCCTGTGATTGGCCGGCGGAGCCGCGTGGGCGGGGCCTGGCCTCCCATTGGCTGGCGGAGGAGCCAGGCCCTGACAGTGGTCCTCCGGCAGGGGTCGCTGTGAAGGCTGAGGTCTGAGGATGGAACCGCATCTCTAGACACTAGACTAGATAGAGCCAAGCAGAGCCCCCTGCCCAGCGGGCCTGTCACTGAGGGGCTCCTCCCGCCCTCTGCCCACATTCTGCTTTCTCCACAGAGAAGCCTAGAGATTTGTAGTTAAACTAAGGATAACAGAAAAACAGAAGTTGATAGGTCAATTCCTTATTTCTGGGGCAAAACCTGACTCCCTAGAATGTTTGCTGGGTCCTGCCTTTTCCCTCTCTGGGGGCTGCGGGAAGGCCCAGGGAGAGAGGCAGGGTGGGCCCCGGAAGCTGGAGTGGCCTGTGGCACTGGCCCCCAGGAGCAGCAGGCTAGGGCGGAGGTGAGACAGTTGTTTAAGAGGAGGACAGGCAGAAAATGGGAGGAATGGAGTGGATAAAGATGTGTGTAGCTTTCTGGCCCAGGTCCTTCCTATGATCACATGCCCTTCCTCGGGGCACCCGGCTGCACTCCCCGTGTCCACTGTGTGGCCCACTGGCACCAGAATCTCTCTCCCCACCTCCTGCCCCCATGCCAACTCCAGCTGTGGAGAGGATACAGCTGCTGGCTGAGGCCCAAACCAACGACCCTTGGGTGGCTTCTCAGAATCATCATTTCTGTGTCTCATTGGAGTGACACACATTAGTACAGGGTTAGGTTCTGAATTCCAGCAGCTATTTTACATGGATAAGTTTCTTCCTAAGCCTCAGTTTCCCCAGGTGTGACATGAGGATAGTGCCCATCTTGGCGGGCGTGGCTTTGAGGACTAGAGATATGTGTATAAAGTGCCTGGCATTGAGCCTGGCACATGGTAGCCACTCAATAAATGGTAGCTATCGTTATGAGTGGTATATCAGTATGAGTCCTTTATTTCCTACCTCTTCCATGAGGCTACTCAGTGCTTAAGTAACATACAATAGAAGAGTTCCTTTCTACTAAAAAGCAAGACCAGATATCACTATAATAAATTAGAAATCAAGACATACAGGCTATAATACTCTTAGTAGATGCTACTAGATATACCTTGAATTTAACTGTTAGCTTCCCTAAATGCCAAAGCACAAAGGGAAAGACCGCCACTGTCCCACCATCCCGCCCACCTCACCAGTGTTTCTTCTTCTCCAGATGAGCCAGCAGTGCTGGAGATGGATGACCTTGACCGCCTGGGCACCCGGCTGGCGGAGGGGATGGATCCAGACTGTGTGTCTCTAGCTTCTGTCACAGCTCTCACCACCAATGTCTCCAACAAGCGGTGAGTGGGCAGAGCCCCACATCCCCAATTGTCCCCATCCCCACCCCCCAACCCCCACCCACAATCAGGCAGGAATGTTAGGATTTGGGTTCACCTGAACCCTGCCCCTTTCTTCTTCTCCTGGCTGTCTCTCTCAGCTCTCCCTGCAAAGGCAGAATGCAGCGGGTGTGGGCCTGCTCCCAAAGCCCCAGGAAATCGCAGAGCCATCCAGCCCGTATTAGAACCTGCCGTTCTGATGTCCCCCCACCTCCTCCGTTAGTTATGCCATTGCTTAGTCCTCTCTGCGGGGGCCTCCGAAAACAACTACTCCCCCTTCTGTTGGAAGTCCTGGGTGTCTGAAGACCACAGTCCTGTCCTCCCGCCCTTCTCCAAAGTCTACCCACTCCTCCCCTGCAAGCAACCCCCCTACACCAGGCCTGACAGTACGCTCTCCTCCTCAGATCCAAGCCAGACATTAAGATGGAGCCAAGTGCCGGGCGGCCCATGGATTACCAGGTAGGGGGGCCAGCTAGAGTCCTCAAGCCTTTCAGACTCTGCTCCGGTGGGGGTAGGGATGTGGTCCGGCCTGCTGTGCATTACAGACTCTGTGGAGGCATGGGCCTGGGGGTCATGGACAACCTCAGCCAGATGTAAATCCCCAGAGTAAGCTTGTCCCTGGGAGGCACACAGAGAAAGCGGCATAAAAAGAGAGCTACAGCCCTAACAGGTTTGGCTCAGTGGATAGAGCGTCGGCCTGCGGGCTCAGGGGTCCCAGGTTCGATTCCCGTCAAGGGCATGTGCCTTTGTTGCAGGCACATCCCCAGTAGGGGGTGTGCAGGAGGCAGCGAATGGATGTTTCTCTCTCATCGATGTTTCTAACTCTCTATCCCTCTCCCTTCCTCTCTGTAAAAAAATAAATAAAATATATAAAAAATAAAAAGAGAGGTACAAACCCAAAGAGGAGCTTGAAACCCCTGCTTATGCTGCTCAAAGGCCTCCTGGGATTCCGTGTCCAGAACTGACTTCATCAAGTAAGAGGGACCTGAGGGAGCCATAAAGAGACCAAGGAGCACCTCCTCAAAAAAAAAAAAAAATCCCAATAGGAAGAGCTTCTGAAGAAAAATTTCTTTGGTGCCTTTTTAAAAATTGTTGCATTATTTGAATGCTGTGGACAATGTCAACCCTGGTTATCTATACATAGTGAGAATGTGGGTGTTTCTTCTTGTTTTTGCTCCTCTGTATTCTCTGAAATTAACACTTACTTTTTTTGTATGTTCCTAAAACTGGAGACAAAAATGGCTGAGCCAAAACTGGTTTGGTTCAGTGGATAGAGCGTTGGCCTGCAGACTGAGGGGTCCTGGGTTCGATTCCGGTCAAGGGCATGTACCCCGGTAGGGGGTGTGCAAGAGGCAGCTGGTCGATGTTTCTCTCTCATTGGCATTTCTAGCTCTCTATCCCTCTCCCTTTCTCTCTGTAAGAAATCAATAAAAATATATATTTTTTAAATGGCTGAGATAGGGAGAGGTCTACAGCTGTGAGATGCATGTGGCCAGCGTGCAGACTGGTCACTCAGCCTGGGACCAGGCCACATGGGATAACTGGACACCAGTGAAGCCCTCCCAGCCTGGGACATGATGGGAGCACAGCTCCTCAGATGCCGGGCGTTAGACAGAGAAGAGCCAAGAAGCTGTAGGCTCATACAGGAGAGGTTCGTTGTAGATTGAGTGGCCATTGCTACTATGGGAGCCACCTGACAAAGCTGTTCTTAAAGCGGCCAGTTCGTGAAGCTTGTGCTACATTAACGTAAACAGGTTACATCTTCGCCTACACGCATGCGTATGGCAAGTTGGCCTTGATCATCTGGCGTCCCCTAGTTAGGGTTCCCACAGACCTGATCCTCAGCTTTGTAGGACCACAAGTGGGGCTCTTTGGCCCCTTGAGTGTGGCTCTTCCACAAAATACCATGGCCTGGGCGAGTCTATTTTGAAGAAGTGGCGTTAGAAGAAGTTTAAGTTTAAAAAATTTGGCTCTCAAAAGACATTTCAATCATTGTACTGTTGATATTTGGCTCTGTTGACTAATGAGTTTGCCGACCACTGAACTAAAACAGACACTCTCCCTCCAAACACTCTGTACACAATCTGAATAGAAGGAAACAGTTGTAATTAACCTGGTAACTTGGGATTTCCTGACAGGTTCATTCACGTCTCAACTGCAAGTGTTAACACACTCGGGGAGAGAGAGAGAGTATGTGTTGAGGATGCAAATGTTGAAGTATTCTTGCTTCCAGGAAATACAACATAGAAAGCAAGAAAACCTGCCAGAAGGAACTCGACTCTCTTGGGGAGGTTGGCTTTGCTGAGTTAGAAAGGCCTCAGAAAGCCCAGCCAGTTGGTGCCAGGAGAGGGACTCAGCTGAGCTCGGATTCAGGATGGATCCTGAGGCCTCAGAACAGTGAAAAGGCCACGGCATACCCACACCCCGCCTTTCCTCTGCTTAGGATGTGTGTGATGTGCAACCCCTGTTAGGATTACTGACATCTCAAAAGCGAGGAGCCACTGTCTCTTCCTGGTGAACATGCAGATTCCCATCAGAGTGAGCAAAGGTTGGCCCCGGGCAGAGATGTGCCTGGCGGATGATCTAGTCTTGAGCCTGTTCCCTCCATATGCAAGTTCAATATTCTCTCTTCCCAGCACCAAGACCCTGTCTGTTTTCGCCTCCGAACGTCTCTTCAGTTTTCACCTCCATGTCATCTTCCTCCCACTGACCCTAGACCCCCAGCCTCAACCGCAACATTGCACCCACTTTTTCTCTGGTCTCCCAACCCTCAGATTACCTCCTCCACCTCATCCTCTGCCATCGTCTCAGAAGGCAGATCTGGCCATGTCACATCTCTGCCACCAGGAGGTGCAGGAAGGGAAAGGAGGTTTAGGTGCTAAAGGGGCCTCCCCTCTCATCTCCAGCTCCCAGCGAGTGTTCTCGCCGCAGGACCGGAGCGCTCAGAAGCAGGTCACGAAGCACTTTGACTCTTGGGTTCTCCCAAGACAAAGGTATAGATTTACATTAGCATTGTCCCTTGCAGTGGCTTTTATGAGGCCACCTAGGGATTATGTGTCTTATCTTGGAAGGAGAGGGTGGAATAGTCAATTACGAAAAGTGTCTCCTTGATCAGCTGTCAGTTGGTCAGCTGTGGCTCTATTTGCGTCTTCACCTTCCATCCAGGAAAAAATGCAGTCCTCTGCTGCTGATTAGAGAATGGGAGGGAAGGATGGCCAATCCCCTTCCTCATGTTTTGTGTGTTGTTGTTTTTAATTTCAAGTCCCATTGATGCATTCCCCTCTACAGAGCCCACTTGGGGGAGGAGCGGCAGGATGGCATTCCTAGAGCATAAATATTTAAATATATGCTGCTTTTTAGATAGCACCGTAAGAGGCCATCACCAGCACCATGCAGTGGCCTCAATAGTCCCCATTCTCAGGGCTCCCCTTGGGGACACCACTCAGCCAGCAAAGAATACCCTCTAGAGCAGGGGTGGGCAAACTTTTTGACTTGAGGGCCACAATGGGTTCTTAAACTGGACCGGAGGGCCGGAACAAAAGCAACCTGACCATGCTGGCACTCTCATCTTGGGCTGCTGGTGAAGGAGCGGAGGGGAGAGCAAGAGAACCCTCTGCTCTTTCGGCTCCGAGGGCCGGATAGAACAGCCGAACGGGCTGGATCCTGCCCGCGGGCCGTAGTTTGCCCACGGCTGCTCTAGAGCCTCTCTTTTCCCTTTTACTTCATTCAACCCTCTGCCCTCCTCCTCTCTCCACCTCCAACCTCTTGTGAGTCAGAGCTGCTAACCAGAGCTGTCTGCCATCCTGAGCTCTGCTCAGTGGAGGAAGGTGGAAACTTTGGGTTCTGAAAAAGGCTGTTATTATCTTGGCCAGGCCTATGTTTGAAAATCATAAAAATGGAGCAACTGCTCATATTGGGAAGGTCAATCTCCTGATGGCGTATCTTTAGTACCTTATTATGCCAAATCTATGTCTATCTACTTCCTAGTCTTGAGTTACCTCAAATCCTTTTTCTTTTCTTTCTTTCTTTCTTTCTTTCTTCCTTTTTTTTTTTAGTGGAAGAGAGGAGATGGATTAGTTGTGGAAAATTATGAGATTTAAAAATATATATTTGGTATAAAAAGTTTCATCGGGGTCAAAACTCTATAAACTATTGTGCAAAGAATATTCTGGAAGTACTTCTAATGTCTATTTACTCTCTTCACAGTAAACTCTGAGTTACATTAATTAGCTCTATTTCCTTCTGAGCTCCCTTGAGAAATGGTGATTATTGAATTTCTTCAAAGCTCCAGATTCTGAGCTCCATTCCCTTGGTACTTCCCATTCCAAACAGAAATGCTCGAGTTCATAGTTCAAGTGCTCCTTCAATTAGTAAATGTTCCGTTTCCAGTTCTGTATACTTTCCTAGCAATGTTCTCATTGACATCAGAGTTTCTATTTTTCTTAACATCTTTAGTTTTGATGTATAAAATTTTCTTGGCCTTTAGCATCTTTGTAAGACTCTCATGGACACGGTGGATGGTAACTGTTGTGTTTATTTGTTTTTTATGAAAAGGGAAAATGATTCTCTTGAGTGAAATCATATTTAGAAGCTGCATCAAAGCGCAGCAATTAAAATACCAAACCTCCAACAAGAGAAGCACGGAAAGCAACCTGCACAGTTTCATGAGAATAAATGTGCTGAAGTAAATGCCAATTCTAGCTCAGCAAAGCCCATTCCATTAAGACGCAAGTTCAGGAGAGTTGACTGAAACAGTCATGCGCATCGTACAGACCCCGCCTTCTTGGGAGACCAACCATTTGACTGAAAGCTGACGTTAGTCTGGCTGGGCCAGCTCCAGGGCTCTCACATCTTTCCCTCCGGCCTCCCTCTCTCCTGCTTGCAGGTCAGCATCACGGTGATCGAGGCCCGGCAGCTGGTGGGCCTGAACATGGACCCCGTGGTGTGCGTGGAGGTGGGCGACGACAAGAAGTACACGTCTATGAAGGAGTCCACCAACTGCCCCTACTACAACGAGGTCAGTGCCCACGGCCCCAGGTGGGGAAAGGGACCCCCCAAAATGTGCAGGAGGCTGGGCCCTACCCCCACCTGGGCCCAACAGGAGCATCTGGGAGTCAAGAGACACAAACAGCTACCAGCAGGGGTGACCTTGGCCCACCCTGTGACTGCCATTAGAACACTGACCTGCAGTCTAGGTTCTGTGAACCCCAATCTAGATCCCAGCCTGACTCTGGTCTGGCTGGAGCCACCCCGTGAAAGGAGCACCCCCTAGGCACCCCCATGCAGCCCTCAGCAGTGAGTGTCTCAGTAAATCCCACGCCCTAAGGCCTGGCCCCAGCCATGTCTCAGGACAGAGCCCCGGGGCAGTGTGCCCGATCCAGGCCCTGCCCGTGGTGGCATTGGCGCATTCATGAGTACTTGCTGTGTGCCAGGCTTTCTTCTAAATGCTCCCCCCACACACACACACACACACACACACGAGGTGGCACCGGCCCTGCCTAGGGGTTGGGGTCTTGCCCCCATGTTGGGGCCCAGCCTCCCACCTGCCCCAGGCCAGGGAGGACCAGTGGCTTCCACTGCTGCTCACCTGAACTTGGGGGCTCAGGGGCAATGGCCGGGGTGCAGACAGGCACTGCCAGGAGGGCGGGGCCCAGCCCTGCCCCCGGGTGTTAGCTGCCCCCCCCCCCCCGTGACGGCCGGCCTGGGTCCTTCCCCCTCCAGTACTTCGTCTTCGACTTCCACGTCACTCCTGACGTCATGTTCGACAAGATCATCAAGATCTCGGTGAGTGGGGAGCCGCCCCTGGCAGGCAGGCAGGCCGTCAGCTCGCGCTGCACGTGTGTGCGTGCACCCTCGAGGCAAACCAGCCACAAAGAGGCCCCCCTGCACCCAGACGCAGAGCTGGGCAGCGGGGCGCAGGCTGCCTTTGAGCCCCTCTTGCCCCATGGCTGGGGGACAGCGCAGTGCACAAGCTACTCACCTGCACTGGCCACCCGCTAAAACGGGCGAGGGCAGGGGGGCTGATCTGAGCCTCAGGGAGTCCCCCCTCACCCCCCCCCACACACACACACAGCCCCATGCCCGGCAAACGCTCTCCTGCTTCACCCAGAGGCTTGGGTCCCCAGAAAAAACACCCCACCCCCGCCCCTCGAAAGCCTCAGCCCCGCCCAGCCTGACTGTTGGCCGGTGGTTGTGCCCGGAAGGTGATTCACTCCAAGAACCTGCTGCGCAGCGGCACCCTGGTGGGGTCCTTCAAAATGGACGTGGGGACCGTGTACTCCCAGCCCGGTGAGTCGCTGCGGCCGGGCCGGCGCCGGGGCGCACGGCTGGGGGAGCGTGGGCTCTGTCTTCCCGCCCCGGCGTCCCTGGCTCAGCCCGGTGGGGCGTGAGCACACACAGCCATCGGGGATGCGGAGTGATGGCACTCGGCCTTCTATGCGCCAGTCTGCTGGCGTGGCGTCCCGGGAAGCCCCAGAGCTGCAGGCTGACCCTCTGCCGGGATGGGTGGCATCAGCGAGGTGTGGGAGCCTAGAGGCTGACGTGAGGGTCAGTTGAGGGGCCTGGGCCTCAGGGAAGTGCCAGGACTTTCCCAGTCCCCCGGCTGGTCCGGGGTGGCATCCTGAGCCCCCGCTGAGCTCCACTGCCCTCAGAGCCCGCCGCCCGGCCAGCTGGGACCATGGGCGTACAACCTGGCAGGGGCTCCCCTGTCCCCGAAGTGAAACCGCCACTCAAGGTGCAGTAACGGCGCCATTAGGCCTTGTGACGCTGGCAGTACCATGCCAGCCAGACTGTCACACGGGACCCTTCCAGAACAGCGAGGTGGGCACCAGCGGACCCTCCCATTTCCCCACGAGATCTAAGGACCCGAGAGAAGTTAAGCGGCTTGAAGGCGCCACTAAAGTAATACGTTGAACAAATTGGAGCTGTTTGTGGCTCAGCCTAAGTGACTCTTGGCTGGTGCACATCATGGCCGCCACTCAGGCGGGAGGCCTGAGCCGTGGCAGGGGCAGGCCTGAGCTGTGGTAGAAGGTGAAGGAGAGGGCGGGGAAGCGGGCAGTGCTGAGCCTTTCATGCAGCAAGGCCGGGCCTTCCCTCTGCTCACAAACAGCTTGAAAGTGAACCTCAAGCCCAGCTGGTGTAGCTCAGGGGTTGAGCACCCACCTATGAACCAGGAGGTCACGGTTCGATTCCCAGTCAGGGCACATGTCCGGGTTGTGGACTTGATCCCCAGTGGGGGCTATGCAGGAGGCAGCCGATCGGTGACCCATCCTGGAAGGGCCTCTTCCCCTGATACCTGTTCTTTCCTCCACACTGTCCTAGGTCCCGGGGTTATTGGGGTGACACTTACCCTGTCTTTGGGAGGCTTTCAGTCTGAAATTGGACAGACGATAAATAGTTCGTCACTCGTCAGTGCGATAGGGGTGTGCTTATGGAACAGCAAGAACACCAAAAGGGCCAGGTCTAGCAATTCCGAGGAAGCCGGGGAAGGCTGCATGGGAGAGGAGACACTTAGGCAAAAGAAGTGGACGTTTGAACAGGGAGGAGAGTGGCTGGGGCAGAGGGAGAGCAGGGATGAGGTCACCCCAAGCCCAAAGGCCAGCAGCCACAAGGAAGGTGTGAAATCGCGAGTGGATTATTCAGAGAGGGGTCAGCAGCTTTGCCTCGCAGGAGCGCAGGGATGGGGTGGGATGAGCAGAGGAAGAACTGAGGGAGCTGTATGTGGAGGCCCCACAGGCCATGCTAAGAGAGTGGTCTTACCCCGAGCCCTGGGGAGCCCCCCAGTGAGACCAGGGGGCCTCTCTGAAGGCTCTGCCTGGCAGCCGTGTGCAGGCGAGTGCAGGGGTCGGGGTGGGAGGGCTGCAGGCAGAGCAACCCATTAGGAGGCAGTCACACCACACCCCTGCTCAGGGACCTCTGCCCCGAGGGTGGGTGCCCGGGAGGTGGCGCAGGTGTAGCCCCCGCTCCCCGCCACCGCAGAGCACCAGTTCCACCACAAGTGGGCCATCCTGTCCGACCCCGACGACATCTCGGCCGGGCTCAAGGGCTACGTGAAGTGTGACGTCGCGGTGGTGGGCAAGGGGGACAACATCAAGACGCCCCACAAGGCCAACGAGACGGAGGAGGATGACATTGAGGGGTGAGACTCCCACCTTCCCCCAGCCTGAGGCCCGGCCCGGCCTTCCCCAAAGAGAGTCCCTTGGGTAGACCGGCTCAGAGATCGTACCTTCCATCCCCCTAACCCCTGTTCTCACCCCCTCTCCCCCAGATAGCCCACCTCGTCCTGGACGGACTCTGGCCAGGGCTGGGGCCGCCCACGCTGGCCTCCACACCCACAGGCTCTCTGTCACAGGAGAGAAGGGGCTGGGCAGAGCAGGGGCTCGTGGAGATTGTCCCAGGCCCCAGGGGGTACGTAGGTGCGAGGGCAGGAGCCGGGGTGCCCGGCCGGGTGCCCTAGCTGTGCGTGACGGCAGGAACCTGCTGCTCCCCGACGGCGTGCCCGCCGAACGCCAGTGGGCCCGCTTCTACGTGAAGATCTACCGAGCGGAGGGGCTGCCCCGAATGAACACCAGCCTCATGGCCAACGTGAAGAAGGCGTTCATCGGGGAGAACAAGGACCTGGTTGACCCCTACGTGCAAGTCTTCTTTGCTGGCCAGAAGGTACCGGGGTGCAGAGGGCAGGGGCTGGGATTTGGGGTGGCGGGCGTCGGAGAGATGTGGGAGCCTAGGGGCTGACAGGAGGCAAAATCAGAAGCCAGGAGACCGGCCTGAGAAGGGAGGAGGGTGAGGGATGAGGGTGCAGGGGGCGGGGGACTGGGACTGTCTCAGCATGGACAGGCCTTAGGGAGCCCTCCTCCCTCTGGGTCCTGGAGGCCAAGAACTGAGGGGGGACACCAAGTGGAAGGAGAGTCCGAGAGGCTGGGGTGGGAAGAGTGGAGGAGAGAAGTACACACACACACACACACACACACACACACACCACCTACATATACACACATGCACCACATACACACACATACACAAATATGCATACGCACACCTAAGTAAGCGCAGAGCACGCATGCTCACACGCAAACGCTACCGCTCACTCCCTCGCACAGGGCAAGACCTCGGTGCAGAAGAACAGCTACGAGCCGCTGTGGAATGAGCAGGTCGTCTTCACGGACCTGTTCCCCCCGCTCTGCAAGCGCATGAAGGTGCAGATCCGGGACTCGGACAAGGTCAACGACGTGGCCATCGGCACCCACTTCATTGACCTGCGCAAGATTTCCAACGACGGAGACAAAGGTCAGCCGTAGCGGACCGAGTGGCCGGGGAGGGGGGGGAGGCGGGAAGGGGGTTCCTGAAGGAAGGAGTAAATGAAGGAGGCTCCCCTTCAACCACCACCATCTTGCATCTCGGCCTGGAAGGCGCTAGACACGGTGAGGTCGAGGCCAGCAGCTCCCACCTCAAGGGGGAGGTGGAAAGTCATGGCTACGTCTGCAGGGCTGACTGGGATTTGAACCCCAGCTCTGACAATGGGTCCCTGTGACCTTTGTACTATTCCCATCTGTAAAATGAAGACATGTGTGTACATGCGTGCATATTACATATAGATATGTGTCCTATTGCCATAGTACCTATCTATAGACCTGTGGGAACAGACCCCTCCTATGACCCGGGGGCATGCGGGGTGCCAGGGATACAGAGTGAGAGAAGCACCCATGCCAAAACCGGTTTGGCTCAGTGGATGGAGCATTGGCCTGCAGACTGAAAGGTCCCGGGTTCGATTCCGGTCAAGGGCATGTACCTTGGTTGCAGGCACATCCCCAGTGGGGAGTGTGCAGGAGGTGGCTGATCGATGTTTCTCTCTCATCGATGTTTCTCACTCTCTATCCCTCTCTCTTCCTCTCTGTAAAAAATCAATAAAATATATTAAATTTAAAAAAAGAGAGCGAGAGAAGGGCCCATTCCCATCCTCACAGCGCTCACCGGGGCTCCGGGGATGGATGTGTCCCCAAATGCTCACAGCGGAGGCCTGGGCTCCGCGTGCAGCTCAGCAAGCGGGAGGCGCGGGCTGGGACCCCCCAGAGGAGGTCCCTCTGACCGTGTGGGCCCTGAGGCGTCACAGGCCCCCCCTCTCTCCGCCACAGGCTTCCTGCCCACGCTGGGCCCCGCCTGGGTGAACATGTACGGCTCCACACGCAACTACACGCTGCTGGATGAGCACCAGGACCTGAACGAGGGCCTGGGAGAGGGCGTGTCCTTCCGCGCCCGCCTCATGCTGGGCCTGGCCGTGGAGATCCTGGACACCTCCAACCCCGAGCTCACCAGCTCCACGGAGGTGCAGGTGGAGCAGGCCACGCCGGTGTCCGAGGTGAGCCCCGGGGGGGGGGGGGGGGGCTGTGCTGTCCTCCCGCCGGGTCCCCCAGCTCAGGCCTGGGCCTGGGCTCTGCCGGGCCAAAGGAGCTGGGCCTTCAGTCCTCCAGGCCTCAGCGCCGGGTGGGACGTGCCCTCCAGCAGCCGGAGGAGGCCTGGCCCCAGCCCAGCACCCCCGTGAAAGCTTAGCGGTGCTTCCACCGCCTCCCCCACAGAGCTGCACGGGGAAAATAGAAGAATTCTTCTTATTCGGGGCCTTTCTGGAAGCCTCAATGATCGACCGGAAAAACGGAGAAAAGCCGATTACCTTTGAGGTCACCATTGGTGAGTGCTTGGCCTCCGAGGGGACTGCAGGCCCCGGGGCGTCTGGTGCTCACGGCTGAGCCCCGCACCACGGCCCTGATGGGAGGGGAAACGTGAGCACTTTCCTCCGCGTGCCCTCCGGCGTGCACACTGCACACAGTGCCTGCCCTGGTGGCACATGCCCATGGGGCACACAGCGCATGCCCTGTGCACACATGCCCATGAGGTGGGCCTGGCCTCCCCTCAGTGCTAGGCTATGCTTGGGACACGGGGAGAAAGAAGCCATCCCTGCAGAAGGGAGAGGTGCTTGTGGGGCTGGAGAGGGGAGAGTGGGACCCCAGGCCAGGCCCTGGGCTGGACCTTGAGCTCAGGGGCCGTCAGAGCTCTTTGCGGGTGCGGAGAACACGGGGACCGGTTCTGGAGAATGCTCTGTCACGTGTGAGCGGGCACAGACCCCCCAGCACCTTCCCCGCTCCCGGACGTCCCCTCTCCCCTCCCACAAGCCCAGGGCAGCAGCAGCACTGAGGGCAGGCTGGGCTGGGAGGGGAGAGGACGCTGAGCCCTGTGTGCCCCCTCCTGCCTCCAGGCAACTACGGGAACGAGGTGGACGGCCTGTCCCGCCCCCAGCGGCCTCGACCCCAGAAGGAGCCGGGCGATGAGGAGGAAGTGGATCTGATTCAGAACTCCAGTGACGACGAGACGGAGGAGGGTGGGGACCTGGCCTCCGTGTCCTCCACCCCTCCCATGCGGCCCCAGATCACTGACAGGTGAGCCGGTGGCAAAGGGGGTCCCGGGAGGGCCTGCCTACTGCCTTCCGCCCCCTCGAGGCCTAGCCCTCCCACCTCCGTGGGCCCCCAATCTTCCTCCTCCCGCCCCAGGAACTACTTCCACCTGCCCTACCTGGAGCACAAGCCCTGCATCTACATCAAGAGCTGGTGGCCGGACCAGCGCCGCCGCCTCTACAACGCCAACATCATGGACCACATTGCAGACAAGCTGGTCAGCGGCGGGCCTGGGGGGGCGGGCAGGGAAGGTGGGAAGGGACGCAGGCTCCTGGGCCCCACGGCGCACGGTGAGGGGGTCGGGAACGGGGGCAGGCACTGCGGGGTGACCCAGCAGGAACCTAAGTTCCTGTCCCTGACCCTCGGGTCCCAGAAGTGGGCCAAGAGCCCCAGGGCTGCCGGGGTGGAGTCCGGGACTCCTGACCCAGCCAGTGGTGGGGATCCCGGAAGGCAGCTGAGCAGGGGTCCCCCACACTGTCTGTCCCTGGCCTGCACCTTCCCCAGCTATAGTCCCGAGTCCCGCCCTGGGCCTGCCAGGAGCGGGAAGAGCACACACACAGCAGGGCGAAGGGCTGGCTCCCTCCTGCCAATTCGAAGCCCAGCATGGCGGCGTCTTTCTTGGGAACTGAAGGCGGTGGGCTCTGAGAGCAGAGCCTGGGGGTTGGGTGGGTGGTTTCCCGATGCCCGTGGGACGTGGGACGCTGGAGGTGGCACTAGCGAGAGGTCCCAAGTCACCAGCCCTGAGGGGTGGGGGGGAGCTGGGGAAGGGGCCGGGGCCCAGCGAGCACCCCTCCGCCTGCTTCGCAGGAAGAAGGCCTGAACGACGTGCAGGAGATGATCAAAACGGAGAAGTCCTACCCCGAGCGCCGGCTGCGGGGCGTCCTGGAGGAGCTGAGCGGCGGCTGCCGGTGAGGGCACCGGGCCATGGGGCGGGGGGATGGGGAGGGGGGCTGAAAGTGGGGGGGCTGGGGAGGGAAGGAGGGGTCTGCAGGCTCCTGCTGGTGGGTGGGCTCTGCTAAGCCCTGCTCCCCTCACCCCCCCCCCAGCCGTTTCCTCTCCCTCGCTGACAAGGACCAGGGCCACACGTCCCGCACCAGGCTGGACCGGGAGCGCCTCAAGTCGTGCCTGCGGGAGCTGGTGAGGACTCGCTGGTCCCAGCGCTGGGCCGCGCGGGGGCCGGAGGAGGGCCGCGTGGGGGCCGGAGGGGGGTCTGGAGGTGAAGAGGGGAAGCTGAGGTGGGAGGGCCTATGTCTGAGGCCCCCCTGAGCCCCACGTACCCCCCTCGCCCCCCGCAGGAGAGCATGGGGCAGCAGGCGAAGACCCTGCGGGCTCAGGTGAAGCGCCACACGGTGCGGGACAAGCTGAGGCTGTGCCAGAACTTCCTGCAGAAGCTGCGCTTCCTGGCGGACGAGGTGTGCCCCCGCCGTGTGGGCACTGAGGGGTGCCGGCCCCAAACCCCAGTGACCGGCGAGGGAGGAGGGGCTGCCCAGGGAGGGACCACCGGGCCGGACCTCCGAGGAGGCCTCCCCTCCTCTGACCGCTGTTGGGGGGCAGGAGGGAGCCAGCCCTCCATCCTGCCGTGTGTTCTCCCCCCCATCCTCGTCGGCGGGAGGCGAGGAAGGACCAGCCTCTGGGGGAGCTTCCTCTGCCGGCCCTGGTCCTGAGGCAAAGACCCTGGTGGTCAGTGAGGCTCGAGGAGCCCCGGCCAAGCAGGGGCCCCTCAGTCACGGGCTCCCCCCACCCCCTCACCCCGCCCCCACCGCAGCCCCAGCACAGCATCCCCGACGTCTTCATCTGGATGATGAGCAACAACAAACGCATTGCGTACGCCCGGGTGCCCTCCAAGGACCTGCTCTTCTCCCTCGTGGAGGAGGAGCTGGGCAAGGACTGCGCCAAGGTCAAGACGCTCTTCCTCAAGGTGCCCGAGGGGGCGGACTGGGGGGGGGAGGGGGTGCAGAGGGGGGCCAGCCCTCCCCCCGGGGTCTGGCAAGGCCCTCGGGGAGCAGGTGCTCAGAGAAGAAAGAGCCGGCGAGCAGACAGGATGGGGAGGGTGGGTGGGTGGGGACAGCGAGGCCCCACCGTGCCCGTCCCTCCGGTGCTGACCCCCTGCCCACCCCCAGCTGCCGGGCAAGCGGGGCCTGGGCTCCATGGGCTGGACGGTGCAGGCCAAGGTGGAGCTCTACCTGTGGCTGGGCCTCAGCAAGCAGCGCAAGGACTTCCTGTGCGGCCTGCCCTGCGGCTTCGAGGAGGTCAAGGCGGCCCAGGGCCTGGGCCTGCACTCCTTCCCGCCCATCAGCCTGGTCTACACCAGTGAGTGGGGCCCTCGCCCCCGGGAGGGTGCCGGGGGACGGGGGAGGGGAGGGGGCGCCCCCAAGCCTCAGCCTGCCCTTCCCCGCAGAGAAGCAGGTGTTCCAGCTCCGGGCGCACATGTACCAGGCCCGCAGCCTCTTCGCCGCCGACAGCAGCGGCCTCTCGGACCCTTTCGCCCGGGTCTTCTTCATCAACCAGAGCCAGTGCACCGAGGTGAGGGCCCGGGCGGGAGGGCAGGGGGGCCCTGGCGTTGAGAGAAGCGGGGGAGCTGTGAGCTTGTGGAACCCCGGGAGACACACCCGGGCCGGCACCCGGACCCTTAGGGGGAAGCCTTGCAGATTACTGCACCCCCAGGCCCCGCCGGTGAGGGCTGCAGGGAGGTTCCGTTCAACAAGAGAAGACATGGGCAGCCGAAACCGGTTTGGCTCCGTGGAGAGAGCGTCAGCCTGTGGACTGACAGGTCCCAGGTTCCATTCCGGTCAAGGGCATGTACCTTGGTTGCGGGCACATCCCCGGTGGGGGGTGTGCAGGAGGCAGCTGGTCAATGGTTCTCTCTCATCGATGTTTCTAACTCTCTATCCCTCTCTCTTCCTCTCTGTAAAAAAATCAATAAAATATTTTTTTTAAAAAAGAGAGAGAGAGAGAAGACATAGGCAAAGGGGCGGGAGCGGGCCTCACGTTACCCCTCATTTTAAGTTCCCACACGAGTCGGGGAGCATGACGCTCCGGCCTCTGAACCCCCCGGAAGCCACAGTGAGGGCGGGGTGGCTTCTGTGGGGACAGCTGTCCTTCCACCGCCACGTACGACCGGTCTCCCCCCCCCCCGCCCCGCCCCACCCCGCCCCGCCCCGCGCTGCAGGTGCTGAACGAGACCCTGTGCCCCACCTGGGACCAGATGCTGGTGTTCGACAACCTGGAGCTGTACGGGGAGGCCCATGAGTTGCGGGATGACCCGCCCATCATTGTCATAGAAATCTACGACCAGGACAGCATGGTAGGCTGGACGCTGAGACCAGGACCCGCCCCTTCTTCTCCACTCCACTCCTCCACTCGCGTCGATGGCCACTCTCCGACCCCTCAGCCACGTGCTTGCTTAGAGTGCGGGAGTCCGGGCTGCTGGCCAGCCTCCAGGTGGCTCCTGCCCCGTCGGTGCACCCTTCCCCCCGCTGTGGGCCCCTGGGCCCCAGGGAGAGGAGGGGTCGGGGTGTCCCCACCTCCCGGCGCAGGCAGACGGAGCTCACAGGGCAGGTGTCCGCAGTCCTGCTGTCCCCGGCCTCCCCTCGCCCAAGGGGCCCGCGACCCCCTGCCTGTACCTACGGGTCAGTAACAGCCTCCCAGCCCTCCACGAGAGCTCCGGAGTGGGGAGTGAGAGGTCGGGGTGATCCCCCCCCCCAGAGCTGGGGGGCCACTTGTGACAAGCACTCAGCGACCGGGGCCCCTGAGAGCGCCCTGGCCCGGAAGCAGGAGGGCCTTGTGTCCAGGCCTGAGTCCTGCCCGCCATCCACTGCCCGCATGGCCGTGAGCGAGTCCGTGGTGAGCCTTGGTGCTCCCACGGGTGAGACGGGGTGCTCCCACCTGCCCGGGCCTCCCGGGGAGCCAGCGCGGGGCGGCCACCGCGGGCGTTTGTCCCGTCAGGGCAAATGCGACTTCATGGGCCGGACCTTCGCCAAGCCCGTGGTGAAGATGGCGGACGAGGAGTACTGCCCGCCCCGCTTCCCGCCCCAGCTCGAGTACTACCAGATCTACCGCGGCAACGCCACGGCCGGGGACCTGCTGGCCGCCTTCGAGCTGCTGCAGGTGGGCCTCCCTCCCCGGCCTCCCTCCCCGGCCTCCCTCCGAGACCGGCCTCGCCGGAGCTGGGGGCGCGGCTCTCAGGGGCCAGGGGGGGCGTTGGGCCTCCCCTGTCTCCCCCGGTCACATGGCAACTCACCCCCTGGGAAGGGAGAGCCCACTCGCTGGGCTCTGCAGGGTGTGTGACCGGTGACCCCCAATTCCCCAGATCGGGCCTGCAGGGAAGGCCGACCTGCCCCCCATTGACGGCCCGATGGACATGGATCGAGGTCCCATCATGCCCGTGCCCATGGGCATCCGGCCGGTGCTCAGCAAATACCGAATCGAGGTGCGTGAGGGCTCCGTTCACCCCCCACCCCCTCATCCCTCCTGCCCTGGTCCTGGACAGGCCCCGCTGTGCTCACTCTTCCTTCTCCCTCACTCTCTCACGCCATCGGGGTCATAAGCGCGTGTCACATGACTGACCCCAAACCCCAGGGTCTTCCGCAACCTCAGGCCACCTCAATTTCTCAGGCAAGGAGGCGGAGACAAGGGGGGGAAGTGGCTTGTCCAAGGTCACACTTGGAGCCAGCAGCAGGCCCAGGCCCCCAGCAGGCCAGGGTCCGGCCGGTCTGTGCTGAGCCCCCCCTCCCGGCCATGGTCTCCGCCTCCTCTCTGCCCACCATACCCTCTCCTGTCAGCTCCCCCGACGCACTGCCCACTGCACGGCCCAGCTCCTTCTCGGGTGGCCCAGCCCGCCCACAGCTGGCACCCGTGACTCGTCCTGGGACGCTCCTCTCCCCGGACCCCCACCAGGTGCTGTTCTGGGGCCTGCGGGACCTGAAGCGGGTGAACCTGGCCCAGGTGGACCGGCCGAGGGTGGACATCGAGTGCGCGGGGAAGGGGGTGCAGTCGTCCATGATCCACAACTACAAGAAGAACCCCAACTTCAGCACCCTGGTCAAGTGGTTCGAAGTGGTGGGTGCAGGCGAGCCGGGCGTGGCCGGAGCGGCTGGGCGAGGGCGCCGGGTGCCTCTGCCCCCCCGTCTCGGCGCTCAGGCTCCCCCCGGCCCGCACCCCAGGACCTCCCCGAGAACGAGCTGCTGCACCCGCCCCTGAACATCCGCGTGGTGGACTGCCGGGCCTTCGGCCGCTACACCCTCGTGGGCTCCCACGCGGTCAGCTCCCTTCGGCGCTTCATCTACCGGCCCCAAGACCACTCGGCCCCCAGCTGGAACAGCACGGGTAGGACCACACCCCCAAACCCCGGCCTGCCCCCCCTCAGTCCGTGGGAGGGAGCTCCAGTCCACGCAGCCACCTGTTCGCGCCCCCAATGCACCCCCACGTGGGCAGAGAGGAGGCCGGTGGGGAGGCGCTAGCCTGAGAGCCAGAGCTGCCCAGATCCGCCCCTCCCTCTAGGGCAGGAAAGAGGGGAACTGGAGATGTCCTCAGAGGGCCCGAGGGCAGACGGCTTCCAGGCTGGTTCTTGGAGAAGACCCAGGCCTCCCTCCCAACCTCCCTCCCAGCCCGGCCTCCACTGTTTCTCTCAACTGCAGCCTCCTTCCCTCTGGCTCCCCTTCTCCCTCTCCTCATGCCCATCGGTTATCCCTCAACTGCCCCGCCCTCCTCTCTTCTGGAAAACCGGCCTTAGGCCTCTCTGGTCCTTCGGCTCACGAGCCTGACTCTCATTGCGACCCCTGCTCTTCCCTGTCCTTGCCTGTCTGTCCACCTCTCTGTCCAGTCAGACTCCTCCGGGGCCGCCGCGTGCTGTGCAATGGGGGCCCCTCCTCTCACCCCGCAGGGGAGATCGTGGTGAACATGGAGCCGGAGGCGCCCGTCAAGAAGCTGGAGACCATGGTGAAGCTGGACGCGGTAAGGCGCCGGGGGGCCGGGCCACGCTGGCGGGCTGCGTGCAGCCTTCTCCCTCACCGGTGCCCCGTGAGCCAGGCCGCCTCCGTCCGCGTGCCCAGGGCTCACACTGGCTGCGTGTGCATAGAGCTCCATCCTGGGCTCTTGGCTGTGTGGTGTGCATGTAGGAGAGACACAAAGAGCAGTAACCATTGGAGGTCACAGCCCGCAATTATTTTCACTCCCACTAGCGACACCATAAGCGATGGATTATCCCTGTGGGGACACCAGCGTTTTTCCCAAAGGGTTCCCGGTTTTCCATTCCAGCCATTCACAGACAACCCTCCCCAGACCTTGGTTGTGGAGGGACCTCCAGCTGGAAGCTCCCTTTTTCCTCCCGGCCTTAGGACGAAGGCCATTGTCTGCCAGCGGGAGACCTGCCGCCCGGCGTTTGGATGTGGGGTCGGCGTGGGCGGGGAGGGCGGGGCGGAGGCCCGCCTGGAGCAGGCCAGCCTGCGTCCAGACAGTGCTGAGGGCCGGGACGTGGGCTTCCTCTCCACCACTTTCTCCAAATCTCATTTCCAGCCCCGTCTGCCTCATGCAGTCTGGGCTTCTCCTAGCTTCCAAGATCTGAGCTCACTTGACTCTTGGCTCATCATTCTTGGCCCCAGAGGGTCCTGGCCCGTGGCTGCGTCAGCAGTGGGCATGCCTCTCGGGAAAAGGGAGCAGCCAAGGCCCAGTGCCTGGCCCACAGCCCTGGGATGGCACTGCCAGGCTCCGGGGCTACACCTGGAGGCCCCCGTCTCCTCAGCTCCCAGCCTCCCGAGTCCCCCTGGGCGTCTGCTGGGAAGGCCCTGGTTTCAGGCTGTCAGCCAACAAGACAGAGGCCAGTGCCTTAGCGTCCCCATCATCCCACGGGCCCTGGGCTCCGGTGGGGTGTCCTCTTTGGCTATGCAACGTGTGTGTGTGTGTGTGTGTGTGTGTGTGTGTGTGTGTGTACACAACCACTTAATTGTTAAGGCCTTGACCCGGTGAGGGAGGAACAAGGGAGTTGAAGTTGACTCCATCTGGCCAACGTCACTGAACTCCTCCTGCATGCGGCCCGCCTCCCCTCCCGACCCTGACCTCCCGTGGAAATCATCGGGGGAGTCACGGCTGTCTCGGGGTTGAGAACCACCACCCGGCGGGTCTGGGGGAGCACCTGGGAAGCAGGCCTTCTCTGCGGGCTCCGCAGCGGCGTGCCTGCAGAGCAGAGCTGGCCCCGGGGGCACGGGGACTCGGCGCACAGAGCGTCCCCGCGTGAGCTCTCTCCGCTCGTGCTCCCTGGCCAGGTGGTGCCTCCACTCCAGGCCCCGGGGCGCTAATTCCGTCCCGTGTCTTTGGTTCCCCCTCACAGACTTCTGATGCCGTCATCAAGGTGGACGTGGTGAGTGAGGGGACCGTGGAGGGGGAGATTCTGGGGAAAGAGGACCCTCCACTGGGCCTAGCATCAGGCACTGAGCCCCCACTCCCCCCGGCCCCGGGACGCACACACCCGCACACCCTCCAAGGCGGCGGAGGGGGAGGGCTGCGTGGGCAGCGGGGCCCCCGAGTGCCAATCCTGCTTCGGCCAGTGGCTCCTGTTGGCAGGTCACGACCTCTCCGGGCGTGGCCTCCTCCTCCACAAAACAAAGCCCTGCTCCTCTGATACCGGTGGCCCCACAGAGCCCCGGGGAGCCCCGGGCTTTCCTGGAGCAGATGGGGGACCCCAGATTGCTCGGGGCCCGGGGAACGGCCGGGGAGCAGGGGTGCATGCAGCACTCTGGGCCTGGCCCATCCCCCAGGCTGACGAGGAGAAGGAGAAGAAGAAGAAGAAGAAAAAGGGCGGCTCGGACGAGCCGGAGGAGGAGGAGCCGGACGAGAGCATGCTGGACTGGTGGTCCAAGTACTTCGCCTCCATTGACACCATGAAGGAGGTGAGGCCTCGGCCTGGGTTAGGGGTTAGGGGGGGATGGGGAAGGGTGGCTCCAACCCCCCATCAGGCCCTCCTGCCCAGCTCCTCTCCGGCTCCCGCCAGAGCTGGCTCCGCTGCCCCATTCGCGGGAGCTGAGAACAGCC
The DNA here is from genome assembly GCA_963924515.1 of Vespertilio murinus. NCBI lineage: Eukaryota > Metazoa > Chordata > Mammalia > Chiroptera > Vespertilionidae > Vespertilio > Vespertilio murinus. The sequence goes on along the minus strand of OZ004713.1, from coordinate 54,441,429 downwards.
TTGAAGTCCTCGCTCAGGACTCGCCTCCCCTGGCTTGCTCTTCTCTCATCCTCATCCGTTGATGTCACCAACGGCCCCGGGATGTATGTGGGTCAGACACCAGCTGATCTACGGGAGCCAAAAGCTCAGACATGGGCCACGCCTGCCCTGAGGAGCCCTCTGCTTGCCGGGCAAAATGGGCGTGTGAACAGACACAGGGCAGTGTGGGGGCAAAAGCCGGCCAGTGCCTGCAGCAGTCGGGGGAGGCTTCCTGGAGGAGGTGTGAGGGAGAGGAGAAACAACTTCTCGGCAGCACTTGCCCATCTTCACCCTGTTTGATACATTCTCCGTCACTGGGGCAGCGGCACGCTCTTTCTCCCCCCCCCCCCTTTGCTGTGTGCCCGTGGGCTCTGTCTGCTGAGCCAGGCGGCAAGTTCCAGAAAGCAGGCACCTGCCCCTCCTCTTCTCCCGCTGACGGGTCTCCGCTGCCTTCCTCGCTCAGGGCGCTCCTGGCGGGCTGGCTGACCCCGAGAGACATGTGCCCGCAGCCGTGTCTCCTCAGCTGCGCTGGTCCAGCCACACTCCCGCCCGGGCCCTTCTGTGGCCACATGCTGTGGGCGGTGCTCACGTCCCCTGGTCAGACACAGGCGGAGCGGCTGCCGTGAGCGAGATCCGTGTGACCGAGAAAAGGGTGGGCCTGGTGGTGCGGCAGCGTCAAGGAGCAAAGTCCGACCACCTGCTTCCTGGCACGTGTATCGTCAGAGAGGGCTTGCCATCATGCCCAAATGCCAGTTTACAGGAAGCGGTAAAGGCGTGAAGAGGAGTCAGACTCCTTTCCTTGTAAGGGCCCGACCCAGAAATAGCACATGTCGGCCAGAATCTGGTCCCATTAGCCACGCAGCTACAAGGGAAGCTAAGTTGGCTGTGTGGTGAGAAAACCTCATCAGAAACAGGAAAGCAGGCCTAGCCGGTTTGGCTCAGTGGATAGAGCATCTGCCTGCGGACTGAAGGGTCCCAGGTTCAATTCTGGTCAAGGGCACATGCCTGGCTCAATCCCCAGTAGGGGGCGTGCAGGAGGCAGCCGGTCAATGGTTCTCTCTCATTATTGACGTGTCTATTTCTCTCTCCCTCACCCTTCCTCTCTGAAATAAAAGTATATATATTTAAAAAGAACAGGAAAGCAATTAATTGGGGGGCACAGCAGGATCTCCTCCCACCATCCCCTCCGGGATCCGGGGTGGCCAGGCTGGCGCTCCAGGGGCTGCGTGTGGCCTCCCTGTCTGAATGCACAGGCGGCCACCACGTGACGGCGGGGTTTTGGTTGAAACCTGGTGATGGAGTCTCCAGTAGGTGGAGGGTGGGGTGAACTGAGTGAGGGAAATAAAGCAGATTTTCTCACTCAATTATACTGTTCTACATTATACTAATATAACAGGCAACATTAAAGGACTCTATATCTTTAACGATGCACAACTTAAAGAATCATAAACCCCTACGTACAGCTGGTCATAGTGTCCACATCATTAATTTTTTGAATCCACCGTAAGCAGAGCACTCGATGGGTTTGTGGCCCGGTAGGAAGGAGTTTCTGTCTCTAGTGCACTTAAGACTGGTCTGAGACCTCAGTGGGGGGTTAGGAAGGGGGGTCCGTAGACCCTCCCCCAGAAGCCTACCTTCCCCCTCCTCACCTCATCTTTTGGCAGCAACTTCGACAGCAAGATACCTCGGGAATGGACTTGGAGGAGAAAGAGGAGATTGACAACATTGACGGTGAGCCCTGGAACCCTAGATGTCTGCCACTCCTTCCTCCTTGCCCCTCTTCACCCACCCCCACCCCCGACCTCAGATGGATGGCTCCCCAGCTCGCTGCACCAGCTGCTGCATTCTCTCCCGCCCATGAGCCCACAGCCGCAGCAGCCAAGGGCAGATGCCATCAGGTATCCCTGGGCATGAGCGGGCACGCTCGGGCTGCCCAGAGTGGCTCTAGGTCAGCAGCCACAGTGCTGGGCAGACTCTGAGAGCCACCGGACATAAGAGCGGGAAGGGACCTCACAGCTCCTCCTTCCCAGCACCTTCCCGACCTTTCCCATGGAACAGTGTCAACGGGCATTCCGGAGGGGAAAGAGAGTGCTGCGGTTCGATGTGGTGGGGTCGAACCCTGGGTTCAAAATAAGACCACTGGAGGCTGATGATTGATTAAAAAAAAAAACAAAAACAGGCAGGGATTTATGGGGGAAAAAACTGGCCAGGATGGCCGCAAGAGCACCACACACAGGTGGCCACACTCACGACCGCACCCGCTCCAGGTGTAGGCAGTCCTTTTAAAGGTCTAAACCACAAGAATTTTCCTTTGTTCTAAATTCTAAAGGCCCGCAGGGTCGCTCCCAGCCACATCCCGCTGGACTTTGGAATGTGGCCCTATCTTGCGAAAGCAGGTAGTACAGAAGCAGAGCTGAGCGGTTAATCCCTAAAGGTTATCTGCAGCTCCTGAAGCTACTGAGTCCATGGGAATCAGTCTCCTGTGGTCCTAGTCCACAGGCACAGGAAAATTGCCTTAGCCTCCAGGTCTCAGCCTGGAAGCTGAGGCAATGACCCTATGTTTAAGCAAGTAAGCGAGTGCCGAAGCCAGAATAGCAGGGTTAAAATTCAAACAGCAGTTTTTTACCTAAGTAGGGTTGCTACCATACTTCATTCTATGCGAAAAAAAAAAAAAATAAGTATTTTGGTGCAGGACTTCTGGGCGCCTTTAACATACACATAGTATCATAGACCTCTAAAAGGAAGAGATAACATGAAACATTTCCCCAACACACTGGACCATGCTACTATTTTTTCAAACGCCTTACAAGCACACCTACCCCCGACGTTCCACGGAACGCGCTTTGGGAAATGCCCGTGTGGAACAACCCTCAGACAAGCACCCCGCGTTCCGGAGAGGAAAGGGAGCGCCCTCCATGCCCTGCTGTGCCAAAGGGCACGACACAGTCTGTGCACGCTGCCTGCGGGACCTCCCTGGGCACCCGCACCCACACCCGGGTGAGGCGGGCATGCCAGGGAGTGCTGTCTGCATCGCACAGACGAGCGCACGGAGCCCGGCCGAGGGGGATCACTAAGGAAATGGGTGGCGAGCTGGATGGCCGCCCGGGCCTCCCTGCTCCATCGTCCCCGCCCCGAACTGACCGACCAGGCCTCCTTCTCTGTTCCTGGCCAGGCCTGAAGGGGCCGATGAAGGGCAAGGAGAAGGTGAAGGCGGCGAAGGAGGAGAAGAAGAAGAGAGCCCAGGGCCCCGGGCCCGGCCAGGGGACGGAGGCCCCTGAGAAGAAGAAATCCAAGATCGACGAGCTCAAGGTGAGGGCCTGAGGCAGCCCCTGCCAGGGACGCGGGGTCATGCCGGAGGGCGGGAGGTGGCCGGTGGGTGGACAGGCCACGTCCCCCTGACGGCTCCGCCTGGCTCAGGTGTACCCCAAGGAGCTGGAGGCAGAGTTCGACCACTTCGAGGACTGGCTGCACACCTTCAACCTGCTTCGAGGCAAGACGGGCGACGACGAGGACGGCTCCACCGAGGAGGAGCGCATCGTGGGCCGGTTCAAGGTCAGGCGAGGAGCCCCGGGCCCTGAGCCCCGAGCCCCCTGCCCCCCCTGCCACCCCTGCCACCCCTGCCACCCCACCAGCCTGGGCGCAAGGCTGCCAGTCACGGGGAACTGTCAGCTGTGCTGGTTGGCAAAATATGGACAGACTTCCCTGCTCATTGATAAACAGCACCTGCCCCGAGGGCCTCTCCCCAAGCTGCTCACTTTACCCCGCTTCCTGCCACTGCCCTGGCCACTTCCTCCAGAACCCCCGGACCTCCCTCCCATGGTCCGGCACCCAGAGAGTTCGGGCCCCGCCCCCACGGGGTGCCAAGGGTTGGCTGTTTGGGATGCCACCCCCTCCTGTGCGCACAGGAACCTGCGCCCTGACCCACGCCTGCCTTGCCCAGGGCTCCCTCTGCATGTACAAAGTGCCGCTCCCCGAGGACGTGGCCCGGGAAGCTGGCTTCGACCCCACCTACGGCATGTTCCAGGGCATCCCCAGCAACGACCCCATCAACGTGCTGGTCCGAGTCTACGTGGTCCGGGTGAGCCGCCCCTCCCGCCCCCGCCCCCCAGCCTTCCTGCCCAGGGGGTAGAGGCAGTTGCCAACTGACAGCCCCTCCCTGGGAGGAACCTGGAGGTCACGTGGTCTAGTTCCCTTCTTTAATTATTATTTTATTTTTTGTTAATCCTCACCCGAGGATATTTTCCCATTGCTTTTTAGAGAGAGTGGAAGGGAGGGGGAGGAACAGAGAGAAACATGGAGGTGAGAGAAGGCACATCGCCTGGTTGCCTCCCACCTGCAGGGGCCCGGACTGAGCCTGCCACTGAGGTACGTGCCCTTGGCTGGAATCGAACCCTGGACCCTCCAGTCTGCAGGCCGATGATGCTCTGTCCACTGAACCAAGCCAGCGAGGGCTGGTTCCCCTCTTTTACAGACGAGGAGGCTGGGGCCGGGAGGGCACACCGCAAGTCTCCTGCCTCCGGTCCAGGGGTCCTGCCCCTCGCCATCGGGAGCTCTCGGGGAGCAGGGCGGGGGCACGGGGAGATGAGGAGGGTGTGGGGAGCCTGCTCAGGAGCTCGCCTTCCCATCCCAGGCCACAGACCTGCACCCGGCAGACATCAACGGCAAAGCTGACCCCTACATCGCCATCCGCCTGGGCAAGACCGACATCCGGGACAAGGAGAACTACATCTCCAAGCAGCTCAACCCTGTCTTTGGGAAGTAAGGCCTCCCGGGGGCCCTACTCCCACCCGACCCCCCTCTCCAGCCCAGACCCCTCCCAACCGACGTCACCCTCAACGCTTCTCCCAACCTCCGCCCCGCCAGGTCCTTCGACATCGAGGCGTCCTTCCCCATGGAGTCCATGCTGACGGTGTCCGTGTACGACTGGGACCTGGTCGGCACCGACGACCTCATTGGGGAAACCAAGATCGACCTGGAGAACCGCTTCTACAGCAAGCACCGCGCCACCTGCGGCATCGCCCAGACCTACTCCATGTAGGTGGGCGGGCGGGCCCACCTGCTCTACCCTCACTCTAAACACAAGCTTCAGAGCAGGTGGTTTGGGGAAGCCGGACAGAGGACAGGTTCTGCCCCAGGCCAGGCCTGACCCCCTGCAGGCTCTGGGCACAGCCCTCCAGCACGGAGTCTACGACAAGGAGAGAGCCGCCAGGGACTTCCGGGCAAGGCGGGGGGAGAGAGGCGGCGCTGTGTTCTTTGCTGGGGACCTGGCTGGTGTCTGCCAGTGACAGGCTGTGTGACCCTGGTTACATCCCTTAGCCCAGCCGTGGGCAAACTACGGCCCGCGGGCCCGATCCAGCCCGTTCGGCTGTTCTATCCGGCCCATGGAGCCGAAAGAACGGAGGGTTCCCTTGCTCTCCCCTCCGCTCCTTCACCAGCAGCCCAAGATGAGAGTGCCAGCATGGTCAGGTTGCTTTTGTGCCGGCCCTCCGGTCCAGTTTAAGAACCCGCTGTGGCCCTCGAGTCAAAAAGTTTGCCCACCCCTGCCTTAGCCTCTCTGGTTATCACTGTCCTCACGGGAGTCTCTGAGGGTTCGGAGAAGCTGGCCCCCTGGAGAGAGACTGGACACTGGGCACTGGGCACTGGGCACCTGGGGCCAGAGCCCAGCGCAGGAGGGATCCTCCCCCAGCAGCCCCAGCATCTCAGCTGGGCCTGGACCCCAGGGCGGGACCCACGAGGGCAGCAGACAACTCTCGAGAACTGGCCAGAACCGGCTGCCACCTGAGCCCCGCCGAGCCTGTGTGTCCTCCCGCAGACACGGCTACAACATCTGGCGGGACCCCATGAAGCCCAGCCAGATCCTGACCCGCCTGTGCAAGGAGGGCAAGGTGGACGGCCCCCACTTCGGGCCCCCCGGGAGGGTGAAGGTGTCCAACCGCGTCTTCACCGGGCCCTCGGAGATGGAGGACGAGAACGGTAATGGGTGCTGGGTGCAGCCGCAGGGCGGGCGGGGGCCAAGGAGGGACCCACACTTCCCTCGATGGAACCTGGAGGCCTAGCCTGGGGTCTCCTCTGCCCCGAGTCCCACTCCTGTCTGCCCACCTCTGCCCAGTCTCCCCACGTGACACCCCGCTTGCCTGCTGCCTGCCTTCTCTCTCCTTCTCAGCATCCTGGGCTAGGGAGGGTCCTGGGCTGAGCCCCAAAGCAGTGACTTGTCCAAGGTCACGTGGCTCCAAGCCCATGGGGCCCTTCCCAGAGGATCAGGCAGAGTACGCGGGGACCTCGTGCTGACCGCCTTCAGGGTTCTTGCCCTCCCTGATGTCACATCCCCCAGGCAGAGAAAACCAAGGGCACAGAGCTCTCTCTGGGCCCCATGGGACAGCTGGGAGCTCGGGCAAGCTGCTTCTCCCTCTGTGCCTCAGTCTCCCCAACAGTACCACGGAGATGTGTGGACCAGGGCTGGTTCGGGCCCCTTTGTGCCTGAGCCCCTGGCCCAGCACAGATCCTGCTCTGCTGAGCCCGCGTGTGCAGCCGCCCTGCTGGCGTCCACAGGTCACAGGGGGCCCACGGATGAGCACGTGGCGCTGTGCGCCCTGCGGCACTGGGAGGACATCCCCCGCGTGGGCTGCCGTCTGGTGCCGGAGCACGTGGAGACGCGGCCGCTGCTCAACCCTGACAAGCCGGGAATCGAGCAGGTGACGCCCCCGACGTTCTCTGGTGTTTGGGATTGGGGAACCCCAACCCGGGCCCCTAATGCTATTGGCTGCATTCCCAAAGCCTGTGGCAGCTCCCACCGTGGGTGGCCCTTCTCGGTAACTCCGGCGGAACCTCCTTGCCTTGAGTGAGCGCCACATCAGCTCTGGTGGATGGATACCTGGGTGTCTCCCTCAGAAGCTGTGATTGGCTATTGATGACGTCAGAGGAGTTCCTGGCATCCAAGGGTGGAGACTGATGAGATGGGTGCTGACAGAACAGATTGGGGGGTAGAGGGGAGCGGAGAGCAGAGGAGTCGTCTCGGGGAGACCTGGCACGCCCCTCTTCCTCAGGGCCGCCTGGAGCTGTGGGTGGACATGTTCCCCATGGACATGCCGGCCCCCGGGACGCCGCTGGACATCTCCCCCCGGAAGCCCAAGAAGTGAGCTGCTGGGGCCCACCCTTCCCTGTCTCTGGCCCTCCCCACGCCCTCCACAGCCCAGATCATCGGGGCGGGTGGCATTCCCCATGTGGCCTCGTGGGGAACACACCAACCCACCCAGAGGGTGGTGAGGCCTGCCCTTGGCCGTGAGTACACGTTAGTACCCACTCGTGGATGCTCACCCAAGTGTGGGCTCCCACACACACAACACAAGCCACAGACAGTTGCACACAAGCCACGGACCCCTGAGAGCCTGCTCTGCTCTTGGCAGTCCCACACCAGGCTGTCAGTAAGCTCTGCCCGGTTTTAGTTAAAACATTGGCCAAGGAGAGGAGCAGGCGTGAGTGCCCGGAGGAAGCAGGAGGAGGGTCTCGTGAAAGAGCACTGGGCCGGGAGCCAAGTCTGCTGCCGCTCCCGGCTGATCCTGGCCACGTCCCTTTGCCTCCCTGGTCCTCATTGTTCTCGTCTGGACAGTGGCAGGATCTAGTCCCTGGCAGCTGTGATGCCCTCAGGGCCTGGAACTGGGGCCAGCTTCATGGGCGGATGGAGCCGCACATCGGCTCATGCTCAGAGACGTCCCCCAACCCCGATCATCTTGAGATTCTTGATGATTTTTGAACAAGGAGCCTCATATTTCCATTTTGCTCTGGGCGGGCAAATTATGCAGACAATTCGGCTTGAAACAGCCTCCCCCTCCGCCACCATGAGTGGTGTGCTGTTCCAGAACCTACCACTAGGGGACACCCCACCCTATGGTGTCAAGGGGACTTGCAGTCCAGGGCATAACTCAAGAACCACGTCCCAATCAATTGTTAGCGGGTGACTCAACCTCACTCCTAAAAGTTGAAATGTAACTACCTCGTTTATCATGACAATTACACTGCAGAGGGAGAATTCTCTCTGGGGGCAAGGACATAAAGAGACAGTTCCAGGGCATCCACTGCTGGCTGCTGGGCTTAAGTGTACATTTCTGTGAGAACTGGAATGAAGCTCCGGCCCTGGAGACAAGGAACTTGCTCCAGACTCTGGGCCTCTCCTCAGCTGTCCCCGCAGTTGAGCCCTGAGCCCCCTCCCTGCCCAGGAGTGTGCTGGGGCCCCCGTGGTCCAGCCAGACTGGCTTCCCCCGGGGCTCTCCTCACAGCCTCTGCACTGACTGGCTGGCCCTCTCACACCCGGGGGTCCACCTCTCTCCTTCCCCCGACTCTCTCAGCTCCGACTGTCCAGGCCCCGTGCTCAGCCCACGTCCCCGGGACTTCTGTCAGCTCAGCTCCAGACCCCTGCCCATCCCAGCCCTGAGATCCTGGGGTAACCACCCCTACCCCCAATCCCAACACACACACACACACACACCCCGACGGCTAATCCCCTCTCCCCGCCCAGGTACGAGCTGCGGGTCATCGTGTGGAACACGGATGAGGTGGTCCTGGAGGACGATGACTTCTTCACTGGGGAGAAGTCCAGCGACATTTTTGTGCGGGGGTGGGTGAAGGCCCCTGGCCAGAGGGAGCCCCCTTCCTGGGGTGGGGGAGCCAGGACAGGGGGTGGGAGGGGCTGAGTGGAGGGAGTGATGCTGGACCCCAGGAGTGAGGGGGAGTGAGGGGCAGGCGGGGCGGCTGCAGGACAGAGCAGGTGGCTCCTGCAGGTGGCTGAAGGGCCAGCAGGAGGACAAGCAGGACACAGACGTCCACTACCACTCGCTGACGGGCGAGGGCAACTTCAACTGGCGCTACCTCTTCCCCTTCGACTACCTGGCGGCCGAGGAAAAGATCGTCATCTCCAAGAAGGAGTCCATGTTCTCCTGGGACGAGACCGAATACAAGATCCCGGCCCGGCTCACCCTGCAGATCTGGGACGCTGACCACTTCTCCGCCGACGACTTCCTGGGTGCAGGGCCAGGCGGGGCCGAGGGACCGGGACCCCAGACAGAGAGGGCGGGGGAGGGAGAGGGGAGCAGGGAGACCCCACCCACCCTGGCGGGGGGGGGTGTCCTTCCCATCAGTCTGTCCGTCAGAGCTGACGCTGAGGTCGCCACAGGGGCCATCGAGCTGGACCTGAACCGGTTCCCCCGGGGCGCCAAGACGGCCAAGCAGTGCACCATGGAGATGGCCACGGGGGAGGTGGACGTGCCCCTGGTCTCCATCTTCAAGCAGAAGCGTGTCAAAGGCTGGTGGCCCCTCCTGGCCCGCAATGACGACGACGAGTTTGAGCTCACGGTGGGCACCACGCCCGCTCGGCGGCGGCGGCGGGCAGGGCTGAGCCGGTGCCGAGGGCCCGGCGCCTGGCCCAGGCCCTGGGACAGCTCCCCTCCTCTCTGCAGGGCAAAGTGGAGGCCGAGCTGCATCTCCTGACGGCGGAGGAGGCGGAGAAGAACCCAGTGGGCCTCGCCCGCAACGAGCCTGACCCTCTAGAGAAACCCAAGTGAGTGCCCGCACGCCTGCCCGCCCGGAGCCCGGGCCACGCTGGCCCCCGGGGGCACTGAACCCGGAAGGAAGGCCAGAACCCGTGGGTCTCCTTGCCCCCAACTCTGCAGGCCCCTCTCCCCTTTCCTCCCTTCCTGGGAGCTCCTCGGCCCCCTCGGGGCCGGGCCCCTGCCTCTCCGAGCCTTCACCCTGTGCGTCCTCTCTCGGTGCTCCCTCCGCTCCTCCTGGTGCTCCAGCCGGCCCGACGCGAGCTTCGCCTGGTTCTTGAACCCCCTCAAGTCTGCCCGCTCCTTCCTGTGGCACACGTACCGCTGGCTGCTGCTCCTCCTCGCCCTCTTCCTCTGCTCGGTGCCCGGCTACCTGGCCAAGAAGGCCCTGGGGGCCTGAGCGATGCCGGCACCCTCTGGGTCTGGTTCTCCTCCCCCCGCCCCTGGACCTGGGCTCGGGAGCCTGGCAGCATGGGGAGCACTCACAGCACTCACAGGGAACACACACGTGTGAACACACACACAGCACTCGCAGGGAACACACACGTGAACACACACACAGCACTCACAGGGAACACACACATGTGAGCACACACATGTGAACACACACACAGCACTCACAGGGAACACACACGTGTGAACACACACACAGCACTGACAGGGAACACACACATGTGAACACACAGCACTCACAGGGAACACACACAGCACTCGCAGGGAACACACACATGTGAACACACATGTGAACACACACAGCACTCACAGGGAACACACACATGTGAACACACACAGCACTCACAGGGAACACACACACGTGAACACACACAGCACTCACAGGGAACACACACAGGTGAACACACACACAGCACTCGCAGGGAACACTCACATGTGAGCACACACACAGCACTCGCAGGGAACACACACATGTGAACATACACACAGCACTCACAGGGAATACACACATGTGAACATACACACAGCACTCACAGGGAACGCACACATGTGAACACACACACAGCACTCACAGGGAACACACAGTTATACACACACAGCACACACATATGCACACACACACAGGAACTTTCAAACGCTTTCCCGGGCTCTCAGAACTGGAAATAACCGTTTCACCTGTTTACACATCGGGCCTCAGAGGTGAGACAATGCACCTGACATCCCCTAGCAAATCAGGGTGGCGCCAGGACTCAGCCCAGGTTTCCAAGTTGCCAACCCAGCATTCCTCAAACCTCAGCGCCTCCTCTCCCAGCGACATTCCTGTCAGACTAACCCTACTGCATTGGCAGAAAGAGGCAGAAAGATATGGACAGAGAAAGGGGAAGGATTGGGCTAGCCCAGCCGTGGGCAAACTACGGCCCGCGGGCCGGATCCGGCCCGTTCGGCTGTTCTATCCGGCCCGCGGAGCCGAAAGAGCGGAGGGTTCTCTTGCTCTCCCCTCCGCTCCTTCACCAGCAGCCCAAGATGAGAGTGCCAGCACGGTCAGGTTGCTTTTGTTCCGGCCCTCCGGTCCAGTTTAAGAACCCATTGTGGCCCTTGAGTAAAACAGTTTGCCCACCCCTGGCCGCTAGCCCTAGCCGGCAACTCCTGAGTAGTTCCTGCATCCCCAGCTGCCCACCCCCAGCAGCGGTCGCGCTGCAGGACGATAAGTAGCTCCATCCAAGGCCAGCATCTTAGTAGCCACGCCGGGCACCGCCGCTGCCTCACTTCCCCTTCCCCGACCCTGGCGTAGGGGCCACAGCTGACCCGTCGTGCAAGTGAGGAAGCTGAGGCTCAGAGAGGCGCTAACTTGCCATCCCAGCTGGGACTGCAAACAGGTGCCCTGCGCCCGCCCCCCTCCCTCCCCAGCTGAGCAGAGCCAGGAGTGCTGTCTGCGTCCTCCAGACACCGCAGGCAGGCAGTTTGAAAAGCACATTCAACACTTTCATTTCATACTCTGACATGTCGCCAAGCCTCCTGCTTCGTAGCACAAACAGCAGACTGTAAAGCTTAGTGAGCGCTTCTTGGCCAGGAGGCCACTTGGAAGGTAGAGCAGCCACCACCCCCGCGAGTGGGCAGGTCGGTGAGGGTGGCAGGCGCCCCACTGGGGCTCCTCGGACCCCGGACGGAAGCTTATGATTCTCAGGAAGGGGGAGGGGTGGAGAAACACCGGTCTCACTGAGGGAGGACATGGGGACCTGCTGAGTAGAGGAGCTCCCCAAGACCAGGGCTGCCCCTCTGGGTGGCCAGCGGCCACGGCTGCTGGTGTCCGGGAGGCTCGGGCTGCCCAGAGGCCAGAAATGCCAGCTCTAGGCTTGGGGGGGGGGCGGGGACGCCGGAGGGTCCTGCCAACGGTTAGTGAGCATCAAACCCGGTGCTAGGCCACGGCTCCGGCCCAGCCTCCAGCGCTCGCGCCTTCCGGGGCCACGGCAGGGTCTCCTGGGGTCCAGAAGGGCGGAGGGGATGGGTCCCTGGGAGAGGGCCTGCCTGACCGCCGCCCCCTCCTGTCCCTCCCCCTCCAGCCGGCCCGACACGGCCTTCGTCTGGTTCCTCAACCCCCTCAAGTCCATCAAGTACCTCATCTGCACGCGCTACAAGTGGCTCATCATCAAGATCGTGCTGGCGCTGCTGGCGCTGCTCATGCTGGGCCTCTTCCTCTACAGCCTGCCCGGCTACATGGTCAAGAAGCTCCTGGGCGCGTGAGGTCCCCCGCGGCCTCCCCGGGGTGCCCCTCCCGGGCCTGGGCGCCTGCCCCTCCCCGGGCCTGGGCGCCTGCACCTCCCGGGCCGGCCTTTCCGGACTCCCTGGGGAGCCTCCGGAGCCCTGGCCTCCCTCCGGGCTCCAGGTCCGGGAACCCCACTGCACATCCTCCCTCCCCAAGCCTGCCGCTCGCGGGGTCCTGCCCCTCTGGCCCCTGCCTGTGGGTGGGGGGTCTGCCCACCTTGCTGAGGCAGCCCCCCTTCTTCAGGCCCTGGTTCCAGAGGAAGCCACCCCAAAGCCTCCCCCAGGCCTTCCAGTCCAGGACTAAAGCTTTCATGAAATGGACCGAGAACCATGCCATGGGCCAGTGCCCAGGGCTGTCTAAACACATGAGCAAAAAGCATCCACCCGCCCCCCTCCCACACTCCCCCCCCCCCCAATAGCCTGTGAGGGCAGTGGCACCACCAGTCTCTATCCTACACAAGCAGGCAGACCCTTCCTACTAACCCTGGGGGTGGCTGCTTCGCTCCGAGTGGCCCCTCCCCTACACGTGCCCCCTCCCCCACGTGACCACTCCCCTCCAGGTGGCTCCTCCCCTCCACGTGCTTTCCTCCACATGGCCCCTCCCCTCCACGTGACTCCTCCCCTCCATGTGACCCCTCCCCTCCATGTGGCCCCTCCTCTCCACATGGCCCCTCCTCTCCACGTGCTTTCCCCTCCACGTGGCTCCTCCCCTCCGTGTGGCTCCTCCCCCACGTGACTCCTCCCCTCCACGTGCTTTCTTCCACATGGCCCCTCCCCTCCACGTGACCCCTCCCCTACACGTGCCCCCTCCCCACGTGGCTCCTCCCCCACGTGACCACTCCCCTCCAGGTGGCTCTTCCCCTCCACGTGCTTTCCTCCACATGGCCCCTCCCCTCCACGTGACTCCTCCCCTCCATGTGACCCCTCCACGTGGCCCCTCCTCTCTACGTGCTTTCCCCTCCACAGTGGTTTTCTCCCACGTGGCTCTCCTCCAGGTGGCTCCCCTTCCACATCGTTCTCCACGTGCTCCTCCTCCTGCCGGGGCAGCTGTTTTCTCCCTCCCTTTATCCAGCTGTGAGGTTTTATCCACGCCCAGGGCGTCCTCTGCCAGGCGAGTGCCCTCCCGCCCTGCCCAGCGGGCCTCCAGGCCCTGCAGCGAGCGCCTCCGTACTCGAGGTGCTGCCCCGCCTGCGTGAGCTGGGTCTCACCCGGCTGTCTTTCCTGAGTGGTGATTTTTCTCTTAATAAAAGAAATCAAACCTGGAGCTGACGAGCCTGGTCAAGTGGGGGGACGGGGGTGGGGCGCAGGGTCGGTGGGCACTCTGAGGTTGGCAAACTCAGTACCAGCCGGTCCCTCTGCTTTTCCTTTGGGTGGCCTCGTGGCCCAGGGTTCAAGGCAGGCCTAAGGCTCAAGGCCACTGGCCCAGGCTGCCCACGGAAGGAGCCTCACACCACAGCCCGGGGGGCGCCCGGGGCCCCCAACAGCTCAGCCAAAGGGGCCTGCAGGCCCAAGGACAGAGTGAAAGCGGGGGACCCTACAAGCTGCCCAACAGCTCCGGCTCCCAGGGACAGACGCCAACTGTCCCCCAAACAACAAAGGAGCCCGTGCCACCGGCCGGGGCTGCATCTCCCAGCCACACTCTGAGGCCGGGCACAGTCCCCTCAGGACACAGAGGTGAGGGAGGGGTCCATCTCACTGGCACTGGCCCCTTTAAGAAGACCAGCCACAACGCTGTAAAGACTTTAATCGTGACTAGAGGACACGGGTCGCTCCCGCCGCCTGGAACGGCCGCTCCGGGAAAGGCGGGGGCGCCGGCACCCACCCGCACAGGTGCCCGCGCTGACGGCCCGTCAGATCTTGCCGGATTTCGTGGCGATCCACACCACCTGCGTCGGAGGAACTTGCAGTTCCGAGTTTATCTGGAAGAGAGGGCGTGGGGGTCACCCCGTTTTCCTCTGCACGGCCTCTGGGGGCCTCCCACAGGCCTCTGAATCTCTGCAGGCCCCCCTCCCCGAATGCTCCCGATGATGTCCGGGGAAGCCCCCCCCTGGCTGCCTTCCTTCGGGAGCCAAGTTCCGGGTCTTCTTGCTGGGCTTCTGCTCCGGCTACTCACCTCGGGGGGGACGTTCTTAACCTTCCACGCTGGTCCAGCCCCTTAAATCCCCTCCCCTCCCCACCTGCCACCCGGTCCCCAATCTAGCCCTGCGCCGCCCCCCCCCCCATCCCCTTACACACAATAGCATCAACGGAAGGGGGGACCACATGGTCCCCTAATGTCTTAATCCTCTCACCCCCACCGCTGAGGGCTCCGGGGAACTATGCTCGGCCCCGTGTCAGACCCGGGGCCCATGACCTCAGCACCGTGCGAGGGACACCCCGCCACCAACCAGAGCAGCAGCGAACGGTGTCAGAGCCAAGGGGAGCAGAGACAGTGAGGTCCCCTCTCGTCAGGCCTTGTTGGCCGACCCTGGCGGGAGTGGGCACACGCGGGGGCCAGGGGGCATCTGCCCCGGGTGGAGCCTCCTCCGCCCGTGGCACGACCCGGGCTGCAGAGCGGGGTCAGCCCCTGCTCTGGGAGGTCACCAGTCTCCCTTTCCGGGAAAGGGGGAGAAGCGTTCAGCCCCCTCTTCCCGCAGACGGTGGTGAGGACCCGAGGGGGAGCCCCGCCTGGAAGGGCTCAGGGAGCTGACACCTCAGGGCCCTGCGCTGCTCCTGAGAGGGTCCGAGGAGCGGCTGGCGCCCAAACCAGGGTGTCAAGGCCCCTGACAACCAGCGTCTCAAAGCTTGCCTTGCCTTGCCTCAGTGCCCGAGGGGCGCCTCACACCCCAATATCAGCCCCAGGGCACACTCCCTGCCCCATCCCCACCCCCATTCCCCCCTGCTGCCCCCCAGGGCCCCGCCCACCTTGGAGTCCATGTACTTCTGCAGCAGCGCCTGCAGCTCCGAGTTCTGCTGCTCCACCAAGTCGCACTCCAGCAGCAGCTCCCCCCTCTGCATCAGGACCAGGCTTTGGGCAGAGCAATCCGTGAGACCCCCAGGGCCCTCCTCCATCCTCCGCCAAGGATCCCTGTCTCTGCTCAGCTGGAGGTGGGAGAGGACCCCAGAGGCCACACCCACCAGAGCAGCCAGGGACAGAGCAGGGGGAGCAGGGCCAGAGAGCCAGTCACCCGAGCTGCCCCCCCTCAACCCCCAGCCCCCAACAGGAGTTGCCCAAGGCAGCTCCTCTGCAGGAGTTCCTGGACAGGGAGGCGGCACTGCGGCCGCTCCACGCGGGGTCCTTCCCCACCACCACCTGCCGGCTCCCTCCTCCTGGGCCGGGCCGCACACACTCACTCACTGGTATTTCTCTGGGCCGGGCCGCACACACACACTCACTGGTATTTCTCCAGGGCTGTGTACAGACCGTCCCAGAGGTTCTGCTTGGAGCGAGGGATGACGGTGGCCAGGGCCTCCCAGTAGTCGGAGTCCTTGGAGTTGTCGCGCACGGCCCTCACCTTCACCGGCGCCCGGAAGTCCCTGAGGGTGAAGGGTGCTGGCGCCACCCAGTCCAGCCGGCACCACCCGGGCCCCCGGGCCCTCACTCCGGTCACGGTGCCTGTCCCCCCACAGACCCACTGCCTTTCCACCCTCACCTTCCCAGTCAGCGATACACGCAAACCAGCGGACCCCCGGTGGCCTGTGAGGTCCAAAAGGTTGGCAACTGCTGGCTCAAGCTAATCGGGTTATGGGAGACGCGGGCAGGACGCAAGCTTGTCATCACCGTCCCTGATTCCTGGTGGGAGCACCGCTGGAGTTTGTCCACCCTCTTTCTCTCCATCAGTTCACCTCGCTGGCTGTAAGCTCATGTCTAAGCCTGTTTCTCTCACTCACGCATCCAAAACAGCTCTCGAACCCTGTCCTCGCCTCTCCATCGGCTCTAGGATAGCCTTGGTCCGGGACAGCACCTCCCAGCGGCCCGGCACGTTCCTGGTAGCCCACATCACCCCCTCTCTGTTGCCAAAATGGTCTCTCCAAAATGCAAGTCCCTTCCTGGCTCCCTACTGCTTAGGGTTTGTTTCTAGCTCTGTCCCCACTAACGGGCGGAGACCAAGATCTTGGGCGCACAGTAGGCATGCTTTCCGAGATCCGACCTGGCTCTCCCACCCACCAGCCGCCTCGCCGGGCCCCGCCCCTCGAGCCATACCTCCCCGCCATGATTCCTGACTCCACAGTGGCCTTTCCCCGGGCTGTGACGTCCTGAAATGCCCTTTTCCTCCACCCTAACCAGCCAGGAAAACCCAGTCCCAGGGCCCGGCTCTCCTAACGCCCTCGCTGACAGGCCAACTGGAGTTGGCCACGGCCTCCTCCTCCTCCGAGCAAGGCGACGCCCTGCAGATGCGTTGACAAATCGTTCTGATCACAAGGCGTTACTCCCACGGGGCCCACACATAGCAGACAGACTCCCACGGATGAGTACACGAAGGAGTGGATGGTGAATGAAACCGCGTCAGCGCCCCAGCTCTTCCATCATAACCCCCGCCGGTTCCTCCAGCCCCCCCTCCCCCCGCCCCCCGTGGACGTCCCTTCCCTCACTCCCCCCACGGTCTCGCTCTGCAGCCTCCTCTCCGCTCCCTGGCACCTGCTCCGCCCCTCCTCCCACCCAGCTTCCCCCTGGGTCAGGCAAGGCCGCCACCCCGCAGCCCACCTGGGCTTCTTCAGGCCCTTGACGAAGGCCTCCAGGATCTTAAGGACGTCGTTGGGGTGGATGAGCTTGGGAGAAGTGGGGGCCTGCTCGGCTCCCGCAATGCTTCCTGCCTCTTCTTCCTTAAGACTTTTCTCCTCCTCTTCCCCCTCCTCCTCCTCATCCTCCTCTTCCTTCTCCTTCTCCTTCTCCTTCTCCTTCTGCTTCTCCTTCTCCTCCTCCTGTTCCTTCTTCTCCTCCTCCTCCTCCTCCTCCTCCTCCTCCTCCTCCTCCTCCTCCTCTTCTTCTCCCTTGTGGGCCAGAGGCTCTGCTGACTGCAGTGCCGGAGCCAGGCTGTCTCCCTCCTGCAGGGGGGACAGATTCTGGGGGGTGATCTGGAGCAAGGTGCCAGGGGAAACTATGGACTGGGGATATAGAAGCATGAGTTTATAAAGGTAGATGGGAAGAAGAAGAAAAAACGGAGACAATTTTATAGAAGTTACAGAGAAGATCAAAGCGATACATTTACACCAGAAAATCGGTAGGAGAAAGAGTGGGGGGGGGGGGCAGGCAGAGGCACACGGGGGCTGCAAAAGGATGATGAGGCTCTGTTTGTTTCTAAATCAGGGCGCACAGGGGCTCCTTTTACTGATATTCAGGAAGCTTGCACGATATATGCCTCCTTTTGAGTCATAAGACAAAACAAATTCTATTTTAATTTTTAAATTTCAAAACATTCAAAATTCTTCCAACTCCTGTTCTTGTTACAAGAAAGCCTCGTTATATCTTTTTATACCGTTTAAAGTTATTCGTATAGCCAAAACCGGTTTGGCTCAATGGATAGAGCGTTGGTCTGCGGACTGAAAGGTCCCAGGTTCGATTCCGGTCAAGGGCATGTACATTGGTTGCGGGCACATCCCCAATGCGGGGTGTGTAGGAGGCAGCTGGTCGATGTTTCTCTCTCATCGACGTTTCTAGCTTTCTATCCCTCTCCCTTCCTCTCTGTGAAAAACCAATAAAATATATTTAAAAAAAAAAAAAAAAAAAAATAAAGTTATTCGTATTGCCTCTTCTACGAGGTGTTACAATGTTCTGATCCCTTGTCCGCTCCATTGAGTAGTTGGTCTTTTTCTTATTGGTGTATGGTAATTCTTTATATATTAAGGCAATTTGCCCTTAACTGTCGTGAGTTGAAAGTATTTTTTTTCCCTCAGCTGTCATGAATATCTTAACTTTACTTATAGTGATTTTTACCCTACTCTCAAATTTTTTAAGGATTTTTTTAAGACACTCAAATATATCCTTTTTTTTTTTCCTTCCCTGCACCCCAGTTCTGTGCAACCCACTTCGGTGCCTGCAGCCCGTCGGCAGAGGCCAGCAATGGCTCGAGGCCACGGTGTGCCCTGGCATTGCGCACAGTCAGTCTTCTTCCTGTGGCTTCTGGCCTTTGTCCGCACAATCAGCCCTTTTTGGGCAGCAAGCATATCAGGGTCCTCACACGTTAGGGGCTAGCAATACTGAAAACACCTTTTAAATTCAAGTTTTCAATGTTTAAGTTAAACTCTTACATTTTTATCATGATGACTTTCTCAAAAGAGCCCGTTGCCATCCAGATGGGCATTCCAAATGGGCTCAGCGTCGACGCAGGCCAGTGCTGCGGACTGATCACTGGCCACGTGGTGGGCCTGGCTCTCTCTCCCCGGGAGGCCTGGCTCTGAGGGAGGGCCTCTCAGGCCAGCCATGCTTCCCTTTGCAAAGAGAAATGGCGGCACCAATATGGGCGACGCTGACTGAGCTCTCGGGCGGGGAAACCCTCGCTGCTGCTCTAGCACTATCACTCCGGGTAGCAGTGCCCGGGGGCTTCCAGGGAGATGTAAGATGCTCCCTTCACCACCCGCCCCTCGCCTCACCTGGCTGGAGAGATGCTGAGCTCGGTATTTGAGGAAGAAATTCACCAGCTTGTACAAGTCTTCCTCGCTCTCCACTCCAAGGGCCTGTGGGAAACAGAAAGATGCTCACACGCCACTTCCGGAGGCCACGGCTTCCCGAGAGCAAGAGGCTTGGCTGGCTCCCCTCCCGTCCCTGGCCCCTGCCGAGGCCGGAGGGGAGGCCAGTGCACGGGCAGCGCAGTGGGCGGGGGCGCGGCGTCAGGACGGAATCAGGCTCAGAGTCGGGGCCTGGTGGGCGCGGGGAAGCTAACGGGCCGGACCTGCATCTGCGCTCAGGCTGCGGGAGAGTCTGCAGCCCGAGCGCTGGGCCAGGCGAGCGAGGAGCAGGAGCCGCAGGGGAGAGGCCAGGGATGGGCGAGACCTACGTGTGGGGCCGGCTGGCTGCGTGGTGAGTAAGGAGAGGGACGAAAGGGACGTGAGCCAGGGAGGCAGGGGCGACCCGCGTGGACCGGGGCGGCGGCAGCGATGTGGGGGAGCAGGCGGCGGCCTCAGCATGCGCCCTCCCCCCGCGGCCACCCCGCCGGGGCCTCACGGAGAAGACGGCGTCCAGCCTCAGCAGGTAGCACTCGCTCTTCTCCAGCGGCTGCAGCAGGCTCAGCAGCTTGCTCTCGATGAGGAAGCCCTGGGGACGGGGACACAGAGATGGCGTCCGGGGCGAGCCCGGTCTGCAGCCGCCTCTGCGCCCGGCCGGCCGGGGAGGCCTCGGAGCAGAGGCCCCATGAGGGTCCGGGCCCAGGGACCACGCCAGTCCTCACCGTGGACTCAGTCCCCCCCCTCAGGAGGTGCTGGCTCACCACCCACAGGCCCTGGGTGAATCCCCAGGGTGCCCACAGCAGTCCTGACCTGACCCAGTCACAGATTCCCACCCCGCAATGCCACTTCACCCCATGCCAGTCCCACAGAGCTACAGAGCATGGCAGCAGAGAGGGGGCGCAGGCAAGGGGAGGAGGCAGCAGGCAGAGGGGGCAGCAGAGAGAGGGCAGCAGGCAGAGGTGGGGGGGCAGCAGGCAGAGGGGGGGAAGCAGGCAGAGGTGGGGAACAGGCACAGAGGCAGCAGGCAGAGGGAGGGGGCAGCAGAGAGAGGGCAGCAGGCAGGGGGGGGCAGCAGACAGAGAGGGGGCAGCAGAGAGAGGGCAGCAGGCAGGGGGGGGCAGCAGACAGAGAGGGGGCAGCAGAGGGGGGCAGCAGGCAGGGGGGCAGCAGGCAGAGAGGGGGCAGCAGAGGGGGGCAGCAGGCAGGGGGGGGCAGCAGGCAGAGAGGGGGGCCCCTGCCAGCCGCCTCCCTCAGCAGGAGCTGCCTCAGGGCCAGGAGCCAGCCTCGGGGCCAAAGAAAACGGTCCCCGCTGACCTCGCTCCATCCCTCCCATCACCTCAAACCTGAAATCACAGAAGCGCCCATCGGGTTTGGCAGCCACCCCATCGCTGGCCGGACCCGCTCAGGCCGCCCTTCCCTGAGCCGCGCCTCTGCTCCCAGGCAGGGAAGCCGCCGGCCCGGCACGGCCAGAGCCCGCCACGACCCACAGCTCCCGGAGTGCGGCGTGGCCGGCCTGGCCAGTTCCTGGAGGCGACGCTGGTGCCCTCCCCTTGCAGAACGAGCGAGCATCTTGTCTTAAGTAGCAGGAGCCTGGCCTACGCCTGCCTGACACGCTAAGGGGGAGCCACCTGCCAGCTGAGCCGCCTCCGAGCCAGCGGCCTGTCTGTGCCAGTCCCCCCTCCCCCCGCAATACTGCCCACGGCCATCCACGCTTGTCTGTGAGGGTCCCCCCTCCCCCGCAATACTGCCCACGGCCATCCACGCCTGTCTGTGAGGGTCCCCCTCCCCCAGCAATACTGCCCACGGCCATCCACGCTTGTCTGTGAGGGTCCCCCCTCCCCCGAAATACTGCCCACGGCCATCCACGCCTGTCTGTGAGGGTCCCCCCTCCCCCGCAATACTGCCCACGGCCATCCACGCCTGTCTGTGAGGGTCCCCCCCCTCCCCCTGCAATACTGCCCACGGCCATCCACGCTTGTCTGTGAGGGTCCCCCCTCCCCCGCAATACTGCCCACGGCCATCCACGCCTGTCTGTGAGGGTCCCCCCTCCCCCTGCAATACTGCCCACGGCCATCCACGCCTGCTCTAGCCACAGCTGACCCGGCCAGCTCATCATTAGAGCCCACAGAAAGCGATAGTAGGCCCCTCACCGTCTCGTCACACAGGAGCATCAGGATCTTTCTGGTCGTGCTCGCCGAAACCTGGCCGGGCAGGTCCAGGTAAGACTCCAGTTCCTGGTCAGTGTCTTCCGACCCCTCCTCTTCTGCAGACGGGCGTGGAGAGAAGAGCGAGAGGGGAGGGAAAAGGGGGTCGTCCCTCAGCCTGGCTGACGCTGAGAAACTCACACGTCTTCCCTTACGGTCAGTCACCTCCCAAGAAGCCCCTCTAAGGTGCTGGCACGTCTCTTCAGCTGAAGGAAGCCGATGATGTGGGGGAAACGGGTCGGAGTAAGAGAATATCCAGAGAATTCTGCCGTCTGTGGGCAGATTATATTGCCCACTTTCCAAATTCCATCTACCTGGAAGCATCTTACTCAAAACCCAGCCACGGCCGGGAAGGGGGCGCCCCAGACAGCGTGAGCCAGTTTGCTCGTATTCGGAGCTCCCCCCAGCGGGCTGCCGCCGGCTCCTCCTCCCCCGCAGGCGGGAAGCAGCCAGCCCGCGGGTGGGAAAGTGGCTGCCGCACAGAACGTCGCCAGCAAGAACCGGCAGCCAATGGCCATTTCCTCACTGACATTGAATGCTTTTAAGGGTTTTAGACTGTATGTTCTTCATCTGAAAATAGGAACAAAAGCCATTGCACTACCCAGGTTTTACTAGCTGTTCAAGAGGCAAAATGAGGTAGGATATAGGAAGGGAATTTGGAAATGACAGCGTATGAGATCGCTGGTTGGAACGCACAATGGTGTCACCCCATAGCGCCATCTCCAACACAACTGCAGAGGCGTTTGCCCTCTGATCCAGCACGTGCAGGAGGCAACCAATCTGTGTGCCTCGCGTCCATTGGTTGCCGCACATGCCCCGGCCAGGGCTGGGGACGGAGCCTGCAACCAAGGTACATGCCCTTGACCGGAATCGAACCCAGGACCCTTTAGTCCACGGGCTGATACGCTTTCCAACTATGGCAATGTTTCTCTCTCTCTCTCTCTCTCTCTCTCTCTCTCTCTCTCTCTCTCCCTCTCCCTCTCCCTCTCCCTCTCCCTCTCCCTCTCTCATTCCCTCCTCCCCCCCCCTCCCTTTAGTATTTTCTCTAAAAATCAATGGAAAACATATTCGTGGGTGAAGATTAACAGTAATAATTGCAGTCAACCAAAACATGATCGCATTTGTTTAAACCTGTGTGCTTACTAAGATGCTTTCTGATATATATATATATATATATATATATATATATATATATATATCACTGGTGACCTTGGGAAGATGCTAGAGCCCCAACCCATTTATTCCACAAAGAGGGAAACAGAGAAAGAATGAGCATCTATCCTGCTTTTCCCGTGCAAACTGTATCTCGGCGTCGCAAGCAGGGGACGAGGGGGAGGTTCTCTTTTCGGAAGTGTCCGGCTCATCAGGGACGGCATTGTGATAGAATTTAGAACGGCAGCCCCCCGTGCCATTAATAGACCGTGTGCAATGACTGCTAACATCGTAGAGAGAGCGGCAGCCTGACAGGGAGGTCAGTGCCCTTCGCAAAGACAACTCAAACCCGAACCGGACACCCGGCTTCCAGATCCCACTGCCCGTTTCTAATACCAGGGGGAGGGCGGCGCGATAAATTAGACGTAAAAGCTGTGCCCGCCAATCGTACCCTAGAGACCTCTGAGCTACGTGACCTCTCCCCCTTCTCTGGGCTGCAGCTTCCTTCTCTGGAAAGCGGATTGGGGGGCGGGGGGGCTGGTGTCCTCAGAGGGCCCCTCCAGCCGGGACTCCGCCCTCCTCACCTGTCTGTATCAGCACCTCCTCTAGGATCTGGGTGGCAGACTTCCGCTGCTGCTGCTGGAACAGCGGCCCCACGTTCCTCAGGAACCAGAAGTCGGGGACCGCCCAGGGCAGGCCCAGGTGCTGCGTGTGGATGATCCTGTCCACGTCGAAGGCTCTGCTTATCAGGCCCTTGGCCTCCTCCTCGTTCATCACCCAGAATTGCCGAAACTTCTCCTCGTCGATGAGGACAAAATGCCTGCGAAGGGGCGCCGCCGAGCACGGTCAGCTGACCCCAGGGCCCGGCTGGGGTCCCTTCCATTAGTAGGAGAGCGAGACCCGACATGGAACTGGGGTGAGTCCTGGGCCCGGGCCCATCTCTTGAGCCACTGACCCTCACCCAGGGAAGGTGACGTGCAAGTAGAGGGACAAGGAAGACGGCAAAAAGGGCTCTTTGGTGCCCTGGTCCAGCTCCAAAAAAAAAAAAAAAAAAAAAAAAGCTGCTGAATTTATCAAAGCCTAGTGCAACCACGGCCACCCCCAACCCGCCCCCCGCGGCCGCTGTGCTAGGCCCCGGGCCCCTGGCGTGCCTCATGGCTCTCTGCAGCTCCTTGAATTGCTTCACCAGGCGCTTGTAGTCTGAGGTCAGCGACAGGTTCTCCTCCCGGAACTGCTTTATCTGCTTGGCGTACTTGGCTCGCTGGATGTTCAGCAGGTCATGCAGGCTGGGGGAGAGGGGGTGCGCGGTCAGTGCTGCTGAGGAGGCGGCGGCGTAAGGTCCTCGCATCTACGTCATCGCTGGGCTCTGTGAACCCGGACCAGACGTGGGAGGGCGGGAAACCCTCCCACACAGTCCCCAGCGCCGCTCCAGCTGTGGCCAAGCGGAGGAAGACAGCAGGGGTCACGGGAGCGGCCAGAACTCAAATGCATTTAAAACCCACCCAGAGCCGAAACCGGTTTGGCTCAGTGGAGAGAGCGTAGGCCTGCTGACCGAGGGGTCCCAGGTTCTATTCCAGTCGGGGGCGGGGGGGCATGCGGCGGTGCATGTACCTTGGTTGCGGGCACATCCCCAGGAGGGGGTGTGCAGGAGGCAGCTGATCGATGCTTCTCTCTCATCAATGTTTCTAACTCTCTATCCTTCTCCCTTTCTCTCGGTGACAAAAATAAATAAAATATATTTTTAAAATAATAATAACCTGCCCAGAAGCCCACACCCACCAAGAGGCCACCTCGTACGCATCAGTGTGACTGCATCTTCCTCAACACACCATTTGTCTGTGTTCCTCCTGGCCCCAACCTCACTGTTAAAATCTTGACCTCTGACCTCCTGAAATAAGGCCGCGATAGGAAGGAAAAAACTAAAACTGTGCATCACAAGCCTGCGATAGATGAGTCCTCCGTTCTCAGAGAGCTGGTACTGTTAACAGGTCCAATAAATAACCCATTCATTCATTCGTCAAACACGAAAGGTCTCTTCCGGGCCAGCGACCTGTCCCAGCACAGAGACGAGTCAGAGATACCCAGCCAGTCGGAGACCAAGACAAACGTTAATTATGGGACGGCGTGAGAAACGCTCTAGGAAACTCACACCGGGGCCGGGGGAGCCCTTCGGGGAGAAGACTCACACCGGGGCCAGGGGAGCCCCTCAGGGAGGCATCTGAGGGCCCCTGGCCTGTGGGGTGGGGGGGTGGGGGGTTGGTGGAAGAGCCACGGGCTCCAGCGAGGTCACGGACAGCCCGGCCAGTGGAGCGCCCCCCCTCCCCGCCTCCCCGCGCCCCGGAGCTCTGCGCGTGGAAACTTGTCGCATGAAATATGCATGGCGGGCACCGCTCCGAGAGCCGGGCCTGAGCGCCAGACTTCAGGCTGCTGTGAGGTGTTTGATGTCCGTGCCCCATTTACACGGGAACGGAGAGCTCGGAGGCCGAGATGGTTGAAGCTGGAAAATTCTAAAAATAACGTTTCCCCCTCCGACGCGTTGTTCTGAAATAATCAGAAGGTCCCTAAAACAAAAACACTGATCATTCCTATTTTCATCCTCCACAATAAGTGCAAATGAGTTAACTTGGCCTCTGATAAAAAAAAAAAAAAAATTTAAAGGCAGTATCTAATTCATTTTCTTTTTTTTTCTTTTTTTAATATATTCTTATTGATTTCAGAGAGGGAGGGAGAGGAAGAGATAGAAACATCGAATGCTGACAGAGGATCATGGATCGGCTGCCTCCTGCACACTCCCTCCCGGGGATCGAGCCTGAAACCCAGGGACGTGTCCTGACTGGGAATTGAACCATGATCTCCTGGTTCAGTCTCCACTGGGCCGGGCTAATTCATTTCCTTAACGTAGCATTCTAGGAGACTTTCCATATATAGGTGTTAAAAAAAAAAAAATTTAGTAGCCATCCCAGTGTTTTTCAAGGTTATTTAGCAGAGGAGTTTCTTCGTGCCATCGGGTTACAGAAGTCAGGGAAGCAGAGACAGACCCCGTGGCGTGCTGGCGGTCTGACAAGGCGGCGGGAAAGCAGTGGACGGGAAGGAACGGCTGCCGTCGAGGCCTCGGTGCCCGGCGGGCAGCCAGGGGCGAAGGGGAGTGAGGAGAGGGCGGGAGGGTCAGCAAGGCCCGGTCCAGAAAGCGGGTCCGGAGGCGACCGGGACGCCTCGAGGGGGAGCAAGGAGGTGGGGCTGGGACCAGGAACAGGAACTTGGCGGACGTAACAAAGGAGTGACATTCAAGGCCGTGAGACTGGTGTTCAGGGCATTAAGTTTGAAAAAAAAAAAGGCGGGAGTGCAAGGGGGGTAAAATGCTTTCTAGAATAACTTACCAGGCAAGAAAAAAGCAGAGCCACCCAAGGGAACGATTAGGAGTAAAATGAGAAAGAAGAGCATGCCTTTAACGTCGTGCAAACCTGAGGAGAATATTTCCAGGGGAGAGCGGGGTGCTTGGCCAGGGCGGCAGTGTTGGCACCTTACCGGGGGCCGTTCCTGCCCACCGATGGGGTCACAGGTCAGACTGTGAATGTTGGAGGAGGGCGGAGGGGCCAACGGTGAGGAAAGGAAAAGGGAAAAAGGAAACAAGAAGAAGAGAAGAAAGACAGCGTGTGCACACAGAGCAGCAGCAGGGCCGGTGGGAGGGTGTCCAAGAGAAGGGAGACCGTGTCGGCTGGACGTGAGAGGGAAGAGCCGGTGGAGACGGTGGTGGGGAGGGAGGGTGCCACTCCTGGTTCCGCCGCGTGGATCGAACCCACGCTCAGCCTCCCCACCCCCTCCCTCCCCTCCCACCGCGCTCCCTTCTCCCTCCGAGCAGTCTCGCCACCGGTCATCTTCCTCCCTGGTCCCTCCCGCTTTGCCCTGGGACCCGCCACGTCCCCAAGTTCCAGGCTCACTCTTTGCTGTGAACTTTCCTAGGAGGAGGTCGGGGAGAGCAGAACCAGTTGAATGTATTATCTTTTCTTTAAAAAAAAAAATCTCCTGCCGAAACAGGTTTGGCTCAGTGGATAGAGCGTGGGTCTGCGGACTGAAAGGTCCCGGGTTCGATTCCGGTCAAGGGCATGTACATTGGTTGCGGGCACATTCCCAGTAGGGGGCGTGCAAGAGGCAGCTGGTTGATGTTTCTCTCTCATTGACGTTTCTAGCTCTCTAGCTCTCTCCCTTCCTCTCTGTAAAATATCAATAAAATATATATTTTTTTAAATCTCCTTTAATGAAGTCAGTTCTATCTTTTGCAGTTGATGCTCCCACAAAAGGGAAGCGCTCCGGCCCACCCTCCGTCCGTAACGAAGGGCGCGCCAGCTCACCGGTTCATCTTCCTCTTCTGCTGGGACTTGATCATCGTGCTCTCTTCGTCCCTCTTCTTCAGCACCTGGAAGTTGTACTCCAGCTTCTCTTGGTTTAGCTGATACGTTGCCTTCATCTGCTGAAGCTGTTGCTCGAGAATCTAAGGTTCAAGTTTACAAAAAAAATAATAATCATAATACTCGCTGGCCCTGGTGTGACTTGTTACGCCTGAGGGTCCCTGATGGCGCCTTCTGGAGTCAGACCAGAGGGACCTTAAGGACAAACGTCCCGCCTGACTCCTGGGAAAATCTATCGTGAGAGGCAGGTTGGAGGCCAGACAGAAAAAACATATAAATTGTGCGACAACAGGCTATCCTTCGGGCGTGTTAGAGACCTAAGTCACCCCCCAGAGATACCGCCAAGGGTAACGTTACCATGGAAACCTGCCGTGCTCCCACACTGACCTTCCCATTGGCAGGGTTAGCGTTTCGCAGACCATGCCCATTTTAAAGGAGGATGGACACCCCATCCTTACCTTTCGGGGTTCCCGTTAGCTGTATTCGTGCACCCAGCAAATATACAGTGTCCCCAAGAATGTATTCACACACTTTGAATAGCTATAAGAGCACTGAGTATTAAAATACATTCCGTTTTCCCAAATTGGGCTATCAGCCGTTGGAGTGTGCACTCCTTTTGGGGGGCACCCTGCATTGACCGAGTGCCTGTAGGGCAGGTCAGACGCTTTGCTGGGTGCTGCTGGGAGAACACGGGTGAGGAAGGCGCCGTCCCGCCCCGTCCAGGGGAGAGACAGGTAACAGGAGACAGAGAAGAATGGAGAGAGGGGTGAGCACAGGGTGGGCGGCACGGGGCCCATGAGAGGAGTTCTTTCGAGGCCAGAGCAGGTACCCCTGAAAAGAAGGCATCGGCGTGCCTCCCTGGGACCCAGAGAATGGGAAGGAGTTACTCCGGTGGAGTCACACCTGAGGAGAAAGCTCTAGAGCAGAGGTGGGCAAACTTTTGACTCGAGGGCCACAATGGGTTCTTAAACTGGACCGGGGGGCCGGAACAAAAGCATGGATGGAGTGTTTGTGTGAACTAATATGAATTCAAAGTGAACATCATTACATAAAAGGGCACGGTCTTTTATCTATTTATTTATTTCAACAGTTTAGAACAGCCATCTGGCCCGTGGGCTGTAGTTTGCCCACACCTGCTCTAGAGAGACTGCTTCGGGGAGACCCCGGGCACTTTAAGAAGTGAGGCCGGGCCGAAACCGGTTTGGCTCAGTGGTAGAGCGCCGGTCTGCGGACTAAAAAAAAAGGTCCCGGGTTCGATTCCGGCCAAGGGCATGTACATTGGTTGCGGGCACATCCCCAGTAAGGGGTGTGCAAGAGTCAGCTGGTCGATGTTTCTCTCTCATCGACGTTTCTAGCTCTCTATCTCCCTTTCTCTCTGTAAAATATCAATGAAATATAAAGAAATGAGGCCGGAAATGCGGCTGACAGAGCCGCAGGGCCTGGCCAAGCCGAGACCTGGGCGCTTGGTCCTGAAGGCGATGGAGGGCCCCAGCGATGTGAGGCCGGAGAGAGGAGTGGCCGGTCCAGGCAGGGGGAGACCATGCCGGCAGCCGGTGGGAAGGATCAGAGGGGGCAAGCCTGAGGCAGGACAGACAGCCAGGCGGGCCGGGCCCTTGCTGGGTGGAGATGCAGGAAGCAGGCTGCAGGTGAGTTCAGCCAGACCTTGATAAGCAGCGACAGGTCACTGCGCTCTCTCAACCTCCCAGCTCCCTCCGCCAGGGCGCAGACCTTTGGCAGGGAGTGCGCGGAGGAAGCGATCCCGGCAGCTGTCGCCGCCCTGTGTGCCATCCTCGGGGAGGGCCTGGCCCGAAGGGGAGGCAGAGGAGGACAAAGGTGCTGTGACGCTCTGTCAGAGGGCGCGTCACTTCCGGGGCCCCCGTGGAACCCCGTGGTTCCCACCTGTAACTGGAGGCATTGGTCAGCAGTGCCCTGCTTCTCTCCCCCGGAGACGCTTACACTCCGTCCAGGGACAAGGGTTCAAGGGCCCCATCTGCTCTTTAACAAGCGGTCAGCGAAGATCCACTCTGGTCACTGGGATGAAAACCAGCTGTGCCTCTCCATCTCTCTGCGTGATTAGTCAAATTCTTATTTACTGTCACTCGTTATATGATTCTCTCTGTGACAATGTTTCCTGGTTGAGAAGCTAGCATTTGCTCATTATAGAAAACACAGTAAGGAGGAAGAAGACGACATAGGAGAGGGAGAGGAAAAACTACCCATAATTCACTTCCCAAAGGCAACCCTGTTAACCTATTGGCATGTGTCCTTCCAGTGTCCTTTACATTTTATACCCTATTTTTCTCCCTTAATATCACAACATAAGAATTGTCTATGCTGTCCTAACAGGTTTGGCTCAGAGGATAGAGCGTCGGCCTGTGAACTCAAGGGTCCCAGGTTTGATTCTGGTCAAGGGCATGTACGTTGGTTGCAGGCACATACCTAGTAGAGGGGTGTGCAGGAGGCAGCTGATTGATGTTTTTAACTCTCCCTCTGTGTAAAAAATCAGTAAAAAAAATATATTAAAATATATATTTTTTATATATATATATAAATATATTTTATTGATTTTTTACAGAGATGAAGGGAGAAGGATAGAAAGTCAGAAACATCGATGAGAGAGAAACATCGACCAGCTGCCTCTTGCACACCCCCAACTGGAGATGTGCCCACAACCAAGGTATATGCCCTTCACCAGAATCGAACCTGGGACCTTTCAGTCCGCAGGCTGACGCTCTATCCACTGAGCCAAACCGGTTTCGGCAGTAAAATATATTTTAAAAAAAGAATTATCCATGTTAATCAAGTTTTATTAACATCATTTTAATGGTGTATACTTTTGTACAATAACTTATATATGAAGTATGTGTGGGATATTTATCCTATATCATATTTTACCATGTCTCTACAATTGTACATTTATACTGTTTTGATCATTTTAAATATTAATATAATCCTGGGAACAAATGGATATAAAACCTTTGGGATATTTTTTTTTTTTTCTTAAACTAGATTCTTAGAAATGAAATCACTAGGTCAAAGGCTCTCAGTAACTGGCTCTCCTAAGGGCAATTCATGGCTGACACTCCCACTGGCAGTGCGTGCGTGCACACGCCCCTCCCACGCCCCGTCAGCGCTGAGCGTGGCCCAGGGCAGGCTACGCGGTCCTAAGGGCAGGCCCAGCCCTTGGGTGGGGTGCTTGGGTGGGGCCGGGAGCTGCACCCCACTCTTCCCGAGCATGATTCAATGTAATTTGAAAATTTCTGACTTGAACAGCATGCCAAAGGGCCATGGGAGATGCTGACGGGGCAGCCTCCGTCCGGTGCCATCGTCGGGGCGGGTCCCGCCGAGTGCTCCTCAGCCCCGCGCCCCACGGGGATCCTCCCGGGAAGGGCTCGGGCAGCTCCTCCTGCAGAGCTGCTGTGGTGCATGCTTCCGTGCCCCACACGAAACCCGTCTTCCCGCCGCCAGTGCCGCCGGCCCCGCACACGGGGGAGGGGGCTGGTCCGTGAGGCGGCACAGCTCAACGGCCAACAGAAAAGCTCCAGGTCGGACGGTGACCACCGGAGAAAGTGGGAGCATACGCGGAGGAGGAGGGTCTCTAGCGCTGCCCTGGATGTGGGAGGACAGGAGGGGCTGTCCCGGCCTTCCCTCGGTCAGTCGTGGGGAGCCCCGGGCCCCGAGCGCCGGGGTGTCTGCTCCGATGACGCCCAGGGGGGCTCCTCCGAGCTCTGCAATAAGCCCCCCCCGCCCCCCCCCCCGTCACTGAGACGCCGCACCCCCGACTCTCCCAAACCCAGGACCGTCAGTATTACAGCGCAGGGGCAGCGCGATTACAAACACGGCTCTAGCCGGTGAACTTCCGTGTACAGCTCATTCTTCAAGGCAGATGATTACACAACAGCAAGCATTTCCTACATCCTGCATCGCGAAGGGAACAAAATGCCCTTGGTGTCAAGCTTTTGGTTAGGTTTGTGTCTCACCCCCTCCCTCCGCGAACACAATTCACCAAACTCAGAACCAACGTAATTAGGGCCTGTCTTTCCTCGGCGACCTGAAAGAGCGCAAACCTGTGCTGATTTTCCAGGCAAATGACAGCGCTAACCTGTCACCTGATTGCTTCAGTTTGCATCGCTTTGCCTGTGCGTGCAGCTGGATACTTATGAGCGGTTTTATTTCCTCTTGTGCAACACGTTTGCTCCTGCTCTTTGCCGGAGCGCGTCCTCAGAGGACTGGCGCCTGGAGGCGTCGGCCATGTGCCCGCACTCTCCTCGCCTTCTCTACCGGCCACAGGTCAGCCACTCCTTCACGCAGCTCAGCTCGGTCCCAAGACACCTGGTGTGGGTGTGGCTGTGGGTGTGGGTGTGGCTGTGGCTGTGGCTGTGGCTGTGGGTGTGTGGGGGGGGGAGGGGCCGATTAAGTCATTTAGGAGTTAGTGGCCGCGCTGTCACTGAACTTGCAGAGCCATGGCAGTCTGTGCCTCTCACGGTACAGTCTGCAGCGAGCGGTTGCATGGATTGCACGGCTCACTGTTGATTCTCGGCGCCCACGCTGCCCCTATTTCAGTACCGGTGACGCTGCTGCTAATTGCCTCAGGCTTTGGTCTCAACATGCAGCCGTGCTTGGTTGCTGCACATGAAGCATACATGGTTTTATGTTTTAAAATGATGACTCATTGTGTTAAATGTCTTCACTTATTTTTCAATTATCCACAGATATTTAGCAAAGTTGTACTTTATGTTGTGATTAACATTCTGGTATTAAAAGTAGCTATTAAAAGTAGCAGCCCCTAAAGTTGAATTAAACCATTTTACAAGTTTAAATGAGCACATAGGCCCTTTAAAACACACACACACACACACACACACACACACACACACACAAAGCCCTAGTCGGGTTGGCTCAGTGGATAGAGCGTCCGCCTGCAGACTCAAGGGTCCCAGACTCAATTCTGGTCAAGAGCATCCCACCTTGGTTGCGGGCACATCCCCAGTAGAGGGTGTGCAGGAGGCAGCTGGTTGATGTTTCTCTCTCATTGGTGTTTCTAACTCTTTTTCTGTCTCCCTTCCTCTCTGTAAAAAAACAAATTATACATATACATATATATTAATTGTTTACTTCCTGCATCAAGAACTAAGAGTTTCTGGCAGCTTTATGGGGCCAGGAATGGGGGGGGGGGGACAGAGTGCACGATGTTTCTGGGCTTCTCTTTGCTCATTCATCATGTGATCTGACTGGCAGTAAGCACTTGAAGAGTTTACCCATCAAACCAATCCTGTGTGCATTGGAGCCTTTCTGTTTTTGTAATTTGCACACACTCCAGTTCCACATTTCAGAACGGAACCAGTGCCACAAATTAGTTAAGAAGATCAAATGTGCCGAACCGGTTTGGCTCAGTGGATAGAGCGTGGACTGAAAGGTCCCAGGTTCGATTCCAGTCAAGAGCATGTACCTTGGTTGCGGGCACATCCCCAGTAGGGGGTGTGCAAGAGGCAGCTTATGGATGAATCTCTCTCATTGATGTTTCTAACCCTCTGCCCCTCTTCCTTCTTCTCTGTAAAAAATCAATAAAATATATTAAAAAGAAGAAGAAGAAGAAGAAGAAGAAGAAGAAGAAGAAGAAGAAGAAGAAGAAGATCAATGTGACGTTGTATGAGTGACACATCTACTTGGCCAACATTGAGGCCGTTTGGCTTCCATGTCCAGTGCAGGTGCGGCGAAGAGGCACTCTGATTAAGTCCCATTTACTGAAATACCATGCGCACTGCAGTACGGGAAGCCTCGGGTCTGATTCTGTCCTCCCAGTTGAAGGGATAACGCGGGGCGGCGTGCTCTGGGTTTCCATTCCAACACAGGAAAGGTCCGTTTTGCAGAGGACCTAACTGCATACACGTTCCCACTCGGAGGACCACCATCAGCCTGCCCCCCACACACCCACCCTTCGCCCTCAGTCCTTCCAGACTCGGGGCGCCTGGACTGCCAGGCCTCCCAGCTCGCTGCCCCTCGGCCCCTCCCCTCCTCAGTCTGACCTCGCCTCCAAACCCCCATCACCTTCCCACGTCCCGGGATGTTTCGGCTTTGTTCGAGCATTTGAAAGTTAGATTGAGAACATGAGGTTCCACTCCTACAAGCCAAGAGCGAACAATAAGTTACCCAGTTAGAGAGTGGGTGGAGGGCCTGAATAGACATTTCTCCAAAAAGACATACAAGTGGCCAACAGGTATACGAAGAGTGCTCAGTATCACTAGTCATCAGGGAAATTAAAAGCAACACTACAGCGAGACACCACCTTGCACCTGTTAGGATGACTATTATCAAAATAACAAAGACAAACAAGGGTTGTCAAGGATGTGGAGAAGAGAGAACCCTGTACCCTGTTGCAATAACGTAAATGGGTGCAGCCACTATGGAAACAATATGGAGGCTCCTCAAAAAAATTAAAAATAGAATTATCTTTTTTTAAATTAATTCTCACTCGAGGATTCCCCCCCCCTTTGACAAAAGAAAGCCTGACAATAGCCACTGATTTTAGAGAGAGTGGAAGGGAGGGAGGGGAGAGAGAGGAGAGAGAGAGAGAAAGAGAGAGAGAGAGAGAGAGAGAGAGAGAGAGAGAGAGAGAGATTGATATGTGAGAGCCACATCAGTTGGCTGCCCTTGACTAGAATCAAACCCGTGACCCTTCAGTTCGCAATCTGATGCTCTAACCACTTAGCAACACTGGCCAGGGCTAACTAGAATTATTATTTGACCCAGCAGTCCCAATACCGGGTATGCATCCAGAGGAACTAAATCTGGATTCTGAAGAGATAGCTGTATTCCATGTTCATTGCAGCATTGTTCACAAGAGCCAAGATATGGAAACAAACTAAATGTCCAGCAATGGACTAATGGATAAAGAAAACACAGCCTGTACATACAGTGGAATATTATTCAGCCTTAAAAAAAGGAAGGAAATTCTGCTGTAGGCACCAATACGGATGGACCGGGAGGATGCTACGCTACGTGAAATAAACCAGACACAGAAAGATCTGCATGAGGGGTCTAAAATAGCCAAACTCATACAAGCAGAGAGTAGAATTTGCTGCCAGGGCCGCTGGGGGCCGAGGGTGGAAGAAATGGGGAGGCGTTGGCCAGAGGGATACCACGTTTTGGTCCCCCGGGACGAATAATCCTGGAGATTTACTGTACAACAGGGGCCGGTGATTAGCAGTTCATACGGCATAATTAACGTTTTGCTCACAGGGTAGATCTTACAGTAACTGCTCTTACCGCAAAAGGAAACACACAGCAGCAACAACAAAAGAACAGGACGTTCCATTATTTCTCTGTTTGAGGGCAGTGGGGTATAGTTTTGCCACATAAATTATCATATTACCAAGATAACCCCAGAAAGCCCGACAATAGCCACATTCATTATGAAGCGTAATGCATGCAGCCCACACAAACAGCACTGCTCTGTTACAGACTCTGTTGCTCTTTGTCAGCAGCTCTCATCTCCGCGACATTACTATGAGGAAGGCCGAGGGAAATTCCCCAGGCTGGTAGAAATAGTTGCAGTCTGATGGGGCTTTCTAGTTCCCTTCTTTATGTAGAATGACAAGAGGTGCACGAACTAAAATGCCACCAAGGGCTCCGTGGGAAAGCGGACAGCCAACGTGCTTTCCTGGAGGAGGCTGAAGACACCGCGCTCGAACAGTAAGAGGAAACGGTATGGCATCTGAACGTAACCACAGGTGTACTTTCTCCCAAACTGATGTTGGAACACAGGCTCTGGACTCGGAAAGAACTGTGGAAACAAGGAAGGCTAAGCTCCGCCCCACTGCAGGGACCCTGCCGCCCCTGAAGACGGTGGGTCATCCCACCTGGGAATCCTTCCCGAGACCTGAGACTGTTTGGAGGGCTAACCTGCTCTGCGTTGGGCAGTTCCGACGGTGAGTCAGAATCTGCCCCACAGCAGTGTCCGGCCGCCGGTGAGGGGGCCGTTTGGAATCATGGCAGGGATACAGGCTACCGAGCCGGAGAGAACGGGTAAGGACCGTCTCCGAGCCTCCGTTTCCGGGCACGGAAGAGGCTAGTACCGGGTTTCCCCCGAAAATAAGACATCCTCCGAAAATAAGACCTACCTACAGGTTTCCTTCTGAGTGAAATATAAGGCATCCCCCCGAAAATAAGGCCCCCAGGCTCTGTCTCAGAATGAAAATTAATTTACCGTAAACTGGTCGCTAGGGCCGCCCCCAGTGGCATTAGCAACCAGTGACGTTACTCCTGTGTGAATGGAGAGAAATCAGCGTGGAAACTTTGTGAAACCTAAACTGCAAGAAGCTGTGACTTGGGGGAAGAATTCATGGGAGGAAATCACTGACAGTTGCGTTGCAAATGCACTGCGAGCAGGCTACCTTGACAAGAAGTACTCATTTAAAGACAGTGCTATTGCTAAACATGAGAGATTGGGTCCACTGATATGAAAGAAATGGAGTCACAAGAAATTCACCAGGAAATTCAGGAATTGGATTGTTATGATGATGTTCCAGAAGATGATGACATGGTTGTCATTGAATAAATGAGTCAATTCTTGATACTGTAGGATTCACAGTTTGTCTGATTTGTGTTGACAACTACCGTACTACCTTATACAGGTAATAAACTTCCTTTATTTTTATTTCACAATGAATGTGTACCATATTCTTCTTCATGGGAAAATAAGACATCCCCTGAAAATAAGACCTAGCGCATCTTTGGGAGCAAAAATTAATATAAGACACTGTCTTATTTCCGGGAAACAGGGTAGTGACTTCTCCCTTCCGTGGTAACGTAAGGATCAGAGAAGCTGCCTTCTCGGCCTGGAATGTGGACGGCGCCCGTCAGGCGGCCACTGGCCTGGTCTCGGCCCTGGGACACAGCCCCCATTTCCCTCTGCCCGCTCAAACGCACAATCCTCTCAATGCCTCCCCACGGTTCCTGGTTTCCAGACCCCGGCAGGCACGGGGCAGTTCTCCCCTCGTTCCCGGCAGAGAGCATGTCTTCCCGGGGGTCTTGTGCGCGAGTGCCTCCAGAGAGGGCCCCTCCACAGGAAGCAGATCCGCAGTAAATGTCTGCTGACCGGGCCCCTCTGGGACGCGCGTGGCAGGCGAGGGGGAGGGCTCCCGGGGCCGGGGCCTGCTCCGGGGGAGGGAGGCGTGCGCGGTACCTGCACATCCTGCTCCAGCTTGATCTTGATGATGTTGTACTCCTCGAAGTCCCACACCCGCTGCTTGGTCAGCTGCTTCTCGTAGTCCTCGACTTTTTTGAGGCGGTTCATGAGATACTCCAGCTGAAGGCACGGGGAGGCGAGGGGAAGTCAGGCCCCGTCCCCGCCCCGGCTCAGTCCGCCAGGGACCTGGCGAGGGTGGCACGGGGACGCCTGCTAGTGTCATGACTCTGGAGGGATGTGTTGGCGCTCAGAAGCCCCCTGCGCCCGAGGCTTTGAATTGTGTAACGGGGTCCTTTCTCCAGGAATCCCAAGAGGAATGAATGAATGCTCCAGTAGGAGACTGAGCACACGGGGATGTCCGGTACAGTGGGGAGCAGGCAGTAACCTTGTCATGACTCGTGTGCGGTGCCAGGGGGGGACTAGACTTATCGGGGCGACCGCCTCACACGGCATGTAAATGTCTAATCACTGTGCTGTACACCTGAAACTGATACCATAGTGTGTGTCAACTCTACCTGAAAAGTAAATGGGGGGAAGGAGGAAGAGAAGCTAAGCACAGACCCCACAGTCAGATGTTTGTATTTCTTTAAAAAAGAGGTAAAAAGGGACCCATTGAGTCTTGGTCAAGTCATTTCTCTGTGCCTTGCATTTCTGAAACAAGGTGATAACCCCGCACCCTGTAAAATGAGCCTTAAAGCACTTTCTTGGGCCACAAAAAAATACCCGTGGCTGGGAGAGATGCCCAGGAAACGGGAGACAGTGGCAGGACCGCAGAAACCAGAGCGAGCCGCAAGGTGGCCCCGCGCCCAGGGGTAAGGGCCCTCGATGGGGCCGCTCTGCTGGGCGAGGAGCAGGACTGACCGGCCGCCGTGGCCACCCTCCCCAGGCTACACCAGGCCGCTATTCCGTCACCGGAGACACCGCCCCGCCTGCCCGGACCACCCGGACACCCCATCCCTCCCCGCCCCGCCTACCTCTTTGGCGTTGTGAGCCTGCAGCGCCCGCTCCCACTTCTTCTTGTTGCTGGACAGGAGCTCCTGCCGCTCCACCTCAAACGCTTTCTACGGCCGAGAGGGAGAGGGGCTCTTGTGTCCGTCCGGAGAAGGCAGGTGCCACAGTACCAAAGGGCCCGCCGCTGGCAGGCAGGGGCCCCGACACCAGCCGCACACAAACCCACGGCACGCACGCCCAGGCTCCCGGGGCCTAATGGCTGCCGAAGGAGCTGCGTGGAAATCCGTGGACTTCACACGAGTTTAGAGAGGAGATGCGCCAACCGCCCTGGGGCTGAGTCAGGATCCGAGGCAGGGAGCCGGGGGGAGGCCAATGCCCTTGTTGGCAGTCGCAGGGCAAACCCTGGCATCCAATGCAGCCATGACTAGGGTTGGTGTGTGCTGTGGCTGGGGTTCCCGTGAAGCCACGGCAGCAGGGAGCTCACGAGGAGACCTGGGACACAGAAATGAGTCTCTACTAAGAAGAGAGAGGGGCCCCTCCTCCTGGCTCTCTCTCACTTTGGAAAGATCTAAGTCTCTATTTCATTCGAAGTACTGGTTCCTGAGTCCTGTTTGGCATTCCCCTTTCCCATCCCTCACCCCTGACTCTCATAAACAAAGCTACACTAATAAAAGAGGAATATTCACATTGGCCACACCTCCATGATGCCCGTCAGCCAATCAGGGGTGGGTATGCAGATTAACCCAACAAAGGGTTAATTTGCATGTGCGGGCAAGGAGTGGCTGGGCGGGGCAGGACACCTGCTGTGAGGGGGAGGGCGGGGTGCGAAGGGAGCTACAGGGGTGGGCGCTGCAGCCGGGAGCAAGGACTTGCAGGCTCCTGGGTGGCCAGGAGCAAAGCCAGGGGAAGGAAGACCTATTCTTGCAGGAATCTCCGTGCAACAGGCCTCTAGCCAGATAAATAATGGTCGTGCAGCACTAGGCTCTCTCCTCCTCTCCTCTCACCCTTACCCAGTTTCATATTCTCTCAAAGCACTCATCACCACCTGTCAAGTGACGTGCTTAGCACGGTGTCTGCCTGCTGCCTGGCTGTCCCCTGCAGAGCGCAGGCTTCGTCCAGGCCACGTCCCCAGCTCCTGGCCCCGTGCCTGGCCACAGTGGATGCTTGCTGACTATTTGTTGGGTGAGTCAACAAAGCCATGCAAGCCCAGGGCAGAGACAGGAAGCAGCGGACCGAGACACTGCCCCACCCCCCTTAGGCGGTGAGGACGGACCTGCCGTGCCCCTGGGGGGGAAGGCGGGCCCTGCACCCTGTCACCTCGATTTGGTTGAGCTCCTGGCGGAAGGTTTTCATCACCGTCTTCACTTGCTCCTCCATCCGCTCCAGGAGCACGCAGATGTCTTCCGACTGCTTCTTCAAGTCCTTCACGTACTGGTCGTCCTTTGTCTTCAACTCCTAGGAAAGACACGCCCACGGCTGGCCACACACGGAGACCCCTCTCCTCGGCATCTGTGACCCCGCGGAATCACAACTGCACGGGGAGGAGGCGGCTTTGGGGGGCGCTGCGGGGCCCCAGCTCTGAAGGGGCCGCCCGGGATCGAAGCCTCCGTTCCCGCAACGTCCCCGGAGGCCCAGGGGCGCCCGCTGAGCAAGTAAGTGTCCAGGCTCCACGGCGGGAACAGACCCACTGCAGACCCAGTTCCACACCTTAACTACACACACCAACAGGTTGCTGTTAGGAAGCCAATCGTTCTACAGTGACTACCCAGCTTCTCCTTCTGGTTAAGGTGCATCGCCCGAGCTGCGCAGCCTCAGCGTCCTGAGGCCTGGAGTATGGCCTCCGCATTGTTTTCATTCAGGAGAAGCAAGCAAGTAGCCCAGTTAACCCTCCTCCCCGTGCCCAGGCCGACCCCACCTGGCTGGCACCCAGGGACCCGGGCCTCTTGCCTGCTGCAGCTCGCTGATGAGCTTGTTCTTGTATTCGATCAGCCCCGCGCAGTGCACCTGCTGGGAGTTGAGCATTTCCCACAGCTCCTGGGGAATCTTCTTGTGTTTGGCCTCCTCCCACTTGGCGGAGATTTCGTCGAATTTGTCCTGGCTGGTCTTGACTTCGTTCTCCAGCTTTTCAAGCCTGCAAACGCAAACACGCGGGCCATGCCGGCCCAGCTTCCGGCACTGCCTTCCTTCCCACGGCGCAGGCGGGTCCTCCAGAGTGCACAACAGGGCCGGCTACCTCGCTCTACCTCCAGGTACACCCACCCAAGACCAAGCCAGGCTCGGAGAAATCGTCTTCAATGCTTGGCTATAAGAGAGTGAAACCGGACAGACAAAGCGACGCATAAACACACGCACATATGGACCGAGAGCCAGTTGGCCACCCACTTCCGAGTGAGATGGTGACACACAGCAGTCAAACACTCGGTCCCTGGAGTGTCCGAGTCCCGGCTCTGCCACTGACTGACCCTCAGCTTTAGACAAATTGCTCGGCCTCGGCGAGCCCCGTTTTCCTCACCCACGAGAGGGACAGGACGGCCACGTCCACCTCCACCGGCTGTCATCGGGACCAAGAAGATGATGCTCGGCACGGTAGCCACTTAACAAGCATGTCGTGCGACCTATGCCCCCGCACAAGCTGTCCCCTCGGCCTAAGTGCCCACTCCTCACTCCCCACTGACCCTGTACAGCCCAGCCCGGGCGTCCCTTTGCCCGGAGAGCTTCCTGCACGGCCTCTCCAGAGAGAATCCGAGGCCTCCTCGCCTCTGTTCCCACAGCTCTTGACCCTTAGCCTTCCCTTTGACACAAATCACGGTGGGGCGTTTCCATGTCTGTGTGGACCAGACATCCAGATCAGAGCGTGGGTTCACTCCTGTCTGCATCCACACAGCGTGGTGCGTCATCGGGAACGTAAGGTGAGAGAGGGAGGAGGAAGGGGGAAGCCGGGGGGAGGGAAGAGGGCTTTACCAGACTGAGTTTGACGAAGCCGCTCTCCAGCAATTGGGGACAACTCAGGGACCCACAGAGGAGACATCTCCACAAACACCAGGCTCCCCAGCCGGGGGCCTCACCTCTGCCGCTTCAGCTCCTCTTCCTCCACCCTCCGGTGGATCTCTCTGATGTCGCTAGCCACCTGGATATTTGTCACCAGCTCGGTGCCGTAGAGCAGCAGTTTAGCCAATTTCTGGGGGGGCGGAGAACTTACAATGTTGGAACACTTTATGAAGAACTTATATACTTATAAAATTCATAAAACTTGATAAGGAATTTATATGTTTATAAAACTTTAAATTTATAAAATTAGAAACCTTTTGCACAACTGTTGGTAACTCTTCTATCCACCCACACTGGAATCAAAAGCCACCTTAAGACTTTTCTTTTTTGTTTGTCTCCTTTTCTTTTATTTCTCTTTTTAAATTTTTTTAAAAACTTTACTTTTACGCCGAAACCGGTTTGGCTCAGTGGTAGAACGTCGGTCTGGGGACTGAGGGGTCCCGGGTTCGATTCCGGTCAAGGGCATGTGCATTGGTTGCGGGCATACCCCCAGTAGGGGGTGTGCAAGAGGCAGCTGGTTGATGTTTCTCTCTCATCGACATTTCTAGCTCTCTATCTCTCTCCCTTCCTCTCTGTAAAATATCAATAAAATATATATTTTAAAAATGTTTTACTTTTACCTTAAGACTTTTAATAACACCATCTACATAGCAGCCTGTTTCCAACGTGACATTTGTGCTGTGATGTTACAGCTCACAAGCTCAGAGCACTCTGCAGTTCTGGATGCACGTGAACTCCTTCTCAGAGCAGGGGTCAGCCCACCAGCAGGCTGGCATGCGCTCTGGGTACATGTGCTTCCCCCAGGAGACTCCGGGTGGCTGACACCGCCGGGATCCTTTCTGAGACTCTCAGCTGGGGAGTGAGGCAGGCAGGCAATCACAGCTGTCCTCCCCAGTCCGTTCCCCCTCTTCTTTGGGTAATCCAATACCCACATGTTAGCTGGGCATTTGATCTCCTAAAATAGACACGTCTCCCAAACTCCCTTGCCGTTAGAACGCCTGATCAATAGCACATAAATGGAACAGACTGTGTCCCTACTGAACTGTGCCTTGAAGGGAAAAGGTGCGCCTCCTGCAGGCCCTTTCCCCTCCCCCCAGGCTGGAGTGTGGGGCGAAAGTACGAGGTGAGGAGCACGTGAAGGGCAGGAGGAGGTGAGGGCCCGGCCTTGAGGACTCCCCATTTCATCCCTGGACTGTTCCGTGAGGCAGAAAAATAAGCCTCCACCTCATTTAAGCTAATGCTACGTGGGATCTTTTTTACAGGGACCCTAATACAGCAGAGAACTGTGGCTGGCTGCACTACCCTCTCCCTTCATGGCTCGGGAATTTTGCTGTTGGTACCGCCCCTTCGAATCCTTCTTTGTAAATCCCACACTCAGAGTCTTCACTCCGGGCATTTTTGTGATGTCATAATTTCAAGCCAAAAAGTTCAAGTATACCTATGTCATGCCTAAGGTTTTCCAAGTCTGTTTTGGAACTTAAAAATTCTCCAGCTCTCAAATCATTTTGGAACCTGGAACCTATAAATATCTTGACTTCAAGAAGTCATTGAAATGATCACATCTTGCTAGCCTACAGAAATTTTTTTTTATAAAATTTGAATCTTTTTTTAAATTGATTTTTTACAGAGAGGAAGAGAGAGGGATAGAGAGCTAGAAACATCGATGAGAGAAAGACATCGACCAGCTGCCTCCTGCACACCCCACACCAAGGATGTGCCCACAACCAAGGTACGTGCCCTTGACCGGAATCGAACCGGGGACCTTTCAGTCCGCAGACCGACGCTCTATCCACTGAGCCAAACCGGTTTCGGCAAGTCTACAGAAATTTTGAAATGCAGTTTAAATAAGTATAAAACAGACCCTACACCCAGACATCTTGGGTACTACTGATTTTTTTAAATGCCCGAAGCGTATAGCTTGTGCCAAAATGGTTTTACAGGCGTAAGGAAGTAAATTTGAGCAATCACTGTAGTTCAGTGCAATTTCCTATTTTTTACTCAAGACTCAAGACAATGCAAACATCAGAAATTTCCAAATCAAGTATTTAAGTCTCAAAGTAACATTGAAAATGTTAGCCACCCACAGACCAACAAACACACTCCTAACACTTTTGAGACCCAGGAGAAGAATTTAAATGGAGGTCCACATACCATATATCTAAATATTTAGAAATTATAATTCAGTGTTATAAACAGTTCATAAAATATGCTCTTTCCTCCTACCTCAACAATTAAGAAGTTCCACCCAGAACTTGGTGGCTAAGGGAGAACCAGTCTCTGGTCCCAGCCGACAGTCCACCCATTCTCCTCCCTTCCCACCGCTGACCTACACCACTCGAGGCTGCGCAGACAGGCATGTGGGTTTCCCAGACCATATCCAAGCTCCATCTAGAACCCTTGTCATCCATCAGGCCTAAAGGTTGCACAACGGTGGCCTCGTCTGCCCCGAGCAGCTCAGACCCTGGGGAAAGTCCCGTGCAGGCTTGAAAGCAGGCCCAGAACCCTTTGGGCAGGGAATGTGTGGTTCTGTGGCCCACAGAGAGCGATCTAAAGGGGAACTTGGTCTCTGAGTGAGGCAAGTCCACTTGGGGTGTGCGGGGTGCACCCAGAGGGAAGCCAGAGCGAGACACGGGAGCCTCCTCATCGCCACGTCTCTCTAATAGGCTGGACGGCCTGTCTGGCGCAACAAGGCCAGGGAAAGGAAAAAAAGGCGTGAATGTTCCTAAAATTTTCATTGAGTTTATTGGGGTGACATTAGTTAATAAAAGGATATAGGTTTCAGGCGTCCCGTTGAAAGGTATCAATATTAAACAGGAAGAGATTGCCGAAACCGGTTTGGCTCAGTGATAGAGCGTCGGTTTGCG
Organism: Vespertilio murinus; assembly: GCA_963924515.1. Taxonomy (NCBI): domain Eukaryota; kingdom Metazoa; phylum Chordata; class Mammalia; order Chiroptera; family Vespertilionidae; genus Vespertilio; species Vespertilio murinus. Next base: position 54,398,703 of record OZ004713.1, on the reverse strand, counting down.
GACTGATAGGTCCCGGGTTCGATTCCGGTCAAGGGCATGTACCTTGGTTGCGGGCACATCCCCAGTAGGGGGTGTGCAAGAGGCAGCTGGTCGATGTTTCTCTCTCTAATTGACGTTTCTAGCTCTCTCTCTCTCTCTCTCTCTCCCTTCCTCTCTGTAAAATATCAATAAAATATATTTAAACAGGAAGAGATAAAACGCGTTTTCAGACTATATGATTACGTACGTAAAGCATAACCTTCCCCGACCACGCCAGCTTAGTGAGCCATTGCCCACGCCTCATTTCCTACAGGACCACTGTCTACGCAGTTCACCCCGCAATTCACTAACGTGGCACTCTGCTGGGTCTGGCTTGCTGTTTGGAACCGGCGTTTCTCTCTCTCCAGCAACAAAAACGACTTGTTCCAAGCCCTTTATTAAATATCCCAGGAGCCCTGCCATTACCAGGGGAGAGCAGTGGGTGGTTTTCTTTTCAGTGTTTGCTGAGTACAGGCCAAGCGCTGCTCCACAGGTGAAGAGGCTCTCACTCTCACAGGGCTCACAATTTTTAAAATATGTTTTTATTTATTTCAGAGAGAAAGGAAGAGGGAGAGAGAGAGAGAGAGATAGAAACATCAGTGATGAGAGAGAATCATTGATCAGCTGCCTCCTTCACACCCCACACCGGGGACGGAGCCCACAACCTGGGCAAGTGCCTGACCGGAAATGGAACTGTGACCTCCTGGTTCCTAGGTCCCAGCTCAACCACTGAGCCAGCTGGGCTGGGGCTTACAATTTTACTGCGGACACTGCGTGCACACACAGTGATGTGAAGAGTCATACAGGGCAGAAAAACTATCCAAAATGAAGTGGATTACAGGAGGTCAGCCTGGCTTGCCGAGGAACTCGTAGAAGGGCTGGGACTTGGATGGTCTGAAAGCCCGGGAAGGTAACCCGGAGACAGGAGGGGAGAAAAGGGAGAGGAGAAGAGAGAAGAAAAGGGGAGGGGAGGAGCTTGGCATTCCAGATGGTCAAAGGCACAGAGCAGAAAGGACGAAGCCGCTGGAGGGAGGTAAGCAGTGGATCCGCCTCGCCAAGGTGGAAGGCCCAATGGGAGAGGAGATTGCAAAGTTAAGATGAGAACAGACCACACGAGATCTTGAACACCAGTTTGAATTACTTGGACTCTATGCTACCTATAGTGAATGCCATTACAAGTGTATGAGCCAAGGAGAGGCAGCATCAACCCAGGAAACGTTAACGTGGAAGTTCACTCCTAGAGGACTCCCAAATGGGAACGTTTCAAATTCAGTTCTGTGTAGAGACAGGAAATGGGATCTCTATTGAGATTTCATCCCTACTGAGTTTCTTCTAGTCTAAATACAAAGACGGCTCTAACTGGTTTGCTCAGTGGATAGAGCATCGGCCTATGGACCAATGGGTCCTGGGTTCAATTCCGGTCAAGGGCACGTACCTTGACTACAGGCTCCTTCCCTGGCCAGGGCTCTGGTCGGGGCGCATGCAGGAGGCAACCAATCAATGTCTCTCTCTCTCTCACACTGATGTTTCTATCTGTCTTTCCCCTCTCTCTTCTACTCTCTCTGAAAATCAATGGAAAAATATCCTCGGCGAGGATTAAAAAAATAAATAAGTAAAAAACTAAATACAAAAACCGTGGCATCACACCTAGCCATCTAGCCTCACAGGGCTGTGAGGACCCATTTGCTCCCCAGTTCATACCAGTCTGCTTTCTTCTTTCTGTTTATAGCTCTTGCTCTGATCTTCCTCACTCTCCTTCTTCCCATCTAAATAGTCTCCAAGCGCTTCCCTGTGATGGAAAAGAGTAGAAAAACTGAAGTTACTTCTAGTATTTAAGTTCTTCTATATGCCAAGGTTCCATGGGAATTCATACCATATACAAAAATACTTTCCATGTGGTTAATAATTTAGATATTAAAAAACATAATCATAAAACCCTATAAGTATATGAAGAAGAGAGAATAAAGCCAAAGTTGAACGATTTTACTTCCTAAATTTTTAAAATTTTATCCTTGAAAGTCAAAGGATAAAACTGGTAAAAGATATTTGAAAAAACCTTGCTCTCCATAAAATAGAAAAGCCTCCTTCAAATCAATATTTAAAAAGACAATATACCAAGTTGAAAAATTGGCAAAGAATGTGGACAGGCAATTCACAGGAGAAATTGGAAAGGAGACAGTTAAAAATATGTTCCACTTCACATATAAGCAGAGAAATGAAAATGAAAACCCTGGGAGGTATCATTACTCTCCTATCAGACCAGAAAGGTTTTAGAAGGTCGGCAATAATACCTATTCATACTCACAGGGCAATGTTACTTCTCCTGATCTCTGTCCAAATAGGCCAGAATCATCCAGATATCCCACCAAATATCACAGGGATTCGTCACATCAGGGTTGGCACACTACAGCCTATGATACAAATCTGACCCCCCTGTTTCTGTACAGCTCACAAGTGAAAAATAATTTTTACATTTTTAAGAGTTTTTTTAAAAAAAAGTTGAGGGTGGCCAAGACCGGTTTGGCTCAGTGGAGAGAGCATCAGCCTGCGGACTGAAAGGTCCCAGGTTCGATTCTGGTCAAGGGCATGTATCTTGGTTGCGGGTATGTCCCCTCTAGGGGGTGTGCAAGAGGCAGCTGATCGATGTTTCTCTCTCATTGATGTTTCTGACTCTCTATCCCTCTCTTACCCTTTCTGTAAAAAATCAATAAAATATATATTTTTTTAAAGTTGAGGATTAATAGGCAGAATACAACGAAACCATTCTGTACAATACTGTACTAGTGGATACTTGTCATTATTTAGTTGTCAAAATGCACAGAGCACCAAGAGTGAGTCACAGCGGGAAGCATGGAGCCTGGCTGACAACGACATGTCAATGAGGTCCAATGCGTTGTAACGAAGGGACCACTCTGGCGGGGGATGTGAGAGTGGGAGAAGTTATGCATGTGTGGGGGACAGAAGGTGTATGAGAAAACTCTGTACCTTCCCGTTGGCTTTTCTGTAACCCTACAACTGCTCTAAAAGAAACAAAGTTTATTAATTTAGGGGGAGAAGGACCAAATAGAAAGGAAATTTTGGGACACAAACATTCTATGAGATTCACATTTCCGTGCCCAGTCACTAAAGTTTTGTTGGAACGCAGCCACACGACTTAGGGTGGCCTGAGTCCCGTGGCCAGCAGACAAGAAGGGAAGTCATCATCTCACCGGAGCAGCTGACCCTGACCAGCAGGACAAGGTACGATGCTGTTACACAGGGAGGGAGGGAGGGAGGGAGGGAGGGAGAGAGGGAGGGAGCTCAGGAATTTGGGGACTGCAGGTGCCTCTGCTTCTACCCTCTAGGACAGTCCACCGTGCCTGTGAATGGACAGGTGTGGCCACCCTGGCCTGGAAGGAATAAGGCTATCCGTCTCAGACACTACAGGAATGAGCGTGGACACACCAGCAGTTAAGGCGCTGAGAGCAGCAGAAGTGGTAGCTGAGGTCACTGGATCGGTACTTGGGGAAGGCAGGCAGGCTGGGAGGGCAGGTCCTGGATGGCCTGCAGGTCAGTGTCTTGGCCACAGTGCCGGCTGCACCCAGCTCCCCGTGAAAGCATTGAAAGGGACTGTTGTTTCTAAATGGTTTTGTGTGTTTTTTTAACTTTATTGGTGTGTTCAATGTTTTAATATCCCACACTTTGCTTGTTTTCTATCAAGAGTCGAGGAAGGCCCTCGTCCCTGGCCGGGAAGCTCAGTTGGTTAAAATATGTCCAGATATGCCAAGGTTGCCGTTTGGGTCCCTGGTCAAGACACACAAAAAATATCGATCGATGAATGCACGAATAGTTGGAAAAAATAAATGTTCTCCCTCCCTCCCTTCCTCTCTCTCTAAAATCAATAAATACATTTAAAAATCTTTTAAAGGCCCTCTCCCCCTTGGGGCACTCCTGCCCCTCACTGCAGGGGGCTCCTGCCCTGGCAGCACCGAACATCTGGCTCCTCCCCCATCCTCCCCAGCCCTAACCCCGCACGCATTGCCTCCGGGACCACGGCCAGCCCGGCCCCGCTCACCGTCTCCGGGCTTCTATGCGCCCCGCGATGCGGAGGCGCCGGGCCTGGATCCGCTCCTGGGCGTTATCCGAATGGATCGAGGGCCCCAGAACCTGCGTGGTCAAGTGTTCATCCTCCTGATCCTCCAAGATCCCCAGGGGTACGGGCGGATTCATGGTGGGCGCCTCCCCCAGGCAGCTCAGCTGGGGCCCAACGGTTGCTAACAACAAGCCGTTGCCAAGGTAACGCGGTCACCTGACCCGGCGGGCGCGGGAGGCGATGGCGTGCGCAGCCCGGGCCCCGCCCACCGGCGCTCAGACCCGGAGTCCCAGCTTCGGGCTTTTCACGCCTCTCTACCCAGGACCAGTCCTGTTAGCGCAGATTGGAAGACTGAAGAGCTGGACCAAGCTGTGGTTCATGGCTTACTGGCCCTCATGGCTAACTCATCATTCATCCATCATCACCAAGTGGCTATTCCTCAAAATCATATTAATCAATTATTGAGCACCTCATCCGGAAGCTGCCTTCTGATAGGCCCACTGGGAGCGTACTGCCTCACTGGGAGGTTTGAACGGAAGTGTGTTGCACCCATCTCTTCATCATTGAGCTCCTGCCTTGTGAAACCCCATCCCATCAATCCAGTTTTACCCAACGAGGGATTATTGTCTTTGATGCTGTCGTCAGTAGGGCTAAAACCCGAGGACAATCCCACCAGCACCACCTTACAGAAAGAGGGGGAGCAGAGGGAAATAGTACCCAGGGGTGGGGGGGAAGAATAAGTTAAGGGTACAGAACATACTTAAAACTCTGGAAGAAGCACTGTCCCCTGAAAAAAAACAAAAACAACACTATTTCCTGGCTGTTTTTTGTGTCTCAATGTCAACAAAATAGTCTTCTTATTGAGAACTAAAACCCTTTTTAATATTTGACAGGGCCTTGACCCATCGGCCTGTGGGAAACTCCGGAGGGGGGATGTGGTGAGAAGAGGCAGGTCCTAGGCCTAGACCTGCCCTGCAGCCTTGGGTAAGTCACAACTACCCGAGGATCTTTGTCTCAACGGTCACTGGGTACCGTCTGCCTACGCAGCGCAGAGGCAGTATGACAAGGCCAAAGCAGGCAGGCTCTTCTGAGGTACAACAGGCCATAATGAACTCAGGGGCCCATATGGGTATGGCTTCCCACAGACTACATCGGTTGAGTCCTTTGGGCATGGCATCCCCATCCCTGGGTAAGTTTGGGGTGATAAAGATTAGGGGGCTCCCTCTGCTATGCCACAGGCCGGCCATCTACCTCAGTTTATAGTCTTTTTGCAGAAAAAGAATACGCTAATTACATTTTAACATACTAAGTCAAGCCCCACCACTGAATTCTATATCCATAAGGTACACCAAGTCCCCTTAATTGGGTTTGGGGGGGTTCATCAAACATTTACATAATCTCCTGGTTTACTCCTATCTCCTCTTAATGTTCTGCTATAAAACAAGGAGTGATAATCTAAGACCAGTGGCCAGACCTTCATCCCCACGGCTCCCTCCCATTTTGCACCTTCCCCGGGAAAAACAAAGAAGACAGTCTGAAAACTCAAAGGATTTAAAAATTATTTACTCTTTACTTTGTATTACAATAAATATTTATCAATCATGGAATTAAACAATTTAAGTTAAAACCTACTGCATTACTTTTGGGTTTCACAGCAGCAGAAATAAACATTAAATCCAGTTGAAAGGACAAGGCTTCCGGAATCCAGTGGCAAGAAACAGTCAGGTCTTGATTATCTGGGGTAGCGACGGGAAACAGCAACACCGCTGATGCAAATACATCGGTCAAACACGTGGTTGTACATCAAAGACTCGGCTACTGATTTTATAACATTCCTGCTAAGGAACTGAAGCGGGTTGCGCAGGCTCACTTCTGCAAGCGCCAAGGCCCAGAGCTGCCTGCCAGCCAGGAATGGGCCCATCACCTCCAGACTCAGCGGGGTGGAAGCAGCCGTCTTTCTCAAAAGCGGGCATCCTGGCCCACACGATCCCCAGGAAAGGGAAAGGGAAAGTGACTTATTTCAAGGGCCTTTCCTGGGCCCTAGGTGAGCTGGTAGCAGGGAGGCCTGTGGCTCCAGATGCGGGAGAAGCTTCACCGCGATGGGGCACATGCAGATTGAGTCAGCGGGAAGAAAGTGCACGGGGGGCTCGCCACCTCGCTGATAATCAAGAGTAGACTGCATGTACACACGAGCAGATCATACATTATATGCACAGAGAATACATGTGTACATGTGAACTATGTATATATACACACACATCACACATAACCAGACAAAATAAATGCTACATGATTTACTATAAACACAGCAAGTCCTAGATAGACCGATTATGAATATGGTCAATTAAACTACTTGCAAGGGAAAATAAAATTTTGTGCTCCTCTTCTTCTTCGATAACATATTCGACTTGTAGCAAATATATTCCAGTTGCTTGAGTGGTATTGTCTCCAGGTACCTGAGAAGGGATGGAACTGTCTTTTGTTTCAGAATCTACAGAAAGCAAAACTGCAACAGTAACTGATTCGGCCATGGTTCCTGCCACCCATCCTTAATCACAGGGCATGAAGCCATACTCAGAAAAGCATCCAGTTCTTTTTCTGCAACTGGTTACAGATTTCATCTATTGTATTAGATGGGAGGAGAGGGGGAAGGAGAGAGGAGGGGAGAAGACGGCAACAGGAAGTTTATATCTCTACACCTTGGCGATTATCCACTGACTTCTCCTTTACCAGAGGAAATGCTACCTTTTTTTTAAAAAAAGTTGAAATTTAGAGTTTAATGCTAAATTCTGCTTTCTTGGCACATTTCAGAATGAGTAAGCAACCCATGTAGCTGGGTCTTTGTCTCTTGTATGGCTGCTCTAATGGGACAAGTTTTCTAAACAAAATAATCTACAAAAAAATGTTAATATTGTGAGGCAATCTTAAATTGTAGTTATTAAATTCAAAGTCTGATATGGAATGATACCAGTATTTTAAACAATTTATAATGCAGCATGCAGAGATCTTGTTAATAACAGCAAGTACTAACTAAACCTGTTCCTCGTCAGGAACTTCTTAGATAATAAAGAGTGCTTGTCAAGAACACCGGAATCTAGAATTCATGGAGAATTATGTATGATCTAATTTTTAAAAAGTTAGTTTTAATTTTAATTGTTACCCATATTAACTGCTCAAGAGAAGACAGAAGGTAGCCAGAGAGCCGTGGCACCCACGGCATTTAGCACTTCTTGTGTCTTCAAACCTGTCTCTAATTTCAATGTAGCATTGGGTACCCTGTGGCCATGATCCAACTCACACGCTTTACAAACAGCACCCTCTGACGCCCCTGGCTTTCAGAATGATTCTGTGAGGCCAAGGCAACGCGAATGGCCTGTGGGAGGCCAGTCACTCCTGTTGTGTCCACGTGGACCTCCTAAGGAGACAGGCCCTTATTAAAAAACCAGTCCCTGTGCCACTTTCCGATTCTGGGGACCTGGCCTTTCTGACCAAACGCAACCCAACCCCCCTGCTCAGGCCACCCGTGAGAGGGCTACAAGTTGGCAAAACTGCCTTTGCTAGCCTAAAGATTAGCTATTGAAGATCTGTCTGTATAAAGAGCAGGACCCTGTTTAAAAACAAATAAAATCAGCCAGATGACTATCTTTTACATATTTGTTTACTAAAAAGCAAAGCACATTGCTAGCATACAGGTTAAAAAGCAAGGTGACATTTATTTTGCACTGTAGAAACACTGGAAATGAATGAGCCAAAAAACTCAATTCCCATGGCTCCATGCAAGGAAAAAGTAAACACATCGCCACTTTCTCTGGAAAAGTTAAACCACCATGATTTACCATAGACCCTAAAAGTAGCTGCCTGCCAATATATGTCAGTCATTTGAACCACCGTCAAAAATGAAAAGTAAAAATATACAAATCACAACTCATAATTAATCAAGGAAAATCGGGATCTACTCAGGCTATCCTAAAATGTAGAGCTTCACACTTTCAAGTTTCACAGTGATTAATTGAACACCATTTCATTGTTAAAACTGTCACCTTAAACGTACATGTCAAAGTGCTTCAAATGCAGCATACTAGTTAAAACTCCTGGAAGGTTCTAGTACTCGCAGCTAACCTAATTAGGTTGTTCACCCACAGGGTGTTCAAGAAAGGGCACGCTGCCTTACAAAGAAATCTCAGAGGACAAAGAAGATTCTAGTCTGACCTCAAAATTTCCTAGAAGTGGAGTGCTCAATCATGTCCCGATCTGAGGTCAAGAGAAAGGCCACTCTGAACACAGGAACCAACACAACCAAAGATTTCCGGACTTGTTTTTGGCTTCTTTGGAAACCCAAAGTCAACGTTAATCTAGCCCACCAGGTTTACTTTGTTCCCTCTGGCCCGCTCCCAGTCCTTGACTGGACAAGATTTCTAAAGGCAATCAAGGAGATTTGAATGTGGCAAGATCTGGGGCAAACACAGCAAGTGGGCATCTCTGTCCTAGGCAGTTAACCTGAAACCCAGGTGAAGATGGAGAGGAAGAGTTACAGACAGACTTCTAGTTAAAATATAAAGGGGAAAGTAGCCTTTGATTCAAGCACCTTCAGATTACCTTTTTATCCTCCATAGGTTACAGAATCAAAGTCTGCTTTGGACAACAAGGTACATTCCCAATGCTTTATGCCTAACTACAAAATACACTAATTCTTCGTAAATTAAACAATTAAGGAACTTTCAAATTCACAGTTGAATCCAAAATTAGTGGAGGAATGATGAGCTATATTGTGACAATTTTAAAATGTGCATTACCCTTAAGTCATTGGGCCCCATGGGCATTAGGCATTAAGGTGATCCCTACTCACCCTTAAAGGATGTATGATGCATGTTTTTTTGTTTTGTTTTATTTTGTTTTTGCTATGCATATTCCCCCAATGCCCAGGTTCCAGACCATGGCCAATACTCTTTTTGTTTCTAATTTAGAATTTGATACATTCCTCTTCTAATAGCTCTATATTAAAATAAATGACATGTTGGTAGTAGTACCTAACATTCTAGACCATAATCAGCATTTCTTTTTAAATTAGAATTAAAAGTACTTTTAAATTAGAATTAACCATGATATTATTATTCAATATCAAGGAAGATTATTTAATTTTCTATTTGGAAGTTACTCTATTACCCTTAAGACTAAAACCCATAAACTATATTCATTACATATTAGTGGAGGAATGACGATTTAAAATGTAACAAATTTAAACTGTGTGTTGCACTAAGATCATGCTATTGAAGTTCACAAAAGGCAGCATTAACATTCTGTATCCAGGTACTTTCTAATTTTTCTATCTCGTGCCCCCCTCAAATATAGGGGAATTCTTTTCTGACAAGCAAGAAAGGGCATTTTTTCATACCAGAACCTGAAAAGAAGCTTCTCTTACAGGTTAGGTAACTTTGGTCAGTAGAAACACAAAGTAAACCTCTGGCCTGGCTAAGGCACTCTATTCTGAAATGTACAGAAAACAAGTAGGGGTGACCAACCATCCCATTGCTCCCCCAAAAGGCAGCTCAGTGTATGCTGGGAGAAAGGCTGAGGTGGGAACTCACCCCAAAATATCACGCATAAGCCTGAAATACCGTCTATACTTTGGAAATGTCGTGGTAACTGGCATGACACAAATGCACAGAGCTATGTGTAACTAAGTCCTGCTTCAGGCACCCATCACTTCCTAACAAACTGGGCCTTTCAAGATGCACTTGAAGATGGCAGACTACGCCAAGAACAAGTCAGCAGCACACTCCAGAAGCACAGTTCACGATGTTCTGAGACAGTTCATCCCAGTTTCACTTTCACCTTGCTGACAGTCCCCTTTCTTTCCTCTAAGGATGTCAATAAAACTGACGATGGCATCATTCTTTACCACCAGAGGGAAATAAGACCTAAAGTGTAGGCACAAAACAATTTTCAAATGAACTTGATGCAACAGAAAGAGAGCAGAAACACACTTTGAGATAAAAGCCCCCAAATGACAGGACAGGACCTTACGCCAGAGAGAGCGGTATTTTCTTACTATTCTATAAGGTGAAGGAAGCCTGTGGTCCAAATGTGTCATTTTATAAATATGTGTCTATTCCTTTCTGATATAGTACAGATTAACCTCATTCCTGTGTACAAGGTCAACAAAGCCGTGAAATGATTAGCTCAGAAACTTTAAAACAAAGCTCTGTTCCCAGCCCAAAAGAACACTTTCCCAGTTCAGTTTTACAGGCGACACGGAACAAGGTCTACCGAACAGAGCATTTCCCTCACTCAACTGATTCATTCTCTGGCCTCTATGATGGCAACTTATCAACAAACATGGAATCACCACCCACATTTTCCAGCATCAATTTCTCACCAATTTGCAGTGTTCATTTCTGTCTCAGATAAAGTCACTGAATATACCTCAACCTTTACAAACATTTTTTTTAAATGAGTACAGAACCATGAGATCAGTTCCTTAACTCTTCATTTCTAATGACCTAGATGACAATTATTAGAATTTACAAATTTAGGTACTGAGATATCAATTATATAGTTATTTTTTTTTTTACAAAGCAGCAGACAGAAGTTCAACAAAGAAATACACTATATAATTAAATTTTAAAATGGTCGCATTCCCAGATAAATAATGATTATGAACTTAATTACATATCAACACAGTGGTGCCTATTTTATCCAAGTGCAATCCATCCAAAAACAGGGTTTAAGATACACTCTTCATTCAAGCACAAACTTCATTCAGTGAAAAATAAAACCAGGGAGTAAATTTCACCACCACCAAAGTTAATGGACACAAAGTAAAAAGAAGGAAATACCTACATTCATGGAAAGGTGTGATCTATCAAATAATCACATTAAAGTCAAAGAGATTTTGATGCTTGTCTGTAAACCTTAAAAACTGTTCCAAGTATTATTAAAGAGAGTATGTACTCAATAAGGCATATATTTAAAAAAATTTCTTAAAGAGGGAAGGTGGGCAAGCTGGAGAAGAGTTTTTCTCTACCACTTTATCCTGAATAAAATAAGAAATTTAAAAAAAAAAATGTACAGCATTCTCTCCTCTACAAAAAGAGAGGAAGGAAGGAAGGACAAACTGAATTACAAAACTCATTTTGTAGTGAGGTTCACATAGTCATTTCATAGTGAGGTTCATGAGAGTCCTAACTCCAAAGTAAATTTCTCCAATAAGGAAGTTCATCTGTGTTCCTCGCAAGTAGTTACCATCAGACTCACACCGGAACGTGCATTCACTTAAATCATTTCTCAGGCACCAAATCTCAGCAACTTAAGAGCTGAGGGGGGAAATGCCACATTTAAACAATGAACCATGCCAATGGGTGAGCTACAATTACATTCCATTCTCTACTGAGTCTCAATAGAATATTTTTCTTTAAAAAGAAAATTAAACTATTGACAAAGCTCTGCTCCATAACAAAGAGCCAGAATATTAGAGAATCTAAACATATATCTTAGCTCTCTTAACACATGAGGACAAAGGCATTTCCTTGGGAAAGAGAAACCAGTATATTGGCAAACCGGTATATTGTCCTGAAGTCATTTGGCATCTCTTGCTGTAGGTGACTTGCTCTTATCTTTTCCTGATGTTAGATGTGGACTACTGATAGCTTCCAGAGCTAACGACCTATTACTGAGTACCAAATATGAAAACATATTGTGGTTCTCTGAACATCATCTGTGTTTTAAAACAATTTGGGGGTGTTTTAAATAATAAAAATAAAGCATCTTTAACTCTGTATGAACCAAAACATTATGGACTCATGAAGTTAAAATCACTAGAAACATTTTGCTCATCTAATGTACATTAGGCTTCACCAAAACATCACATGGTTTAATAAAAAATAAAATAAGGTGGGAGTTAGTAGGTTCAAAATTCCACATTTCAGATTAAATATATCATTTTTGCTGTACAAGTACCACACTCGGAGTTCCCATGTCTGTTAAGCAGATCGGTTTAGTTCAATGGTGATAGATGAAATATTTACAAGCATCGTATTTACAGTACTTCTTTCTGTAGATTACAGGCCAATATTCTTTTCTTCCATTCCTAGTCAATCTGAGTTGGGTTTCCTTAATGAGAACGGGTAGATCTGAAAATGGCTGCTCAGTTGCTTTACCTATATAAAACCAGAAAAGGAGACAGTGACAAATATGGACCTAATTATTATTATTATTTTTTAAGCACACAGAATTCACCCTTGAAGACAACAATTTACTGACAGAGCAAAAACCATCAGACATAATGAAGGTTTTTCAGGGTTAGTATAGCCATGGACGGGGATGGCTAACTAAGAGTAATAGACCTACCCTGGGAGAGTTAGGACTTAAACCTGGGTCTCCACTGTTCTAGACTTTTCAGAGCCCTCCAGACTATACAGATTCATATCAAATCTACTGAAAAATTATAAGGTTAGTTGATTTAAACCAGCTAGTAGGTCAAATATTTATATAGACTCAATATTCAGCTTTTTATAACATTTATTGGTAATCATTCCTAATCCTGATAAGAGTTTAAAACTAGATCTGTACACATTTTGGGAGGTTTAGGGCATATTAGGGCCGTGATTGGCAAACAAGCATACCAAATAGAAGAGTTTTAAGAGACATAAAAGTGTGAACAGCCTTCTATATAACCCCACTCATATGAAAGTATCCCCAGAAAATAAAGCAAATGATAGAAAAAATATTACTCCAGATTGTTCAATATTATTTATAATAGTGAAAATTTTGGAAACAACCTAAGTGATTCAAGTAACTGGATCATAATTAAGTAAATTGGGTTACTATTTAGCAATTTCCTTGATAAAATATGCTATACTATTTAAAAATCAAAATTATGTACATACTAAAATACGTAAAATAATTAGAAAAGAATGCTGAAGTGTGATGAAAAAGAAAAACTGCATGGTTCTGATTTTCATTTTATTACATCAATCTTGGTTCATTTGTCCTAAAACTGAGACAGGCCAGCAAGCCAGGACAAGTAGAACAGGGAAACTAAGACAGCTGAGCAAACTGACAGCAATTCACAGCAGATACAGAAGGTCCCTCCCTAGAGAGAACATCTAGGCCTCAGCAGCGGTATTTCAGCTCCAGGCCCAAAAAGCAGCCAAAACCAGCGGCAATGACCAATGACACCCGGCCCTGACAGTGACCAATCAGTGGAGACCATGACCCTGAAGGAGCACACATAGGAAACTGATGACTATTCTGCTGAAACCCTCCCCTGAGATCCCCGCCTGCAAGAAAGAGATAAAGACCTCAAGACAAAGGACCTAGGTTGTAGGCTCCCCTCCATTCCCTTCCCTCCTCCTCCCCCCACAGGCATGTATCTCCTAAACTGGAAGGCACCCCAGGAGAATTATAACTTAGGGAGCAATGGGCAGCGGCAGCTCATCCCAGGATGACCCTGAACCTGTTCCCAGCCCTCTTTCCTCTGATTTCCCAGAGAGCCACCAGAGCCCAGCCTCGGCTCTCCTGTTGCTTCTCCTACACAGTGTTTCCCAAAGCGTGGTACGGGTGCCCCCAGGGGTACAGGAAGAGTTTGGTGGGGATATGCACTGCACCGTGCTTAGCTGCGCCTAATTCTACGTTCTCATGAGTCAAGTCAAGACAGTCTTGTGAGGTGTGAGATGGTCCGGTGTGCAAATAAATGTTATTTATAACTTTTATTTATATTTTATTATGATAATTTTATTTTTCATTTATTATTATTTTGTGTATGTACCAAAAAAAGAAAAAATAAATATATTTTGATTGTTCTTAAAATGCATCCTTTTTTTTTTTTTTGACGAGGGGTACTCAGCATTATGAAAATTACAGAAGGGATACACATAAAAAATTTGGGAAACACTGTCCTACACTAATAAACCCTTCTTTGTTTTGCTGTCCCCAGCTTTCATAAGGTTCCCTCACAGTCACCTGGACTGTGGTGTGAAATGTTTCCCAGATGGAGTCAATAACCCACACTACCCGCCGGCCCTAGGCAGACCCGCTCGGGGCCAGGCCCCTCACCCAGAGACAAGGTTAGTCCCTTGTTTTCAGAAGAGAATATTATGGTTTGCATATTTCTTAAACCCTTTCTGTTCCATACTTCCCCTTATTTATTATTTCTCCCGATGAGAACTCAAAAACAGCACAGATAAAGTAAAACTTCAAATAATGAAGTCCTAACCTCCTGGCCACATGCAGGGGGAGGAGAGAGGGAGACAGTGCTACAAAACCAATTTCAGTTTCTCTCCAAATTATATCAATGAGCAATAAAAATGCCCCTAGAGCTAAAGTATGCAGAGAAATAATTAACAAATGGGATTAATTCGTCCTATATAATGAAAAGCACAAAAGGGTTTATAATTCTATGCAACAAGAAAATGTTTTACTTTTCTACTGACTTAAAGACAAGAACTCCTTATAATTATACAGCTTTCAAATTGTTTGTAGTTATTATAACATAATCATTAAGTAATATTTAAAATGACACACCTAAAACATTTAGAGAATATACCAAAATTCTTCCAGCAACTATAATAAGCAAACTTTCTTTTATAATTTTCCCTCACCTTGTTTCTTTTTATAAGAACCAAATGGCACCAATTTTGTTCTCAATTACTCACCACTCGTACTCCATAATGGATGTGGGCCACAGTGAAAGCCGCTGTTACTGTATAGAGGAGAACACTCTCAACGTAAGAGGCGACTCCTAAGTTTACCACCACGACAACCAAGAAGAGAGGAACCAGCAACCAATTCAAAGTTGGACATCTGGTATTGCTCATTTGACAAACAATCAGCTGACACTTGAAGTTAGTAAAAAGAAAAAAAAAAAGGTGGGGAGGGAATAAAAATTTAATTAGCAAAACACTTCCAAAATGTGTCACACCAACATTTAAGAAGGATTCAAGCACCTGAGCCAACACAGTTACATTACATTAAGTTCAGTAGTTCCAATGATCAGATCAGGGGACAACTGGATATCTGCCCCACCTTCAAACCTGTGGGCCCGCAGACCATGTGCACGTCAGAAGAGTGTAGAAAGGATGTGGTAGAAGGCATTCTTCCACCAGATAACAGTTTGGGTAAAAGTTTCTCCCAATTCTAAGACTCCTTGTGACTTTAAAAATTTTTTTCAAATCAGCCTCCCACACCCCTAACACAACTAAACTTCTCATATTACCATGTTAACACCTCAAACCTCTTTGGCTCCTTTACTTTCAACACCTTAATCAAAAACAGTTTTATTCACTCATAAATAAATACTTTTATCATGGAAACATAAGCTCGGTGACTAAGAAAGAAAATAAAAAAACTTGTTAAGGACCTGGCCTGCGCAGAACAGGATTCCCGGCTCCCAGAACTATCAGGGTCTTTCCTCAACTCATAATTTTTAAAAATATGTTAAAATTTTAAATTAACATGTGTGTTACCTAGCTTATAATCCCATGTTCTTCATTTAAAAATCAGTTGGTTAAAAAATGTGTGGGATGCCAAAACCGGTTTGGCTCAGTGGTAGAGTGCTGGTCTGCGGACTGAAAGGTCCCGGGTTTGATTCTGGTCAAGGGCATGTACATTGGTTGCGGGCACATCCCTGGTAGGTCGATGTTTCTCTCTCATCGACGTTTCTAGCTCTCTATCTCTCTCCCTTCCTCTCTGTAAAATATCAATAATATATATATATATTTTAAAAATGTGTGGGAGGAGCTATCAGCAGTTTCATTTAAGATCTTCCAGATGAATTTCATTTCTCACTTTAAGTTCTCCCTAAACTAATCATTAGATCTACAGCCATTTCAATGACACTGTTAATAATTTTTACAGACTGGAGGGAATTTGTAAATTATTCCATGAATTCTTCAGGAGGCAACCAAAACAAAAAGCTCAAGTAAGCTATGGTTCCAAAATACTACTGCAGTCTCCAAATCTTATTGATTTCAAAGGGAAAAAAATAACATAACCTCAGCATGTTCTGTCTTTGAGGATATGATTTTCTCAAATTTTGAATGCAAATATCTTTAAATTAATATCTGCTTATTCTAATCTGTATACGGTTTCTCAAATTATCAACTGTCATAAAGTCCTTACATATATATTTATGATTTTTAAAAGGAAAAATCTTACTGTGATATTGGCAAAGGCTGTTCCAACCATAAAGTAGAATACTCTAGGATGCATCTCTAAAATATCACTAGGTGACTGGAGGATCCAGGCTGTAGACAAAATGAATAGCAAACATGGAGAAAAGAAGGGGACCAGAGCTTCATAGATTGAATTGTATTTCAAGCTGTTACTTTTATAGCTTCTGGAAAAAAAAAATCAAGTAATACAAAGAGCATTATTACATATGAAACTTATACTTGCATTTTACAGTTTTAAAGTACTTTCAGACTTATTCCCTAATGTGATACTCACCACAGTCCTTTGGCACAGGTAACAATCAACATTAACCCCCTTTTAACAGACAGGTTAAGTGAAGACATGAGAATTCAAATTTACATAACTTGCTACCAAGTGACAGGGCCAGGACTAGAACTTCTGACCCAGTCCCATTTTTACACCTGGAATGTGAAGATGAAAAAAACTCGGTCTTTGTTGCATGACAGTGATTTTTAACAGGTGTGCCACAAGAATTTTTAAAGCACGCAATAGCTGACTATTTAGTCAGGGGCACTGACTCTTTCCCTTAGGTTGTCAAGCTAAAAAATGACAACCTGCCCGGCCGGCGCGCCTCAGTGGTTGAGTGTCAGCCTATGAACCAGCAGGTCACCACTCGGCTCCCTGTCAGGGCCCGTGCCTGAGTTGGGAGCTTCATCCCCCATGTGGGGTATGCAGGAGGCAGCCGATCAATGATTCTCTTTCATCACTGATATTTCCTTTTTTTTTTCCTATGTGGGATGGTTGATCTTGAGCCTGCAGGGAGCAAGCTGGCTCCAGACTTCTCCAATTCCACATTTCTTTGCCTCCAATTCTTATGTGTCCAAAGACAGAGAACCACAGACACACCTTTGTAGGAGGGTTCATTATTGATATCTCTCTCTCTCTCCTTCTCTGAAATCAACAAAAAAATATATCTTTTTAAGTGACAACCCGAAACCTATATAATTTTATTAACCAACATCACCCCAATAAATTCATTCTAAAAGTTAAAAAAAAAAAAAAGACAACAGCCAACACAACAATAGCCGCCCAGTGTGAAAGAATCAAAATTATTCCTCTTTGTTTTTGTCAGATCAGCAAAAAAAATATAGTTTTTGGTGTGCCCAAGAATTTTAGTAACTAGCTTATGTGTACCATGAGATGAAAAGGGTTGAATATCACTATTCTTTGAGATTATATTCTAGTAAGAAAAATAAAATGAACATAAAGCAATACTACAAGAGGACCACACAGTACTACTCTGATAAAAGGACAGAGAACTTAAAGTGAGAAACAATTCACCTAAAGATTCTAAAATGAGACTGCTGCCAGCACTCTAGCATCTCTAGATTTCTTCCTCATCTGAACAGAGCCCCAAATTCTAGCCCCGGTTCCGCCACTGATTGCATGCCCTTGGCCAAGATGTTGCCTAATCAAGGCCTCATCTTTAGAAGATGAGGAACAAATGACTCATAATCTCTGTGGCCTTCAGAGCTTTAAATGTTATGGTTGCTATGACTGACTCTGCAATAAACAGGGAAGATTCATAGAGCTTAGGTTGACATGGACAGGATTTTGCAGACAGATTTGAGAGCTGAAGGATGAAGGAGGAAATATAAGAAAGTTTTTCAAGTAGAGGAAACAGCAAGAGTAAAAATACTGAGGAAGGAAAGAGCAGAGAAATGAAACTTCACTTGGGCAACTCCCCTCCCCAAACCCTGCCATCCCCCCAGGCAGGAATTCTAGATAGTGCTATCTGAGAAGAGCCAGCAGAGGTCTAGAGTTTGGTCCTACAAAGTTCAGAAGTTCTCATGTGTGTGTTTTTATGATCATGCTAAGTAAAGTTAGAGCTAATCAATTTATAAAACACAATGTAAACCTATTAGCCCGGCCAGTGTGGCTGCTCAGTGGTTTTAGCATTAAGCTCGGAACCGGGAGGGTTATGGTTTGATTCCCGGATCAAGGCACACGCCTGGGTTGCAGGCTTATCCCCAGTGAGGGGTGTGCAGGAGGCAGCCAATTAATGATTCCTCTCGTCATTGATGATTCTATCTCTCCCTTTCCCTTCCTCTCTGAAATCAGTAAAAATATATTTAAATGCATCAATATTCAATTGGAATACCTTCCTATGGATTCACTCACAAAAAATGGCAAATTAGAAGACTATTTGGTGAGCCTAAGACTGTAACAAAAGAACAAGTAGTTTTGTGCTACAGCTGAAGTGACTACACAAGCCACTGTAAATATCCTAAAGTACCCTAACCTTCTTCTAGATTCAAAAACAACAGATTTCACAACCTTTTCAAAATATCCAGATTCCAAAAGGAGACATCTTAAAATTCATCTAAATAACAATTTCTTATCCAATTAAAAAATGAAATACTTACTTGTAAAAATTTAATAAACTCATTGGAAGAGTCACACATAATGCACAACCTAAAAGGAAGAATATTTAAATCATAATGATTATTATGCAAGTGACTTTTATAATAAGTACATACAAAATACGTAATATTTTTAGACTCAATCATTTTTAGATTCCAGTTTACTTCTGTAATGAAATACAATCCTTTTCTGAACAATATTTACAACTGGAAGAGTGTCGAGACAGTTTGCTGATTCAGAGCAGACTTCAAGGAGCCAGTAGAAGTCTAGTTGAATAAACTATGGTAATCCACACAAAAAGCAATAGAGAATCTCAATGGAGAAATGAAATGTAAAAAAAAAAAAAAAGAAAGAAAGAAAAATCTAGAGTTGAAAAGTATGATAACTTAAATGATAGGTTTCATGAAAAATTCACCAGATAACTTAAGAAGCATGGGAGATAGCAGAAGAAAAAAAGCAGTGAAATAAAAGACAGATGACTAGAAATGCCTATATAATAAAAGCCTAATATGCTAAGTGCTCAGTTGTCTGGTCGGCCATTCAACCAATCAAAGTGTAATATGCTAATGATATGCTTAAGGCCACTCAAATGCTCACTATGATATGCACTGACCACCAGGGGCAGATGCTCTGACCAGTAGGTTAGCTTGCTACTGGGGCCCGGCCAATCGGGACTGAGCAAGATGGACCAGACATGCCCTGGAACCCTTCCATGGTCCCTCCCAGCTCTGATCATACAACGGTGGGGTCCCTCAGCCTGGCTTGTGCCCTCTTAAAATCCAGGACCCCTTGGGGGATATCGGAGAGCTGGTTTTGGCCTGATCCCACAGGCCAAGGGATCCCTCTGGTGCACAAACTCATGCACCAGGTCTCTAGTTATATAATAAAAAAATAGAGAAAAATATTACAGTAAAATTAATAAAGCTTCATAAAAATCACCTATAGGACAATAGCATGAAAGCACTCTAACATACATGCAAATGAAGTCCAGAGGAGAAAAGAGAGACAGGAAAAAAAATCTGAAGAAATAAACTGTGGTTGAAAACTTCCCATATTTAGTCAAAATATTAACTTACATATCTAACAAGCTCAAGACCAAGAACAAACACAAAGAAAACAACACCTATGTTTATCACAGTCAAATTTTTAAAAGCCAAAGATAAAGAATCTTAAAATCAACAAGAGAAAAATGACACATTATATACAAGCTGACAATGATGTAAGAGCTGGCTCAGAAACCGTGGATACCATAGGACATTAGAATGACATATTCATACTAGTGGGGGGTGGGGGGAAAACCAAGACAAAAATAAAAACATTTTCACATAAACAAAAACAGAGAATACAATGCTATCAGACCTGCCCTACAAAAAATGTTAAAAGAATTTCTTCAGACTTCTGAGAAAGAACACCATATTTTAAGTCAGATATACAGGAAGGAATGAAGTGCAGCAGAAATTATAAATAGTTGATAATTATAAAAGACTATCTATATATATAAAAACCTAAGCAACCGGCTGACTGGCCGACCGCCGGTAGTTATGATGTGCGCTGACCACCAGGAGGGCAGACAACACAGGAGCTGCCAAGCGACAGCTACTGTGCAGAGTGCCCTCTTGCACTCCAGGACCCTTTGGGGGATGTCGGACCACCAATTTTGGCCCAATCCCCACAGGCCAGGCCAAGGGACCCCACCTGCTGGAGGGACCCGCTCACTCCGCAGACACCCTTCAGAGGCCTGGTGACACCCCAGGTGTGGCTGGCCAGGAAGGGGCTGCAGGAGGTTGGTTCCAGGGCGTGTCCAGCCCATCTCACCCAGTCCCACCCCACCAGCCACCTTTTAATTAATTTCCTTTCAATGTGCACGAATCCATGCACTGGGCCTCTACTATGTTATAAATAACAAAAGGGCTATGGGGTGGGTAGTTATGCATTTGAAACAAGACTGACACTTAATTTGAAAATTGTTAAAGCCATATGATGGCACATAGGGATCTATTATATAAAAGGAGCTCATTGGATAGAGCATCAGCCTGAGGACCAAGGGTCCTGGGTTCGATTCTGGTCAAGGGCACATGCCCAGGTTGTGGGCTCGATCCCCAGTAGAGGGCATGCAAGAGGCAGCCTATCAATGATTCTTTCTCATGGTTGATGTTTCTCTCTCTCTCCCTCTTCCTTACTCTCTCTAAAATCAATAAAAATAAATAAGTAGAAAGAATAGGAAAAAACATGTTTACATTTTTTCCTAATCAAAAAGCAGGAGGGGGAGACTAGAGTGACCTTGCTTTCTTGGTGGCCTGCATGTGGTACCCAAAGAAGGTAACCTTCCTTAATAGCAAACAGGAGCCACTCCACTGCCTACCAACCTTTGACCATTCTTTGCCTAACCAGAGCCTCTAGTGCACCCCAGTCACCCCAACACCAGCACTACTAATTTTATTGGCAGAAGCTAAGTAGCTTAAGCACTAAGGCCCTTCTAACTATTTGTGTCTACTCAAATCTGGTACTAGAAAAGCTACTCCACTGATCTGCACAGAAACATGGCCTTTTGTTTTATTTCAGAGGGAAGAATTCAGTTAAACTTAAAAATTACAGACAAAATGATGTGTCCAACCAATAAAGCACTCACTTAACATTCAAAAGTATATCTCATATTATCAGAGAATTTCACCTAATCTTTACATTTAACATTTAAATGTAAAATGCAACAAACTGCCATGTGATAAGCTGCTTAAATCAAAAGATCCACTACATGAAGGGAGATGAAAAATAGTTAGCCTTTTTAAGGCTGGTAATCAGTTTATATAAGTACCAAAGAGTGAACATTTGGTAGATTACAGCAGGGTTCCTAGAATATCTATGGTTCAGAACCATGAAAAGGGCCCAAACCACTCTTTTTCTGAAAGCCAGTGCCTAGGGCACCATCTTCTCAGCTGTTTCTAAACCTTACCTAATTCCGATTCCATTGCTAAGGTTCACTAATACAGAAAAAGAGCTACTTTTTAGATAAGGAAACAGCAATAGCCAGTAAGTAAGCTTTTTTTTTTTTTTTACTTCTACAAAGGTATTTAATGCCCCAAATAATCCAGATTCCTCTTCCTTTTCCTTCTTTCCCTATAAACACTCTCCCCTGCTCAATCACCTTCTTCAGCTAAAATCAAAAGGGAAACATTTCCATGATCAAAACCTTTACCTCGCATTCAGTAGCATGAGGAGGACACCTGAGATAAACAGAGGCTCCATTTTTGGAGTGAATGTATTATAAAGCAATCTCTATTCTATTTCCTACAAACTAATCATCAAGTTTGAAATAAGTAGAAAATCTGTACCAAATGTCACCCACATGTGGACCCTCCAATACAACCTAGATTACTTTAAGTGGTTTATAAGTTTGTGTGATCTATTTTGGTATTTTCTTCTCATTAAGAATAGCTTGATGCTGAGAAACAAGAGAAAGATACACAAAAGGAACCTTATTCTTCTTTATGATTAGGTTGAAATCCTATAGGGTTATAGGACAGTCGAAGAGGGGGAAGGGTGTTGCTGCTTGTTATAATCAAACACTAGCTTTGATAACAAAGTGATGTTAAAACAGGCTTCAACATGGGGCTTCTTACCAATAATCATTGTAGTGAATAGGTCTCTATATAAGAAATTAAACAGGAAAGGTTCATACCAGGCCTCAACTCCCACAATCGCAGTCACTATGTAGACAAAAGAAATAGTCTGGAAGGAAAATGCAGACAAAAGCATACAGAGGCATTAACAGCTGGAAAGATCAGGGAGTCAATAATGCAGCATAAAACTAGTCAACAGTTTTAGCAAAAGCAAGAACTATGCTTAAATTTGATATTGTGGCAAGTCTTTTTGCCTTTAAAAATATTTTTTTTTTTTTTAGCCAACAGTGCCATCAAATAACTTCTAAACAATGCAAGCAACTGGCCATCATTTGGAACACTTTAAGGCATCTTATAAGTTGGTGAGGCCACAAGATGATCCAATTTGCCCACTTTCTTCTTCAAAAACATTCCAATTTCTGACTCTTTCCTGGAGCCTTAAGTGCAAATGGGCAAAATGGCAACACAAAAAGCACGATTCAAAGGCGGGGAGAGTTAATAGCAAGCCTATGAAGTAAGAAAAAACATCTTGCTGCTCACTGCAAAGTTGGTGACAAGAAAAAGCCAATAATTATGTACATCCTTTTTTCTTTTTATAAAATCAACAGTTAAAATGGAAGTTTATTTACATTAAGAAACTATTCGTTTTTTATGTAATAATGGCATTGCATTTATGTTTAATTTGTTCCGTTTTTATAATTTTTTTATTTTTATAGAGAGGCAGGGAGAGGGAGAAGAGCATCAATGTGAGAGTGAAACATCAATCAGCTGCCTCCTGCATACTCCCCACCGGAGACTGAGCCCGCAACCCAGGCATGTGCCCTGATTAGGAATCAACCAGCAACCTTTCAGTGCATGGAATGACACCCCACCAAGTGTGTTTGTTTTTTAAAAAGAGCTCTTCCTGCCATGGTCAGGTGGCTCCGATGGTTAGAGCATCATCCCTTACATGAAAAGGTGGCAGGCTTGATTCCCAGTCTGGACACATATCTTGGTTGTGGGTTTGATCCCCAGTTGGGGTGCATACAGGAGGCAACAGATTGATGTTTCTCTCTCTCCCTTCCCTTTCTTTTAAATCAATTAAAAACACACATATTCTCAGGTCAAGATAAAAACAATAAATAAATAAATAGCTCTTACCATTAAGAGAGTAATAGTAAAATATTTATCATATAATTTCAGGAGTTTCCTTTAAAATAATTGAGCAGGGGGAAGGAGGGGAGATAGGGTATACATGAACCTAGACCGGCCATGTGTTGATAACTGCTGAAGCTATGTAACAGTTACATAAATAAGGGTTCACTATCCTATCCTCTCGACCTTTGTATATGTTTGAAACCTTTTCCACAAATAAGTAAAAGTAATATGAAATGATTTTTTAAATATTATCAGCACACATCAGTTCTAATTTTTTTAAAAGCACAAGGGCAATAAAAAGAAATTATAACCCCCCCCACACACACACACACACACACACAAATTGATGCAATATAGAAAATTTAAGTTAAAGCCCATACTCACCACCTGGCTAATGTCGTATCCCCATGGCAGGAAAAGAACCCCTGTGTTATACTTTTCCCAGTGGGACAGGATGAAAGAAAACAAAACAACCCAGAGCAGCAGGTAAAGAACAAAAACACTGACACCGGAAGGTCCTCGTCCAAAGATGGAATACACGGTGACAACAAAGTAAACACACGACCAGCTATCGAGGCCGTGGTCAAAGAGCTCCCCTAGCGGGGTGCTGGAGTTGGTTCTGCGGGCCTGCTTTCCGTCCACTCCATCTGCAATGAAAACATTCCCACAGGGCAGGTCAGTATGGAGAACGTCTTCTGTAATAAACTGCAAAGCCAATCAGCATATCACAGGGGTGTTAATTAACTAATGTACAGCTACCAGCCAGTACTATAAAAATCTAACCTTTGATTCCTATAACTCAAAGATTTCAGAAATAAAATTGGTAATTTCTCTACGTTTAATCAAACCTCAGAGGAAAAGCAGTGGAAGATGGGTGGGTGGGAAGAGATCAACCAATCAACTTGTATGCATATATGCATAATCTATGGACCCAGATAATAGAGTGGTGAAGGCCTGGGGGGGGGGGGGGGGGAGGGGAAGGCAGGCTAAGAGTAGTCAATGGGAGAGGAGGAGGACATATGAAATACTTTCAACAATTAGGATTTTTTAATAAAGAAATATTAAAATTAAAATGTTATATAAAAATCTAACCTTTATATATAAAAATCTAACCATAAATGGTGTCAGTTTTAGTTCTGAGGAGGAAGCATTCTAGTTGGACTCTGAAGTTCTCCTAATCTGCCAAACAACTGAATTGCTCCACAAGCCACAAATTCTCAAGCCTCCAGAGAACATTCAGCAGTTACTCATTATAACTCATCTAACCACTCCTTGCTCTGGGACCCAAAAACATTCTGTACTTCAGCACCTATTTCATCTTGTTTGAAATCACAGTCGCTTCTTTACAGCTCTACCACCTCCACAATTTTAAGTGCTTTCAGAAAAAAGTTTTGCACATAGTTTCAGTAAATATTAGTGTAGGGAGTGGCTATAGTGGTAAGCCTCAGATTGACCTGTGGCAGAGCCACAAAAAGTCCCAGCTTAGAGGGCAGAGCACTCCTAGCATAATTAAGCTTGACTTCATGGCCGCTCCCTAGATCCTTCCTACCAGCTAATGGGCTGTGGGAGATGCAGCAAGTGAAACTCACAAGAACACTGTAACTACAGTGACCACTACACCTTGTTTTTCTCTGACTATAAAATAAGGCTCAGCTTGCCAGCTGGATCCTTGTCTGTGTCCTCATCCAGGCACGGGGAAATCCACCGAGCCCCAGCTGTATTCTCTTTGTGTCTTCCTTAATCCTTCACTGCCCCTCCCCAGGTTCACCTGTGGCTGTGCTGGCACAGCACATGTAAGAATGTATAGAACCTATGCATTGCACTCTTCTCAATTTTGTAGAGATTACAAGAATCTTAGAATAAACTAAGTTTATGTTTACAATTGAGAAAGGAGAAAAAGCTTGTCATTAAAGACATAGTGCGTCACACCATAAAACCTACAGAAAAGAGACATGTTTTCTTCAGGCTAAGACCTCTAAACTGGCTTTGAAGACAAGATGAAATCTGAGTGGGGACATAAAGAATGAGTTGGATTTCAGTAGACACGAGATAAAGGAGTATGCCATTTCAAGAGGAGGGAGTGCTATCAGCAAAAGCACCGAAATGGAAAAGCACATGCCTGTTCAGAGAAAGCCAAGTAGATTACTTTGACTAGAAAGTCAAATGTGAAGAGGGCAGTACAACCAGGCTAAAAGGGAGGTTTGGGCCAGTTTAACAGTTTTAGGGAGAATGAGGAGCTACTGAAAGTATCTGAACAGGGGAGTGACAAGGGTGAAGTCAATGAAGTGTTTCCGGGAGATTCCCCTGACATCAGTGTGAATGACAAGCTGGAAGAAGGACAATTAGTAAGCTAACACTGAGATGGAACGCAGTATGAATGAAAAGCTGGGGACTGGTGAGATATTAAATAAAAATGACAAGGCAGCAAAAAATGAGAGGTGAGGCCAAAGGACGCAAAGACCATGTCCAAAGTTTCCAGTCTGAGTAACACTACAGTGGTAGTGTTCATTGAAACAAGGAAGTCAGTAGAAGGAACAAGAGTGATAGAAAAGATGCTGAGTACAATTTCTGAGGCTGAAATTGAAGTATAGCAGGATATCCACACGGTAATGTCAAGCAATTCAACCTAAGGGTACTTATTAGTAACTCAAGATAAACAATAGCTAGCTATAAACAAGAGTCATCTCAATAGTGGTAAGAATCAGGATTACCAAGAATATCAGAAGAGAAAGTTAAAGATAAAGTATAATAGAGCACCTTCATTTAAGGGCAGAAATAGAGGAACCTTGGGGGGAGGAAATGAAGAGGGACATAGAAGAGGGAAAGGAAGGAAGGGGAGGAGGAGGGAGAGGGAGAAGGAGAAGGAGAGAGAGAGAGAAAGAGAGAGAGAAGAAAATTCTGAAATATAAAAAATTCTCAAAAGAAACAGTTTTGATAACTAAGTGCATTAAAATTAGGCTAATTGTAAAGATTTGTATTTAGGGAATTAGAAATTCCTTATAATTGCTGTATCGTGTTTCTTGCTCACCACAGTATTACCCCAGGGCCTAGCTCAGCTCGTGACAAAGAGGGCTTTCAAGAATACTGAAGGAATATATTAAGGATGAATGCCAAACTCCTGCCCAAAGATTGCAGCTCTCTCTTATATAAAGGTCTTAATGCCCTTAAGTAGCTAAAATATTTCCCAAGACTTTTCTCATTATTTGCTGGCTTATTTTCCTATTTTCAATGCAACTCCTAGGGTTATAATAAATACTGAATTCATTAATTACATATTCATTAGGTTTTGTGTATCTTCTCACTGAACCCATTCTAGCTCCATAAGTCTGAGGTCTCCATATGCTTCAGAATGGTTTTTGTTTTGTTTTGTTTTAAAGAAAGGTAATTCAGGGAATATGTTATATATTATCCATAAATCCAGGAGGACCTAGAGCAGCATGCTGTAATCAAACACATTAATATTTCTGCAGCAAAATCTAAGAACAGTCCCACTAGTAGAATAAAGATTGTAAATTGCCTCGGGTAGGTCAAGATATATTTTGCAACAAATCACGTTAGGTCAGCATTTTTGCCAGAGCTGTGGACCTGAAACAGGGAGATTATAGAGTATATCACAAGGCTCTTTATGAAATGCGAAATGTTAGAAGTTAGAGGGTCAGAGGCCACAGGCTAGCTTCACCTTTCCCCTAGAATTAGGCTAATTCCTCCTGCAGTCCTGGGCCACCAAATAGCAGAATTTTAAAATCTTCTCATCTTTAGTAACTTGATGTCCAGAACCCTCTACCTAAATATGTAACTAAGTTGTTGTTTTTTCTTAATTCTTCTAGACTTCACTTTCTCCTTTCCCCAAACTCTGGCAGCTCTGGTCATCCACCATAACGAGGTACCAAATTATACTGGTTTTATGTGTAAGTCATTTTTATCTGAAGAGGTCTAAGCAACTTGAAGTCAGGGTCCACTACTTCACAAGCATTTAAAAACTATATACTGAGTGCCTACTATGTTCTAAACTCTGGGTACAAAGCAGTGAAAACAAAGTACCACCCTCAAGAAACTTATATTTTGGAGCAGACAACAAATAGGTAGGCAAGGAAATGGCTACCAGGTCATATGATTTTAAATGCTACGGAGAAAAATAAAGCAGGAAAGGGTATTAAGAGAATTCAGGACAAGCCATTCAGATAATCCAATGAAAAACATTCTTGGCAGAATAGACAGTACGGCTTAGACTTCCCTAACCACTCCTTCCCCGAGTTAAAACTGACCACTAACTTGCCTATCTCTTCTCCCACTGTGCTCCACATAGGACCCCTCAGTATTCTGCAGTCATTTGGTGTGTCAGCACTGCTTCCCAAACTTAAGGCAAAAATAATCTCTTGTTCTGTAAGCTGGCAAATATTTTTTGTAAAGAGCCAGACAATTTAGACATTCTAGGCCATACAATCTCTGTTGGCAACTACTCAACTCTGCCTTTGTGGCAGGAATGCAGCCACAGACAATATGTAAAGGAATGAGCACAGCTGTGTTCCAATAGAAATGTACTTACAAAACCGGCAACAGGCCAGTTTGGTCCTGATAGCTTGCCAACTCCTATCTTATCCTTTAAATTCCTAGCAATGAATAACAATTTTTTTTTTCACAGAGAAACTCAAAAATGCATTTATTAAATTGAAGAGGATGTTAATAACCCTAGTTAAAATGAAGTAAGCATAGGAGAAAATGTTCACTCAGTGGTTGGCTACCTTTGCTGACAGATTCACCAGCCACTGACTAAGGTGGGTATTTGCCGATTTCTTACCTAGAGTGTAGGCAACGAAGTTAAGGATGCCCACCACAATCCACACCCAGCCAGGAACGTGTTTGTGACCTGGTGCTGCAAAGGAAAGCAACTCAGAGTGTAATACAGTCTAAGTACCACCATTCTTACCACAGTATTACTGCCAGATAAAAGAAATTCCTACTTGTTAAACAGAAGCTACAATACTATACAATATATTTTGAATACAGAACTAGGTAAATATTAAAAAATATCAGTAGACTCTGGAAAAAAGAAACAAAAAACTGTATAACCCTCATAAAAAATAGGCATTTATTTTTAGCATAACTCATGACTGACTATTCATCCTTATTTAAAAATCTTATGTAGAATGAAAAATAATGTTTTTAGAATTTAAAAATGCTTTTGTTTAATCTGATCCACATTGTTTACAATTATATTACAACTATCTATTGAGCTTTCAACTTACACTCTCTTACTGTACTAATTAGCTAAACAAAAGACCTTTTGATTTGGTACAAATAGATGACCTCAAGTGGATGATTCTGGCATTGGAATCAAAATGAAATGAAATGTCTGTACCTCACTTTTACCCCCGAAGATAGAATCACATAGAATTAGGAGGCCTAGGTTCTAGGCCTGGCTCTGTAACCAATGAGCATTGTGACCTAAATATGTCATTGAACCTCTCCTGTCTTCCATGTCTCAAATACATTGGGGCTAAATGGTTGATCTGGTCCTTCAACTTACATGATTCAGAAATATATATATAATATTTACATGTTTTTAGTTCTCTTAATAACTAAGTAAATATTCTTATTTAATTCAAGAAAATAAGATTTCTAGAAAGTAAACTTTTGAGGCTGTCCTGAGGATTAAGATGCACATTTGAAAAAACACATTATCAAAACCAGATTTAATGAAATTTAATCTTACTTATTATTCATATAGTACTTTATAATCTTCCATTACCACTTTATTACATGTACAGAAGCTATGGCTAAAAGTTCCAGTGGATAAAGTATACAGAATTTCTAGCCATAAAAAAGAAGGAATTCTCATCATTTGCAGTAACCTGGATGGAATTGGAGAACATCATGCTGAGTGAAATAAGCCAGTCAATGAAAGAGAAACACCACATGACCTCACTCATTTATGGATAATAAAGATCATTATAAACTAATGAACAGAAAGATAGTGTTTCAAATGCCAAACTTTCCTACAAAAAACGTTTTCAGTGATTGTTAATTTTTCCAGGTTAGCCTACAAAAGTCTGCTGAACCTAGAACACAGATGAATTATAATACTAAAACTCCTGACTACATCATTTGCAAGTATTCTTATTGGAAAATATATCCTCTAACTTAGGATGAAAAAAAAATACTTATCTATCTTCATCTTTCTATTTCTCGCAACTTCATCAACTGGATGAATGATAAAAATAGATCCTGTCTCGGTATCCACCCCCGTCCCAAATGCACCCAGATTCACTCCTATTGCCAGAGCAGAAGCTGGGTGTGGAAGTGAGCAAAGACAGGAATAGGTGTGAGAATCCCAGGTCGGAGCAGGCTGAAAACTGCCTCCCCAAAAGTGACTTTTACCTGTCTTCCCCAATAAGGATCCAGACTCTGTCAATAAATACTTAAAGGTCTAAGAACCATTTTTAGAGGAAACTGGAAATTGTTAGAAATAAGGATGCTGAGCAGAGGGAAAGCAACATTACATTCCCTTTAGAAAATGGGATTTTTCTCCCATAACTAGAACAAAGGAAGAGGTATTTCTGGAATTGGTAGGTAGGTTGGACTCTAGTTAGATTCATTTTCA
This sequence comes from Vespertilio murinus, assembly GCA_963924515.1. Lineage (NCBI taxonomy): Eukaryota > Metazoa > Chordata > Mammalia > Chiroptera > Vespertilionidae > Vespertilio > Vespertilio murinus. The sequence goes on along the minus strand of OZ004713.1, from coordinate 54,368,705 downwards.
GGTAGTTTTGTAGTCCTACTCCTGTATCTTGTTATAATTCCAGTTACTCTTTATTTACTGAAGCCTTATGCTTTTGGACAGCATTTCTAAATTAAATAGGCAAGTTAGTTTCTAGAACTTAATAGGAACACACATGTAGAGTGTGAAAACACATCTTAGCTTTTATACCCAACTTTGACATTTTATATACCCTTATTACATCTAAAACTTTTCAAAAATATAGCATCTTAATAAAAACAGAAAATAATATCATTTCTCTATTTAGACATTTTAAATGTTATATTAAAAGTAATAATCTTACCTGAAGCATAGAAGTCAGGATCAAAGTATGACAGAAGTAGGAAATTGAATACAACCAGCAGAAAGCCAGAAAAAGTTATCAGATTTGGAGCCAGCCAAGTAGGAAATACCTATTTTTTTCAAAATAATTAAAACATAGTTAAACTAGAGGAATATCTATATCCACACACAGCACAACATGCAAATTTAAATTATAATAAAAGCTATGATTTAAAAGATCAATTGCTGTTTCTCACATTGGTGTTTCTCTTTCTCCCTCTCTCTCTAAAATCAATAAAAACATTTTTTTTAAAAGATCATACGCAGGCCGAAACCGGTTTGGTTCAGTGGATAGAGGATCAGTCTGCGGCTGAAGGGTCCCAGGTTCGATTCTGGTCAAGGGCTTGTACATTGGTTGCGGGCACATCCCCAGTAGGGGGTGTACAGGAGGCAGCTGGTAGATGTTTCTCATCGATGTTTCTAGCTCTCTTCCCTCTCCCTTCCTCTCTGTAAAAAATATCAACTAAAATAATTTTTTTAAAAGATCATATGCAGGAGTTATTTATAATAAAATGCAAACCACAATCTGCATTTGATAGAAAAAAAGCACTTCTTTCTATTCTGTTTTAAACAATTCCCTATTTAACGAACATTACATTTATTTTAGAAAATTTTACAAAATTATGAATTCCAGAGTATAAACTGAGATGTCAACAATGAGATAAATCAAAAGGTATGTGACTAAGGGAAAGGAGATAGGAGGAGGACTTTCTCTAGATATCTTATTAAACTGACAGTTTTAATAAGATATATATAAAACTTACTTAAACAGTTTAAAATGTTAAACTTATTAAAACAAATGCATGCCTATTGATCATCTTACCTTTACTATAGTGTTCCAAAATGGATGCATGACATACAGAGACAGCGGATTGGTATCCACAGCACTGTACTGTTGAGAAATGTAAGAAAATATTCAGAGTTAATCTTTACATGCTTGCAAACAGAACAATTTCTTAAGTGAAAATAACAGTACAAAAGTAACTTGGAGAACATGTCTACATGATGTCATCATCTGAATAATAAAACTGGAGGAGCAATATAAATGAGGCAAAACTGTCAAGCACAGCCAGGTATTTTTGTTTTATTCAACCTTTCAATAGTATCGTGTTTCAACAGAAAAATCTATACTGCTTATGTGCTCTCACTCACTATACAGAATCAAGAGTGGTAATACGCACACTGTGTGCATTCAAACATGCTCATGCACCTTCTCACTCAACCTCCTCCATCCCTTGACTTAGAGGAATCTAGTTGTTTTACTACTTGATACCATTACTGTGTACTTACTATCTGTGTTCCCTTGAGCAAGTTACTTGCCATAGTTTCTTCACCTGTAATATGGGGATAATAACTTTATCCTCAAAAGGATTGCCAGGATTAGTTAAGCTAATAATGGACATGAAGCACAGTAAGTGTTATATAAGTTATTGAGCTATTTAGGTTTTTTTTAAGGAAATTTTAACAAATATTTGTATATAAATATGTAAAACCTTAAAAGTGATGTTGATAATATTCATCAGACACACATTAGAGTACCTGGCATGCAGAGAGCACTACCCTAGGTGAGGGGGCTGGGGGGAGGGATAATACACAATCGGTAAGGGACAATTTCCACCTTCAAGAAGTGGGACCATTACCTAATTCATTTAGCCAACATTTAAACAACGTTATACTGGTCACATGTTTGAAAAACGTTTGCCAGTGTTTTGTACTTATGCTTAGTAGGTATAAAGTAAGCAGTAACCATTTTCTGAGGTGCAGAAATAGAATATTGGGGACTAGCTATAGTTTTAAGACATATTAATCACGCTCTGTTAACCTTGATTGTTTTGTTCTAATTTAAGAAAGCATATTCTAACCTGGCTGGGAGTTGTATACTCTCCAGAGACCTGAGAGTCAACCTTGAAATTCAGTCTATTCTCATTTATCATAGAAAGATTAACAACCTGGCTGCACAAACAATGAAGTTTTACCACAGCCGGCATTGCCTACTTCCTCATGCTAGCAACACCAATATCGCATACCTATTCTTGGGGGGGGGGGGGGGGGGCGGCGCAGAGCTGATTTTCATAGATGACCTGCTGCTCTCCCCTGCTGCCAGCAGTATTGGAATAAATGCTTAGACAAGATTCAACCCTCTCTGCTTACTTGGCTCAAGGAGTGACAGGCAGCCTGGGCCCATTGACTCTCTGGTTTCAACTTGAGTGTCTAATTTTTTTTAAATCATAATTAAAGGTCAAAATTTCTTCCTGAAATTATTATGAATATGCAGGAAATATTTCCTCATCAGTGTTTCAAGACTTAAAAGTATGATGGAATAAGTAAACAGAAATATTTTTAAATTTGCAAAGGGAATCAAATGTTTACTCAACAGACTCCATGTCGGTGACTCCACTTCTCCATCCCATTCTGATTGACATGGGACAATGTGGACAGAAGATCTGAGATAAACAGTGGGAGGAAAATGGCGATAGAGAACATGGTTTGCCACTGTTGGCCAGAGTTAGAAGCTACGCTGTTGCATCCAGACTCTCAGCAGGAGCCTACTTAACGGAGTATTATCCTGATCTAACCAAAATCAACTTTCACTTGCATGGTTCTCTACAGTCATTTCCACGTAATAGATACCACTACATCTGAACGTCTGCAGAATGAAGGAGTTCCCAACTGACATCATGCCTGATTTCAAGTCTTCAGACCTGATGACATGGAACCAATATTAATCGCCAAGGTAGAGGTGGGGAACATCCGGCCCTTGGGCCATACATATAAGGCCCGGGATACTGTCAAGACATTAGGGTTAATTAAATATTTGACCAAATATAACAGGCTAGTTTTTAAGTAAATTTTGTACAGCCAGTAAATGATGTTATAAATACCCAAGTGTCCCTTGGCAAAAAAAAGGTAGCCCCTGGTAAGGGCTACTGATGACAAGATGGAAAAGTCTTGGCCTCCTCCACTTCACAAAAGTCTGCACCCAGACACACATGATGTAGCTGGCAGGACAGACAAACTGGAAAACCCCACATTTCAAGTTCACTATCTACTGCAAGATACAAAAGTTGTAAGAAGTTCAAATCAGAAGAATAGCTAATCACACAGATAGCTAATTTGACACCCACAGTACAATGCTCTTAATTCAAATGTTTGCTTAGTGAGTCTCATTCAGCAGCTTCCCATAATTTGACTTAGATCTAAAAGAAGGTTTTTAACTGGTGGTATTTTAATTTGAAAAGATCCTCCTTTAAATTCTGAAATTTTAACTCTAAATCTCTATATCAGGAAACCAGTTAGAAGTATGGAAAGAATATAAGAACTAAATACAAGAGTTCAGTTTGCCTAAATAGATTTTTTACATTTAATGATAAGCAAGTATAGCAAGAAAGATTAAGGTAAGATTACAAAAGACAGCAAGCAGTAACCCTACATAACACTGTTTATTTAGCCTTACACACCTGAGTACTTTTTAAGGCCATTTATCACTTGGTATAAACAAAGACATTTGAAACCGTCTTGGGAATCAATGGAGAAAGAAGAATGATTCAAACCTTCCACGTGCAGAAAAAAAAACAAGCAAAATATTATGTTTTAAAGGTGTTAACTAGATTAGGTTATTTGGTAATACATGCACAATATATTTTTAGTTTTCATTAAAATGAGGTTTTGCTCTACATCAAAATATGTAACCGGGAGGATATTCCACTGGGAAGGCCCACTGTGACTTCTTTGGCTCTACAATCTGCTGCGCCAGACGAAGCTAGTGCCTTGGAGAAATGCTTGAGGACCACAGCTTGAGTTTGAGAGAATCTTTCCAAGGCAGAATCTCAGAACCTTATCAAGTTAGGCAGACAAGGGTCTAATTTTTTGTCAAAACAGCAGTCCTTCAAATATGTGAAGACAGCTTTCCCTGTCACACCTACATCTCTTTACCTGGCTTAACATCCCATGTTCCTTTTGCTGCTCCTCTTTGCCATGATTTCAATCTCCTTCATCAGAAGGTGTAGTTCCCTAGACTAGAGGTTGAAAAGCATTTTCAGTAAAGGGCCAAATAATAAATATTGTAGGCTTTGCAGGCTGTATGGTCTCTGTAACAGACACTCAACGCCGCCACTAACGCAGGAAAACAGTGCCAGAAATTGAGCAGGGCTGTATTCAAATAAAACTTTATTCACAAAACTGGGAGCCTAAGAGTTTAATTTTGAAATCTGGACTCTATAGAGTCTAGACCAGGGGTGGGCAAACTTTTTGACTCAAGGGCCACAATGGGTTCTTAAACTGGACCAGAGGGCCGGAACAAAAGCAACCTGACCATGCTGGCACTCTCATCTTGGGCTGCTGGGGAAGGAGCGGAGGGGAGAGCAAGAGAACCCTCCGCTCTTTCGGCTCCGCAGGCCGTAGTTTGCCCACAGCTGGTCTAGTGTGAAATAGATGGTAAGCAGGAAAACAAGTAATAATCACAAGTTGTGATAAAACTCTGAAGGAAATAAAGAGGGTGTTGTGCATGAAGATAGTGGGGCAGAAAGTGTGCCTACCCAGAGTAGTCAGAGAAAGCTTCTCTAAGGAGAGGAGACTGAAGCTGAGTCCTGGAAGATGAGAAGACAGTCAGTAAAGAATGCATGAGACATGCCCTGGCCAGTGTGGCTTAGTTGGTTGGGCGTCGTCCTGTGCCCAGAAAGGTTACTGATTTGATTCCAGGTCAGGGCACATATCAGGGTCGCAGGCTCAATCCTTGGTAGGGGATGTGCAGGAGGCAGCTGATCAATGTTGCACTCTCACATGGATGTTTCTCTCTCTCCCTTTCCCTTCCTTTCTCTAAAAATCAATAAGGTATTCTTGAGAGAGAGAATATATATGACATAATAATGAGTCAAAGAAGCAAGACTCTAAACAGAACATTCTGCTATAGACTCACTTTACATGAAGTTCAAAACAGACAAAATTAATTTATGGCAAAAGAAATCATAGGAGTAGTTTGGTAACAGGGACTAAATGGGGGCTTTCTGAAATACTAGCAATAATTCTGTATCTTGAACAGGGTGGTGGCTACATGGGTAAATACATGTATAAAAATTCATTAAATTATACACTCAAGATCTGTGCATTTCTATATAACTTAAGCCTAAAAAGAAAAAGAGAAAATTTAAAATATACAAAAGTTTACAGTTGTTCATATGGAAAATAATAGAATAATAAATAATATAAGAATAAACTGTGTTTCACATACTTACAACTGGACACCTACTTTTTCCCACCCCTATGTGGCAGTGTTTGTGTTGGGGGAGGGGAGTCCCAACATGCCTTCCATGCAGAGAGAAGCAAGGAAGAGCAATTTGAAGTGAGGTTGGAAATGGGGGCAGATACCACCTACCAGGACTATAGATAGTGAGCTGAATTTTACCTAAGGCCAATGACTGTCCTACCTATGTCTTTAAAGGATGATTAGTGTATAAAATGGACTGGAAGGGGGCAAAAGTACAAATGAAGTCAGTTAAGACAATGTTATATATAGTACATCAGGCGAGAAACAACTATGGATTAAAATAGGAGCAGTACAATAACTGCTAAATTACTTCCAAAATATGCTGTGAAGTGTCCACTTTGGTGACGGGCATTAGAAATGTGAGTCTCCTCTTTCAGAAGGAAGCTGACTCTAATGAAAGAAAAACTGTGGAACCACCCCCCTTGAACCTAAAAGTTTCCTTTAAACAGGTAGCACTATACTTTAAATCCCTTCTATATACTGATAAGAAAACTGGTATGAATTGACTCACCTTTGCACTTCTGTCCCAAGTAATGTTCAACTATCTATAATAGCATATTTCCCTTGCTTTGACTGTCTTCTAATCAATATGAGAATAGGACTCTTACTCTCAAATGGTTTTGAATATATGGCCTGTCTTTACCCATCTGAAATATAAACTTTATACTAAAACATGTTTCAGTCAACTGTGGAAATCCACAAAAGGTAGCTTGAGTATAAGATAATAATAATATTTCATAAACCACACTTGAGATGTAAGCAAACTCAAAATGACATTTCTGATTTTTAAAAATGATTTCCAAAACTCTTGAGTGCAAAATTTTGTTAGGAGTAAAAAGATAGTTTACAACTAAGTTCATACCAATTTTCCAGACATTTCTACAATGAAATAAACACATTATCAACCTCTCTTCAGAACTCAGGAGAGAGAAATGTCAAGTGTCAACGCTCTCTCTTTTTTGCCCCTACACAATGAAGCGCAGTGTCTGGTAAGGTACAAATAAAGTACTGAGGTCAGTCCCTTTCTGAAAGGTCTCATGACTCAACCATGTGTAGGTTTTAAGTCTTTACAAGGGCAGAATCTATTGTGGCCAACTTGTGCTCCACTGCTGGAGCAGAGCTCTTGCAGTGGCATTCCAACCCTCCGGGCCAGTCACTTAAGGCCAAAACATAAAACAAGGGCTCCCAATTATTAAAAATTATTATTCACTCCACAATTATTAAGAGCTGCCTTTCACATATAATGTGGGATTCACTGGGCGCTGGCATATAGAGACAGTTAAGAGAAGAGAAAGCTTCCCAACCTGATCCTTTCTGCTTCTGGCACACAAAAGCCTGAGCTCCAGAAACATATTTGAATGTTTGAATGAATAAATGGATGAACTACTCTGCGTACCTATTTAAATGGTAGTAGCACAGAATTAATCTCCAGTGATGAGAAGTGTTAATCTCTTCACCAAATCTATTTTTCCTCAGAAACTGAACCACAACAATTTTTCACTTCACAAGGGGAAGTTCCTCTTACTCTTCCCCTATTAATAATACCATGTTTGTCAAAACCGGTTTGGCTCAGTGGATAGAGCGTCAGCCTGAAGACTGAAAGGTCCCGGGTTCAATTCCGGTCAAGGGCATGTACCTTGGTTGCAGGCACATCCCCGATGAGTGGTGTGCAGGAGGCAGCTGGTCGATGTTTCTCTCTCATCGATGTTTCTAGCTCTCTATCCCTCTCCCTTCCTCTCTGTGAAAAATCAATAAAATATATATTTAAAATAATAATAATACCATGTTTATATTTGTATCATGTTTCATAATTTCCAAAGGACAATTATATCTGTTCTCTTATTTTACATCTCTCTACAGAGAGATAATGTAGATTATTTCTACTTTACAGATGGAGAGATATAAAGTTCAGAGAGTAACAGATGAAGAGATATAAAGTTCAGAGAGTAACACAGCTTATAAACAGGAAGATCTAAACTGTAAATTCTTTCAGAGTCAACTCGGAACATTCCTGTGAAATTGCTCACTGTTTTAAACCAGATTACCCTTTTTTGGCTCAACTACAATCATGGCCTACCTAGATCCAATATACTGAAATCATTAATCCCATGATATCCTTCAATATATTTATTTTTCTGTCTTTCAATTTGTGGCAGATGCATGTTAAGGTAATTCCCAATGAGTTAAGCCCTTATATCATCCCTGCCCTTCATGGCTCATTCTCCTACCAAGCTGCGGTGACTGGGCAGCTATGGTTCTCGGATGACGCACCCAGGACCAGAGAGAAGGGAGCCCAGTTCCCGGGTATGTCACCCAAGAACCACCCTCTCACAATCCAGGACCCCTCGGGGGATATTGGAGAGCTGGTTTCAACCTGATCCCTGGAGGCCAGGCCGAGGAACTCCACCAGTGCACAAATCTGTGCACCGGGCCTCTAGTTTCATATATAAGACTCCATCTTAGCAGTGTAGAGAAGTGTCTACAGCTGACCTTGAAGAAGCAAACAGCAATGATGTAAACTGCCTTTTGTTGTACCTTCTCATCTCTTGTTAGAGATTATAAAGTAAGTCTAGCAAACAAACCTGCTTGTCTTCATGACTTGTTTGTTCTTGGTGAGGGTAATGTGGGAAGGAAAAGCAGGCAGCCTCTAGGAGCCAAGAGCCTCAGCCCTATAATTGGGAAGAACTGAATTCTGCCAACAACCACACGAACCTGGAGGAGGAACCCCAAGATCTAGATGAGAACACAGTCCTGCTGACGCTTTAACTGCAGAGAAGCCATCTAGCCAATGCCTAAACTCCTGACCCAGAGGAACTGAGAGATAATAAATGCATGTTGTTTTATGCCACCAAGTCTGTGGTAATTTGTTACCCAGCTATAGAAAGCTAATACACAACTCGGAAAGCACTTACTGCATTTTCTTTTCTAATAAAAGATATCCTGGGGTTCCCAGCCACAAAAATTAAGACTACCTAACTTGAAAACTTATGAACACCAAATAGTTTCTTATTCCTCTACATTCATTTCTTGGTTTTATTAACCAGTCTTCTGACTGCAATATAACTGAATACTTCTTGGATGAGATGGTTCTCAAAATGTAGTCGCCAAAATGAATGCAAATTATTGGGCCCTACACCAGATGTACAGAATAGGGTACTCTGGGGGTGGAGCCCAGCAATCTGTCTTTCAACAAACCAGCCAGGTGATCCTGATGCACTCTCAAGCTTGAGGACCACTGGTGACAACAAACACTGAAGACACTCCCGCCACTCCTCAGCAGCTTATACCTCCTTTTGATGACTTTAAATACTACATTGCCAAGTGAGAGAAGTAGAATAAAATTCAGCTATTACTCACTACTGCTTACTAAATGCAAGGCATTGTGCTAGGAACACTCTACTATGATGTAAAAACTTCAACTCTAAACTTAAAATTAAAAAGAGGGACAGAAATAACAAGTTTCTTAAATGACTTGAATAAAACTACATGCACAGGAAATATGAATCAGTGGGCAATGAGATCGCATGTCACTGATTATGGTCACTTATATCTCCTAAGAGACGTCAGGGAGAAGATGGTGGTGAGATAAGACTGCAGAAGAGCTACAACAATGAGACAAGAACAAACAAGTCATGGAGACAAGCAGGTTTGTTTGCTAGACTTACTTTATAATCTCTAACAGGAGATGAGAAGGTACAACAAAAGGAGGAAGGGTTCAGTGAAGGAACTTGAAATCTTTGCTGAAGAATTTGAATATTAGACTTAAACATGTGGATGGTACTGCAGATTCTTTTTTTAAAAATATATTTTATTGATTTTTTACAGAGAGGAAGAGAGAGGGACAGAGAGTTAGAAACAACGATGAGAGAGAATCATCGATCAGCTGCCTCTTGCACACCCCCCATTGGGGATGTGCCCACAACCAGGGGACCCTTCAGTCCGAAGGCTGACACTATCCACTGAGCCAAACCGGTTTTGGCGTACTGCAGATTCTTAAATAGAAGAGTGGTATTTGAGAAAATTTACTTTTGCCTGTTATTATACACGGATAAACAGAGGCAGAAATCTGAAGTCAAAGATATCTGTGGGCTCTGACTGGTTTGGCTCAGTGGATAGAGTGTCGGGTTGGGGACTCAAGGGTCCCAGGTTCAATTCCGGTCAAGAGCATGTACCTTGGTTGCTGGCAAATCCCTAGCAGGGGATGTGCAGGAGACAGCTGATCAATGTTCTCTCATCAATGTTCCTCTCTATCCTTCTCCCTTCCTCTCTGAAAAAATCAATAAAATATATGTATTTTTTTAAAAAGATATCTGTGGGACCCAAACTGGACAGACACTCCTCAGTTACTCTTCCCACCTGTCCATCAAGTTGCCACCCTTAACTTCCTTTTCTAAAATATACTTTCACTTGGTGTTACTTCCTGGGATGTGGAAGTCTGTCTGTTTTATCTGCTAGGTCTGCAAGCAGGGAAGCACAAGTGTCAAGTGTTATTTTTTATTTACTGAACGCTGTGTTGAGCATTATGTGCCAGGCAATTGTAAACATTAACTCATTCCATTTTGATAATGACCCTGAGGTAGATACTACCCCTTTCACAGATAAGGAAACCTGGTTTACAGAGACTATTACCTGCTCAAGATCACAGAGCTACTAGTACCTGGGTTCTTTCTAACTTTAGTCCCAACGCTATACTTTAGTCCCAAAGTAAATTATTTAATCAAAAGCCTTTTACCTCAATCACAGCTGATAGCAAATGAGAAGTTCTCAACACTCGATTAAATATAAGATATGCAAGCCCGCTTGCCCCTGCTAATTTAAAGCTGGAGGAAGAGAAATCAAACTCAATTCTGTCACGGTATGTCTTCCCCATCTGCAAACATTAGACACAAATTCAATAAAGCTCTTTACCTCATGTTGATGTATCTGATACAAAATACCCAGTAACTACAAGGCAGAATTTATATTTCATTCTTAGATTTAAGAGGAAGCATAGCATGAGGACCATGGACTCAGGACCCAGAATGCCTTGGTTCAAATTTCAACTGTGGGAACTTTAAGCAAGTTACTTAAACTCTCTGTGTCTCAGTAAAATAGGGAAAATAATTCCACCTCACAAGGCACTTGTGGGTAACTAAATGAGATAATAGATGTAAAGCATATAGTTAATGCTATATAAATGTTTGTTGTAATTATTATTATTCAGTATTTATGATCATATTGCTCTTGCCATTGCAACTTTCCTTCACTGAGCCTTCCTTCACCCTGCTCGGCCTGTCCCTCACAAACCCACCACTTCCTTGTGCCTCTCACTTACTTAGTCTTTCTGGTCTCTGTGCTTTAGTTCCCATCAGTCTAACTGGAACATCTTTCCCAACCTCCACATTTTTTTCAGCAAAGATGCTCTTATAACATTTAAGTACTATAGCAGTTAGAGAAACAGGCCATTGTCAGTGAACTGATTATTTTAAAAAGTAGTAAAAGAACCAATTCAAGATGTTTCCTCCAACAGCACCTAAAAATGTAGTAACCTGTAGGAATACAGACTGGTGCAACCACTGTAGAGAACTAACTGTATGGAGTTTCCTCAAAAAACTGAAAATGGAACTCCCACTCGACCCAGTAATCCCACTCCTAGGAATATATCCTAAGAAACCAGAAACACCAATCAGAAAGGAAATATGCACCCCTATGTTCACAGCAGCACAATTTACAATAGCTAGGATTTGGAAACAGCCTAGATGCCCATCAGCAGATGACTGGATCAAAAAACTATGGTACATCTACACTGTTTTTTGGAATACTATGCTGCCATAAAAAAGAAGGAATTCTCATCATTTGCAGCAACCTGGATGGAATTGGAGAACATCATGCTGAGTGAAATAAGCCAGTCATTGAAAGAGAAACACCACATGACCTCACTCATTTATGGATAATAAAGAACATTATAAATTGATGAACAAAAAGATAGATACAGAGACAGTAAAGCAACAAACAGACGGTCAAATTACAGTGGGGAGGATAGGGAGATCTGGGGGAGATAAGAGATCAACCGAAGGACTTGTATGCATGCATATAAGCATAACCAATGGACAAAGAACTCTGGGGAGGGAGGGCATGTATGGGGGGGGGGCCAATGGAAAAATATGTACACATATAATACCTTAATTTAATAAATAAATAAATAAATAAATAAATAAAAATGTAGTAACCTTCTCCCTACCATTTAGTCTCTCTCCCTCTCTCTCTGCAGAAGTGACCCATCCATCCTTCTTTCACTCCTTCTGAAAGACTCTTCTGTCTCTACCAACTGTAAAAATAATTATATGAGACATTTGTAAATCTATATCTAGGACCACAAAAAGGCTTTTCAAGCCTTACTAATGTATTTACACATGGGAGAGGCCACTTCCTCAATCTATTCAAATCAACCAAGGCACAACTAACGAATTAACTATAGCATATCTAGTTATAGGCCATACATCATATGCCATAAAGAACATATGATATCGTAGCCAGCCTGCAATCATAGTAAGTGAAAAAAAATCAAAGAATCAAGAAGTTCTCATTTTTCTACTGTGGCTAAGAGCAAGAAGAAAGTGTTCTAATCTTTTAAATCATTACAGAAATATTCCTGTTAAGGAAAGCAATTTATCCACAAATAGTATTCCTTTAGAACATGAAGTTGTGCTTTGTTTGTTTGTCTTAACTCCAAGTCCACAAAATATACCTTCAAGTGGCCCTAAGAGAAGTGCCCCATGCAAAAATCAGTTATCCTGCCAGATTCAGCATAATTTATCATTTAAATTGTTGCTTCTGTAAGGATCAAACTCTCATGAGTCTGATTACTCATGAGATATTAATAATATCTCTACATTGGGCTATCAAAAGAATTTTTTGACTCAACTATGTTAGGTGCTATTGTTACCAAGGGCACCTTTTCAGAGTTAATGCTCTATCAAATCTTCACCTCAGTGACTGCCACCTCTACCCAAGTCATCCCACCTGAACCTGAGTCATCCCAGACTCCTCCCCATTATTCATCCTCTGTCCCCCACATCACCACCTCCAGCTAGTCAGTCACCACAGTCTGTCAGCTTAAAAGCTTAAATCAAGAATCACAAACTCAAACGTCCATAGGTTTCAGGCAGGTAAGCTGAACAAATCACCTGCAAGAGCATACAGACTGGCAGGGAAATGCAAACTGGAGAACAAATGCCCTTTTTAAAGAGGACGAGCACTCATCAGCTTCAGGGAATTCTTGACAAGAAGTTCAATAAGTTCAAGGCCAATGTGGTCCAATAGTCTGGCTTATCAAGAGAAATGGAGATGTGGGTCAATTAACCGTATCTGCTGGGGCAAATGCAGGGGGCAGGTAAGCCAGCTGTGACCCCCATCTTTAGAATCCCCAAAACCCCTTTTGGATCCCCATTGCTCAGAGTTTCTTACCTAGTTTTATTCATGAGGATCCTAAGAGGTCTGTCTCCAGGTCACCCTTGCCTCCACTCCACCTCCATACATTATTTTTTTATAAGCTGCCAAGGTGAGCTTCCTAATATTAAAATCTGATCCTGTTCAAAATTCTTAAGTGGCTCCCTAAAACCTACAGCACTACAATACACCCAAGAATCACCTGAGGTATTTAACATGCAGATAATGGCAACCCATCTCATCTGAATTTCCCAAAGTGGACCTAGGAATCTGCTATGAAAAACATTTTCCGCCCTAACCAGTTTGGCTCAGTGGATAGAGTCGGCCTGCAGACTGAAGGGTCCCAGGTTCGATTCCATTCAAAGGCATGTACGTACCTTGGTTGCGATCACATCCCCAGTTAGAGAGTGTGTATGAGGCAGCTGAATCAATGTTTCTCTCTCATTGATGTTTCTAACTATCCCTCTCCCTCTCCACTCCTCTCTACAAAAAAAATCAATAAAATATATATTTTTAAAAACCTTTTCCCACTCTAGCCAATGTGGTTGTGGGTTCAATGCCCAGTATAGAGTCTGCAGGGGGCAGCTGATCAATGTTTCTCTCTCTTACACTCTTTTCCTCTCTAAAATCAATAAAAACATACTTTAAAAAAAATTTTTTTTTAGCCCACGGGATTCTGACGCCAATAGTCCTTGGACCATAGAAACACTGATCTTCAGGATGAAATCCAGAAGACCTTGACATCAAATCCTCCTCCTCTGACAGTGTCCGCCTCCCTCTCCTGTCTCCTCTCCTGCCACTTCACTGGGCCTAAACACGAAGAAAACACTCTCTCAGGCCTCCAGCCCTTTGCTCTCCACGGCGGCCGTGCACTGCGAAGCCTGCTCTCCCCTCTTTACCGGCATTGCTGGGGCTACGCCGTCTTCATCTTTCTAGGCTGGGCTCAGTGTTCTCTCCTTCCCTTCTCGGAAGTCTTCCTCAGCTCCATCCCTCACTCCCAGGAGCTGCTTCCCTCTCCTCTCCCGTAGCAGCCTGAACTTCCCGAACTTAATTTATTAATTATGTATAGCTATTTACTTGTCTATATGCCACCAAACTAGGTCCCTCAAAGGCAGAATTTTCGCCTAACTTAACTTTCACCTCCCCAAATGCACTGCCTGACAGACTGAGCCCTCAATAAATGCTTATTGAATAAAAAATATATATTAAATTGAATGAACCAGTAAGAGTGAAGACCAGATTCTAGTTCTTTAGCATTACCATTGAGATGCAGTCTCTTTACAACCTTAATTGTAATAATAATTAATTCACAATAGTCACGATTCCTATAATCAGGTCTTATTACTGATAGCCAAATTAATTAACTACAATAATAGCAGAACCAACTCATCATATTATATTCCTAAGACTAAACAGATATTTCACAGAACAGCACTTCCTCTGAAGCAAAATGATACAATGTGAAGGAAAACAAACGATACAATTTGAAATGAGCTGCTACACTATCAATGAAAACCATGTGATCGGGTAAATCACAATAGAAGTTTCTCCCTTAGACAAGTGGGAAAATCCTTCAACTGCAATACCTGTCTAAAGAATAGGTAGAATGAAGAATGATAAGCACCGTGAAGGTTACCCAGGGTAACCCTTCTGCCCCTAGAGCAGTGGTTGGCAAATTTCGGCTCTCGAGCCACATTGCCGCTCTGTTGACTAATGAGTTCGCCGACCACTGCCCTAGTGTATCACTCCCTGGTCATGCGGTTTGGACCCCCTGACTTCTCCTCCATAAAGGAGAATATACTAGGCTTCAGTTGTATTTCAGCTCCAGGCCCAGAAAGGCAGCGGAACCAGACAAGTGGCACAGTGGCTGCCTCAGAACCAGGTGTATTAACTAGTGACCCCGGGCCTGTGATGACCAATGACCCTGAAAGCACACTCTTAGAAAGCTGATGAATATTCTATTGAGACCCTCCCCCGACACCTCCCTTAAGATTTCCACCAGCAAGGGAGAGGCAAACCAGCTCAGGATGAAAGACCCCGGAGGGGCTCTGTCACTTTTCTCCAGGGGGGAATATCAGATCCCTGGCCCTCGGGCCACGTAAGACTCTAGAAATCATTTGGTCTGGTCCTGCCACGACATTGGGGTGAGCTAATTAAATGTCTGACCAAATATACAGGCTAATTTTTAGGTTGATAATGTTGTGGGGCCAATGAATGATGATATAAATATCTAAATGGCCCTTTGCAGAAAAAAAAGGTTCCCCACCGGTTATGCCCTTCCTTGTTTCACTGCCCTAAGCATATTTTTTTTTGCGGCAGCCAATAAATTCTGGCTTGCTTTGCTGCAC
This sequence comes from Vespertilio murinus, assembly GCA_963924515.1. NCBI lineage: Eukaryota > Metazoa > Chordata > Mammalia > Chiroptera > Vespertilionidae > Vespertilio > Vespertilio murinus. Next base: position 54,353,327 of record OZ004713.1, on the reverse strand, counting down.
TTTGTCTTCTGACTGAAATCTTTCCTTCAAGAAGACAAGAACTGAGGTCTCCTGTCTCCCCGGGAGCACCATTTACACATTCAAAATACAAGTCTCCTTCCGATATCCAGGAGATGCACGGCTCCCTTTTACCACCTTCCGCAGTGGCTTCTATTCTTTCACACTTCCATTCCTTCAACAAATACATGGAGAGCCCAGTCTGTGCATGTGCTAGACCTGGGCCAAGTTGAAGGAGACAGCTATAGGCCCCGCCCTCCCAGAGCGCATACCCTAAAAGAGAAGGCAGACACTAATTATTTAACTGCTTCGTAAGGCTGTGGTAACACAACAGAGAACACAGTGTAAGAGAGTATCTAGCACAGACTCCATCCACGCTTTCTTCTGCACTGAAAATGAACTGTCTGACAGCCCCAGGTCCCAGAAACCCAGTGACCACTCAGCGCGTGCACACCCCTCGGCAGTCATTCTGAGTAGCTGCCAGGTTTCCGGCTGTAGCTCTCAGATGTACCTCCAGGGAAGACACATTAAACTAGTTTAAAAGTAATTTTTCCACCAGCTGCTTTTATAGCATTCATTTTTTCTCTACATCTCTTTGCTCTGATCTACGGGTCACACCAGGGAATAAAATCTCTTTTGAGTATTTTAAGTCTTGACCCATTTATGGGTAAAGCTGTTTTCGTTCAGCAAGCACTCATAAATGACTCACTATCAAAGACCACACAACGGGAATGTGTGATCTTCAGGAATTAAAGTTCTCTAGGTGTGATCCACATTCCAGTAGTGACCACACAGATGTCTCCTTGGGACACCCTTGGATTCATGCTTTTTAAAATGAACATAGTACTGTCCTAGCCAGTTTGGCTCAGTGGGTAGAGTGTCGGCCTGTGGACTGAAGGGTCCCAGGTTCAATTCCA